>JAVDOI010000008.1:4945482-6185482 GCA_032191485.1 Leptoclinus maculatus | reverse complement strand
ACACTCACACACAGGCCTACATGTACACACAAGTATGACCGGTCAAATAAAGCTCAGGTTTAGCGCATCACGTCTTCGCCACGGCCCCCCGGAGAGCTTCCCACCTCTTGCTCTTTGTTTTCCTGCGCCAGCATTAAGCCCGTCTCTCCTCATAAAGTGAGAGCGCCTAAAGCACCTGTAACAAATTGGCAGGCAGAGTTTGTACTCTATGTACAGACCCTGATGGCAGATAACTCTCGCAGAGGGAAGGTTGACACGAAATGAGAAAAGAGAGAGTCGAGAGAGAGAGAGAGAGCACTGGTAGTTTTTCTGCATCTGCAATAAAATTGTTTCGTTTCTGCCGAGTCATCCTTTACAACACACATCCTCCAGCGCGCCCTCCTTGCCCCCCTTCCTCCCCCCAGTGCACTCTGGGATTCCCTCTGGGAAGGCAAGGAGCCAACTAAACCGCCATTCCGTTTATCTGACAGGCTGTGGTAGTGCATGTTAACCTGCGTTCGACCTCCATCGCCCTTCTTCTCTCCCTTTTCATTCCTCCATCGCTTCCTCCCACCTTCTCTCCCCCTTCCCTTATCCCTCCATCTATCCCCACCAACTCCTCACTCAGTTACGCTCGCTGCTCTCCGTGCCCTATTCTAAGAAACCTCGGCCTTCTTTGAGTAAAGAGGCTGAACTGCAGCTGAACCGAGAACAGAGGGCAAACTGGTGATAATGTGAAAACCAGTTGAAAAGGGTGTGGGAGGAGTGGAGAGAGGACGAGGAAGTGGACAGTAGGTGTAAAAGAGGCGGGTAAAGGAGAGGACGGATGTCGAGGAAAGGAATGGGGATTGGGAGAGAAGAGGGAGAGGCAAGGAGTGAGAACAACCGAAGAGGAGACAACGAGAGATGGATGGAGAGGTCGAAATAGTTGTGGATGAAACAAAAAGAATAAGAATAAGAAAAGCAGCAACAATGAGAGTGTATCTTTTTTTTTCTATCGCAAGTCTTAAGGAATAAGCAAAGAGCTTTGTTACAAAATGAGATATTCACAGTTTGAAAAAAGTATAAATAAGACACCTACAATAACAACGTGGGTTCTAGGAAGAAAAAAAGCACTCTGTGTTCGAGTCATCTTAACATATTTGACATAATGGAATCATATTTATTTGCAATACTGACTGAGAAGTTCACGAACACCATATTAAACCATCCATATTGGTTTATTTGCATTAGCAATGATGTATCGCAAACACACCGTTTTATAATAATCTAACATTTACAAAGACACACATATCACTGGAAACATCATAGCCTGAATGAAGGAGCTCATCTGACATTTCTTGCGAGAGAATCAACACCACGTTAGTCAGATTATTAGCTGTGGCGTAGAGGAAAATCTAAAGTGACTTTCTGTCGTCTGCAGATTAATATGATGGCTGAATCAACATCTCTGAGCTCTTTGAGATAAGGTTTGAAACAATCTGCCTCGTGGGCGAGTACATATTTTTTTTTTTGAACTACAGCAAACCACTACTGATACGCGGATACAGCAGGAGGGTTTTTAAGAAGCTGATTGCTGGAAATCCGTGGTGCAGAGCAAAGGAGTTGAAGCCTGGCTTATGTTGGTTATGAATTTTGTGGATTTCTGGTCTTTTATGGATTTTGATCGAAGCAAGATTCCTTACTTTAAATGTACCCCTTTTTTTCATAATAAGAGAGGATAAGAAGAAAAAAAAACTGCAAGATAAATCAAATTGATGACCAGCACAGAGGAACGGCATGAAAAAAAAAAAAAGATAAATGACGAAATGTAGGAAAGACGAAAAACGGCAGACAAGAAGATCAAATGAAGAAGAGGAAACAGAGGAGGAGGGAGAAAGACAGAACATTTTTCTACAGAGGTGGCAACGCACATCAAAGCTCGACACGTCTAACCTGCTAGGATAGCGGGAGAGAGAGAGAGAGACAGAGGGAGAGACAACGAGAAAAAGGGGGAGTGGATGCGGATGTCACCTTTCATCGTGCCACTGTTGCCACCCTTGATGCCGGTGGAAAGCTGCCATTATGTGTGCCGTTTGATGCTGTGCTTGTACAAGAGTGTGCGATTGTGCAATGTGAGAGAGAAAAGAGAGTGTTAGTGTGATAGATCGACGAGGGGGCGCTAACCAAAAGCAGCCCAAAAATGTTACATAAGATATCATGCTTCTCCTCCCTCCGTCCGTCCGTCTGTCCGTCCGTCTGCTTCTGATCTCCAATTCAGGTGCAATGACAGGAGCAGCCAGAAGGGGGAGAGCAGCCTAAATAATAATAAAAAAAAGGTAAACCTTCTGAGTGGCAGTAGTGTAATTAGGCCACGGATTGGATGCGAAACAATAGAAGCCTCTAATGATGAGCTAGCTTTGCTGCGGTCCCATTAAAATCCTCACAATTCCAATTGTGTCCCTGTTTGACTGCAAGTTTACTCAGTTGTTTCATGAGTGGATTACGAAACCTTGTTTTCAAAAATGTGCTTCAAACTCGGGGAGAAAGTTGGCCAATTTGTCACATTTTCTGAAAAGTAACTATCGTGGTAACAAGATTTCCAGTGATGTTGCGAGCTCCACTGTCGTCTTCTTTGAGCCACGGTGTGCAGTCTATCTGGGTCAACCTTCATTAAGAATTTAGCAAACCACCAGTGAATCGAGGTGCAACATCTTGGAAAACTTGCAAAGGCTGACAACAAAAGCCAACATCTCCCCCCCCCCCCCCCCCCCCCCCACAGCTGATACCTCTGCTCAAGCAACAAGCAAAGTTGATTCGCCAGAATCTTAAATGCAACAGATGTTTCACTGTTTTTTTTGCCAAATGTTACCATGTAAAATGCAGGGTTCCAAAACAGATTGCATTAATGCGTTGCAGTGTGTGTCTGTTGTCTTTGTCTCCTTCATATCAGCTTGTATTGTGAAATTCATGTAGTTGTCAAAAACATCTTGAATCTTTATTTATCGCACTTGACTGTTAAAGTTACTCTGAATTCCCGGAAGAGAGGATTGGGTCGCAGGGGACAAGATCAATCGGTTCTTTACAAGAGGATAGCCTGAATAATTATGTTGGTGACTAGTATCTGAGCACGGTAGCCCACGTCGTCTTGAGGAATCAATATCTCTGTTGAATTGATTCAGGAGGAGGTTTAGCAGAGGTTTCCTGCTGTCTACCGAATCAGGAAAACAAATAAAGCCGAAAGACAGATGAGACAAGCATCAAGATTTAATGGATCTGTCGCCCCAGTGCCAGAATAGCCAGACTCCAAAGACACTGGAAGATAAAAGGATCGATAAAATGTAAAAGATTTCTCAAAACAATAACATCAAAACACAAGAACAAGAAATGTAACAAAACAAAAGATCCATTGAACGTAAAATTATTCTTCACAGTGAACAATTACCTGGGATACTAAAACAATGGAGAAAAAGAATCAATGGAGCAAAACTTTTCAAGCACTCACAAAAACTTGCAACATATAATCAACTGTGGAGCCATCTTACTCACCATACACCAATAGGGTGTAATGATCGGCAGCGCGTCCATAGTTGTTCTGGGCCTGGCACAAGTACGTCCCGTTGTGCGATTGGCTGAGACGGGAAATCTGAAAGGTGGGGCCGGAAATCTCTGCCCTCTCGGGTAAGGATTCATTAATCTTGGACCACTGAATGTTCCTGGGCCTGATGAGGAGACAGAGAGAGGTTTCGTGTTTAAAAAGCGCTGAAAGGATATGTCAATCAATTCCCTTTGATTTTTGATAATTGATTAATTTTTTCAAAGAAAAATGTCCAACATTTGCTGTTTCCAGCTTCTCTACTGTGAAGATGTACTGCTTTACATAACAGTAAACTCAGCATTTTTTGGGGTTTGGGCTGTTGGTTTGAGGACGTCATCTTTGGCTTATAGTTATGTATTTCTTTTGACATTTCATAACGATTAGTTAATCAATTGAAAACTAAATGAATAAATTCGTTGACAGTTGAAATAATTATTAGCTTTACCCGTTCACTTTAGAATTCCAACTTCATGAACTTGACCCCGAGCTTCACAAAGCCTCACACATGCACGCACACTCATATTGGCAAATATTCAAACTGAATCCTGCCACAGTATTACGTTCAACCTCTTACGTATGCCAATTAAATGCTGCGATGTTGTATAACAGTTACGAGTCCCACTAAAAAGTTACTTAGACAATTTCTAAGTCTGCTTGTTCCCTGTCTTATCTGTCTGATGGAGGGTTGATAAGTTAAGTCAGGTACGTTTCAGTGGAGAGACTGCATGGTTTGGTATTGTGCCTCCACCACAAAACATCTTCACTTAAACCTTACTACCGAAAACACTTCGGACTCGCACGGACGAGTAATGTGCCTGCCCAAGTGTGAGACCGTGCTATGCCCAAGTAAAGTACGTAAAACAGCCGCCCCCATTTAGTTCAATTCATTAAGTCTTTTCTCTGCTATTTGATTCTCCTCCCACCCTGGAGGCATGTGAGAACAACAAAGTTCTCTTCAAGAATTCAACGGGGAGAGTAATCGATACACAAATGGTCATTTTGCAGGCAAAGTATTCCTTTAAATACATTTAGTAAAACCCGGAGGTGCTAAAGGGTATTAAAAATGTGCAAGTGAAAGAAGACAAGGGATCGAAGCACAGGCACCGGGGGATGCTATAAAAAGAAAGGTGAAGAAGGAGTGTAAAGAAGCCCACAGGGGAAAGTTGACATGAGAAGAAAGTATAAAAAGGGGGCTTGGAGAAGGAGCCAATGGCAACAGAGGGCTGCGTCCTGACCAATTATGAGGAGATGGATGGTCAGAGGGCGGTGATGGTGTGAAAGGGTTGGCAGGAGGCAAGGGAAGGCAGATGAGAGAGAAATAGGGTGTCAGATGAGCAGAGTGGAGAAAAAAAGAAAAGAAAGAAGAAGAAGGGTGGAAAGAGTGTTGCTAGAGGAGAGAGATGAAGAAACGGTGTGTGCCGGGAGATGAAGGGAAGGAGCAGGCGGACAAAATGAATTGGTCATGAAAGACGGGAAGGCAAAGGAGACAGGAGGTGCGAGGATTACTTAGACATCCTGGCGAACAACGCTGTGTGTGTACGTGTGTGTGTGTGTCTGGCTGAGTGTCATGGCTCATGCCACCCTGGACAGATTCAAATTCTGACTCATCTAGTTTCTAATCCCTCAGGACGTCTAATTAAACCTCTTTCTTGCTTAGTCACACACACTCCCTCACTCATCCAACACACACTAACAAAATGTCCCTCTGTTTCTCTCTCTCTGACACACACACACTCATATATATATATAAATATATATATATATATATATATATATATATATATAAATAAAAGTACTCCCACACACGGTAAGTCCTTCAAACACTAACAAGCGGGCAATTAAGCAAAATGACAAGACATCATCTCCATGCTATCATCTCGTCCTAATAACAGACAAACAATAAGTGTACCCTCCACCAAAAGGAAGTGGCGTATAATTGGTCATTACCGTAATACTTAACAGGCAGTTAACAGGGCCAGGGAGCAAGCGGGATGGCGACAACGGGACAGTGATGTGTGTGTGTGTGTGTGTGTGTGTGTGTGTGTGTGAGAGTGTGTGTGTAGTCCAGCGTGAGATGAGGGTCAGAGTCCAGAGTGGCCCGCTGTCCCATCTCTCACTGTCACATACTTGTGCATGCACCGCACAAACACACACACACACACACACACACACACACACACACACACACACACACACACACACACACACACACACACACACACACACACACACACAGAGTCCCCAACCAGCCGTTGCAAAGCTTTAGTGGGGCTATACCCAATACACTTCTCAGCCAGTCCTCACTGTGGGATTTCACTTAAGTCATCACACACACACCCACACCCACACTCACACACCCACACACACACCC
Organism: Leptoclinus maculatus; assembly: GCA_032191485.1. Taxonomy (NCBI): domain Eukaryota; kingdom Metazoa; phylum Chordata; class Actinopteri; order Perciformes; family Stichaeidae; genus Leptoclinus; species Leptoclinus maculatus. Next base: position 6,179,555 of record JAVDOI010000008.1, on the reverse strand, counting down.
ACACACTTTGGCTGTATGCAGCTTTACTGGGGAGCTTTGGTGGACTTGATGCCCACAGACAGACGGACCATCTAGGGGAGAGTTTAAGAGCTTAGGACCCAATACCCTTCTGGAAAGTGCACAAAGGGCTGCGAACACACTAGAAAAAGGCTTTATTTCATAGCTGGCTCTTAACAGTGTTGAATGCTGATTGGGTTTAGAAGCTCTACCATCGCACACAGAGTCCCATACAAGTTTACGATATGTCCACATTTACACTTTCCTAGTAACCTCTCTGCCTTCGTCTTAAGCTCCTTTTCTCTCTGTCCTCCATGCAATAAAATATGGATCAGGTGGTTTTTATCTGTCCATCAAACAGTAAATGTCAGCTCTGAGTTATATAACTTGATTTAACTTTCTCCAGTGCCTCGGACAAGGTGTCAATTGCATATCCCTTCGCACCGTTGGTTCGAGCTATAGAGTTCTAGAGAGATGATGTCTAATAATAAGAGACTCTATTGGGAAATCTGAAGTTTATGAGAATAGCGTCCGTGACTGTATACAAATGTTCATACCCTTCCCAAGATATGGTCTACATTGTTTCCATGTGGCAGTTTTGGGATTTAACATTTATTACTTTTACTTTATTATCTATTTTCTTTTATTTGTATTTCTATGTATAAATATAGATACTGCAGGTCGAAATTTAGTATGAAGGGTTTGCAAAAAGTCAAATTTTTGTACATGGAGAACGGTTCAACCAGAGACAAAGATCCCTCTGAGCAACAGTTGAATAAGAAGAGAAGAAATCACCCGTCACTGGTAAGAGAAACTGGAAGCTTAGATGTGTGCAGTTTTAAACTTAAGCAAAGCTATTCTTATGTGACAATACAAAACAGAAGGTTAGTGTAGGATTAGCACCATTGGAATTGGATCACAGAATATCAGCTGAACATACTATGATGACCGACAAATCACAGTTTAAACCTATTCGATCTAACCACTGAGTAGTCTGCAGGGGACCCAAATAAAAACAGCTACCCAAAATATGTAGAGCCCAAATGCAAGCAGTGTCGCTGTTTAATAATGATCGTGGGTCATTAATGCTTTTCTGGACTTGAAAAAAAAAATCTAAATCAATGTGTATTTTGGGGAAAAATGGTTCCAACAGTATTCTCCCCTGGCATGTAACTGAGGACGTGGAGTAAACATAAGCTTTAATCATTTAATTCTTCTGCATTTGGGGACAAAACTAATTAAAATTTGGTTTCTGAATTATTATTTGTTTCTATTTTTTAAAGAAGACATTATAGAAGGAATTGAGTCCAGTGTGGGGACTCCAAACTTTTGAACGGCAGTTGTTTATCTATCTATATATATATATACACACACACATATTTGTATTCATGTTTGTGTGCTTATGTTAAAATAATCCATGTCTAGTACAGATGTGTGTCAATGCTGATGATGTGCTGTTATACTCTAATCGTCAGCATTGAAAAACAAACATGTCAGGTGATACCACTTCTGGTTGTGATGAAACACTGCGTCACTATGCTGTCATGATTACAAACATATCCCGATTGGTTTGTTGATACTGTAAATGTACATGTGATAAGTGAAACACCCTTGGTTTGACTTCATATAGTTCAAGGGATGATGCATTTGGATTTGAATGGCCCAAAGGGGGCCTTCATCATTTGTGGAGGACAGCATGTGGCCGTACTTCATTTTGTCTATTTCCTTATAATTTCCTTGAAAGGAGATGATACGAAGTAGCTATGGATGGTGCCTAGAAAGCACCAAGATATCTTGCAGTAATTATAGGGAACACATTGAAGTTGGTGGAGATTAGCAGTACTTGGTAATTACTTGAAGTTTCCAAGGAAGGCCCCTGGAATTATGTGGGACAGTAATTATACAGAGAGAGGTCAACTTAGTGTTCATTGCAACAACACATAATGAAGAGAGAAGGGGTAAGATCTCTTGTATGCAGCTGGCTATTTTAAGCTACTTAGAGGGAGAAGCTCTCACTCATTTGTCTTTTCTTTTTTTGGAACCCGTGTTGAAAGGCTAATAAAGTGCAGATGTTCTCCTTACAGTGATGGCCTGCTTTACTCTCATACATTTGGTAGCCGTCCAGGAGAAAACACTGTTTCATGCTGCAGCCAGTGTGAAAAGCTCCACTGGAGCAGCTAGAGGTTACTCAAGGATGTTTCCGCTATAGCAACAATGGGTTTTTTTTGTGTAAAGTGTTAAGTAATTACTTGTAAAAACAGTATATGTAATAAAGCTGTCTGTGTGATATTCATAGATCATCTTCTGATTCATCTCTGTGGCACATAAATCAAACGGACGATCGCTGTATCCGCGTTCTTCTGTGTGTCGAGACTCGGTTCTAAATCTTCCAAACTGCCCCGCTGCAATGATAATGGGAAGAACGTCATCATTGGTATTCATTTCATTGTTTTTGAAAATTGCTCTGAGAAAATACAAAGAAACATTAACCAGCAGACACTTATAAACACACAGCAGGACTCACAGTAGGACCTTTTGCTCTGACTTTTAAGATTTAAGCTTATTCTACACTCATACTTAGAAAAGGGCGCTCTGGCTTAAATGTGACCTGAACCAAAGCAAGTAGAAAGTTTAGCCCAGAATGAAAGTAGAGCCCTGTAGTACTAGTATCTGTCGATGTAGCCTGCTACGTGCAAACTAAACTAAGACAGAGAACACTGTATCCATCATAATAACAGCTTCATGGTTTAGCTTTCGTTCAATTTGTGAAGCATGCATGTTATGACTGGTCATGTGGCCATCGTGGTTGTTGTTGTCAAGTGTCCTGTAAGCCCATGAAGGCTGTGTACCATACCAATGGTGGAGGATACTAAAACAAACAAAATGAATCAATAAATCAATGCAGTTACCAGCTGTTTGGTAATGGTACATTCTCATAGCAGCTCAAAACAATTTCCCAAAACAGTTTTAACGTGAATACTTGCTGTCCTACATTATCATTTTGTAAAAATGTAGTGTTTGTAAGGATTGAACTTGGCAATCAAAAAAACGCTTTCTGTGTATTCTTAAGCCGATTTGTCAGGACTCGTTGCAGCTTTTCACGCACAAAACGCTTTGTTGAGACAAACCGTTTATACTTTCTGAGTATTTTGTCAGGAATTCAGAGAAATGAGAGAAAACGCAATAACACACTGCTATGACATACCAAAGAAAAGCTTCTCAAGCAGCGCTTTGTGCCAGCTTGTAAATGTGCCCTTTGCATTTCTTGTTGAAGGTGAAACTGAATGCATCTTTGATTCAATGTTTTTTTTTCAAACTACATAAAGCCATCATACCTCCTGAAACCCTGAGATTATGGTTTTTGGGTTACAATGACTATGCAAGTGACGTTAGTTAAGTACCAAAGTTATGTGACAAATATGTCAACGCTTGGCTTGAAATAACTACATAAGTTGCATTACATATATGTATGGAAGTTACGTGACAAATAAATCCATGTAGACTTCTGGTTTCACACCGGACACCAACACTGGTCTCCTGGGTGAAAGTCTGGTGTTTTGGTTTGTCCGTCAAAGCACTTTGTAAACTGTTTTTAAAAGGTGCAATATAAATAAAGTTATTATATGCATATTTTTGAACCCACCCATCCATCCCCAACCTCCTCCGTGAGAGAAGTTTCTTAGTGCTTTATACTTCCTGGTTCAATATTACACGGATTACAAACAAATTGGTTTTGTGGGATATATATGAATTACCGTGCATTACTTTTCATAGGAAGAGCTGCAAAGAGAACAGCTTGAACACGTATATTTTTAGAATAGCAAAACAGGCCGTCATTCACATTAGAGGACAGCAGTGAAGTGACGTAGAGTCCAGTGAAGTGAGGTTTCCTTTACTGCCAATAGCAATACCAATGATAGCACATGTGCTGTGCAGGATGAACTTGTTTTTGTCTGTAGGTGTGCATGTGGTTGGTACCACCATCTTATCACACCAACACAAAACAATTTAGCACACACACACACACACACACACACACACACACACACACACACACACACACACACACACACACACACACACACATGCACTTACAGAGGGTTCCCAGAGACTGAGCAGGTGAGGCTGAGCGAGTCGCCCTCTCGCAAAATGCCAGAGGGAGGAACAATTCTGACTGTTGGTGCAACTGTGGGGAGAAAGAAAGAGAGTGTGCATGTGAGAGATAAAACAAGATAACAATAGAAAACAAAATGGATCAAAATGGAGTGACAGTCGGAGAGAACAGAAAAGAAAACCAGGAATGAGAGACAGAGACAGCGAGGGAACAAAAAGGGCGGGACAAGGGGAAAGTGAAAAAGTGTCAGGAGGAGGGGTCTTTGACGGCTGTTTCCAAGGCAACCAGCCGACAATCCTACAGCTGAGACACCTGTTATCATAAGCAGCCCACCGCTCAAGCAGATGCTGTACTGCACTTGCTTCAGTAACAGAGCGATGGGAAGCCAAATCCCCGCTGACAGTTGGTCATTATTACCAGTTCTCTGGCTGGAGGAACCACCAGCTCACAGATTGACAAAACTGTTGACTATTAATCATTGTGATCTATCAACAAACATTAGTAAAGGCTACATGTGGCAAATGAATTGTCCTCAAAGACTGATGCAGAAGTACTCGCTACAGGTGAATAATATCACCAACGGTACATATTTATACATGCCTGTGGGATGTTTGACTATCCAAAATTGTTGATGTAATATGGGATAAGAATCCCATTATACTGGCAGGAAAACTAATATGAGGAGAGAACAAATGGATTTATTGACTATTTGTCAACTTGTCGAATAGCATCACAGTAACATTGGTGGAGAAAATGATTATGCGTACTTTTAGCATCACCTTTCATTGAAAACAAATAGTATTGATGTACCAACTACTGACTGAGAATCTAAATCTGGTGCCTCTCCATCGATGTGTTACTTTGTATTCTGAACTTCAAAAACGGATTTGCAGACAACACAATAGCAATATCATCATTAAATGTGAATCTTTACTGAATTGTAAGAAAGTTTTGTTTGTCCTCACACAAAAAAAAAGACAGAAGGGTCAAAACTAAAGTCATAGAATTAAACTTGACATGTTTGATGGGATAGAAGCAAACACAATGGATTAACATTTCATATTAATATATTCAATAATGAATTCAATCAGACTTTTCCAAGGATATGGATTAGAGCCGTCTGACATTTTCAAGATTAATCCCTCTTAACTGTCTAGAGATTGGAGAAAATATTGTGAATTCAGCTTAAAATAAGAACATCGTTCTATCTGAACTGGTTGCCCTGAGTGAATATTAGACTTAAGCCAATAATAAATTTAAACCTCTCAGTATTTGCTTTTGCCTGCCTCAAAAGGAGATTTCAAAGCACACCAATTTGTGTGAAAAAACATTCAATCAATCCCACAAACAGTACTGGGATCATTGCACATAGCCTGGTAATGTGACCCAGGTTTTCTAAGCTGATGTTGGTGAGCCACTTAAACCACAAGCCAGGACCCCAGTCTGGCCGCAGGCCTGATACTGTCAGCTCTCTGCATGACAAGTTGTGTAGGTATTAGGTTTTAATGAGAGCAGGTCTCATACAGGGCATCTTTGAATATCCCTGTAAAAATCCTGGACTGTGTATAAATGAGCTTCATTCTAAAATTAGACATCTACCATTTGAAAAATGAGGCTGCTACCCTGAAAAAAACCCATTGCTGGCATTTAAGTGACAAATAAAAATGTGGCAATGAACATTATGTTACTTCAGTTGTTTCCAAGATGGATAGAGAGCGCTTTGATGTGAAGTGCACACACACACACACACACAAACACACTTCGCCTGAAGGAGAGACTTACAATTCACATCCAGGCGGTAGTGTCGAATCCTCTTCTGCCCGCCGAGTGCTGGGTGCAACGCCTCGCAGCTCAGCGCCGCCCCGTTGTCTTTCCTCTCTACCGAGAGCCGGATGGTGTTGGACACGCTGGATGTCTTCGCGTTGATCTGCTGAGATACCACACCTGGAGAGGAAAAAAAGACGGGATGAGATGACGGAGGGAAAGAAGACTGGTGGGGTGGCCCCGAGAAACAAGCTAGCAGCGAAAAAACATGCCCGTTCTTCCTTTTCCCCTGCTGAGACATCACATGTATGGTGGGAGAGGGAGAGAGACACGCAGGGAGGGAAAAGAAGAGACATTTAGAGGAGAGCACAGATGTGGATAGAAGAAGTGAGCAGAATGAAAGGAAGAAGATGTTGGTGACTGATGAATGAGCTTTTTTTTTCAGCAGCACCAGGTACCTGCAGAGAGGAAGATGAGCGGTGGAGGACAGAATAAGAGAGTAAAAGAGAAAGCAATTTCATCAATATTTCGTGGCAATTATGAGCGGCGGAACTGTTTGTTTGCAGATGGCAAATCAACTGAATAATTTGTGTGTGAGCTTGAGTGAAAGAAAGTGAGAGAGAGAGATGGGGGAGAGCGAGGGATAAAAAGAGAGGATATGCATAACCGAATTGAGATTTTAACTGAGCCAGACACGGCGAGAGAGGGGGCGTCAAAGGACCAGGGTGAGAGAAGAAAGGCAAAGGAAAGGGACGCATACACAGAGAGAGAGAGAGAGGGCAGCAAAGCGGGCATGATTGATAGGGGATGGGGGCGAGGAGGGCTGCGGCGAGACAAGTCATGAAAGAGGACGATAAGAGTGTCAAGCCAGATGCAGCGTGGAGGAAATATGCGAGAATAGAGGCGGAGGGGAGACAGAAGGAGGGAGGATGAACAGCGGGGGTGACATGGTCACGTATTGGGAGTTTGTGCTTGTTGAGGCAAAACACAACAATATTACTTATATCGCGCTGAGTTTTCAATTATTGCCGGCGAGTAAATGAGAGCAGGCCCAATCGAAGCGTGAGAGAGAGGACGGCGGTGGGTGCAGATGAGCAGGAATGAGGCGGCGGTGGGAAGATAGTGTCTTAATTAAAGAGTGCTTTCCCCATATCTGTTGGGATCTGCCTCTAACCTTTCGTGTCACAGTTCATTTAACTCGCGGCCAAAAGAGAGGGGAGGGGTGTGGCGGGAGGGGGAAATGGGATGAAATGGGATGAAATGAGGAAACAGGAGGAAAGGAGAAGAGACGAGAGCAGGAGAAGAGAGGAAACAGGGGGAAGGGAGAAATCCAGAGGAGAGGAAATGAAAGGAGGAGTGAGGAAAAAAGAGGAAATACAAGGAGAGCAGGAGGGAGGAAACAGGTGATGGAAAGAGTGGAGGAGAGGAAACGGGAAGGGAATAAGACAAGAAGAGAGGAAACAGGAGAAGAACAGAGAAGATGAGAAGAGGAGGAGGAAACAGGACGAGAGAGGAGCGATAGTTAAAAAAGATGAGGCGAGAAGGAAGAAAGTGTGGCCCTTCTCTGTCTCTTTGACTATTAAAGCCCTTTGCGACCGATAACCAAGCTGAGGAGCGTCAAAGTCTTTGTCACCAGTCAAATTTAAAGGGAAAAAAAAGAAAGTGAGATTAGATGAAGAGAAAGGGAAGGAGCAGAAGGGAAGGACAGAGAGGGCAGAGGCAGAAAGACGCTGACAGGCGTGTTCTGACTGAGAAAAAGGGAAGAGACTGGATGAAAGAGACGTCGAGTGTCAGACAGAAATAGAAAGTAAGAGAGACGACGGCAAAACAGTGCTCAATGCATGTCCCGAAAACTGTTGACACCAGATTATCTCACACTATTTCGTCTGGTCTGAGTGAGTTATTTGAGGGCGGTGAGTGAATTAATGAATAATGCAACATATTTGGCAGCGATTTGTACTTTTAAACAAAACTGTCTGTATTTATTAATATTCTGAGATGAATTGAATTAAAAAAAAAAAAAGAATCTCCATAAGCCTGAGTCAGAGATGCTTTGCATAAATTAGTTTCCAAGGTTTTTCTTGTTCGTGCTCAGTCAACAGTACAAGGTTTTTGAGGAATTCGTATTGTACACAAATGCTGATTTAACGGCGGAGTGCAAAAAAAGTGATTTCTCGGGGGTTAAACAGACTAAAGGCGAGGGAAAGATTGGTCTCAGATGTATTATTGAGTGAAGTGCCCCTTTAACTGAGAGAAGTCAAGGGAGGCAGAAAGTTAGAAAGAAGGATAGATCAAGGTACCAGACTGAAGGATGGCTCATAGATTCATCAGAAGCAAAGAAGTGAGGAGAGCGAGTTGACGGCGAGTTAAAGTGTCTCTCTGTGAACGTGTGAAAGACAGAGAAAAGTGTAAAATCAGGAGCGTATGTAGCATCTGTACTTTCATGAAATGGAGTTGTCAGATATGTGTGAATAAAACACATTTGAAATAGAATTTTCAAGAGAGAGCGTAAGGGAGGGAGATATATATATATATAGAGAGAGAGAGGGGGAGATATCTGTTTTGATAGGGAGAGAGTTTGACTAGCGGACACATTAAAGACAGAATGTGGACAGAAGGAATGGAGGCAGAAAAGTTAACAGAGTTCACATCTCAAAAAGTCTGTATGATCATTTGAAACTAGATCGTGTCCTATAAATATTGCAAAGAACACTTGATCAAAATCATGGAAACAAGTGGAGAGGAGAGGTTTTGGCAGCCAAAACCTTAATTTACTCCATCCATCCATCTCAACCTGCTCCCATCAACTCATCCGCCATTACTTCTATTTATCCATCAATCACCCATCCATTCATCCTCCTTTTTATTCAGCACTCAATTTGTGATCATTTATCCACCCATTTCACTTCACCTGCCCCGTATTCCCCCATTAGTTTCCTCATTTATCTCTCATAATCATCTAACTGTCCATTAGTCCATTGTCAGCCATGTCCCGGGTACCTGCTATCTCGCGGCCGTTACGAATCCAGCGCAGGGTGGCGGCCGGCTTGCTGCGCGGCGACATACAGGTGAGCTCCACCTCGCCGCCCTCCACGGCCTCCTGGATCACCTCCACCGTGGGCGTCTCCGGGGGCACCGAAACAGAGAGCGTGGCCACCTGGTGGTGCGTGGCGTCCGTGTAGAGCTGGCAGAAGTAGCCGCCCTCGTCCAACACGCTGACGTTGGTCAAGGTGATGCGCACCAGCCGTGGCGAGAAGAGCACCATCTGGAAACGGTCGTCCTTCAGGGCTGGGGGGGGACAAAGATAATGGAAAGAGTAGAAATGAGATGGAGGTGAGCGCGGAAGTGACACAGCATGGGATGGGGTTGTTGGGAGAGGAGGGAAGGAAAAGAGGGGAAGGTGTGATGGGAGAGAAAATGGGGGGTGAGTGACAGGAAGAGAGGCAAGAACAAGGAGAGGGAAGGTGAGTACATCGGCCATTGGTAGAAAAGAATCACAATCTGCATGTGATGTGAGACTAAATTCAAATAAAAGCTAAATGCTGTTTTCATGCATCTATAAAGAATAAAACAATGGGAAAACAGCACAAAAAGCATTTTACTCTGGGTCAGTGTAATCGATTCATCGTGTTCTAATGCTTCAGGGACAGACAGAGAGCATTAAGAATTGTTTTTGTCATGGTGCTTTGCTTGCTTGAAATATATATCAGACACACACACACAAGCTAAAACTGACAAAGGGAATTTTAGATGTGAAGCACCTCAGGAAATGGGTTTATACCTCACTCACAATCTCATTTAGCACACTGCAGGTTCTCTGGGGGGGCTGCTTTCTTCCTGACTGACCATTCCTATCTGTGCACACCTAGCTACATAATCAGACCGATTTATCATTTTGTTACACTTTTTTTTTGACACTGTGTTCAAGTTAGCCATTTTCAGTTTCTGGAAGGCTGGTATTTTAATTTTTAAGTTTGTTGCAATCTGCAACCTCGCCGCTAAATGTCACCAAATCCTTCACACTGCACCTTTAACAACCTAGCTCAGAGAGCGGGTATAGCTCGCCTCAGAGAGTGATAAGAAAGAGATCCTTCGAGTCTTTTATTTCACTTTTAATTAAGCTGTCTCATCAATGACTAAATTGGTTGCCGGCTTCAACGTAGCGAATGGCTCCTGGCATTTTACCTGCACCCTCCTATTTGGCTTGACTCTTTTTCAACTGTAGCTTTTTTCAACTATAGTTGTAAAAAAAGATTCTTAATGACCAAAAACACAGGAATCTGAATGGGTAGAAAAATCGTCCATGTGGCCGGCATTTCAGGGGTCTGGAGCCAGGCTAGCGCAAACCTGCACCACCTTTCAGGGAAGTAATATCAGTTCAGACCTGTAGATGTAGTTAGGCTGACGTTGCCTTTTACGGGCCAAGAAAGTGAGAGTTTCTGCAATTGTTTCCGCTCTTCTTGCCGATAGGGACGCAGGTTATTTGAGCTACAGGTCCAAAGTTGCATGGTTGGGTGCTTGTGCTGTTGCTCTGTAGTTGAATGCCATTGGCTGGGCCTAGTTGCTGGCCATTTGCATCAATAACAACATGTTTTGTGTTGATTATTAATATATATATATATATATATATATATATATATGTATATCAGTGGCGGGCTGTGCATTTTATACCCAGGCCTTCACTGCTGTCATGCAGCTGAAATACCACCACTAACCACATGATGGCGCCACAGCTATTATTCGTTTCTAAGGCTGTAACTATGTACGTACTCGTATTAAACTGTTCGGTACGAGGCTTACAATACGTTTGAATAATGCTAGAGCATTTGGAAAATGCAGAAGCTTAAATTCAGGAAAATATAATGTTTTCTGTGCTCATGTAGGACAGTGGTTCTCAGCTGGTCTGGCTGTGGGACCCACCATCATCCCTTAATGACTGATCCGTCTCTCTAGGAGACCGTCTTATGATTTTACTTTCACAACCCAAACATTAAATGTACTGCTCTGCAATCTCTTTCCTCGTCTCAGCCCCCTGTGTCACGGTGTGTGGTACTCGAGTCAGGAAACTTGTCAGAATGCCCATATTTGATTGGCTGAGCTGCATCACGTGATGTGATTCACAACGCTGACTAAGCGATAGTCACGTGCTCGCCCACTGACCAATAGCTGCACTAATAGTGACGTAGTTGTGGGCCGGATAGTATGGGGATAGCGGGCTCTGACACGTCAAAGAATACGCCCAACATGTCAAACTAAAGATCTGATTGGTTGAACACTATGACAATCAACAATATCGTCCCCATTCACTTAAACTGCACATGGATTCACTTGTGAGTCTGCAGGCCTCGGGCCTCTCTTCTTACCTAGAGACACAGAGGAGAAATCCGATTGGATAAAAGCTCTACTTAAAACAAGCTGCACTGGAAGCAGAGCAACTGAGGAAGACAGTAGCTGTGCAATGAGAAAATAAGATAATGGGAAAAATTATTTTTATAAATTAAAAAAAAAAAAAATTATTTGTGATTCTGTTTAGGCCAGCAGAGAAGGCTTTGCAGGCCCTGACGGCCCGCCACTGATGTATATATATGTATGAAAAATATAGTACATTAAAAATACTGTACATTTACCTTTACACAGGCAGTAATTGGAAATTGCACAGGAGAAGCAAGGGCTGCTTTAATTGAGTGGTATGACAATATAGTTTGCTCTGTATTAGCAAACAATCAGTTCTATCTAGAACAAGAGGTTTTTTTCCCCTCTAATTTGTGATGTCACTCCCATTGACAGCGCTGCAGCGGAAAAACTGCAAAACATGGGAGAAATAGTGGCTGAGACAGCAGCGCAGACAATTATCTGCTCTTGAATTGATAGTGCTGCTAAATCTAAAGCTCAGTTTCATATAAAAAGTTCAGAGAGAGTTTGCAAAGTCAGTCTCGATGGAGCAGCTCCAGGCTGTACATTGATACAACATAACAGATGTCTTGGTTCTCACATTTCCAGCTTTGAGGGAGAGTGTTGTTCATTTTCCCCAGCACTGATTGGGCCATCCTAAACTAAAACGTATTCATTCATTCTCTTTGTAACTGCTTGCTTTATTCCTCTGTAAGCCCATTTCTAATTAGTGTCTGGCGCTTATATTGTTGATCTTATTAGGTTTTAATCATTATTGTTTTACTTGCTGTGACGCACTTGCTAACCCTTTTAAAAACTGCTATGCAAATAAAAAAGCTTATTGCACAACCAAAAAAAAAATCCTTTTAGGAAAGCTATTAAATTGAGTAGTGCTGCCCCTTTGAATCAGCGAGAGACATGCTAAATACTACAATTGTACACAGTGTACAAAGAATACAAAAAATTTGACCTCAGACCAATGAGCTACACCCACTAACCCCATATTGCACAAAGGAGAAAGAAAAGAAAGCGCAGAGAGGAGTTGAACATGCAACAATTTTCCTTTTGTTCCCCAAGAAAAGAGTATAAATCAATGGTGAGAAAAAAAAAGCTGATAATAACAAATAACGCTAACAACAGCCTGGGTGACAGTGGCTCGATGTCCATAGATTCTCATTCGAGACTCACTTTGTATTGACTTGACTGTGAAACCTCTCCGTCACTCTCCATCTCTGTTTTATTCTGTCCCTCTCGTCGCTTCCTTTTGTGCCGGCTCACGTAGGGAACGGCGCACACAAACCGGCCATCTCGCGGGCAAAATTCATCACAACAAAGACACTACAGTATAGATATTGGCTTTGCGTGCCTGGGCATGTGTGACAGAGAGAGTTGGAGGAGGAAGAGAGAATGAGAAAATTGTCTAATATAGCTACATAATGCGGCAAGCGGGGAAAAAAAAGAATATAGATAGAGACAGAAATCCACAGGGGACTGAGAGAGAGCGGCCCCGAAGCGATTGAGTCAGTCCACTGTTCCTGGAAGTAACACCACACTAATCTCTCCACCCCACCCCACGAAATGTCCCCTCCATGGCAGCGAGAGCATCGTCAGTGAGCTATTCCCCACAGATAGGTAAACTTTCCCCCCCCCCCCCCCCTCTGCACTAAATGGCAACTAAATGTCAGACTTCTGTTCAAGTCCGAGTTCACCTTTATTGTCCTTTTCTCATTTGCATGCTGAGAAGAGTTGGCAATAGCGGGAGAAAGAGAGCTATGGACCACTGAGGAGAAAGGGTCCATTTGGTTAGTTCCACCGCTCTATTATGGCCATCAGTCCCCCGCAATCTCATAAAACACACCGCTGGCTGGTTGCTCACTTGCAAAAAACAGGGCAGCCTGATTCACAGCACTTACGGGCAGAGCCTCTGTCCGTGCAGTTAGTGTGGAATGGCTCTGCGCGGAAGAGGCCTTAGTTTGTCGGCCCGATATCTGGGCGCCAGATGGGCAATAGGCAGAAATAGAAGAGCCCTACAGCGAGCGATGGAGTAAACGTGGAGGTAGAGCGAGCCAGAGTGAGATGTAATTTACGCTCCCAGAAAATGTCCCCAATGAGGCCTTTCCGTGCTTACGGGAGCCAAATTAGTCACGGGCAGCCATCTATACTTTATTTCTTGCTTAACCTTTGGATCATTTCCCGGTGCTGTCTCTCTTTCTCCATCGCATGGCGCTCCCTCTCCTCAATTCTGTCTGTTGCCGTGTCTTCCTTAAACCTCCACCCGTTCGTCTCATTCGCCCCCACTCTGTTCTGTATTCTCTCATCATCTCTTTCCCTCAGCTCTGACACCGTGTCTTCCTCCTCACTCTGATTCGGCCTTTTACGAAGAGTGCAAGTCAATGTCTTGGGGGAGAACATACGGGGGCGGCTCTGTTTAAATACTTAATCGAACTTACCAGCAGTGCTGGTCTGATAGCATTGGGGGGGGGGGGGTTATTTGAATGTATTTGAGTGGTGTATCAGTGAACAGTGAAGGCATCTCTTTTGTCTTCAGTACTTTAGTCTGATCTCAGCGTACTGCGCAGAACATCTTCAGCGACTCCCATGTTGACAGAGACGGTTCCCGAGGGGAGTGTGGAAGTCTTGCTTGTTGAATCAATGTAATTACAAGCGCCGGGTGTAAGAATTTGAAATGTGGATGTATAAAAATATCACGGCCTATGTTGCCAAATATACTGTACATAAATATATTTGTGTTTGAGTTTCCAAAAATACCAGTTCAAGTACGCTCTAGCATTTGTTAGACATGTTTGAGCATAGCTTATCTTCATATGAAAACCCTCTCTTCATCATGTGGAGCAGCGGCGTATGGTAGTTATGACGGGCCCTTGTGCACGCTCGTTACAGGTTATCAAGCATGCACACTGTGGGCTGGCGACTGTTCATAAAGAAAGCCAAATGAATCTAATTTAGGGAGCTTTGCTACCTTATCCTTGTCTTGTCTTTTCTTACTGCCCCTTTTATGTTTGAAAGGCACGACGGCTTGCTCTGCTAGCAGGTGTGTCAGCTTGTCTTGACAGATTTTCACCTGAACTAGCCACCATAGGCTTATATGGTATCATCTCGTCACATGATCAAATAGAGACTTGACATCAAACATACATATATTACCCAGCAATCATCATTGCATGTCTGTATGGCAAAAATACCAAAGAAAATAAGGAATTATTATTCAATTATTTAATTGAATAGTTTTCAAAAATGTATTTATAGTTTATGTAGAATAAGAATATTTTTTTTATAGATTACTGTATTTTATTAAAGAAATATATTCAAATAAAAACATGACGAAGATAGTTTTTTTTTTTGTTGAGGGTATATCTATTGCAAATGACATCATAATACATGGGTGTGTTTTCAAAGTAGTAATATTAATCATTAAATGTCCTATCTCTGCCATTTACAATGTCGAGGGGCCTTTTTGACACTTCTCCCTGCACTCTTTTAACAATGCTACCACACTGGAGGATGTCTAGCTACAACACACTCCTAGCACTTGAATTGATAAGCCATTTTCTGTACTGGAAAGATGATGAATATGCAGCCATGTTAAGGCAGTGTGAGACTGGCACTTGCATGGTCCTTGCAAGCTGATGAGTTCTGTATCTATCACAGGCTCAAAGCCATGAGACAAATATAAACACAGACATATTTGGAACTAAACTTTTGGCCGCCTGTCGTCGTCGTCGGTTCAACTCAATTGAATACAATGAAACTGTTCTTGAATCACAGTTCAAAAATATGGTGCGAGTAACAGCAGCAGATTGAGATTGAAATAAAAACGTGTAAACCCTATGTGTTGAGTTTTTCAGTGAGTATTTTATAAGCTGCTTTGGAACTCAGCCCCATTCAGCAGCTTGATTGAAGTGAGCTCAGCAAACACACTCTCTGAGAGTCTAAATCATGCTGGGACAAATTAGCACCTGACACAAATGTACCCGCAGAACATTCATTTTCAAAATCATTACCAATCAAAACTATTTTTGTTAGCAGAGGAGTGGGCTGACCATGCAGGGAACTGAGAGGATCAGATCTTGGGATGTGGATATAAAAGACCCTGCTACGAAGTGCCAAGCTTCTCTGATAATAGGCGAGCAGGTGCTCTATCAAGAGGATTTGGTATAACTGATTGAGCTGTCTCAGCTAATGACTATGTTGGACCAATTCAACTGTGTTTTTGGGATATAATTTGGGAAAAACTGCTGTCTGAAAGGAATATCAGTGCTAGCATACAATATAGGAGCTGCACGTGTGTGCAGATCTGTGCTGTTCGTAGCCTCATTTTACTTTACTGCAGTGCAGTGTTTCGCATTGAATTTGACTTGGGGAAGGGGGGGAACTCATTCACAAATTTTGCCACAGCCAATTACTGGTATAACTGTAGCTGCTACTGGTTTGGCACGTGGTATAAATAATAAAAAACCCGAACCAAAACACCCGTTGGGTTGTCCCGTTGGTTGCCGTGGTCTTTTAAGCTTCAACGACCCCAATATATTCAAATGAACCCCTTTGCACTTAACTCTAAACAGTTAAAAAACACAATTTTACACCATAGCCTTAAGCCTGAGCGAACGTCTTAAAAGTTCATCACATAGATCACCTAGGGCTTAAATAACATTTGCTACACAACAAAACTGCAAAAAAATGTACTCCAATTAAGCTGCCCCACACAAATTTCAAAGGCAATATTTAATATCCTTGCTCATTGTTCTTTTGCTCAAATGTTTCCTAGCAGCACTAGCGGAAAATCTGGCTCAGGTGGCAGCTTTTGCCCTTGATTAGTTAAGAAAAACAAGTACTGTAGTGTTTGCCCACAGTGAGATATGCCTTCATTACAATAGTGGTTATAATGGTAATTTACCATAACACGGCTTTAAAAAAAACATGCGATTAGCAAGGCCATGCTGTAATTAGGAGCTGTAATAAGTTCTGATCTCATCACAGGGGTTAAAAGTGGATTATGGAGAGAGCTTTGAACTATGCTTTTAAAACAGTTAAAGCAGTCACACTGTTGGGGCAGAGAGGTAAACCGTCATCTAAATTAACTCTGGGGTTATCTGACTTTTTAATGTGTAATCGCTTCAAAGGCAAAGCGAGGACATTTGCAATAAGAAAAATGTAAAGTGCAAGTGTTGGTGAGTCATTGCTAATGTGTTTAAAAGGCTGGCTTCCAAATGGAACTGAGGGGCAAATGCGCAGACACAGATAGATTAAGTTTGTCTGCGGGGACAAATGTGCACACACCTCGCGTGCCGTTGAAGAAGAGGGTCTGCCGGCGGGGATTCTGGATAACCACGATTGATCCATCGTAGTTCTGCAGGCGGCAGGAGATTTCGGCTGTACCTCCCTCCAAGACAGTCACGTTCTCCGCCTGCACCGCCTGACAATGAGCTGAGGGACACAAAAGACGGACGTTAACATAGTGATACAGAAAGTGGGCGATGGAGAGGGAGGGAAAAAAGAAAAAGGGAGAGAAAAGAGGAGAGGGAATAAAAAGGAGGAACAGATGTGGTGCAGAAGATGTTCATTTGCACTTTACTTGAGATAGAACCTTTCAAAGCAAGGTACTTAAAGCATCCTTCATTTACCCGCTATTCATCATATGGACACAACAAGGGAGGAACGGAGAGGGGGGAGGAGAGGGGAGTGATAGAGATAAAGAGATTGAGAGCAAGAGAAAAGACACTGAAGGTAAAAGTGGGTTCTTATAAACAATGTATTCTTATGATTGTAATTACTGCTATTCATCTTTTTACATGCACAAACATTCACATACAAAAAGGGCCTATTGCCTCTGGCTAGCCTAACAGAATGCATCAACACATACATTTGAATACATAATGCCTTATTAAATCTCTAAGTGGCTGTCGGTCTTGAATTTAGACACGCACCAGCACACGCGCACACACACACACACACACATGAATGGACACACAAACACGAACATGGCCACATATAGACCAACACACTCACACAGGTTGGACTGCGGCCGTGTCACCACCTGTGTGTACATTAATAGCTTAACATGCTGCCTTATCACATGAATCTTGGATCGCCTCAGTGGGAAAAAGTGCAGAGCAGCGAGACCATTTTGACAGCCGCGAAGGCACTTTACACACTCTCAATGCCATTCCTCATCCAGGTGCAAGCTAAACCAATTGATTACACCCCATTATTCCAATGTAATGGTTCTTATGACAGGTATTTGGAAAGTGCTCGGCGGGGGGAATCACTCACCATTTTTGGCAACGAATACGCTCCTACACACCTGTATGAACATTCATGTGTTCATGCACACACACTCCAGCAAGTACACACTCAAGATGCACAGACACCCACAGGAACTTTTGGACGTTCTCTTTCAAACAAACCTGTTGGGCCCCTAAACCTAAAGGGTGCAGAGCAACAGCAGGGAGCCTCTTTGATGTTGCGGACAGCTCAAGAGTCAGTAATGAGGAGGTTGATTACGCTCCGATTGGACGCGCCCTCCGTGTTTGTGGGTCAGACTGTTGACACGGCTCAGCTGAGCCACACCTCCTGCTGAGCGCGATGGACACCGAGCTACGCCGTTCGCAGATTCACGCGCAATTAGCCATCAGGCTCCAGCCAGCAAGTGGAACGTGATTGCCTTGAAGAGAGCACCAGCTTGCCGGGCTCCTCAAACTAGTATTTACCAATTTGCATTTCCGGGGAGAATGGCCCCCGGGGGGGGGGGGGGGGGGGGGGGGGGATTTAGAGAGAGATCGACACCGATATTGAAGCGTGATGATGAAGCAGGCAATAAGAAGTGCCGATAAAGACTACGGGACCATATACATTTCACTGCAGGGTCTAAGCAGTGTCTCTGAGCTCTGTAAAGCACCTTCAGGAGGCAGGAAACGAGACAAACAGATGGTGGCTGCCATAGCAGGAGTTGCTGACTTGACTGCTTTGGGCGAAAATGAATGTCTATATCTGCAACCGAGTGTGTCCGAGTGTGAGTTTCATTCTGTGTGTGTGTGTGTGTGTGTGTGTGTGTGTGTGTGTGTGTGTGTGTCTACGCACACATGCACAATAGGTGGGCATGTGCATTGGTTGTGCATATGCAAGGGGCTGGCATATTGCAATTAAGCTGCTTTGACGTCATCTGATCCCGACAACTTCATCCAAATTTAATTCGCCCCTCGATTTTAATCTCTTTTAATGAAATAGTCAAAGCCTACATATTCATCACATCAGGGGGAACGGGGAGACACAGTGGATATTGAACTGAAGACGGAAAGAAACGGGATGAAGACAAAGGGGACTCTAATACTCTGTGGAACAGAGAAAAAAAAAATCTTGACAATTACCACTAATTGTAGTCATTATTGCTCCCATTCTCTGCATCAATATTGTGATTCATATCGAGGGCCATCAGAGCCTGCCACCGCCATCCCAATTATTTTTCTAATGGCTGTTATTAATCATCACCATGGCAACCCGGGCTAGGTCGCCATTGCTTTAAGCAGTGTTGATCGTGATAGTCCTGCTGTGCATCCCAACCAAGCCAGAGCAGCGCCTGTGAGCGATGAGTGACCCGTCAGAACCAACAGAGAAGAGAGGGCTTCGAGTGGGAGAGCGACTCAGGACAAAGCAAGCGGTCAGAAGTTTGGTTCTGGGAGGAGGCCAGAAAAAAAACGCTATTTGCTGTCCATTTGTACACACACTTCTCCTGACAGCTGTCACCCCTTCAAGGGAAATTAGCTGCAGTGGCGTAGCAGTAAAGTGCGAAGAAAAGCGACAAAGAAAAGTAGAATTTAAAAAAAATGTGTAAACCGAGAGCTGTTGCGAGTGGATGCCATGGCTGGCATCCGCTGTCTCCTGCTGAGAGATGCCACCCAGCAACACCTGCTGGCTGCTGGTGGATGATCAGTCTGGGCGAAGGGAAAAGAGTCATGGAGAGACAGGAGGGGGGGGGGGGGGGTGAAGGCTCTAACCAGGAAATTATATCGGAGAGTGAGTTAGGAAGTGATGGTTTGCGCATAATAATGCAGCTGGCGGGGGGGCTGGGCGAAATATACGAGAGATATGACGCATATTCTTCCACTCCCGCTCATAACGCAGCTGGGTACAGCACTTTAGTTTGACTGTAGGTTTTATAGGCTGCCATTCGCATCAAGGCCATCCGCCTGTGCTTCTGATCACCAACATAAGTATAGTACGGAGAGGGAAGGAGAAGGAGGGGGGAGGGAATCAACCTCTGTGACAGAGGTATTAATCTGGCCCCCATTAAAATCTATGCCCATAATAAAATACTGCACAAGCCCCGAATCATATTAAGAGAGAATGCTGAGAGCAATCGATACCGTGGTAGTGCACTGACTGCTATGATCAACGGATAAATAAAACAGGAGGGGGGAACAACAACAATCACTTCTCTCTCCAACCAAGCGGGGGCAGTATTTCTTAGCAGTGAATTGGTGCTCCTCATCATTTCAGACCCTCATCATACCCCCCCCCCCCCCCCCACGCTGTCACTGGGAAAAAAGGAGCCTTTATTTACTACAGCAATACAGATCCAAGAAGGGCTATTATTTCGAAATACATAAACAAATAAATAAATAATAGGCGTGCAAATTCATAAGGCTGTTCAGGAGCCCTTCCTAATGGTCCCGCAATGGGGCTGAGTTATAAGCCGAGGGAGGCAAGAGGGATAGAGGGACAGAGGGAGGGGATGAAGGGAGGTGTGGAGAGTTAAAAGAGGGGGATTTGGGAGGCAGCCAGGTGGACTGCTGGCTCACCCTTGGTCACGGTAAATTCTAGAAACTGCCTCACTGGTGCAGGGTTAGCGGGCTGAATTACCGCCTTGCTGCGTCTCTCTCTCCCTCGGTTACACTCTGCCCTTATTTCTCTCTCTCTCTCTCTCTCTCTCTCTCCCCACATCTCGGAGAGAGAGGTAGAGCAAAAAGACAAGCCGTCTCCGTTTGCCCCAAACAAGGCCCCATGTATCCTTGAAGTAGTGCAGTCGCTGTCTCCCTATTCATTATCTCTCATTATCTTTCAATTGGGAGCGGGCCAAGAGCTTGTGTTTTCTTTGTATGCTGGCCACGTATTTACAAGGGAATCGATGCAGGAGTACAAAGCTCGACCCC
The DNA here is from genome assembly GCA_032191485.1 of Leptoclinus maculatus. Taxonomy (NCBI): domain Eukaryota; kingdom Metazoa; phylum Chordata; class Actinopteri; order Perciformes; family Stichaeidae; genus Leptoclinus; species Leptoclinus maculatus. The sequence goes on along the minus strand of JAVDOI010000008.1, from coordinate 6,159,122 downwards.
GTATGCTATTACTGTAACTGTTTTAATTAAAACAATAACAGCAGCTCATAGTTTCCAGTCTTATGGGGTCGTCCGTTGGCAACTTCTCCATCTCTTCCCATCTGGATGTACATTTTTTTCAGTTATCCCCCGAGTCTACGAAGGCGAGCCGGTTTCCACAGTATGTATGCAAATGAAGTTTGCAATGTTTATATGCGCGAGTGTGTGAGAGTATGTGTGTGTGTGTGTGTGTACACTCGCTCCAGGTTAATCACAGAGTTTTGCGGTGTACGGACTCTATAAAATAGCTGACTTTGAGCTTCTTCTCCTCCATACCTCCATCTGCAGACCCACAACTCTCCCCCATTCCCTCTCCCCCCTTTCTCTTACCAGTCTAAAATTATCACTCCATCTATCTGGGGGAGCCGGAACTCTACCAATCAAATCCACAGTGCAAGAAAAAAAACTCCCTCTATAAATAATACAAAATCCTTAACAAATCTCCTTCTCGTCTTTCTCTTTACCTTCGTCACTTTCTCCTGTTCTTTTCTTCCCCTATTTTGAGCGAACCCCCCCTCCCCTGCTTCCACAACTCATAATTCCCCCCCCCCCCCCCCCCCGCTGCCTTCGTGTCTAATTTGATTCTCACCATCTTCCTCTTTCTCCTTGTATTTAAACCCACGGTATCTCAATCCCTCTCCTCCCCACCGTCTGCCTGATCTAATCCTTGATTCATCTTCCCTTCATCAGTCCCTTTTCCTTTCTTCCTGTCTTCTTCCTCCTTCTCTTCTCCCTTATCTATTATTGCATATTATCCTCATCAGCGCTGTCCTAAAGATCCTGGGCCTCTGTAGAATCGTTGCAACTCTTTTCTATCTCTCTCCCGTTAGCTGCTGTCTCACTCCTGTCCTCTTCTTCATGTTGTCCCCCCCCCATCGTCTTCAATAGTTTCCTTCCAAGCTGCAATAGGCTTTCATCCCCCTTGCAATCTCTCTCTTTCCTGCCTCTTTGCTGGTTCTATCTCCACTCTCTCCTTTGCTAAATGTGATTTGTTCTGCAGCTCAAGTCTGCAGCATAATCGCTCTGTTTTTATAGTGTGTCAGGAGAGCGGAAGCGAGGGAGCAAGGGAAAGACAAAAAAGAAAAGTGAGAGGAGTGAATGGACAAGAGGACAAAACAAATGATTGGAGCGGGAAACTGAATATCTCCCTCTTTCAACTTCTTTACTTTTGCTTCTTTTAATTGCCTGTTGTTTAGCTCAGCCCTCTCTCCACTTTCTATCCCTCTTTGTTTCTCTCTCTGCCTGTGCTTCTTAATCTCTCTATCTCTCTCTCTCTCTCTCTCTCTCTCTCTCTGGCAGGAACTTCCGACCCTCTCTCCATCACCCAATGGTGTACTGTGAGCACTGCACTGCTAATCAGCAAAATCAGCATAACGCGGTCTCCATTCACTCTTGACCTCTCATTAGAAACATTTACTTTCACTTTTATTTATTTCTCTGACTTTGCTTCCCAGTCACACTGCCTCCATCCTCTGCATTGAATTATGTTTTCTTCTTCCTCTCATCACCTTTCCCTTTTACCTCCTCCCCGCTACAGCATCTCTCGTTTTGACCTTCCCATCTTTATGTCTCTCCGGCCCTTCGGCGTATAGCCTATTTCAATCACCTCATCCCTCTCTTCCTCCATCCCCTCTTCTTTCCTCTCCCGCTGCATTGCATCTCTCTGATCGCTCTCCTCTTGTCCGATCATCCCATTACTTATTCCTCTCTCTTACTCACCTCTTCTTACCCTTCACAAACCGTCATCATCCTCTCTCTTTCCTGTCTCCTCTCTCCCGTTTTCCGACAGCTAAAGCTGGTTAGCGCTATCTACTGTGCAGTGTTTTATGGCCCGGGTCTGTCACAGCCCCAACAACAATGGCCACCACACACACACCCCAACAGCAGCTTAAAGGAAATTTACAGGGCTATTACGCGGTGGCTACCGCACTGGAGTTTCACCACCGCCAAAAAGAATTGGCCTTTTTCTAAAATCCACGACATGGCTGCCTTCCCTTTGGTGTGTATCTGCGGCACACTTGTGCGAGTGTGATGCTGATGAATGTGTATGTGGGAGAGCGAGGAAATGCACGGGCGTGTGGTGTTGTTGAAATCAAGAGTGCATGTGTGCTTGCGCGTTAAATGTGTACGAGAGAGTATGAGTGTGTGCATGTGCACATTCAAGGCCCAACACAAAATTGCCCTACTGGCAAGATTACATAACCACGCTGACTGCCAAGACACAAACTCATTCTTCCTCTGTATACCGCTCTCCCCTATTGTCACCCCCACCCAGCATCCCCCCCCCCCAACATCCCACAAAAACACAATGTCCTTCTGTTGATCTAATATGCAAAAAAACAAACTGAATTGAGATTTTGGCTGGCAAAGAGGGGAATGCACAATGCACCGCAGCACAACACTTGTTTAGCAATGAGCAGCGGGGGGAAAGAACATCTCCCTGTATTAGATGCATGATAATAATAATGACAGGAGGTATTAATAGCAGCTAGCAACTCTGCCACCGATCCCACTCCACTTCATGTACTGCTTTTTCTCACCGTTGCTGCCTCGTGTTCAATGAGTCGTATGACTCTTGGATCACACCTCGACCTCATACAGCTCTTTTTGAGGACTAGTCTCTTGTTTTATCTAGTCCCCCCCCCCCTCCTCTCTCCATCGCCATCGTCTATCTTGCACACACAACAGACTGCGTTGTTCTCCATCTCTGTCTCGCTATTTTTCTATTTCAGCCTCCGCCGCTCCCTTGCGTACAGTCCAAGTTTCTAGCTGGCCAGGTCCTTCTCGGCTCATGTCTGTCAGTCTGTCTCTCTTTCAATATATATTGGTCTGTTTCACTGCACTCCCCCCATTCTCTTTCTATTTCACAACCTCTCTATAGCTCCCTATATATCTACCACTCTCGGGTTCAACTTTCTTTTATAATATTCTTCAGAAGAGAGCTGAGAAAAACACTTGAGCCACTCTCATCTCTCTCTCTCTCTCTCTCTCTGTTTTCATTTGTGACTGATTCCCTTCAAGTCTTTTAGTCCATCCGTCCACTCTCTTTTTCTCCGCCTGGTCTCTCATTCCCTGGTCCTCCTGGGCATATGCTACTCTCTTCCCATTCACCCTAGACTTTAATCTTAATTACCAATTCTAACTTAATTACCAGCATTTTGAACAATTCATCTTAAGCTCTCATTTCGTGATTCAATCACAAGCTATTCCTCCCTTGGTCATGTGCGAGCACTGCGCTGGATCTCATTCTGTATCAATTTACACCAATTAGTACACTTAATACTCTTGTGTTCTCTTTTTATATGACATCACATCACATCACAACATCGAGGGAAATATCGGCAGGGAGTTTAAATTACACAAAATTACCACATCCTGTCTGTAACACGAAACGATATGCTTGTGTTTGTGACATATTTGGTGTTTAATGACACCTGAGTTTCCCTCTAGAATCCAAACTGCACGTCTCATTTAATCTGTGTATGTGTGTGTATGCACATGTGGGTGTTGATGTGTGCATGACTTACGAGTGATGCAGAGCAGGACCAGGACCAGGCTGCGTAGGGCCAGAGAGAACGGGGCAGGGAGGAGGCGGCAGAGGACAGAGCTCCGGACAGGCCTCATTGTGTACTGAGAAGCTGTGTGTGTATGTGTGAGCGTGTGTGGATGTGCACGTTTGATCAATGGCTCCTCTGTGACCCTGGCTGCACTGCTACAGACAAACTAGTCCACACACACACACACTCACACACACTGATTTGTTCTCAACTGCAATGCTGCAGACACGTGCACACGCTAACTGCCCACATTTACTTCAGTGCAATCAGACAGAAGTTGTTGTCTGAGGACAAACCTTAAAGAAAGGACTCTTATGTGCTCCACTGCATCACAACACATGCAAAGAAAGGGATTTAGTTGCTAAGTAAGATCGAGATGAATTGTGGGGAGGGCTTGCATGCAATCCACAGACGTTTAGACAGAGCTCAGGGCGCTAACAGAGCTAGCGATTTAGACACTATATCACAATGCACATAGAGATGAGTTTAGAGCAACAAAAAGTTCCACTGTTGACTTTAGCACCGTTGTCTTATATCCATACAGTGTAGAGGCTTTGCTGCTACAAAGCAGTACAGGAGCTCAGTCCCATCTAAGCAAAACAAGAACAACGCAAACCCTGCTAGGCTAGCTATTTTCTATCACTAGTGCTCCGAGCCTCCTGAGACCAAAGAATCTCAGATCAGTAAACCACAAAAACCTATACCAAGACGTTGCCAAAGCAGACCTGCAACACTATGTTCTTTACCAGCAGGAGTATTCAGCAATGGCAGCTATCCAAATAACCAAATAAGAGGCAACTTAATTAGCTCATCAGCGACTGTACACAAATTGGGAGCTAAGCTAGCTCTGTGAGGCGCCCCAACAATCAGCCACACAATTAACCACAACAACAGACTGCTTGTCTCGTATAGGTCAAACCACACTGCTCCAGAGGAACTGAAAACATCAATAATACTATATTTCAGTCAGATACAGGCTGATAAACTGTCTTCCAAAGCAAGTATCTCTGCTGATGGTGACTGAATGCTACCTTTTGAAATAGAGCTACCTACGTTGTTGTGCCCTCGAGGACAGAGAAAACCAGGGCAACAATGTTCATTCTAAAACACATTGTATTTCAATGAATCAAACAGGGTTTTTTCTGCACTTCTCACCCGACAGATCGTCAGGAAGAATTCAATGTTCCTTTGAGCTATCACCAAACCGGCTAGGCCTCTGGAGAGATGGAGACACTTTCTTACTACAACTCATCTGGAGATAGCAAAGGTTAAATAAAAGCCATTGAGCTTGAGTGCCGCTCTATACCGTGAAGTAGAAGTGCTTGCCCTGTGTAGAATAACCAACCTGCAAGAGGTTGAGCAAACTGCAGTCAGACGCGTTAGTTTCAGATATTACACTTTGTAGTCTGCTTTTTCACCCCAGAGACTTGCACATTGCTCACACAAGGTATCTACTATTACTCGCATGAATGCCGGAACTCTTTCGATATGCTATCATGTATACACTGCGGCGTAAATGGACAGTGATTTTCACATGGTCATTTTAGACCCTCAGACTAATCACATGCTATCAGACAGTGTAATCGCGCAGCATCGACCTGCCTTAGTCTTCTTTTCCAACATGCTCCACCGGGTGCACTCTAGATAAACACTCACTCGTACACACTGATCTGAAAGCCTGCCCTGTTTAAGATCCGTACAGAGTTCCGCTGATTGTCAGGATCTAATGCATCGATGGTCTCCGGGAGACTGTTGCTCTCGTGTGTCTGTATGTGCAGGTATATGTGTTTAATGTGTGTATTTGTGTGTCTGTAGTGCAAAGACAAAACGCGATGAGCTGCACCACACACCTCACTGAGCCCTATCTGATGGAATAAAGTGCAAGTGTCATCCTAAGATTACTACACACTGCCCGCTCTCTCTCTCTCTCTCTCTCACTCTCTGTGCCACTGCAAACACAATGAGCTCTAATGGCGATGGCCCCGACACTTCTGGCAAAGCCGAAAGCGGATCATTGCCAATGTTCCCTACGGCGCCGACTTCACCGGTCAACTGGCTGACGCTGAGAAAATTACTCTGTGGTGGTGTGCACCAGCAACTCAGGTCTGGCAGGTGTGGCGCCTGACAGCAGACGGACTGCAAAACAATATATACTCTATTCACTTGTTGAAATTGATCTCCTCAAATTGTGTTTAGTTTATCCATTCTGCCCTCTTTCTCCCGCTCCTCCTTTGGTCACCCAGTCAATCCGCTGTTAGTTCCTTCAAGTTTGTCCTCCTTTCGCTTCACTTCTGTCCTGTGAAAATTGCTATAATCCCAATGTGGTGTAGTTGTTGATCACATCCATCTGCCCGTGGATCTGTTTTCCGTGTACCACTTGTTTATATAACCCTGGCCACCCTCCCCTTGCTTAGAATATGTGTGTGTGTGTGTCAGTGTGGGATCAGTGTCTGCATATTTTGCATACTATTTTGTGGAGGTTAGAAATGAGCGTGTGTGTGGATGGAAGCAGTGACAATGGTTCTCTTTCAGGTCAACAAACAGTGGCGATGTGTGTGTCTGAATGTGCTCGTCTGTCCAGTGTTGACTGAGGCAGAGTGTACATTTGGCTGCCTGTTTGGCCCAAACACTATCTACTACCCATTAATTTATCCTTGCAGGCACACACAGAGGCATCATAGAGCCTCTTTATGTTAAATGGACGCTTTTATGGCTGCAGGGATGCACACGGCTGTCTGCTGACAAGAACTGTGTACATGTTTATGCGTGGCATTTGTAATTCAAAGTGGATGTGGATAAAGCAGAAACGTACGGGACTATGCCTGTGTTGTGATTTATGTTGATGTGAACCTGGCTCAATAAAAAGGTATCAGCTCCATATTTTTACACTGATGAAACAGAAGTCATTGCTAACAGCTTGTCCAACTTGTCAGTATATTTTGCATCGACAAATCGTGCATAATGCAATTCGTTTGTTCGTGCTCATTGCCACATGTACGAACATTACTGCTGTTGGCAATAAAACTGGCAATACAGAGCCAATGATGGAAGCTAACTACAGTAGACTCTGTGTCTTTGACTTTCATTGTCCTGTAAAATGTGAAAGGCAACACAGTCTTGCTATTAGAATAGCTCCTCTACTTGTTCTTAATCAACTGATCATAAACTATCAGCTCTAATCTGCCACACGCTGTATTTACAAACATCTTCATGCATTCAATTTGAAACATGCTGTTCCCTATTATCAAGTCAAATAAAGTCAAATTCATTTATCAAGTGCTTTTAACAAAATAGGGTCATACCAAAGTGCTTTATAGAGCAACAAAGGACATAATTACAGACAAAAAGATGAACACATCACAAACATTGCACTACTGGCAAGTGTGTGTGTGTGTGTATTTGTGTGACAAAGTCCCTGTGTGGGTAACCCCCTGATGGGTATATTTGTTTTTGTCGCAGTGTGTGCGGAAGGAAGGGAGGTAATGGCAAATTGTGTCCCACTATCCCCCTTCCTCTTTCTCTCCGTCTCTCTCTCTCCCTCTCTCATCCAAACTCAAATTTTTAATGGGCTTCATTGGTGCCACCGTGGAATAAGTGTTGCCAAAGCACTTAAGGGGCTTAAGTCAGCGGCGTGCTGAAAATATTAAGCACTCAAACAGCCTTACAAGGATCCCTGCCTGCTTAAGTATGCCAAGGAGGTCGTGCCAGCATTTAATACCAATGGTATTAAAGCGCTCCGACATGGGAGAGGAACAGAAATACAGATATATATACAGTATGTACCACAACTATAGATGGGGAGATGGAGGCTGTTGTTGGAGAACGGCAAGCGGTGGGAGACGAGGGAGATTCAAAAGAGATGGAGGGACTAACAGAGTAGTGAGGTGAAGAAAAGAGTGCAACTGACGACAAAGGAGAGAAAAGGAAAGTGAAAAGAAGAGTTGAGACAGTCCGAGAGGACACAAGGGAGGAGAGGAGAAACAAGCAGTGGAGAGGAGGAGAGATGCGAGGGAATCGGGCCAAGGTGTGGGAGGTAAGGGTTGATGGGATAGCTGTGAACCAGCAGCAGAGGGGTAATGTGGAGATTCTATCGGGAGGCTTATCCAAGATTAAATTTCTCTTTGTCCTTAAGGCGCTTCTTGGGTTAGCGGAAGTGTCGAATTTATTTCTTACGTCTCCCTTGAGGTTGTTCGTGTGAGTGGGTTGGGAGTGTACGTGAGCGTGTGTGAGCATGCTGAGGAGGTTGCATGTGTATACATGTGTGTCCGTGTAGGCGTGAATCTTGAGGGTTTATTAGCTGGCAAAGTGTGAAAGAGGGCATGTGTTACTGAAAGGTAAGGATAAATTAAATTAACATCTCCCCAAGGGTGGATCCAAGTCAGCATCCAAGTATTAGTGTGGTTACATTAACGTAGGAATGTGATCTCATATATATATAGATATTCATGAATATAGATTGTGGATATTCTGAGTGCAATGCCAATGGTAGTTTCAAGTTTTCTTTTTTTAATATAAAGTTTGTTTTATTGAGCTGCCACAAAGTCCCAGACTGCCAGAAAGTTTAATCACTCACAATAAAGTATGTAAACTGTCCTGATTGAGTAATCTCTTCTGGGATTCTCTCCAGTGTAAACAGACTACACAATACTATACAACTAAGTTATAGATACTGCAAATGGGCTTGATTCTATCTTTTAACATTTACAAGAAGAACATCATAAATACCCCACTGTAAGCATTTGTTCTTATTAAAAACTGCTATTTTGACCCAGGTCTGAGTAAATTCCCATAATGCTCAGCCCCTCCCTGGCCCTCTCCTCCCGTCTTTCTGGTTTCTTGTTTGTCTGACTTGCTGTTAATAGCTGGCCTGGAGACATGCACTAGCTAATCCGACTGGGTTTGCTCTGAACTCTCTAATTAGAAAAGTCACAGTTCCCCGATCTATGGACACTATCAGTGACTGCATTTTCTGGAGGCAGAGCTCAAGCTACTTCCTGCTCACCTCACGCTCCCGGGCACAAAGATCAATACGGCCCAATCATTTGGGTACATTTCAAGTAACACTGCCCGTCTTTCTTCACACAATTTAGGATTACAAAGTTTTGATTTTCTTTATTTTTCACAGTCTGTTGACAGCAGAGCCTGGCAAATAAATACAAGTCAATATGGCTGACATCATGAGAGGCTAACAAGAATACAAAACAGATATTAGTATTTGAGTCACTGGCTTTCTCAAATTACATGTTGAATACATGAACAGGCAGCGTGTTTTTTTTTCATACACTCATACTTTGCCTCACATTTCTCGACAGTAACCTAGGAGATTAAACTCACTCTCTGGCAGACAAAAGACTTGTCAATCACTTTTCCCTGGTTTTGCAGGATGGAAGGAGAGGCATTAAGGGCGCTGTGGTGGCCATTGCAGATATCCTATAATTAGTCTCATCCCAATGTGCATTTGCCATGCATCAACCGTGCATCAAAGGGGACAATTTTGGATCATTCTTTCCGAACAATGGCAAAGAGCTGAGCATGCACTTTAGAACAAAACACTCAAGTGACAGACTGCAAGAACTGAAGATGGAGAATGATATAGATTGCCGGGAAGTAGTGTAGATGAACAAGCCGGTTAAAGCTCACTACATAGAAAAGAATATAGGAATGCTCCTAATTCACTGCGTTGAATTCACTTAATCAGAAAGAGCTGTTATATAACAAACAAAGGACTCAGAACCTTTCTCATTTGCTTTCATCCGGAGAGAGCTACAATAAATGTTTCAGTCTTTGGGTCATACGTGAATGCGATCCAATTTGTCTCCGCAAAAAAATGAAATGCCAGTACGGGCAAAAGCTTAAACACAAAAACACAAAAGCGAGACACCTGCAAATTGCTCACACAAAGAAATGTCTCGAAATTAACCAACTTGCACCAAATAAGAACAAGAATATGATCATATTTATATTCTTGTAACACACAACCAAATCAAACCTTTTCGGAAACACAAAGAAGTCCTGTGCTTTGTATAACTAACTACCTATTATAACCTCCTCCCCGACTTCTGTGATAAATCAGACTAAATCAAAACTTCCTGGACTGGAAAAAAACAAAAAAACTTGCCACTAAGCGTAAACCCAGCAGCAATTACTTTTCCTACAAAACATAATTGGCAAAGCAAATTAGGATATGTATTTTGTAGGAGATGCGGTTGCAGTGTGAATGACTGAGTAGGCTCTGGGACACACAGGGAATTATACTGAGTCAAAGCTGCCATTCGGGGGAAATTTTTTTCGAATAGAACCTTTAGTTAGTTTGAAAAGTTGCAAAAGAAACCAAAAAAAAAAGGTTATATGTAACACTGGCAGTCAAGATAGCAGCAGGTTTTCTCATTTGCTCTGATAAAGAGAACTCCAGGATACAAGGTGTTAGAGTATATAGACCAACAAGGCTGGAAGCTATTTTAATGCAGATGTGACACTTAAATGTGTGCTTGGCCCTTGCCGTTCCAATACATGCATTCATAGAAAGGCACGCAGTTATATATGCATATTATATTATGCAGGACCATGCGAGGCCCCCCCGATTGGGATTCAACAGAGCGCTAAGCTTCGTCATCCCTTGTTCGGTAAGATAAATGCAAACAGTGTTACCTGCCAAGTCGAGAACATACTGTTGGAGCATCCTAACGAGTGTTTCTGTGTGCGCTGTGAGCCACATGCTACACAGCTACCTGCTGGGACTAACACTCATTATCCGTGTGGCATCATACCTCCCAGTGACAGGCCGTGACTCTGCGCTCACCGTTTTTCTCTGCTGCAGTGCATGTGTCAGTCTCTCCTCTTTGTGTTCCCTGTGCATGCGCTGATAGGTGTGACAGATAGGTCGTCACTGTGGCTATATATGCACGCACCAGTTCTCTACTCTTGCTCTTTACTTTTCCAGGTATATATGCGTGTGATGTGTTACTGATGTGCATATCAACCCGTCAAGGCCGCCGCAGCTTCTGATGTTTCATTTTTGCGCGCTCTGCAGGGAAGATGGTCGGTGTATTCCCGTGCAGCTGGAAGCGGGTCGTGGACCAGGTTAGCCGCGTGCTGCCGGGGGGGTGCAGTGGGGGTGACTGGAGTCGAGCGGCTATGTGCCACCTCGCCGGGGGTTACGCCGCCATCCGCCTTGCCCCCATTTCGCCAATTCACAAACGCTTAACAAAGGGATAATTTCTCCCCCGCATGATATAATCTTTCCTTTCACCCAATGCCTCAATGGAGTCCTTTATGGGTTTTTTATCACATCTCTCTTTCCCCTCCCTCCTTCCTTCCCTCCATCTCTTTCTTTCTTTCTCCCTCTGTCTGTTGTTTTTCCGACCCCTCCCTGCTTGTCTGTCCCTCTCCCTATTTGCCCTCTCTCTGCCTCTGTTGCTTTTTTTCCGATCCTTTTCTTGCTCTACTCTTCTCTCACTCTGACCTTACAGAGGGTCTTTGCACTGAAGTCTCTCTCTCTCTCTCTCTCTCTCGCACTCTCTCTCTCCCTGGAGGAAAATCACACACTCATCAGTTTGCCGGCTCTGTTCCTGACGAGCAGGCTCGCAAGGAGAATATTAACGAAGCTCCTCAGCCAATTAACACCTAAAGCACATAACAACCTTTTATGCCAGCAAACACACTCGCATGCACTTCTGTGCACATGCACGGACGGAAACACTTGCAGGAATATACACACACATTGGCTGCCACACACAATTTGGCCTAAACACAGTTACTTACGCGAGCAATGAGGCTCACATAAACATAAACACACGTACAGGCCTCAAAGCAAGGATGCGCTTTCACACATATGCACGTGCCTTTTCACACACACACACACACACACACACACACACACACACACACACACACACACACACACACACACACACACACACACACACACACACACACACACACACACACACACACACACACACACACACACACACACACACACACACACACACACACACACACACTAATAGATTGTGCCGATGAGCGTGGGTGTAGAAGGAGGGGGACATTTATAAGAGCAAAGGGAAGTAAAGTGGAGAGAAAGGAGATGCAAAACAAAGTGGTGAGCAGCGGTGACGTAGAGAGGGAGAAGGAGCGAGAGAGGTGAGGAGAGGAGAGAAGAGAGGGTGGGAAGGAAAGATTGTGAGCGCGAGGTGAAAGACTGATTTATGGAGTGTGAAGAAAGGCATAAAAAAGGGGGGGAAATCAGTGATAGAAGGTTAACGTGGCTTGGCTTCTCCTGACATGGTTCATGCTAATTTGAAAGATTTAATAGCGGGTCGTTGCACACACACACACACACACACACACACACACACACACACACACACACACACCTATCGGACACTGACATACACATAGTTATCTTCGCCAGGACAACACAATGCATTAAACATGGTGGTAGAAAGGGCATTAGCAGTGAACCTTTGCGCGCACACACACACACACACACACACACACACACACACACACACACACACACACACACACACACACACACACACACACACACACACACACACACACACTAAAAATGTTCTGGACACGTGGGGCAGTATCCTGGTATGCATAAAACATGATGAGAGACAGCAGGAGCAGGGGGCGTGAGGGAGACAGAGAGAACAAGTGCGAACGGACAAAAAGCGTATGGTAATGACCCGAATAACGAAAGGCTGCTGCCAGGAGAGGGGAGTCAGAGAGTGTGAGAGGGGGACAAGTGTGAATGTGGTAAAGTAATGGTGAGGAGAGAGAGAGAGAGAAACTTTCCTCACGGCCTGCTGCTTTTGGATTGAACAGCGTGCAAATGAAAAATGGAGATGAAATAATTAGACAGGCTGACTAGAGGCGCTCATCTAAATATGTAAATGCACTTAATTTTACTTTGATTTGCTCCACTGCTCCCCTATCACTCTCTCCCACTTCTATCTTCCCCACTTTTTCCGCCTTCCATTCTCTCCCTCTCATCTGTTCCCATTCCACTCTCGCTTCATGCTTTTCATCTCCTTTCTCCCTCCTCACTCTGTCTCCCTCTCATCACTCCTTCTACTCTGCTTTTCTCCGTCTGCAGAATTCGAGCTACAATACGTTGATACACCATAGGTATGTCGCGCTTGATTATTCGCCGTTTTATGGACTTGCAGGAGTCAGAGAAAGAGAGTGTGTTTAATTAGTTCATTCACGCCTGTCTGACTCTGTGATGGGGTGTGTGTGTGGATGAGTCCATCTTAAATTCATTTCCACTGTTCCTACTGGCCGTGAAGCAATCCCTAAAGTTCAGCTAAAGATTATATGATGCTTCAGCAGTGTTTCCCCCGGACACCGTTACCTGCTGAGTGGCGGAGGGATACATCTTGACATGTGGGTTGGTTGCCAGAATGCAACTACGGCAGTTACAGCAACCTAATAGCGACGGCTTGGATGAAGATACCTACTTGATTTGGCTAACTTCGACAACTGGAGCCTCCTTAGATCGAAGCAATTTTTTTTCTTCGCTTAGTTTTTGACCGCTTGGCTGTGTGACGCCCCTCCCATTGCCTTGGAGGCTGTCCTGGCCAACGTCAGCTGATTGGGCTCATGGGCCATTAAGCTATAAACGCTGGTCCCCTGTGCTCACACTGTCTTTCCATTTCAGCAGCTGGCATCCACCCTGCATCATCTTGTTTTTCAACTTCAACACCTCCACAGCACACATATCACACATCCATGTACTGCTTTCATTGCTTATATTACTGATCTACCAACTCCATTATTTGTGTTAACCTGAGCTTGTTTGTTGTAAGTATAACCTATGCAAACATAGACATCTATATATATATATCTATATATATATATATAGATATATATATATATTTTGAACTTTTCTCTCGAAGCTGCCCATGTAGTTCATATCTCCACTGTCTTTTTCAAGTCTAATAATTATGGCAACAGTTCACAGATCCTGTTCCAATTAAACACATTGTGCATAAATTCCTAACATGACTGGTTTCTGCACCTTGTAAATAAAACTGGCAGCAAAGCACTGTGAAATTAAAATCCCCCCTCCTCTCATATTTTCCCAAAAATGTAATAATTGCTTTTTTTAAGTGCATGTTGACTGAACATGTTATTCAATTACATTGTGCATTTTCATTGATGTATTTGCAGAAATTTATCTTGAAACGGAGATCCAAACCTTAATGAGACCACAGTACCAAAAAATAAAATAAGCGAAAAAAATGAAAATGTGAGCAGTTTGACTGTGTGTGTGAGTATCCGTACATGCTTTTGTCTGTGTGAGTGTGCGTTTGGATTATAGATTAGAAGTCACCGTGGAAAAAGGCAGCTGTCCTTCTTAATGACAATCTGTCACAGCTCTCCTCTAACCGCTCCTCCTCTTTCATCAGCCTGTCTTCTCTCTCTCCAACCCCGTCCTCCTCTCTTTAGTCCGACTTGTACCGAACATCCCTCACTGGGACACTCACTTCCTGTTTCGACAAGGTGACTCTGACAGCAGTCCTCCTCGTTTTACCTCTTTGAGTTTCCTTTTTTTTTTGTCTTTCTCCTTCTCTCTGCCAGCTGTTGTCGCTCTATATCAATTATATTATATATATTGTATATATGTTTGTTACCAATTTTTGTCAGAATGAATAATAATTACAGTATTGTGAGTTTTTATTTGGAGATAAGAGCTTTGACATCTTGATCTCTGATCTATATACAGTACATTTTGTATATAACTATATATCTATATAATAATATATATATCATGTTTTAATTACATTTTCTATTGTTTGATCACTCTGTACAGCACTTTGGATTGCTTTTATATTACTTTGAGCTCCACCAATAAAGTGGTGCTTGAGCGTCCGCCCACATTTCAGCTTCCCACATCACAGCTAAACGATCACAAATGATGATCAATGCAGACAAATGACTATCTCTCTAATTGTGACATATGATGAGGCTACCAATTGTGGTTCACGAGGCAATGTTTGGTAAATGGATTAAAGTAATGATTGCTGATAGAAAAAAAGCGGGTAGGATTTATTGGATCAGAACAAGTTTATCACTTTTCTTCAGGCTATAACTTTGCTCTATTTTCCACCATCTGTCTTTCTGCCACTGCTGTCTCAAGTCGTGGAGCATAAACTGTCTTATGGGTTTTGATTTGATTTGATCCCTTTCAGTTCTTCCTTTCTTTGTTGTTGTTGTTTTTGAGGCTTTGTTATTTTCCTATTTTTTTGTGGGGGGGGGTTTATCCTCTGAGGAGATAAACAAAGGTGACATTCTTTGTGTTCAAAGTTTGTTTCTTTTGTTGAAATCAGAGAGCTAAATGTATCGAATGCAGCATATTTTTCTTCCATGTCGCTCCTGCACTAGCACTCACAACAGTGCCCACATACATCAGTATTGTACTGAACAGCATGTTTAAGGTACCTACCACTGCCTCCACAAGTGACCCTGACATAGCACTGGTTTTATTCATGAGCCCATTCCTCCTCTTCTCCTCTCGTCACGTCCTCCAGCTCTAACAAGGGCCACCGACACCGGGGGGGGAACGCCTCGGCCTCCTAACCTTTAATTAATCTGCAGGAATAGTTTCTCAAAAACACATAAAACGGTGTATAGTATTTGTGAGTCTTTTGCGAGCAACATACTTCTAACTACCCTCAGGCTCCGATTATTCATTTATAATGCACTGCCACTGTTTTACCTACGTAATAAGTATTAACGCTCTCTCGCACTGGCCTGAGCAATGAACATAAGGCCGCCACAATAAATACGGACAATAACTAAGTTGACATCTACAATATATTGATTATACTTTCAATAAGCAGAGACGACCAAATCAGACCTTAACAAAAAGGCCTTAAAGGGTAACTTCAGTATTTTTCAACCTGGACCCTATTGTCCCATGTTTTTGTGTCTAATGGGGACAACAATTTTTTTAAATTGGTCCAGTATTAAGGGAGTACGCGGCAGACAGCAGCCGCTATACAGGCTACAATGTAATCATATCGGACAAATGCACACGGTCAATATAGCTACATCCACTGAAAGTGCTTGTTTCCCCCCCCCGCTGACAGCCTCAGATTGCTATTTCAAGTGTCTGACAACATTATGGAAAAGGACCCTACAGAGACATAAAATGTTTTTGTCTGTCCCTTGCGCTTGATTATATCTGAATTGCCGAAATCGGCTAAATATTCAGCCATGACGTTGACAATCTTTTAGATAACACTAAGCTACATGCTTTCTCTACTTCAACACAACAACGTCTGACAACACCCAGTGTCCCGTGGCACTCCTCTCTCCCAACTCTCAGTCGTGCTTCCTCCAGGGTCCAGGTTGAAAAAGACTTAACACCCTATGACATCTGCTAATGTTTTCCTACCTCACTTTTGATTGATTGTTATGAGTTTGATGATTAAAAATTAAAACTCGCATGAATAGCTGCCAAATCTCTACTTCACCCTGCCTTTTATAGTGACTGTCAATCGCACACAGCACTCTGCAGATCACAGCCAGGGCCAAGAGGAGCAAAAGGTGATGCAGCCTGCATCCCTCTCGAGCCAAAGTGAAAGGAAAAAAAATTATCAATTAATCTAAGAGGCTTTCTTTCCCTACTTGATTGTACTGCAGGCTACTGGGCGCTGTTTGCCTTTAACAAGCAAATACTTGTTGAAACCACTTTAACAAGCCAGTAGCACATTGTGCCTCTCGGAACACAGCGAATTCAACACACAAAGCTCGCACACGCACACTCCTCTATTTACTCACACTGGTTGGAGAGTGTGCAAAGCCGCAGCAGAGGGACCCACCAAATGAGCCCAAGTAGCTCGGAGCAATTAACCGGCATGAATTTTGTACACCTCTCACCTCTTTTTAAAAAAAAAAAAATGTAATTCGGCTTCACTCTAACAGCACGGTCGGTTGGAGGGAGCTTGGGGGGGGCGGGGTGATTTGAGACATTTTAGAGACTAACCACAAGAAGAAGAATCAGACCCCAACTAGCATGACTAACACGTGTAACACCGTTGCTATCAGGCAGTGTTTTATCAGTGAGGTTCCCAGTACACCTGTTGGTAATTCTAATGAAGAGAATAACACCCCCAGCAGGGGACTAAATTAAGCTACAGCAGTCATACACCGGCCTAATAAGGCACTATGTGGGGCCTGCACACCCATACATAGATTCCAAGCTGTGTGTGTGTGTGTGTGTGTGTATTTGTGTGTGTCTGATATAGATGGAGGGGTTCCAGTTTTATTTCATGACCCGAGGAACCCCTTTGTAACTACTTGCATAAGCTTCAGCCCATGGTTTGGTAATAATAGTTATTACATTGCTCTGCCTGCAGGAGGCTATCACACTGACACAAACACACACACACACACACACACACACACACACACGCGCCATTTAATTGACACATGTGCAATTGTGCAGTTCAATCAGGGAGTTATTTTGGAAGCAACCAACACAGAAAACACACACACACACACAACCCCCCACAGCATCCCACACACAAACACAGACATAGTTACACACAATCATCCTTTGCAGCTGGTCCTTTCTCCACACCCAGCTCCTCATACTAACATCCATCGCCTAGCAACCACCTATCAGGAAACACGCTCACCTCCGGACCCGAGTCGCCTGCCCCCTGACAGGCAGCCAATCAGGTGAGTTGCTCCCCTGGGGAAAACCACAGTGATCAAGAGGAGAGAAGGGGAGGGGAAGTGTGGAGGGTAGTCAATAAGGCTTCAGTGTCACCAGCGCAAACCTTCCTCTTTTTTTTTCCTCTGTCAAGCTTTTCACTTCATTTTGTTATGGTCTTCTGACACAGTCGAGGCACTCAAACTTCATTGTTGCCAGCTCGACTCCTCTCCTTCTCTCTGTGTGCTTGTGTAGGAGGCACTCCGTGACTTTAAACCTATTTTGTAGATCGACTGCATCAGATACACAACTGAGGATGGTGTTTTCTATTGTGCTCATAGACAGATTAGAGAAAGATGAGATACCACTCTCACAAGAATAAATACTGGTGCCGTGTACAGGTTACAGATATGTATCCATTTCAGTTTACATTTTATCAAAAAACATTTGCATTGCAGAGAATTTGATTTGATTCACATTTCCTTGTCAAATCTGTCTTGAAATGTGCTCATAATAAAGAATGCCTAAAATAACCACACATGGTTATGACGGTATTTTAGATTCATGACAGTGTTTGTCTTGCAACATGACTATCGAATCCCGCCATTGAATCGTATTTCTTCTTGTTGGTGTCGGAGGATTGACAGTAAACGGAGCGCAGTGGTATAAAAAGCACTCGACCTGGGGACTCTCTAGCACAATGAGATAATGATAAAACAGAACTCTAACAGGACCAAATCAAGGCTTCAATTTTTACTGTGATGGATTTTCTGTCTCAGGCAATTTTCAAGTCTGTTGAAAGTTGTTTTTCAGGCAGGGTAAAAAAATGGCTGCGGAAATGACATCTGATGGTGGAAAAATTGACTATTTTGTGTCTTTTAATACACTACTGGTAAAAAATAATAAAGAAGTGAGGCACAAACTCAAACCAACAACAATGTTATCCATTGACAATAAAAACTGAAACAAACCTGCTGGCTCTTTATGTGACACTGACTTTAGAACCTCTAATCTCACAAGAACTCATTTGTTCCAATGAAACCCCGATAAAAACAACAATGGAAGCAGAGGATCAGACTCTGCTTGCTAAGCCTCACCTCATAACACACTCTACACTCAGATCTGCCGTTGGACTGAATCGGTCAGAATCTGGGCAGATGTTGGGTTCTAATTATCGGACATGCTTGACATTATTGGGGTGGCTTCACGGGGGTTAGCTATAATTGAATCCCTCACTCTACCAGATAAATTTAGGCTGACCACTGGTCTCAAACAAGCCTTTGATCCAATTGTCCGGGTGAGAAAATCTGCGGTAAATCAGCCCGATAATCCTCGACCAGCCTTACTCTCTCTATGTCTTACACCTTTTCTGACTCTCTCTGTCTCATTCTATATTGCACCCAAGTTATTTTGGGTGTCCCGGGTTTTGGGCATACAAATCCTGTCCGTCCTCTCCAAAATGTGGATGGGCATGGAACGCTCCTGGTTGAATAATCATTAGAAAAGAATAGCAACTGCTTAAGACACCTAATACTACATTCAGCAGTTTAAAAAACAACAACATTGACAGTGATGGCGAATACAGACAGCACCTCTGACTTCACGGGTTCGGGGCTCCATTCCTACTCTGGCTACAAGCTGTGTTATAATGTTACCATGTCATCATTGCAGGCAGCAGGAAACACTTCTGTGTCACTCCATCCCTCCCTCTGCCCTCCTCTATCACCGTGTCTCTATCCGTCTGTACCCAGTGCCTCAGCTGCAAACCTTCCATCATTTCTATCTCTCCCTGGTGTGCTGTGCTTTTTCGCCTCATCGCTTCACCAGCCCCTCTTCCTCTCTGCCCCCCCCCCCCCCCGCCCCACACCCCTCTTTTTTTTCTCTCCATCTCCCTTCCTCTGTTGTTCTTCTTCACCCTTCCTGCTCCCCCCCACCTCCATCCTGCTACCTCTCCTTGACTCCAACCTTTTTCACCCACTGCCACTCCCTCCCTCCTTCCTTCCCCCATGTCCTTCATGTCATCATGCATCATGCCATTTCTTATCTGTTTGTCACATTCTGCTTCTTGCTGTGTATCCATAATCTGTTACACTATCTCACTCTCTCTCTCTCTCTCTCTCTCTCTCTCTCTCTCTCTCTCTCTCTCTCTCTCTCTCTCTCTCTCTCTCTCTCTCTCTCTCTCTCTCTCTCTCTCTCTCTCTCTCTCTCTCTCTCTCTCTCTCTCTCTCTCTCTCTCTCTCTCTCTCTCTCTCTCTCTCTCTCTCTCTCTCTCTCTCTCTCTCTCTCTCGGTCTTTCTTTGTCTGTGTCCCGCATTTCATCTCTTCCACATAACGCAATTATCTGGCTTTCATCACTGTCCTTTCTCGTCGTGTTGATGCCTCGGTGTGTAATTGCTCCCGTGTGCGCTGTGTCCACATCTAAAACATGTCAGTACAATGCTTGTTGGGGGAGTCATTATTTTTTCCATTTTTTATTTTTCTAAGAAAATGATTTCCACACTTGTTGTTGTTGTTTTGAATAACAGGACATATTAAAAATGCAAAACTCTTGGGGAAAAAACCCAGCATGTGCAGAATCAATATTTTTTTAATCTTGCATTATATGTTTCTTTATTACCTCCAGGGGCTTTTGGAGGGCTGATCCGCAGCATAATCAGCATCTCCTCATCATTTCCACTTCTCCATCTATTAGCAGAAGCATGTTCTGAGTTGTCTTTGCCACACGAGGACCTTGGTTTGCTGTTAACCGAGGTGAACAGTTGCCTCTGGCAGGATGCAGTGCAACTTTTTGGTGCGTGGGAACATAAAATTAAACTGAAAATCTGTTTGAACAGATCTGGTGGGATTTTTTTTTCAATACGACTCTGTAATGTTTTGTATTTTTCTGGGTGAAAATCAATGAAAACAGGAACTGTTGAGTGAGTGTGTGTGTGTGTGTGTGTGTGTTCCCAGAATCTAATTGGTATGGTCCTTGTGTCCGGCAGTTGTAGCGGTGAACGGTGGAGCAGAGTTCAAAGAGAGGACAGGAGAGGGGAGGACCTAAATAGGATGTGCACACACACACACACACACACACACACACACACACACACACACACACACACACACACACACACACACACACACACACACACACACACACACACACACACACACACACACACACACACACACACACACACACACACACACACACAGGAACCACAATTCAAAGTGATGGCTCCTGTATAATATTGGAGCAAAGGGACACACACACACACACACACACACACACACACACACACACACACACACACACACACACACACACACACACACACACACACACACACACACACACACACACACACACACACACACACACACATTAAGTCCTGGCTGATGATACCCTACAATATACTAGAGCATGGAGACATACACTCATGCACAGGCAGGCAGCAGACAAATGCAAATCAAAACAGCTCATATCCTTGTGTGGAGTCACAGCATGGACACACCCGCTCACAAACACAAGCTTGCTGCATTACTACCAGAGAGCACTTTGATAATGTCACAGCCCTCAGGCCAAAACTGTCCCTAAGAGATCAACCCCCTGCTGCTTCGAGACAACATCTTTCAAGTGTTGGTATGCAAGTGTGTGTGTGTGTGTGTGTGTGTGTGTGTGTGTGTGTGTGTGTGTGTGTGTGTGTGTGTGTGTGTGTGTGTGAGTGTGATCCTTTAAGGCCAGCGGTGATGAAAGCTGCCTGCGGTGACAAGACAAGCTTCACCATGACACCAAACACACCCTGCCCTCGAGGACTGTAAACGCCCTGCAGCTCACAGTGAAAGGAGGACAGAATATCCTCTACTATAGGAGAGAGAAAAAAGAGCATCTGAATGGGAGATGGAGGCCGTCGTGGGAGATGATGCTGCGCTGAGAAGGAGAGATTGAGAGGGGAGGTAATTTGTGATGACAGAATGAGAAAGGGGGAAAAAACAGAGGTAGCAAGAGACAGAGAGAGGGAGGAAGCAGGAGAGATATGCAACGTGATGGATAAAATAACAACAACACAAAAACAAGAGAAGATGAAAGGCATCAGAGAGAGGGAATCTTCATTAGAGAGGAGGAAGAGGTAAAAAGAGCATTTATCTAAGCCCTAAGGGGGAGGAGAAAAAAAACAGAGCGAGTGGGAGCCAGAGTATGCAAAAAAAGAAGGCAAAAAGAAGAACGAGGGATGAACATGAGCAATGAGAAAAGCTGAAGAGGAGCTGCCTTTTGAAAGCTATTTGGACCCGAGCCCCCATTAATTCAGCCCGCATTTGAGCTCTCCCTGTGAAGTGCTTTGGTAACAATAGATTCATCAAGCAGCCTGTATGATTTGAATTTAACTCCAGGAAGGGAGAAGGGGGAAGGCAAAAAAAGGGGGTTGTTTGAGGGGTTGGGGTGGGTGGGGTGTCTGAGTGGTGGCACAGATGCAGTTAGTAGAAGGAGAGGAGGGATGGGCCGAGTGTTTGGCGCGCCTTCATTGTGCTGAGGGCCATTCATCATCAATAAATGCTCATGGGAAGGGTGGGGTGTCAACTTTTATTGTCACAAAGATGAGTTATTGTTTATTCACCAGGACAGACACAAAGGGAGGCAGGGAAGATAAGGGCCCCTTTGTGTGTGTGTGTGTGTGTGCGCAAGTAGTGAATTATCAAATATGTGGCATGAGTGCAAATGCAGCGATGTACTTATTGCGAGTACATGCGTGTGTGTGTGTGTGTGTGTGTGGGCAGAATCAAACAAGTGGAAGGAAAATGCAGCGTGATTACTACAGATGGAAAATCGAAATAATTACAAGCAATTTATTCCATAGAAAATCATGTTGAAATGTCATCGCAGGCACGAGTAGGCTACTGTGCTGCATTTTCAAGAGGTCACACATTTGTGACATACCCCATTCCCCACATCATCAACTATCCACTCTTCCCCTCCTCTGCACCCTTTCCATTATTCCTGACCACCCCCCCCACACACTCATCTCCCTCTGCTGGGATTATTAACCATTTACAGCATCATTGGTGACTTCTGTCTCTTGCTCATCTCTCTCTTTCCCTCGCTCCCATCTCACTTGTCAAACACAGAGGTCATTCTTTAATCTTTCCACCCCTCCATTGTTTCCCTCTTCCCCATTTGTCCTGCTCCCATGCTTATCTACTGACTTTGAATCCTATTGTGGGAAAGTGGAGGCCAAGTGAGCACCACGGTGCTGAGATAACGGCACCCAGCTAATACAGCGAGCAATAAACAACCCAGTAAACACTCGGCAGAGTTGTTTATCTATATCACCAATCAGAGCCTCCATAAAGTCCCACAGTTTACCACCTCTGTAGTGCCACTGTTTTACGCACCAATGTGAACAAAAGTCAGACAAATGTACGGCTAATTGTCATTGGTTCTTTATAAAAAACAAAATACCCAGAAACAGAAAAGCTCACACCCATATTTGTATGTACCGTCACAGAAGTTGTTGTGGGCCCTGCGGCAAGAAGACTCTCACTGCTGTTTACAGTAAATGAGGTCCTGTTGTGAAGAGACGGCTCAGAGAATGTTCCGGTAATAGAAAGTAAAGAGACAAATGGGTATAGAATGCAAATGAGCTGCTGATTATGCACCAGGGTCCCACTAAGTCATAGACGAAGTATGAGATGATGGACCCCTGGGTATCGGTTTGTAAGAGGCTTCCTAACTTTGGTAGTGCGGTGACCACAAAAGGTTTAGACTTCTTTATTTCTTCTTGTATAGTCAAAGCACCCGTAGTGCACGGTGTCACCACAGAGCAGAAGGACCTACTGCAACCGTCCTACAGTGAGCCCGAGGAGACAAACACACACTAACCCTTTGAAGGTGTCGCATTGCTTTCATTCTTTTGGCAACTTCAAAGAGAACATTTGGATTAGTTCTTCAGTTTGTCAGATTGACATTTTGCTTTTTTTCACTCTACAATGTGAAATCTTACCGTCCTTTCACACAGAGGCTCTGGCTTATAAGGGTCCCCTGCCTTATTGGGCCCCCCCCCCCCGGGCCTGCACACAGTCAGCCAGACTGACAATCAAGCCATAGTCTAGATAAATACAAAAGAACAGTACAAAAAAACCAAAGGCAGCAAATGTCTTTTGTCATCTGATATTCACCAGGATTTTATATTATTTAAGATCATTTGTTAAAACTTTCAACCAAACAGATTAACTGGTGGAAATAGAGGAGAGAAAGAAAACACTACAAAACCAGTTCACTTTACAAATCACTTGGATATACGCATTCAGCACACACACACACACACACACACACACACACACACACACACACACACACACACACACACACACACACACACACACACACACACACACACACACACACACACACATATACAGATGCACACTGACACGCACGCGCACACCACTACCACAAACCACAACAACAACATCAATAGAGCTTCTGTACATTAATCGAAGTTGATTGGTCCTTGTTTCGTCAGCCTATCATCAGTCTTTGTTGACCCTTACAGACACACACACACACACACACACACACACGCACGCACAAAGACACAGAGACACACACACACACACACACACACACACACACACACACACAGATACACACACAGACGTCTCTGTGACACAAACAGAATTCAGAAAACCCCAGAGAGGGTCAGTGCATGAAAAGGCTCTCCTCCAAATGGCTCATGTATTCATCCCGTTCCCCCAGTGGATCTGCCCTATATTGACAGAAGAGAATGGTGAAGGCCCTTGTCAAAGTATGAGACAGAACAGTGTGACACAGTTCTCACACTACCTGAATGACACACCAAATAATACAACATTGTGTCCCTCCCTTTGAAAGGGCTATTTCCCTCAATTGTGGCAATGATCTCATTGTGTATGAGGCCAAGGTGAAGCTACGTTTAAGACCTTCTAAAAGGTGAACAAACAACAGCCTATATTTTAAGGGAATGAAGCAGCGTCTGAAATATGGATGCGGTTGGAAAATAAAATCAATGAGGATAACACGTGGAAAGCGAAAAAAAGCTGAAGAGTGAAGTGTGTTATTCTTACCGAGAGCTTTTATCTTGTCAACCTTGAGTGTGTCTGTGTGTGTGTGTGTGTGTATTTTCAAATAAATAAAAGTCTGTTTTGCTGCCCTTACTTATTGATAAAACCGTAATTGAACTACACTCATTTCATAAGAAAGGTCTACATTTGTTGTTCCTCGGTAATGCACGGTAAAAGGTTAAATGTATTTGTGTAGCATCTTTACATAGCGAGTGTCACAAAGTACACCCTGAGCCAATGAAGCAGAACAAATGACAAAGACAGACTTCACACAGTCGTCACTAAAAGGCCACTTTGTACAAACAGGTACAGATGCACTTTAAAACAGACCTAAAGGCAATAAATAAAGCTACTGTAGACCCAGGGAGCCACAACAGCAAAGGGTCACTGATCCAGAAAGTTGACTAGAGAACAGCAAAGTACAGCTTGTGCAGTATGTGGAGCAGAAGTATAGGCATATGGGAGCCTGATAACAGAGATAAATACAGGTTTTAAACATCTTGAAATAAACATTGCTCTGAGCCAGCATTCAGGGATACAAAGTCAGGAATAGGGGTGATATGTGCCCTGCGGCTGATTCTACATAAAAAGCCTCGCTGTGGCGAACCAGCTGTAATTTCTGCAGCGCCGACAGCCGAGAGAGAGCGAAGCATGTATAATCAATTCTAGTAGTTGTTTTGAAGCACAATAGGCTGTAGTTTGGAAATAGAAGAAGTGACTAGATGTGGTGTTAACAGCTAAACATTATACTAACAAAAAAAAAGCAACTTCATTATTTTTGAATAATCAATAGTCAGACTCAGCACTACCTTAAATGCTGATAAACACTTGTGTTCCTTTCAGTTAAGCTGGAAGGAACTATTGGCTGTATAATCCTTATCAGCAATTAGTCAGCCGTGTATACCACAGCTGATATGGTTCTAATGAATGCCATAGCACAGTCTCATCTGCATATCATGTAACAACTGTTGACTGTTGAGGTGGCGAAAAGTGTTGTAGTGGAACTAATTTCTTCTGGATCAGTAGTTCTGAAAGTGTGGGGCGCGTGTGACCAGGGGGAAAATGTGATGCAGAACTAACAAACTGACCTGGGAATCGTTTTTTTCACAACGGAACAGTAAACAAGTTCATTAGCACAGGTAGTCTGTTGGTTTTACAGACAGATATTTTCCAGGGACGAAAAGAAAAACAGACGATGCTTTCGAGAAGAACAAGATAACATGCTTCGAAAAAAATGATGGGCTCAAAAATCTAATTATTATTATTTACAACATACAGAAACAAAAAGTTTGAGAACCACTGCTTTTGGCTGAACTAATAAAATGTTGCCTCTTACAAAAAAACAAACAAGTAACCCTGAGTGAGACCTCATTTTGTTTTTATCTTTTGCTCTAAGAGACAGATATTATGCACACACACTGCCAACAACAGTTTCACACAACTCCACAGTTGGGGGAATGTTTATATGCCAAGAAACGTGGAATATAGCTTCAACAATAGGTGCTAGTAAAAATGTACGCAAACCATGCAGGTTTGAAATATTCCAAAAATGTGTTATGAGGACACGTGTCTAACCGTAGACCTGAAGAGGCTATACAACAAACACTAAGAGGTAACATGTGTGTGTTTGCTTACACCATATATATCTGGACAAAGCCACACAAAAAATATGAAACTTACTACTTTCACTACTAAATGTTGCCTGACAAATCAACTTGAGCTCAATAACCTATTTTTTTAATCTAAAGTGTTATTGGAGTAAAATGACCAGGGGAGGAGGACGTTTTCCCCCCCGTTACATTTTCAGTCTCTTCATTTGCTGCTGATGGCCAGAGTGAGCTGGAGGGGAGCGGCGGGGGCTGTGAGGTGGGAGGGGAAGAAAAGTGGTGGATGGGAGAGTTGATGGGACTTTTATGATGTCCTGTGCCGCTGGAGCGTGTAGCTGGGAGACGAGGGATAAAGGGCCGAGAGAAAGGAGTGTCAGCAAGGCTTCTGGAAGGATACACTACAGAGTGAGCGCCTGGTGGATTTGGAGGGCTTAACAGAGTGAGACAAAGACAGTGAGAGTGTCTCTAACTGTGTGTGTGTGTGTGTGTCGTTCTTGTCCACTCTTATTTCTCAACATGCAGAGTGAGACAGTTTTTGCTAAATCATTTCTTCAAAAGTTTCGCTTGGGTTTTGGCTTTAGGTTAGAATCCCCGTGTTAGCGAGGTACAACGTCATGTTTTAAATCAGAAGTAAACTGAATTTCGATAAGTAACTCACTGCAGTTCTTGCTGGAACAATGTTGGGGCTGGACATACAGTACTGTAAAGGCAGGAATGATCATCAAATGTCCAAAAATCTCAAAACAACTCTGCATGAAATTGCCTTCTCGCACAGTGAAATATATCAATTCAAACCACTCATTTGTACATTTGGAATAAATGTAATCATGCCTCACAGTTGTGTCTTGCCAAAAAAATAAAATGCATATACCACGCATTTAAACCCCAGAGACAAGATGAGGAGATGGTTAACTTAGTCGATCCTCTGGATGAGCATAGAAATAAATAGAAATTAAATGTACAATTTCACATTTACGTAAATGAGTCACTTAAGACGAGAGCTTCTCATTTCTTTTTAGTTTAAAGAAGAGGCCATTATTACAATGGTGACAAACTATGCAATCGCACTGTGCAGCAGTCCTCGACATTGCCAGCATATTACCAAATTCTGCATGTAGAAAGGAGCCAAAATCGTGCCCTGTGACACTTTGAAATGTGCCGTGTCCGTCAAGACACACCTGTGTCAATCAATCACGCATTCGCAAATTGCGTTTTGGAAAGCCAGATCAGGAGATTGCACCGTTTCATCATGTTTCCACTCAGGTTTCAGGTTTTTCTGATGGAGCCGACTGTTTTGCAAAAGGTTAAATGACATGTTGATGATATGCGCTCACGCAAAAAAAATGTAAACATTTTCATGTTGAATTCTTTCTTTTCCTACTTTTTGGTTTGCGAAGATGACTGGCTGGGGTTAAGGCTAAGGTTGGGTTCAGGTTAAGGTGAGTGGAAACCCAAATTGATGGGGAAACAGCCTTTGACACAACACCAGCAAGTCTTATGAGAAAGTCAGAGCTAGAAGGAAAATCTCTCTCAGTCTCATGAGAGTTGACATGCGGTGTGTGTAGGGGTCAGTGAATAAGGCGAATCAATGAGAGGTAAGGATGGGTTCACAGACACAACGATGAGCATGCTACCACAATTTACCCATCAAATCATGTTCGTGTGCATCTCTGTCTACCTGTGTCTGAATCATTTGTGTTTGTGTGTTCACCCATGTGTGCATGATACAGTGTTCGGAGGTGCCCCGAGTACATCTCTCGCTGTGTGCAATCTGGAGCCGGTCTGCGGTTGTTTTATTTTCTTTTTTTTCCTCCCTTCGTCCCTCCGTTGGCGCCTCTCAAATGGCAATTTGTAAAACATGGTCCTCTGTTAGCCCTCTCTCCCTTGCCTCAAAGCCCTTCCCTGCACGACTGCTTTCCCTCCCCCGTCTGTCCGTCCACCCCTCTTCGCATCACTCGTTTTACTTCCTTCCCTCACTTCCCCTCTCTCCCTCCTCTCATTTCCATACCTACTGTGCACTTTGCATCCTCGCTAACGCCACTCTCTGCCTGTTTATCTCCCTCCTTCATTCCGTCTCTCCGTCTTTCTCTCATTTGCCCTTTGCGGTCCATGTGATGTTTTCTTCTTCATTATCTCTACCTCTTTTTTCTTTGTCCATCGTTGCTGCTGCTGAGAGTCATTACCTCCTCCGGCTCGACCTTGTGTGCTTATTTTATAAGTTTTTTTTGGGGGGGGGATCTTAATTGGCTTCTGACTCATAATGTAATTATTATGTAAATTTGTTTCTCTGCATACAGTGTCATATTGATATGCAAATAAAGATGCACTCACTGTTGAATTTCCACTTTAAACTGCATACTTTATGAACCGCCAGGACGTGGTTGAGAACAATACAAGCGCTGCTTTCGATTGTCAGTCAAAGACTAAAAGGAGCGGCCTGCAGACTGGTTTGGTTGAGACTTTGCAACCCGTTCTCATGCCCAAGTTGTCACATATGGACGCTTGATCAGGACCCCCCATGGGCGCACTGGGTACCTCTTAATTTTCCAACAAGCGGGGTTTACCAATAGACTTCATGTGACGTAAGTTAAGCATGTTGTGCAAGTAAACTTAACAACCTAAAAATAAGTCAACGTTGAGACAAACAGCGGTCTCCTGGGTAAAAGCCTGGTTCTTCTCACACAGATGGTAAAGGGTGTCCTTGTGCGTTAGTATTAGACGCCGAGGGGGCGTGACAAAGCGTCTATACTTGACAAACTAAGAATGAGACGGGGCTGGATGTTGTCAGTATATCACTTTGGCCTTGTTTTAAGGAAACACTCAGGGAAAGAAATACTGCCTGCAGTATCGCTGTAGCACTTATCCAAGGAGAAAATAATATATATGATGAGAGAGACTTGTACATGCACGCCATTCACCACAGTTACAGCACCTGTTTTGCCTAATGGTGCTTCAACAGAGTCAGACACAGTGGCTGTTGAGATTGAAACCTTGAGAATTGAAAGAGGAATAGCTGAAGGCTGCTGAGTGTAGAAGGAAGACGATGGAAGATAATGGACAAATGGAGAGGACGAATTACCTGAAGGACGGAAGACAAGAGAATGATGAACCTTTCGACACAGACTCTCTTCTCTGAGCCTCGTCTGCGTCATATCACTCCCCTCCTCTCCCTCTCATTATCCACCAATAACATCAATTGTTTACCCTCGCCTATTATTCAGTTCAGGTCCATCAAATTTGTTCCAGGATTCTCCAGCATTTGTGCATTAGCGGCCAGATGCAGCTCTCCGTCTTCTCCCTCCTTTGAGGAAATCAGTGTCTCACACTTTCATCTTCATTAGCCGTCCGTCCACCCCTCTTGTATGCCCCTCTCCCACCCCTTGACCAATGCATCCATCCAGCCACATGCCTGCACACACACACACACACACACACACACACACACACACACACACACACACACACACACACACACACACACACACACACACACACACACACACACACGCTTCTGTGAGTCACTGGGCATTTCCATGACAACGTCAACATGAAGACCGCCCCTCTCCGCTCGCGGTTCAACTCATTTGCACTTCATTTGCATGTTTCTGGAGCGACCGGCGGCATTTGACATTGACAATGGCGGGGAACTGGCATGACCCCGTCTGTTTCTGTCTTTCTCTTTCTTAGTGTGTGTGTGTGTGTGTTTCCTTCTCGCTTTATCCTCTCACCCAGCATTTAACCTCTCAACTCCATGTCCGCTCATCACTCTTTTTTTTCCCATTGCTGTAATAGTCACAATGGCATCCCCTTTTCCTCTCAATCCAGCCTTCTTTAGCTGCTGTTTTGAAAACACATCGCTTTCGCTTGGCACATCTACCTCCTTCCTTTTCTGTTTCACTCATGTGTAGACGTTTTCTGCCATCATTTTCCGATACCCATGTGAAAGAAGCTGCAACTATGAGTCTTTCATTGCTTAGCTGAATAAGAGTCACACTTGCAGCCTATTTGCGAATTAACAAAGAGCTTGTCATCCATTTCCTTTGCAGACAAACACAGCTGCTGTTAAACACTCGTGCATATACACTTTGCTATTGACACCGCAATAGTGGCAAGTGTGCACAAACAGACACATACATGCACACACTGAAAGGACTCCAAGAGAAACACACCAGTAAACGGTTGCTCCTGCACACACACACACACACTCGCAAAGACATCCCCAAGTAGCTGTGAAATTAAACTTCTTTTTCCAATCCGACATGTTGAAAAATCTTTTGAGTGGTTAGCCAGACACAAAAGCACTCGCATTTCTTTTTCCCTTATTTCTTTTTTTTTTTTTTTCCCATCATGAGGATTTGCAATTAAACAAATTCTCTATAACTGAGATTAGCATCACTAATTTGCTTCCTCCACTCCACAACAAATTACATGCCAGCATCAACAAAATGGCAAAGCCGCCTCCTAGTCCCCATATTTTCCTGGAGGGACGAGACTAGAAAAGGGCACTCTGTAGAAGGCAGATCTTTTCTGTGTGTGTCCGGGTCATTTTCAACTTCAATATTTTTTTAACATTGTCACGAAACTGTCAGGATCCCTGTCTGACCCGTTGTGTGTTAACCTCTGTTTCCCCGATCTCCTCTCCTCATGTGTTCCGTCATTCCCCTGTTTGTTGTATTGTGTGCCATGTGCTCTGTGTTTTTTCCTCTGCCTCCAGAGACCTCCCATGGCCACACCTCTGTTTGGTGCACAGCTGCGGGACACTCAAGCTGAGTACCTCCTGCAGGCTGACACACCAGATCTTGATCCCACTAATCATCCTCCTGGCAATATATCAACCCTGGTCCTGCAGTCCTGAGTTGTCAGTCCGTGCCGCCCTAGACCCCGTGCCGGCTTCCAACCCCGTGCCGGCTTCCAACCCCGTGCCGGCTTCCAACCCCGTGCCGGCTTCCAACCCCGTGCCGGCTTCCAACCCCGTGCCGGCTTCCAACCCCGTGCCGGCTTCCAACCCCGTGCCGGCTTCCAACCCTGTGCCTACTAGTTTGCCTGCTTCCGGTGTCGGTCCACGGGAAACCACACCAACAATCCTGCCTTCTGTCTAGTATAAATAAAGTCTGTTCTGTACCTGAATCCTGTCTTGTGGTCTTGCTATTGGGTCCTGTCCTGAACTCCCTTGACAGAAACGGTCCCAAAAAACAATTTCAACCATCCTGAAATGAATGTAAACCCTCCCGAAAATTTAAAATGTTGCATCTCTACTTTGTTATTATCATCTTAGTAGTTAGTGGCATAAAAAACACCATTAAAGTGTTGAGGAAAATACAAATTTTATTTATTTTCCTAGCCCTATAGAAGCCCTAAAATACCGGATTAACAGGATTGATTTGAAACTAATCCAGATTATATCTGAGTTAACTGCTGTTTCTTTTGGTTTTACATGTAGTTTATGTAAAGCTCTTTGTAATCAACACAAACATTCACTACTACATAAAAGTAAAGTGTCTGTAACTCCAAACTCAAAGTACTTTTACTTCCAAACTGTACTCAGCTGAAGTACATTTATTTATTGTGTGTTTCCGTAAACTGTTAGCTCGATTAGCTAAACACACCCTGCTGCCCTCCGCCTGACAGCTAACAGCTAACTAGCTAACTAGCTCTCCTCCCAGTGAAAGTAACTATAGTAACAGCATGAAAAGTCGTGCTCTTCTGTAGTAAGTGCTCGGATCAGTTACGCGTTGGTTAAGCAAAGACAGTATAAAACAGTCAATATTAAAAGTTTTATCCAAAAATTCTAAAATTGTCTGATGAGCCATGGACTGACAGACATACGCGCACAAGCACGCACGCACACACACGACCGAACACATGATCTCCCCACAGGCTTGAGCCTAGAGGAGATAATGATGTGAGGGAATAACAGAACACGGCTGCCGTACGACTCCGTCTGTTCACATCCTCCGCTCTGGAGAATTTTAAAAGCCATGCTCAGGATCCCGGCCCTAATTGGCTGTGGTGTTGAAGAGCAAAAACATTCACAGGCTTCATTACTGGCAAGCCTTACATGAGACATGTCAACGGGGTAAAGATTAGACACCATCACCAGTCACTACACTGTGTACGTATTGTAAGAGTGTGTTTTGCTGTCTTTTGTGAGAACCAAATGTGTGTGCTCTCATAAGTAAAAGAAAGCATTACCAATTATTATCAGTCAACGCACGTATGTGTGTGTGTGGGCAATGGAGGATGCGAAGAAGTGTGTGCTTGTGTGTTTGTGTGGAGGAGTGGAGGAAGCATTGATGTTTGAGTCTGTTCGTGTGTACGTACTTACTCGCGCCTGCATTTGTGCGCAACAGAAAGAGGGACATTGTGTGTGTCAAAAAAAAAAAAAAGAAATCACTGCTCTCTGGCTCTCATCTGACATTTTCAAATCCAGCCAGCGGAGGACAGAGAAAGTTTTATGAAAACAGATTAACTGTCCAGCAGAGATGACAGACAGAGAGAGACAGACAGACAGTGTGAAAGAGAGAGAGAGAGAGACGGGGGGAAAAGTATTCAAAGAGAGAGACGGAGAGAGAGAAAAAAAGAGCAGCGGGAGGGGAGGGAAACGCATTCAGAGAAAGAGAGAGAGAACCGTATTCAGAAAGTCAGAGGGAGAGGAAGGGCCTGTGCAGTTTCATTGATTTGAAGCAGTAGGAGGGGAGAGAGCTGGTACAGGGTGGAGGCTCGGAGACAGAGCGGCTACTGTAAGAAAATGGCTTTATAATACAGTTAAAGACCAGCGCAGAAGACACGCAGTCTGAGAGACAGACGGGTAGAAAGGGAGAGCATAGCAGTCAGAAAGAGGAAGCAACAGGCCAAAACAGATGGAGAGCATTTAATTTTTATATTGGTATGTATTGGACTTTATCTTCTGATCAACGTAAACAGCTGGAACTGTTATAACCATCTTCCTGTGAGAGGGAACTCTAAATTAGCAATCTGTAGTCTTTCTAACACTCCATACCTCCCACTTATGATGCCTATAGTTAATGTTGCCAAATTGCCAAAAGCTCAGTCGTGGGTGTGAACTCAACAATTTCCACACAAGGATCAACAAACTGTCATCTTCTAAATAAAGGTCACTGAATCTCCCTGACATTCAACGCAGTGAGAGAGAACAGATAGAATACATTTGTATGATTTGTAAGGGCTTATTTATTCAATCTAAATTGAGATGTATGGGTAATGTGATTTGCACATGTGCTTGAGCAATTTGAGGAGGATTTAATCATGTCAATAAAGTGTCTTCAAATTCATTTGAACTGATGCGAAACAGACAGAGAGAGAGAGAGAGAGAGAGAGAGAAGTGGTGGGTTAGAGAGAGAACATTTTGAAAAGGTGATAAAGGAATGCATTCTGTATTTTTCGTACTGTAAATAAATTCCATGTATTCTACTAACAAATGTTGTTAGTGTAGTCAGAGCCTTCCTCTGTGGCATTTGTCGTCCAAAAACTATGAAAAACACATTAATGAGCCACACCGTTGCACTTTTGAGTCAATAGCACATCCACCATCCTGCTGCTGTACGTACACGCGAGGACACCAACCGTGTATTTATCCACGGCTGAAAATGGTCCCTAACAAATCATTTCTTGTTTGAGTAATGTTTGCAAAAAAAAAAAAAACACTCTTGTCTGGCTGTTTTAGGAAATGACTTACCATTTAAAAAATATATATATATTTTTAAAGATTTACGACTTCAAGAGAAAACCGATGAGGCAAATATAGCCTCATATATTTGCATTAGATGTGATTTGCATTTGCATGTTGGCAACGAGAAAAGGATTCAATCACGCCAACAAGCTAGCTTGAATTGAGGTGAAACAGACACGGAGAGTGGGAAGAGGTTAGAAAATGAGTCAAATGTTTTACTTTTCATATATTTTTATATAATCCATAGCTTTCACATGTATTGTCCATTCCCCTGCTAATAAAGACATATAGCATACAATCATGCAAAGTGCGTCTATAACCAGATACAATACAGAGGGAGGGCAATGTAGTCAGACACCTAAACAGAAAGACGAAGCGGGGAGGAGGTCAGGTGGCTAAGTGGAGAGAGAAACAAAAAGAGAAACAGAGACATACAGAGAGATGAACAGATGAGCTCAGAGGACCAAGAAGTAAACAAGCCCAAGCTGCACTCTGTGTTGACCTGCGCTGACCCCGTGACAATGTGACTAATGGCCTTGAAACATACAAGGACCAAGAGACCCGCTGCTGATGGACACGTAGACAATGTGCTGTATGAAAGACCAGTACAGCCTCCAAAAGAAAACAGAGAGAGATATTCGGAGAGTTAGAGCGAGAGAGAGAGAGAGAGAGAGAGAGAGAGAGGGAGAGAGAGAGAGGGAGAGAGAGAGAGGGAAGATTAGAGTACTGCACGGCACAGGAGTTAGATTTGTCTACTCATGCCACACCGCAGGAGAAGAATACCCAGAAATATGTCTGCAGCCCTCGTTTAGATTAGTTTAAACGGTGTTACACGCACCATCGAACAAGACAGAAACTATGTAGCAGCTTCTGAAGTCCTTGCTGAACCATCAGCAAACCTTGCTGCAGTAAAGCAATGCAAGGGAACATGCTATACAACACAAAGACGCATTTAGAAATACTACAGTCACTACAATAACAAGTGAGGGCTATTGCCCTTGCATACCAATTAAAAAAACACCATATATAACAGGGTAACCTCTGTAAAAACAACAACATTGTGAGCCCTCTGTTCTTCCGGTGCAAACTGAGATGAAGCTATCAGCGTTTGCATTGCGGCAGATGGTGGATAGACTGTGGCGCTGTACTTCAGAACACATAATCCACCTGTATTGTGTGGAATCATTGTGTCATAATCGTACACGTACATTGGATCCTGTCATCGTCAATACCAGATGTCGACGTGAAGAGAGGGGGAAGAGGACAATAAGGAGGACGTTGCCACATCTGGAGTCCAGGATAGAGTAGAATACAATATGTTTCTAATTGATGGATTGTCGTGCGTCTGTTTTTTAACACTTGAAGTAGTGATGAGTTACTGGAAAATGTGTAACAGGTAGTTAACATGTCGTCCAACCACGTCTTAATGCAAAAGTGTTTATACCTGTAGTGTCAGATTTGGAAAGTTTTAGAAATTGTCAGACGCTTTGTCCCATCATGAAAGGTGGGTGAGTACAAACCATGTAAGCTGGCTGCTTCGCGTGTTCTAGGGAGCCTTTGGAGTAAAGGAACCTTTGACGGAGAAGGGCTGAGTAATTGCAAGTCATTCTACAAGTAATGCAATTCTGTTGGTATCAATTACATGTTTTAACTGCTGGAAAGAACAGAATAGAAGCAAAAAGACAAAAATGAAGATGCGTGTCGGGGGCAAGAAAGCAGCGAGTCACTAATAAATTCATGGAATGAGATTAATAGAATGATTGATTGCCTGAGCCAAAAAACCTCGGAGGTGGCCTATTTTTCCATCATCTTCATCTTTTCTTTGAATTTTTGTCTTTCCTTCTATCTCTCCATCTCTGCATCATTTTGCCACTGGGCTCTCTTGCATCTGTCTTTCTTATTTCTTATTAGTCACTGTGCGTGCGTTCTGTGTCTTTCTGCCTCTCCTTAATTTGTGCAAACATTTTTAAGTGTTGTATTTTCCCTTTCTCTGTCTCCCTTTGTGTTTCTGCCTTCGTCGCGTTGCTCCCTTTCAATCTCTCCGTCACTCAATTTATACAGTATTGTCGGTGTCAGTTAGGGATGTCTCGCTCGTCGCCCACGCTCACAAACACACCGTTAGCTTAGCGAGCATGGATAGGCGTGCACCATCAGTGGATATCTGTCCCACTCTCTTTGACACACTCTCAAAGACACACTCACAGGGGCACTTTTCAAGACGGTTCATGTCAAAACACGCTTTTTCAAAAAAAAAATGTCAACGTTCAAATTGCAGACAAAGCTCCTCCCACTCCACAACTTTCTCTTTCAGTCTTTTACAGAGCACGTTCTCCCTCTAGGCCTCCGTCCTCTCTCTTTCCCTTTGTCATTCCCCTTTACTCTTGGGAGGCAATTACAGTTTCCCCCTGGACTCAAACTAATTAGCTTAAAAACTCCCACAAATAAATAAAGCATTCTGTGTGTGTGTGTGTGTGTGTGTGTGTGTGTGTGTGTGTGTGTGCTTGCGTGTAAACGTGTGGAAAATTAAGTTGAATATATAAATACTAATATGGCACAGATTTAGGCGAAGCTAAAAGCGGCTGGAGTGTGCCTCCTGAAAAACGACACTATTGTGCTGTGCATGCACACACACACACACACACACACACACGCACACACACACACACACGCACACACACACGCTGTTAAGTATCAATGAAAAGTGTGCATCCAAGAAATGCACATCTATGACAGCTTATTGTTGATCAAATGAGAAATGTGTACACAGACTTACACAGAGCAGCCTATACATACTGTATCTGACAGCTCATTTTTCTCCACATGATTCACTAATACAAACAACTCTTCGTTTCCCTCTACACACAGCTGAGCTATACGTTTAATTGAATAATTATACCGATATTAAACTAGGTTGCAAACAGCTACACACAAACTCTGATGCAGATTGATCTCTCTTACAACAAGGCCAACTTATCACCCGTGTGCTTCGGTACCAAGCCAGTAAATCGAATAACATGTAAAGTAGGCAATCGCCCTGCTTATGTGGGCCGAGGTATGAAAAATTCACAAGCAAATGTGTTTGAATGTGAGACCTGACATACAGCAATGAGGGAGAACAAGATTTCCAGGGTTGTATTTCCCTTGCATTTTTGAGCTTTTTTGCAACAGTCAGCCCACGCAAAACAAGAACACATATCACACACGCACACACACACACACACACACACACACACACGTACGCTAACACAGTAAGTAACGCAAGCAAGAATAAGCACACCTATTTCTTGGAGCTTTAAAAGAAGCACTTACCCACAGGCACGCACATACACACAGCAAGCCACACAAATAATTCTTGATTCATTGATTCCTCCAGGGGAACACTGGGTTACTCTTAGTAATAGCACTGTCTCTCTGTAGCCAAATTGAACATCAACACACACACACACACACACACACACACATTCGTACACACAAAAACCCGTGGCACCCTGGTGGCAAGGGGAGCGTGTCCCATTTTTTAATAACAAAAAAGCTCAGGGGAGCCGTGTGTGTGTTGATATCTAAATGACACTTACAGGTTGATGTGCTGTGGATGTGGCAGGGAAAATAACAGGCTGCCAGGCACAAGGGGAGGGAGGCCAGGCCTACACAGGGAATTCATGCAGCAATGAGGAGCTGATTAAAGTGCTTGGCAGAAAAACTGGCAGAGCTGCAACTAGACACACTAGTTCAGGGCTAGCCAGGGAGTCTCAGCTCGCAGGGTAACACTACGGAGCCGCGCAGGCACAAATGTTGCGCTTCCACCGAGGGTCTAAAATAACATTTTTAACTTCAACAGTTCTGGAGCAATTAGAATGATAAACTAATTGTAACTTGTGGGGAAAACTCTTGTTTAACTACCTGGCTGGTGGCCTACTACCCTACTTGCAAATTACATTGACAGCTGGTACAACAAGCATACAAAGTCAATTCTAGGTGAAAGACAATGATGTTGCCTTCTTTTGTTTGTTTCACTTGATACAAAGTGTTTGTAGAAATAAGTCTTTAGGGTTATTTTGTAGGCAAAGCAGCACTGAATGCAAAACCAGTGTGAACCCAAGCTACTTTTAGACAAAAAAAAAAATGCACATTACGCTCCGATACAGAATTGAAAATGCCCAAGTTTGCCCCCCCGCTGACACCCTTTCCTGTAGCTTTTAACAGAAGCGGACGGCCTCCGCTCTCGCTCACATCATAGGAAATGATTACCCTTACATAAAATCAGACCCTGAACCTGCGGGGGAGACAAAAGCAAGAAGTGCTGCTTCACACAGCAAAAAAGGCAATATAGTTAATGAGTGGGGCGATTGTTTAGACTTCCTCCGGTAACTAAATTGATCACAGCAGACGAAACGCCATAAGGATCTGTCAGGCTCGGCGCAGCAGATGACAGTGATTGATCAGGCTTGGACATGATACAAATGCTTTCAGGTAATTGTTAAAAGCAGCACGTAACAAAAGCAGAAAACCAGATTTTTCTCAAGCCAGGAAATGATGAGGTAAATAGTTCAATCAGTCACAATCATCTGGGGATGTGTGACGAATAATTGATTGCCCGTAATTAAGAACTCAGCAGCCCTGTTGGTCAGACACAAGCTATTATCAGAGTAATGGTAACCTGTGGTTTGTGACTTCTGATGTAGAGCAATGACGTAATGAGTCAAATTGCCATTTTCATATTTAACTTACCAATTCTGCTTATCATTTTTTTGGGACCCTGAATGCATTTATGTTTTTGGACTATAACAGGATTGTAAGCCTGTGAGGTTTCTGTAGCTCACAGAAACAGTGACATGACATCGCCGCACAAATACTGTTAAAACCTCCAAACACAAGAGCTCCCACAGCTAGTTGATCATGTTAGCTATTCAGTGTATGTGTGAGTGTCTATTAGTCTCAGTCCATGTGCTTACGCTGAGAAGCAGAAGGCTCAATAGAAGACTTTAACAATAT
Source organism: Leptoclinus maculatus (assembly GCA_032191485.1). Taxonomy (NCBI): domain Eukaryota; kingdom Metazoa; phylum Chordata; class Actinopteri; order Perciformes; family Stichaeidae; genus Leptoclinus; species Leptoclinus maculatus. Next base: position 6,120,482 of record JAVDOI010000008.1, on the reverse strand, counting down.
ATACTGTACCGTGTTGGGCATTGCAAGAAACCCCAAAACTAGCATTATCAGGTTCATTGGTGTCGGAGAATCAAACGCATCGCCTATGTCAAAGTGGGGGATGAGAACATGTACAGTGTGCGCGTCGATACAATGTGTATGTGACAACTGCGAAAAAAGAGAGAAGGAGCAGACTTTGCTCAGTAGTGACAATGCGTATTACTCGCATCTGATTACAAGAGAGAGAGAGAGAGGGAGAGAGGGCGACGTGGGAGTTGGTAGAGATGGAGGGGTGAAGTGAAGCGGGAAAGAGGGAATAAAATGAAAGAATATAGAGAAAAAGCAAGGCTGTGTGTGAATATGTAAGTGTGTGTGTGTGAGTGTGTGTGTGTGTGTGTGTGTGTGAGAGAATATGTGTGTGTGTGTACGTGTGTGTTCTACTATCTTAGCTACAGGTAGTAAATCATTAGAGACAGGAAGACAAGCGATCCTTACTTACTGCTGTGTTGTCACACATACATGAACACACACACACACACACACACACACACACACACACACACACACACACACACACACACACACACACACACACACACACACACACACACACACACACTAAGAGAGCTATTAGTCCAAGGAGGCTTTTTTTGCTGTCGGTCGAACAAACACCGCTGGAATTAGCCACATAACTGCCACATAACTGCCTGTATGGATGTTAATCTCTGTCAACATCATCATTACATTTAACAGCATTATTATCTCACCTTGAAAAATGCATTTTAATAAGAGGGACACATATACACAGCGGCCCCTTTCCCCTTTCTCTCCTCCTAGCTCCACCCACGCGCCCCCCCACCATATACATCTCCATGGAGACTGCCGCCTGGCAACTGCTGGAGGAGAGCCAGTTGCCGCGGCGACACTAACGCCCAACGCCCTACAGTAGGGAGAAGTGATGTCACTGGGAGGCCGGGATGGACCGACCATTAGAGGCCGGCCAGAGGATGACCATTACGAGAGAGAACACTCTTCTTGTCCTTCAAAGCCGCCATCTATCAGCCATCAGTCCTCTTCAATGACAGACTCTCTCTCTCTGTTCGTCTTAATTAGACGCGTTTGTTGATCTCTTTGTCATTCAGTCGCTCTCACTCTCTTTCTGTTTCCCTCCCTTAATCTGTCTCTCCGTCCTGTTGTCTGTCTCTCCGTCTTTGTTTCCCTCCTCAGGTCGGTTCAACTCAGAAAAGCTTGAATGCCTCTTTACACGATTCTGATAAAAATGCTAAACGCAATGCCTGTACGCATCTCCATTTAGATTAAAACAGGCAAGGTTACATGTCTCGTATTATAAAAGCAGCATTATGATAATATATGCACGAGTGATAATGTTTGCTTAACTCATCTTCACAGGCTACAAAGGAGCTTCACACTGGGTATACGACTATAGGCAAATTATGTCGATGAAAATGAGCAATGGAGAACTTAGGTCGAAAACATTCCAATCCTTTACGTGTGTAAGAGTTACAATACCACACTGTAAAAAATACAGGTAGTGGTGGACTCTACATTTTACTCAGTCTTGTCAGCATTATTCAACAATATACTCAAGTATCATAATTCATATTTTATTAGTGGATTATTATTATTCATGCATTAATATATAAGCAGCCTTTTAATGTTGCGCCGGAACTTCATGTACTGTTGGGCAGTTTAATCTACAACAATACCTAATATACCTAATAAATTGAACACAATATTACTATGTATTAGTGCTTTGCCGGTGCTTATGCAAAGTAACTGGTAAATAGCTCTTACTAAATGCAGTGGAATAAAAAGTAGCTATTTTAATAGTAATGTTTCCCTGTTAAATGTGGTGGATTATGAATATAGAGTAGCAAAAAAAAAAGGAAGTACAATACCTCAAAATTCTACATTATGTAAAGTACTATATCTGCTTCGTCTGCATTGTGTGTGTTCTCACGTGTGCGTCACCTGTTCAGCTCCCTGGACCTCCTGTACGTGCTGACCGAGTCCGTGTGTCCCTTCCGCTCTGAAATGTTCACTTATGTTCAGCGTACTGCCGCCCTGCATGTTGCAAACAGGACTCCTGATATCAATCACGTTAACCACTAACATCTCTCATGTGCACCTGCAGAGGACGGCACTGGGTCTACTGTTTTTGACTTATGCCGTTCATAAAATGCACCTGCACTTGTTTGCTTCCTCCTACTCTGTATTCACCTTTGTTTCTTGTCACCACTGGCCCTGCCACCCATCACTCTCCTCTGCCAAGACAGCTGATACACCCAGCCTCCGTGTTCCCATCCCACCCTCCACTTTATCATGTCACCCACTCCTCTTCTCATCTTGCCTCCCTGCATTCATCCAATCAAAACTGAGACCCACATCTTATTCCATGCACATGAGCTGATACACACAAACCCAACTTGCAAGGGTAAACATCGCAGATAATAACAGAGCCAATCTGAAGCACACACAGACATTCATTACCCAGGCCCTAACCTTTGTATCAACCTTTCACTGTTACACGTCTCGCCCTTAGCTTAACCTCAATCTGATCCTAAACTCGAGCCTAAAACAGAGCCGTAACCCGAACACATGTTCTTATGACAAGGGTCTAAATCTCAATAAAAGGTTCTCACACGAATAGAAATTCAGCACACAAGACAGCTCCCGTCTTTGTCATGGTTGGCTAGTGACCCCCGGAGAAAATGAGAGCAGGCAAGGCAAGGAGACAAAGAAGTAAAGGCAGAGAGGAGAAACTGGCGTGTGATGAGGGAGGCAACAAGGCAAGACAGAGTGGTCCTGCCTCAGTTAGCGCGCTAACGTGATCTGAAATACGCCGCGCCGAGAACAGACTTAATTTATAGGGCGGCGCAGAGCCTATAGCTAAGCTAATGCTGAACGTAATGAAGAAATGAACACGGGTGCTGATGCTAGTGGACGTGCTGCAGACAGTATAGTGTGTAGTTACTTGGGTGGAAGAGATCAGTGCTAAATGGCCTGTGAATGAAGTAATTTGCTCTTGGGTAACTAATGTCCTTGTCTCGGTGCAGCGGTGGAGTTCATGGGAAAACAAATAGCGGCAGATACTGTTGGTGTACATCAAGAGCATGTACTGCACATTGGCAAAAAGACACTCAAAACAGGCTTAAAGACCAGTTTGTAAGCAAACATGTTCAAATAAAATGGAGGGATTTAATATTTCTCCCTCAAACTTATTCCAATCCAATATTTCCAACAGTGCAGAGAATTCTCTGAAACAGCCATTAGACCGTATATTAAAAGTGAATAAATAAAAACTCTTCTTTTGTTTGGTGTCTCGTCGAATACTGGGGCTGCACAGATTTTCTTTAATCCCTGATACGACCCTACGTCCTTGTTCATAAAGGTCACATGGTGTGCAATGGAGAAAACGTTTGGAAATAAACAATACTACGTGAGAAAACAGAGACGCCGGTGTTTGAGGGCTCAATAGCAGTGAGTGGATATCAGGGTGAACCTCAACACGTGATTTGCATGATATTGTGTGTGTGTGCGTGTGTGTGTGTGTGTTTGTGTGTTTGTGTGGTCGGTAACTTGTAGCGAGGCTGATTCCTGCCCCGCCTGTGAGCCGTCTCGAGGATTAAACGCTGACTTTGACTCCTTGGCCTTCCCTGACACTTCTCTCATCCCATTTTCTCACTCCGTCTCCCCCTCTCCCATCTAATCTGTCCCTCTTTCTCGCTGCCACGGGTCTTGTTTTTCCTTCCACTCCATTTGTTTTCTGTCCCTTTCAGTCGGCTCTCCCGTTCGTCTCCCTTCTTCCTCTCGCTCTCTTCTCTCGTCTGGCTGCTTGGCGAATCTAAATAGCACAAATTAACAGAGAGAACTGTACCCCCCCTCACACACACACACACACACACACACACACACACACACACACCCTTTCTCTACACTGCTGCTAATGGTGTAGTTGGACGATTGATTGCCTCCCATCACCAACATTGGTTATATGTAGATAACGGCGCAAACAATCAAGCGCAAATAACAAATACACACGAAAGCACGTAAACAAGCGTCCAACAGGCACATTTGTTTTAGACAGAAACAAACCGCCACCATTTGCATCTTTTTCCATTTCTAATATCGAAACAACTGAACGAGCAAAAAGAAAAAAAAGATGATTTGATCAAAGCGCATGAATGTGATTCGGTTTTGAGAGGCTATGTTGACATTTACAATACATGATTGCAGAGAAAGTTGAAGGCAACCGAAAGTCATAACTTAACTTTGCTACCAGCCCCCCCCCCCCATACACGCCTAGGCGAGTTTCTGTCCAGCTACATTTCCCCTGACCCAACAAAAACCTGACGCCAGTGTATCTGGATTCATCCACAGTGGAGAGCATTTTCAAAAGCTCAGTTTTTGGGTGTGAAATATGCCAACTTACGGTGGGAAATAAGGCCAAAATGAGATTTTTTGCCAACTTCAGGGGCCAGTGTACTCTGGCAGAACTGCTAAAGGTAGGAAAGTAGCCATGGTTTCAGCTCCTCTCTCTAACTTTATTTTTATTAGTTACACAACTATTTCTGTCCCTGAGTGAAATGTCCGTAGTTATCCCCCTATTTAAATAATATCACCTCTCCCCCTTTCTATGTCAGCCAGCTTTTCATTTCGCCTTCCAGTGAGACCATTTGCAACCGCTAGAAACACTTTTGTTCCCGACGTGGTCGGACAACACGGCGTTCAATTTGGTTGTGATTGAGCATAACCCGACCCTTATGGTGGATGGAGTTTAGCTCTGTGCTCCTCTGGTCCAAAGGTTGGCATCTGGGTGAGAACTTGATGGTTTGTTGTGCTGTGAAGGCCCACAGTGAGCAAGGCCAAGGGACTGAGAGAGCAAGGTGAGCCAATCCATGTACTGTGGTCAAACACAGGCACAGAGATAGTTGACTGAGCACACACACACACACACACACACACACACATATATCCGTGGTTAGGCATGAAGAACACACATACACGGCAGCACACCAAGCAATGGCATTCAAGCTTAATTAAAGTACGGTTGACACATTATCGGAGATACAGGGTTGTGCTTAGCAGCTCTGGTGTGTGTGTGTGTGTGTGTGTGTGTGTATGAGAGAGAAACAGTTAGAAAAAGAGAGCTGCGGATTATGTGGTGTGTGTTGCACTCAATCTGTTAGACTTTTAATGTTTGAGTTGGGTGAATACACACACATGGGAGAGCCAGCCTGTGTGTATAGGCAAGGCTTGAAGAGCTCATTACTGCATTTGTGTGAATCAAACGATCTCTAAAAGGATGTTTGACTCCTGTCCGGCTGGGACTTCTGTGTGTGTGTGTATTTCTCAGTGTCTTGCGGGGGTGTCCCATTATTTATGAACTGATGATTTCTTTTACTCAATTATTGATGAATGATCTTTTTTTGTTTTTTTACACATGGTTTTTATCTTTGTAGGGACTTCTTTTTACGGTGTAAACTCCTCTGCTCTCATACGTTGTGAGTGTGTGTGTTTGCTGTCATGCTGGTTAGTACGAAGGTCAAACTCAAAGCACATACACACACATACACACACATACACACACACACACACACACACACACACACACACACACACACACACACACACACACACACACACACACACACACACACGGTCTTCCTGAAACAATTTTCTAATTCAAGAAAAAAATAAAACGCCTCGCTGTCTGTCTTTCTCCTCCTGTTCTCATCCGTCCTTCCCCCCCCGTCTCGTCTTCCCACTCCTCCCTCCTTTGCTTTGCTGTCTGACTGTCTTGACAGGAAGACTGACGGATGCACAATGACAAGACAACCCCCCTCTGCGCATTTCAAAGGCCGCACACAGACAGGCTCACAAACACACGCAGACATGAAAACACACATACTGTAGGCAATGGCACGCTTCAAGGTAGAACGCCCGGGCTTTGAAGCACATTTTACACAGAGGCTAAACTGTGGAATCACACCTTCTGGGTCCGTCATGTGATGCCATTGAGCACCAAACAACTCTTCACCATAGACTTACATTGGGAAAGAGACATCTGTTTTTGAGTCAAATTAACCTCCCAGTACGAACACTTGAATAGCCCTTATTTTAATCATTAGGTCGTAAAAGTTGCAAAATGCACTCATAGCCGAATCCACAGTTATTATTCATTACTCCCTTCATTTAAATAAGTCCAAGACCAAGGCTGGACCGAGGGCTGGGAGGCGAGGTCAAAGGAAACAATAGTGCACTTCCTCTATGGGCCCCATGGACGCTGAAGATCCGGATACTTTTATCACACACACACACACACACACACACACACATACACACAACCTCCCACACATGCATATACTGACTGAAGAAGCAGGATGAACACTGGTGGGTTGCCCACTGTGTGGGCTGGTTGGAGCATCAGAATGGAACAGCTTTATAAACTGACCAACATGACTCGCGAAGATGAACCAACTGCTGACCGTCTGTGTGGTTTTACCAGCCGTCTCCCTTTCTCTGTGTGTCAGACAGCTAGCGGCGCACACGCGCACCAATATTAATGCATCAATTACTACTACGTTTGGGAAGGTTTTGAGCTTGTAATACATACATTCATGACATCTGGCAATATGATGCAACACACCACAACAACACCAGAGAGTACTACAAAGCCTACAAAGACAAGCATAGAGTTGAGTGAACACGGTCTCAATAGCGATCAAAACACTACAGGCTTCACAATTGAATGGTCATTGAACTAGATTGCTTGTATTTCAATGTTTCCGCTACATTGCAGCAGAACACAACACCTGTATTTCTACAGTGCGTACTGTTGCTTTGAATATCGCTATTTACCAGACGTCACTCAAGAATCGTCGCAGCAGGAGCCCCCGCTGGTTTTCTGCTCTGCTTTGTGAATTTTACAGTGGTAACTGAACGGTACCTCTGATACAATTTCAACATTGTGCGCTGCACAATAAATCCAATTTGTTTTGTGAGGAAAAAGGAAGTGAAAGATGCATGGGTGAGGTTGTGAGATGAAGAGTTCAAGGTAAACCCTTAACATAATGCAATACCCTTGTCCCTCCCTCCTCTCTCTGCCCCGTGGACATGGGGAGGAAAGTGTTGCTGCAGCATCTGCTCACAAAAGATCTGTGGCAATTCTAAGGTCCGTTTCTGCACACAATGCCAGCAATCTTACAGGAGGAGCACATTGATTACAGGAGTTGGCCCACAGCTCAGTCAAAATATATCTGGTGTCTGAAAAAAATCAAAGTGGTGTCCATCTGGCTGGGTCAATTATTCGTACATACCTGCAGTCCTGTTATCATACCGTAAGAAAACATCTACCCATGAACGAGGAATATTAGGGTTACACCCTCCTAGGGATGCAGCGATACAGATATCGGGCCTTAAAACTCCTGTTTAAGTTTTGACCAATTTGTTGCTACATTGTCTTAAACAAAAAAGAATGATCCCAGTCACACATCGAGGCATACAGCTTAGTTACTCAAAACACTGGTATCGGATTGGTACCCGGTGTCGGGTACAGCTTTGGGTATCGGGACTAATTTGGATCGGTGCATCCCCATATTACCCTCCTGATAAAGCCTCTGGCAGAGCTACTGTTAATGGTCAGGTAATGACTAAACGCAAAGAAGAAATACATTTAACTGATCAAAATGTGCAGTGTGCTCGGGAGCTGGCAGCCAGAAGATGGAAAATGATGATGCTGATGATGCTTAAAACTGATATCTGAGAAATATGGTATTCACACCATTGCACACCGTTATAAGTGCTGTGCTCATAAAAGGATTCGCTGGTCTGTGTGTGCAGTAAGCATTGGATCTTAAGTGCAGAATTGCAATACCTGGCCTCCAAAGCTAATGTATGTAAGTGAGCTTCCAAAGTCATTATTGGCCCATGTCGTGTTATGCAAGAATCTCATTTACTGTTGCACTTGAGTCTGCCAGTAGTTATTGAGCAGCAAAGTAATTGATGAGGCAGCGCCACGAGGATCCTTGAGGACATTGACAACTACAGTTGTGCTCTCTGTTAAAAAGTATGCAAATTGCAACGACATATGTTTTAGTACCGCTGCTACTACTACTACTACTACTACTACTACTACTACTACTACTACTACTACTACTACTACTACTACTACTACTACTACTACTACTACTACTACTACTACTACTACTACTACTACTACTACTACTACTACTACTACTACTACTACTACTACTACTACTACTACTACTACTGGTACCACTACCAGCTCTATGATTTTTGTTGTTATTGAACGGATTTAAAGTGCAGAAAAATATTCATGGAAAGGGGCTAAGAAGGCTTACGTGAAAACATTCCAAAAACTACCCTTGTAGACTGATTTCAAACACAGTTTCAAACAATGAACACAAAGTAATCTGCTCACAATGAGAGAGTAAGGCAAGAGAAACAATGCAATGGTAATGATAAGAATGGAAACATGTTAAAAAGGGAAATGACAACGTTAAGAGCAGAGACACGAGATGGTCCATGGTTGGTATATTAAGGTTCAGTCACAGGCAGTGCAGTACCTGGATGGAAAGTGATCAACGTCGGTGCAAGTCTGGTATCATTTGGAGGTTTGCTGCAGCTCTGTGGAGAACAGTAACTAAATGCTGCTTCTCCATGTTTAGTTTGCAACCTAGGAACAGTTGGCAGCCCTCTACCCGATTACCCGAGAGGGTTCATATGGGGATAGACAGTCTGAGATGTATTTGCAGTGCTTTGAACTCTATTCTCTGACACACTGGAGGGGCAGTGCAGATCCCACGAGAACTGGAGCGATGTATTCTTCTTTTACTCTTTTTTTTTTGGTTCGGACTCTTATAGCAGCAGCGTGATGAATGAGGCAAAGTTGTTGGTTTTCTTCAGGGAGAGTTGAGAAAAGACCATTACAGTAATCGAACCGGATTGCATGGATTAGTTTCTCTAAAGCCCTGCCTGGACAAGAAATCGTCTGATTCTTGCTATGTTTTTAACATGGTAGAATGAAGACTTTATAATTGGCATTGATGTGGTTTTTTGGGGGTTTTTAGAGACAGAAAGCGTAGATGAGCACTAACTCTTAAGCATTCCTTCTTTTGTGCCAAAAACCATTAGCTCAGTTGTGTCTGCATTTAGCTAAATTGTCCAATGCTCTTGCGGAGAGAGAATCTATGGTCGCTTGGTCACAGAGCAAGGTAAATGGGATTGCTTTCTGCATAATCATGTTAGCTGATGTTACTGTTTTGTATAATGTGGTCTAATGGAAGCATGTAAATATGAAAAAGAAGAGGTCCAAGGACTGAGCGTTACAGAGTCGGTGCACTCAGAGTAGTTTAGAAGGTGACTCGTGCTACATGTGCTTTTTTTTAGTTTTTTTTGCGACTCTCTTAATTAAGTTCCAGATAAGCTCACATTGGCTTATAGTCGACATGCGTTAGGTGCTCGCATGCCGTTCATGCTGAGATTCTCTGTGTGTGACTACATCAAGTTGTATACTAAGTACTGCTTCCCCCCCAAGAGAAGCACAGTGATATTGCAGTCACTTATTCTCACCAGGACACACACACATGCAAGCACATGCACAGAGGGGCCCACCAACTCATCACAAAAGCATATAACCCACTGCCTAAGCTCTCTCTCTCACACACAGCGTTGAATCCACCTATATTTTCCCATCTAGATAGAGTAACGCTACAGTAGCCTCCAATTCCATTTTCTCCCTCGCCCCAACCCCTCCCTTCCACGCTGTTCCCGTCTCTCACTCCTTTCCCTCCCTTTCCCTCTACATCTCCTCCTCTGCTTCTGTATTCCCTCCATCTCCTCCCCTGTCACAGGCCACCCCCTTATTTTCTTCTTTTTATTTTTTTTTCATTCTCCATCCCAGTCTGTTAACAGCTCCCTTGTTGCATTTACTCCCTTTCTCTCTCTCTCTCTCTCTCTCTCTTTCTCTTTCTGTCTGGCCCAGCGGGGCTGTTGACAGTAACCACAGTACAGTAGGTTGCATTTAATCTTTCAAATAATTATTCCTCGCCACAGACAGACAGCGGACACAAGCAGAGAGGCAGAGAGCTGAGGGAAGCAGGGGGGGGGGGGGGGGGGAGAGTGTGGAAGGGAGCGAGATAGATGGCAAAACAAAAGCAGACACCAGAGAGAGCAAGTTCTACTCGTACATTATAAATGCGATGGGAAAATAAACTTGCTCCCCGTGTGTAAATGTAAGCCCATTTATTTTCTTCCTTCCTCGTAATATTCAGAAACGCCGGTCGCTGGTTTGCCAAATCAGCTTCAACATGTCACAATCTCAGAAGGGATAATTAATCAGAGACTGATGCATTAAACATGAAGTCCACATTTTTTTAATACACACCACGGCTTCGTTCTGACTTCCGTTGTTTACAGCGGCAGACAATATATTTTGTTAAGCTGTTGGTGAAATAAGACATGCAAAACAAAACAAAAAAGCCATTTTCCGCAGTTGAAACAATGTGCTGATTGACAATGACTCGATGTTTGCCGGTTCAAAAGTCTCCTCCACTGTAGCTCCTGGGAGTTATTTTTACAGCATTGTAAGCAATCCTTTGCAATCTTCTGAGTGGGAAAGACAGCTGTACGCAGGAGCTTTTCTTTGCTCCTCGGGTGTTATTCTATATCTCGCTGGAGTGGTCGAAGGTTATTCTATTAAAATACACATTCAAAATGTCTTTATTTATCAGGAAAATGTCGACATGGCGAGGCGGTGTACTTCTACAGTGAGTGAGGTCAAGTGACAGCGTGTCTGTTTCTGTCACCCCTGCTTTCCAACTCGTGTACATTTGATTAGAAAACTATCAATATTAAGAAGTTGAAAGTCATCACCACTCACTCCCCCCCACCCACTACGAGGTTCATTTAGTTGAGTTTCTGGAGCTTTCAATCATATAACATGGAACTTCATCAGTAGAATCTACAATATCTAAGAAACAAAAACAAATGTCATTTGAACAATTGCAACAAACAACTAGTGAGATTCTTCTTTCAGCTTCATATTCATCACTGGGATGTGCATATGAATCCACTGAATGCAAAATTATTTATTTCAGTCAAATGAAAGGTATTCATAATAGAAATGTGTATTTATATAGACCGCATGATTGGGTCAAATTTTGCCTGTTACGGTGCGACTTCTGACGAACTTCTGTGAAGTCACAGACACCAAACAACACCATTCATATGAATGTCATTTACAGAAGCTGTGAACAAACCTGCCAAACTGGGGTTTGGTGGCATGCTGAGCTGTGCTAAATTGTGCATGACCATCTTCCCAAGTGTCTTTTAATCACACTATTTAATTAGTGTTCATCCCCTTAGACATATTGCGTGTCTTGGCTTTCTGTTGCACGAGTGAAATATGCCCTTGTAACATGAAGTCATTTTCCATGCTTGCAAGTGAAGCAAGAGTAATTAACTCTAATTCTGATTCATTTAATTTAATTGGAGAGGTAAACATATAGCCAAGAGTGGATCTTGTAAAAAGGCTACATGAGATGAAAGTAAAGAAGGGAAGAACGGAGAGGACAAAGGGATGGCGAGATGGGGGAATAAGTCAAAAGGGATTGGGGGGATGAGGAGTGAAAACAGCATGTTTGGCAAAACATGGAGAGCAAGAATGAAAACAAGAGGCGAGAACCAACAAAACTAAAATGAGAAAGAGGAAAAAACGGGGGGGAACAAAGAAGAGAGGGACGAAGGAGAAAAGAAAACAAGGAAACAGATTAGCAAAGAAAACACTGCAAACAAAGAAGTCAGCTATAGGGAACGGAGCAGAACAAGACAGGAACAGTGGAACCGAGGAGTGTGAGGAGAAGCAGGTGTAGATGAGGAGAGAGAGATGAGGGATTACAGAGAGATAGTGTGAGACCCAGAGATGCTGCAAGAGGTCACTCTTCGCTCTTATTGTCTGCAGAAGACAATCATGGCTCACAGCGAGTCTGTATGTGTGATGGTGTAATGTGTAAACATCTGTGTGTGTGTGTGTGTGTGTGTGTGTGTGCCGACAGCTCCTTTCTCACCACTACAAGGAATAGTAGGCATGAGGTCGAACAGAGGGGAAAGGCCAAGGAACCATGACGCCAGCAGGCAAGGAAAGGAACAATCTGGTGTTGTATTATCAGAGAAAGACATTTAGATTGTAGGCGTCTGATCAAAGCTCTTGTTCAGAGTAACTTACAGCGGGTACACTTGATTGCCAGAATTCAAAAACATCCAAGTATAATCCCGATGGAAGGAGGCCAACGGAGCGAGACAGACGCATTGTTTGCTTTTCGGTGCCATCAATTTGGTGAAAAATAGGCAAAAATCCAACTCAAGCTGAGTTTTGTCTGCTGTAACAAAGTGAAAGACAGTTGGTCCCAAACAGAAAGCTTTCCAGGCCTCCATATATTTAAAATATAATCCATTCAGTCAGTATTTTTGAAACTGTGAGGAGCGTCAACTATACTTTGACTGTGAGGTGAGAGGGACAAGGTGCATCACGGCTGTCACAATTTGCGTCAAAAAACTGCATTCCTTCTGAGCAAACTTTAAGTCGAATTTGAGCACACGGACTCGATGCACTTATTTTTAGATTCAACGCGACTTACACTTCCAAAGGACATCACCTTTATCTATTATCCATTGTGAACAAACGTAAAAAGATTCTCCTTATAACTCCAGAACTTCCCCTCAGAGTCATCACGTTTGAATGTTTTCTTCAGTTTGAAGTGGCAGCAATCTGTGCATCCATGAGTACATCGCAAACAGAAAGTGCTACAAAAGGTAATTCTGCATCATTTTTTATGGTGCAAAGTAAAATGGTGCACAGTGCCATACTTGGTATGCAGTTAGAACAAAGGTAGTGCACAGTTTTGCTGCTCATGGGTGGATCACTGATCAGGCCTATGGTACACCGTCCCCAAGAGGTGAGGGGGGGGCCCCTAAAACACAAAATTATACTTCCCATGTCTGCATAGCCGCGAGAGTCAATGCGACTTAATGTTGTCATCAGGTTGAAAAAATTAATTAATTTCCTGAAGGAGACTTTTAATTGTGGCTGCCAAACCTGACATGAAAGTCTGAAGCTTAATTTCAAGCAGTTCTAATTAACCCGGCGTAAAAAAAAAAAACTGCGACACTCAAACACTATTCTTATTTTCAGATTCATAATGCAAGTAAACGTTCACCTTAATTCCTTTGTGAATGCTCAGTGAGGTGTGCAAAGGTCAGAGCCACACTGACCTCGCCAAATATGGAAAAATAATATTCTTGTATTCTTTGAATGAATTATAGAAAAGGTGCAAAAGGTCTTCTTCTTTTTTTTTCTTTTTTTTTTTTCAAAGGCAGAGCCAGAGACGTAAGACAGAGAGACGGCAAACAGTATGTGGATTGATTAATTAAAGATCTTTATCTTTCATTCCACTGAGGGAAAGAGAAAAAGGGAGACCGCGCTCCAGAAAAAAAAAGAGAGGCGATTGGACAAAGTGAGAGGGAGCGATGAGGTAAACCAATGCAGTAACGGGAAAAACATAAAAGAGATGGCTATTCCGGAGGGGTAGATGGAGAGATAGAGTTTAAAAAAAAAAGAAACGCGACAGTGATGTGGAAGCGAGGAGGGCAGATGTGAGTGGAGAGGGAGGAAATGAGGAGACAAGTAAGGATGAGGGTAACTGTAAGAAAAAAAAAAAAATCAATGAAGGTGTGGAGGTGGAGGTGAAGGGGGGGGGGGGGGGGGTCAGGGTGAGAGGGATTTTTATTTTTTTTTATATCTCAGTCCCATGATGGAGTGAAGAGAGGTGGGCGGAGGAGAAGAGAACGGAGGCTGTAATTAATGGAGGAGCAGGAGAAGGTAGAGGTTGAGGGGCTTGCGGCGCTAAAAAAAGACACAAATCTTCACCCTCTCCCTCCCAGTGGACGGAAGGTAACCTACTGGATGTGCATTCGCAAAAAGCAATGCCATCTTATTCCAATTTTACAAATACAACCTTCACGTTTTGCTTGCCATTCCCATCATCAAGTAACAAGTGGTTATAGATTGTCCTCATTTGCGCGGCAATTTGAGTATTTGGCTGTAACTCTCCTTGCGTTAAAGTAAGCTCGTGTGCCTATGCAGTCAGGTAAATGGCTTCATGTGCACAAACACTCCATATCATTACTACAATTATCCCCTTCATTGCTTTTGGAGAACAAGTGGATATTTCTAGTTTATTTACACAAACACCTGTTAATGGCCGGCTCCTCATTCTGGCTTGCAATCCTCTGACGTTTTTTATCCACAGTTTCAATTGTAGTCTGCTCTGTGTAATAGTCGGTGCTAATTACAATATACGCAGGATGTAATGTAGCCGAACACCTCCTTATGTTATTATCAAAACCAAGCGTTTGCACAGCAATCTTGTGAGCCACGTGTTTTTTTTTCACGCTGCCGTCACCCGCCACAGATTTTTCCCTCCAATCACGCGACGCTCTACAAAAAACATTGTGACTACAGTCAGCACTTTTTCCAATATTTTCACTTACCTGTGCCTCAGCCCCACAGGACTGCAAAAGACATTTCTGAGCATCAACACCATGAATCTCTGTGCTACTACTGGCTGACTTCGCCTGCCTCGGAAGCGCTCGCTCAGCAGCTGAGAAAACACGGTCGTACCAACAATCAATGTCCAAACTGATGTTTGATCCTGCCGGCTTGAAAAACGCTCACCTCAGCTCAGACTGTGGCATCTTTCTACAAGCATCGGATGTTTTCTGAGTCACTTGCAGCTGCAGTACAATATGTTCTCCTTAGCTGAAGTATATGAATACATAGTCGAGGGCGTCAAATTTGCTCTCCATCACCTCCACCATTGATCTCAGTGTGCTGGTTAATGAATGGCTTTTTGAGAAGGGTCCAGAGGTGCTACAGCAGTACTTAGGATTCAGGTCAACATCACTTGACCCACATGGACAGGCTGGCTGAATAGCCCCGGTGACAACAATGGGAGTTGAATGAGAAAAGAAGATGTTTTGATACTAATGCTGTGTTCACACTACGAGCCACACAGCAGCACTCATTCTCAATGGAAGCCGGAGACATGAAGCCAAAAACTAAGGCGCCTCAACTCTTGGTTGAGGTGGTCCCAACGCGGCAAAGTGTCAACCAAATATGTCTTTGTTTCCACCGGTCCAGTTCCATGGAAGAAAAATGCTGTGGGTCGGTTCCCTGTGCTATATAACGACATAACTACGTCAACGAATGCTCGAGCAGCACTTCAACACTCGACTCGCCGACAATGTAGCCGACCACACCGTTTTGTTGCTTTTGTCGCTGGTAGTGTGAAAGCATTAGACTCTCCCGTCTCCTCGTTACTCCTCCCCGATTCACGTCGTCATCCACCTCTGGCATCACTTGACTCACTTAACTTTGCTCATTTAATCCCACTCCCACTAGCTCCTGTGTTTTTGTATTTTTTCAGACCTCAGGTTATCTCACTTCTCATGTTCTATCTGCACATCGAAAAGTGCACTCGTTTACTCTTCATCTTTATTTTCTGTTCTCATTCTGCCAATCTCTTTCTCTCATTATACTTCTCTCTCATCATTTCATTTTCTCGTCCTCTCTCTCTCTCAATACACTTCTAGCTAGGAGCCATCCCCCCCCCCCCCCCCCCCCCCCGCCCCCATCTGCAACTGCAGCGCTGACACCTAAATGACTCTCACAGGAAAATTAAAAAACAAACAATCATTTAGTAAATCAAAGGATGTTTTGTAGTGGCACTTGGAAGTATAGGAATGCAAAAAGGGAAAAGCAGAGCAAAGATGATTATTGAAATTGTCACAATATCTGTGTAGCTGAACTGCATAATCATCCTCTTGACTCATCCTTCCCTCCCTCCCTTTATCTCCTCCTCACCTCCCTCTCTTTCCATCCCTCCCTCCCTTCCTCCTCCCTCGCTGCAGGGCAGGTGCCCAGGTCTCATTAGAAAGTGTTGGCCGACATTGCCTTCTCAGCTGAGCTCACCTGCTGCCCCCCCCGTACCATCATGTCCTGACCTTTCACAGGGGAAGAAAACACCGCTCGCACGACACGCACTACATTACCCACCAGCGCCCCGACACCCGTGTACAAAAACCTATCCATGCTTCATCTAAAACCGCTGCTTGAACCCTGCGGTTCCCAGGGTTCCCCAGATAACACTACCACACAACACAGCAGCATCACCTGCACACACACACACACACACACACACACAGTAAACTGAACAGACCGCTCATCCGAGATCACATAAACACATGTGCAATCCGCTCTGCACACACACACACACAAAATCTCTCTATACACCGCGAGACCAGAGCTAATGCTCGACCCCTGGGGCTCAGACAGTGCACCGCACAACAACCTCATTCTGAAAACGGAGATTCGGCACTGCTGCCTCTCTCCTCGCACACTCTCACTGTGGGCCACTGACTCAAATTGGAAGCCTGCCAGCAGCAAGGTCAGGGTGGGTGTAATATGATTACACAGGCGCAACATAAACACACCATATCGGCCCATTACAGCCAGCCAACCCCTAACTTTTTTTTCCGAGAGCTTCATTTTAGGTCTGGCTTCCTTAAGTGCATCCTTGTGCACTTCACTGTTTAAAAGGTCGCAGCAGGATTAAATCAGGACTACTATCTACTGGCCTGCGGTCCTGAAACTTTGGGATTGTCTCCCTTGAGATGCTGCTTGGTGAACGGGGAGGCGGTTGATTTGATTCCCCAGATCGGACTTCCTTTCCGTATCTCCCTGAGCTTGGACGCAGTTGGGAGTTGCCCTTTTACTGGACCGATGTACAGACAGACTTGAATCTTTCAGAGGAGTTTGAGTCAGTTTTAATAAAGGATCTGGACAAGTCTGGATAAGCTAGCTATGGTAGCGTCTTTAGGAGGTAGAGTGGCTGCTCCAAGCCCAGAGCAGGAGATAACGGTAACGATTAACAACTCATTACTATACTTTTTTATTTCAAAGCGGTTTTCTGGCTTTCAACGGGGAAACACGGCCCGCCTGCCGATTTTCTTTTGTCACAGTCAGAGTCACTGTGCTCTCATAACATTCAGGCTACTTCTAGCAGGTAATAATAGTTCAGTTTGTTTTAGCTATTCCAGCTGATTTCCTAATCTGCATGGTGACCATAGCAACCTCCATTCATCACCTGGCACAAACAGAGCTCTGGCCTCGCCTTTTATTCCTTGATCAAAACATCTGATCACACCACGCACTGCTTTGTAACAAAGTAGCTTTAAGAAGCAGCCACGCACATTGTTAAAGTGTTAAACTTACTCAAGTCTTTTGACACTCTAGATTGTTTGATTTCTCGATGCAGTTCTTCCAATTTAATTTCAAATATCGACTTTGAAAACCTGATGAAGGAGTTGTTAATTTCCTCTTTCACTCCTCTTTAAAAATGATCTTCTTACTTTGAACTCAGGTCAGTCTACTAGACTGAGTCTAGTAGCTGATAATTGCAGTGCACTTGATTTGTTCAGTTTTTTCCCCAAACATTAAAAGGAGTTGCCATAGCAATTTGCACTCCTACACCTCCTTGTTTCAGGTAAGCATACTTAACCTACATGTCAAATAAACTGATTTGGAATACTTGTAACAAGCGTTACAATGTAGCAATGAAGCGTTATCATACTGTGGGATTTTACATCAGAAAATCCTATTTATCTTTTCAAACTTCCAATTTCAGTCTAAAATGTTGTTTTCGTGATCACGACTGGTTTGAATCCAGCCAGGGACCTTTGTTTGATGTTCCCTTTTATGTACGCTTTACTGTGGCATAAAAGGTGAACCTCTCTACTCTATTTTTTTATGTAGATGGCATATACAAAATGACACTTCTCCTCAGAGCAAGAAAGGCTCTTCTTACCACACAAGTTTGTGTACAAAGGAGAACCCGTTTTGCAAAGGCTTTTACTCAAAGATACCTCTTGTTGTTTCCCGTAAAAAAAAACTTTCACGATAAAAAATATTTCAAATATTAACAATGTTGCATGGTTTGAGCTCCTTACTCCAGGCTTACATGAGCTGGTACCCGGTGCATGTAGCCAGGGTGAACAACAGTCTAGTTAAGAAGAAAACAGGCCTGCACTTGGAGAGGCTCTTTGGATGCAAAAAGCATTCATTTATTTCATATACAGAAGCTGACAAAAAGCATGAGCGAAAGGTGAGTCATAAACAGACCGTGTATTTTTAGAGATGAAATAGGCCAGCAGACAAACAGTAAGGGCCAATTAAAGGAAATAGGAAAAAGAGGTAGAAGGTGTATAAAACATTTTTCCTTTCACTAACTCTCTCTCTTACAGTCTCTTTACTTTTTGCATCTGAAAAGCCTTTTCTAGTTTTTATTCCAGAGCATGTGCCTCATTGGTGGACTACTCTTGTCATTTTTTTCCCAATGCAATTTTTATTTGTATCTCAGTTTGTTACAGTGTTTTGTTTTTTTTCAACTTCCTAGATTTTATTTTGCTTTACTATGATACCCTTGGAGGGTTGTCATTGTGTGCTTTTTGATTTCTTAATTATACCTTGCATGCATTCTCGCTTTTTAACATTAACATCTATTGATTTCAAAAAAACAGATTACAGTCTTTGAGTCTTGCAACAAAAAAAATATATAAAAGGCACATTTCTTTAAAGAATAATTTTCTTTTGTGGTAATGTGAATGCAGGTGTGAGATTTCTAGATTTTCTAGTGGCCTGAGGCGTCGGTGTTAGATTTTTGCGACCTGATTATAATGGTCGACATGGATGGTTAGGCGGATGGGCACGATTTTGGGCATACGAGCTTGTCTCAACCCGAGGAACTGGGTGGCAGCTCTTTCATGCCGTCCTCTAACTGTCATCGTCACGCTCACCCACTCACGCGGAACCCAAATTATAGCAGCACGAAGCCATGTGAATGCATGGATTTGTGCGAGAGTGAAACAGAGAGTGAGAGAGAGAGTTATCAGTGTGGGCCTTTTTAATGTGTGTGTGTGTGTGTGAGACAGAGAGAGAGGAAGGAGAGAGAGAGAGAGAGGAAGATGACGAAAGGTTAGGGCTAAACCGCATCTCTAAATTTGGCATGAGCTCAGATCAAAGGACTGCGATGGTGGAGAAAGAGAGAAAGAGAGAAAGAGGAGGGGAAACGATACCCGAGCAACAAAGCTCCAGAGTTCTCTGCTCTCCGCTCCATCTTTTCTGTACTATAATATGTTCCTGCTTTAAAATGTCTTGTTTTCTTCTTTTAGAGTACCGTGGCCATATTTAAAAATGCATCTTTTTTTTCTTCTTCTTGGTTTTGACCCTCTGTCCACACTGCAATGGAGTATTTTCACACCAAAACAAATCTGTAAACGGCTGGGATAATGCTTCTCTTTTCATTATAAACCCACCACCTGACAAGATATAGATCACCTAATCAGCTTGCTTGACGCACAGGTTCGCACAACGCATTGTGGACCATTTAGGAAGCCTCGACGTCTTTCCCTGCGTAGACCCGCAGTGAAGTTTACGGGCATCTTCGGAGAATAATAACACACAAGCCTTTTGTACGATCTGGGAAAAGTGAGCTATTACATGTTTCAGAGTGCAGGTGCCAGTCCTTGTCACGGATAAACAGTATTTTCAATTTTGTCTGGCAACGTCATCTCAATTTGTTGTCTTTGCTCTTTTCTCTCTGTCTGCCTCCCTCCATCATCTCTCTCCCCCCTTCCAACCTTTCTGCCCCACATCCCAACTCCCCAATGGTTATGTAATTCATCACACTCCCGCTGTCTCTCTGTTTCCCTCTCTCGCTCTCCGTCTGACTCTCTCTACACGGGGTGGAACAAATGGAGATCAGTCGGACTAATGCTGAGTTAGGCCCCTCGTCGCACAGACAAAGCTACTGCATTACCCCTCTCATTTAACCAGCACTCTGATCCACAAGCTTACACTCTCACACATACACACACACACACACACACACACACACACACACACACACACACACACACACACACACACACACACACACACACACACACACTTGAAAGGGAACAATTTATCTCAATTTCTCTCTTAAACAGTCTTACACACACACACACACACAATTTGCATGTACACACATGTCCAGAGCATTTCATGCATTCCTTTCATGCATAAGTGACATTTTTTGCTCTCTGTGCTTCCGATGCTCGGGTCATTTTTGGTTTTATAACATTTTGGGTGTTATTTTTGTCAATGTTTCTAATGGTAAACATGACTGTGATTACAGGTCAAGAAACATCAAATGATTACCCACTGTGGATGTACTCAAAAGTTTTGTCCAAAACTTCATGGCTCAACTTTGATGAAGTACTGTACTTGCCAGAGTCGTGTGCGCACTCAGTGTTCCTTCATGATGCCGTTTTGCCTCCAAGCGGGAGAGAACTTGTTTAAGGCTTGTTTACAATCCGTTTGATCATCTTGTGTTCATCGCAATGTCACCATGTTCCCAGATCTAAAGCAAGTCGAGCACGGTGTCATTATCAATGTCAAACTGGTATAAATTATAAAGAGGAGACCCAAGTTGTAACGAACAGTAATTCTCCTTTTACAGCATTCAGCGTGTCTGCGCACACGTAACAGGATTTACCCTCATTATCACCTCTAGCACCGCTTTTCTTTGTTTTCCGCTCCAAATCGTGTCCTTTTCTAACACGGTTCAAGTGTAGGAAGAGGCACACACCCCCTCAAACACACACACACACACTCATACACAGTCACACGTTACAGCACAATACAGCGTTAGTAGGAGTCTTGTACTTCAATCAGCCAATTAACCTGGAGCAGAGTAGAACAAAACATTTGGCATTTGCCAATAGGGCAGCAACCTTCCAGTGATAATTACTCTTTGTAAGAGAGCACACACACACACACACACACACATACACACACACACACACATACATATATACATACACACACTCCCCCAGCACTGCATCCATCACATGTCATGTTGGAGACAATGGCGGCTATACTTCCAGCATAATCAATTATTTATCCTTGTCCACACGAGTGATCTCAAAATGTCCACACATAAACACACATACACACACACACACACACACACACACACACACACACACAAAGTGATGTGCTGTCAAAGTTGACAGCGGCACGCAGACAATATGAATTGTGTGATTCTAAGCAAATGCCGAAGGGCATCAGAGTACTTCGTAAAATGCAAAAGCCTACACACATTCTTGAATAAAGGCTGGGTAACGCGCACAAACACACACGAGAACTTGAAGAAGTCCAACATCATGTGTACAATTGAGACTGGAGAGCAGTACGCGCCTCAGTTTTGAAATGCCGAGATAAAACGCTGTGAGAATGGTGGAAGAAAACATGAGCGAATGTTTGGCAGAGAGAGAGAGAAAAGGGAGAAAGAGAGGGAGGCCTCCGAAGAAAAAAAAAAAAAAGCGCCCATGTATATTTGATTGAGAAAGGAAATGCAGCGAAATGAAAAAGGAAAATGAGGAAAAGAGAGAAAAGATGATGGAGAGTTACAGTAAATTGGCAAGGCCGCTTCTGTAGGCACGCTCGAGGGGAGAGGGAGGGAAATAGAGTGAACGACAGAATAAGAGGCTAGGGAGTCAGAGAGGAGTGCAGCAGCAAGAATGGATTGTTAGCTAGTAAACGACTGTCACTTTCTTAAGGGAGATAAACAGATTTGACACCTCCGCACTCTTCCTTTCTACTCGTGTCCCTTCTTTTCTCTGACTCTGACACGGCCTGACAACCCTTCAAAAAATAAATCACTTTCCGACTCTCTCTCATTCTCTGTCCCACGCTGTTTTGTACGATCTCTCACTCCTCCGCTGTGCGTTTTTTTTCCCTCTTTTCTCCTCTCAGATGTGTGCGACAAACTCGCCCTTCCGGCAAAAACAAAAAAAAGCGGCATAAGAAGAACAAAAGGGGGGGGAACTACACGAATAAAGATCCCATTTTCCATTTTTCACACGCTCCCCTTCTGTTGCTCACTTGCCAGGGCCTTGTGACAAGATTAGACAGATTCCTTTCTTGACATCTGGAAGAGCAAGAAAGGGATAGAGAATAGAAGGGAGCAGGCGAGATGGAGAGTTTAAACGACACAAAGAGGAGGATCAGAGAGGAGGGACGCACGGAGAGACGGAAAGACGGAGATCAGTGGAGAGATGAAGGAGACGACTAAAAGGAAGACATGCCGTCGATGCAAAAGGCTCGTGTTCAGCTGTCACTCGGGATCGGTGGGCCGAGCACGCCAGCACACCTGCCCCACACACACACACACACACACACACACACACACACATCGCCCCTGCTGGCAAAAAAAATAAAAAATACTTTTAAAAAGCTTTGAGACACACGCGTAAAGTGAGTTGTTTATCATTCCCATCATGACCCGCTGCCTTCAGAGGGAAAGCAGTGTTGTGGACCGGCATTGACCAAAGAGACAAAACACACCAAAATAGATGCGAGTAATAAACAGAGGCTTGTTTTATCAGGATGAAAGGCTGGAGATAAGAGGGAAGAGGGGAGGGAAGGAGAGACAGAGACAGAGACAGGAAGGGCGAAAAGATGGAAGAGCAGCAATCATTCAAACAGAAGTGAAGACGGAATAAAGGAGGTCTGAATGCATTAGAGCGGTATGGTTTCTGTGTTCTCTCCCTGTGATGAAGGAAGTTGTTCTGCTGTGATAGTGAGGCCTCTGGAGGAAAGATGGGGAAAATCTAAACAATGTGGGAAATTAGGCCACGCAAACACTCGCAGACACGCGCGTACAAACACATGCACGTGTGCTCTTTTCTTTTTTTTTGCGGCGCACAACACATGTTACCCACTCAAATGGGATCGCAAGAAGCACAAAGCAAGCCTCCACTTGTCGACAAGTATCTCCACTCACGGACACGTAACATTCACATCCCCGGCTGTTTACGCGGGGCAGTGGCAGGAATAAATAAAATGAATTTTTAATCAATGGAGCCATTTGAATTAGCTCTGTCATTAAGTAAACAGGAACAAGGCAGAGTTTTGAAATATTCATGTCGGGCCCCGAATACATCAGGCTATTAGGGGGTGTGGTCCCCCAGGGGGCTCCCATTCGGATCTGGGACAACACCAGGGGCCAACCGATATATACACTCATAGATAAACAGATGTATGTATACTGTTATAATGAAGGGGAGCAAAGGGATGAAGAGGAAGCAAGACTGAGAAAAGAGAGAAAGGAAGCAAAAACCAAACCGTTCTAATACACTCAGAGGGCTTTTTATAGATTTTTAGGGAGAGGGGGGTGGGTTCGCAGGAAGATGAAGGGAGAGTGTAGAGGAAGCCTGGAGAAATTGCAAGAATGACAGAGAGGAAAGTGAGGGATTAAAAGAGGAAAAGAAAACGAGGGGGAGAGGAGGGGGATTAAAAGATGACGAGAAACAAAGTTTGGTGAAAGGGAGGAGGGAGCGCAAGACGAGGGACGGGCGAAGCGGAACACGGCGAGGAGCCAGCGAAAATCAAAGGAGCAGGTACGGGGGGTGAAAATGGGAAGAAAGACAGCTGGATAGAGAGGTAATTCATAGTGAGATCATAGGAGGTATGGATAACAGATAGGAAAAGGGTTGGGGGGGGAATGTGTTGTGCCTTAATCTGTGGAGAATAGAACAGGATTTACATGTAGATCCAACGTTATTAAGGCGAGCTGCGCACACGGGAATGAGAGGCAGAGGAGATGGAGAGATTATGATGTGAAGCAGAGGGGGGGGGGGGGGGGTACAGAGAAAAGGAGGAAGAGACAGATGCATCAGAGAAACAGAAAGTGAAGGACAAGGGAGGCAGCGAGACAGATGAGAGTGATGCAAACAGATTGAAACGAGAATAGAGATGAGTTTGAGAGGGAAAAACTGAAGGAGGAGCGCGAGGAAACCAGAAAGACCGAGGCAAAAACAGAGGAGGAAATAAATATATCACATGTTTTTCTAACGGCATGTGTCAGACAGCAGCGAGCAAGGAAGTATGGCAGGTGAGCAGAAGAGAGGGAGAGGGAGGAGGGGGGTGGAAAGGCAAGAGCAAACGAGTGAGGAGAGGAAGGAGCATGGGCGATTGCGTAATGACTTAAATGAAAGCACTGAATCCCCAACGGACACTTTAGATACGACTCCTGGGGACTGACGACGGAGAAAAAGAGACAGCAGCGGGAGGGGTAAGAAGAAGAGGGAGGGAGGGAGGAGGGGGAGGAAGAAGGAAGGAAGGAGAGAAAGTCCTGTGAATATCAGGGAATAAGAAAACAAAAAGCTACACAACAGCACATATTGGGTTACATTATTTTAGAAACAAATTGAACAACGCTGGAAATGGTGCTTGAGTGTGTGTTTATGAGAGTGTGTGTGTGTGTGTGTGGCTAATACAACAGACCATATTATAGAATTGTAATATGATGAAAGCTCCAGGGGATTTGGCACTGTGTCTTACAAATAAATCTTCCATCGCCTCAAGCATTTATAGGAGTGTATAAGGTATTGTATTTTGCCTCCGCTTTCATTTCCGAAAGAGAAAAAGTGTTTTTGTCTCCATGAGTGAATTTGTCTCAAAAAAAAGTGATGCACAAAAGCATCTTGTCATCTTATTTCTAATCTTATGACAGCTCTTTATTGATTAAATAATCCCATAAACCTGAGCTATTAGGCCTCAAACTTAAACGTTTTTTTAGTCCAAAACGAAACACTCGGCTTCACCTAAAGCCATTCCTACCACTTTAGTCCCCATCTCAGACGTTATTTGAACCCTGCTACAACGCAATGTTGTGAGGCCAAGGAATGGCACATTGTAAAGTGCTTTGGGTAAAAAAAACATCCATTTCCAAAATCTCTTTTCATATAGTATCTACTCTGGAAAATGTACAAAAAGCATTCATCACGTGGTAGTTTTGCCGTTCAGACTGACTGACCCTCATGCGCTTCTACACAACAGGCATTTTCAGGATAGGGGACAATTATTTCAGCGCTCAGCACCCCTACCAAGTACACCGTTCAACACCACGGACAGCGCCTTAGCAGACAAATTGTGCTTTGTTGCCCAAAATCCTACTAAAACAATAATTTATTTGAAAACTGCACAATAACACTCGTCAACACAAAACAGAAGGATTGCATTGGTGTAGTGTAATGATTGATGATCAGATACCTTTTGTACTAAACACAAGGTATTTGTCAGTGTGCACAAGTGCCTGGCCAGCAGCTCAAAAGCCAAACTGTGACAAATTCTCTGCCAGCTATTGTATACTGCTATCTGGCTGTCCATCTGGCATTTTCACTGCATGCGACAGACTTTGTACTCCTGCAGTGGGTGTAAGCAGAGTTTTTTGTTGCCGGGTACTTTACGGAGAAGTAAGCCTCGTGGAGCTCTTTAGAAAACACAGACTTTCTCTTCGGTTGTGACAGCTAACAGTTAGCGTACCTGAGCTACAAGCGCCAAAGCAACAGCCTTGACATTGGCACATTGATTGATTGACAAACATACAGATGTGTTTTTATATTGGGTTGATTAGTAATGAGTGGGACAGAACATGATGAACAAACAAGTAAGTAGTAATATTATTAGTTTTATTTTAATTGTGGTGAAACCGGGACAATTTTTTTGTTTTACAGCTATTTTATGGGACTCGGAACACCCGGTTTGAAACCGTGAGAATCCCGACAAAAACCAGGACGTCTGGTCAACGTAATACTGTTCACCATAAACTTAGACTTTATTGAAGTGGAGGCTGAAATCTCAGAGACCGATATCCAACAATATGGGCTAATTAAATCCAATCTAGATACCACTAGAGGTAGAGTGGTTCTTTTGAGTTTTGTAATATGTGTAAACTGACCAAACTTTGGAGAGTTTGGACCACTTGTCCTGAGATGTCCTCGTTTCCAAGGTCTGGAGTTCAGACTGGTTCAGACAAGGATAGAGGCACAGCAACACACACACACACACACACACACACACACACACACACACACACACACACACACACACACACTCTCTCTCTCTGCAAGTAAATAACATGGTTTGAAATCCTCAGTGTGTCTCTCTCCCTCGTCCTTCTTTTCCTCCCTTTTTCCTCCCTCCCCATCACTGCCTGAGGGAATAAGACAGACTGAGGCAGACCGAGAGAGACTGGAGGTTAGACGGGGGTTAATTTAGTCTCTTAAACAGGACAACTGATTGGTTTTACCGGCCCGGCAGACTAAGCCGCCACTCTTAGAATTAAAAAGGACACACCTCAAATACATGGACAACCCGAATTAGACTCCCACTCTCTCGCAGCCCGATCACTATGCAGATCATGGAGCCGAGTGTTTGGAGGCACGCGTAGGGAGGCCAAACTGGGGTTGCTTTGTTTTATCGGCCCCTTCCACCTTAAGCAAATACCAAGTGATTTGTTTTTCAAAGTGGATGGGATTGAGCCTCCCAAAAAGAACAAGCGAGAGCTCGAAAGAGGAAGAATGAAAGAACCACCCCAACGCACGTCACGACAAAGATGAAAGAGGGGGAGACAGGACGGAGGGAGTGATTGATTTTCATGAAGCTCTAAAGCGGATCCCTCTGGAGGCCTGGATAACGTGAGAGAAAGAGAGAGAGAGAGAGGGGGGGGACAAAGAAAAGGGAGGATTGTGAAAAAGGAGAATAAAGGAGATAATAAAGAACAAGATACTTTGCCCTACTCCAGTTACCGGCAAGCCTTATCTCCCCTTTCACTCCCTCGATCCATCTTTATTTAGTTTTTGTATTCTTTTTTTTCTTTTGAATTAAACGGAGCTGTCTCTATTTTGACTGGAACCCTAATGGAACCTGAGTGCTTGCTGAGAGAAAAAGAAGAGAGAGAAAGAGGAGGAAAATGACTGACGGACAGAGAGAGAGAGAGAGAGAGAGAGATCTACCGACCACTTCGCTCTGCTGCCTCGGGGGCGACTGGTTTGCCCCGTCGCTCAGAGGTCCCCGAGGCCGATCGACCCGGTCACGGCTGTTTTCTGTCCTGGCCCCACAGTGGTGGAATGAACTCCCCACTGACGTCAGGACAGCAGGCTGAAAACTCACCTCTTCAAGAAGTACTACCCTGAGCCTTCCACTTAGCACTTATTGTATTCATACTAGTTTGTTGCACTTATTGTATTCGTTTGTTTCTGCACTGTACTTTTGCTCCGGTTTATGCTCTTAGATGCTTGTTTAAAAAAGGAGATGCACTTATGACTTCTGGTGACTAGTAGTTCTCTTGAATACCTATGTTGAATACACTTATTGTAAGTCGCTTTGGATAAAAGCGTCTGCTAAATGACTGTAATGTAATGTAATGTAAAAGTGGGATGATTCACTGCATGGATGGAGAGAAAGAGATGGGGCGGAGAGAGCGAGAGGAGAGGTTGTGGTGAGTGAAGTGGAAAGTAGATCAGAGGTTCCAAAAATCACCACAGAGATTGGAAAAGGAGGTGTGTGAGTGTGTGTGTGTGTGTGTGTGTGTAGGTGTAGGTGTAGGTGTTTGGCTGCCTATCACTCTGCGTGGTGGTGGACAGAGGGCGCTACAGAGGAAAAGAGAGGTGTGGGGGGGGGGGGGGCTGGTATAAAGGGTTTTGCAGCCATGAATGTCCTCCAGTCAGATTTTGAGGTTCAGTCTCAAGGAACAACATGTTAAAAAAAAGTGGAAGAAGGATAGATAAGAGGAATTGAGAACAGAAGAGTGGTGAGCAAGAAAGATGGAGGGAGTGGTACGAGAGGGGTGAAAAAAAAAAAAATGACATCACTCAGACTGACACATTCACGGAGCCACTAAAACGTCCCCAGGAAAAGAACGAACAGACCGAGACAAAGGAGGCGAGAAAGTGAGACAGAGGGGTAGGGAGGTGTGAGGAATGAAGAGGGCAGAGAAGTATGGGAAAGAAGAAAAAGCACTTGCGGGTAAGCGAGGGGTATAGAAGAGGAGGATGAAGGTGGAAAGAGAGAGAGAGAGGGGGGGGGGAGCAAAAGAGAAATGCGAGCAAGGCAGAATGAATGTTTGTTGATATTCTATTTTCCAGGGGAGATGAAAGAGAGAAGGGGGGGGGAATAAGAAAAGAGTGGGCAGAGAAGAAGAATGAGCTGGTGATGTGGGGAAAAGAGTGGGGGAGAGACACAGGGAAACAAAAAAATGACAGGAGAACAAGCGACGGAGGGTTAGAACGGAAAGAGAGAGAGACAGGGGAGAGTTTGATTCTGCTAATCAGCAGCATGGGGGATGTTAGTGACGTGGGAGAGTTATCATTACTGCCATCTAAAAATAACATTGGCATTGGGCGGCTGTGGTCTGAAAAATGGGGTGACAGTAGAGGAAGGGGTAATTACAGCAGGCCTATTAACATGCGCGCAGCCCTCGTTAAATATTCACACAGGAAACTGGGACTAAGGAGTAATGCTCCCGGGAGAGTGACAAATAGACGGACAGACAGCCCCCGCCAGCCAGCCAGCCAGCCCGGCTAACTATTTGGACATGCACACAGCGACAGAAGCTCCCCTTTCCTCAGGGACTTTTGAGGAACTTGTTGAGTTTCAAACCGTGGGGATCAGGATACGGTCTGCAAATACAGGGAACTTTATTAAGGGTGGGGTTTGCAGGGATGACTGCCGCCGAATGGTCAAAAAATGAAACACAAGCGCTGCCGCTTCGACTTGTGTACCGGTTCCTTTGTAAAACAAAGAAGTATCGATTCAGGATTCAAGTGAAGAGCATTTGTCTTTGTTTTGTAGGCTTTCCGCTTCTTTTAAAAAGGCCGACAAAAGAGAGAGAGAGAGGTCGCCAACCTAGCTGTCAGGCGGTAGGAGGGAGCTAGAGACATCCAGTATTTTCTGGTGAGACAGGCGGGCACGCTGAACTGTAGTCTGCAGATTGTGTTTACCCCGACGACCACAAGCAACTCTGCTCAGCAGGTCTTTAGATCGCCACGGAAATGCAGACAACAATGGGCTGAAGGAACTTTTCAGTGGAAACGTGGCTAAAGACAAGAGGCATCGCTATCAATTCAACCATTCATTCATCATTCGACTCAGACCAAAAAGTCCACGAGTAGCAAACCACAATTGTAAACGTGGCCATACATTCATTCAGCCTCTCCTGCGTGTCTGCAAGTTAAATTTAAGCTAGGGCTCTTGTTTTGTTTTTTTTCTTTTTTAACGATAGCAATCAAGAGACAAAGCTGAAGCCAATTGTGCCTTTTTCCATGCAACTGAATGGAAATTGTAAACTGTACATTAGCAATATAAACAAAGATGGAATTGTTCAGGGACATTAAGTTCAATTGCGTTTTGTAATGCAGACACAATTAAAAAGCTGTTTATTGCACTGGCGGCCCTTTTCTCCGTTACTCCTCCTGAATAAAGAAAGCGCACGGGGAAAGATAAGGTCTCTAAACTGAAATGAATCAAGGACGTTTTCATTTAGTCAATTTAAGGTATTTTCAGGCTTTTCAAGCACCCAGAGACACTGTGATCCGAGCAGCCAACAAGCCATGAAGCCTATTAGCAAAGCAGACAGACACGTAGCCAGACGGAGAGACCGTCTAATGAACAGCAGGGAGAAACATGGCTCCGAGTCTGCTGACGGAGCCTCGTGTACTAATCTACCGATTCACTGTGGTGGTGGTGTTGCTGCTGCAGTGGACATGCATGTAACAAGTGCACACGGCCTCACATTTTACATGGACGCGCACACGTGCAAACAAGCCTCACTCTGGCTCACACGCAAAGACAAAACAGATGACAATTGAAACAAATGACATTGTTGCCATACACGTGCAGTAAAAAGAAAGACTTAAATGAAGACATTAATCTCGGCAGACATTTTCACACAACATTTCACTGACACTCAAAGCCATCTAAGCTAACACACACACACACACACACACACTCAAGTGTGCTTAAAACAGTTGCTAACTCAATGACGTTAATCCCGGCTGACGTTTTGACACGAGCGCAGAGCAATATAAATAAACATACGTCCACAACACATCTCACGCCCAACACAACACCTCTGGCACTGATCCGAGCAGACAGCCTGACACAGAAACACACATTACACTTTCTCCTTGGCTTCACAAGTAAGACACACACACACACACACACACACTCTGAAATACACAGGAAGAGAAACACACGCGCACATGCCATTGTGAATAAATAAATGCACAACCACGTCATGAAACTCATGACGGGCTTTCACACATTTAACCTTTACTGCACGTGAGAAAGCACAATGACATTTCGCAATTCGTGTGATGAGTAATAAGGCTGCAAATCATTTTAATCGTGCGTCAGTCTGCCAATTTTCACGATGACTCATTTGGTCCATG
Source organism: Leptoclinus maculatus (assembly GCA_032191485.1). Lineage (NCBI taxonomy): Eukaryota > Metazoa > Chordata > Actinopteri > Perciformes > Stichaeidae > Leptoclinus > Leptoclinus maculatus. The sequence goes on along the minus strand of JAVDOI010000008.1, from coordinate 6,090,065 downwards.
TGAAACTTCAAAAAAACAGCGATCATAGCTATTCAGTTTACACTTATACATGATAAAGAAACCCTGCAAAGTACGCCATTTGAGGAGCTGCTACCTGAGAATGTGTAATTCTTTTACTATTTTTGCTTAAAAAAAATGACTGAAGTTAATAATCGATAATCAAATTACTTTGATACTGCCGGTATAATTGCTGATTATATTAGTTGACTAATTGTTTCAGCTCTAGTTGATCCTGAGCGTTGGTAAATCAAATACACTATTTCTTTCAAATGGTTTACATTATAATAAATAAAAACATAATATTGCATATCCCTTATTTTCAAGCCGCAACAATCAGTTTTATTTCAACAATGGAAAAGCTGATGTGTACTATGCAAAGGGTCACTTGTTATGAACAGAGAGATATGTATCACTCTGACTCTTTAGCTCTACGAGGTATTATAGCGTCTTTCAGCTCGTTGTTTGGCTCATCTGTTTCGCTTCCCTATCACTGCTCTCATCAACCTAATTTCCAGACACACCAGGTAGCTGTTTTCAGCAAAAGAAAAAGAAGAAAAAAAACAACAACTGGAACCCTGGACACAACCTGCACACTACCAAACAACAGACAGACAAAGTTAGCGAATCGGTGTGTCACCATTTAGCAGCTAAAGAGCCAGAGATTTCCCTCAGGAGTTGCTGGAGTCCGGAGCTAAAACAGGGGGTAATATACAGCCGGACTTATTCGCCAGTTGGCCAGATCCAAGTAAATGCTAAAGTTGCTCCGTGTTTTGCTGGAGGCAACTGTTCGCTAACATGCCATAGCAACGTTTTAAAGTTAATAATGTATAAATGTTGTGCTTGCAGCCTGTTAAGCTGCCGCTGAGTCAGCAATAAAAATCAATTCAATCGGGATTAATAGCATGACAGGAGCAAAACGGTTCCAGTCCAAAGTGGCTCTTCAATAGGGGGCCGATTGGATTCTTCTGCACATGACGGAAGCAGCTGCATTACTTCTGAAATGGTTTACTATCTTTTAATAGTTCCATGATTTAGATGCTGTAAACATAATGCACTGTATGTTTTTAATAAAAAAAGGAGTTTAACAGCTCAAATCAAAGCGTCTGTATTGATCAGATAAAAAAAAAAAAAATGTTCAATGACAACCAGTAGTGGCTGGGAACATGTTATTGTCTTCTGCTTAAGCAGAAACAGGAAGAGACAGAAATACAGGCGACAGACAAATGTTGTCAATAAGTGAGACCGGCTCAGATACTAAATTACCCAGAGTCACACATAGGCACACACTCACAGCCGGCTTCCCGAAAACTAACAAGCACAAACATGACCTAGCCTTGTCCCCGAGAAAAATCACACTGGTGAGCTGGCACGCAGTGAAGCCGCTAGGTGCCAAACATAGACACCCACCCACACACGGTACCTGCGGCACGGTGACACCAACGTGCAAAATAGAAGGTGCTAGAAAGAGAGAGCGCTGGATATGAACAAACTACCGCTGACTACAGTTGAGAGTCGACATTCCAGACGGGGGATCTTGACTTTTGACTCAGCTGCACACATGTGTAACCCGTACCAAACACAAAAGACCGTTCACACACACACACACACAATGGTCATTAGCTGACTGACTGGTTTTCGTTGTAATATACGTGTCACGACATCCTTTTGATTTCCTTTTCAACCCTCGAGCACCATCCCTGACCTCAGAATGCTTTCAGAGGTTTATTCATACTCTGCATCATAACTAGTTTTTTTCTTTGATCCGTTTGTGTAGGTGACAACAAAAGCCGGTTTAACTTTGATGCGGCTGAATAAGTGCACTGAGAGAACAGGAACATGTTGGTCTCAGTATTCATCCAAAATGAGCGGCGGTGCAGACTGCTACGAGAAGCTGAAACAACAAATTACCCCGTGGTTGGTTTCATGTATATACAGAGAGGGGCGCTGGTATCTAATAAGTAGGAGAGGCCACTGTAAAAGAGTGACCTATTGAACATTAATTTATAATTCATGTTCAGTTATTTGTTTGAATGTTCTTAAAAAGGAGAAATGTAACAAATCAATTTATTATTGTTAATGTAAACACAATCGGCTAATGTGCCTTGCATTTCAGAGTTGGCTTAGTTTGCACATTACTCTTATTCCCATAAACAAGCGGTCAAATCTAGATCGTGTCATGTCTTTTATAAGAGACAGTCGTATTCAGTGGAGGGCTGAGAGTTTGTAGGGTTCATTCAAAACAACTATGTACTTTATCAAACTGCTGCCATCCTCTTTACTAAAACTGTTGTAATAATTTAGATAATTATTGCCTCTGGACATTACAATAAAAGACATGAAACTTTTCCCACTGTGGTTTTACAAAATTGGAAGAAAAATTTAAACTTAACTTCTAGTCCAAGAGCTCCTCTAAACATTTTGTACACACACACACACACGATCAGACCAATTAGGCTAAAGGGGGTCAGGTCCCACTGCTGGCTGCTACAGTCCGTCCGCTCCCCATGCACAGGCCAGACATAGACAGACAGAACTGCTACAGTCTCAGACATCGATTACGTAAATCTTACATAAGAACTCGACAGTGTTTGTTTGTGTGCCGCCTGAATCGGCGAATGCGTGTGTACATGCACGACAGCCGTATTGTGTGAGTAAGTCCATGTGTGTGTGTGTGTGTGTTATGAGTGTCTGTGTGTGTGCATGCTTCAGATGTTGTTCATCTACTCTGTGTGTTTTTGTGTGTTTCCACATTTGTGCTGGAAGTCACAGACAGCTGCATCTCAAATGTCGATCCAGTGCGAGCGTAAAGGTGCGCTGGAGGAGCGCCGAAGGTCAGATGTATGTATTTTGGAAAATGTTGAACAAACAAACAACAAACAAAAAAAAGCTGCACATGAATTTGTCTTCTTTCTAGTTCATGAAACCCCATCAGGGAGAGAAAAATGTGGTATGTTCTTTCAATCTACTGAACAACAGCGTGGCTTGTTCCCCCCAGTTGGTGCAGATGCACGCAATGGCTGACTGATGGTTTGAAAGGACAATGTAATTGGGTTTTTGGAAGCGTCTCTCTCTCTCCTGGGGAATGGCTCCATGTTTGCCTCTGTGATATTTGTGACACAGAAAGAGTTTCCTGTTGCAAAACCACTGACATTTGAGATGAGAACAACAACACGTACTGTAATCAGCACTGCGGTAGACAAAAGACGGGTGAGCTATGACATCCGCCCAGAGATTGTCAGAAGGGCGGCATTCATCAATACAAAAGAAACTAATGATTTGTTTCCAGGAAGTGTTTGATTTTTCCCTTTTACTTATGCATTATTAGTAAATGGACTTGTACTTGTATTGCGCTTTTCTAGTCTTTTTAAAGTGCTTTCACACTGCATGTCATTCACCCATTCAAACCCATACGCTGATGGCCGGGATACCGAGCAAAGGTGCCACCTGCCCATCAGAACTAACTAACATTCATACTCATTCATACACCGGAGGCACCGCCTACAGGAGCAGTTCGGGGTAAAGTGTCTTCTTGCCACAAGGACACATCGACATGGACTAGCGGAGCCGGGGAATCGAACCAACCAATCCTCTGATTAAAGCTCTACCACTGAGCCACAGTCGCCCCCCCCTCACTTTGATGCTTGTTACTGTAATTCAAGCTCGCAGTTGTGCAGATAAGAGCAAGTAGGAAAAAAAAGTGGAATAAGTTATTTGAGAAAAAGCTGAGCACAGAATGTACTTAGTAGTATTTACAGAGGTGAAGCTGCAGTACATTCATTCTGCATTCACAGTTTCACGCAGCCACACCAGGGAGCTCCCCCAGTACAACTGCAGTCTTCTAGTATAACACACAACAACAACAGGTCCACAGGGGGCAGTTGAGGGAATGTAACTTAGGTGAGGACAGCATTTGTCTTACTTTCTCCACTTGGATTTGACCTAAACCATCAGAGTCAGATAATTAAAAACAAGTCAGATTAGTGAAATAAAAATAGATGCATTCATTTTAGCATTCAACCACCTGCTGTTCATTAGATTACGGCTTAAAAGCAGCCCACACTGGTGTAATGGCAAAATGTTATCATATCTGGTCATACAAAATGCATGGTTGTCGCCTTTTAACTGCTTTTTTTTCGATAAAGCCGCGGGGCGTTGCAGTGGCTAGGGGTAGCAGTGGAGAGAGAGAGAGAGAGAGAGAGCAACACGAGAGGAGAAAAAAAAATCAGGGAGAGAAAGAGAGAGAGAGAGTGTGAGAAGCCCCCAGATATACTGAGAAGTGGTTGTGTTTGCACGAGATAAGGCCAAGGAGCTAAATCACATAGTGAGCAAGGAGGTATGCTATTAACCAGGACAAATATGCCTATTCAAACAGCCCAAATGAAAATACGTCGGGGGCAAGAGACGGAGGGAAGGAGGAGGTAGGGAACAAGAGACGGGAAGGGAGGGAGACGGGAGAGAGACAAGAGAGAGAAGACAGGGAAGGGTAAAAGGGGCAACCGGGAGGAAGGAGCCAGAGATGGATTATGCCCAGCAGAGGGAGAGCAAAGAGAGATAAAACAGCAAAGATGCTATTTCATTTGTCTAATTATATTTATCTATCTCTCGCTCACAAACAAACAAAAGAGACAAATGGTGCTGACTGAATAAACTAATGCTGAATGCGCTCAAACACACATAGAAACCAAAAGGCACGCAGCAGCATGCAGCAGCATGCAGCAGCTACAGCAACAACAAAACAGATCCAAGGGGAAGAAACACTGAGAGTGAGAGGCAAAATACAGGAACTGAGAAAAGTGGAGAAGAAATGAGAAAAGCTGAGAGCGGAGAAGATAGTAGGGCTAAGGGCACCAGCCAGATTGACACTGAAAAATTAATGCGCAATTGCAAAAGAGGGACGCGCAAGACTGAGATGGGAAGAGAATGTGTGAGTGACACAAGGACGGAGGAGGAGAATATTGGCCTCAACGCTGACAGATTTAAGGTTATGGTCTATGCACTTCTCAACCACACACACACACACACACACACACACACACACACACACACACATACAAATCTTCACTTTATGCCACTCGCTCTCCTTTCATTTCCCCTTCCCGTTTTTTTTCCCTTTCCAAGCCCATTTCTCACATCCTCTTCCCCCCCCTACGCTCTTCCTCCCCCTCTCCTCCTTCTGCATGCATGTGTGTGGGGATGTGGCTATTTGTCTTCAGTATGTCACATACAAGCATGCGCATGCACTCGCTCGCACACGCATGCGCGTACGCACACGCACACACACGCACACACACGCACACACACACGCACACACACACACCCTCGAACGACTGTTCTTCTTCGTGGATCTGATTGTGTCAATTTGTCTCCGTGTCACGCCACTCTCCAATTTGCCATCTGCCTGACAGGATCTTATTGATTGGCCCACACACTTGTCATTCTTCCAGTCTCTAACCCTCCTGTCCAATCTCCACATCTCCTTATGAGAATAGTTTTCAGAGCCCCCCCCCCCCCCCCCCCCCCCGCCTCCTTACACCTCCATACATCCCTGCCTCCATTCTTTCATTATCACACCTCCTCCAACACTCTCTCTCTCTCTCTCTCTCTCTCTCTCTCTCTCTCTACCCTTCTCAACACCATTCCCCCACACCCCCACTTCACTTCACTTTTTCTTCCATTTTACTCCCTGAGCTTTATTGCGCACACAAATCAGGGCTATGGGCTTTCATGCCGTGATCAGTAACCCAAATTGAAACGCAGGCATAATAGTGATTACCTGTCATAGCATGGCTTAGCTTATAAGCAGTGCAGAAGCATCCATCGCCGACTTGAAACGGCAGACTAACAGTCTTAACAGCCTCTGTAATTCAGCAGAGGTTGCCGGCAGTCACAAACTGTGTTGCTCTATTGTACGCGCGGCTTCAAATGCCCCCAAGAAGTTTGACTTCAAAAGATGAGCACGGCAAAAAAGAAAAATCAACTTGAAGGGGGAAAAACACGGGGGTTACTGAGTTTTCTTGTTTAGCTCCGCCATGTTTCTCACTACTTTTGACCCATCTATACGCTCTCAGGTGCGGTACATTTCTTTTATATATATATATATATATATATATATATATATATATATATATATATATATATATATATATATATATATATTGAAGTGTGTGAGTGTGGGATTTAAAATTCTCCTGGGAATACACTGAATTTAAAACTCCATCAAATATCCTGCTGACAGACAATCTTGTCAATCTGCACCTCCAATCCATCAATGCAGCGTGTTCATTTTATTCAGGATGGAAATGGTTCTTTTTTTTTTTTTTTCAATTATTCATTTCAGGCAATGACTTCGATAACTGGCAGCGAGTCTACAGATAAGTGCTTGGAAAGAATGTGCTCAGCAGGAAACCAATACCATTTGTTTGTTCAGACAGACTGGTACAAAGACCATATTGATTGTCATTTCCTGATATCAAAAAAAAAAAAAAAAAACCCAGTTAACAGACAAGCGCCTTGTACCGTATCTTTGTTTTAATTTGTATCACTAAAGAAAGCCCTGTGGTCATTTGGAGAAGGAAAGCATGATGCGACGGTTAGAGAGACTCTACCTTCAACAGAAAGTCCACAGGTTCAGTTCCCACAACATCTAAGGTGTCCATCTACTGCCATGCGTCTTATTGATGCGTTTCTCCAGCAAGAGTCAGACTCGCTCACTGTAATCTACTCGTAGATAATGCATGAAAAATGTAAGAAAAGCTCTGCTGTTCACATAGAATAGAAATGGGACGCAGAAAACGAGACACGCACTGATGTTTTCCTTCCGTTCTTTAAGTTTGTGAATATACCTCCTGTAATTTCTTCTTGGTTAGACTTTTGTTGTCATTTACTTTCCTCTACCCAGTTCAGCAGTGCTTTTGTCATTTGGCATTTTTGTGGTCCATTAGTTTTGAAGTGTGCTGCTTTATAAGCTCCTTGCCTTTTATTATTTTCATTTTCTATTAATGTTACCTCCGCAATCCTTTTACCGCTTTGTGCCTCGTGCTTTGTCATATTTATTTGCTGAAATAAAGCTCACCTGAAGCTATTTCCAAGAATACTGTGCTTTTACAAGCCAGAAAAAAAAAAATCTCCTGCCGTGATGCAAGCACGCACCCCCTTTTTGACTCTGACTGCAGCTGCCATGAAGCACAATGTAACCACACAGAAGGAGACGCGCAGGAGAAGACACGTCATCATGATCAACCAAGAGCCGGGTGAGACAGGAGAAAACTGATGTATGCCCACATGAGGCTGTCAAAGGCAATGGAGTCAGATGAGTGCAAGCGCTGTCTGCAAGTCAGAGCTCAGGAGCCGTCTGGGGACTCCTCAGACCCGGACCGACTAAACCAACCAACACTTTCTGCCTCCACACCGACCAATCAGCGCCTTCTCTGCCTCTGGAGCTATACGGTTCATCATTCTCTCTGACAAACCCTGTTGTTTCCATTCCCCCAGACACGTGAGGTGCAGTTCATTGCATCCACGCACACAAACACAACCTGTGTTTATTCCAACCAACTGTTTCCATGAAAGAATAATTACCACTGTGCCAGTAGATAATGCTCGCAAACACACTTCCTGCGCTAACACACCTTCCCTCCCCCCCCTCAGGTTATTACAAGGTTGGCAACTAGACTATCAATGTACGTACTTTGATCCAAGCATTCATAGTGCGTTTGATTAATTTGCACTCATTCTGTGTGAGTGATAAATTAATGCTTAACCCCATTCAGTATGTAGAGCCGTGTCCTGGCACAAACTGAGAGTCTACATCAAAAATAATTCAGAATTGGATAACCACAATATGTTGAAATTACATCTGTTTTTCTCAGATGGAGCTCCGTCTGCAGAAGCTGCACTTCATTACATTATCTAACCCGACATCCTCTCTTTCTACATCTTCTCTCAGAGTAACTGCTCAATAGGTGACGCTGCAGTTTTTAAAAAAAAGGTGGAATAAGCAAGACCTCTGCCGATCGATAAAATCAAATCAACAAACTTCTGCAGGGGTATCATAGGGTTGATCAATACTACATGTCTGGCAGTGAGTTATGTGATTTTCAAAACCCTTTTTTTGTAATTTCGAGCCACACACACACACACACACACACACACACACACAAACATTTCCTTTGTTTCACAATCTCATTTTTTTAACTCGGCTCTTCTGAGATTTTCCTGACAATCTTCTCTGGCTTATCCTCGGTTTGCGGAACATAATGGGAAACACTCACATTTAGAGAGGAAAAGACACAGCTGTGCATCTCTGCGCCGATCCGTCAGCTGCACTTGATTTGGAGGGCAGCGAGTGGAGATAATCACACATCCTTCTGCTAAATGTTTAAAAAAAAAAAAGCTTGGAACATTCACAGGGGTGTTTAGGTCAGTGAAGGGGGAGGGGGGGGATTTTAATATGAAAAAGGGGGGGGGAGGGAAATAAAAGATTAACTTCATCGTATAATCAATCACACTTGTTCCCTACCATTAATCAGCTCTTCTCCACTCCTCAAGTGCCTCCTTCTCCCCTTCCAAATTCATTTCACGCGTTTCGCTTTGCACGAGCCTGTACCCTGCTTTTTGGTTCTAACAGATCAAGCTTTTTCATAATATTTCATGATCTGCTATATTTCATTGCGTGCCATACAAGTGAAAGCAAGAACTAAGAATAGCCTGACCTATAATGAATTGTTTTTCGACCTGCTGCTGCCAGATTGGATCAGGCGCAATAAGAGGAATTCTAAATCAAAGTCATCCTCCACAATATGGATGTATATACTTTGCAATGGTCAAAACTAGTTCGATCAAGTGCCGCTCACTGAGCACAGCGACTACACCTGAGATAGCTGACTTTGAACTGAACGTCATCTTTTTGCCAAAAGCTGCTATTTATAAATCACATTTGCATGACTGTCCAGAAGCACCCTCATCTTATGCATAATGAATAATGAATAGGCTCCTTCATTCTAACCTATAATAGCACCTTACAAGCAGCAGACAAGGAGACAATCTGGAGAGTGAAGAACTCTTCAGCTATACCAAGAAATAATAATAATAATAATCAATAGATGGAAAATCCTCCTTTGCTTAAATTGCTTGCCTATGCGTTATCAATATTAAAATCTAAAAGTCGATAGGCCCTCTCCTCCTTTGGGATCCTTGGAGGTTCATATCTGCTGCCTCTTGTTCCTCACAAGACAAACAGGACTTGACTTGGGGTAAAATTGGCTTGAGCTCTTGTGCAGCAGATTTCCTCTCATTGTTAGTGCGGGGAATGTTGCCCAAGGCAGGCCAGGGGATCAATATTATCAAGGTGTATCTTCCAATAGAATCAATCACATCTTGACGGCTTTCCAATAGACTGGCAGAAATGAAATTTTCCTTTCTCCTGTGAGGAAGTGATGAGAATCATAGCGGTCACTGATGTGGCTGTGTCAGTGGCTCTTCAGGTCAACGGTTTGGACGTAAACCAGCGTTATGTGTGCCTATATTCCCAAGGTTGATATTAAATTATGAAGACTGCTGGTAGTCTTTTTTTTTTCGTATTTCGTTTGCTCCAGTTTTGCATTTTCAGAGACTAAACAGTAATGATGTTTTCATGAATTCCACTTAAAACCAAACAGTTTTATCTAACTCTACCCTCAGGCCAAAAGAATATTTCAGATTTCACACAATGAAAAGAGGAATTATCACTTACGATTCCAATGCTTCACTCCTGCCCTGAAAAGCAACACCTAAGGGCTTTGATTGCTGGCTGTAATCATCCGCAACTTTTTCTTTCTTTCCGAACAAAAACGTCCCACTTTCAGGCTTCTGATGAAACAGCAGGCTTTCTAATTTGGCATGTAATGTGCCAGCAGGTGGCAAATGAGTCTCAAAGCCCGGGATGGCAGCTCCACCAGCATGGCCACCCACTCTAAGAGAATGACCATCTTTGATGTAGGCAGCCAGAGGCCTTGCCATTGACCTGCACTGTGTGTGTGGAGTGGCCAAGGTTGGCCGGCTCATGATGGGAGCTGCGTTTGATGACAGCAGCGCCACTAAATGGGTGCGGCTCCAAATTAGGCCTTAACTACCTCCTTTATCATTACCCAACCATCCTTATCCCCCCTCTTCTCACTTCCCACAGGGCTCTGCCAGGATGAGGAAAGAGCCCGGCCAACCGTGAGGCTCGAGCATGTCTGAATTCCGTATTTCTGTGTGTGTGTGCGAGTGTGCGTTTGAACGCACGCAGGTGTGCGTTTGTGTCGACCGGGCTTCCGTTCGTCACTGAGCTCGTCTCGGAGGACACTGATTGGCTCAACAGGGGACGAGGAGCTTGAGGTAGATGAGGAGGAAATTAACTAAACCTGACCTGTCGTGCAAGTACACACTGTCTCTCTAGCGAGCGCACACACACGCACACACACCATGCATGTTTTGTTTTTTTTAACATAAAAGCTTCTCAGATGTCCTTTGATTCAAAATTTCATTTACACTTAAATTAAATGCACACAGAGCCAAATCATCTGTACATGAATGTATTCCACAGCTTGACGACACCACATGATGGCTCTGTATTCCCTCCGGTAATGCTACGTGAGTGATGTTCTTACATTCTTCTCTTAATTCTCTACATCCCACTGTGTACATGCTAAGCAGGTTCACGTTTCGGTTTGTAATTTCTGTATTTCAACGGTTCCATACGTGTGTCTGAGAGATGTTTTATCTCTCCATGTCCCACTGTGTGTGTGTGTGTGTGTGTGTGTGTGTGTGTGTGCCCATTTTTATCCATCTGCGTTTGGCTTAAAATAGCAGTGCGCTTTGATGTTTATGTATGCACGAGTTTGAATTATGTGAAATATCATGTCTGCCTATGTTTGTGTGTGCTGTGCCCCGTTGTGTGTGTGTGTGTGTGTTTGTCTTTCTGAACCCCTCACAGGTCTACCATGCTTACGACTTACGATTATTTTTAGCACCCCCCGGCTTCGCAAATACTGGGACGTTATGTCTATCACTTACATCACCAAGACTAAATTCATGCCAGCGCCAAAAAAAAAAATGTGGGTACCTTGCCAGTGCTATTAAGAGTGCCTGCACAAAACACAGTTATACAATGTGTAATAAAACACATACATTGAATTTGACAGTGTGGTTACGGCACGTTACACTTTCTGTTATAACATGATTAATGTAGAGCCAGTGCAGGAGTTAAATACTTGGTTTACTCTGCTTGTACTTTTATAATTGACGCAATCATCGATCAGAGATTTTTTTTTCACCAAGTGGGGAAAGTCGAGAGGGGATCTTGTTTTGTCTCCCCTCTGGTTACTCCAGTGGCAGAATTATTATTTCTTTCTTTTGCTAAACTAAACTAAGATTGTTTGTTTTGTTTGAAGTGCGACAGTAACCGATACTTCATACTAACCCTTGCATTGCACAGTCAGCTGATTCAGGGCTACCTCCACGCTGTTTGCTACTACTAATGTCTCTTATTACAGTCACCCTGCCATCCAGCGACATCAATTATGTCAATAAGACGCCTCCTCTGCCAACATTTCAGTTGACACATCAGTTTTCACCCTTGTGCTACAGTAGCGTGAAGTGAGCCGCTTGCCACACAGAGAAGGAATAAAAGCTGTAAAATGAACCTCACGCAGATCATTAAAGTGAGCACAAGGAGCAATGTTGCCGACTGTACCACATTCAGGTTTTTTTTCTTGTATAGTGAAAACAAGCATTTCCTCTCGAAAAGCAGATCATTTTAATATCAGGTTACTAACTGAAGAGAACTGGATATTTATATTCTCGGAGAAACGGATCATTAACGGCAAGAACAGGCGCACTAAAGGACTAAATCCTCAAAATTAAAAGAAGCCCCCAAACTTGCCCACCATATGAAATCATGAAACCTCTGTGACCATTTCTTATTTCTTATTTCCTTCACCCAGCGGTTTTATATAATAAGTGCAAACGTCAGGTGTGTCTGAACTGGAAGTTTCTTAAAGGCAGATTGCTACATTGCATATTCATTGGGGCTGCAACTAATCATAATTTTCCTCATCGATTAATTATTTTGTACTTATTTGGTTCATAAAATGATGGAAAAAAAGAGACAAATGTCCATTACAACTTACCAGAGCCCAAGGTGACATCTTCATATGGTATATTTTATCTGACCAACAGCCCAAAATCCTATTAGACTAAGAAAATAATACATATTAATAATAAAATAATTGCTCAATGGACTCATTGTTTCAGCTGTAGTATTCATAATTAAACAAATTTTGCAGAACGTCCGTTGATAGATCATCAGCGAGAGAGCTGACCCCATGAGCGGAGGGGATAAACCATCCGTGCCCTCTGACGCCATCAATCCCTACGGCCACCAGCCCTTCACAGCCCATCGTCCCTCTTAAACTATTGATCACACTGAAGCGGAGAGAAGAGGAGGGAGGAGTGATGAAGTGAGCAGATGTGGCGTCGAGGTCAAGGTGAATAGCCAGCTGAGGTGAGGTGAAAGAAAAGCTCAAGGCAGTGGAAACAAAAAAAACAAAAAAAAATGGAGATGACATGAAAGATGCAGGTAGTAAACAAATAGGCAGACCAATACAAATCCTTGTAAGGGCCAGTAAGCCACAGGAGAGGGTGATAAAGAGGAACGGAGGATGAAAAATGAAAAATGGAGGGGGGGGGGGGGGGAGAGAATGATGCGCGTCCTGCGGGCTCAGAAAGGCAGAGAAGAGAAACGCCATCAGGCACTGAAGGAGAGAGCAATTAGATTTATCTACTCATTAACAGAAGGGATAATTGACTACAAGAGTCTGCAGCGATACACTAGGAGACAGGGGGAGAAGGAGAAAATGAGCCGGGGAGAGAAATGAGAGCAGGTGGAAGGAGAAAAGACAGGAGGCAGGCAGGGAGGGATTGGGAAGAAAAGGGAACAAGGCAGGGGAAATAAACAAGGGAAAAGTGAAAAATGAAAAGAAAGGGGAAAAAGGAGAGAGAAGGATGATTGGGGGGGGGGGGGGAGAGAAAATCGGCCCGCAGAGAACGCTGACAAAAAAAGGATTAGTGAGGGGAGAGGCAGAGTAGGAGGGGGAGGCAGGAGGAGTAAATGAGGATAAATGTACAGTGTGGTGTTTCTGCTGGAGTGTGTGCATATGTTTGTGTGTGTGTGTGTGTGTGTGTGTGTGTGTGTGTGTGTGTGTGTGTGTGTGTGTGTGTGTGTGTGTGTGTGTGTGTGTGTGTTTGCCTGTGCATTTCTCATGTTTCTGTTTTCAGGCATCAAGGCAAGTTCTCACACATCCTCGTACGTTCCCATAGTCTAATGAGGAGTGTAGGATGTGCCACAGAATGTGTCTCGAAATGACGGATGAGAGAGGTTTTACAGGGCCGGTAAGAAGTACCTCCATTCTGTGGAACAGCCAGAGTCACCTTAAGACACACACACACACACGTGAACACTGTAAATCACAGCCGAACTAAAGCCACATCATAATCCACCTGCTGATACGTACCCATTTTCAACGACCGTTGCAATCAATTCCTGACACACTGCTCAGAAACGGCACAGTGGCCTGCATATCGGTATGTATGTCATTAGCTTTGTGTTCTCCAATCAGTCACATAGGCCTTTATTAATGAATGAAGTTAGAACAGCGCCTGGTGATGGATAACACCTTTTTATCTCTTACACAATTAGTTGTTGACAGGCTGAAGACAAATCTAGCAGCTTTTCATCAACTGGCCATGCTTTATTTAGGTACTTCAAGCCTGCAATCTTATCTTCTGAAAAATGCATTCGCATACTTTATTTTCTTTGCAAAATATTAGCTGCTGCATGGATAACATTCACTGGTGTCCTGTTGTAATCCAGAAAGTGTGACGGGGGTTGGTTATAGAAAATTGAGGCCTTTGACACCGGAAACTGAGGATTGCATCCTGCGTCCCAATTGTTATTTGGTTAAGGCAACTAAAACTCTTGGTTAGAAAACGATTGCGGTTTAAATATGTCAAAGTCAAAACGTCCCATCTTGTGCTTTAGGCTCAGCATTAACTTTGTATTAGCCCCGCTAGCAGGATGGCTACTCACTCCACCACTTTGGTCCAGACTGAAATATCTCAACAACTATTGGATGGATCAGTGTTCCGGTCAAGGCCACCTCAACCGAGACAAAGTCATGACCGAGACCAGACCAGTGCGAGTCCTAACCACCTCTAAAACTGACATTCCCATCAGCTTGACGCAAATTAAAGTTAGCATGCTAACGTGCTAAATTGGGATCATGAACATGGTTGTACTTGCTAAAACATCAGCATGTTAACAATCAAGCACGGCCACAGTGCTGCTAGCTGCTAGCATACTCTTCGCCTTGTTCAATACCTAACCAGGACAACGATCCTCTCCCGACTCATGCTTTGAGTCGTCTCCACACGACTACAACACTGTTAATCCCACTTTAGTTGACAGTACCAGATGTTGCAGGAAAGACAAATGACATATGTTGACAGTGAACGGTTTGCAGATATGATCAGTTGAAAAGTTTCCTCATTATGTTGATTAAAAACCTACCTATCTAAATGTAACATTATATTAAATAAAAAGATGTGCTAATGCAAATTAGTTCATATAATGAATCATGGTAATCATACAGACCTATTCAACCAGCTATCAATCTATTTATCCATCCGTTTGTTCCTGCAGAAGAACACACCCACCAAAAATCTACAGCCGCCCTCAGCCAACCGTATATTCTATCGAGGGCTCTGTGGGATTTAGGAGGCAAAAGCGTCGAGCATTCGACTCCGTGAAGCGGAAGCCTGACTCTGAGCCAAAGAAGTTTTTTTCTGGGATGGCAAGACACGAGTGAGATGCCATTAATGCAACATCACGCCTTTTGATCCTGAACTTGATCCTCACAAATTAAGGAGGGAGAGACAGGGACAGAGAAAGGGAGGGGGAAAACAAGAGTGAGAGCCACCCTTCGTCACCTCCTTCATCAGCCCTCTCTTTATCCCTTTTCTGACGATGGTGATGATGATGATGACGACTCAATGAATCTCGAAGTAAAGCCGCTATTGCCCTCAGTTGCATCATGGATATGGAAAAGATGAGAAAGAATGAAAAAAAAACATGAAGGGAGGGGGAGTGGTGGTGGTGAGGGTAGGCAAAAAAAAACAACCCTCGACTCTTCACCACTCCTAAACTTGCACAGTTTCATTTTTAGTTTTGCCTCCCCTCTTGTTTTCACTCACCTTCTCGCTCTCTCTCTCTCTCTCTCGGTTCTCTTCATCCCTCAGGCTCTAAAACTGTGTTGAATTACTCTCTAGTCTAATGTTCGTATGTTCATTCATTCTGAATTAGAAGATGGGAGTTGCATCACTCTACTGCAGAGAGTGTGTGTCGTGATGGCAGTGTTGCATGAATTGGATTTATCCCACGAATGCAATTGTGCATACTGGTAATCAAGTGTTATTGATGGGCTTGTTATTGTGAGACTATCCCAGCATTTAATTAAATACATTCATATTGTATTATACGAGTGTTTGAGCCACACTTGCACACATACATGCAGTGTAAAAGTGTCATACATTACAGCATCTTTACATTTATTAAATCTTTGTTCATCCCTAGTTTATAGTCTTTTTAATGCATTGCCATTCACTCCCATTCATATCCAAACAGCACAGAAAACAACTCAGGAAACATCTCATTTAGTCTGCACAGATGATTCATCACTGGACATAAGGACATCAATCATGCTTTGCAGAGCTGTGTAATATATGAAAACTATTACAATTTGAAAGAAATGTCCCCGTTTCTTATGAATGTGAGTATTACATATGAAATAAAAAAATATATACTCCTACTCTCTTCCTTCTCTTTCTGCATTTCCCCACTTCTTCCAAGCACTGCTGCAGTTTAAGGCTTTTACGAGAAGTGCGAATGTGAAAGTGCGATTCAGCGTCCAACTGTTGGCCTGCTCTCAGCCTATAAGACTGTGAAACTGCCCGACAACGCCACTCTCCATCCAAACACGGGCGCATGCCACAGAAGGTGCATGCACGAACACATACATGCACACGCTAGTATACCTCCATGCTTGACAGGAAGAGGAAATGGCTTTTTTCCCATTTGGAGAGCCACAAACAAGAGGTGCTGCCGGCCCATTTCAGATAGCAGCCCTCTTAAAGAGCCCCTCTGTCTATGAATATGGAGATGAGGATTTAGGAGAGAGGGAGAGGAGGAAAAGGGGGGGGGAAATAAATCGAGGGAGGGAGAGATCAGAGAGTGAAGAAGTGGGAGCAAGAGAGAGATTTGGTGTCTCTGAGGTGCTTTTTTCCTGCCTGCCCTGTGGCCCTTGGCTGGATTTACACACTGGGTTTAGAGAGTGTGTGTGCGCGTGTGTGTGCGTGTGTGTGGTGCAAATGAGCCAGAGGCGACAGGTCGGAGAGTAATCACACACAGACAAGCCCTATTATCACAGGACACACTAATGCTCACACACCTTAAACAGTTCCCCTCTCATCTATTTTCTCTTTCGCACAATCCTCCCCTCTGTTTTCTCCACTCCGTTAAACGCATCTGCAACCGCATACAGAGCGCGTAAAAAGCAATGCATCAGCTGATTGCACAAGCGCTTCACTTCTCCACCTGGCCCTTTCCCCCTCCTTCTGTTCATCTCTCCCTTCATTCACTCCTGAGCCAGCATTTCGTTGCACCTTAGATAAGCCTATACGAGTTTCCTCCCCGCCTGCGTTCATTTATATGCAGCTCTCCAGCAAAAACAAACAGTCGTCCGCGTGTACAGCAGATAGCATCTCGGTATCACCATCCAGCAGCCCACGACACGGCACATGAATTATGGAGTGGTGTAAGTGTGAGGAGCGGGTCAGACAAAGAGCGGCAAAGGGCAATCCCTCGGGCCCCGTTGAGATGATTGCGACAGCAACACTTCATTTTCTTCTTCATCATCATCGTTGGCGCTGTGATGATACCAACACTTAACATGGTAACAACACTGTTAACATGCGAGGGAAAACAACCTTCACAGGGCTGACCGATGACCTCGACTAAATGAAATGACACACGCGTGTACGGGCTTTGAGTTACATCATCACAGGTGCACCACAGCACCGTCGACCTCATGAAACATTACTGCAACTGATCATTATCGCAAACACCCAGGGGCTTTACGTAGGCGTCACCTCCCTCATCACGACTTATGACTTTCACCATTACTGTGGTTATTATATGCATCATGGAAAATGTTGTTTTTGCCATGGCTATACACAGTAATTAACAAATAAAGGAATCTTTCTGCTGACAAAAGACAAAACACCCACTTCTATGATCGGTCTATCTGTCAAGGAGCAGGAAGCTTTGGAGTTCAAGGAAAGTGATGAGAGTCAAAAAATATATCACACAATTTTGCAAAAGCGACTATGGCTGCGAGAACAGCACAAATCACATGGAATGTGATCTTCTCAGTTCTCAATTTAAGCCACTTTCACATGTGGTTTGAATTAGATGCGGGTCAGATTTTTTGCAATGCGGCTTCAGTCTAAACAGTCGGAAATTCATGCGGCTCCTCCTTCACTCTTGATCGACATTCGTCACAATGTCGGAATGCGATGGGAAGCCATTCACATCACGATCCCACCAAGTAGCAGCCATTGCGCCATAAAAAAAGCTGATGATCCAAATGATTCAAAATTACCAACCGTCTGTCATCTTATGAATGAAACCGTAAAGCGGCGGCTTAAGTGGCCTTCATGTTTACTTCCAACGATACGATAGCGTGCCGCTTGTGATGTCTTTGTTATTGTCTGTCACACTGGCATCCGATACATTTAAAAGATAATGAGAACAGCCAAACAAAACTCCAAAAAAAATCAGACATGAGCAAATAATCCGAATTGAGCACTAAGGCTTGCAGTGTGAGATAGATAAAGTTCCCTCCGAGGCAGCCTGGTGGCCTTTGAGTTTGAGATGTTGTCCATGTAGTGCAATGTCTTTGGTTTGCATCAGCGCGGGGACTTTTGGTACATGTTGTTCCTATATCTTTCTTCCCTGTCAACTCTCTAATAAAAGCTTAAAATAACCAAAAACAAACAGAAGTGCCTCTGGGTTACTATGCCTAGCCTTCAGCTCAGCAGGGAAACCCTGTCTAGGGAATCACAAAGAAGGAATTTTGCACTAAAAAGGGTAACTTTTGAAGATATCACTTGAACTTCAGAATTCATTTTTGCACAGAAATAGGACTGTTGATTTTGTCCCCCTTCTTTTAAAGGGAGGGAACCTTGGACAACTCTTCCAATGCACATCGGAGTATTGCAATGACATCATGCACCTGTCCTTTAGTATTAAGCACATCGTATTTTTCAAGATCAACATAAAATACAAAATCAGGCCTGATTAGCCGACAGATGTCAACATTTAAACATCCAAATTATTCTTGAATGTGAGCATTTGCTGCTTTTCTCCGTTTTATATAATTGGAAAGAAAACTTTTTGGGAGGTTTTGAACATAAGCAACTTGAAGACAACAAGAACTCCTTGTGCTCTGGAAAAATTGCGACGGGATATTTTTACACTCTGACATTTTATAGTCTAAACAAAATGTCATCACCACATACGAGCTGAGGGCGTCCTGTAACCTTTTGTTTCCTCTCTCAGTTTTGTGCAGGTGGGAAAATAAAAATGCTTGGACACTGCATTTCAGACTTCTGCTCAGTTTGTACTGAACGCATAGAGCTCACTGACTTCTCAGACAATTATGTGGAACAGCCGACAAAAAGACTTAGTTTTAAATTTAAATTTTAAAGTTTAAATTTAGCTTACAATGGTGAGCAGAGCGAGCAGCACAGGGGAGATCCAACTCTCTCCAACAGTCCAGTTCAGATACAGTTCAGGTTCAATTAAGAACTCTAATGACGTTAATGTGTGTGTGCATGACTTTACTGTATGCGATAACCTTCTCATCTCTCACCTAATGCATGCTGGGAAAGGCTCCAGCCCTCTTGTGACCCTGATAAGTGGAAGTAGAAACTGGATGGATGGATAATTAGGAGAACTGACAGCACTGGCAATCATGACACTGTGATCACATTTATCATCTCCATTACTGTAATCATAATTCCAACCGTCATAATCATAATCCGCATTACAGCGGGATTTTCATCACCATCATCACCGAGCCAGGAGGACGGTTTTCTCACATTATTACCTCCGACATCATCATCGCAACGCTATAACCGACGTCATCTTTCGTGGCCGCCCGCAGCTTCATCATCCTCTTCCTCGCTGGTTACACGGACCATGTCAGGTCTCATTCCTTAACGGCGGCACCATATAATGAGAGCCATAACCATTATTGTCCAAAGGTCTCCTGTTCCAATCCTTTACTTTACCAAATGGCTTTCCCTCGCCCCGGCTCCCTCGTCATCTCTATTTCCCATTCCCCTGCTCTAATTACACACTGTTTGTTTGGCCTCCTGGCTGCCCTCTAATGCAGAGGAGAGGCGTCATTAAAATGATTTACAGATGTAATCCCCCCCCTCCCTCCACTCTCTCCCCCTCCCTCTGTATTCCCGCCCCCCCCCCCCGGCACCCCCCCAAATATAACTCACCCTAATATCACCGGCGGGATTAAAATCCGTTTCGATTAATCCCTTTTGCTCGCTGCCTCTCTCTCTTTTCACGCTTTCTCTTTTACTGCCCTTTTCCACCTCGGTGGCTTTCTCCACCTCGCCCCTCATAACTCACAACTTTCTTGGTTAAAACCCGTTTTTTTATGAGCCGACATTCTGCCTCCTTCATATTTCCTTTCCTTTCCTCCTTACCCTTGCTCCAGCTCCCTTTCAGACACATCAACAGCTTTTCCTCTCAGTAATTATTTCACGGTCAGAAACTGCAATCATCTCGGGTGCCCCGACTCAAATGTTATCTCCTTCCATGTAACTCGGCTTCATACATGGAGCAAAAGAAGTGAGGCAGAAAGTTTTCTTGACTTCTTGATTTCACCGTTTCATATTTTTTCGTTGCCTTATTTGACCTCCTTGGTTACAAGCCCGAGATCACAGTCATACAGCAGTCCACCCTTTGAATCTAGGTATACAATGTATACAACAAACAGCAGGATTAAAATCTGATTTAATGAATCTCCTATTCCCATTGCCTCTTACTCAGCGATGCTCCCTTTCTTGCACACTTTCCACATCACTAACTTGCTCATTTTATCCCTCAACCCCATATCTTCTCAGGGTAGAATGGGTTTTTGTGTGTGTGTGTGTGTGTGTGTGTGTGTGTGTGTGTGTGTGTGTGTGTGTGTGTGTGTGTGTGTGTGTGTGTGTGTGTGTGTGTGTGTGTGTGTGTGTGTGGGCAGGTAACACATTTTTCATTCAGCTCTCTGGCTCCATGTTATCTCTCTTACCTGATTTTCCCACACCTCCACTCTCTGCTTTTAATTAACACTCTTTATTTCTCAGCTCTCTCTGCTAATCTCTCCATCGGAGGCCTATAGCACTCGAGGCTGAGCTTTCACTCCCACCGCAGGATCTTTGTACTCTTTCAAAAACCGAAACGGCAAACAAACACAAGTCTCTGCACGCACAAGCAGATGAATCCCCCACACACACACACTTACGCACCCACCCACACACACACACACACACACACACGCATCACTTGAAACACATTAATACACTCCAATGAAAAAGCAAAAGTAAAGATGCACAGGCGAAAGTATCCGTCATCTGATTCATAACGAGAAACGTACTCTCTTTCTTCCCTTGTGCTGTGCGTTTCAGGTGGTGAATAATGCTGCTGTATTAACAGTTCGGGGTGATAACTGATGCGTTTCATCTGTGCAGCCTGAGGTCCATACTGATTAGTTGCTACTTTACAGAGAAAGGAAGTTATAATAGTGGTTTTGTGTGTGTATGTACCAGTAGGGTAGAGTGGTCGTCACTAAACCAGAAGGTTGGCGGTTCGATCACTGCTTACTGGCTAAGTGTCCTTGAGCTATAGACACTGAACCCAAAGTTGCTCAGGGGCCTGTAAAGTTCCAACGTCGGATAACGGGGCCAACTCACTAACTTTCAGAAACGGGGGAACCGACATTTCTCCCAGTGATTGGTCAGCTGTGCGGATATAGTGCGGTGTTAAATTACGGCGGGTTTGAACTTCTCTCTCTCGCTCTTTTTTTTTCCTTTTGTACAATATTGTGAATTTTTGTGACGCGAGTTTAATAACTGTCCTCCAGGAGAGAATGTTTGAAAATGTGAGCCATTATCCCCATATTTTATCGACATCGCGTCTCCACCAGTTCTATACCAGCTTTTCATTCTGCCTTTGCGTGCGGCTGTTCAACTACAGAACTTCACCAGAACTTGAGGTCACCTGATGATTCCCATAAACGAAAATATGTGTGCTCACAGAGAAGAGTGCGTGTGCTACTTTTCCATGCATGCATTCAACAGAAAGCCCTCTAGGCTGAAGCAAACCATTATTTTCATCTGTTCATTTCATTTTTGATCAATTATTCATTTAGTCAATAAACGTGAAAAATCATAATTTCTCAGCATCAAAAGGTGCCATCTCTAATAACTTAGTCTAAAACTCAAAGATATTCAATTTAGAATGAAATGAAGCCAAGAAAAACAGCAACAGTTTGACGTTGCAGCTCAAAAAAAATGAATCAAGACACCAATCTTTGCACAAGAATGTCTCGTCTCGTCAAGCCACGTGAATAATATTTACAAGGCTGGACAGGCAGGTCAGTGTACTCGCCATGGTTAGTACGACTCAGCCTCAGATTACAGCTGCATAATGTCTGACGGGTCTATGAAGGAGCTTTGTCAGGTCTGAGAAAATAACCCCTCATGATGTCATAGTGATGTCACCAGGGTTATCTCAGCTAACAGACAGCCTGTGTTTTTCCGAACCGGGACCAAAGGTCAGGATATCTCGGCTTCTGCCGCTTGAACTTTAAACCTCTCTCTCTCTTACGAGTCCTCCAAGTGTGACACAGAATCACAGGCCTTTAAACATTTCATTTCCAAAAAATAATTGTCGATTAATTTTCTGCCCAATGACTACTTGATTAATAAAGTAATTGTTTCAGCACCAACCTCCACACGTGCGCTACACCGTGCTTACAAAGACCTTCACAAAGTGCGCTGACCTGACTGCGAAATAGCAAATGTAGCCAAGAGAAAGATAATATCAAAGAGGAAATTTGGGGCTTCGAGCTACATTTTATTTGGAGCCTTAATCTTTCCAGCACATCATGCTGTCGGCCTCAACACATTCTCAACACAGCTCCACCTAACATTCAGACATGAGTGCATTAACTCCGATAAGTTTTATTCTTGTGCAAAACATATACGTTTACATACATCGCGTTCAAATTGTGCTGTACTGACATGCATTGGATTATAGAGTGCTACGAGGTGCACACATGCGCCATTAATTGGCTGTTAAGGCTCCCAACATATCAGTGTGTAATGGATGTGTGTAATTACAGGACGGACTAGTGTGAAGCTGTCAGAGGACGGTGCCAGATTGAGGACAAAACAAGTCTGGTCTATGTCCAAATAAGGTCAAACAGGGATTAGCTGACATTCATTATTGGATACTTGTGTCAAACAGGCAGTACACGCGTGTGTCGTTACGCACAATTGACTGACTTGAGATGGATCTGATAGAGGACTGCCTGCACAGGAGTTAATACATCTGGCAGAGAGTTTGCACATGTACATTTCTGCTTTTTGTTTTATTCACAGCCTTTTTAGTTTTGAAGCGTCTGTCTACACCTGTAAACACCTGCAGGCCGAATTCAAAGCCGACGGGTGCTTTGCGCCGCTTCAGCTCAACTGGCTTTGTGCAAAATGAGCAGCATGATCTCACACTTGGGGGGAACTCGGGCTCGATGTACTGCTCTCAGGGGTGCTTGACAAGTTATTAAGGCTGTGGTTTGACTATTCTTCGTGACAGGTGTTAAATATCAGACGTTTCTGTTGTTGGTGCTTTATGGGGGGGGGCAAACTTTGTGAAGTGCAATAATAACCCAGTGTCCTGGATGTTAGAAAACAAAAGGCACTACTCGTGCTTTCTTTAATTCAAAAGAAACATCTTTGTCTCATAGGATACTTCCATTGCCCCAAACCAATTTATCTCACATCACTTGACTATTTGCTTTCACAATATCCGTTATTTTGCTATTACTGCTGTAGTGGTTTGTAAAGGGATGTGCATTTCCTTCGGTTGTCTGCGTAGTGCAGTGCGGTGTAGATTTTGTATTGTTCCAGTTACTGGACTGTTTTCCAATAAAATGCCACTGAGCTTTTCTGTGCCAGAATGTAATAAAAGTGTCTGCCGGTTATATAGTCTTATAGTCATTAATGTCTATAGTTTTTAAGGCTGGCTGAGGGAGGCCAGCGATGATGTCACCACATTTGGCTTCTTTTCAGAGAATTTTCATTTATGGGTAGTGCATTTTTGTCCCATGACCAGTTATTACAGCAAATGAATTATTGCAGCAGCACAATTATTACAGAAGAGCCCATCTCCAACCTGCATCTCCACTGTACGTTTCTGTAAGCCACATGTTGGTCTGATGCTACAAAAGGGACTGAAGGCGACTTACTAGAGAGAAAGCTGTGATCAAGAAATAAATCAAATACTGGATTTTTTTTTAGGCCAATATCTGTACTTTAATGTGTTTGTTTTATCTGATAATGATAAATTGTATGTTCAATATTTAGACAAAAATATTCTTTGACAAGAATGCCTTCAATTTCATACGGTGATCCTAAATTTCCTCAAACATGTCTTTGGCTATTTCTGTTGTGCAATTTCTTGATAATTATCAGGCAAAGAATTCACTGCTATCAATATAGCTCTGCCAATATAATGCTATTATCAGTCTAACTCTAGAATAAATGTGTTTCTAGTGATGCGCATACACACACACATTTCTGAGAATGTTCACACTGTTCATAAGTGTCACCAGAGCACATGTTTCTATGAGTGTGTACATAGGTCTAGGCGTTGGCATGTGCCATAACAACTCACGACATAACAATGAACTTTTCATTATTACAGCCAGGTTTCCAAACAATTCTCTTCACATATAACCAAACAGCATTTTATGTAACGCAAATAGGTTTCTAATCAAAGACTGCGTAAGGACTTATTTTAATTTACTTCCATAACCTAAATAAACTAAGAAACATAGTTATTTTAAGCCAAACTGGGATGTTTTTACGAAACCTAACCTAAGTAGTTTGGTGCGTTTTTGTAAATCACGTGTGTAAAACTGCGACCTCAAAATGTGTTGTTGTTTTTAAATATGAGGGGAAATATGTTTCCTTCAAAAAAAATTTGAGAATTTAACATTATATTACAAATATATTGTTTTATGAGTACAGGAGAAAATAAGAGCAGACGGAGAAAAATGGAAAGAAAAGGTGGAAGTGATAACCCGGGCTGAACTAACACCATGCAGATGAGGCTCTGTGACTGTGTTGATCTATCCATCTCTGTCGTACACCCTTGAGATGTCTTTATTGCAGTGAATTACATTACACTGCTGTGCTATGTTCACACAGGGGAGACACATCACATAATTGAATGAGCATCACACTCGGATCCAGACAATTGTTAAATGTAAATATAGCAATGCCAAAGCGGCTCTGAAACCCATGTTGCATTCATAACAGTGAACGGCTCTATATTTGAGTGCAGCAGTTAAGCACAGCTGATATCCTAGAGTTCTCCTCAACTCTAATAGTGTGAAAAAAACAATGTTCCATCACAGATGCTTTGATACGATGTTGAGAGGGTGAGCGGCGGTGGGGAGAAAATCAGCGCTACTTCTGAGTGAAGACATCAGGTGTGTAATGTCATCATATGCTCTCTCTCTCTCTCTCTCTCTCTCTCTCTCTCGCTCCTGCCTTTTAACACCCTGTTCTGAAAGACGGTCCACTCTTTCCAATCAGGCCTTTATTGTCCTGTAATGAATACATTTCCCATAAAAGAAAGCCGCCGGGGGAGAAGGAGGAAAAAGGAGGGAGGAAGAGTGATAAAGAGAGACCCAGAACAGAGAGAGGTAAATGAGGATAAAAGTGGAACGGAAAGAAACACACAAGCAAAAGTGAGTGTGTGGGGGGGGGATTTAAGGGTGAGCAGGCTGGAGGGTTTTGGCCAAGTTCTTAGCTTTTTCCCGGCACCTTCATATTTCACTCTCATTGCTTTCAGTTTTGTATAAAAGGAGTCTTGTCAGACTCTGTTTTGCACTTGCTGTTGCAAATCAGCATTCAGTTTGCTGGTTGCTGTGTGTGTGTGTGTGTGTGTGTGCGCCTGTTTTCTGGCCTCATTAAAGGGCAGCAGCAACTAATAACTATGTCCGACTGCACCAAGTTTGTCCCTGTGCCCCGTCCCCTTCTCTCCTTGTTTAATTTCCCCTCAAAGCCAGCTTTATTGATTTCAGCCCCTCCATTCCGCAACTCTTTTTTTATTAATAACACAAAAGCGACAACAAGAGTGTCACAACCCCGAGTTTTTGCACAAGCAATTAATAAGATTAATCTAGAGCAGGCGTGTATAGCGTTTCGCTGCTCTTTACAGAACGGGCATCTCCCCGACGGTACGGCACCTCCCCTCTCCTCTAGGCTTTCCCTCCATACATCTCTGCCAACTCAGTCTTCTGAAAGAAGGTGCAAAGTGAGAGACAGACAGAGCGGAGCAGAGGTTTCGGGCCAAGCACAAAAGAATGGGATTTGATACCGAGACCGAGCAAAAGAGACTATAAAAAGGGGAGAACGAGAGGCCAAGAGTAAGTAGACACAGAGAGTAGAAATCAGGGGAGGAACTGCCAAAAAGGCAAGCCGTGGTGGTGAATTCAGAAGCGGACAAGGTGGGAAGAGAAGGAGGCAAGAGAGAAACACGGATGTGCTGAGGGAAACCGAAATGAATAGAAGATGGAGGGAGACAGATAGGATGGAAAGGTAGCTGTGCTGAGTGAGAGAGCTGCCGGAACTATTAGATTCTCAGTAGGAAGTCGCTCCCTCTCTCTACCTCTCCTGCAGTTGTCAAGTCGAGCTTCGTGAGATGCTGTTAATGCAACTTATAAACTGTCACAGCGTGTGCAGGTCCAAGTGAGTGCATGTACGGCATATATGTGAAAGAACACGGAGCAATGAAAGAAACTTTTCCGAACTATATGTGTGGGTGGGTGGATGGCAGAACATCACCGACTACAAGAATGTGGAAGTCTGTTAGATGCATCAACAAGCAACAGATTGTCTGGATCATTCAGGGACATTTTAAATACTTTGCTTGAATACATTTCAGGGAAAGGGGGAATTACTGCAGGATGGAGGTTATGTTCATTCTTTGACACTTGGGTAAGAAACCATCACCAGTGCCACACAGACAGGCTACCTGTTACAGCTGAGATGGAGCGCAATTGGTAGCTGTCTAGCCCTTTTGTTTATTTCATATTTTCGGTAAGCCTGCCAGGAGTAACCCACTAACTTGTCAGTTTGTGAACATGCCCTAGGCTGCCAAATATCAGAATCACTAACACATTTGTGTCTTAGCTCAGTGATATCTGCAACCATGGGCTGGTACTTCCAGTTTGATATTTCCAGCTTATTACAGCTTGGATGTTATTTTTGTAGCTTTGCCCATAATATACATTGGTTATGATAATATTGTACCCATGGAAGTAAGGAGCAAGAAACACAAATGGTGAGATGGTCAGACAGGTTGTAAACCAACCAACTGTTTACCAGATAACACACAATGTAACAGTAAAGTAAGGGATCTCTCTCTGTGACCTTCGCATATCTCCAGAACCATTCATCTCATCTAGTTCACACTTGGTGGATGTATTGACCCTTTACTAAGTCCCGCCCTCAAATGCAGACTGGCCAATAATAGCGTAGTTTCGGCCAGCTTTGAATAGGGTCCCACAACCAACGTAACATGCGACACGTTTGATTTTGAATGAACTTTGAATGAACAAGCGAACAGCGCCCTGTGCAGCAGCGGTGGCGTGGGCTCAGGGTTCTGCAGACTGAGTTAGCAACTGTTGTCCGCAGTGAGCAGACTGCGCCTCATTGACTGCAATTTACTCTTGTTGCTGGATATACTAATGAACTCTTCTTCACCGCCCTGGAGTCAACAAGCGATAAGCGGTTCTTGACAACTCTGCAAGCAGCACTTCCTTGGAGCCAAAGCGATTCAGCCTGCTCCAAACGGCCACGCACTACCAACAACCACATGCTCCCAGTAACAGTGTGTATGTACAACTACGGTAAGTCCAGTAGGTTAAAGTTCATGCCTACCCTGTCATCCAAATAAGTTTGGCTAACTTGAGAGTTGGTTTTCAATCTGTATGAGCAACTGAGTGCTGTTTCTTTTTTTGCCCCATTAGACTTTACAGCGAGGGCGCCGTGTTCCTCGGTCTCAGCAATTAACTTGTACAATATTATCATAGTCAATAGAAATGATGGTCAAGACCACTTAAGTAAGATCCAAGTTGTAATAAACTAGAATAATCCTTCAATTTAACAGAAGAAGGCTTCATCCACGTTGAGGTACAAAGCACAGCCCATCTCTGAGACCCGAAAAAAACATCAGCAGGGTCACGAATTCACGGAGACTTTGCTTCACCGTGAGGCGGTTAGCAGTCACCGTGTGCATATAATGTCGAGCATATATTCAAACCACTGCCTTACTGATGGCAGTAACATCAGGCGAGGTGTTTGTTTTATCAGCCTAACACATCAACCCACACACACACACACACAAGGGACACAACAGATGCATACTGGGCAAATGATGCACTGTTTTGTGTGATTGTGCCGTTGGTCCTCTCGTGTGGGTGGGTGACCAAATCGTGTAGCTGTTCAACAGTGCCAGGGACGGTCAAGTGCGAGTGTGTGTGTGTTTGTGTTTTTACAGAATATACCTCTATTTGTGTGTATGCTGAGGGCTGAAATGAAGGTGGACTGTTATCATCTCCCACTGCCGTCCTCCCTCCATCCATTCCACCTCTCAGTGGTAGGTCCATGTAAGTTGCAGCCACATCATTTTCACGAGGGTCGAATGGCAGCGTTTTCCTCCCCCTACACCACCCTCCCTCCCTCCCTCCCTCCCTCCCTCTCTCTATCCATCCACCACCCCTGGCCATTCTCTGCACTTCACAACCGGGTGAGCAAAGCGGCTACCTACCTGGCTCCGTGATTGACTGCAGTGCTGCGGAGCACGCCTCACTGTATCTGTGCCGTGTTTATTGCTTCTTTCACCTTCGCCATAATTGAGTCCCTTCCCCATGCGAAATATATGCACCGTCAGACGGGCGGATGTGTGTGTAGAAGGAATCTGTCAGGGGTGTGTGTGGAAGCTGGGAGTTGACTGACAGACTACATAACTCAATTCAGAAACCCTGAGGGAATCTGATGGCTGTTTTCTTGTGTGTGTGTGTGTGTGTGTGTGTGTGTGTGTGTGTGTATGCAAATCTGTGTGTGTGGCTATTTGACAGACAGTGTCACCTGAATATAAGCGGAAGTATATTGGGGCTCCTATATATAGTATACCTCCTAGCTGGAATTTTACGGATGAGAACGTGGTATATCTCTTAAAGGAAGGTGCGTTTAGGTGTGTGTATTGGATTTGAGAACAAATTCACAAACTATTTAAAAATATACATTTCTAAGAGCACCTGCTCGCTTTACGCACAATTTAGGCTGAGGCTGAGCCAGTCAGGAGTGTGTTTGGCATGACAAAAACGCCGGGACAATGATGCATGTGTATGTGCCTGCATGTGTGAGCAGAATACTACTCAAGTCTCTTTCAAAACGCACACCTAAACAACAGCACACACACACACAACTGTATGTGCCAACATGCCATGAACAGGCCAAGATTAAACGGTAAATCGCGATATAGGTGTGATGGATAAGTGAGATAAAGTGCCACAGAGGTGAAGGGCAAGAGATGGGAAAAGTAGAGGAGGAAGGAGGAGAGTGATGAAGTGCGTGTTGGTGTGTGAGTGATGGCCCGATCACAAGAGATTGGTAGGAAGAAGATGAGGGAAGTAATATATGAAGGAGCTAAACTCTGCTTTGCTGCAAATAATAGAGAAAACATAGTTATGCACAGGCTTCGGGGTGAATATAAGGAGTGAGAGGGGGTGAGGGGAGGGGGAGATAGACAGATAGGGTTGGTTAAAAACAGTGATGGAAGCAAGAGAAGCTGGGTGGGAGATGAATGGAGATGGTTGGGGGGGGGACTACACGGTCTCTGAAGTGCACATACAGTGAAAATAAGCCTCCACCTCCAGAATATTGCGGCGCAGCATAGAAGCAAAATGCACAGTTCAGCAAGCCCAGAGCAAGGGGAAGAGGGTAAATCTGGAGGTACGGGAAAAATAAAGAAAATAAAGGGAAGGGGGGGGGGGGTCAACTGTCTATAAAAGAAAAGAGAAAGTTAAAAGTAAAGTGAGGAAGTGAAAGTGAAACTTATTCTGAGGAACAAGAACAGCGGCAGGAGAAGTTGCTGGGAAGGGACAGAAATATTATTGGAAATGAATCAATACGCCGTGTGTAAATAGCATGAGAGCGCGAGGAAAATAAAGAGCCAGACAGAAGGGAAAAAAAAAACATTTTGTATATGCAAATGAGAATGGGGGGGGGAGCAGAAGCACAGGCGTTCAAGCTGGCCACCTGGGCCCCGTCAATCCTCCCTCCCTCCCTCTCTCTCTTCGTTTCCCTTCCTCTCACTGTCTACCTCTCCACACCTGGCCCTGGCATCCCAATCGCCTACGGCTACAGTATAAGAGGTAGAGGAAGAGGAAGAGGAGGCAGGAGCGGGGTGCAAACAGCAGGGAGGCAGAAGAGACTGTTAGCCAAAAGATCCATCAGTGAGCGATCCTGGCAGCGAATACACGTCTTTCAAAATATCATTGAGTCTCCCTCTCCTTGCAAACTCTCAGTAACAGTTGGAGCGGACTCACGCGGACTCGTGCACCTGGAGCAGATAAGCGCAGGGTGTGTGCAAGGGCATCGACATTTAAGTACCAACAAGGTTGGATGTAGAAAAGACAGGCACACACAGAGAGAGGGGGATAGAAGTGGGAGGGGGGGATAAAAAAAAAAAAGCTTTTTGGGTGATCATGGTGAGAACAAACAAAAAGACACAAAGTCACCGCTGAGTCGCTTGAACATGCTTCACGCTGCGGGAGGACTGGGAGCGAGGGAACAGAGAGGAGGGAGGGGTTGAGGGAAAAAAAGACAGAGGGAAGAAAAAAAAAGGCAGGGAGAGGAGAACCAGCCCAGTGAGGAAGAATACACCATCTATGTGCATTTGTGAATACGTTTGTGAAACAGATCACCAGGTATGTCCCTCTGTTGATCCAGGGTTAGCTCATAAAAAGGATGCCAGAGAGGGTACATGGCATTTAAAAAAGGCACAGAGCGTCAAGACACAACAGCAGTAAATAAGTTTGGAAACACCAAAAGGTCTCTCCGGTCTCCCGAGTGCAGTGTAATGTTTCTCTTCATGCATATGCAAGTGTGTGTGTGTGTGTGTGTGTGTGTGTGTGTGCCAAACTGCGTTGCCGCAGATTTTGCGCACACTTCTGTAACTCGCCCAGAGATTTATATACAAGTCATCATTTGGGATCAACCTGCTTTTTAATAACCTATGGTTTATGTTTGTTTTTAATTTTTCCCATAAGCTCGTAAATCTATTTCCCCACAGCACAATTCAAATTTATCGCCATGGTAAATAAGCATCAGTTATAATTGCATATACAAGTAGTTTGTGCTGTCGCAAAACTTTTTCTCTCCCAATGCGGTCCTGGTCGTGAGTGAATTGCTTTTGAAGCATCACTTATTTATGCGATGATAAATATATGATAACGTTGATGGTATTACAATCGATCTGTACTATTTATCTAAAGGTTTATGATTGTGAACCTGAAAGCCATTGAAGAAATGAAGGACACATTTTGCTGATATGCAACTTCACCGACTTACTGCACAGATGACAGAATAATCCGTTATTTATTCACCTGGACCATAACTTACTGATTGAAATACGAGACAATTTTCAATACATTTTTTATTAATTATCTTTTCTTTTCTTTTTTTCTAATATTAATTTTATTCAAATTAATATTGAAAAAGTGATGAGAAGGTCAGCTTAATTGAGTGCAATCTTGGTACCACAATGTTATTTTAGTATTTGTCTATCAGGAAGAATTGAGCCGTTTTGTTTTTTAGTTCTTGTTGAAACTGGTCCTTCTATACTTGCTCCATCTCATAAAAATCTTTTATCGGAGTTGATGAAACTTTCAATTATCCCAGAAAGTTGTCCAAAATGTCTAATTATGCTTTGCTCCACATTTGGCAGCCTTATCTAACCAACAGTGACACATTAACAGATATGGGCAACGTCTCCTCTGTTATCTCAGTTGACCGAATCCTGACGTTGATAAATGAATTTCTGCAGACTCACACTTCCTCTTTACAATCTTCCCTCAAAATTGTTGAGCCTTCATCTTTGTTGGCAGCCTCAATTTCCTGCCTTACAAAAGCATACATCAAGCTGTGCTTCATAGTAACTCGACGTAACCACAGATCCATGCAACGTAGTTTACACTAATGTTAAGATTCATGGAGTGATGCATTGCATTCATGACTGTCTGTAGTTTTTTACGCTTTTGACACTGAATGAAAGTAGATACACTTTAGGCCCTTTACGTGAAATGCATATTTATTGTAATGGCAGGAGAAATATATTTTTAAAAAAAAAGGAAAATGATGTATCATTTTGGATCAGAAATAGTGGCCGCCATCTTGGCTCTTGGGAAGAGAAAGAAATCATCAGGATTGAAAGAACATTCCCCCACAGCTTTCTTTTGATTCATTTCTCTCGCGGCTTCATGCAGTCGAGAGGCGACGGTGTCGTGCTGTGGCTCTCCAAACTGTAGGATCTATATTGCAGACACACACAAAAAAAAAAAAAAAACACTTGCTGTCCGTGGCTACAGAGTCCACATAAGTGAAATAATGACTTTGGTAGCGACCACAGAACCCCACTGGCCTCTCTGCAAGCTGCTTCACAGCTCAGTTCAGCAGTATGGACCCAGCGGGTGGCGGTTGCTACCAACCACCGTTTCTCCGCAACTGTGCCCAAGCGCCCCAAGGCCTGTGTGTGTCAAGCTCATTCAGTATCACAGACTCTACGGCTGTTCCAACCGCTCCACTGCAATGGTCCAGGAAGGAAAGGCACGGCACTTCTGGAGTCCACGATAACATTATTCAGCCGACAGATGGACGCGGAGATAGGAACGCGTTCTGTGGACACACGAATCAAAGCACCGCCTCCCCAGTCTGCTCATGGGAGGTGAGGGTAGAGGGGTTTACTTGTTAACAGCACACGAGGTGAATCAGACCGTCGTGCACTTAAAACCGCACAGGATGAAAATTAATCCTGGTGGAGAATCGGCCAGAGCTTTCTTCAAGGTCGTTGGTGCTTGGCCACTTTTTTTTTTTTTTAAAGCGGCCTTGCCAACTGTAACAATCTGAGCAGAAACAATCGTAGCACTAATCTAATTTGGCCCGGCTTCGGTGCAGAAGACTGCATAGCCTCACTTTTGTTTTTGCCCCGCTGAAAGAAAGAGCATGAATTGATGACCTTATGAATCTCAAAAGAGCGCCGGCAAATGATTGCGGTAAATCTCGCCCCAGCACATTAATGCATGACCGCAGGCTCATTCCCCTCATTTCTTTTTTTTTTTTTCCTTTCTCCTTTCTTTTGTCCATCTCTCTCTCTCTCCTTCCTACAAGCGCTTTGGGATCTTTGAGAGCGGCCAATTTCTGGAGGATTGTTTTCATGTGCTGCTAATTAATTGCCTATAATTAGTGGTTGTTTAAGGTTGGCTAATGAAGTGGCTCAAAACGTACCACTCCTGATGTTGTCTCAGGCCTGAGAAAGAGATGAAGAATAGTCAAATAGAGACTGTCTGGGCAGTATTGCGAAAGCTGCAGTAGATTTTCTTTCTTTTTTTCTCTTTCTCCAGTGGCTGTGTCAACAATCACTTGGCATGCGTCCAGAATGGAATCGGCCAATCGGAGTTTGATCTATTGGCAGCTGCTGTTATCACTTGCTTTTCTGTCAGTGATAGCGTTTGGTTTTTAAAGTGCATACAGTGAGGCAGAATGTGTGCTTTTCTGTGACATTTGGGAAGATAATCGGTGATCGTCTTCAGCTTACTAAATCATTTTTTTTTTTTTTAAGACCACGTCCCTTTTTTCTCCCGACTTAAAAACGTTATTTAAAAAAACGCTTTAAACACTCATTAGTATGATCTAATGAGTGATGATAATACTTGAATCATAATAAAGAAAAACGCTGTAACTAAGGTTTCTGTAAATGACGTTGCCACTTCATCTATGTCGGTCGTGATCATAGATCAAATGAATTCGCCACTCGTGGGAGAGACATTTTCTGAGTTCTCCGAGATAGAAACCTCATCTGAGACCTCTTCAGCATTGTTGCGTCCGCCTTCTGAAAATCCCCATCTGATTTCCCAGTAGATAGTGTGCACTGTTTTGACTGGCAATTTTCAGCATCCGACAATCTTATCAAAGCCAACCTATTAATGCCGATGATACGAAGGATTCTATATGGCAGACAGATGAATAGCCCTGTGCGTGTGTGGGTGTTTAATTCTCAGAGCCGAAGCACCGTGCAGCTTCTCTGAAAGTGGGAGGACTGGCCGTGAGCTGCTGGGGAACAATTTCAATACTCGCTTGTGTGCTTGTGTGTGCGCGTGGGTGTGTGCGTGTGTGTGTGTGTGTGGGTATGCCGTGACCTCATCGATCATGACACCTTGTCTCTCTGGTGTGGTCACCTACACAGTGCTTGCCCTCTCTGTCTTTATCTTTGTATATCACCATCCATCTCTCTGTCTCCCCCCTCCTCCCCCTCCTCCTCCTCCTCTTCCTCACACCAGCACCCTGTACTTTTCTGCCTTGGTCCCACATTCACCCTTCCCTCCTTCCTCATTTTGTTGTCCTTCTAAATCCGTCATTTGGCACAGCAGGAGTCGCACACTCGGTTGCTCCCTTGTCTTTCTTTTTTTTTTTTTTTTTAACACCCTCCCATTTCAGAGCTGGAATCCTGCAATCATTCACTTGTTTGTTGGACTCCTTTCTGCATGACTCTCTGCTGTGCTCCTCCCTGCTTCACTGGTCTGCGACGCATTGCCCGTGGCGCTCCCTTCCTTCTCCTCGCTCCCGTCCTACGCTCCTTTCATACACTGTGCAGCCAGCCATCTCTCCCTCCTCTCTCCCACACTCTGTTTCACTCTACCTCTCTGACCCCATCAGTCCCTCGTGCCCCGGCTAAGCCTGGTCACTCTTCATCAGCTAGCCTCCGCCGGACACAGAGACCTCCCAAGGGTAAAGGGAAACGGGGTCTCGTTGGCAACCTCCGTGCCCGGCCTTGACAGTTTCACCTGAGTTCAAGTCCTTAACTGATCCTCCTTACGCCTGGACGAGCACCAGCCTTCCCCCTGCTCTTGTCTCAACATCAAGTCTTCCAGATGGGATGTGTATAAGCCTCCACACCAGCAGTCTCCAGCTCTTCAATTTTAGGCACTTGCCCTTTTCAGCTCAATCAGCCTCTCTGGTCCAATCCGCCGCAGAGCCTGAGTGAGGATGATCACCTTGGTTACCGGCGCTACTGGAGGCTGTTGTCTGGCCAAAGTTAGCTCGTGGCCCTGCGGGAGCTTCAGAGGCAGGTGTCACTGCAACAGGGGAGGGTGTTAAACAAGCCTAGGGCCAAGCAGGAGGTATAAACGTTTACTCTTAGTCATGGAGACTGTGTCGCCAATAGCGAGGAATGCTCGCCCCATGGCGTTAAGTGTTTTCATGGTTTTTCAGACTCAGGATCCCCTCTCTTTCTCCCTCCATCTCTGTTCCCCCCGACAGCATTCAACTCTGACCAACTTAAAACACCTTGTACACCCAGTAGAAAGAATACATAGCAACTGCCTTTTGTATTTGGTGCCAAGAAGCAGTGCGGAGGGAGTCGCTGTTTACTGATTTCACACTCCCGTGTGGCAAAGACAAATATACAGCGAGAGGGGTCAGCGGCTGGAGAAAAGCTGCTGCCTCAGGGGACATCAGATCACAGCATGGAAAGCTGCACCCGGGGGTGGGGGGGGGCGTATCTCTATACCGAGCCAATCAGATCAGATGGGAGTTTTAAAAAGCGCTGGATTGATTGGCAGGCTTCTGATGCCAGCAAATGGAGGAGACGTCCTTGGCATCCGACACAGCATTTTAAAAACTTCAGCGACAAAGTTGGTGAAACGCCAGTTGCTCTCAGAGAGCGACACGTAAGGACGACATAGATCACCATTATGATAATCACAAGCGGCACTGTCTGGGGAATAGTAATGGGAAGGAGATGAGGTGGCAGCTATAAAGAGTGTTTCTACATTAGCGCTGGGCTGATTAGATTGACAGAAAGTTTCACTAATGGACAATTAAACAAATGGTCAAATGAGATATAAGGCTTCAATTACCAATTGGGGTGTTTGTGTGCCCCTTTCAATCACTGTGCCTGGTGCATTCTGTTTGTACATGAACCCCTCGGTGAGGACAAAACACAGACAGAAACCAGTAAACAGGATGTGTCCCTGCAGCGGAAACAAAATTAATTGTCGCTTCTTCTTTCCCTTTATTTCTATCTCAGTGGATGTAAAAAAATAAAATGCTCTCTGGACCTAGTCTATAATGCTGGAGGGAGTTATTGAGATGCAATCATTGTGTGAAACAACAGCAGTTCAAAACAAGGAGTTATAGATCACATTGAGGACTAGGAGGCGGATTAGGAGATAATTACTGTAAAATACATCACCTGCACTAAACGGTGAGCCGAGGAACTTCTTCTGCTTCTGAGAAATGGACCCATTAAAGCCCAGGGGAGAATAAAAACAGCCCACACTAAGCTCCGTAACTCTCTCAGTCATGACTTCGCCCAAAGAGCGACACAGTCCAAATTGTTTATGGAGCTTATGTGTGAGCAGTTGCTCAGCTGAGATAGTGGGCCACCCTGTCAGGACCCTTTAAGACTGCATCGGTTGATCAAACAGGGCCGTGCACGACAGCAGTAGGCAGCGTATTAAAAAAGGAAAAAAAGAAAAAGGCTAATTTCAGCTTCTCTCGTGTAGACGGGCATGCCAGCACCGTCTGCCAAGTTCAGCTTGTCCAATTATTTAGACCTATAAAAGACAGGGAATCAGGAATGGAAGAATGAAATCTGATTGTGCGCTGAGCTCAAATTTACACCGTGAACCGGCAGATGGCAGGGCAGAGATCAAGGAAGGGCGGTCTCGCTCTTTTTAATTAAACTGTCGACAAGTTTATTTTATTTTGGGGGGGGTGAATTATCCTCCGAGGTTCGGATCAAAAGGACAAACCTTGGCTCACTGTGACGACTTTCTCAGTGCATTAGAGAACAAAGAAAGGCGCTGAAACAGCAAGCACTGTGCAATGTGGAAGAAAGCAAATAGGCAACCTTAACTCTGACACCATGCAAACTGCGTCTGACAAGCATCGAAAAGTGCAACGGCTCGGGCAAACTCTGGCATTAGCGATCCTATTCTGAAGTTCAAAGGAAACTCGAATACACTACGTAAGCTGTCTGTATAGGCAAGGTCTATACGTGCATGTGCACATGTGTGTTTCTACACCTATGCGTGTGCTTAAGCACGTCCCTATTTTTTGTTTCTGTGTACAGCATTTCCCTTGACGTTAGTGTTTACACGCCAGGCCTCTCTTCTGTGACTCACAGCGACATTGATTTATGCATGGCCTCTGTGTGTGTGTGTGTGTGTGTGTGTGTGTGTGTGTGTGTTCCTGCACACATATACCAGCTATAATTGGTATTCAAATCTCCTCCCACAAGTACGTCCAACTGCTGCCGTTTTTCAACCGCCAGAGAACCCCAGCCAAGGTCCAAACAGCCTGATGAGGAACAAGCTCAAAACGGATGGATCCCATTGCCCACATTGGAATAAAGAAGTGGAGGTGATTCAATGCACGCGACGATAAGGCAGGTGGTAATGGAGGCATGGGAGAGGAATAGGGAAGGAGGAAGAATGGACGTGATGGAGGAATGCGGGGTAGCGATTAAGGGTAGGCAAGCAGCAGAGGTGGAGTTAACAGCATTTGTTACTGTACGTGGGGTTTGGGCTTTGGCCCACAGCTGCTGTGGATCAGCCACCCCCACAAAGCCATGCACCAAGCGCACAAACACACAGCACTGAGTCTGTGTGCAAGTGACTGTGTGTGTGTGTGTGTGTCCCGCAGGCCTGCCCGTCAGACACACTGTGAAGTCTTTCTGCCTTTCTTCTCCCCACTCTTCCTCTCCCTTTCCTGCCTTTCTCA
The DNA here is from genome assembly GCA_032191485.1 of Leptoclinus maculatus. Lineage (NCBI taxonomy): Eukaryota > Metazoa > Chordata > Actinopteri > Perciformes > Stichaeidae > Leptoclinus > Leptoclinus maculatus. Next base: position 6,052,568 of record JAVDOI010000008.1, on the reverse strand, counting down.
CTCCATCCATCCATCTTCCCATCCCTCTGTCTCTCCTTGGTTCTTTAAAGGAGGGCCAAGTCTCCCAGCCTCGCCATCTTCACAGCACCCTCTCAATCTATCTGTCCGCTCATCCGTCTATCTGCCCAATCAATCTGTCCATCTCCATCCTGGCATAATAACAGCCCCCATCGCCTCCCCCCCCCCCCCCCTTTCTACAAGATTAGTTTTGTCAGTTTCCTCTGTGGAAGAGAAATTATCAAGACGTACTGATTTGTTATCGGAAATACAGTTTTTTTTTTTTTTTAAACACGTGAATGTGCATCTGTGCGGGGTGTTCCGAAACAGACCGTCTCTACACTTCCTTCTCTCCCTCCTTCCTCCATCCACCCGCCTGCCTGTAACACCCCCCTCCACCCCCACTGCCCCGTCTCTCCCGGGCCCCTGTCAGTGGCTAGATTAATGACAGTGATCAGTGAGCTGCCCCCAGCAGAGGTTGCCTGCAGCTCAGGCAAAACTCGGCACTGTAAGCAGCGCGCGCACACACACACGCACACACACACACACACACACACACACACACACACACACACACACACAAAGCTCTCACACAGTACTCCAGTTAGACTGACATAAGAACGCCTACGCGATTATGCATAAAATCAACCCTCCACTGCTACAGGAGCAGACATACAAATGGATCCACACAAACATACAAAAGGGGGGGGGGAATCAATACGCAGGCCATGGTGAGGTTGGTAATGGGTGCAGACAGAGAAATGGCTATGGAGCTATGGAGCTATGGAGCTATGGAGCGCTGCCTGTGTAAAAAGAGACATCATCAAAACGGCACAGCACAGGTCTGACTGTGACAATCCGACCTAGCACTTAACCCTTTCACTGCCCCGGGACAACGTAAACAAAAGCCCCATAGAGCACAACGACCGCAGGACACACATCAATGAGACAACACAGTGTGCTCTGCCTCGTTGCCATTCCTACTCCGTCAGGGTTACTGACGTTTTTGGTGGACTGTAATAAGGTCCGTTGTGACACTGTTATTGTTACAATACCCAAGCAGATGGCACAAAATACCATGAGGCTAAAGTTGCTCAGAGTCATGATTGAGCCAAATCCAAATCCAAATTTTTGCAGCAGATGCACTTGTTATAGGGTAGTGACCATGAAATCTATTGTGCCCATAAGGGAGCAATGCAGGACTATCCCAGACTGAGAGGTTCCAGTGGGGAGAGTAAACACAACGAAAGGCACCGCAGGTGCCATTACAAGGCTTTGCAATTGATTGTTCGATGTTATTGTATCTGATAAGGTGAGGTCTCAAAGGTCCTTTCAGTCCCTCACACTACTGCATAATATAAACCGCTGGGTCTGGTGTGTGTGCCACACGTCTGGTCCACTGCGGGCATTTGTTATGAGCTCTCATCATGTTCCTGTCAGAATATTCAATCGGAGCTCTCTACATGAATGGCTGTATGCACGCATGTCTCCCGGGGATCCGGTCCCAGCTCCCCACAATAACTCCCAAACACGGTCTGACCAGGGGAAAACTAAATAATCATAAATGCCTTGACGCACGCGGGTCAACAGAGATTGGGATGATTTCACAAAATATTCTGTGTGGGCAAAAAAAGTGTCCGCTTTCCTGCACCCTTTCACTTTTGTTTTCATTCGGAGGTCTTTTGGGGGCTTTTCAGCCTAACAGTTTCCATAAGTGGTCATCACAATGACTCATACTCAAATATAAATACGCACGTACCCTAGACTTGCGCAATGGGCTTTGATTCGAATCACCCTGTGGTGATTACCAACAGTAGTCCGCAGGACGATTGTAAACTGGAATAACTGCACGTGTTTGTTTTTTTTCCCGCGGGGAGCGCCTCCTTCCCTTCTCCCCGCCTGACAAGTCAGAATAAACTCGGTGCATTTTCAAGCTTTCTTTTCAGAGGACTTAGGCAAACTTGCGCGGAAAAGCCACAACACATCGAGGCGGCTTTACCACTCTTCTCATTCGCATCACACTCATTCACTCCCTCTCTCGTTCCGAGTCTTACCGGTGCGCACCAGGCAGGCGACGGTGATGATGGTGAGAGGGACGCAGTAGTTCCACACGGTCGCGAAAGCCATCGTTGTCGCTGATATTCCCTCTCTGATCTCTTCCTCGGTATTCCTCTTCCTTGAAGAAATCAGAGTGACATGAACCCGCAGGTTCACTCTCCGACAGCGCCTTCAGCGTCTCTCTGTGTGTGAGTGAGTGAGTGTGTGTGTGAGTGCGCGCGTGCAGACTGCGTGAACGAGTGTGTGCGTGTGTGTGTGTGTGTTTTGTCAAGCGCTCAGTGCGTGTAGTGGCAGGTCTTTACATAGTAATGCTCCTTCTCTCTCTCTCTCACACACACACACACACTTTCTCTCCCTCGGAATGCCTGGATGTGACGGCTCGGCCGGTTTTTCTTGGTTACTTTGCATTGTAAATATATTTAAAAGCTGCCAATAGGGCGGGCCTGTGTGCGTGTTTCCGACCAATTGCAGAGAGCCGGAGCAGGTGGATGGGGTGTGCGGAGGAGAAAGAGGGGCTGGGCTTTCAGATGAAATCGTTCTCTGGGCCTGCAGAGGGTGGGGGGGGGGAAGACGGGATGCGTATAGTCCAATTAATTGAAATCAATTCGCCCTAAATGTGATTGATAACCAACATTAATTTCCCGACGCAAATAACCAATTTATTTCATATTCACTTCCACGGGACCGAAAATGATCAGTGTGGCACAATGATAAAGATGACGACAATAATGTTTGAAGAGACAATAATGTTGCAGGCATCAGTCTATTGTGAAGTCAACTGCAATGGCATTGCGCAGATTAATCAGCACATATATCATGTATTCGGTATTTTTCAAACTGGACCATATATTTGTCTATGTTTTTGTACGAAACACTTTTTGCAAATGGACAAGTGTTGAGGGATAACCGTTTCCCTGTCGATACGTGCTTCCCTTACATACACCTGAACAAACCCGTACCCCTAACCACCGAGGGGGGGCGCTGTCATTTGGTAAACACTATTCTATGGGGGAACAGTCTTTAATAGAACACTGCAAGCCGCAAAGCCTTTCGTCCACTAAAAGTGCTTACTTTGCCACAGACAGGCTCAGATTGTTATTATCTGACAACACAATGGAAAGGATCCTACAGAGAAATAAAACGTTTTTCCTCACCTGTCCCTTCTTGTGTTTGTTGTTGTGTCAAGGAGCAGTCTTGTTGTGAAATCTGATTATCTGGGTAGATGGTCCCACTCTGGTCCACCGTGGGCCTCATTGGGTCACAGCACCCACAGGAACATCACCAGTCTCCCGAGCGTCCCGGCCCTGTAGCAGCTGGTTCACCCTCCTCTGCCTGTTGCAAACCCTCTTTCCTTTTGCTCTTCATCCATATACTCTGGCGCACACAACATCTAACGCAACAAGAGGGGATCTACCCAGTTGTTGTTGTTAAACATCAAGTCGGGGTGGCACCATGGTGGCACACGCGTTTCAACCGTTGTCTTCCCGCGAAACGTCACCTCGCGATATTTTAAGAAGGAGCGCTTTTAGGGGTCGTAAATTGACGGTGAGTGGTTAATTGCCTCAATTTAATTACGATGCAGCCTGAGGGCAGCTTCTGTCTGCAGCACTCTACCTCAATACTGGACCAACTTCAGAAAACTACTAATAAGTAAACACATCAATATGAGGACATACGGTGAGAATCATTCATTCGTGCCTTATTTATATTTATTGTAAACATGTAGTCTTTTAATAGAATCCACCATTTTTGCTAACATAACGACAATAAAGTTATTGATTGATTGATTGATTGATTGAAATACCGACGTTATACTTTAAGGCAGACATGGGGACAAACTGACTCGTTTCCTGTAAGAATAACAGTATTTATTAACGATTATTTACCTATGAGGTGGAGGAAAGGTTATATATTGACTCACTGCCAAATTAGAATATGTGCAGCTGTCTTCACGTGTCTTGAGATTAGGGGGCATTCTGTTGCAGAAGCTGCTTTGTCTCCAAAGTACGCATATGACTCATCAAGGAGAGCAAGGGAGGGACCTGAGAGCATTCGGTTAAATCACCGTTTCGCAATGACGGTAATGGCCCGGAACAAAAACTTGAGCCCCGGACGAACCAGAGTTTGTCCTCATCTGTAGTCAGGGCCTATTAGGTCCCTCTAAAGAGGCTCTTTAACTTTGCCCTCATGCTGTGGCCACAGTTTGCCCATGATTGTGTTTTCCAGTCAGAGCGCACTGCTCCATTATGAAAATTGTTTCTCTTTCCACATCTCTTTTTTTTCTTTCCTGCTAATCTAGTGTTGCGCCATGGGTTTGAAGCCTCCCATGCTTTTTAAACCATCTTTGGCGCCCCCTTTAGGTAACTTTGGAGATAGCATGTCATGGGTTTCAAATCTGCTTAGGCCACTCTCTCATCTGACACGAATCCTGACACTTCGGTCAGTTTGGTTCAAACAGTCAGAAAAGTTCAAACAGGCAGTAAAGCATCAAAGCTGTCTATTAGCATTAGTATAAATATGCCTACCCTTGACTTCCATGAGGTTGCTTTGAACTCTCGGCTCACATCTGACCCCTTTTGCGTAGATCTGTGTGAAATCTTTAAGTCTCTGCTTCAGGCTCTCTCTCTCTCTCTCTCTCCCCGCTCTGTGAATTTATTTCTCGACAGAAGCTTTAACCTTGTTTTGGCGAAGATAGTGTCTGCCCAACTCATTCCCCCAATTCCCATCCCATCCCATTTTTCCCTGTCAGCCTCTCTACGAGTGTTTGTTCCCCAGTTGGCAGGGAGTCGGTGGCAGGGAGTCGGTGGCAGGCAGCGGCTCTCCCCCCCCCCCCCCGCCCCGCACCAGATGGGGCATTGTCTGGAAGTAATGAGGGGAAAACACCTGCTTCTCCAGCGAACTCCACTCCTTCATTTTCAGCCATTTGACACAACATATGCAGGAGGCACATATACAAAACCAAGTGACCGTGAGGAGAACAGCAGTGGGCGATGGCTACAAATATCTGGCACTTTGTTGCATTAGTCAACAAGGTGACATGTCTGGTATAATTCACCTTTACTTGTAGATCAGTGTACCGAAGGGCTGTCAGGACATTTGCCGATTAATTGACACCGTGTTGTTGCCATGTCACAGATCTGCATCCTGCCTGGACTTTACGCTAATATTTTTGGCTGCTCTCTGTATTCTCTGCACAGATCCTGCCTCGCCCTAAGCCGTTGTCCGGTGGTTTATCCTCGAGGCACTATCAAGGTCAAAATTTCTCTGTAAACACTTCTCTCCCTCTCAACCAGAACCTTGTACCTCTGGGACAGCTCCACTGTGTGAAATTCCTGATACATAATCTTGTCTTTTCTGGCCAACCAGTTGAAGCCCCAGGACCTAAGCCCACTAGGGAGCACACAGCGTTTCACTCATGACTGACTCAAAGGCCAAAAAAACGAGATGGTGCTCGCTGGCATTTCACATGCAGGGAGGGCATTTTAAATTTACAACATTGTATTTTTTTCCAACAGAGCGTGAAGATTTTGTGAGAAGTCTTTCTGTTTTGGTTAAAAAAAAAAAAACGCCCCAACTGTTTTCCTCTTTATTCCTGGGCTTGTTGAAGACATAAAATCAGCAGACATTTGTGGAGTTGGAAAAAGAAAAACAAGGAGTCTGTAAAAAATTCCTGACAAAGAGTGGCTGCAGCAGAGCCCGAGCTGTACAGGGGGCTTGAATAATCAGTTTAATAACATTATCCTGGCTGTGCTCTGTGGCGCATGTACCCGTTAATGGAGTGTCATTGTTAAACTGCCGCTTCGCCTATTATTAACGACGGCCTACGGTCAACCACACACCGATAATAAAACCACATAAAGCCCAACATAACTTCAACAGACAAGCGTAATGAAATTCTTTGCGTTATGAGCACGGCTATGGTAATAAGCGATGCTGCTGTGGCACAGCATTAAGGGGGTTACAAGGCAACAGAGGAGAAAATTAAAAAAGATGAAGTTGTAGTCTATGATGGTTACTTTGGCGGGGAATCGGAATAGGCTAAATCTAGTTCATATTGAGGTACTACCGGAGGCTAACCCTGCCTATTCTTATAATGGATGGGCAAAGTTTTAAAGTTTGAGAGAAAGTACTATTCTCACTGTGTTGAAGTGTGAGTTTTTAGTTCGTGGGTATGTTTGTTAGCTGAACTGGCTGAGAATGGGGTTGTGCCCGCAGGCGGATTGGGAGAAACACAAGCATGCACAGGCACAGTACTTTGAGTAAAGGTCACTGCTTCAGAGTAAGGGCGTACACACTGAAAGGGAAGGCTGGTAAACAAACTGATGCAAGCTTGAGATGGCATTGGATGGAGAAGATGTTCGGCCAAGCGAGCATGCAGCCTTCACCACTCGCCAACCTCTTTTGTAACGCTAAAATGGAACAAAATCAATGGCACACACAGGCGGACAGCAAATAATATTTTCTGAAAGCCATTTATTATCAAAGAAATCCAGAGTACAGTAAATAAAATAGAGTGCGATGTGCCTGCGAGCTGTCACAGTAAAAAATGATTATTATAACCTTCTCACAGAAGCTGCTTTGGAAAAAGAGGTTGAAAGGGAAACAAATCAACAAAATAAAGCCTTGTTCTATCACCCAAATGGCTCATTTATAATACACAGCTGAACAATTATGTTTGCGACACAAAAGAGAGAGAATTGCATATGGAGTCTTTACAGCTCTTACAGAACAACAAGATTAATCCCCCATCATTTTGCTAAGAACGGAGCTCACCGTTTTCCACAGTGCAGAATAAATGAAAAGAAAATTGCCCACATGTCCAAGACGCACAACTTCAGCCTATATACACACACACACACACACACACACACAAGCAAAGCAGCATCCGTGCCTCTAAAGCAATCATTTGCCATTAAGTTTATATGTTGTTTTTCTCACACCCAGCTTCGCTCTCCCTTTCCTCCCCGTCTCCAGCCTCGATGTGACCACCCTGATACCGGCACATCCTCCCTCTTTAAGTATCCTCTCCATGCCATTCCTCATTTTCTGGTCACCCACTCCATCTTCCTTGCCTCTTGCTCCATTCCCCCCCCCCCCCCCCCCTCCTCCTCCTCATCCTTCCACCTGCCTGTGCAGTCAAACCAGAGGTTGTTTGTCTGCACAGGTGGAGGGCAGGGACTCCACACTGGCTTTGTAGATGGGCTTCTTCTGAGACCGGTCATCACTGGCGAGAGAAGAAAGAGAAGGAAAGACAGAGGAGCATTATTATCAGTATATCGACCTCCCAGTAGGCACTAGAACATATATAAGTGAGGAAATTATAGACTAGGACCGAGCGATGTAGCCATGATGTGAAAGTCCATTTTTCTCTCTTTAGCTCTCTCTCTCTCTCTCTCTCTCTCTCTCTCTCTCTTACACACACATATGGCAGCAAATGCTGCTATCTCTTCTAGGCCACCACAAAGACACAGAGATCATGTATAAAGCATGCACTCATGGAAATTGTGTCCTTTGAAAAGTCTTCTTTTTTTTTTCAGCCCATATGGGAAAGAAGTTAATAAGGGAAGCAGCGTGGGGTCATGGTGCACATTAACATGCTGTCAGCAATAGGTTTAATGGGACTTCGCTTCTGCTCTTATCATCGCCGTCGCCTTTATACGTACTTTAAATACTGTCACGGAATAGAAGCTGCTGCCATTAAGCCCAGGCTCTCCACAAGCAGAAAGTGTGGAGAAACACGTGGGAGAGGAGGGAGCATGAAAGAGATCAAGGACGGGGGGTCAAGTCGGTCAGAGCAGCCCGAGATCGACTTTAATATTCAACACCGATAACGCCTTTCAAAACACATAAAAGCACACAGACACTAGTCTGCACGCGTGAAGAGGGTTTCTGCAAGATCACTTGGCAATATATAAGACGCATATACACACACACAATGTGAAGTACACACACCAAGGTGCACACTGGCACATGCGGCAAAATACACACACTGTAACTGTAATGGCCTCGGTTCTATCGCATGAGACAGAATGAAATATTGCAGCAATAACCATAACCGTAGTATAAAGTCAAACTGCGGGAGGAGAGACCGAGGCTGAGTTAGGGAAAATAGGAAGGTGAGTGTGGACGAAGTGCAGTAAAAAAAAAAAAATATATATAGAAATCAAACAATCACGCATTCCCCTCGCACTCAGAGGCACTTAATCAAACGTAGATCATGATTTAAAAGATCAGATCACAAGTAAAGAGAAAAGTGATTTCCTTTCATGAAAGAGGAGCAGACGCACACACACACACACACACACACACACACACACACACACACACACACACAAACAGTTGTTTCTTACATGGGTCCCTTGCAGGTCTTGGCGGCGCGCTTGGCCCTGCGGCACAGGAATACACTCATGGAGAGGATGAACACCAGGAGAGAGAGGGCCGCTGCCGAGGTCATCAACATGAGACGGCCATTACTAGACTCATACCAGCGGGCATCCTCTGCGGGACAGATCAGTCAGACATGAAGGCAAACAATGCATCACACAGACTCTGAAATCAGCAAAAACTACAAGTTTTTCCTGCCTCCAGGCAAAGCATCTAAAAGGCAACCTCCCGTTTGTTTGTGGAAGAAAAAGAGCGTCTGTGCAGAGCTCAGATGAGCCATTCTGCCGCTCACCGCACTGATCTTCAAGAAGTCTGTTCTTTGCCATTTTAAAAATGTCTTAATTATCCCCAACAAAGTAAAAAAAAATGAAGAATTATGGTTAAGAGGATTTGGAGCAGCAACAAACGAATGCTTTGCCTGTTCATATAGAGTAGCCGTATTCCATATGTTCAGAGAATTTCTTGTTTAAGGTTTGCGCTGCTATTGTAGTGCAAATTCAAAGCAACAGCAGTGACATGCAACATTTGCTCGCCATATACCCCCAACCATTATTCATCTAGAGATTATTACTTTTTTTTAATTACTACACGTGCTTCAGAGAGAATACTGGAGGAACTGTGGAGCGCAGTGACCAATGAGACAATTGAAGAAATAAAGAGATAACTCTACCATAATAAATAACAGGCATTGGCTTAATTGCATTTTTAGAGGTTGCATCATTTCAACGAATGGAATTTCAAGGCTTATGAATCTTACTTGGGGTGAGAGGACGGTGTTTAAAAAACGGCATTGCATTAACACAGTGCAGTCATCCCACAGGTCAATGATACAGATTATGAAGACAGATGAAGTGCCAGAAATTGGATTAGCTATAATGTTGTAATGAAATTAGTTCTCCACTTGAATACAATCATGAGAAATAAGACAGTTTGTCATTCATGAAGACAAAGAGACGCCTGCACTGCGTAGACATCACTATCACACACTGTATACTTTCTCGTGGTGTTAGAAAGACCCACGGGCGCATCTAAATCTCAGAAGACGTTGCAGCATCAGTTGGAAGAAGTAACAAAAAGCCTAACCTAACCTTCACCCAAATGTCAGTTTCTAATGTCCTCTCGAGTATTTCTAACTAATCTGTGAGACTGCGTCTCTTCGCTGTGTGTAGTCGAAAGCAGCTGTGGTGGGCGTCAGAGCGCCATCTAGTGGAGGAACTTTAATATGGTTAGATCAAAATAAAAATTATTTTTTTTGCTAACATACAAATGCTGTTATTTTGACTTACCTTAGTTTATTGGTTATTTTGTTATTGTCTATTTGTGTTTATTTACCTTTTAGCATTAGCCAATCCTCACTTATTCTGTTTTATTAATTCTGTTTTTGTATAATGTTGTTTGGTGTCGTTGAAATTTTCAAATTCAGTAAACGTCAAACTAGAACTCATCATTGTATTGATCTATCCCGTTTAAATACCCCCCCCCCCCACACCGATCACGACCCATCATCAGGTGGAGACGTGTTTTGCCACTGTTAGCTAGCCAACGTCGCCTCGAAACGACAAAGTGATGTTAGACACAACCCTGCGCCAATAAAAGCTCCAAAAAATATGAAATATGACTCGGAATACATCACATTTGGATTCATAATGGCAGCCAGTGGTGGGTGAGGGTAAGCAGTGTATTTTATTTTGGTAATTACAGCTGACGGTGACATAACACTGATTTACATCCCTGTTTATTTCTTCTCCCCTTTTTTTCATCTTGTATTATTATTATTATTATTTTTTGTATTATTGTGATCCTCTGGACATTTTTAACAATCACAAGTGATCTTTAAGTTACAAAAGGTTGAGAAGCCCTTCTCTAGAGTGCACTTATGTTTGACTTGACATTTCTGTCAAAAGAAAATGAAAGGTCAGGTGAAATCACTGCTTCTTTCACTGTTTCAATAATGATCCTTTAATCCTTAAAGTTGGTACAGTTTAGTCTTTGTCATTTAAAATGTATTAATGTCCTCTGGTATCATCTTACCTATTTTCATTTGACATTTTAAAGGTAATTTCATTACGGGCTTCTTTGTCACCAGGTGTTTTCAAAAATGTCCTAACCTCTCTTTACTACAGCATTACAGTCTTTTCTCTACTTTTGTATTATCATTCTAGTGTGCAGATGAATTAAACCTTAACCCCCGTAGGCTATTTCTTTAGAAATGTAAGGCTTTAAAGGTTTCACACGCACTTCCGCAAAGGAGAACTTCTGCATTATGCTCCTGATGACGTAGTCGCACACAAATACCTGACCTTCTTGGTCACATTTAAGCAGCTAATTGAAAAAGGAAGTAGTGATTGTTTTTTGTTTTTGCTTAGAGGATGTTGAGAGCGGAATTACCCAGAATTTACAAAGAAGGCCCAAAGCGTTCTTTAGAAAGAAGAAGCGGGAAACGACCTTTCTACACTCAAGTCAGTATAAAGGACAACAGGACTTTTTCCAGTATAGATCTATAGTCTTTTCTTACTTGACAGCACAGTGATGCTGATGGTGCGTTTCTTGCTGAGTGAATCCACAGAGGGATGCTCGGCCATGCAAGTGTACTGTCCTTCATCCATCGCTCTGATCTTCCTCAGCGTCAGCGTGGAGGAAGGCAGGATCCAGTCGTCACCCTGAAAGAGAAAGATGGAGACTCAGAAGAGAGCGCAAGAGAGTGCAACAAACAGAAAGCAGGGCAGAAAGTCGAGAAAAAAAAAGAAATAAATATTGGCTGGATTGTTGTGCAGCCCGAAGAGAATCGACAAAACTCCTACAAATTAAAATTGTGCTGAGCTTGGAGCACAAGAAAGATGGAGAATAGACGAGGCTAGTAGGCAAAAGAGAGATGCAGAGAAACAGAGTTTCAGACAGACGTGAGGAGTGTATAAGAGGGAAAGAGAAAGAAAGTGTTATTTTGGCGGATTTGTGCGCGAGTGATAGAGGGACAAAGAGAGAACGAAATAGAACACAAAAGGGAGAAACAGAGAGATTGGCAACGGCAGTGGGGCGCAGACAGAAAGACTGCCGGTGCACGGCCACCAGAGAACAGTCCCCGTAGTCCCAAATGAAGTGTATTTACCTGAGTAGTAATCCCAACGAATGAACACACATCGACACAAGTCAATAACCCAGATAACACCGTCATCCGCGAAAGAATGAAGCCACAACAACAGACTGTTAACACAACGCGTAATGAGATGGCGAGGGAGCGGGATGAATTGTTGACACAGAAATAGCTGCACTATTATGAGATAGAGCTCGGCATGGGAGGAAACAAATAATAGGCCAAACACACAAGGATTGGAAAACAAACGAACACAGGGGATGAGGTAAAAAAACAACAACAAAAAACAAAAAAAAGACATTACACCATGCAAATGATTTGGCTCCTGGGAGCTGCGGCTCCTGCCAAGAAAGTCCATTTCAATTTGAATGGATCTGAATTAAGAGGATTTCCCATAAAGGCCAGGTCTGGCCAAAGCAGCATTATGTATGCAAATCCACTGGCTTCCTAAGCAGTGGCCTGTTTCTGCCTCTGTCCTGCTGTCATTACCCGGGGGGGGGGGCAATGTGCCCACGGCGGCTGTCTGTCAAAAGTGGCTTTTTGCCCCGTATCCACTCCGGTCATACATACAGTAGGCTCGCAAAACACAACCACCGAACATTCCATCTCATCTTTTATCATCTCCTCGTCTCATTCCTCTTTTCCAAAGGGTTTTTGTGTGACTTATGTAAAGGAAGTAGATGAATAGATAGACGGGTGAATCATGAGTGCAAGGTGCGCTAAAGGATTCCTCAGACAGTGACGGACCTTTCCGTCACGCTGACAATAATTCTTCTTCGTCTTCAAAGTGCTGTAGATTCAACAAATAATGACCACAAAAAAAAAGAATTCCTAATAAACTCGTATGAATATGTGGAGGACAAACAGTATTAGCCGTATAAAATGTCCACTGAATTGGATTTGGACTTGTAAGCCCATTTTAAAACCCGGATTAGCAGTGACCCTTTAACAAGCATATTAACCCTGAGCCCACTTATCAAAAAGAATAACAAAAGGGGGGGAACTTTCCAATTACGTGTGCCTGTTCCCAAGATATCGTCCTGGTCGCGGAGCTGCATTACACCGGTGGCTGTCTGGCTGTGGTAACGGTGATTTGGTGAAAACACCATTTTCTCACCACAACAGAGTATCTCCCAGCTCATCAGCATCTTCTTACATGCCTATTGTCACTTTGCCATTTTACACAGAGATGTCTTGATTTCCCTCGGGTGAGGGATTCTTAGCTCAGCGAAGGGTCCAGTTGAATAATTCAATCCTGGTTAACCAAACACTAAAAAAAAAAGAAATCATTAGAAATCCATACACATAATTGTTTTCAGGTTGACTGGCTCTTGTCTAGACCTCATTAAACTATTAATCCTCTGTAAGTGGGCAAGCTGCAATCCCCCAAGCGAGCGGTGGGCCTAAGCCAACCGGTCACTTAAATACAGAGCACTTCTTCAGAAGAGGGGATGGAAAGACGACCGCCGAGAGAGGGGGAAACAAGTGGCTTGAGAAACTCGGGGGGAGAGAAACGGTGTAAGGAGGAGGAGAGAAAATGAGAAGAACGGTGTGAGCAAAGCCCAGAGAGAAAGAGGGAACTAGAAAGCCTGTTCTCATTGCTAGGGCGGCAAAGACAGACGCTTTGTAGCGTCCTCTAAGAGTCTGACACCCTTCACACGACGCACCCTTTAGCGTCTGTATGAGACGCACAGACACTTTTTTTTTTAGACGTTTCGAAAAAAATGCTCCGGGAGTGTGATGTAGTCTAAAGACTACGGGAAATAAGAGAGGTGGATAGGTCAAAGACCAGGTGTTGAGTCATTTTGAAGTAACATTAGTGATGTTTGTGACATCTTTTACATACTTATGTTACGTTGTTTACTATACGCAGCTACTTTAAGCCTAACCATGATGTTTATCCTTTGTTCCTTTGCTTTGTTAAATGAACCTAAGCAACGGATTTTTGCTTACAATCCACAACGTTAACCACGTGTTCACTTGCGACCGAGCTCTGGGCAACCCAGTGTGGTTAGAAAGTGTCTGACAAAGTCCGTACGGGACGAGTTGGGAGCGTCGGTACGCGACGCACTAGGAATGAGAATGTGTTGGCCGAGACAGACTGGAACAAGACAGGAAAGAAATAAAGAGGTCACATCGACAGTGGAGGGGGAGGGAGCTGGAGAGGGAATGACAAGTTTCCAAAAAGCGTAATCAGGAGGCTTTTCTCACGTCTTTATTCCAGAAGTAGATTGGCTGCTCCGACGAGCTGGTGGAGCACCTCACCACCACATCATCCCCGAGTCGCACCTTCAGCTCCTGTGGGACACTCAAGTAGCTGGTGTAGCCTTCCCTCGTCAGTGACAGCTCCCCCATGTCTAAAGCCCAGCGGGAATGAGGAACAAACGATCGAGCGTTAATGAAGCGAGAAATTTCTCCAAGAGTACGTGACTGAACACATGTTTCGCAGTGGTAGCAGCTGCTAAAACACTCGGATCTGGATCTCTTAAGTATACAGGCTCAAGTTTGAATGCCTCCCAAAGGTACAGACTGTCTCAAGCGATCAATAATAATGATAATAGGCTTCATCGTATCGAAGTCTTTAGAGAGGCAGTGTTGTGAATAATGGCTCATCTTCCATCTCAATAGATGGCCCACGTCCATCGAGCTCCTGGCTCCTCTCCCCCCCCCCCCCCCGCGTCTCCTTTCGGCCCTTTAGTCCGTTCTAATCTTTGCCTCTTATCGATTCCTCCCATGAGGCCGAAGGAGCCTATCAAACAGCATTACGGTCGATTTGATGGCCACTGAGAAGATAGAGGACACTGATAATCTGACTAGCAAGCCATGGATGCCGTTTTATGCAAATATGTATCCCCCCCCCACACTGAAAGCTTCAAACTTGAGCCCCACCGGGAGAATGCCTTTTTTTTTTGTGTGTTTTCCCCGGAGTGCAGAGGGAAAAAAAAAAAAAAGATTGAAATGAAATGTCGTCAACCGATCAGAGCAACAACCGTGTTTGCACCGGATCTGTGCTTTTCGCAGTTATTTTCTTGTACACCTCTGCAGCTGCATTGCATAGATGTGTCTTGTCTTATTAACTATTAATGTGTTTTTCTATCCCTCTCTGTGAAGAAAGCTGTATCCACAGTGTCTCGCCCTCCTGCTGGTTGGAAATTGCAAAGCTTCAGACTTTCTTTGTTCCGTCTTCTCACCCTAGACTGTTTACCGACTGTACAGTCACTTCCTCCTTTGTCAATAATGTCAGCAGTCTCGGTTATGCCACGCATTTCCTTATTGGGAAAGTGAAACTCGGAAGCATGTGTATCTTATTTGCAACTCACAGTTGTACCTATCCTTATTGTCTGATTCCTGCAGTAATCTCTTTTCCCTCTGCAGGAGACCGACAATTTGAAAAAAACACAACATCTAAGGTTGCTTTATTTACCAAAAAGGGAAATACAGTGTCACAGAGTCATTGTTCCACAGACAGCTCCTACCCATATCAACCCATGCACTCACAATGCACTTTGAAGTCCAGCAGCGGGGAGGAGATGTATGTCCTGGTCACATTTTCGGCGTCGGACACAGTTTCGACGTCGGCCACACAGCGGTAGGGCCCCTCGTAGAACCTTCCTGCGTGGGGGATGGACAGGACTAGACTGTACGCAGTCCGCTCGATCTGCATCGAATAGAAGCACCAAGATCGCTCCCAAACTGGACGCCAGGTCTGCATGTACTGAAGAAAGAACTTTGATTATAGCTTGACATGGAAATATTTATGAGAATAGAATCACACGACGTTACTGTGGGGAGTATTCTGACGGGTTGTGTTTCATGTGTTGCGTTTTTTTGTTCAATTCTCCACCGTGTTGGAGTACACAGCAGTCAGCTGCTCGGCGGCGTGATATTTACATAGGGCAGTTGATTGCCCATGTAGGGAGAGTCATTGCAAATTCAGGCTATAAATGTTATGACATGGGTGACAATGTCCAGGGAGCACTCTTTTTCTAATGTACAGCATCAGTATGTAAAAACAAAACAACATGATTAAGTGATTCATCTTTTGTTTCACGTTTCGATAATTCAAACGATAGGAATTAAACACTTGAGCACTCTGGCCTTTCTCATCAGCACTACAATGTTGAAAGCATAGTCAAATAACGGGGAGAACTTTTGAAATGTACCCACTTCTCTCCCTCCCACCCACCCACCCACCCATTTGTTCCCCCCCCCCCCGGGCTCACCTTGGAGAAGACCTCAAAGTGGACCTGGCTGATGTTGAGTTCAGGGTCTGAGGACAGACACTCCAGCGTGACGCTCTGTCCCTCCAGGATCGGCTGGGTCGGCCCTTTAATGAGCAAAGTGGCTGCACGTGGACAGAGATTACACATGCAGGTTATTGATCACAACATGAATAGGCAGGGTGCTCGCTGGGGAGCTCGCTGCTGTTCGGGCAACACTTTCAAAAACAACCGCTCCCTCTTCCTGACATTTGCTTCAGGCTCCTGTGGGGAAACTGCCGATACTCTCAAAGTCACCGTGGTCACATGACCAGCAACAGGTTCTGCTGCTTTACTGACGCTATAGTTGCAACAGAGACTATTTGTCTTTCACTTCAGGTAAGAATTATTGCACAGCACAAATTCATTAACATCATTATTGTCACACATAAGCGGCGAGTGTTATATAGACGGGTCTCTGTATACAGTATGTATCAATAAAAACGTATTTAACTGTTGTTTTCGTCGTTCCCTTGATAATAACATGCACATTTCCTGTTTGAGTCTGAGTCTTGTAACCACCAGGGGAAACCCGTCAGTGTGACAGAAGAGAAACTTGCGCGTTTCCTCTAGAGGACATACGCACTCAGAAACAGACAGGCGAGCAGACAAGCAAGCAGGAACACACACAATAACAAAACAGAGACGGAATATATTCACGGAGAAGAAAAAAAAAAAACCAGAATAACACTTGAAGATTTAGCTAATAGCTAATTACAGAGCAGCAATACAATTAAGAGTTTTAAGGTGATTGTAGCTATAAAAGCGCATAAGAATATAAAACACATATTTACCAGAACTGCCATGAACCAGGGCGAACACTGCAGCAACTAGAAGTACTTTCATGACTGTGGAAACAAAGAAAACCCTTTATAAGTTTAGAAAACGGGTGCGCACTCCTGCCCAGTTTCTAATCTGAAATGAAAGTGTGCTCAGTATTTATCCATAACGAGCTGGAGGTGTGGCGTGTGTTTTCAGGAAGTAGGCTCAAAGTATAGTCTGAAATCTGAACGCACAAAGAAAAACACATCCAAACCATTACACTGCCGAGTTCCGACAATAAATTGCTCAATACGCCTTATTATGTTTCTGGTGTTTTCTTTTCCGAGGAGCATACAAGCCTGAATTGTTGTTTATGTGAACTGTAAAGAAAGAAACTTGCTGCTGCTGTATAATCAAATTCACGGTCAGTGCGTCATTAGTCTCTGGGGCGAATCGGTCCTATCGGGTTTTCAGTCTGAGCTTGTTGTTGAGGGCAATGGTTTTTCTGAGGAAGTACAACAGAATATGGAAGAAGTCTTGACATGTTACCGCAGAGCTTCGCAAAATCCCCGTGTGATATGTAATGCCGAACAAGCAAACATGTTAGGCTTCATTTACTGGGACCTTTGATACATTGGCTGTTAACCAGAGCCGTAGGACGCGTAATCGAAAGGGATATTAAAGAGCGTCTCAGAGAGCATTTGCTGTACTCGGACTTAAAACGCAGAGTCATCTTTAGACTCGTGAGTGACTCGAAGATATTAGTTTTTTCGCTTTCAGTTAGATGTGGGCATATATATTGCATCCACCCCAGACCTATACAATATTATTGTTGAAATTAGAATATCCGGGGGAAAAAACAATAATAATATGTTTTGAAATGCCTCGGTTTCATTGTGTAAAATATTTAGGGATTTATGGTTACAAATACTGAAACTATATTTAACCATTAGCTGCAAACTCAAATTAAGGACCCCTCTATTCTTGGGAGAGTAGTCTTTCAAAGGCCGAATCTCTATGTCTGTACTATTATCTCCTTAAGTAAATACCCATCAAGGATATTTACTACTTTCTATGAATTTATTTGAAAGAATAAACCACATTGATTCAAAATAAAAATAATATATAAAAAAAAATCTTACATCGCTCTAAAGGTGGTTTTGGAAGTATTTCACTTTCATTTTTTTCTTTTACGAAAACTGGCTTTAAGATGTCTTACTGAGCATGATTTCTTATTATATGTCATATAATATAATAATAATATAGTAATATATATCTAATAATGAATATTCATAAATGTTGGTAGTTTAAAGTTGTTGTTGCATTGTGATTAGTTACCAGAAAAAATATGCATATTGTTTTTTCATTTAATTTGTTGAACCATGATTTAGTTCCACATAACATCCAGCAGGTGGCGGAATAGAAGTGATATGCTGCCACCGGAAATAGACCGAAACAAAGCGGAAGTAGTGACAGATAACCTCGCGAATTTTTCGAGCTGTGCCGAAGCACTTTGAGGGAATCTGTTGGCATTAAACTCACTCATTGTCGTCGCAACGACGCCGAAACATGGACAGATAGTGTTTGATTTATTGGGTAAGTTGTAAATGTAACGCGTGATTTCGGGATGTACCGTTGTACGAAGCCGTGGCGTTAGATTAGCAGCTAATGTTAGCCCGTTCGGCTAAATTCAAAGCTTGATAGCTGCTATTGTTTTTAGCACATTATTATGTTAGCGTATGTTGTAAGTTTCAGTTGTTGAAGCTGCACAGTCGCTGAACAGTTCCCTGTGTGCTCTTATTATTTTACTAGTGTGGTGTTATCTTTCTAAATCTGTTAATATTTTTAATAACGTTAGATCCTACAGCTTTTTACGGCCAAGTTGCTGCATCTTGTCGTGAGGCAAAACAGAAAATGAAAGTAGCGTAAAATAAACAAATCGAGCACAGATTACATCACACATAAAACACAAGGCTTATGTAAATAAAAGGCTGTTTCGTACAGATTCTCCAAGCAGGTTAAGCATGTTTATCAACCTATTGGCTTCTGTAACTTGTTAACCCGACTGTTTTCTCCAGATTTACGGAGGTGGTCCCTGCAAACGATAATCTATCACATCTGTGCCCATCTTGGACTGTCGCTCCGGACTCTCACACAGACGAACAGTTTAGCTCACTGTTAAACACCAGAGTCCCTCCTCTCCTCTCCTCCTGTGGCCACCAGCATGGCTGCCAGCATGACTAACAGCATCGGGACAGCAGTAAAGGTTATTGGGACCCCTGGCCCTGCTGGTAGAAGTAGTCCGGAGGGATCTCAGGTCAGTGTTTTTTTTGTTAATTCATCAAACCCAAAGATGTTGGTGCACCAGCATCTGTATGGATGTCTACTGACTTACATACACACACGTCAGGGCTGCTCAAAGTGTGGGACAGTCCCGCTGTGGAGTTTGTCTTGACATGTTCTACAATATGGTTGATCTTTTGAGCTGTATTATATTTAGTTTGTACATGTTTTACTCAATATGTCATGATGACGTTCATCAATATCGGTGTCAAACTCACGCTCCAGTCCCCGTAACCCATTTTGTCTGTCTTGATTTTTAAATGTCTGAAAGCCTCACGAGTGACTATTTTGCAATTAGAGGCATTATTCGACTAAAGTAAAGAGGACACGACATTGTCACACCCGTACCCATTCTGCAAACTCAATGAATGGATACATTTGCTTTCTCTCCAGGTGCTCAGTAAGAAGAAGCTGCAGGACCTGGTGAGAGAGATCGATCCGAATGAGCAGCTGGATGAGGATGTTGAGGAGGTCTGTCACTGGTTTTGATTTCAGTTCAAAAATAAACTCTCAACTCACAAGTGTAGACATTAGGGATGAGCTACAAAACGCAGTATGACATTAATGAACACCATAGTATTCATCAGCTCAGACATTTAATCAACGCTAATGATTTAGTGTAGCATCTCCTCTGCTCTCTGTCGGGTCTGAACACACACACACACACACACTCTTGTAAGCTCGTCTGCTGGCTGAGACAAACCAGCCCCTCTTCTCTCCAGCAGCAGTACTTACAGAGTGATTGACATCAGCAAAGGGAGGAAGGACTGATGCTTACCATCGTCTGTGTTCTTCATTCTTTACAAACGTCACATTTCATGTTGCCATTTTAGATTTATATCCAGTGAAATATTACTGAATTTAGTTACTTTGCTGTTTTGAAATTACTTTGAAATATGAATAAATTCTAATCCTGCTCTGAATTTATTCCTTTATTACATTATGTATTGAAAAGCAGTTATTTAGTGATGAAACCCATCCCTGGTAAAACGTAAGCAGCAGTGGCATGTTCGGCGTGAATGCCACTTGCATCTTGCAGGTTCTCGTTGCTCTATAGTTCCCCAAGCGACGGCCACATCCATCATGTGGAAATGTTGTTCTATTGAAAGCCTGGCTGCATGAAAAATGGTGTCGGCAGCAGAAAATGTGAGGGATTTGTCCAGCCGCGGTTGGAATGTTGCTTTACTGAGCACGATTGATGGTTCTCACACTGCCCGTCTCTTCTCAGATGCTGCTGCAAATTGCAGATGACTTTATTGAGAGTGTGGTGACAGCGGCCTGTCAACTGGCTCGCCATCGCAAGTCCAACACTTTGGAGGTGAAGGATGTTCAATTACATCTTGGTAAGTTGCTTCTTTTTTCTTTTTTTTTTTCTTTTCTGCAGGGTTGTAAAACCCAATATTCTCACGAGGGTGGGTTCAAGTATCCGTGATATGATGGTCGGCCTGTAATGACTGGTGGATAATTGCTTTAAAAAACGCTTGCCTCGGGTCCTTTTAATTAGTCCCCCATATATCATGTCGTGTGTGAATCATTCATTTCTTAACCCAAAATGTAATCTATTTAATTTTTTTTTAGCCATAACGACGGTTACCTACATTTGCAGATTCATTCTTTATGAATTTTTACAAAAACTTTTGGCATCTTAAAGAAGAAGCCTTCATGGATCCATGTGCTGAAAACGAGAAAATACAAAAACAGATCTTTCTTGCCACAAAAAAAAAAATGGGTGTTGAAAGTAATTTGCTCATCTCTTTGGGTGACTGCAAACAGTTCCTGAGAAATCTGTAGACACTTTTAGGGTATAATGGCCTGACAACATGATTAACACTTGTTTCTCCGCCGAGGACGTTGTGTTTTCGGTTTGTTAGTCGGCAGGAGTAACGGCCTTTTTGTGTGAAAGCTGTAGCGTGAGCTCAGGAAGAAACTGCTGCAAATTCGGAGCCACGTGAATTATTTTTCGTTAAGATAACATTGCGAGACAAAGCAATGTTATCCTTGGTGGAGGTCTGCGCTCCGAGTGCCCCTTTCTAGTTGGAAATGAGATCTTGAGAGTGTGTGACGCTATGTCACATTGTCCTCCATTGTGCTGTAGTTATGAAGTGTTTGGAAGTCCTGAGTAGTTCATACAGCGTCCTGCTGATTGCTTTTTCTCCAGAGCGCCAGTGGAACATGTGGATTCCTGGTTACGGCTCGGATGAGATCCGGCCGTTCAAGAAGGCTTGCACCACAGAGGCTCACAAACAGGTAAGCAATACATGTTTCTGTTGGACGTACTAGAATATTCCTCGTCGTGGTACATCTAGAGAAAACACGACCACTGTTGGTTAATAATCTAGTACTTGTCAAAATGATTGATATTGTAATAAACGTATACAGTGTATCTAACGGTTTTCATTTGGTTTCCTTACAGAGAATGGCGCTGATCCGCAAGACAACCAAAAAGTAGCGAGACTGTACACGAACATGTTGTACCCACTCTGTGTATTGTCTTTCTTTTTGTTTTGATCAATGAGGAAGAGAGAGAGAGAGATGGTTGTTGTGTTTAGTTTTTCATAGTGTCATCGTCACGTCTCCCTAACGTTTGAGTGTTTTGCCAGCACCATCACACAATAATGTAATCGGTGTCTCGGATTCGGTTTTTGTTGCTATTAAGTTAAGTCTGGCAGAACTCCGCATTTTTTTGTCAATAAACATTTACTGGAATACTTTTGTTTGGATGATGTGACCACTGCTGTATCTTGATTTTGCCTTTTGGAGACTCTCGAGCGTTTAGAAGTGAATGTTAAAAAGTTCTGTTTGGTGTTATCTTACCAGTAAGAGGTCATTATAACGTTTGAGTATGTAAGAGATCATAGCTCCACTGTTTACTCACTCCACTATTTATACGTTTTGTTTTTTTGTTAGAGGGTCTATAATACCAAATTCCTACTGCAAATGGTGGCTACAAACAGTGAATTCTCTGTTATTAGACATGTTGATGCTGTTGTGAATTGTTACTGATTGTAGTAGGGTTTATTACTTTAACATTTATTTGAACTATCTGTGTAAATTTGTATTTTTACTTTCAGCAAATATCAAAATGATGGAAGAAATGGTGCTCAAGATGTTGACTTTTCACAATGTCAGATTAAAAAACAATAAATGACTGCTCTGTTATCAAAAAGAGAAGATATTTTGCAGTCTGGCATCTCGTGCTAGACTCAAAGTTAACCACGGTGTCTTTATACACGGGGAGGGGTTACATTAGAGTTACGGGAAAGGGCTTTTGTAACTCATGTAAGATCTGTTCACCAAGGACACAAACCAGTATACAGCCACACAGTGATCATCTTCTACCAGAGTGTCTTTTAGTCGCTAAATAAATTGTGTTTTTTTTGGTTGCCGAAAACACAGGAGGCTGTTTATCAGGCAATGGACAGTAATTGCTATGGAAACCTCCACATTTCAAAAGAACAATATCCAAATGCACTCGGTGTTTCATTTAATTAATTTCAACCACCGCACCTGAAAACAATCACTCTGAGCATGCTGCGCAATTATTGGTGACGCAACAAAGCCTTTCCCAGACAACTACTTAAGCCCAAAGCATTAATTCCCATCATCATAGAGGGGATATTTATAAACTCTGTACCTTAACTGCTGCCAATCATCAGACAGAACGAGCAAAACAGACAATATCACAGATGTGTGTGCAGAAGATCTTGTACAGTCGGCCTAGCATCTCACAAAAGGTAGTATAGACTTCTGCTTTGTCATATTAAGAGAAACACAGAGCTAATATTTACCATGTTCAACATCCTCCTCAAACCTTAGCTTAGCTTGTTAGCATTAGTTTTCATAAACCAAAGCATTGGGCAGATTGAAATGACCTGATGGAACACCTTTAGCAAATTCCACAGCAGTCTATGCAATAGTTGTCACCAAAAACCAAACATGTCAAGCTGCTGGTGGTGCTAGACGAACAGTCAGGGGATCCCCCCCCCCAAACTCAGGACGAATTAATCCTCAGGGGACCACGAATGTCTGCAAAATGTCATTATGGCAGTCCATCAAATAGGTTTGACGGTTTTATAGGTACTTCAGTCTGGACCAAAGAGGCGATAACCAACATTGCCACACTGCCATCACCTTTATTTCTAAAGTTAAATCTGAAGCCATTTCAGGAATGTCAAAGCTTTGTACATACAAATACACAAAATGTTTTCTCAAATCAGTCCGACATTACCAAATGGTTAACATTATTTTTCACGATTGGTCACGTTTATTACAGTAAAATGTTCACCACAGATCCAACTTCCTGGCGGGCTTCGCTTGTAGTTTTTAAGGACAACACTTCTTGGGTGCCGTGCTGGGCCGAGCCAGGCTGGCTCTCTGCAACTGCAGCGCCCGTGGTGCAGCGCACTTCACTCCGTCCCAGCCCTCCTGCAGCTCCACCTCTCCGCTCAACAGACCCTGGTAGATCCGCCGAGTGAGCAGCTCAAAGGCCTCCCTCACGTTCTGACTCGTCTTGGCAGAGGCCTCTATGTAGGGCATCCCGAGCTGCCCGGCCAGTTTCTCAGCTTCCTCCAGACTCACCACCCTCTCCCGCTGATC
The DNA here is from genome assembly GCA_032191485.1 of Leptoclinus maculatus. NCBI lineage: Eukaryota > Metazoa > Chordata > Actinopteri > Perciformes > Stichaeidae > Leptoclinus > Leptoclinus maculatus. The sequence continues at coordinate 6,029,078 of JAVDOI010000008.1, read as the reverse complement.
ACCACGGTCGCTCTTTTGCCCCACCAGGACGAACAGCACCTTCTGCGGCTGCACTCGCTCGCACACCTCGGCGTGCCACTCCTTAATATGGTCAAAGGAGGCTTGGTTGGTCATGTCAAACACCAGCAGGCCTCCGACTGAGTTGCGGTAATAAGAACGGGTCACTGACCTGAGGAAGGAAGAGACACACACGTGGGTGGGGGGGGGAAACATGAGGAAAAACAGGTTTGAATTTCACCAACATGAACACCTCACTGGGTTGTGCAGAGTTCAGACTTTGTTACCAATGAATTTCCTGTTCCAGTAAGCAAATAATCAGCCGATTCTCTGCACTGTTTGAGTTGAGCTTTTTTTAGATAAGCTGATTGACAAAGGGTCTGTTCTCTTTGTAAGGAATTGATCATCACTGTTCCCCCCCTCCCCCCCCCTCACCCTAATCATGAAACTGTCGAGAGGCATGCGGTTCCCCCATGAGACACTTAATGTTTAAAGCAAAGGACATACACGGTGAACAGTCCTCCCAGCAGCTAGTGGGTAAAAACGTACTTCTTCAATCCTTCTTAATGAAAACAAACCCGAGTTCTTAGCTGACTCGGGGAGGATTAGCAGGCTACAGATACCATGCAGAGAGGAGCATAGTTTGCAATTAGCTACAGTGCATTCATCTGGAGAAGAGATATAATGAATCTAAAGATGGAATGAAACATGTTTACTGCTTCTTTTTTTTTGGTAAATATGCTGCTCATGAAGAAGAATGCCCTCTTAAAGATCTGCCTTTTCCACTTTAATCATTACACATACGTTGGACACGCACTGATCTTGTGAGGGTGACAGGGTGGACACACAGTCATAGCTGAAAGCAAACACTGATGAGCAGCTCCGGTGTGAATGGAATAACCAGTGATAGTTTATTTGTTTAGTATATTTGCATGAACAAGAGTCATTTTTGTGGGTTATGCATAATTACTGCGTTTACACAAAAGGAGGCGTAGTGCGACGAGGTCTGGTGCATCCTCACCTGAACCTCTCCTGTCCAGCTGTGTCCCAGAACTGAAGCTTGACACGGACCCCCGGCTCCACCTCCAGGAAGTGGACATAGAAGTCTACTCCCACCGTCTGGTTGATGGACTCCAGGAACACGTCTTCAGTGTAGCGCTTCAGCAAGGAAGACTTGCCCACTGTGGAGTCGCCCAGCATGATGATCCTGAACTGGTACTGCCACAAAGTCAGGTCCATTGTTGCTGGTAGTGTGAAAAGAGGCAGGACTGTAAAAAAAACAGCTTGTGGGGATACAGAAGTTATGGGTAAGACAACACAAAAATAAGATGTACACTGCAGGAATTATGAAAGCTGTTGCTATATATATGTATAGAATATATTGAACAGCCTAGATGGTACCATGGGAGATGGAGAAAAAGATACAAAAAACAAGATGAAACCTGTAAAAGACTAGCAATCCCACATCAGCTTCCCACCAGTTGCTTCCCTATCTTTGACACTCCAAAATGTTGAGAAACAACCACAGCAGCCACTCCTTATAAATCTCACTATCAGTAGAGCAGGCGGTGTTGACAGTCATCACAAACTCCTATGCAGCAGATGATTGCATCACAAGTCCCTCAGCCTCATTCCCACGGTTGGCTCATCAAAAACCTCTTCAAAAAAAAAGCAGGTATCCGGAGAAATATGTCCCACAAAGTAGATCCCAGTACAGCTGCAGTTGTGATCAGAGTTGCTGATCTTAACTGCTACTGTAGGCATGTGCATGGGTGTGCTTGTGCAGGGGTGTGGACTTCTGTTTGCCTGTTGATACTTGCCAAAAGGCGGGGCAGCATGAGGACACGGGGAGGGCTGTTGTGGAATGGGAAGGTCCAGATGCACAAGGAAGGGGGGGGGCATTATCAGGAAGTGGTAGTTGCATTTAGTACCATATCAAGTCAAACCATGGAGTTTCCTGCTGTCGCCAGCTCCTTACTGCACGTCATCATTGATAATCGTAGACGCCAGTGAGGACGAGTGTGGGCAACCGTTTTCCCACACAATTTGCAGCAATTCTTATCACTTTATGGTCTCGCCTGTACAGTGTACACCGCCTCCTAAAAAAGGGAAGTTAAAGACAATACAGTTCTACATTCAATGGGGAAACAGGAGGAACGGCTCAGGATATCCAATTCCTTTTTCTACAATAGGGAGGTTCAACATTATTTTTAGAAAGGACTACATACAGGTCTACTTTCTTTAATCTAGTCATGCGGCTATTGTAGTATTGCACATAGGGCACAATATAAACATTAGAGAATATATAGGTCACTCCCAAATTGACTAGACAGCAACTGTTCTGGGTCTGTTAAAGGTTTGCTAAAACCACAGCTGAAATATTTTCATATTGTGGGACGTAATGAATAATAGGACAGCCTCCAGTGACTGCAGGAGCACTTAAGACTTTTCATTTTGTACATAACTACAGTAAACAGACCAGTGGTTTCAAGTGCTGCCACTTTCAAACAACACTGTTTTCAGTGTTTAGTGCTATCAGTGAAGACAAAGCTGTTTAATCCCCTTTAAGATGTGCGGGAGTGTTAATGCATGTCCTTTTATAGTGACTGGTAAAAAGCAGAACAGACTCGGATTCTCAGGTCCACCAGAATAAAGGCCAGATTGTCAAGAGGAATATATTATAAGTATATTTATTCAGAGTGTACACATATCGCATCACACATGCAACTTCATAAATACAAAAATACTGCTCGTCTCTCATATATTTGGGTCACCAGCAGATAAATCAAGGCATATAACTATTCAGGTGCACTCAATGTAAGAAGACATCGAAGCGAAAATGTAATCCGAAAGCTTGACGCTCATCATCTACAGTTAGCTGCTCCGGTTCTGAGATCAAATCTTTAGTTTTCTTCTTTCACTTTTAAGACATCAGCTCTCAATATGCCAAGCTTTCTTTTTCAGGTCTCATGTTATCTGAAGTGCCACTGACGGCTTGTCAGATGAATGCGTCTGTATAGTTCATTTTGGGAAGTTCTGGGTCAGCTAGTGCAGTAAAAGGCAGTAAAAAAAGGAAATGGAGTTCAAAATCATGTTTGTCGATGTAAGCAGGTAAAAAGGTCTCAACCATAAAAACCATGGAAGCAGAACTGCTGAGTTCAGGTTTAAGGCATAAAAAAAACACCCCAAAGTGCAATATCCATTACAACTTCCATGAAGATCCATTGTCCTTGGGATGTCGGCTGATGCCTAAACCATCAACCTCATTATGACAAAGAATATTCATATATACCGCAGTCACCAAAACACAACTCTGTGGTCAGTTTAATATCATACTCTTGCGGTTTTGCTCGTACACTCCATGTAATAGAGTATTTAAAAACAGAAAGCATGTCGCTTACTCACTTTTCTGCAGTTACCGTTAATGAGAGTTATGATTTGTAAGCTGGTATTAAACCTAAAAAAAAGGAGAAAAACATCAACTCATTAAATTGTAAAACAGACAATAAAACAATGTGTTAACCAAGCTAATGATATGTCTAACTCATAATAAACAGGCAAAATAAGTCACAAACAACTGTCCCGAGTAATGTTTCCATACATTAGATTGGGTGAATTTGCAGAAGAGTTGCCCCAAAAAACAAACCCGATATGCCGACCCCGACATTTTGACACTGCTGCAAACTAATCTGCATATTCTGAGCGTCTTCCATTTTCTCTATACTTCACTGCAAAACACAGCATCCATCTCCTCTCGTGTTCGCCCAAGCATCGTGATCTTAACGTTGCAAAAGTTACACACGCCTTCTGTACCGACAGGCTGATGATTTATCATCCAAGTCTCACTCTATTCGGTTTGTTGTCATTCCTACAGAGGTTTTCTGTGAAGGCATCCCTACATAAACACTTTGTCCCAGCTTCTCCTTAATGCAGCAACTCAAAGCCCCACAGAGTTCACAGCAAGACGTCCCGTCAGCGTCATACAATCAGTGACGACTGAGTTTAAATAGCAACAACTTGTTGTACCCATATAGAATGTAAAAACAGTTTGTTGCATCAGTTAAGAGTAGACCTGCCCCTTTTTCTTTCTCTGGGCCTTGCATTTATCTGCACGAGTGACACACAAACACAACGACTACGTGGGGCTTCAGTCTCAGGACAAAGAGGGGAACTTCAGCTCAGCCATGTCTTCTTCAGGAGAACTGCTGCCACTGCGGTCGCTGTAAGTGTCCCTGTAATATAGGACGCATACATTAAAGGACTTTTATAGCAGGAATGCCAGACAGGGATTGCTTTATTGTGATTGCAGATGCAATGATGATATAGTGTCACTGTAAACTCACTGCAAGAGAGTCGATTATGACACTGAATAAAAATGTGCTTGTAAATGTCCATTCGGGTTGACGAGTCAAGTAAATTCAATGACGCATAAAAATGCCAACCATTTGTGTTTTTATCAAGCCCTTTACAGATCTAATAATTAATTATATATAACCTATGAACCTGCTGGAGCATCGTACAGTCATCTTATTCTAAACTCACCGTGGAGAGAGGCGACAGCCCTTGTTCAGGTAGCCCTGGAGTTTTCCTGCAGCAGCCAGCAGGAGACCAAAGTACGGAGGAGAAGGTTTGATGGGTCTGGAGGTGAACTCTGGATGGTACTGCACTCCAACAAAGTAACAATGATCTGAAACAACAAAGACCAGTCAATCAACACGGACATGTCAACCTGCTACACGACGTTATGCTAGGTACAGCGCACCACAGTTAGCATATGACACACGGCGAACATATTTACCAAAGGAGGACAATTTGAGGCAAAGCATGTCTAAGAAACAGTGGAGATGAAGTCTACGTGTCAAACTGTCTTTTGGCAAGATTACTGAAGCCCAAAACCGCTCCCTTGGGAGTGTGGGAGTGTGCATGTTTATTGCTCCTGATGAGCAGGTGGCACCTTGTATGGTAGCGTCTGCCAGTGTGTGAATAGGCGAGTATGTGTTGTAAAGCGCTTTCGAGTGGACGCTAAGATTAGCAAAGCGTTACCCCGATCATTAGCAACAGCAGGTGGATGCTCGTTTTCAAGAACACTTTTCACTCACCCTCCAGCTCAATGACCTCCATTCTCTCTCCTTCCACATCCTGGCCGACAAACTGAAGACCCTTTTTTTCAAAGTGGTGCTTCAGCTCCGGGTTCACCTAGAACGAGCAACGGTTCAAGGATTCAGGAAAGGTTTCGGAGACATAAGGTTATGAGGCATGCATTTGTTTTGTACTCGCATACAAAAAAAGGTTTCAGAAGCTTGTTTTACCTCAAATCTGTGCCTGTGCCTCTCATCAACATGGTCCACGCCTCCGTACAGTTTTCCTAGAACAATGAGATATCAAGTCATGAAAAAAAACACAAGCAGGAGTGATCAAACAGTCCACCATTAACTCTACGAGGATACATACTCAGTACACTCGTGCTGGATTTGAAAATAGTCCGCCTCTTCCCCAACCTCATAGTCCCACCCATCTGCCCCGGGTTGTGCTCCGGCATGTCAATCACCTGTCGAGATCAAATAGGATTTAAAAACCATTCTGGTAAAGACTCGGCTGGAATATGAGCTCAAAAAAGGAGAAGATAACCTACCACAGGGTGAGTGGATTCTGGATTGAATTCTGTGGAGTTGGCATCTGAAAAAGATGAGAAAAGCGAAACTGATCTAAGCTCAACCTTTCATCGTTCAATTAGAAACCATAACAACACATATTTTAACAGTGTCACCGGCTGATCTGTGCAATTACTCACCTTCCCATCCGAGAACGTTGCGGGCAAACTCGCACACTGCCAGCTGCATGCCCAAACATACTCCTGCACAAACCAAGAGCAGCAGGACGAGTGCACAATGAGAGCTATTGTAAGGAGTCATACATTAAGTCATGGAAGAGGTTTGCACAGTGGGGGGGGGGTCTTCAGTCCAACACGGCAGCATTTGAAAGTGGTTATGTGATGTTTAAGTGGATGCAATTTAGCTTTTTTTCCCTCATCAATGAAAATAGATCAATTTGTAGAGAATTGTTCTCATTTTGACATTGAAGAATCTGAATTATGGAACTCATTTCAGCTTTGAATCACATATAAAGTAAGTCCTGTGACATTTTATACACAGCGTGTTTCTCAGTTGGTGGTTTGAGTTCTGGACTCTGATGTGCCATCAAATCCACAATTTTCATTCTGTGTAGCTTTATATTGCAGAATAACCGCCTCGCAGTCCCTCCGCCAACCACTCAAGTTGCAGTTTTACGTCCATGTGCGTCCAAAATGTCATCACTTATCCTATCAGACGTTTGTGTGAAATTGTCATGATTAGCATGTCAATACTTGAGTTACGGCCAAAAAACGTGTTCTGTGAGGTTACAGCGGCCTTGACCGTTGGTCTATAAATCTAATCAGTGCACACTCGAGTCCAAGTGGACGTTTGTGCCAAATTCAAAGAAAACTCCGTCAAGGCGTTCCTGAGGTATTATTGGATTCACGAGATGGGACGTACGGACAGATACACTTCAAGTGGGTTTAAGAGGCCATTTTTTTTTTTTTTTAGCAAAATCAAAACAATAAAACAAGACCAAGTCCAAAGATGCACATATTTTTTAGAGACACATTAGCTATTTGTGCTTGTCTAATCCACAGTGATGCAAATATGAAGCTGCATACCAAATATGGACACGTCTCAAACAACAGTCGACACATTTGAGGGTCTAGTTCTCATCAGGTTTGCTTCTTGCATGTAATATACAATATGACATCACTTACCCAGGAAAGGCTTATTCTGTTTCCTCGCCCAGTTAATAGCGTGCATCTTGCCTTCCGTCCCTCTCACACCAAAACCTCCGGGCACCAGCACACCACTGTGGGGTGGAAGGAAAGAGTCCAGATTATCTTTGAGGCAAACCTACACAATATAAAAAACACCTGCATACCTTTAGACACATTATTAAAAAGTGTTATGACGGAAAAACTAAAAGATAGCCCCGAGAGGTACAATTTAGGACGAGTTACAGCAGATTTAGTAAATCACAGCGATCATTCGACTAGACAGCGAGTACAAAAATGGGATTTTTTTTTGCAAAGAAAGACATAAAGATGTCTGGAATTTAAGGTGATGCTGACAATGAATGTGAATTCATATTCGTATGGAGGCTATTCTTTATTCTTCACAATGGGAGTAATTCCCCCATGGCACTAACTGCTTCCTGCTGATCTATGTTTAGAAATCCTCCGTCTCTACATATTTGGAGGGGCAACAGCCATCGGGTGAGCTAGTTCAACAACATACTCATGGCTGCTAGACTTAGGTCGATATCTAGCAGGCATCACTTTGTATTTGCAAAACTTTGTGGTAAGAAATAATTGCTCATAATCTGATTAAGCGACACCGGCGTTCTTCTTACTTTTGGCCCCATGAGAATGCCTGCTTGAGAATGGCTACAGGACTCAAACATATACTCCCCCCCCCAGTACATTGCAGGTGTAATCTATACACGAACATGTAATAAAACACTGTGAATTCCTACAAAACAAAGAAGTCATTCACCAATTTTATAAAGCTGCTTGAAGCACTGGGCCTCACAGCGCTCTGCTGCCATCATGTGGCGTACTCAATAAGAAGCTGTATAGCGATAGTTTGTCTACTCACTGAGCACTGCAGAGTCTCTGCCAGGCCTCGTGGTATTTCACGGGCTCATCTTGCAGAGTGGCAGCCTCCAGGTCTGCAGAGTCGATGTACTGCAATGAAGACAAAACAAGATGTTGACTGCTCTCCGTCAAAAATAGCTGCTACTCTTTAAATATGGGTAAACATTAGGGTATTCTGACAGTTTTACAAGCGTTCGGTGACAACCGTTAATACAATCTGCAAAAGCAGTGTTGCAAAAATCCACAAATCGATTTACAAAACATAAAGAACTGGAACTGATTCCATACCTTGACCTCTAGTTTGTGATTAACTGCGAGGGCCGAGTGCTCTAGGGCCTTGATGACGGAGGTGTAGGAGTCGGATAACTTTGTGTATTTCCCCACCAGGGCTATAGAGACGTGCTCCAAGAGACGGGCAGATCTGAGGAGAGAGCAAGAGGATTTACAACCTGTTCCATAACTGTGAAGGTAAATGATTTGTTCCTTACAACTCTTGAGCGAGACACAACGTAGGAAAAGGGTTAACGTCCTCACCGGTCAGCCATCTCCTTCCACTTTGAGAGCATCTTTCTGGGCCTCACCTCGATGGGCAGGCTCAGCCGCTGGCAGAGGTAGCTCACGACCCCCTGGTCCTCCAGCAGCAGGGGCACTCTGTAGACCGAGGAGACGTCATGGACACAGATCACCTGGAAACAATGACAACACATGTTATCCGTCTTTATGTTTTAAATTGATAAAAAAAGGACAAGCAATGTCAACATTGACTTAAGAAAATGAAATATAATCTGATAAAATAAAAAGAGAAGATTACCCAACATTACAATTACATGAATCATGAGTCTACTACTGTGGAGTTGTGATGGCATTTGTGATACTTTTTACTTAATTTCTTAAGATATTCAACATTTGAGGCTGCAAGTTCTCAAAATACATGCTGGAGCTCAATCAATCAATATCACCCTCATTGATACTAGGTTAGGTTGTTTGTGGTCACTCTACTTTACCTGTGTGGGCTCTACGTGACAAAACATGGAGATCTTCTCCTTGACGGACGTTTCTAGAGGCGATGAACAGCGGCACATGATCTGCAAAGGAACCAATGTGTTTGTTTTTAAAACTGGACGAGCGTATAACAGGCATGCAAACTAATCAGGGATGTTCCTATATAAATACTGTTGGAGCCATGATGCAGTTGGTTTGTTTTATTGTACGTTTGAAGGAAACACAAGGTGAATGTATACATGCAGTTCTGACATTGAACACAGCGTTGAGCATTAATGTAGAAGTGAATATAAGCGCCTGGTGATGAGAATCAGGTGCGTGGGACGGGACGCTAACAGCTTCTGACCGTGACATCTCCTGTCGTGTCGTGTTTGTGTGAGAGCGTGACTGGCATGCTCAGATTCATCGGCAGGAATAAGATTAAACAACGCTGATTTAATGCTGTGGTGGACAATGTGAAACGGATCCAAAGAGATACAGCACACTGGACAGTGATTTGTTTGTAGAATAGAACACGCCTCCGAACAAGTTCTCCCCTCAGTGGCGTACAGAGAACATTAGATATTTGTTAAAAGTCACTACTAATACCGTCTTACATTTTATGTCCAATATGTCACATTTGATTTGGCTGTGTACAACATAAGATGAATACATAACCAAGAATTATTGGATATAGACGTTCTACACATACAGGGACAGGAGAGGCCTTGCCTGTTTACATCTGTGGTGCAGAAGGGAACGCCAAGTTTTAATCTAACTCACCAAATCCGGAGACAGGCCCAGCCCTCTGAGTTCTCGAACACTGTTCTGGGTTGGTTTGGTTTTCTGCTCTCCTGTGGTAATGGGCTGAGGGCACAAAAGTCAAATTGTAGCTTAAATGTGTGCGACAGATAAACCAGTGGGTATTCTCTAACCCCTTCTCCTCCAATTAAAAAAAAAACAGAATAAAGCAGACTTGTAACTACTTCACTTGTAAGAAAATTCAACGTGACATGTGTGTGTTGCCCGGTGTGCCATACCTGTGGTACCAGGCTGACGTGGATGTTGCAGAAGTTCTCCCTCTTCACCTTGAACTGGAACTGTCTGAAGGCCTCGATGAAGGGCATGCTCTCAATGTCCCCCACTGTGCCTCCCAGCTGTTGACACAAAACACCGGCTCAGACCATAGAACTGAATGCACAACACAAAGGTTGGTTCTCATCAACTTATATAACCGTCACGCCCGTAGAAAGTAAAAATGTCATTAGCTGTACTGAGCTAATAAAACTGTCAGCGCTGGTTTTGATGTATGCCAGAAAATAACGGCTGGAGGGTTATGGTAATAAGTCAACTCTATTTATGAAGATTTGACTCGTTTCAACTGCAAATATACTTCTACTGTGTGTGCTGCCAAACAAACCTTTTGGAAATAAAATACTTTGTCTTACTGCTGGGCTAGCAGAGGACTACGGATTTACAGACTCCACAGCAAATACATTTTTTAATCCATACATTTTTAGTGTTTTAAAAAAATATTTTTTTTCAGCTTCTCTGACGGACCTATTTGTGCACGTTCAGCAATTTCCCTGCTTGGTGAATGGTGCTATTATTTTCTATTGCTTCAGGCAACGCATCTAATTTCAACGAATTATTTTTGTTATTTCTCTTAAACGCACTAATAATTGGTCACAAATCGCTTAAGAGTTGCCGAAATATATGACACTTGACGAAGAATGTTTTTCGTGTCCTTTTGCATTAATGCAAAAATCTTGTTTGGCTATTTACATAAAATCCCTGCTTGATGAGAACAGATACAAGTACCTACAAGACTGACTTACCTCAATGACACAAACTTGAGGCTCCACACCATCGTCATCTACTGAGATCCTGGCCTGCTTCATCACCCACTCCTGGATGGCATCTGTGATGTGGGGTACCACTGGAAACAGAGTTACAGAATAAAAGAGATATAAAAGTGATCACTGCTTATTGAGCATACTTGTGTAGAAAAATACAGCAAGTGTGCTGCTCTGCCGCCAAAAGTGGGGGTGTGGAATTTAGGGTCCTGTGAGGGGCTTCCATGTTTTGTAGCAGGTGTTACTCACTCACCTTGTACAGTCTTGCCCAGGTAGTCTCCCCTCCTCTCCTTGTTGATGACCGACTGGTAGATCTTTCCAGTGGTGAGGTTGTTGTCTTTGGTAAGACAGATGTCTAGGAAGCGCTCATAGTTCCCCAAGTCCAGATCCACCTCACCGCCATCATCGAGAACAAAAACTTCACCTGCACCACACAGACATTATATCCATTTACCTTAGGGTTAGTGAATACTAGTGAAAGACAATAACTACCATCTATTGTATGGAAACAGCTTGACCCACTCAGCGACGTGGTCTGTCTAACCGAAAAGGACACATCAAACAGCAGGCGATACCTCAAACAAGTATAAAAGCTCGCCGGAAGCACTCGATCGCTCACCGTGTTCATATGGCGAAAAGGTGCCGGCATCAATATTGATATATGGATCGATTTTGATGGCTGTGACATGAAGGCCGCAGGACTTGAGGATTGTCCCCACGCTGCTGGCAATGATGCCCTTTCCAATACCAGATATAACACCACCGGTAACCAGGATGTACTTCATAGTGGCATGTGAAGACTGGAAAAAAAGACAAAAAAAATTTGAATTTGAACTACACCTTGAAGACACATGACCATGCTTCAACTTGTTCAACCACATGTGAGATGGATGATGTAACACAGACAATGCGAGTGCTCTATTACCAATGTAAAACTCTGACTTACTCCTTGTATTCCTCTGTTGTAACATTACAATAACATGCATCAGCAATAGAAAGTATTAAAATCAGTCAATGTTACTGTGTTTTGAAACTTGGGAGAGGTGTGAGTACCGCTTTGTTTACATCTGCATCGCGCCCTCACGTTATCCAGACACATAACGCATGGTGACATTGAACGGGTAGATCCGACAAAAAACATGGAGGTACGTTTTAAAGCAGATCTTATAACTACTGCACGTTTAACATTGAGGTTAACCACATGATCTGAAATGCAATGGCGGGAAATACCAACAACCCAATAAGCACGCTCATATGAAGGAGGAGGCTCCTGTGAGCTTCCCGGGAGTCCAACCATCTTGTCATTACGATGCCAAAACGGCATCTGTCATTTGTCAGTAAAGTAATAAAGCACATAATCTCATACAAAGCTGTTGCTGTGGTGTGGACGGGGAAGTTTGACATAGCTTAGCTATTGTTCCACAAACTGCTGCAAGGACTGCAAGTCACAGCCAGTTTTGCAGGCTGACTGTTAACTTTGCGTCGTTGTCGCGAAATGTTAACAACGACGTTAAGTTAATATGAACCGCCTGCGTGGCTTGCACAGCTAACACGCTACAGTTAAACTAGCTAACGTTAGATAATTGTGACCATTTTATCAACGACACACTTCGCAGCATTATAAACGGACTCTCGGGCTCACCACGTAAGCCTCGTAATACCACACAAAACTTACCTTACGGCAAAACGAGAAAGACGTTATTATTGTATTAACTGTTGTGAATTCAACTGTCTCTACTTTTGTTTACGAAGCATCAGTCTCCACGTTCCCCCTGCAGTAGAAACACGTGTGTAGCAGCCTGACAGACAGGCTATCCACTTGTGCTGTAACAGTTTGTGTCCTTCCGTTTCAGTTATCTCATGGGTATTTTACGCCCTATGCTTCGCCTCTCAGGCACATCATCGGATGGCGCCCCCCACAGGATCCACCAATCAGGTGGACGGATGTCAGGGTTAGGTTACCGAGGGAGGCAGATCTGTGGGTAGGAATAACCCACAGCACTCGTGTCACAGAGGCGTTTTCACCGTAGGACGTCACACGTATTGAGGTGAACGTAATTCAAGGTCAATGCAAGCGCAATTTATTGTAATACGATGGATATGGAGAATTAATAATACTATCTGTATTACATGTACTCTTACACTACCGTTACTTCAGATCTGATACTGTACACACATGCAATCCACCCTAGACTGATCCCAACTACATAGTCTATATATAGTTTATATATATATATTTTTGTGTGGTTTACCGTTTGCCTTGCATACATTGTTTACATTTTGGATTTGTACCTCATTTTTTACCTTATTGCTAATGTATATATTATATTATATTGCTACTCCCACTTTGCATTGCAACTGCAGCACAGACATTTCGCTTGGGTTTAATAACGTTTTATCTGCCTTATTGAAACATTATGAATAATTAAGTTGTCATTTTCATGGACAGTTAGCTGATATCTTTGACATCTTTGTCCATGACTGTTCATGGACATATTTTATAATATCATCTTACATCATCATTCTAATTTAATTGTTTTAGTTTTTTTCACCTATACTTTAAAATATCTCAATAATTTTTTTCTAATCATTCTTATCATAATTCTGTCACCTCCTATTCTTTTATTTGTTCATCAGTTAATTTGTTAACAGCTTCACCACTAGATGGCATGTAAGTTCTATGTTGCATTTTCAGCATAGTTCTACGCCAAATTGAGCTTTTAACATAGTTATTCACACATATTGAACCTTGTGACTTTGAAAGGGTAAATAAGGCATCAGATACAGCAACACAGAGATTGATACTGTTGTAAGCACTGATACCCTTAAAGCTTCCGGTTTGACCAAGTAAGGCAGTACGAAATAGAGCAATGGTCCCTTGTAACCTCATTGATACAGTAATGCTGCCTGTGAGATATTAAAGTTTTTCTTCATGTATTCACTGTCGCACTGCTCCAGTTTTGCTGTAGGTAATGAGAGTGGTGATTCTAATTCCTTTCTGTCCATGATCTTGATCTAATTAAAGACCTCATCCCTGCCACCTCATTTTCATAAGCTGTTCCCTTCAATTACATCTGACAAGTGAGCACAGACACACATTAACCTCATGCATGAAGAGGTACTGTGCTTCCCTCATCTCTCTGCAATATTGAAATCACAGAGAGGGCAATTCAAAGGTACTTCCACCTCCTTGAATACACATTTTTGTAAAACACGTGAGTGGATGGCAGTGCATGGTATTAACCACCCTCAATATGTTCTAGTTTTCTGATACAGTGACAATATAGTGCCATGTTCTGCAGTGTTTCTTGGCAGTTAATGTTTGTCTATATAATGCTTTTTTTTTGTCTTCCACAAAGTGCAAGATAAGCCAATGAGTCTGGAGAGATATGAATACTGAAATAAATTTGGAGCTCATACACGATTGATTTACTTTGCTACTATCAAAATGGACATAACATCTTGCACAGATGTGCACAGTGACTGCAAAGTGTAAATACAAAGTGACGTGTTCATGGGCTCTTGAAAAAAATACGTAAAATACGAAAAAATGTAATAGTTTGTCATTTTGTGAAATATGCTTATTTGGTTTTCTTTATGAGGGTTGCCGCTGCACTTGGCTGCTGTTTGCCCTGAAATATTTCTAAATAGCATTTATTTTTAGAATCAACACTTGAAATGATGAAGACACTTGCAAATGACAAGGTAGTACAAAATGTAAACCAGACTTTGGTGTTTCATTTTTACCTCTTTACTTAAATATTTGAAATATTTCATTCCCCTTGAAAATGCAAAATAAATACTTATTTTCTGTTACCATAGCAGATTATCAGCAGCACAAATCAGAAGACAGGCGATGTTGACTAATATTCCCTGTTCTAAAAAATAACTCTTGGCTGTTTTCACTCACATTTCAATGTATCTTCCTTTTCTTCTCTCTTAACTAATTATTATGTTTTAGGAGTAGTAACTGAACACCTGTACTACTCTATATTAAAATGTAACTTCACCCCCAGGCCTGAGCCTGAGAAATGAAACCACGCCCACTTCCATTTGACTAAAGCCTTGACGCATCAATGACAAATATGACAGCTACAGTAGCATGGAAAATAGCAACATGTCATGGGTGATTGCATTTTGATGAATGTACTGTTTAACATGACAATAATTTACCCTGTGGTCGCTCCGCTTCACTCCTTCACTCCTTCACTACTTTGCCGGGAGAAGAGCGGGCACCAGCTTTGGAAACAAACAGGGACCCATTGCTGCCTTTGGCCCCAAGCCCGTAGTTCCAGTGATTTTGTGCAACAAGTGTAAGATTAGCATGAAACATGGTGGCATTAGCAAGCTAACATTAGCTAGCTAACTAGCCAGACACTAAATGAGAAAAATTAAACAGCTTATTGCTTCATCGGCGCACTCTTTTATCTTTTATCTACTCTTTTATTTAATGACGTAGATTATTTCCTAAAGGTTGAGATTAGGGGATATTCAAAACAGTAGATGACGTTTTAATCCATTTTTGACCATGAAATGCAGATTTTTCTGAATTTTGTAAGAAATGTCAATGCAAACATTAGCATTGATGTGTTTCATCACAGTACAGTCATATCATTAATTAATAGTTTGAAAAACACCTTTTATAGCAGTTACTCTTTCAAATAAGACCATCTATTGCATGTAATGTGATGGTATAAGAATAAACGAAACTGGTTCATAACAAACATTTTAATGGAAAATAACATTTCCACAAGGAAGGAGGATAGAAACACTACGAAAGTAAAATATCAGTTTGTGTTGGCAGATTTTTTTTTTCTTCACCTCCCCCCTATGAAGTTTGATAGCACTGGGGGTCAGCTGTCATGAGCCGCTTCACTCTCCCAGACCTCTGGAGAGGTCCAAATCCCGGCTCAAATAGACACAAAGAAACAGTAGCCCACATCCCCCGCACCCCATACACATTATTTATGAATGGGAGTGGTGCCTTTCCCTGTCCTTTTGTAGTTTTGGAATGTGCAAGATGGATCGATTTAAGATGGGAACACAGATGGCTCTAAAGGCACAATGCAGTACACAACCACTCAGAGGAAAAGTGAGCTCTTTTGGCAATTAGTGTCATTATGGCTGCTCATGTGCTTGGTGGGCTGGATAAACAGTGGCTGTGGCGGCAAATGGTTGGGCATGTGGGTAGCATGGATAATGATGATCAGTGTTGCAGCAGAGCAAAAGAACACTTAACCAGGTGATGGACAGAATACAAAGGGTTTGTCTTGATCAGACATACCATAAGAGGCAGGCAGTACATCAGGTGCTATAGGGCTACACATATGTCAATATTTTCAATTACTCTGCTTTCTTTTGTAGTTAATTAAATAATTGTTTAGTCTATAACATGTCAGAAAATTATAGGAAATGTCCATCACACATTCCCAGAGACCAAAGTGCTTGTTATTGTCTGAACAGCAGTCCAAACCCCAACAATATCCATAACGAATCATATACAAGAGAGAAAAGCAGCAAATCCTCCCTCTTCAGTAACTTTGATTGATTTGCTTTTAATAACTTCGACCAGCTTATCAAAATAACTGTTTGATAAAAAAATTGTTGATCAACTAATCATTTCAGTACTAGCGTTAAAAGATGAATTTGAGGGAAGGAATGTATCTATTATTCATTTTTATACAATGCTTAAATTATAAGCATTGCTTAAATTATAAGCATTGTATGATAATAATAATTATATAATAAGAACCAACACTTCTACAAATGTGAGATTAGAGATTACACTGAATACTTAAGCTCTTAAGTGACACACATACACATACACACACACACACACACACGCGCACACACACACACACACACACACACACACGCGCACACACACACACACACACACACACACACACACACACACACACACACACACACACACACACACACACACACACGCACACACACACACACACACACACACACACATTTTAATTCCCTGCCAGCTACAGTGACACACATGACAACAAGGGCAGGTGCGGTTGTAAACAGGAGTGAGACAATAGTCTCACAGAGAAATCCAGCTCATATAGACCTCTGGGGAAACCCACACTCTAAGTTTGTTGTCATTGCCTTAAACCCAGTTGATACTCTGTTTACTCTACACACGTAAATGAGTGTGTGTGTGTGTGTGTGCACGCGCCTGCGTGGGAGTGTGACATCTACCATTCTCTTCTCATTGCCTAAGACCACAAGTTATTGAGAAAACAAATGTCAGTTGAAGGGCGTTGTCTGTTTGGTGTCTGCACTGAGGGTTAGTCTTTCCTCCCACTGCTTGGAGCAAATCTAATTTGATTATGAGCACCAGTGAAGAAAGGCATTGACAGGGAAGAGTTTATTTGATAACATGGGACTAATGACAATAGAAAGACGAGAGGGAGTGAAATGGAGAGAAATATAAATTGAGTGATATTGTGAGAGAGGGAGGGAGACACTTTGATAGAGTGAAAGAGAAACTCTTCCCATCGGGGATGAGGCTCTGGATCGGTGCCTGGTATGCCACTGCACTGTCATCTGTGAGCGGCCTTGTACACGTGTGGAGGCCAGCATTTCCCAGGATCCCCGGCTGTTATCCCGACCCAAGTCCTAGCATGTGGCCTCCTGCTCTCTCCTGTCTGTTCCTTTCGTCCCTGCTTCCCTCGACCTCCCTCCTCCTGCACCTCGAGGGTCTCTGTTCTATCCTTCCTCTCTCCTCTAATCCATACTCCTCATTTCACTCTTTCTCTCCTTATCTCTCTCTTCTTTCTTCTAGCCAAAGCGCAGCTAGAGGCTGGGCCTCAGCCACCTCCATGAAAACAGATGACAGTGGGTTTTTTTTTTTTTCTCCCTCCCCACTGCCGCAGACCACCCTCCAGGAGAGGTCTGTCTGCCTGGGAGGAGAGGGGGGAAATGAGAAGGATTGATTCATTTAAAATGCATGCTCTCCTCTTTTTTCTACAACAACCCCCCCCCCCCCCCTCCTTCAGGAGGACATGCCTGCTCAATGAGAGATTGAGAGGAAGATCATGGGAGCCCATTCATCAAGCCACGTATTCCATTATAAATAATGTGTGTAATGTGCAAACAAGCCCCCAGTATTAGGGTTGTAGCCTTTAAACCAGGACTGCTATCATGTGTTCTGTGAAGAGTCGTTTCATGCTGGAATGGTGACAAGATCGATGAGTCAAAGCCAGGACAAACAGAGAGGGATTATTTTGTTGTTCTTAGAATCAAAACAGCTCCTTTTTCTTTCATAATTAAAAAGTATGACGGTGTAACATTTATAAAAAAAAAAAGCAGCCATGAATAAAAGGCCGATTATTGTCACAAAGCCACACAAATGTCCCTTATTTCATGTAAAAGATGATGATTCAATTCCGTAGTGTAACTGTTTTGTTTGTGTAAAATCAAAATAAACTGAGAAATGATTTCCCTTTCCTCTCTTAAATTAGTTTCATATTCAGTGTTGCTCCCCCAAAAATAACTGTAGTAACTGAAGTGGCATTCATAACACCCTGGACATCGAGTGTGATAACAGATCATACCAAAGATTGGGAAGATATGCACCCTGATGCCTTGTGACCACGTGCATTAGCACTTCTAGACCACATGTCATTCTCAAGTCAGATGCTAGGCCAGGGTGAACAAGCAGTCCTTTTATCACTAACTCAGTTATTCAATAATTTCAACCTCTTCATGCACCGAAGACTGTTCAGCTTGCTTACACCACTTAGCTGTGGCAGCATCCTTTACAGGCTTTACAAGAGAGGTGTGACTGGCTGCTGATACTTCCGTTGCCATCAAGTTCAAAATAGTTCATGGCCATAAAGTTTGGTGTCGTTTAAGATTATTTCCTTCCTCATGTTGCCGAATAAGACAGGCAAATGTCCCAAAATCTTTTTTTTAAGATGCTCTAACTCAGTGAATTAAAGGTTTAATTTAAACCAAACCACAGTTGGTGATTGTTGGAACAGTGCGAAGACTAACCAAAGGAGGTGTTGATGAGTTCAATTTGGTTTATTCGGTCGAATCAAGTGTGTTTTGATGATCAGCAACGTAAAATGACTGTTGTCTGAGTGGAATCTGGTGGCGTTGAGGTGAGCATCTTAATTGTATGTTTTGTACGTTAATAAATTATAATATTGTCCATCAAATTGGTGGTAAACATATCAGTAAAATTCGACATGTGCCCCAGCACTCTTCCATTGCTCTCATCTTTACCCTGCGTGATAGGATTCCATAACCATGAAATGTCCACAATTCCATGGCTGTCTCTATTTCAGTCCCATACCTCATGTGCACTTGCCAGTGTATTATGCCCACAAACGAGCTACAGTATCATACAATGAACTGTTCAATTGTGTTCAATAGAGGAGCTTTCTCCCTCAGTATCACAGCCACTTGCATTCGCCTGTGAGAAGTCTTCATGAAGGATTGCGAGGACAATGAATAACTTGATTAGAGGACACATCACTTTGGATCACGCGTATGGAAGAAAGCAGGGACATGACCCAGCCAAAACCAATGTGGTTGGGCCCTTGTGGATTGTGTACTGTTTAGTAACAAGCCTGGATGTAACGCCGACTCTCTACAGAGACCAAAGGTTTATCAAAGTCCACCATGAGACTGAGCTTCAAAGATTTCTATCATTCCAGGCAAAAAAGACTGAATGTGTTAGTTGTTGTCCGAGTGCATGAAGCATCTGAAACATCAAAGCTATTGACAGACATTTCCTGTCCCTCTGTTGTTTCTCTGTGGCAGATCCCCATACAGTAGCACTTCACACATGGTGCTTGCATGCTCTCCTTCCATACAGTGTGCGCTGTATACGGTGCCAGCTCTGGTTATTTTAATCTCTTCCTTTCCAACGTATGCTGGAATAGATTCCAGCCCCCTGTGACTCTGTACGGGGTAAACGGGATCTTAACTGCACACACTACCTCCTTATCTCTTGGTCAATGTTTGTCAAGGAATCCTCAGTGCTTATGCTGAGGTGCCCGAGGTTAAATCTGCACAGAAATAATCCACTTAAGATGGTTGACTCTAAGGCGTCGTGGCAGCTCAGCAGGTGCACTTGAGTTTGAATCTGACTCATGACTTTCGCAGCATACTTACCTCTCCTCTGTTTTACCTCTATCTTCATTGTAGACCCTCTAGTGAAGCATGGCTGCCATAAAAATAATCATTAAGGAAAGATTATCTCCCTCTCACCTCTCTCACAATTCCTCTCCATCTTTCATTGAGTTTGGAATGCACCAGTGCAATCTCCCCCACTGAGAATAGCACTTGTGTTGGGTAATTTTGTCTTACATAAGGGAGACTATTGCACACAACAAGACATGTAAAAACAACATCAGGCAAGGCCAGAGGGAGAGAATGCAATCCTCAGCTATTTGTAACGGAGAACAGGGGAGGGGCGGAGGGGTGGAAGATGGATGTGATTTCACATTAATTGTGTGGGTTCACAGGAGTGTGCGTGTGTGTGTCCACATGGGGTGGGAGGTGTTAGTGGAATTTCTGAGAGCTATGCTGATTTTACAGGCACAGCAGGGATTGTGTGAGTGTTTTTGTGTGTGCACATGTAAGTCAGCATGAATGCATGTGTGGGTATGTGCCCACATGTGTATTGAGGAACATGTGATTTTGTAGCTCCATGTGTGTATGTGTGTGTTTAAATGAGTTGTCATTTGTGTGTGTGTGTGTGTGTGTGTGTGTGTGTGTGTGTGTGTGTGCGTTGTGGGCCTCCACACTTGGCTGGGGGTAGTGAGTGGAATCTTATGAGTGTGATGTTACATTTGCAGAGTCTAGAGCCAGAAACAGGCTGGTTAATCTTCCACAAGTCAGTTGCTGCACAACAATGTTTTTGCTGCAACGAGCAAAAACAAGCCACGCGGGGAAGTAAATTAGCTTCATTAGCTCATAGATTGGCTGGTGAAGAAAAGTCATAAATCTACACCCAGACATTTTCAAAAAACGAACTGGAGAGTAAATATTGGACTTTATTTACATTAGTTACAAGTGTTACAAGAAACACGTCAAATTCATGCTCTTTGTCTGCTGGACATGTCAGAGATGCAAGGCCTCTATTTACCTCTGTTTATGGAGGCCAGCCTTTTCAGATAGGTTGAATAGGCCGCCTACAGCCAAGCCTAGGCTAATGTTTTTAGAGTAGCCTTCCAAGATTTGTGGCACAGAAAATGTGTGCAATGGCTGAGCAGTGTTAAAGGTATGGGCTACTTTATTAATGCACACAAACTCAACAATGGCCAATAGAATAGCAAAGTTGGAAGAGCGATTTTTAGGTGCACCTGGTTCCGGAAGTTAAAGTCTCTTAAAGGTAGAAAGAAAAAGTATACCATTTGGAACAAAGGGAATATTTTGAGTTTCCCAGTGTCACATGGATATTAGAGAGAGAGAGAGAGAGAGAGAGAGAGAGAGAGTATGACCTGTTTTAACACTTGCTCTAAGCAGCTTATAATATGTATTTAAAACTATTAATGCCAAAAAAAATTCTAATCAAAGCAAGTATTTCAATTAAAATACAATCATGTGAATTCCAAATCATTTGAACTGTGTGTTTTTATACAAATAATATCATAGATGACAATAACAAAATAAAACGATAACAATTTGAATTTTTGACGGTTTACACTAACTTTGGGACGGTTGAAATTATTATTTCTGGAGCAATGCTGAAAAAAGTTTGGCACCTTGCTGTCAATTATAGTTTTATAATCTTTTTATAATTATTATATATTCTTAGACAGAAAATCTGAATCGGCAAAAATTGGAAATCAGAATGGGCCAAGAAATTTGCAACTGGTGCATCTCTACGTATGCCAGAAAAAAAATTTGGAATGTCCCAATACATAGTATGTCAAGGCAGTAAAAATAAAAAAAATAGCAGGATGTTCTGCATTTTGCAGGATGCAAGCAAGCATGCTTTTCTGGCTATTCTGACCAATCCTCTCTGTGGGGCGGACACATGAGCAAGGAGGTCAAGTTTCATTGTTCAACGTTGTAATGAAGTAGGTTGTCCCAATTGGATGGATACTGCGTGCGACAGTACGTACTTTGTAAGGGCAGCTACAGTATGTACTAAAAGTAAAGAAAGTATGTGATTTGGAATGCAGGGATTATTTTGAGATTCCCAGTGTGAAACACAGAGCTGCCAGTTTAGTATCATGCTGGTCATCAGCTGGTTCAAATATAAACAGAAAGAAACAATCATTACAACTAAGAAAAACAGAGCAGAGACTTCTGAGCAAGACCTTCCAACTGTTTATCTATGACAGGTTATGTAACAAGGTTGTTTGACATGGTATGTGGTTGATATACTTGGCTAGATAGAGGATCTTCGTTTTGCCTGACCTGGTTGTTATCATTTAATAACACATTTTCACATATCCACCCACATTAGAAAGAAAGGATGACATGGCCCTTTTAATGCCATGTGGGTGGGTTTGTCATATGTGGGTTGTAACTCAATTAAGTATAGATTTATATAATATATTACCATATAGCTTAACTCTTGCTGACACTTCAAGCTGGATCAGCCACAACACAAACATCTGTTTACCCAGGTGGACTCAAATAGTTTTTGAGCCATTAAAAACACTGACACATTTTTGGACTTTGACGCGTCTGACGCTGGCCTGGGAGATATTCTGTTCCTCTAACACCCATAAAAGGGCTATTCTGGACTCTAAACATTGCTGCTTAACCGAACTACATGAAACATGGAGTCATTCCTGGAGTTACAATTTATAAGCTTGCCTGGTATTTTAGAAAACTGAAATCAACCCAACCCTTAAAGTTTAGCCTTTTTTTAGCTAACAATTAGCGTTCTTCTACATATATACGGCTGACTTGGTGTTGCTGCAAATGCCAGATCCCAACTTGAATCTCTTGATTTCAAAAAGCTATGTTGTTGCTTTGGATCAAACTCAACTGTGCATGGTGTAATATTTCAGGGCTGGCATAATCTGTCAGCATTCCCCTCAGATTTAACCTGCTGTCTCATGAGATGATTGCAACAAAGTTTCAACCCTGCTCCCTGAGAAATTATGAAAGCCAATTACAATTGATCATGTTTTCACTTTGTTGTTCCCCTCTCATACCCCTCCGTCTCTCTGCTTATCCTCCTATCGCACAATTGCCTTTTCTCACCCAGCGTTCATTTCACTCTCCAAGCCAGAGGTGGATCAAAACACCCAGCCCTACATGCATAATCACACAACACTGACCTGAATTCCCCTCTTTTTCCTTTGCTTCCTCTGCTTCACTGTTCCTCTGTCACTGCCGCCCCACCCCTTAATTTCCTCTCTCTCTCTCTCTCTCTCTCTCTCTCTCTCTCTCTGTCCTCCCTCCAGCTGCCCTTCTCCTCAAATTGAACCCAACACATAAGGTGGTTTTGTGACTTTTTTTCGTGTCGTTTTGTGTGTAATCACCACATTCCGAGGACTTCACCTATTTCTCAGGATCACAATTTCGTGAAAACACTTGTATGCAGGGTGGGTGTTTCCAAGGTTACCGCAGAGGCACTAAATAACTGTGACAGCTGTGGCTGGGGACTCTAGTCAAGCAAAACGATACCGCCATAGATACAGAGTACTAGTAAACAACATTTATCCCCCCCCCCTCCCGCTCTAAAAACAAACTAATTAGTGTTATGAACTCAAACAGACATCAATGTGAGCCCGGTTCCTTTGACAGGTCAAAGCTTGTGTCATGTGAGCGAGCAGTGTAACAGGAGGGTATTAAAATAAACTGCACTATCGCAAGATTTGTGGAATGCCAGCCACTGGCCGCAAACGGCAGCTCTTCAGGCAGAGACCCAAAAACATAGTCACAGCTAACGCCACTACAAATCTGTCATTACATTACATCCACTGTACTGAGAGGTTAGTGGCAGAGGAGAATGCCTGGATTGTAATCTCCACACAGTAGTGTGTCTCTGGCCATCTGTGCCGCAGTGTTACTGTGTGTGTGTCTAGCGGTCTGCGTGATGTCTGTTCTGTGACCGTGCGGCTGGTGCCGCATTCATCTTTCAGTCACCCAAAAGCAGATGTCACCAGGACGATGGGGAGCGGCAGATTGCCGTGGCGACCGACCGGTGGCAGGTTGAAGGTGTCTCCGCCCTGCGGTGCCCAGCAGATGGAAGCTGAGGTCATTATCTGCTGCTCTGTTCATCTCCTTACCCCCCCACACCCCCGTACCCTCACTCTCTCTCTCTCTCTCTCTCTCTCTCTCTCTCTCTCTCTCTCTCTCTCTCTCTCTCTCATACTGCGTCACCATACTGCAAAGACGTATCAGACCCATTACTGAGTCATTGGCATTAAATGCAAACACATTATTAAGTGCTTGACATCACGCAAACACATCATGCAATTTACACTGTTTGTCCTGCTGTCAATGCAATCTCATTATGACGGTCTTCTCCGTGGGTGTGATGAATGTTTCCTGGTGTACAGAGGCCAACCATCACAACCCTGATACCAGTGATGGAAAATGGAGGCACAGCAGTAGCCCTTAGTGTTCTCTGCCCCCCCCCCCACCAATTGTAGAGCCACTCCATTTCCTCATAAACAGCAAAAGCAGAGAAAAGAACAGCGATTAGTGGCCGTTCAGAACAAATAAACCAAGTCAACAACTACAGGCGGAAAGTAGGGCAGCCTGGAAAGAAGCACTCTGCCACAGCAGGCAGCAATTCCTGGTTTATGTTGCCAGAATCCTTCTATAATAAGCTGTGCGGGCAGTATGGAGGACATGAGTAAAGCCATGTTTACATGCTTCATGTCATGTCCTTTCTGTGTGCCGCGCTTCAGACAGCTGTCTATAACATGGGGTTTCCCTGACCACTGCAGCATGGAATGACTATCTACAAAGCTAGGAGTGTCAGCAATTATCCCTCAAACTGCCGCAGGCTACAGTATATTGAGCAAATTTCACTTCCTGTGTGCCTAGTGCTCCTGGCTGCTGCTCAGCGGCTCTCTGCTGTTTGGTTTTCTCCTCTCTTACAAACATGAGACACACGTTCCAGATGTGTGATGTGGTGCATTATTGAGGCCATGGAGTATTTTGTTTGTGCAAAGCGCAATGATGTTTGCAGCTCTGGCACCTGTTCAAATGTGCCGCGTTATTCTAGTTTGTTTGCTCTTCTTGGTTAAAGCAGCATTGTAACCATTCGACAACATATGGCCAGCTTCTCTCCTGTGAGTGAGTGAGATAGAAGTGTTGGCTGTTTTACTGCCGTGCGCACATGTGGCACACAGACGTGCCGAACACCAGCTCACTGGGGCGTTGCTGTCTGGGCATAAAGCTTCATTTTATAGAGCTACTGAAATGATCAAAAGTTATAGGCTTGTATGCAGTTCAGCTTACCTGTTTGTTAATTGTTGTCAGGCATATTGCTTTAAAGCAAAAGCTGAAAGCTGTAATGTTTTTATTTAATATACCATTCAAATTGGGAAAACTCTTGATGCACTAAAAATAAATAATAAAAAACCTTCACTTCAACTGTGTGGCTGAGAATATTTTCACATCACGTGAGTTTTCATTTACATATTTGTATGCGCAATTTGAAGTATCACCTTAGAAAAGCTTTATGGTAATAGGAACATTTGATAAGACTCCCTCAATTGCAACGGAAATGTTGTTACGCTCACTTGAGGTGGTTTTTGCGTTAGTTGAAGAGTTGAAGCGCTTAATCGGATGGGGAAACGCCTTTGCCGAATAAATTCTGATGTGGCGAACATTTAACACATGACATATCAGCTGTTTCTGCTGTCAGCATCTTCTTAGTCATTCCCATGATGTGCACATACTTGTCTTCGTCTCCAAACAGCAAGAAACATGGACAATACTACATGACATGACTACATGAAAATCTTCCTAATTGAATTCCTGAAGATGTCGCTTCAATTTTCTCTCGTAGATTGATAAAGTAGTTAGAACCTCTCCGTTTTCTACTCAGTTTTCTGGCGGATTGCAGCCAATGCGCAGCCTATTGCGCCAAACCTCTGACAAAACTCCGCTGTAGCAGAGTTTATTCACTCCAAACCAGTTGATGGAACCCCGCCTTATTCACATTTCCTTTGTTGTGACATTTCAAAAGTTTGCTTAAG
Source organism: Leptoclinus maculatus (assembly GCA_032191485.1). Classification (NCBI taxonomy): domain Eukaryota; kingdom Metazoa; phylum Chordata; class Actinopteri; order Perciformes; family Stichaeidae; genus Leptoclinus; species Leptoclinus maculatus. Next base: position 6,003,408 of record JAVDOI010000008.1, on the reverse strand, counting down.
ATTCGCTTGAGAATTGAATGTCAACACAGCTAATGAGGTGGAACACGTTAAGCTACACTTGCTCTCCCTCGCCTTTGCTGTAGTTAAACATGTGTGGATCACTATAGACTTTGTGATTAGGTGATTAAACATTGTGCAAACAAAAAAAAATGATACAATGAAATAACAAAATAAAATACTACAGGTTTGAACTGATTTAATGTCCTCATTTACACAGATAGTACTGTGTTTCAAGAGCCCTTTTAATAAAACACACCTTTGTAATGATATTTTGTTGCAATTGAGGGAGTACCTATACCTATATTAATATATATATATGCTTGTAAATATAAAACTATTTACCAATTGAATAATGAATCCCGATATGTGCACACTCACACGTTCCATCTGTATATCAGTGTGTACAGGTCATTTGCAGCATATACACACATTGACACATGCATATACTCTACACATGTGCACAGTCTATTTAGTCTGTTGTCATACACAAATTGAAATCAATGCCAAACTAAATTAAACACCAAATGGGGAAGAGGGGCTGCAAATTGGCGAAGACATAAATTGCAACATCTGTTGCATTTCTTTTTCCTGTGGAGCACGATTCATCAGCATCGCTCTGTTAAATGAATTTAACAGATAAATAAAACATTATAATCAGGTCAGGTTTATATATTGTTCAACCCCAATATCACAAACATTGACCTGAAAGGCTTTACAGTGTTTACATTGCGTCATGCGACTGCCCACATAGTGACTCCCCACATTATCCGTAAATAATTCTATTAGGGTAGAGAGTGTTTGGTGTCCAGACGGAAGCTTAATCATTAACATAATTCCAGACTGTGAGGCACACTTCAGTCTGCGGTGAGGCTGTGTGTGTGTTTCCTCTCCCCCCCCCCCAGAGGTGCATCTCAGGGAACCGTTTTTTGGCCCCTGTAGCATTTTATTGAGTAATCGTGGGGCTTTGGAGCTCTCAGTCACCCATTTACATGTCAAAACCTCCCCAGGCTCGGGATGTGAGGGACCCAATTTGGAATGACAAAGCTCGGCCAGAGACAGCTGATCCACAAAGGAGGGCTGGTTAAGTTCTTCCTCCCAGTCACCAGCTGCTCCACTGACCCATAGTACCTCTATTCAGCAAACACACACACAGGAGAGAGAGGGGAGGGCTGCCACGCGCGTATATCAGAAGAAACTGAGAATGGTGATTTATTCTTATAAATTACCTTTGGACATGCTGCTGAAACACTATAGTTATGATTCAGCCCCAAAATGAAACACGTTTTTTCGGAACATACCTGTCCATGTAGATAAAATGTTGCTTTTCCTAGTATTTACAGCCTGATTTAAAATATTTCACAATATAAACTCTGCTCAGTTGTCGAGAATGCTGAATTTCTTTTTTTCCCACCTCAAACACCAAAGTGCTTTTTACGACAAAAGCAGGTCACGGCAACAAATCCTTCCATGGTTGTGTCTTTGGGGTGTGACATTACTGCTTTACTGATGAATTCCAGTGCATGCAGACTTTTGTTTCAACCGCTTTGTATATGTATTTATTTATTTCACTTTTATTCATTTTTTAAGCGAAACAAAGTGTAGAACATGACAAATGAGATGAACCACCGCTGATTTTTCGCACAGCCCTGCCTGTGCAGCATCTGTCACATGGAGCACCACTCTATTTGTGTCTGCATCTGACACAAAGTGGCTCGGGGATTTGTCACCTCCCCTCCCTGCATTGTGTACTGGAATGACAGGATACTGGCTGGAACTTGTAAGTCACACCCAGCATGCTTCTCTTGGATTGGTGCTCCACATTTAAATGAAAACATGTTGCTCCTACTCCCGTACTTCCACTTTCTAGCTCATGAACCTGCCCTCCAAAGAGGTGCAGGAGGAAAAACACAGGCCTGAGTTTGTAAGACAGCAAAAGACAGGAAGGGATAACTGAAGGATCAGGGCCAGATGGTAAGGTATGGCCAGCTCCTGTTGATTACATAAGTCGATTTAAACCAGGGAAAAGGGGGACGCGTTTCATTAGCGTCACTGGTGCCAGATCTATATTTGGAGCATGAGTGCAGGGATGAAAATATCCTTTAATAGCCCAGTTTGGGAGCTTTATTCCATTCCACTTTCCTGCCACAAGGATAGTGACAGACGGAGCACAATCCGCAGAGAGCAGCTCTATTCACCCAATCACAGCGCTCCCTCGGGCAGGGAAGGAAGGAGGAGAGTGTGGGAAAAAGGAGAGGGGTGGAGGAATGGGGTGGGGGAATGGGGAGGGGGGGGTGGAGATACAGAAGGACGAGATGTGGCGACAAGAATGAGCTCAGAGCTGTGTGTGTTGTTTGTTTGAGAAGCCATTTAAGAATGATACTTCAAAAGAGCAGAGTAGCTTTACTTGAAATATTCAACAGTGAACAACTTCACTATATTATGTAAAATACAAAGTAATGATAATGTCGCATATGCAAACTATTTTCTCAAATTCAAATGAATTTGCCTTTTATATCCCATGTTTATAGCTAAATATGCAACAACTAAATTATACAGTGTGTTACTTAATGCAAATTCTATACAATACAGGTATTTGTACTTTAGATATATTTTGTCACACATTCCTCTCATCCACAAACAGCGCGGTTTTTTTTTCTGGTCAATAGAGTCCAGGAGTGGCCTCAGACAGAAGGGTAAGAGAGTCACAGTCAATGCTGCTGCAGATGCGTGGGGGCTGGGAGGGAGTGTGTGGTGGAAACCCGATCTCCTCATATTGGGTGCCCATTGCCCCCAGAGAGAAAGGAAGAAACAAGAGGCCCAGCTGTCCTTAACAATGGACCAGCCAGGACTCAAATGGCCTCTTTCAGTCCCCAGGCTCTCCAAAGGCTGCTTCCAGGGAGACTAGCCAGGACATGCGTAGATTCACAGCAAACATGTCTTGTCTCTGCTTTGGACAAGCTGTTGTGTTTGTGTATGTCTGTATGCACACATGCTCAAGCCTGTATGTGCATATTATTAGTAATCAGATATACACTGACATTTAAAAAATATAGCGGTGTGCATTGTGTTTCTGGATCCACTTTGTTCTGGTTTTTCACATAGTCACATAGAGAGACAATTCATACTTTCCACGAGTGTCCACGAGGGACTGCTTTGGTCCTTGTGACATAAATGTCATCATACGTCCTTGTTGGCGAGGGTCCACACGGGAACCCCAAGTGGGGAATGTCCGCGTGCAGACGAAAATGTGTGTCCAGGGAAAACACTCTTTCAATACTTGCTCATGTTGAAAAAGTATTGCAAAACCGGACTAAATACCATTTCTTTCACACTACTGAGGGTGTGTGATGCCATCAGAGGATCTACATGTGTATCGGAAACATGGCAAGTGACCTGCAGTTCCTTTATCATCATCTCGTCCATTTTAATTACACAGGAAATACTGAAGCTGTTTGTGAGCAAAATCTTGTTTAGATACCATCTCTTGTATCTCAAATGTTGTGTACATTACAACTCTACTCATCCCAGAAGACTTTAGCCTTTGGGGGAGGGGAACAGTAACTAAATCTGCACTGCCAGAGCCAGGCAGTTTGTCCCACCCATTACAACCCAGAAACCCCAGGTTCGATAAAGGCCATATGTTAAATTTCTTTCACTAATATCACATACGCCTCCTGTTTGGTAAGCAGCAGGATCTTTGAGCCCAATTCACATGTTGCACAGATGTAGCTTAAAGTTAATTCAAGCACTTTTGAAGGATTCCCTGAAACGGTTTTGTATTGTGAAGATGTGTAAACTCAACCCAGCCGATACTCCAAGCATGTTGCGAAAAATGCATTATTTATTTGCAAAATACTTGATGATCTGCATCTGCTCTCCATATTCACAAAGTGTTTCTCTCGTGATCACCCCCTTTGGCTGTCAGTTTATGTTGTGTGCTGGCTGTTGATTGCTAATGTGGATGATGGTTCTGTGATAAGTGTGTGCATGAGCGCATTGGAGTTTGAGAAAATACATTCGGGAGATAGACGTGTGGGCGAGACAAAGAGAGGACAACGTTGCGTGTGATGGTGTTTTGTGTAGGTGACGATCCCCTGGGTATTTCACCAGAGCGAGGTCTTTATTCCGTGCTGCACAAACACAGCCAGCGCTCCACAGGGGAAAGCACTAGTCAGTCAGATGCAGGGCTTAAAGCGAAGGCTTCCCCTCCCCCCACCACAACGATGATCCTCACACACACACACACACACACACACGGACATGGAAGCTTGCATGCAAGCTACACATATGCTCAAAGGCATATAGGAGAATGCTTCCACTTACACACGCACGCACACACACACACACACACACACACACACACACACACACACACACACACACACACACACACACACACAGGTTTGGCCTCTTTCTCCTTCACACACTCAATTGTCCTCAGTGCCCTCCCTCTGTTTATTCATGGCGACCCCAGTGCTGATACCATCTCATTCTATCTCAATTACATCAGCCAACTCCCCATCCTCCTCAGCAAGAACTGTTTTTCTTCTTTCCTTACGCTTGCACTTGTACCCTCTGTCAGTTCCTTCTGTCTCCTTTAACCAGTATCTGGGGTTATAGAATAACAGGCTCCATATCCAGATGAGAAAAAAAATATGAATACTATGATTGGCACCTGTGTCAATAGGTTTCAGGCATGAGGTTGAAGCTTTAAAACCCAAACAAAACAAAAAAAACGACAATGTGGATTTAAGACAAATAGGAGAGGGGTACAAAAACATGCTCCATGGGAAACGATTGGGTGGTTGCATTCAGTTGCATCACCGCTCTTGGTTACACCAAATAATAATCTGGCCACACGTTATAAACTCAAAGATTTGCAAAGCATAGCATGATGTAATATGACAAACATCAGACAAGATGCAACAATGCAACAAACACGTTCTTAACAATACATTTGCATGACTTTCATGCAAATCTTCATGACCATACATTCTCTGAAACATCTGTGTACACATAATAAATTCAATGTAGAAATGTTCCACAGTATATCTTCCATACAATTAATGAAAAGCTTTGGCTGATGAGGAATATGACCTGAACAAGCTGGCTTGTGTATTCACATCTTTTTAGGCAGGGCTTGGTGCGATGCCATTGTTCCGACAGCCCAGTATTCCGAATCCCCAATAGTCTGAAAAATGTCCCATTGGACCGAAAGCCCATTTGTCCAACAGCACGTTATCCCCAAAACAAACTCCCATTGTTACAAAGTCCCATTGCTCCGAAAATACAAACTCTACATGCAAGGAACACAAGCACATGGCTAATTATTATGCAAAATGACCCGAAACCCTGCTTCAGAAATAATCTCTGAAGCCTAAAGAAAATGCTAAATGTTCCTTACCTGCTGAGGTATGTCATTCTCTGTGGCAGGAGGGCCATTAAGTGAAGGAATGTGTTCTCAATATGTCATACATCACTTTTACAGATTTGATTTTCAAGTCCCTATTGCAGCTAAAGTCCTTACAGGGTCTTTTTCAGTCAAGTTTATAAGTCACAGGTGTCTTGCTGCTGCAAACAATATTGTCACATCATCCAAACTGCTGTATTGCTATCCCTTCTGTGTAGTATTTCATCACAATTCCAGTGTGAAGTATCAGACAAATAGCTTGATGAGCCAGATTGTTCGTCTCCCCGCTGCCTTTTATCACGATTCCCTTGCTAGTTTCTTTGCTCTCTGGTCAAGAGCTCTCATTGTATTTCTCACACAGCACTATACTTAATCAAGTGCCTTTTGAAAATATACTCTAATGGATCTTTTCTAAATGTATTATAGTAAAATGAACTGTGATACTGATTAAAGCTGCTGTGGGCTGTGCTGTGAAGTGTATTACCTCACTGCTGCTTTTGATGCACAAATGGTTAGTATAATGCCTACTGAGGTATTTTGGCAAATTGGCCCTGATTGCACTTAATAAATAGTTGCACTTGTTTACAATAACAGTGGTCACATTTTATTTGTTAGCTTTTTTGGTCTGGACCATGGATGCATGAAGAGAACTGGATACAGCGTTGGAGACGGGGCGCCGTTCAATCCCATGAAAGTGGCATAAGTGGCGCGTGAAAAGTTTGACTTTTGTATCTATGCGTTCATAAAGCAAGCGGACTAGCGTTTTCTTTAACCCCGCCACCAAGCCCTTGGTTTTGGTTGTATTCACATGAACGGAGGGAGGAAAATGACTCTGGATTCGGCTATTAGGGATTTTCTTTTTTTTTATCTTTTAGGAACTAATCATTTACATAAGGGCTATTAAAATGTTCGTACTAGGAAGTTGATTTACCTCAAAAAAATTATCTGCTCATTTACAGAATGCTCTTGTGTAAGTAAGTAATTTAATATATGTCTATGGGGAAAAGTCTTTTTGGGTCCAATGGCATCACATGGCGAACCCTGAAGTTGTAATTCCACAGTTGCGCCACTATGTAAAGTTTGCTTCAAAGCCTGGTGCTCTTCCTGGAGGCTTGGTCTGCATAGATATATTTTTTTTTTCCGGTATCCGGAATGTGTTGGGTAATTTGCGCCTATCCGTTGCAAAATATGAACACACACACAGGAAAATTGAAAGTCTGCGATTGAACTTCTGCAATGTAGTGGCCATCCACTTCCTGTGATAGACAATAACAGGAAGTGGTTAACAAGCACCCCTAGTAGTGGAATGCCTAAAAAAATAAATAATAATAATATGGCTGTTTCAAAGTAAATGTCAGAGTCACAACTACAGCACACCCCAACAAAATGATTCTGTTCATAAAAAGTCATCACTTTGGGCTAAGCTACTCATGTGACCGAGCACATAATGAGGGGTGTGTCTGTTTTAGGCACTGTTAAACATGGAACAATAAAAAAAAGCCTAAAAGTCAAGTTTTACTATATCCTTGTAAATCTTCATTCACCCTTGAGAGATTTTCTCAACACACATGCAAATACAAACAATAACACTGTAAACTAAAACACATGTTATTGATATATCTGGCCTTCTGGGTTCATTTTGTTGTTGGGTGGGATTGTAGTTTATCCCTGCAAACAAACAACAACTCCTTTCAAGACAGCACTTTTGAGTTTGGCTGTATAGAAATAATCTATGTAAACCAGTAGGGCTTTATGTCAGGGGTTTGGTGCTGAAACAAGATTAAGGGACTACAGTCGTACTAGTGACTCTGTGAGGCTGCACGGCGGTGTCTTGAACTAAACGCTGACTCAGTATACTAACATGCTCACAAAGACAATACCAACATGCTGATGTTTAGCCGGCATAATGTTTACCATGTTCACCATCTGAGTTCAGTGTGTAAGCATGTAACCTTTGCTAATGAGCACTTAAACACAAAGTACATATAAAGGCTGATGGGAGTGTTTTGCAGGTATTAAGTCATAAACTATTTCATTGCCTAAATAGACCATGATTCTTCATTACTCTCTTTCATACTGATCTTTACATCACCGATTCGATCTCTCCGTATACTCCACAGGTGAATGCAACATTTCTTTTCAAAGATTGTCAAGAGGCTATTTAGGAAAACACAGTAAATCTTCACCTGCAATGAAAGTAGATGAAGAAGACTAAAGCCTTATCTGCCACCTTACATGTGTAGAGTGGGTTGTTATGTCTTGTAAAGAACATATCAGCTTTCTGCAAATGAATACCGTCTCAAGCACATAAGTGAACATTCATGCTTGTTAAGCTTATTCAAGCAGTCCGAATCCTGTATATGATTTTAAATGGTAGCAGAGAAAGTATATTATCTACCATCCCTAATAAGCATTCATATGTGCAGCTACCCAGCGAAATGATGATACTTCTTTTTCTCTCAGTTTGTAATTAATGTTCTTTGGGGGATGTGTAAATATAGTTGCTCAGTCTTTTAGCCAATTACGCAGAACAAAGACGGCGGATGTCAGCAGAATCCTCAGCGCTCTGGGAGCTCCCAGCGCAACCAGGACTGACCTTCAGGCTTTCACTTCTTTGCCGCTCCTTATCAGCAAGCATTACTTTGTTATTGTCATCCAGACTCACTGCAGTCTTCCAAGGACATTTTGGAGAATGATTTGTGCATGAAATAAGTTTCCACAGCATAATTATATGCCAAACAAAGACTATGTTGTTGTTGACCCTCGCATCGACCTATTTGTATGTCTTCCGGTGATGGTAGGATCTTCATTTTTTAAAATGCTGCAAGAATAACTGATGTTTTTCTCAGGCCATTATCATCCTATTCTATTCAGTTTGTCAGCACCTGCTTTTTGTCACAATATCTCACTTGAAGGTGAGATACCTACATTATATTCATAAAAAAAATGTATCTGTGTGTTGAAATGTGTATTTGTATATCACAAAGGCCTCACTCTCTAACAGGTTTGTATAAACTAACCATCATTCACCACCCTGAAATATGCATGTTTACTCAACATACCCTATAACAGGGGTATGTATTCTCCTACAATTGTCCTGCAACACGTGAATTACTCGTCTTTTTAAAATAAACTTCCATCATTACAGGAAACAACTTGGTTAGGTTTAGGAAAAGAATGCGGTTTGGGTTGCAATAACAATTCGGAAGTGGCGTTACTTGAGTACGGAAGTTAGGTGACTAATAAATCAACAATGACTTCTGGTTTCACACAGGACACGAACAATGGTCTCCTGGGTGTAAGTCCAGTCCTTATACTTCCTGGTTCACAATTACGTGGAACAGCCTGGTGTACTTCGTCAGTCACTATGAGCCTTGTTAATAAATGGAGATGACTCTTATATTTAGTTGACAACAATATGGCGTGGGACGTCTTCATTTGATTTTGGGATCATGAGGTACTTAGCATGCCACAGCTTGGTCACCATTGCCAACAGCCATTGATCTCAATGCCTTGGAAGCAAGCATCCTGGGATATACCTCTGCTTTAAAAGGGATGAGAGCAGTTTCTGGTACTAGAGCTGCAGTCATTTATGATGACTTTTCCAAATGAAAGTAAGTAGCAGTTAAAGTACCAGTGAACCGAAAGTCAGAGCATCTTTAGCTTCTGTACTGTAAGTATTCCCCAATGAAACAGAATATTTGAACGGGGTACAATTACACCAGGGATTGAAATGAAATCCTTTGCATTCGATTGAATATGATGAGTGAAATAAAGTTTAGTTTTTTTTTAGTGCACAATATGACCGGGAATGTGATCTAAAAGGGTTATAAGGGCATTTTTCATTTCATCTCGACTTTAACAGCGTTACAAAGCCCTTCCTCTACCAGCTAACCTTGTCCACATAGACTAAGCTCTCACAGTAAACCTATCATCGATGGCACGTAGGTCAAGTGACTGAACAAGAGCAGCAAGCCACCAGCTTGTTTTTCTGCTCTATGTGCTTTCCACTGGCTCTATTGTTGGAGAGTACTCTACTGCTCTCAGCTCAGCAGTGTGCAAAAGTGGCAGCCACTTCTCCCCTGTCCATCTGCATCTTCAGTACATTCAAAATATACATATTTTGAGCTGACAAGCAGGTACAAGCATTGCTCATGCTCTTCCATTGGTAAGGAGCACTGGTTGTCTTGAGTCTTGAACAAGTGTTTTGTTGATTGACTATTTTAGGCTGAACCCGTGGAGCAAATCAGTGAACTTCTACTACAATGAATATAGTGTTGCAGGGATGACGTATGTTTAGATAATCTTCCCAAATGAACTTTTATCATTTTTGAGGCGTGAAGGCAGAAGTAAAAGGAGGAGGAGGAGGCAAATGAATCAGGTTAACTAAGATAGCCAGGTTCTAACCAATGGAGGAGCATGAGGCAGGCGCTTAAACATTCAGAAGCAGGGTATTAATCTATATTTTAAAAGAATAGAAGACTGTTACCGAGCATATGGGCTAAAAGATGAGAAGTGGACTGTGCTGCAAAGGTTTCTTTAGACATTTAATACTTTTTTCCCGATGAAGTAAATGAAAAACTTTTGCTGTACACGGAGATAAAACTACTTTTGTTTTGTTGCATATACTACTGTACATATTTGGTGCAGGTAAGTTTAAGTCACAAAAATGTTCCACAGTATATCTAGATCTTTGCTGTGACGTTTGTGTGCAATTGCTTTTGTAATTCATGTTATCAGAGATTATTTACATGAATCATTTCATTTTTCATAACAACACATATTTTCATATGAACTAGAGGGACAATGTGTAACTATATCAGCGTTCTTATTCTCCAACAATGGCATACCTTCTTAGTCATGTAACAATAATCATACATGTTTTTATTACATACATTATATATTATATAGTCCTTATTATATCTCACAAACCAGGATAGGTGAGCCACACTAGAATAGCATGGATCATTTCCAACAAGGGCATAGCCTCCATAAGAAAAGGACATTGTATTGGAAAGGAAAAGGACACATGAACCCTCTTTACCCCTGTCACTACTTCACTCTGCATTGATCCAATTCCAATTTAACCTCATGACGAAAGACGATGTTACCACAATGACAAAGAGTCAATGAGCACTGGAATGGCTTCAATCAACAGGACACATAAAAAAAAAAAGAAAAAAAAGTGCTGTGACCTGTGATGAAAAATCAGACGAGGCAGCAGGAGGTGTGGCTCATTGCCTACAGGATGTCTGAAAAATGGGTCACACATGTGGGAGCACTGATCCTTATGTCTGAGTTACAGAAGACAAAAGGATTCATACTATGCCACAGTATACACAGGGGCCGTGACTCCCTCAGCGCTGATGGGATAGCATTGGGGGCAGGGAGCACATCGGTGGCCTTGTTTAATTAGATTTAGTCTTGGTTGCATCCAACCTGAGGGGTGGGGGGGTGAATGTGCCGCGCAGACAAAGTGGACATTCATCGGTGTTGCCAATCACACCGGATGTGATTAAGTTACACACCCTATGGCTGCAGCGCTGGGGCTAGCGTTACACTGGTCGCCAAAGCCAAACATAAGCATGCTGCATTCACAGCCTCAAAAGGTCAAGAGGTGTTGGATTGTTTTTACACGAATACCCAAAGAGGTCACATTAACATCTAAGTATTACACCCAGGTCTCAATTATCATTTTAGTGTCACGACCACGTATATGTTAAAAGGTGAAACTGTAGACTGAGAAGCCCAGTAATGGCATACTGTTATTAGGGACATAAAACGTTCTACAGCCCATAAGCTGTGAAGAATGCATTAGTGCTGAGTTTCTAGGCAACCTACTTCTTCTACACAACAGCAGTCACAGAGACATGCATGTTAGATCGTATGGATTGATTTACATTAAAGAGAAACTATCTGCAGTCGGTATTCATGTTTCTTACAAAAGGAGCCATATATTATATTTGCAAAGATTCTTACAGTGAAAAAATGCCGAATTGAAACGCTGAATGTTTACAAACAAATAAATATTCTCATCAAGACTTTTTACATACAGTGTAGGTATGCACAGTGTGCATGTGTCACATGTTTTTTATATCACTGTGGATGTGATGATGTAAGCATGTGTTCAATTCCAGTCAAGCAGAGTTGCATCAGTTGAGTTTAATTGCTTACAGCCTGGATTGTTTGGATCCCATCCACTGAAATCACATTTGCATCATTTGAATGGGAGGGCTGGCACGCGTCTGTCACTCCGTGTGCAATACTGTGAGCACACCTAGTTTGATACAGATCTTGACGAGAACTAAAATACAACAGCTTTAATCAGTAAGATTACGACAATCGAGCATTTGGGTCATGCTGAAGTGGAATTGATGAGACGTGATTTGACAGGATTTTTTACAATGTCGACTACTTGTGCTGCATGTCTTGAGGAAATTTAAGTTGCCAACCCTAAACCAAATATTGTTTCCCTCTTCTCTTCCAGTTGCATCAAGAGTAAACAGGAAGCTTGTGGCGGGTTATAAGAGGGGGAGGGGAGGCACAAGCTTAGGAGGAAAGCAAAAATGGAAGGACGAAAGAAGAAAGAAAGAAAGAAAGACAGTTTAATTTATCATCATTGTTTTGTTTAATTTGATAGTTAAAAGTAGAAAAAAAACAATAAAGATTGAGGTGGAAAAGGTGACAGACCACCAAACTCTTCTTGGGCACCAAGCATTTTGTGATAGACAGCATTTGACATTCCTGTGTGTTTTAAAAATAGTCCTCCAAAGAGGAAGAGAGAAACATGATGTGCAACATTTTGTCGCTGATCTGTCTGACACATGACACTAAAACAGCAGCTCGCTCTGAGCAGCGTATTTACTCAGCACAGCAGCAACCTTCTGAAAATCAATAGTGGAGATAATTGAAAAGCTGAGTTAGCTCTGTAAGCTTCTTCAGTCTTGCATAGCATCTCTATGCAACTTGTTGGCTGCCACTTAATTGATCAACAGCACGCATTATCCCAAAAAAAACCTGAAGAACCCAGGCTGCCAGCCTCCCATCACTTGGCACAGGCACACCATGTAAATTTCATGACCACAGCATGTTACCGCTGCCAATTCTTTGCTTTTGAGTCGGATTCACCGGCTATAGGGCTTTTATCTTTTATAATGCTGTTTTTGTCTTTATCCGACGGTCTCAATGAAAGATTTAGGGAGATGCTTAATCCAATGGGTCTAGTCAGGTAGACGGATACTGCTACTGCTGCTTGTTGTGGCGATGAAACCCGCAGCGGAGGGATGGAGGGAGGCAGGGTGCAGACTGACAAGCAGACAGACAACCATGGCTGCTAATATAGCAGAGAGGGAGGTGCTGATGGCCTGTTGCCAAGGTGACATGGGCCAGCCGGGTTCTGTCTCATTTGCAGATGCAAACGAGACCTCGCAGCTCCTACCGACGCTTGCCAAGGCTCCTCTGGAGACACAGACTGAACCCCCCTCCTCCCCGGAGAACAGCTCCTGCATACACCTGAGCTGAGAACAGAGGGGATGAGCAACTATTTATTTGCTTTTCACGTTTGCTTGTGATGTGCCTCCTTTGTGCCCCGTCTGCCTAGGCTCCTTTGGGAAAGAAGTGATTGTTTATAGTTTCTAAGTGTCCAACAACCCCCACATTGACATCTTCCCTCCTTTCCTCATAGCCCATTGATTCCCTGTGTTGAATTGGCCTTTTCAGAGAGGGGGCTGATAGCAGCGTGCGCTGTTGAATAACAGCCCTCAGCCGACGCAGCACTCCACCCCAGCGACAACAAAAAGGCAGACTCCTTTGTTTGGCTGGAGGTAAACAGCTGGGAACAGATGATGCTGGCCGGGGCTGATTTACGCGGCCACAGCTACCGTGGTGACAAGGTTTTGTTATGATAAGGACAAACAGATGAGGGGAGAGGGAGGGTGAGGAGAAAGGCAGAGAAAGAGCATGAGAAGTCTAGTCAGATGCAAAACTACATTTTTAAGCTATTTGGGCATTTGTTTGTGTTCGTGTGGGTCTAAAATCCCCACTCCAGAGCTCTCCCTGGACACATCTGAGAAAAGACATAGGGCCTTACAATAGATGTATCAGTGTGATGTCACACAGGTTAGAGAACAGACGTCCAAACTGCAGTGAATTACAAGGAAAAACACACTAAATAAAAAAATTAAATAAAGGGAGAGAAAACACACTATTCCCATTCTTTTGTTGCTTTTTTTATAATAACAAACAACTGGTAGACAGAACAAAATGATTGCGGTCTGTGTTCTGTGATGATTTGGAGGTACAGAATGAAAAACAACAGTAATGAAACTGCCATTAACAAGTGTGGCTGACGCACACTTATGAGAAACGCCACATATGCCGCGCAGACCAAATCCTGAATGGTTAAATGGTCATGAATAATTAGGGCATTCTCTCACTGAGCAGATGTCTCTTTCTGCCAAACGCTGCTTCTCTCAAGAATGAACGGCTGGGCAAGATAAGCCTGGTGGAGGAACAGAGTGGGGGTCTCAATGGATAGAAGAGTGAAGGGAGGAAGATTGGATGCTGTGACCTGTAATACAATATACCATGTGTGCACAATCTCACACACACACACACACACACACACACACATACACACACACACACACACACACACACACAGGCATATATAATGCAAAGTCTTGCAATATGCACAGAAGCGCTGATCAATGCCTCAAGCCTCCTGACCCTCCCCCAAAACACATAAGCACACTGCACTAACATTATATACGAGCATTCCCACTTGAAGCCCCTGAAGTCTGAAGAGACTATAGTGGCAAGGCCCCACTCGTCTACATGGTCACTGTGTCGGTGAACCCATAAATGTCTCAGCTTGCCCCTCAAATATTGATAAGGCAATCCCTACTTCACAAATACAGGGGGGGGGGGGGGGACATTTTCTGTTGTTAAGCTCCAAACATGTTTTTTATAGAGGATTGCACCTTTTTCTGTAATACTTGTTGCCAATTGCAAAGATACCCCAGATTACTTATTGGCTTCTATTGTTTCCTCACATGTTAAGTTGTTGCATCACACTATTCAAGATGTGTGGTTGAGGGGAGAGTTTTTATCCATAGTACAGAGTGGCTAAACTCTTCACTAACATGGAACAAAACTGGAATTGTTCTGGAGCTTGTGAACTTCAAACCTCAAATTTTTTACTGGTTCATAAAAAATTGAAGATCAAAAGATGAGGTTGTGGTTTTGTCAAGTGCTGTTTATAAGGTCAATAATCAACTTAAAATATTAAAATGCTTGTTCTTTTTCCCCCACCGTCTTAAATAAGCTCAGAGAGTGTCCTTGTTGTCATATTTTGCTGTGACCTCTGTTCACCAATTAACTTGTTGCTGTCCCAGTTTTTGTTGTTACTCTCTGTCAATTGTCATTGTAGAGCTGGATGGAGACAAACCACTGCCACCCCTGGACCACCCGTGTGATCGAGCTTCAGGTCACATCCATCCAGCTCCTCAGGCCAAAGCTAAACGGAATAGTTAGATCAACATTTTGGAATATATGTTTTCTTGCCCAGAGTAAAATGAAATGATCGATACCACACTCATATCTTTGCGCGGACAATGAAGCTGGAGCCAGCAGACTTTTATAGTTATTTTAGCTTAGCGTAGAGACTAGAAGACAGGATCGCTTTGTGCAACCTGTTTCGGCTCTGGCTGGCTGTGACATTTACGGGGGGGGGGAAACCATCTCTCGCACTCGCAATTCATATTTGTGAATTTGGGAAATTTTGCAGTTTGAATAATATATGCAGCTGGGCATACATACAATACATTTTAGTGACAATTGCACAGTGACATATAGTTGTCTTATGAATTTTGCTATTGAGGCTTTGGTCTCGGCCCCCCAAAAAACCCTTGTATTCCACACACTGTTTGTAATCCAGCATGGAACAACAGTGTTTTTTTTAGAGATGTTATAAAACTAATAAATCCAACAATGAATGCCTTCTGTGACCATATCCACTTATCTGTGTTGAAAGGAGCTCTTGTTAGAGGAATCCTACCAAGGGCAACGTGTTTTCTATCTTGACATGAAAACGGTCAGGGAGTAGCATCAGATAAAAGTCTCAGCAAGAAAGTAAATGAGCATAATTCCGTTAACTTTTAATGTCTAGTCTAAATGCCTCAGGACTCGTATATCTCCCCAGCTTTTACTAAATCGTGCAGTGCATAACACATACAGTTCATGAATAACTGTCTCAGCCTTTCTTTCAATTAGTTTCTCCAATCTAAACTGAGCAATAACTCTCAAATCAGTGCTCAATGACCAGATGCATTTGGCAGTCATGGACCAGTTGTTTTATCATGTATAAATGCATTAACAGTATCTAAAGGTCAAGTCATGCCAGGCAGAATGAAGTGTATTCAGTGGTCCGGCACACTTATTGGACTTGACTGTTACAGGTCCGTTAGACGGTCGAGCTGTTGACAGCCAGACACAGGACTGCGATGGCCAGCAATAGGTGTCTTGCCACCATTCCCTCAAGCACTTTCACACACAGTTATGCATTCACCCTCACACCTGCAAAGGTCGGCAAAAGGAAAACAAGTAAGGCATCAATATATTGACTTGTTTCTTTGGATCAAATCAAGGCTATAGGGGACTCGAACTATGGGATGTGAAGCAGGGGAAACAGTAATCGGTTGTCATTAGGCGGATTGAATAACAGAGATACGTTCCACTCAATCAATGGCTTGCAAACAATTTAGCACTTTAAGCTTATTGATTTCCACGGCTTCCCATACATGCTGCGGGGATTGTGAAAAGAGCCTTGAAGGCTCCAGGTATGGCTGTATTATGACAAAGAACAAAGCAGTGAGTCAGGAAGAGACACTGACAAAGACCTCCTCTGCTTTGCTTGTAAAGAATTGAACCAAGGAGGCTGATCGAAGCTGTAGCTCTTCTACTGCCACATTGCTTCAAAAAACGTCACCTAGAAACTGAATCAACTGCCAGTGGTGGAGACGAAATTGTCTGACAGCGAAAGAGCTTAATGTGGAAGGCACTCCTGCTTGTCACAGAGTTGCCGTAACTAGATAAAGGAAAAGTGTTTTGCAGTTAAAGGCCCCATTTTGTTTTCTGTCAAATGCCGCCTCCCTGCTATCTTCAATTGAGTACAGAAACTGTCACTTCATCGGTTGCTTTATCAGTCACATAAAGCTTGATGTCTGAATAAGAGAATAACTTACAGCTAGCCTGTGAATCGAGACAACTGTGACTGATTCCGAGTTGCCTTTGTCATTCTGCAAAATTTGTTCATGACTCATATGCATCACAAGTCAAAACGGCTCACACCTTAGTAACTGATGGCCGGGGGAGTTGTGTTTGTCCTCCTGGCTGAAGCAGGATATAAGTCCATCAAAGCCCATCAAATAGGCAATGGTATTTATATTTGTGTAAGGAAGTGTGTGTCCTGATCACCACATCGCCAGGAAATCCCCACAGGAGGCAGCTTGTGGCACCTCATCCCATTTCAGTGATAATGCCATCATTGTCTTTTTTTAGTAAGGGGTGGAAAAGAGCTATGCTCTGCTCTTATGGTTGAATTGCTGCCATAGTCAAACAAAGATGTCTTTGTCCACCACTAAGCAACAAACCTATTGTTCATTTTTTCACTTCTTACCGTGTTCGTGGAAGGATTTAGGCATTGGCAAAATGTTTATGAAACATTAACAGAGTGCAGGAGCATCATAGCAGTGGTTTTTCACAGCTCTAAACTGTAAAAAACTGCTCTAACACGTCAACAGTAGTGTTTGGTTTGTGTAGGTGTTTCAGTTCCTCATGGCGGAATGGCACATCACAACAGAGTGATCACAGTTTTTTCACATGGAAGTGGAGTTACTAAAGCAGACTTGAGAATGGATTCTACTGGTGTTCTTCCCCTTGGCAGAAAGGGCAAACTGACCCCCTGTCACCATTTTTTTAATACACTTCACACTTCCCAAAATGCAACCGGAGGTGTGAAGTCATTTCATCTTCAGCATAACATTTTTGCTGAGCCAGCTGGAACAAAAAGTAAAACCTGTAACTTGTTAAGTGGAACGCCTTTGCTATGGAGTGACGGATTGCGGCCCATTTTGATTGCGCAAACATTGGCTTCCAGTTTTGTTTCTATAAATAATATGATTTTTTTTAACCCTCCCTAAAGGCCTTTACACACGTGACGATTAAACTATTAAAAACACGAAAATGCAATGTACTCGCCTGCAAATATTTAGCATCAAAACTAGTTGCAACCCTTTTTCATTAAAAGGTTCTAATAGATTGCCGTAGGCAGATGACTAACTAATCAGTTATCCTATTCGCCCAGTATGGCAGTCTGTCTGAAGTCAATTGATGCATAGCCTCAATACTCTAAGCTATTCTATTGAGTTTCCTTTTAGCGAAAAAAATACTAGAATATTTATGTTCTGTGTGAAAGTATTCATGACAAAAACAAAAAAGGTGCAAATGCAAATTAATCAGACAAGTAACACACCTTAAGAATGAGACTTCGGATGCCCTCAAGGAGAGAATAACCGAAAGTGGGACCTGAAGGGCGGGACTCCACTTGAGCAAAACGGACAGCGCCATGGATTTACAGAGTACACAGAGTATTGCCTAGAGTGGCTTCATTTCAAGCATAGGCGTAGAGACAACAGTGATTCATTCTTCTAAATCTGTTGAGGCAGTTGACCAGCTAGAAGTCACTTGCACAATGATTTAGCATACATTCTCATGAGTTTCCCATAGCGAACATGGCAAATAAAGTCTGATGGAGGAGCTGGCCAAGCCACTTGAATCACTGTTTTATTCTCTAAACCCAGGCATCCATTTAATCTCTCAGGTAGGACTTCAAAATGATATGGTTGGTAAAGTGCACCATTAGACCATTATGCTTTTAAACATACTGCAGTAGTTCAAAATAGTTTTGCTGCAACAATAATGACTTCTGTACATTTGACTGCCTGAAACTGTTATACAATGTATCTCATGACAGTGAAGAGCGATGGCGGGGATGTATTAACGGCACTTTTCTACATGAGCCCATGATCGTTTACCACCGACAAACAAACTGACAAACCAACAGGTGGCTGCTATGGATGGAAAGATTTGTAACCTTTTTTGGGTGATCTTTAAAAAAAAAACTAAAATCCAATGATCCATAAGATGCTGAATTCTTTATTTTTACAGTCAAATAAACCAAAGCCATTTTAACAGGGTTCTCCCATTTTTTCCCTCCATGTGAAAACAGTTACTTTGTTGTTTGTCGCTCAGGGGAGAGTGGCCAGTGCGACTTTCACACACAACCACAGAATACATTACTGTCGCGTTTCAACATCAGTGAAAAGTGAATTTGACCATAAAGTTCCCTTTTATTCAAAAGCCTCGACTACTTTGGAACTCGGTTTTCGTTGTATGTTGACTCACAGCCTGTCGTAATCTTTGCAGTTGCAACATCGGAAAATAACTATATGTTTTCACACATCAAAAGCACTGAGAGTGGATGATTTGAGATTAATACATACCAGAGTAAAGCTAAACATTCTTATACTCAAATTGGTGCCAAAATTGACATTGTTCAGAATGTTGAAAGAGTCTGAATCATACGCTGTCACAGGCAGAGTTATGTTAAAAGGGGGCCTATTATTGATATGAAATATGCCTATTTAACACAATCAGTTACATTTGTATAAACTCAAAAAAAGTAAACTAAAATATGATTTGATCATTTCATTACTGGGCTCCAGTATGCGCGCTTGGACGGAGATGGTGACACAGACGTGCCATTGTAATTTCAAAATAGAGGCGTATCTTAAAGAGCAAGATATGTATCAATATTTGATATATCGATCCAGATGTATCATACTCAAGGCCTTTTATAAAGGAGGGTCCCTCTTCAATAGTCTTATAGTGAAATAAAGGCTGATAATAATTCAGTGGGTAGCACACTGTCACAAAACTGGATGGTGCATTATACTAGAAACCAAATCAACCTTGGACAAATAGTGTAGTCAAAGACAGCACTGCAATCACAAACACATTTGGGAGCACTGTGCTTCAGGTTGATTCACACCCGACAACAAATAGAGAACACGGTTTAACTGTGATAGAAGTCGACAGACAGAGAGTGCTTTTGTTGTCCCTGTGTGCACAGTTTGAAGCTCAGTTGTACCTCAAAACTACAGGAAGTTAACTGTCTTTTGACCGACTTTGTAAAATAGCGGACATAAAGTATAAAAACATGACACAAGCACTGATGAGTAGCAGGTGATGTAACACTGGGAATATATATAATATAAAGAATCACATTCCACACACTATTGATGTATAACTAATAAAGAGTGCAAAATGTTTCCATCCACACTTCATCAGTGTGCTGATAAATCAATTCCCAATTGAAAACAGCGGTTGAACAAGTTAATCAGGTGCCAACAATCAAGCGATTATGCACTGGTGTTGAATAGAGTGAAAAGGCTAAAGTGCAGGGAAGCGTACTGTACTGGGGAGTATAGAACGCCGTAATAAAAGATGAGCCACCAAACATGTGCAGTGAAATGTTATTTTGGTCATAAATCAGCCATTTCTCCTGCGCTGACACACCATTTCAAATTGCTGCAGTAACACTGCCATAATCAGAGATTGCTAACCATGTACATCATACTTTAAAGGTTTTTTCATGTTTCATTAAATGCCTTTCCGTGTGTTTCAGGTTAACTTCTTCAATAATAAATTCTCTCTGCATGCAGCTCAAACGGCCTTTACTCTACTAGCCAACGGATTGCATAAAACCTGAAAGCTGTCTGTTATGCAATCTTTGGATCGCTCTATTTGAACACACGTGAAAAAGAAAGCATTCTTAACTGTATTTTCCTATGAGAAGAATGCTCTGGAGAGTTTACTTGTACTTGTTCCAGTCCCATGCTGTTTTCTCCGCTGACTAAACACCATGCAGCAGGGTGGAGGTCAAGACAGAGGCAGCAGATAAGAGGGACAGGGGAGAGGAGGGAGAATGGAGGAGGGAGAATGGAGGAGGGAGAGGAGGGCGTACTCCCTGACCGCAAAGCACAATGTCTTATCTTGTCCTCCCTGTCTTTATCTACTGCACATGGATGTGGAGACTGTACACAGATGTTTGCTGCCTTCAGAAATGGAAATAAGAATGAAATGTTTTATACAAATGACAGTGCTGCCTCAGCCAGAGTCCATTGAGCAAATCACTTGTAAAAGTACATATGGCCAATAAATATTTAAATAAAGTAAAAAAATAAAATGTCACAGTAGCTCCAAATATTCACTTTTAACCCGCAAATGCAAAATTGTTTTGGTTTGGCCAACACCCAAGAAAAAGTATGTTTTAGTTGACAAGTTAAATCCTATTGTTTGGTCTAAAGAAAATAGTTTTTCAGCCAAACAGACGTAAATATTATGTAAAATAAACAACTCTAAGAACTCTAAAACCCGGCCAGAAAGTGGCACATGGAAATGTGTCTGCATGTCCATACAAAACAGGTGTTGCTGGGAGCTTGGTGACGTAGTGACTTGATGTTCTCTCAGTTGCTAACTGAACAATAACTAAAAGCAGTTGAGCAAATTGACCATTTGCCGGGCACAGCAGAACTTGTAGCCCCACGTCATAATATAGTTAGCTGATGACATGCTCCTTGCTTTTTTGGAAATAACCATCGGCTACTACCGTGGGTAGTAAGCTAGTTAGACGGCTATGCTAACGTCTCTCAGAGGTCAGCCTGGCCAAGATGGCTTGCAATTGGTCAGCACCGCAAATTCCAGCCCTCCAAAATTTGACTCTGTGCAAAAAAGCTCAGCACCAGATTATTTAGCCTCGACCAGGAAATCCACAAAAAATGAACTGTCCAACATTATTTTTCTTTAATTGCTACTCTCTGCTTCTCCCTGCAAGGGTCTGTTGTTGTATGTACACCATAGACTGTAGATGTACAGATGATAGTTAATTCATAACTGCACTACGCATATTATATTCACTAGGTCATATATAAGCAAAATGCTTGAACATGCTTTTCAAGTATTTATTATATCAATATCTATATACTTGCAGTGGATGGATATTGTTATGAATGTATGACGGTGGCATTTGGTTTTTATTCTGTATCCTCTCTTCTTAACTCATGGTTTCAAACAGCAATATCAAGGGATGAGCCTAGAGTGGATCTTGGATAAGCCTCTAGCCCTTGGCTTAGGTCCCCACCCCCATTTCTCTAGTGCTTGCTGTCCTTCTCTCTTTCTCTCACTCCCTCTCTTTCTTTCTCTCTCTCACTCTCTCACTCTCTCACTCTCTCTCTCTCTCTCTCTCTCTCTCAAACAGACGAACACACACATACAGGGACTCCAAAAGCACTACAGACACTCTGCCAATTTAATAAAGAGAGACTTTGTCATGCGTATCTCTCCCACAGCTTCCTGGCCAAAGTGACAACAGTGTGGGTGAGTGGAAAAACAGGAAGAAGACAGGCAGACTATAGACAGCTCTAGCGGGCCCGTGGATTGGCCTGCGTGTGTGTGTGTGTTTATGTTTGTGTGTCTGTGCTGAAGCCTGTGCATGTGTATGTACAGCATATGTGTTAACCCGCTAAGACATGTGCTCACTAGGACATTGCTCAACATTGAGAAGCGATGGTGGTGTAACACTGATAGGGCTCCCCGGTCAGGAAGGAGAACTAGCTGTTTCCTGGAGCGGACGTCTGGCTGTCAGCGCCTGGGTAGGAGCGGGATATGGCTCCACCACAAACAGACCTCATGATGGGAAGACCACTGCACAAGGGCCACAGGGGGAACTTCACCCAGGCACCGAGCTTTGGGGGAACTTAATAATGCATGATTTGTGTTTTCTTGGTAGTACAGCATGATTGCTCTCCTGAATGTCCCTCTGGAGGATGAATATCTCTAAAAATGTACAGATCTCTCAACTGTTATTGAATACACTCTAAAAGATGCAACATTGTGCCTTTTAGAGGTTGGCTGTACTTGTATCACCCCCCCAGAGACCAAAGGCAGCCTATTCTACCCTGTTTTTAGCGTATGAGCGCTCCACCACTGCAATAGTTTCTTCATTAACCCACACTTTCCTTCCTAATTATTTAGCTACTATCAACGATGTGGTAACCAAGTGCTTGTATACTAACGGTGTCCAAACCGAGTTCTGCTGTGAGTGAGTCATTTGGTAAATATAGGGAATGACAGCACTGACTTTCAATTTGGGCTCAGCTGTTTAGCAGTCTAGTTGGAACACACAAACACATGAACATGATGACAGATGCACACACACACGCGCACACAGCTGTCAGTGGTTTGGGTGTTCAGAGAAGATATTTGAATTCTGCAGTGCATACATGGAAGGAGATGAAACTGCAGCGTGCAAACATGGCATGACATGAAACCATGGCATGGAAATAGGTCATATCATAGGTAGTACAGCGTTTGAACTGCCTCAACTGTTATTGCACCGATGTATCAGTAGACGAGACCTGCTTTAGCTTGACAGCCAGAGAGGCTCCCCAGATGGTAAACAGAAAGATGAAATTATGCCCCGACCATACCAGATTGTTAGTGTCCACAAAAGGCTGTTAGTTCCTGGTGTTTTTGTGGAGCTGAGCACCAGTCAGGACTACCTTACAGCTCACTGTCATATTTACACCGTCAGATTTATTTTGGAGGAGAGAAAAAAGCCCCCCCCCCCCCCCAATCCCCCTGCCCAACACAGAGACATATCTGTTTACTGGAGAAAGAGAGCGAGAGAACAGACGGTAAGGCCACAGGTACATGTGCGTGCATGTGTGCTGGCGTGTGCACAACCTTTTCCTGCGTGTGCGCGTGCATGGGTGTTATGTTTGTTTGTGGAGGGGAAAAGTGTCACCGGGTGCTTTAGCCCCGCCACAAACCCAACTCCTCCTGACATCTGTGAGTCAATTAGCTGACTGAAGAGAAAACATCCCTGCCCCCTCTCTTCCACACCCACCCTTCCCTCCATGCATCCCTTCCTCCACCAAACAACTCCAACAAGCCAGCCAGTTAGGTAGTGTAGCATAGCAGCTCCTGTCTGCCCTGCCTGGTGTGAGGCACTGGGGGAGGGGCGCTAGTCAGGGCCGGGGGTGGGAGGGTAGTGGGGGTGATGAGGTTGGATGTCAAGAATGTGGCTCATGGTCTGCTCTTTTGTGTGTTTTGTGCAAGATGAATAGGCCCATGGCAGGCTGGGGTGCTAGCCGGCCACAGCTCCCGTTGACTTGTGTGTTAGAAAAGCCTGAAGGCCCTGGCCTGCCCCTCTTGAAATGAGACAGACGGATAATGAAGGCTGCTGGGTGAACAACTTAAACGCCCACTACACATAGAAATAACTATTTCAATGTCTTATTTCCTCCATGGCTCATTCTTGTCTCAATATTGCATTTAGCTCCATTATCTCTCTTCTCTTCTGTCTATCTCTATCTCTCTGTCCATGCCTCCCAGAGCCCCCTATCAGGAAAGTTATTGTTTGCTAAGCTGCTGTGGGGGGCTGTTCGTTTTTTTATGCCTGGTGCATCCCATATTCCCTTCCCCATTCGTCCCCAATGCCCTCCATGCCCTCGGGCTACTGCTATGGAAATATGCTTCAGTCACATTGCTAATTATTTAAGAGTTGTCACCTCATTAACAGTGCTGGGAGATAATGAATGATTAATAGGTCATTCTTCACATCGTCACTGTGTTCTCCCACTCTCTCCCACTTCCTCCTTCCATATGGCTACCGTACTTGTTTGTCAGGTTGTGCTGTTCTCTCGTTGTCCATCCAGTCTGTGTTTCCCCCCCACAATCCTGCACTGCATGTGCACGCTCACGGAGGTAACTGGAAGCGTCATCAGTGGCTGTAAGGCAGGAAGTGCAGTGAAGGGATCA
The DNA here is from genome assembly GCA_032191485.1 of Leptoclinus maculatus. Taxonomy (NCBI): domain Eukaryota; kingdom Metazoa; phylum Chordata; class Actinopteri; order Perciformes; family Stichaeidae; genus Leptoclinus; species Leptoclinus maculatus. The sequence goes on along the minus strand of JAVDOI010000008.1, from coordinate 5,979,056 downwards.
TGATTAGTGTTTGTGTCGACAATGATGCCTCAGGCTGGTAAATGCTGGGGAACCGTGTTGCTTGGAAATGCAGGCAGTGGGCTAGTGGTACAGATTGTAAATGACTGACATTGCTTGATAATGAGCCAAGATTGGATACATAAAACCAGGGAGTCAACTCCAGTTGGGTTTGTATAGCTTGCATTAAGTCAGCGTTGGGGCGTCTGAACACCTGCAGGCACCAATACTACTTATCATGTCTTTGCTATCATGATAAGTACGCAGGGAATGCTCAGCTGGAGTGGGGAATTTGTGTCAGTGGTTATCTGGTGCCTCAGATACCCCTTCATGGTCTCGACTATCTCAGCTGACAGGAACGTTGCATTCTTTCAGTCATTACTATTTTCCTGCTACCACTGAAGGCCACAGTATGCTTCAACAAAGTCATGCCACATGTCATCTGACCATGTTTGAAAGCAAAATTCTGAATCGCCACACTTTTACTTGGGGGCAAAAAAAGCCTGCTGTCACAGAGAAGGGGGGGGGGTTGAAGAATGAAACAAATGGGGATAACGGCGCATAAACAGTCTCCCCTCTGAGGCAATCACAGTGTTGTGCTTGGTTGTACAGAAGTAGTAGTGTGACGAAAGACAAAACAGAGCTTGAGAAAGAAGTTCAAACATTATTAATATTGTGATATTGATTTCAATTTCAATTTCTCCACACAGACAAACTATGGGCCCATTCTTACCAACTCTATTCTTGGATCTTCTATATTTGTACTTTGTTAAGTCTTGTAGAGATCAGGCCTTCTAGGGCTGTTCAAGTGGGACGAAATAAGCACGTAAAAACAAACCAATCAAGTGTATCACCATCAAACAGTAACGGGCCAACGTTGTTTTAAAGGAAACACTTCACATGGAACAATCACAAAAGTTTTTGGAAAGCTGCTTTAATGTGGTACCCTTCGAACACCCCCCACCACAGCAAATCACTACTTTCACTCAAGTCTCACTCCCACTTGTGGCCCAGGTCCATGAGTGGCAGTTACCAGGTTTCTCCCCCTCCCTCCCTTCCAAAGTCTCTCACCCGCTTCTCTACCACAGCATGTTTGAGTCAGACCCTCCCCCGTTAGCCTTGACTCAGGCTTATTGCTCCCTCTCAGCTGCTCGGCTGAACAGTGACTGTTGATTGGTGGTTGAGGTGGAGAAGGAAGCCTTGGGAGTATTTATAGAGACTCTCTCATTTACCAGAACAATAACAACCCTCCCCCACACTGAGACAAGCAAACTGACTTTTGGTTTCACATCTCTGGGGAAATGTGCATACTAGGACACACTTTGTCCTGTTGAATAAGGTGCCCGTCGATTCATATTGATGTTGTGAAGCAATTATAACGGAACAGGTTGAAAGTGACTCATAGGTCATTCATGTCTTGAGTTTAAAAATGTAGAGAGCAAACTTCTGGGATGTTTTGAAAAACGTGCTATCCATTTACATTTTATGTTTCTAGTGTTAAGGTAATCATGGTAGCGTGGTTGATTTTTACAATTAGAAGCAGCAGAACACATAGCTTAACGTTTTTAGAATTAAATTTCCTGCTGGAGCATTAAACACACTAAAACACACAGGTATTCAAAGCACATACAGTGAGTATTTGTTTTATCTGAGATGAGCAAACACCTTGTATATCAGGAATGTTAATACTGATGCAAGCAAAACTATCTTAAGAACACAGCAGGACTTCCTGACTACTCAGCCATATGGCTCCACCTCTAAACTCACATGTCTGAACCAGCCGTAAGGCTCTGAACATTGCTAACATTGCGAGTAAATACTGGCAGATACAGTGTTGGGAGGATTAGTCAGGTAGGTAGGACTGAGACAGCTGATCTTAGTTGATGGGGACAGAGATAAAGGATGACTTGGGTGATCAGTCCAATGTCCACTGGCAGATGATTAGATAGCTCATAGAGCTGCCTCTCAGAGTTTGTCCATCCTGTCTGTAGACACAGGATAAGCCATTCATCACAGCCTGGAGAACATAGAAAGTGCTATTACTGCAGAGTGAGTTCGTTCAGCGATTGGCCTGGGTTCAAATTTAGCAATACTATCATAAGCACACTGGCTGGTTTTAGGTGTTAAGTTTCTATAAGCTTCTCCTCCACCAACTCACAGAACCAAGGATAACGCTGTCAGTCAATGCATCAATCCTGCTGGCAATTCCTCCGTGCAGAACATCAGACTTTCACTCCACTACACTCCAGTGAGCGCCTTTGCGCCAGGGGGGGCTCTCCACACACTCCAAGACCCTGTTGAGGAGCAATACACATTGGCCTCTACAGCTCTACAGACTGTTGGCTCCCTTGAATTCCGACGTAGACGGCCTGAAAGTGGCAGCGAGATGTTATGAGATCTCCATGGCCAACTTCATAACACCTAGAAAGGTTGCTGGAGTTGGTGCAGTCCACAGTGGGAATTACATGCAGAGAGCCTGGGCAGATGATGCACAGACAGAGTGGGCCGAGTTCTACACAGTGTTCCGACACAGAAGTTATTAGCTACATGTCACTAAAGTAGAGTCAACGAGGAACGCTGAGGCCTTTCGTATAGGGGGAGCTCATCATAGGTTGGAAAAGCTCATACTGATTTGCTGAGAACACAAATAAGTGAAGCTGAACGACTAATTCTTTACACCCTATATTTAGAGCGTGAAACCTGTGTGAAATCAACCGATCCTGCAACTGCAGCATTTTTATTGCATGTTTTACAGTGTGGCACAGGGGTGTGTCCAAGCTGGGAATGGAAGCAACACTTCCAGCCTATTGCTCCTATAAACACAGTCACATGAACTCTCCCTCTCGCGTGCTCTTTAGCCTTGGAATAAAAACACACACGCACACAAAAGCATAGAAGTCAATGAATGGCTCAAGGCAAGGTGTGTGGAGGCTCCGCTCCAAATTATAGACCATAGTTAGAGATGTGAAACATATACAGAAAAGCAGCCTATAAGGGGCCGCAGTATACTCCATCTAATTACAACAACGCAAGTCTGTTCAATGGATATATAATTACAAAATGCATATCTTCCACTACGATCGTGGCTGATTGCAATTTCATGCAAATATCTTGGAATTTAAACAGACGCAGTGTTGTGAGTGGTGAGCTCCAGAAGGTTTGGACACATTGCCTACGCTCTCTAATGCAAATGACACCATTAGGAGCTTTTGGCCCTAGGATAAAAAATAAAGAGTGTTTTGATGCATTTTAAAATACGTGTTTGTCATATTGTCACAGACTGCAGTGACCTTGTACAGAAGACACGCTCCACTGAAAGAGTGCTCGTCACAGAAACTTATGTTGATTGTGTGTGTTTTTCTTTGGACTGACTGGCTGGGTGAGTTTCTCAGATAGCACCCACACCTGGGAGTGGCTTATTAACACTAGCTTAAAGTGTCTGGACAATGTCAAACAATGACAAATGTCTGCCAGTGGTTGTCCATTTATAGTTGAATTCCCAGGACAATAGATTGGCTCGCTCTCCCAAAGTGGTTCCATTCATTTGCAATTGCAGGCAAGAGGTCGTTGTCCTGAAGTGGGCAATCAAGAGACGCGTGCATCTGCAGAGTGGAGGTACACACACACAGAAACATACTGACACTCCTGAATCCACAGTCCATACACGTAAACCAGGCGGACACACATCCATGCACAGCAGTGGTTACACTGCCGCTGCAGTTAGTGTGGCCTAGAATAGCACGCGGGCTACATTCCTCTGCCCTCCCTCCGCTGCCTCACTGAGGCGGACACACAGCAGACTGGTGGGTCACATGGACAAACAGTTATCTTGGAGATGAAGTGCACATGCACATACCGGGGCAACACTCTTGCGGTGCGCGCACATAGGCCAAATAGATGAGTAGGTGCAGACAAGGTGGGGAACACGGAATTCTACACTAATGCTGTATGACACAGACTGGCAGATATGAACAGGCATGCTGACTCCTACTTACATGCACAAGAAAACAAAAATATAAATAATATTTATATCTATCTATATATATCTATATATATCTATATATATATATATGTCTGTCTGTCTGTCTGTCTGTCTGTCTGTCTGTCTGTCTGTCTATCTATCTATAAAGGAAATCTGAAATTAGTAAAAGTTGTGTTTTTATAACAGCAGCAGTTAGCCTACTTTGGAAGACAAACAAGATGTCCAAATATTCTTTCAAAAAGAAACAGCGGGGAGGGGGGTATTTAAATTGGCTACTGTGTCACAGCTCTCCAAACAGCCCCTTTTTTTCTACGCCCATGCACAATTATATTAAGTAGGGCCAATAGGAACAAAGAAGAGGCAGGACCGAGGCTCCACCTCTCCCCGACTGCCTTCCTCTGAGCTTTTTAGATGTACATAATCCCTGAGTTGACCCAGAAAATAGGCAGTCGTTTCAAGATCTGATGCGGCAGTCTTTGTGCACACCGTCCCCGCTTGAGCATGAAGCGTAACCCTGTGGAATAGATACTGTAATTCGGAGGAGCGTTGCCCTGCAGAGGAAAACTGTTTAAATAGACGGAGCCGAAGCAAAGTCGCGCAACTTTGTGAAAACGTAGCGGATACGGGTAAGTGTTTTTCCTCGGATATATTTGTGAGAGACATTGGGGTTTTGGTCTGTGGTGGTCTCCGGGGCTGCTGCTCCATTGTTTGCATTCCCTTGTTTCAAACTCGAGATCTAACAAAATGGATAATATAAGGCTACAGTGTTCTTGTCTACAAATGTTGAAACAAATCGGCACAAAGTGATCGGAGAAAACCGGAGCCTTTGTTGGATTTGATGCCCTGTTAGAAATGTGGTGATTCAGCTGTTGGTGGAGATGTTGCATGATGTCAGTGTTCTTTGTTGCAACCTTACGTGCGTAAAATGTAACAAGATTGTTTCGGCCTCAGCTAACGTGCAACATTTAATGGGATTTAAGCAATGCACTGTGCGATGCACGCATTTTTCTCCGTTTTTTCGATCCCGTCGTGCATGAAATCTACGGCTGAAAAAAAATAATCCCAAACATTGCATGTTAACCTGTAATGCCGACCTGGGCGTTCATGCCTTGGCACAAAGAGGGGAGGTTTCAGGAAGACCCAACATTTCAGGGGTCGCCAATAGGCAAAACAACCGTGCGGATATTTTGTTGGTCCGGAAGCGTTTCTGTGGGTTAACTGTGACGTTACAAGGGGAAATGTATCTTTGTTTCTTTTGAATGAAGGTGAATTGTGCGATCACTATAAGAGAAGTCAATTGGGTATGAAATTGGTTTGACCCACAGCTATGTACTGCACATCTCACACATGGTACCATTGGCACAATTAGTGTGTCTTGATCAGTGACACTGGTTAAAATGGACAGCTACATAGGCTCATGTCAGTCTTGATTCCAGCTGCACCTCCCTTTAAATGTTTTTACTGCCTCCAAACCTCACGTCTGACCCGTGCGATGATCTAACAGTGTCTCCTCTCTGTTCATAGACAGGAGGCATGGCAGACCATCTGATGATGCCCATGAATCACAGCGCAGCGGGCGCCAGTCTCCACGGTTACAGGATGGGCATGAATGGCGGCCTGCAGGCAGGTCACCAGCAGCATGCCAACCAGCAGGGCATGCGGGCGCTGCCCAATGGCCAGATGATGCACTACGGTGGTGCCCAGGCCAACATGGAGACTGCCATGAGGCAGCGGCAGGGCATGGTGGGCGGACCCATGAATGGACAACTGAATGGGGCCCAGATGGGGCACCACCAGATGACCTCTGGTAACATGATGTATAATGGCCAGCCCCAGCCACAACAGCATCACCCTCAGCAGCAGCAGCAGCATCACATGCATCCACAACAACAGCAGCAGCAGCACCAACAACAACAACAACAACAGCAGCAACATCAGCAACAAGCCCAGCACCCGCAGCAGCAGCAGCAGCAGCCACAACAACAACCACAACCACAACAACCACCACAACAACCACAACAACAACAACAGTTCATGAACGGAGGGTTAACGTCCCAGCAGCTCATGGCCAGCATGCAGCTGCAAAAACTCAACACCCAGTACCACGGACACCCACTGGGACCTATGGGTGGGAACCACATGGGGCCCACGACCCAGTACCGCATGAACCCGGCCCAGCTGGCTAACATGCAGCACATGGCCGGACCAGCCCTGGCCCTGAACGGCATGGACGCGGACATGATTGACGAGGAAGTTCTGACCTCGCTGGTCATGGAGCTGGGCTTGGATCGGGTCCAGGAGCTGCCTGAACTCTTCCTGGGCCAGAATGAGTTTGACTTCATCTCAGACTTTGTCAGCAAACAGCAGCCCAGCACCGTTAGTTGCTGAGAGGACCTGCTTTTCAAAAGGGGCACAAATGGAGACAGGAGAGAGAGAGAGAGAATTGTCCAGGGTGGATGAAGAGTGCTCATCTCTTCACTTTTTATTTAGTGAGCACATCCCTGTACAACTACGCCCAGTTGCGGCGCAGGATGTACAGAAGAGAACTCTGGATATTCACAGGGAACACACAGTGCTCGAGTCTCACATGTGCGAGTGGCCTGAGGGTGGATGAATTCAAGGCAGAGTTCCACCGCTCCCATTTCCTGGACATGAATGTAATGAAGAAATGCAGAAATTCTTAAAAAAGCCACTCTGAACAATGCTATGACACTGTGTAGCCTCCAAGCCTGGACTCCATGACAGTTTACCAGTAAAAAGGTGTATTTATTTATTCCTATCTGAGAAAACTGATAAAAAGAACAACCACCATCTCCATTTTAGGAACCAAGTGGTTTTAACAATTTTTTTTTTTCTGAGAGTAGGATGGGGGAGACATTTTAAATTAAGTTCTCTTCATGATTTTTTTTTCCCCCCCATTCTATTTGGCCCAGTATTTAAATAAGCTCGGATGACACGGTCATCTAAAAAAGAGCCTGTATTTTCTATCATAAGTCAGACCAGATAGAAGATCAATGTTATCTCATTTGAATGGGGGCCTCATCCAGATTTTAAAAAATGGTGCACTTTTGGTAAAGTGTTGCCTTTTTTAGATGTACTGTTCTCAAAAGAAATCTACTGCTTTTACTGTATGAAGCTGTATAACTCCAACATGTCCACACTGTTGTGTTCTATTGGAGGTGTAGAACCGCCTTAATCGCGCAGATTCTTATTTATTGGTTGTTTATATTGTCCCCTTTTTTGTGGTCAAGATGGGGGGGGGGGGGGGATGGTCTGTGAAGGGGGTTTTGAGGATCAATAAAGATGGCCTGGATAGAAATGTGGCCTGCTTTTCCATTCATTGCACAGCTCTTCCCCTAGGCAGTGGAGAGCTAGCTAAGTTAACCTGTGGGTGAAGGGAAACCACAGTTTCTTTCCAGTCTGGGATGTTCAAACAGATAGAATATTTATGCCTTTATGGGGAATATACTCTACTCCCATTTCTCCTGGGTTTTCAGTGTCCAATCTTTTCTTTAATTTGCCATTTTCCTTGCTAATAAGGCCACTGAACATGAGTGACATACAGAGATACTGACATGTTTCCCTGCTGGTTAGCTAAAGAGGAGCGGTATTATTATATGTCAGTGTACGTCTGATATTGCAACTCTAGCCAAACGTGATTTACCGTTCAACATTTTATCTTGGTGCTTATCCAAGCTCAAATGCCATGCACTGACATAATAGGTGGTATACATGTTTGCCATAATGGCAAGATATTCATTCCAAAGGTTGGTGGGCTTACGAAACAAGTATTTGAACAATATTGTTTTCTCTACAGCAACACAAACATTTGTTTCTTTTCTGTGTGTAAAGAGTAATGTGAGTGTGTGTGTGTGGTTGGGGGAGGTGAAAATGACCAAAGAATGCTTACCGTGATGGGGGTTTAACTGACTTAAAGCTTGTAAGCCCTGCTGACTCAAAGACGGTGCTGCTTTTTCCCAGCTCTCTGGTCAGAGAAACCGACTCCTGGCTCTAAATAATAACAAATGACTTATGCAAATTCAGAACGAGCCCTTCTCCAGTCTAAGCCACAGCCAGTTGGAGGGGTAAAACAATTTTCCCCATATAATTACATTCATTATGAAACGAGGGTAAAGAGATTCTCTGCGGTGGGTGAGTTTGTTGGATTGTCATGTGCCTGCGAGCTATGAAAACGCTTGATTGAGGTCGTGTTGGGAATGTCATTGCCGCATCTAGCTTTTCACATTGTCAACAAATGCGTCTTTAGTGAGTAACTAGGGGGAATGAGAATACTGTTGTTTGTAACCAGGAATAGTGTTCAATGATTGCTAAATTTTTGAGTCAACTCTGCTCTTAAAGCAGCCTCATATACTCTCATTTGTCCAATTGTGTTTGAGGCTGATGTGCTAAATTTGAAACACCGTATCATGGATGATCCAAACTGAAATATCCTGGCCTCAATGCGGGCTTGTTTCAAGTAACGGAGACTAGCTTAAGGGGGTGTGTGCGTGTGTGTTTTCTTGGCTTTGCACTGTCAAGAGAATGGCTCACAAGTAGGCCAACAGCCTTGGCACAGTGCTCGGTAACGGTTGCAGGTCCCTTGCCCAGTGCCAATCTGGTGAGATGGTCTTCTGGTGTGTGTGGCACATGGGGCGTGTTGGCACATTGTCAGATCTCTGTCGCCTCATATATCTCATAATTGTATGCTGCACTGTGAGCTCCTTGTTTAGCCCCAATTAAATGCAGAGGTTGTGTTCCTTGATTGTGACTCCATAGACGAGTGGTTAACTCCGCTAAACAGCCCTGTTTGCTCTCCCAATCCCTTGTTATGACTGCCGCCTGCCTCACAGGGGCCGGTCTAGACGCACGCTAAGCAGGGTGGGACACTCGGGAGACGTTTACTCTTCTCTTCTTCTTACTCTCTCGTTTTCAGCCCGCCCACAGCAACCGCTCAATACAACAGTGTGTCTTCCTGTGGCAGCGTGCTGTTTTTCTCGATATAAGTCAGAGACCAAAAGCCACATTCTGATAGAGAGGCAGACAGGCAAAGTGAAACAGTCGAGACACGAGAGGGCGGGTGAGACAGAATGTAAGGATCTCTTCTGTTCACATTTAGCAATTAGGTGGAGTTTTTTTTTTTTTTTAGGCCTCAGGGATTTCTAAACTGGGTTTTCCCACTACCATTTTATGATTCCATTTAAAACCCTTCAGTACACATCACGCAAGGTATGTTAAATGCAATCCAGATAACATTCCCCTCTTCTGCCATATGAACTGTATATGTCTATGCATTGAGCACTGTCTAGATTTCCTTTTCCAGTCTTTGGTCCAGCTAGTGCCAAGCCTGGTGCTCGTGGTAATCTCAGGCCCCTAGCGCCAATGATGGATAGGTGGTCATTTGCTGTTGTCACGCATGGCCAGGACTTCACATGCGCACACAGACACACTATCACAGCATCAGCACACAACCTGATCAAACAGGCTAACTGCGATGCATCAGTATCGGTGTGGAGTCAGGGGGAAGATAATGGATTTTATTTTTTTGTGTCATGTCTGGTCATTGTGACCCTTACACCTACAGTGTTTTTGGTAGACCATGGTGGATCCCATGATGGGGAAAGTACATCCAGAAATTAGTAAAGATGTACTGGAAATTTGCAATTTCTAAACAGTATGACTAAACTGAGCGTTCCCTTTTTTATTGGAGAGCTAATTCTGAGATTTAACACACCAAGTCACACCAAGAATACCCAAGTGTGAATAACTGTAAAGAAAAGAGTGAAATACGCAGTGAAAGTGAGACACAAAGTGAGAAGACGACATGAGTTATTTATTGACAACAAGGGGCATGTTTCTCTCTCTGTGTGAATATTATGTAAAGAGGGCACATGTTTGAACTTGTCTGCTTTAACACGACAGTTTGAAGGTTTTTTGGCATGTTTTATCATAAGCTTGTGTGTGTGTGGCTGTCTATAGTGGTGTACGACTGTGTGTGTGTGTGTGTGTGTGTGCTGGCAGGGGGTAAATAAACAGCAGATCCCTCAGGGCACGGTTCATTCAGTTGACTGGACATGTTGCTTAAGCCAAACTTCCTGATTTTCTAGCTGAACAGTCACCTTGCATCTTCACCTGACATGCTGCTACTCTTCCCCCTCCCCTTGCTTCCACTACCCAGAGTAAAAAAAAAACACTAACGTAGAACAGATCTTTCAATGCAACAGGCTCTGGAAAACATCAGTTGTTGCACTGTTGGATTCTGCTCCTGGGCATTTTAGTAAAGCTCAGCATCTTCTAAGTAACAAAACATTTCCTCTTTCTCACAGGAGGGGGAAAAGCAACATAAACACATCACACTCTCTTTCCCAGGACCACACGGTTTAGCTGTGTCTCAGTAATTGTTTTGGTTTCCACATGTATCCTGCTGAGGAGGCCTTTTAAATGCAGCCGCGTACCTTGTGAATGCAGCCTCCAAAGGTAAGTTGCTGATTTTGGCATGTCAGGGCAGGTGACACAGAGGTTGCCTAGTGACTAGTAACTCCTCCTCTGACCCCTTCCCTCCCCAAATCTGGGGTTGAATGGTTTGCCAGCTCTTTGAAGCTGGCAAACCCAAACCTGGGGGGGGGGGATGTAAATAATTTATGTTCCTGCACACAGCTGACACCTCTCCATCGAGCCGGCTCAAAACACACCAAGGTGTCCCAACAATGTCCTAACGGTGGTAAATATTTAAGGGTTGTGTGATTTACATGGTTGAGTCGAACTGAGCGGGGCAGCGTTTTCGCAACAGTTGTGCAAAAATGTTGGTTTGTTATTTGTTGTACTGCAGGGATTACCAGGTTGAAAGGGTTTTTATTATGTAATTCAAACCGATTCTGCCATAGAAATAAGCTTAAATGACCTCTCAAACTCCTTTTTATTGTTTTGCAGTTTGATGTGTCAAAACATGCCACGCTGATCATAAGGAGATACAAACATTTAACAGCAACCCTTGTGCAATGTAATACAATCCAAATCTATTGCAAATATTCCCCATTTGTTGCTCAAAATATTACATTTTTGTTGACAGTGCGTCAGCAAGATATTAATACTATACAATGGAGAGGTGAATCTGACACTCAAAGATTGAACATTATGAGCTTCACAATGGAAGTACTTTGTTGGAAGGCTTTTTCAGAAGTTCATATTATTGTGTTCACCTCCTGTACCGGCGATTTTTTTATTGGACTCGGGCTCGTTTTATGTGAGCAGGGAAATGATGTGGGCTTGCCCGGGAGAGTTACAGGTTGGTAGGTTAGAATAGAGGGAAACAGTATTAGCACAGGCTATGTTCTGTACACAGTGTCTTTGTGAGCAGGGCTTTAAGCCTGCGTGCTAATCTGGTGACAGTGGCAAGCACACGCTACAAGAGACAGAGTAACAGGCTATAGGCTGGGGGTGGAATTAATACAAGAGAGCAGTTCTTGTGAGGCTTTGTGTTATCCTGCTGTTGAAATCTCCTTGCACTGTAATATCAATGTGTAAATGCTAACATATGCATGTCATATCCACCTGTGTATTTGTTGTATTTCTGTGAGTGTTTGTGTGTGTGAGATCCAGGCTATTATTTATTTTAACAACTCTCAGATAGATAAAACCCACGCTGCCGTGTGACCAACATGTTCCTTGTAGGAATATCCCGACATTAGCCGGCCCACACCATCTGTAGGCACCAGGCTGATACAGTTGGGATGAGGGCTGTCAAGACAACGTTGTTAGCAGATATTATCTCCAAATCAAAAGTCACCGGGGACAAGCAAGCCAGCGGCCTCATCTGGAAAAAGTAATGAAATCAGATTTTTTTTTTGTAAATCGTAGCTAAAGACTGCGGTCAGTGTCATGTAAAGCAAACATAAACAAAAGGCGTTGGGTTCCTCTGAGGTGTGATCACATTTTCCTTTTCCATCCCTCATTATGTGGTGCTAAAACCCTCCAGAAGTTTTGTTCTACCACTGACCAATAACAGACAAATGTGTCCCATACTGAAGAATGTGTGGAACTCACTGCATTGTAACAACATATATTACAAAAGAGGAAACGTGATTCAATGATTAGCCTGACAATTTCAAAGTCAAGTACATTCAACTGAGGCCAGAAGCGACTCTCACCCCAAAGCACCTCGAAGGCATGCTGGGGATTCACCGCCAGAGAGAAAGTGTTGCACTGAGCACTTTTGTATTGTTTCTGTCTAACTGTGCCCGCAGAGTGCAACATGCCAGGCTGGTTCTGCAGAGAATATACGGTATTTCCATGCCATAATAAAAGACCTGAGAAAGTCGTTTTTTTTCCTCCCACAGTTATGACTGATCTGTAAGCCCGCAAAACTTCCTTTCATACATACTGAAACTGTCTATATGGTGTATGACTCAGGGGCACTGCACAGCATTGTTGGTAAATATCAGGAGCAGAATTTCCCCAAAATGAGCTGATGCCACCGTAAGTATAACAATAAAGAATCTATCTTGCTTGCAGAGAACCCAGCCAGTCATATTGAATATTCACCTCGAAACTTTAAAAGAACTCCGTCTGCTGCCCAACCAGCAACACAAGAACGGTGCCTGATAAGAAGCACACACCGTTGGTGTTGGTTGTTAAAAGTAAGAACTCGCTTCACAACCTTCACCAGCACAATATGCAGCACAAGGAGCTGTTATTTCTATAAATAGCACTGGCTTCATGCACAACAATTTGGCTACTATTACACACCAACAAGCACAGGCATCAGCCACGAGCCCTGAGCTCGTCACATGTGCCTGAGCATAACACACAAACACAGCACGGATTGTGAGTATGTGTCATATGCTCACACACAGAGAAATGCATTCATACTCATCCATAGCAGTTAGAATCAGTGGGTTTGGTCACTGTTTTCAGCCTTACGTGATATGTTTTCCTGTTTTCACTCAGAGGATGTGGTTAGATTTTCTGTCTTGTGCCAAGTTGCTTCAGTAGACACAAGTCATTTTTTTCGCCCACAGGCCTAATAGCGCACTCATGTACTGACAGAAACAATGACAGCGACGTTTACCAGAAACGGCATTAACAATGGGTTGACACAATCATAAATTAGGGGGGGGCTTTACATAATGGAAAATACATGAAATAACTGCACAGCAATACTGAGAACGAAGCAACAACATAACAACCATATGAAGAAATCTTTACCTGATGTAAAAATATCAGAGATGATCATGCTGAGTCTACCAGATGGAGATATGACCACCCATGGGAGTGAATGTTAGTGAGTACAGCAAGGGGACATTACTGCAGATAAGGCAGTACTGCCCCCTGTTGGTGAACTACTGTAACTACACAATGTATTGTTCAAAATTAAATAAATAAATAATAATGAAAAAGAAAAAGTTAGTCTCAAAATGTCAGACTCGTCAAACCTACATTTGTATGTGGCATGTAATACGTTTGTATCAAAAGGTCGGGCAATTAAAAGAGAACAAAATGTGTGTGTTTAAATGTGTATAAACAAGATGTAATCAGAAAGTGTGGCTTTAAAGGTTGACACTGCAGAACAAATAGCACAGAAAATATAAACCAACACTTGACTCATTATATATTTATTGAACAATGTTAAGTATGATAGGGCTCTCCATGTAGGAACTCTAATAATATAGTATAAAAATTAAAAAAGTACAAATAACAAAGACGAGACGAGGCAATGTTAACAACATCCAGAATAAGAATAAAGAAACGGATTTCCTCATGGCAGTATTTTCAGAATAAAGTGTTTTCTTTTTCTTTCATAAAACTTAGGGATGCATCGATCCAACTTTTTCAGTCCCGATACCAACAGCCTGGGCTTTGGGTATCTGCAGACACCAAGTACCGATTCCAATACCAGTGATAATTTATAAGCTGTATGCCTCGATGTGTGGAAGTGACTGGGATCATTATTTTTTTTTGTAAGGCAACATCAGGCTTAAACATTACTTCCAAACTTTGTAAAACTAAATAATAACAAATAAATACAGAAGACATAAATGTACAGAATTGTTATTAAAATAATGGTATCCAATAATAGATCCGCATATTGTCACCGATACCCGATCCAGCTATTTGAGCCAGTATCGGACCGATATCAGTATCGCTGCATCCCTACATAAAACGTGTTTTTTCCTTTCCCATAATTAATATTGCCTCAAACTGAGACGTTAACCAGAGGCATCCCAAGTATTGGGATGAAGGTAGTCTTTTCTTCTCTTGCTTTAGGGATCCTTAAGCATATCCCACACAAACCGTTGAAAAAGGCAAAAAATACTAGTCCATAAATCCATAAGGTAGAAAATATGAAATGTACAGAATAAATGTAACATAATAAAAGCAGGCCAAAAAAAAGCCTTTTACAGTTAAATTAGCCACGTGTGACTCTTCAAGTTATACTGAAATGCAAAACAGATGAAGGACAAGTGGGTCATCCTACGTATCCCATGCTGCCTTAGGGCTGGATTGTGCTACACAAAATGAACATTCCTCATTGGATGAGGTCAGGGCAAAGGGTATGTAATACCAGATATGGTGGTCTGATGGAAATTGCTACATGTAAATGGTCAGTACATGTACAATATGTAGTGCGTGATATACTGATCCTAGAACAGGAAGATGGGGTTGGAGTTCAGTCCTTTGGAAGGCTGCTGCTGCTTGCTGGCCGGCTGACCTCCTCAAGCCCGCTTGAGCTTGTCGATGTGGAAGGTGAGTTTGAGGGCGGGACCGAGCTTCAAGCCCATGTATTTCATCATCATGTCGCTACGCAGCAACAGGAGCGCTTTGCCGTCAATCTCCTGCAGCAGAGAGAGAGAGGGAAGGACAATTGTAAGGACAGTTATTTTAGCAAAGCTGTCCACCAAGTTAAGTTGTGCAAATGTACGGAACAAAAATCAACGTCTAGTGTGGTCTAAAAAGTGTATTTATACTATACATTATAGATACTTAAGTTTATATTTTCTAACGCAAAATACAGCCATTTTAAAAAATCTCCTCCGTTATGAGAGAATACACACATGTTTTCTGAACAGGTCAGCGTGTGGTGCCAGCACTGGGTCGATATATCTGATATACTGCATGACATCCTCCACTGTCCACAGGTTGGGGTCCTGACCACTCTGTCTCGGGCTTTCCCGGAAACTGCCTGAGCCTGAAAGTGCAAAAGAGCAAACAAATCCATGAAGACAGTCATTAATGCATTAACTCACCAAACACTTTAATACACTTTAGCTCGCAATGCCCAAACGCCATTAAGAAAAGTACTACAATTTAACTTAAACCTGTCAAATACACACCCTAAGTTATTCCATCTGTCAAGCTGTTTGAAAGCTTTGAATCTATAAGTGTGATTCATCTTGTAAAAGATACAACTCTTGCAGCAAACACAATGTCACTATCTATTATTCACCTACTATACGAAGTGACACAAATGTTCAAATGTATCATTATCAGTCAAGTCTACTTACAGTTGAGTCAATATGATTCTTCTGACTTTAAGGTATTAGGCCCATCATTCATTTAAATGGGGCCTTTCCGGTGACGCAGCAGAGGTGCCATTGTGCTCCAGCAAAAAAAAAAATGCAGGATCGTCATCCGGATTGTGGGCCAATTCAATATGAGCAAGCGCACATTGCTGGTTGATTATTTTGCAACGTGAATGCTGTATTTCCTCAGTTTACCATGCAATCTTCGCAATGAAAGATAAAATGATTGCTGCCATGATAACTTTGCAGAGTTTATTTTTCTATTTTTGGTGTCTGACAAGCCTTCAAACTCTTCTTCCCAGCCCTTTGCATTGTTTATTATAAATACAGGGCTGTTTTTGGTCCGATCGTCCGTTTAGGTGACCCTGACACAACAGATGCTTTGTTCCACAGAATCGGCTGAGAAGCCATCATTGGAAACATTTTCGAAACATTCTTGGCAGGTGATTGGATGAACAAGCTGTCAATCAAACTCTTGCCATCGAGAAAAGCCTTCAGTGCTGTTCTTTGCTCTGCTTAATGAAGACATATTTGATAAAACTGCAGCATCCACGCTAACCTCTTTAGTGGCCGCTTGACCGGCCATCTCTCTTGTGTTGTCACACACACACCTGAACCACACCCATAGCTGCCCAAAGCTCCTCACAGGACGCCGATTGGTCCTGACAAAACACATTACTCGGAGCCTGACGAGATGGATTCTCGCATTGATCTCGTGACATCGCGAGAATCCATCCGCTGTGCGAGGGAACACTTTAGGAGCATAACGAACGCTTCACTGAAATGTTGTGAAAGTGAAAACAGCGACAACGTTTCCTGTTGCAGGGTCTGTTCCTACCTGTGGAGTTGTTATGATGCAGCAGCTTGGAGGGAGACCTCGGGCCGGGAGTTTGTACCGTAGAGTTTGGAGAGAGAGGGCTCTTCTTTAAGTGCTCTGATGCGACGACACTGTTCTCCATAAGAGACTCACCTGGGGACAAATCACACAGAAGACTCAACCAATGAGAGAAAATAAACACATCGACTGTTTCACCATGACATAGAAGAAGAACTTAAACACAATAAAGCAGTGGTGGGATGATGAGGACGCACCTATTTCTCCATACCTGCTGTCTTGACCCTATTCCAGCTGACCTTTTCAAGACTACTTATAATACACTGTGCTGGCATTTCCACAAACCCTTTTAAAGACCCCAACTGTAAAACTACACATTAAAACTAACTTTCAATCATATATTACTGGAAGGAAATAGATAAAGTCACATATCGGAAACAGCAATCATTGACTACGGTGCGGCCCAAAAGCAGTGTCCTATGACCTTTACTGTTCTCAATCTACATGCTGCCTCTGGGATCCATTATCCGTCAGCACGGGGTGAATTTAAGTGTTGAATTTGAATTTTAAAAAGGCCTACACTTTTTATTTCGGACAAGTAAGTGAAACATCTCAACTACTTGGCTGAAGGACAAGTGCCTGAAAAAGTTAGCGTCAAGCCCTGTGACTGTTTGTCAGCCATTAGTGAGAGGATGAGCAGACTGATTCCTCCTAGTTGGCCCAAAACACAAGAACGAATGGTAATTAACTCCCATAATTTGTATGAACCACTGCAATATGCAATAATTCATTACAAAATGCGGGAAAATGTATTTCATAATGGAGATAAAATGTATTACATTTGATCTAGTTGTTACATAATGTGTGGACACAATGTGACTTAATAAAATATTTCACAGCGATATGCTTGTAACCCTCAGAGAGTGTTATAGTGATTTGAGTGTGTGTTATGGCCTTCTGTTAAAGTGGAAGGCCCTTTTTTAGGGGGATATTACCCTTTAACATAAATCTCTTCAAATATTACATTAACTTAATTAAAATCGAAAGGAAATTGAAAGATGACTAAATGATTAACCTCCTGCCCCACAACTTTAATGTGACTCACTCCTGAGCCAAGAGCTTCCTCTGTTTTACTACCTCTTTAATAGGATTATATGTGGCTTTACTGGACAACTCAGAGCAGTCGATTACTAGCATTAAATGTCCCACATAAACCGTGGTGCAGCATTAGAGCTGAGAGCCACTGATTATATAAACAAATACACACGAGTGGACGGCTTGTTTAATCAGTGAAATCCTTTTTTTAAACCCACAAATAAAGAACAAAGAAAATACAAAAGCATTTAAATGAAACTGAAATGTACGAGCAAGCAGCAGCAAAGTCCCCCTGCAGCGAATGCATCGACAGCTTATGCTCCAATATAAAGGAGACATCATTTATTACTGTTCTAATAGTGTAATTAAAGGCATTCATTAAAAGTGATGATGCAATGTACTATTATAGGGGAACAAACTTATCAGAAAGTCCAGCGATGTGGAACTGACATTGCTCTTTGTCCAGATATGACTGTTGTCTGACGAATAATAATACCAATGTACATAGTACACATATGTCCCTAAGCTCTGCATAATGAACAAGCAGAACATCTTTTTGTACTTTACGGTGTACTGAGAGGCTCAGGGTGGATTATAAAGAAGAAAAAAAAATCACAACAATCCTCAAAGTAACATACCATCAGTGGAGTGCCGGGGGATTTTGGAGAGTTTCTGAGGAAGTGCACTTTTGTAATCCTGGAGGAACCGCTTGGTGCCGAGGCCTGGGCCCGTCGTTAAGCTGTCTCCAAAACCTCTTCTCTCTGAAAAAATATGAAGGAAGCAGCCAGATGTTACAGTTTAGAGGTGAGAAAGCTACAGATAAGTGGGACCTGACTGTTTACATTCTTCTTTTGGTCAAAGAGGCTGAATGGCTAAAAGACATACTTTTGTATTTTAAATACTACAGGACATATGGAACCATACAGGGAATTTGGTTTCCGTCAGAGAATGCTTTGTCATGTATCACATCAGCAAAAATACACACTGTAAACTCTACAAGATGGGTTTGATGAATGATGAGGTAATCTATTCACGACAAACAATCATCACGGCATTGAGCAGCATATTTCATGCAACTTTTTTTTTACTCCACTCCAATAAAGCACCTTGCTGTCAGTACACTTTTTACCGAATGGCTGTACAACTGGAAGCCAACAAAAAGGTATTTCATGTCGGATTTATCTTCCCAAGGAATCTAAACTGTCGGCATGGCACAAGTTATTTGCCTTTTGTACAGCAGTGTAAAACATACTGTGCAGATCCTCAGGGGAGGCACATGGTGCACCTCCCTTGAGGATTTACAAGATTTGTTTTACAGAAGGTTACTGCCAACATCTCCATATGAGTAAGGCAGACAAGATTGTCTTATGCTGCAGGGAGTTTGTATCTTCTAAAGAACTAAAAAATAAATAAATAACACAACGTAAAAATACCACTTCTGGTGCAGAAAATCTACTTTTGGTTTCAAGCATTATATAAAATGCATTCAAACCGACACCCCGGCTATTAGATTTATGTCTATCAATAAGGAGAAAAATCTCAAATATGGCATGTGCATTCACCAAATCTTTCCACTATGTAGCTGTGCATGTGGAGTCACAGCAGGTGTACAGTAGCACCGACCTGTAGTGTATGTGTGAGTGTCGTAGTGCAGGCCTCCTCTGGCTATAGGCTGGCTGCCAAAAAGAGGATCGCAGTGAAGGTTGTGGCAGAGTTTTTCCAGGAAGCGGAGGACGTAGGTGACACTGCTGACTGTTGGCAGGGTCAGGGTGTGCTGCTGCTTGTCAAAGAAGGCTAGACAAGGAAAAGAGGGGGCAAAGGACAGAGGATCAAATTCTGTTCGATATAGTGCACGGTCCTTTTGTTTTACGTGGAAGTAAAAGAAACGTGTGTTGGCGGATGTGAGAGTGAGCTTTATACAAAAGGTTACACATTTAATGTGAGGTCTATAATAATTCTCCATATGGTCGGGTAGTTCTTTCACAACAGCTCTACATTCTGTTCGTTTAACAAAGATGTGATCGCAACGAAAAGCAAAGAAACAAAGCAACAGCTTCATGAGGACTATCAACAGAGGCAGGAGAGTCATATTTCTGTTTTTATGATGACGGTTTAATCCCCACCTGATATGACTTCGCCTCCTTGCCCAGACTTGAGGCAGGAGAAGACGGTGGCCTGGTTCTGGGCGGAGTCCACACAAGCCTGAACACACTGCTGAAGCACTGAGGAGGCCCGGCCAGGCCCAAAGTGGTCCGGGAGCTTCTGGACACGCCGCTGGTCCAAATGGGGTCCCACCTTGCCGTACTTATTTAGATACACACAAACTAGGGAGGGGGAAGCAACAAGCAGAGAGAAGTCAATATTGAATACTTAATTAGATGGTGAAATTGTTATTGTAATCAAATACAAGGGACCATTATGTCTATTTTAAATATTGTTTGCATGTATAAAATCATCATTTGTCAGATTCCGTTGCCAACGCGACGCACAAGGCGGTGACAGCGTGTCTGACAGCGTGACAGATGAAGTGAACATCCCAGACAGGTGAACCCATCAATCATAATGTGCACTATGTCCAGGTCTGTTGTCTGTGTACCTGTGGGGGCCTGTAGTGCAGAATTGGGGATGGTGGCGTTGTCCATAGGCACGGTGCTGGTGTCGGGCTCTGGGGTGCTGCTGGTAGGAGACGTGGGGACTGGATTAGGTACCACGCGGGGTTTTCTCTGGATAGAAACACACGCATTCAGACATTTTACATCCTTTTCTTTTTGTTTTCTTTACCCATCAGTACATATGCGACTCTTATATTGCTCTTTTATAGTTGTATTCTTAAAACAAAGTGCCTCCCTGTAAATGCAACATGGTGCAACATCAGTAAACAAAAACAAATATAACAAGCTCATCATTTTTTAACAGGACGGAACAACTTGTTTAAACACATAGAGCTGATTATTGAAATGATAAGTTATAAAAAATACACCCAATAAGTTCCCTCCTTATGCAGCCAAATGCTATGCTGTGATACTCTGTGGTCCGGTGGTACCTGTGTTAGTGTGTATGTACTGGAAGGCTACCTTGCTACCAGGCTTGGGCCCTCTTTTCTTTGGGATCTTGATAGGTTCTGCCAGAGTCTGGGCTTGCTGCAGAGCTATGCTCTGTGCCCAGTTGGCAGGCAGTCTGCCCCTGGTTCGCCCTGGACCCGTCACTGGCCGCCCTGGACCCGCCATGGCGTCTTCCAGCCAGCCAGCTCGCTTCGCCCAGCCCAACTGCTGCAAAACCAAGAGCAAAGGAGACAAAGAGTCAAGTGGCGTAACTCGTCATGCTGCGATACTCTACAATGGTATGCTACCCCCCCAGCAGAAATCAAGACGTGACACAAGGTCAACATTTTTTACATGCAACCAAGGCTCATAAGAGGTGAGCAAAGAGAAGAGTGTCACAGAAAAAGCACTCCTTCTGCCAGTTGGTCTTGGTTCCCGCAACTCATTTTATTTAACGTCTAACATTATTAATGTATAACATGTATAAACAGTAGTTTGGTTTTGAGTCCGACACCCAAATACAATGAAATGGAATTCTGTCTGTGGTGCTCACAGCATTGAAAAAGGCAAAAAGTCCTAAATTTAAAAAAAGATTCTGGATAATGCACAGAGCTAACTGTGGAAGGACATCGTCTCTTTAGAACTGAATCAATAGTCCAGTTGAAGTGCCTTCAACTTGCATTATTTCTAATAACCAGCAGAGGGCGACTCCTCTGGTTGAAAAAAGAAGTCTGATTGTATGGAAGTCTATGAGAAAGTGACCCTTCTTCTCAGGTGACTGTAAACACCACTCTATGGTTCAACTTCAACATGGTTGGTTTCGTAAATTATGGTCCCATTTAAAGTAAAACATACAGTAATAAAGTGTATGATTTAGTGCGTGTCTACCTTGTGATTGACAGGTCACTACCATGGCGTTGTCTATCTTTTCGTCTTAAAAATGCATCCTTTTTCACAGCGTTTGAGTTCATGAAAGTTTGTCACAGATATTGCAAAACCTGGGAAAACATAACCCGAACGATCTGCATGGCGAGACATTATTAAAGTATGTGTTTTGTAATTTGGTGAACTGACCCTGCAATTAAAGGCAATGGCGCGCCCCTGATGGTATCTCTAAACCACTTCATGCCTACCTTGCTGCCAGGCTTGGGCCCTCGTTTCTTGGGGATCTTGATGGGCTCCAGGCCTTTGCCCGGCTGGATGCTCTGTGGTCCCACCGCTGAGCCCTTCTGAGTCCAGAGCCCCGTCACCTTGGTTTTCCTGCGGCCTGGCTTCCGTCCTCTCTGACCTGGAGGTCTGCCCACGGTGGGCGTGGGGTGCATGGCTGGGCTCTCCACACTCCCGTCTGTCAACGCCCCAAGGCTCTTAGGCTGCACTACTGCATGGGCAGAGATGGACAGGTACGCAAAAAAAAAAAAAAAAGGGAGTTAAGTAAAATGTATGGAAGCCCATTCCCGCAGCAAAAAAAAAAATAAGATCACTAAAAAAAAAAAAAAAATAAGATCACAAAAAAAAAAATAGTAACTTAAAAAAATAAAATAATCCACCCACAAAATAAATAATAATAATTCTAATAATTTTTTAATTTTACTTTTTTTCCACCAGCAAAAAAAAAAAAAAAAACTTTTGGTGCATCCATCTGTAACCATAACACTGACCAGATTTTTCCAGTTGCTATAGAAAGTCGAAATTATGAGATACTTTAACACAGTCATAGGAGCAGCTATGACATATGAATGGATTGTGAGTACATTGAAGACTTCTTTAAAACGCGGCTTTACAACACATGAAATACAGATGATGTTTTCACATCTGGGTGAGCAAACGCACCCTTGAAGCTCTGGAGTATAAAGAATGAAACCAATGTGGCTGAGGTGGCGAAAAATAAACTATGGAAGCCCATTCACGCAGCAAAAAAAAATAAAATAAGATCACCAAAAAAAAATAAAAAAATGAATTCACAAAAAATAAAAATAAATTAAAATGAATTCATAAAAAATAAAAAAAAATAAAAATGAATTCACAAAAAAAATAATAATAATAATTAATTCACAAAAAAAGAAATATATATATATTTTTTTTTTTTACTTTTTCTCTGTCAGCAAAAAAAAAAAAAAAAAAAGATGTTTCCAGTTGCTGTTTTATTGGTCGCCACCTCAGCCACATTGGTTTCATTCTTTATACTCCAGAGCTTCAAAGGGTGCGTTTGCTCAGTACAATCCATGTGAAACATCATCTGTATTTCATGTGTTGTAAAGCCACGTTTTAAAGAAGTCTTCAATGTACTCACAATCCATTCATATGTCATAGCTGCTTCTATGACTGTTGTGTTAAAGTATCTCATAATTTCGACTTTCTATAGCAGCTGGAAAAATCTGGTCAGTGTTATGGTTACAGATGGATGCACCAAAAGTTTTTTTGTTTTTTTTTGCTGGTGGAAAAAAAGTAAAATAAAAAAAAAAAAAAAATTATTAGAATTATTATTATTTATTTTGTGGGTGGATATTTTTTTTTTTTTTTTTTTGTGAATTACATTTTTTCTTTTTTCTTGTTTTAGTGATCTTATTTTTTATTTTATTTTTTTGCTGGCGGGAATGGGTTTCCATAAAAATGCTGTGGCATTAAGAGTGGAAAAGAAGAAATAAAAAATTACAGCTCCAGGCTCCCCATATAAATCACAGAGAACATAGAAACGTAAAATAAAGTTTAAACAGTCTGAGGAGTTATTTTTTCATTAAAAAAAAAAACTTCACCAATGAGAGTATTAAATCCGAAATCTAGACTTTATTATGTGGTTCTGTGATGCGACTGACGGATGAAACAGATAATGGTACATTCAAAATCAACTACGCCACAGATGCATATTGGCACCAATACACAGCAGAATGAGTTGTGTACCTGACTGCACACACATCCAAGAAGCCTTTACTGTTGGCTACAATGTCCCTGTTTAACTCTATTTGCAGTCACACACACACACACACACACACACACACACACACACACACACACACACACACACACACACACACACACACACACACACACACATTTTTGCATGTATCTCATCAGATATCAGCATTACTCATCGAGGCTATAAACACCTTCCTCAAATGCTGAACAACAAGTTTGGCACCACTTCATTTCCACAATCTGTCGCATCAAACTTTTCAAAAGTTCAGTTCATGTTCAATGCCGAACTAAATCCGGACCGCTCGTAAACACCTGAGCTTGAGTTTCTCACAGCAGAGAAGGTCAAACATTCTCAGCAGCGAAAATAAAATGTCCCCCCCACTTGAACTTCCTTCCTCAGTTGCAGATGACAGCACACTACACCTCTCAGACGAGTGCTTCACAGTCGGAGAGAAGAAAAGAGGGCGAGAGGTTACACCAAGAAGGTAGCACGCACCGGTTTGCTTTAGAAGACTGCTCATTCTGTGCGTTTTTTAACGTGCCAGTGAACTCAAAAGGGTTTAAATAAGGTCACAGAACGCAGACTCTTTCTCTGAGACATGATTTCTCTTTATGGTATTCAGATGAAGGGGAGAAGGAAAATAATAGATGCTACAATTAATCGTGATACACTGACTTGCCGTAAGACATCAACGCACTGCTTAATAGTAATCTTTGTGTTTTCTCTCGCAGTATTAGTGATGGTCCATCCACATTACAAAAAAAAACGGATTTCCCATTAAGCTCTAATGGTATCTACTCATGCATTACAAATAAGAGTTTTTTTCTTCTCAGGTTTTGAGAAATTTGTCAAAACAAACGAGGAGAATGGAATTTAGTTTGTGTTAGTCAAAGCACAAGAGAGTGATTTCTAAAAGCATGAGCACATAAAGCTTAACCATCTGCATGGCCAGATAACACTACAAGTAACAACATACGTCTCTATATGGTGGACAACAGTGTATCAGTCCAGTATTGTGAAGTCATTACCAGCATAAACTGGGATCCATATCAACCAACAAACGATGAAGATGAAGCAGAGAAAAAGAGTGAAGTGAAAGATATCGGGTCAGAGGAGAAGGGGAAAAACAGAGCCGTTTAGAAGGAAAGAACAAAAGTAATCAGAAGTGATTTCCTTTTTCCCTGCTGGCTAGAATAAAAAGAAGAAATGTGTGAACTCCTTATATAAGCCTGAGGAACAAGCCCTAATAAAGAAATAAGCTGCTGACAGCTGTGAGACGGTCTTAAAATGTAACCATCAAACTCCCACCCCATGAAAGCACACCCTTTCCTTTGATGACGGGGAAACATTTCAGAAAAATCACATGAACCACTGAGGGGAACATGCACATGTCAAAATCCCTTAGAGCTGGAACTACATTAAATACATTCAAAACCAAATAAGCCATGTAACTTCATGGAAGCCAACACAGCTGGCAAACACTCAAGAATGTGTGTGTGTGTGAAAAAACAACCACACTGAAGAAAGAACCACAGTATATCCAGGATATCAAGCCTCACATGCACCTGCAAGTCCACACACACACACACACACACACACACACACACACACACACACACACACACACACACACACACTCAAATCCACTGGTATTTATCCTAGATCAACACAGACAGATTTACGAGAGGAGCAGCCACATTCATTAACACAGGTCTCGGCCCGTGGGGGCTGTGTTTATCAAACACGGGCGCACCAAATCAATGCAAAGCTCAGTCTGCAGGCTACTGAGACTTTTCATAGGGGGGGGGGGGGGGGGCACAATGTGAAGCTAAGAACAGAAACACAACAAGACACCTGATTGATCCTTTACAGATTGGACAAATCCGAGATAATATGTTTAAAAGGTTTACAGAGCTCGAGGTTACATGCTCGCTGATCAATGGCAGTGCTTGTGAGTAAAGCCAAACAAACAGCGTAATGAGCAAACCCTGGGGTTTTTTTTCTCTTCTTCTTCCCCTCTCCCTTCAGTGCACCGAGTTCATCGAGTTCACAAAGCCACCACTGCCAGTTTCACATTACAGGAAGATAACGTCTCACGAGCTTTTAATCCATCACCCCGACTGCATTTCTGTCGTTGTCGTTCATCTTTACTCACCTCTCGCGCCCCAAAAAAACCCGGCAAAAGTGTGTGGTTGTCTGCACAGCTGTCCTCAGATTCACCCTCTCCTCCTCTCCCACTCTTCTTCCTCTGCGTTGCTCCTCCTTTCTTTCTTTTTCCTCCCACCATCTGCCGGCAATGTAAACAATCCACCTCGAGCAGCACACGTCTGTCTTATCTCTGTCGTTTCTATCCCTTCTCTTGACTCAATTCCCCCCCGAGATTGTCTAATGTTAGCCAGGGTGCCAACGGGAGGCCTGTGGAGGGGCACCCAGGCTCAACTCAACCACGTCAAGGCCCAACTCTGCCAACTGGGGGAGTGCCAGGCCTTCATGAAACACTAGCAGAGCTACAAAGGCATGTACTGCCTCCCCACATCCCGCCTTCCCTTTCCACTGCTTCTAACGGATTCTAACAGAGGAGTGCAGCTGACCTTATGGCCGATAACCTCTGTATCCACTTCTTCCATTTATGTTTCCTGTATAACAAATAGCTTCCTCTGTTTTTCCATGTTGAGACAGCAAACACGGCTACAACTTCTGAAATGCTTTGAGAAAAAAAACTGCCTGGTGACAAGAAAACTCCTCGTTCGCTAAATGGAAAAACAAAGCGACGGATCGTGTGGTTCTGTTCACCGTCCGATTGTGTCGCAAACCAACAGAACCATTCCTACTTTAACGTTTTACAAGAACTGAACTGGATGTTTCCTGGATGTTGGAAGCCTATTTTGCAAACACAGTTGAAAAGTTATCCTGAGAGAGATCACATCACCATCTGGAATTAAAAATAGCAAATGCATGTTTGATGACTTGATCAACTAATGATGCCTTCAGGGGAGGATGATGTAATACTTACATCACACTGTGGACCACGTTGCACAAATACAGTGAAACGTAATAGTACAACTGCAGTAGATAACATTGATGAAATATCCTCATTATTGTGGCGAAGAGTGCTTGAATTTAAAAGCAAAGCAGAAAACTCCAGCTGGTCCCCCCCCAAAAAAAGCACCATAAAAGTGCTGGTTATGCACCGGATTTGCTGAACAAATCTGTCCCAGATTCTATCAACATATTAATGTCAAAATACAGAGGGCGGACCAAATAAAAGCAGCATCTTTACAGTGTAATACAAATCAAACATGATGAAAAATACAGTTTCATTGAGAATTAGTCATGGCTGTCAACTCTAATTATTACAATTTGGGTAAAAAATACCAAATATAACAAAGTCTAACACAGTGATTTAATGTAATCTCTGTGTCCACTCCCCATTTAGTGATGAATCTTATGTTAAAACCTCGGGTTGTTCACTGACATTTATGAGTTATTTATTTATTAGTGACAATACGCCAGAGTTTGAGTGCCTTCACTGTTAAAGTAAGAATGATGGCCAATGAGCAACTCTTGAATGATATTCATTTCTCAAAATAAAAGCATTTTCTTTGTTGTCTCTATTGCATCTAAAACGTACCAAACCGTGACCCAGAAACCGAGGTATGTACCATTTATGTGTCCCGTTACAGCTCTAATAAAAGTGTACGTTGTAATTAGAGAGAGAGAGAGAGAGAGAGAGAGAGAGAGAGAGAGAGAGAGAGAGAGAGAGAGAGAAGTCAACCAAGCACATTTTGTACACTATTTTTCACAAATAAGTGAAAACGCCTGAGTGGGTGGACCATGAGTGTATATGAGTCTTCAAAGGGTCAGTTTATCTAAACTACTCCCCTACTTCAGTTGTTATCTGGCCATGTGGACAGATTTGGTTTCACATGTCTCTGGTGTGTCTGCCTCCTCAACAATACAGTGGAGGTGAATATATTCTAGCAGAAAAAAAAATGACACGACACCCCCTTTTTTCATAAAACCTCCCGCCTACTGTTACGGTCCATACCTTTGGTGCCGGGCGGCTGAAGGTTGTCTCCAGTGAGGGCGCACCAGCCAACAGGGAAGATGTCACGCGAGTCATAGCGGCAGTAGTAGTCAAAGGCTCCCCGCCAACCATCAAAGGTGACCAGCACCTCGACGCCACGCAGTGCGCCCGCTGTGGCCGGGCAGATGAAGTGGGGATTTTTGCGGTCCACCGCCTCCAGCTTCATGCCTAACTGGAAGGAGTTCTGCTCCGGGGCGGGAGGCTCCTGCTGGGGAACATGGAGAGAAAGAAAAAGGGGGGTCAGGTATGAAGTGGGCATGTGTGTCGGTGTATTCATTTGTACCAGGAAAGTACAGTAAAATCAATAAAATACTTTTTCCTTCACTTATCGATCCCAGTGAACTCTGGTATTAATGAGTAACTATGACTAATAAAGAAACCTGCTTGTTTTCTCCCTGATATGGGACAAAAAGTAGTTTTTCAGAGTGTGTTGAGCTTGTGAGCCTTGTACAGGTACCTTGTGAAAGATGCGAGAGGGCGCCATCTCAGCCCCATTTAGCGTTTTCAGAAGGAACATGGGCCAAGAGGACGCATTGAGACGGAAACCTGAAGAAGACGACAATTGTTGTCATAATTACAAACAGCTTCACGCAGACAAATCATGGGGAAACTACAAAAACAAGACATCTGAACACGTCACTTTGGCCCTGAGAAATTCTGACGAGTTGAATTTCACAGACCTAACGATTAATCAAGAACATCATTTGCGGATGAATAAATGAAGAAAAGAAAAACAGTCTAAATGGGCAGACAAACAGATGCTCTTGTGTCTTTTCCCATGGTTATTCAATACAGAAATGTCCGAGGGCAGGAGGCTTTCTATGCTGTGTTAGGGAGTTATTTATAGGCATTAAGATGACACGTTGACATTTGTGCTGTTAGTCACTGACACCGTGTGGGGCCAGAATGAAATCCCCTAAAACAGGAAAAGACAAAAAGATAATGCGTCAGTGTGCGTCCTCACCAAGCGGGGGCTGCAGCATGCCTCCGTTCTTCTCACAGTTGCCTATTGGCTGGATCTCTGAGGAGTCCACGAGGCGCCAGAAGTCGTTCTTGTTGTCCGACCCGTCCAAGCGCAGCCGCAGCCGCGAGCCCGTCAGGCCCACCACCGTGGCGATGCAGGTGGACGTGGTGTTTCGCGGGTCCAGCGCTTCCAGCTTCATGCCCGCCTTGAACTCGTTAAGTGGAGGCGTGAGGCTCTAGATGGTGACGACAGACAAGCGTTAGCTGGAGAGCGGCAAACGTGAGAGCGGGCGGTGGAGAAAGCATTTGGTGTCATCAATTAATCCCGGGAGAGATGCTTACAAATAGCTTTGATGAAGACGGATAAGAGTGGACCTTTTAATCGTGCTCACCTGTCTGAAACAAGCAGAGGGCGCTGCAACGCCACCCGTCTCTTTCAGGTATTTCTCCCAACTGAAAAGCCCTGCAGAGGAATACAAGGAGCAACAGGAAATGTATATCATATAACAGATGTGTTACGTTTTTTTTTGCAGTGGTGGAAAGTTTGATAAATGTTTCACGTTTTTATGCATTTTGAGTTGAATTTTACAATGTTTTGTGAGCCCCCAACACAAAGCAACAAAGACACACGGAGCTTGAAATCTATTACCAAACACTCGTCTCTGTGATTAATGAAACAATGCCGAGGTAAATCCTTGGGCACTTTCTCCTTTTAGAATCGCCCCAGACCGACTTCATATATCACTGGCTGCTGTGGGTTATTTACCTTGGTACTGTGAGAGCACCCGGGAGGGCCGTCCACTCCGGGCTTGCTTGATCCTTCTGCCATCTTTCCACTCTATAGCTAGAGGAGCCAAGAAAGATAGAATAAGCTCTCAACTACGGGTGATTTTCACATCAGTCAGTACCTTGCAATACCTGCCACACTCACTGCTCCAAAACATGGCCTGGGATTACAGGACTATTACAAGAGAATGTATGGAGCTGCCTGCACAGTAAGAACAAAAGGGATAGGTTGGAATGAACTCAAACTCTAATGTGCCATGCTTCTGGCTTTACCTGAAAGCTACTATGAATACTTGTTTGTTGTAGTTATTTGGGGGGGGGGAAATACAGCTTTCATATTGCGAATGGCAAAGTAGAATTTTACCTTTCTGTGGCACAGGTTTCCTCATGCTCCAATACTGACCAAGCTCACGACACACAAGTGGCCTCCACTCTGAAGACGAGAGAAAAACAACACACAAAGAGCTCCGTTACAGCTGTGGGGGAATCCAAAGAGATGAACGTGGTGGATTGTTTGTTGTTGCTGTTACGATTGGAAACAAACCTTTGTGTGGTCATATGTCGGACTGAATTTTGGGGGAAATGTGTTTAATATTTTGCACACATCTAGAATTGTTCCATTTGATGGAGCCATAGAACACATTGAGTGTAAGGTTTGAATATTTCACTCAGTATTAAAGATTATATTTGAGATTATTACTCTCATGGTTCCTCTATTGGTCCTCTAAATCAAAAGAATTTAGAGGAAATATGAGAGATATTTAATAAAAACTTGCTGTATGAGGCTTAAGATTTAAAATTGGATCAATCCATCGGTGATAAAAAAAAATATGATATGATACTGTCAGACAGTGTGGATTTCTCCAACCATAAGCCTACTGAAGTTTTGGGTTTTCTGACATTTGAGGTTTTAATGTTTTATATGGTTATAGTGAAAAAGGTTATTTTGAGATGATGGAAATCTACCTTGCCTCTGTGTTGCTCAATGATATGGTTTCTTTTTATATCTGTCAAGGATTGGGTAATCTCCATCTGAGTCATACTGTAAATTTGTTAATATTTTCGGGTCCCTTTACTGATTATATCAGTAAGCAAATCAACTAAATTTAAATACCTACTACTCGAAACATCTGTGTTCACTGCACTGGAGATACGACAGATCTGGACATGGATGGACTATTACATGTTACTTAAGCAACCTTTATATTTATCTTTTCATTTTTGTTTTCCGTATGTCGTGTATGTAAACCCAATACATGTGTAGGTTGTCTCTTGTTTGTGTTTTTATAAATCTTTCTCTCAAAATTAAAAAAAATGGGAAGTAAACTTTATGTTAAGGGGATAACAACTCACTAATAAAGCCTGTACTCAAATAACTGATCACACCAATGACACCTCAGGTGTACTCAGACCTAAGGCTGGGCTATGTTGACTGTACTGCTTTTGAAAGAGAAACCAGATAGCTGCTCTTGTTTATCTTTGTAGCATCATCATCACAGGAGGCAACCAGAGGCCAGTTCAACAAAGAGACCCAAGATCATGCCCACAATGTACAACATACGGATTTAATTTGCTTTTTTTCCGCACTTTAAGAAGTCACTTAGAGCTCCTTGCTGTGATAACTGTGTGTGCAGGCAGCAATTGATCACATCAGAGGGGACAAAATATTAGAAACACCTCTCAGTATAGTGCAAAACGTTGTCAGTATCACTCAGCTCCAATGCCATTGCTGCTATTCTCAAAACGTCAATTAAACACTCCCATGCAATAATCTAGTAAGAATGTTTACAAAATGCCTCGTCATCAATCAGTGATTAAGAGTTGAGGCTCTGTGACTCCTCCTGTGACCCAAACCCTGAGCTCACCAGCGTTACCAACCAAACACAATGTACAGGTCAACAGGTCAAGATGGATACAAACAAGGGGCTTGTGTCTGCAGTCCCACAGTCCAACACGGCATTTATCAGACATCATATAAATACAAATAATCCAAAATGTAGATTTCAGTTAGAGTTTATGAAATGACAACAATACAGGGCAGTGAGTATTGACACACAGTAACACTTGTTGACCATCTGCCAAATATTTGAATTATTGTGAGAGCAGTTATGAATGAAGTGTTAGTTTACAAATAAAAACAAGTAAAACAGCAATGTCAGAGGACCCACAAGGTAACTTAGTTAACGTTTGTTATGTTTATATGAACAGCATCCTACCTTAAAACTTCATAACCGTTGAGCAGCGTTTCTCCTCCCCGGATGATTTCCTCTTCAATGGAAGTGCGCCTTTTTTCCTCCGCCGAGGGGGAGGTGGCGTCCAAATTAAAGCGGCCCGGTCCCTGCTTTAATTCCGTCTGGGGAAGTGACAGGAGGACTGGCTTTAGAGAGATCAGCATGTACCCCCTTCCGCCTGTTGCTTGTGTTTACATCTCAAAGCACAGCCAGTACCACTTCGCTGTCGGCTACACGGGACGCTGTTTCCAATTATAGACAAAATATCGCATCTCACATTGCAGAAATGTGTTGAGCTCCATCCAAAAAACACAAAGCCAACACATGGGGGACCCCCCACCGCCCTCTCCTCTATTATATCTGCATGCGGGTTAGATGCCCGTTTACGTGACGGCAGCGCCAATTATGTTATTCATAAGTTAACACCACATTAACGGTAGCCTCTAGAAGTATGACACAAAAGTAAGTGGGAAATCGGACATGCATGCGGCAAGTGCAGACACCACATCCAGCATGCTATGCTACGCACGGCTACACAGAGACATGCCCACTGCCCGGGATGCTAGCTTAGCATGCTAGGTAGCCCGCTGACCTGATTATAAATATTAGCATTAGCAGAACGGGAGCCCACCAGCATATATGGGGGCAGCCGGTGGTAATCTGGGCTCAACGCTGAAGCAGAGCATGAAAACGCGACGTTGCTCGGTGTATCCGAGGGTGTTTACCTTGCTTTGCAACGTGTGTTTGTTTCTGATGTGGATTTAGCGCTTGTCCGCCATTTTTTTTTCTCGACAAGATGAGGAGGGGGTGTTTTGCCAACATTTTTTTTTTTGTTGGGCAGTCAGTCAGTCAGACAGGCTGGAGGATGGAGGATGGAGAAAGGGCAAAACAACGACCCGTGGCGGCCAAAAGATTTAAAACAATTTTTAAAAAGCAATATGAAATGTAACAAATGTTTATTTCCAGTTTAAGCCCCCAGGTAAAATAATATCTGGTATATTTTGCACTGCAATACCAAAACAATTACACATTGTATTCATTTTAATATACAGAACAATTTGTGCAATAGCATTTAACTACTTTATAAGCAGGCTTTAGTTATAATACTTATATTCATTTGCCAATTTATTAGGCACACCTAGCTCAGAGGCGTCAAAGTGCAGTGTCCAAAACTAAAGTTGAATCAGCACCTTTGAAAAACGTAATATTATAACATCCATCAAGGTGGGATTCATTGCAGGACTGTTGTGTTATTCTGCAATATTTTTGCCAGGTGTACCGAATAAACTGGCAACTGAGTGTGCCTATTACAGCATAAATCCTGCTAATAAATGAAATGTATGTATTTAAATGCCATTGCATACATTGTACTGTATATACAGTGGCTATAATATCTCCAACAAACTATTTCCAGGACTCCAACAAGCATCGCTGAGACTGAGTTCTTCAGTTCTTATGCAGCGCTTTAGTTTGAAATATCTCTCATTAATAATAAGCAGTCATTTTATCACACTATGTTGATAACCATGATCATTAATTTATGAGAAGAATATTAAAATAATACAAATAAGAGTGGAATTTTAGTAAACATTATTATTTCAGCATTACTGTACAGAGTACTGCTCTAGTTTCATTTAAACAGTGCTCTAGTTTTGGGTGTTTGACTAAGAATGTGGGGTATTTGCCTTGAGCATAACATTAATACATTTTGATTATCAGTGCACACAAAGCTTTACTTATTAACCACTATTTGTTCCAGTTAACATTATTATAACATTCTGAACAGAATCATGGCAGCGTCAAAATGTACTACAAATAGAGGAATTTAATATCTAAAACGTAATGCAATCCACGCTCCCAGAGTGAAATCAGAGCCAAATATCACTGAAATACAGTATGCCTGCAGTAGTGTAATAAACCGGGCACAGTACAATATCTGTAAAGATATTCCTGATGAATTGTGTAGGTGTGAAAATTAGAAATGGGGCCATTTGGTAATGCCATGCCAATTACATCTGAGTAGCAACTGTAACTATGTGATTTGGAGAAACACCCAGCAGTTCAATTGTGTGTAATGGTCACCTGGCAGCACTGCTAATGCCCATTTCAGCCTACGCTGGGCAGGCCATGGCCCAGTGGCCCCCTGCACCCCAGGCAATTATGTTTGGTTTCACACGGTGAAAAGGGTTAATTGGCAGTGCCCACGCGCCTGATTGGACCTGTTTCACGCCTGTCAGCCTTCATCGCGTCAAAGGAAGCCCCAGTCCACCAGGCACCGTTATTAAAACACACACAAACACACACACACACACACACACACACCTCACGGACACGCACAGTACAAAGACTCTGTACTTAAATCTAATGTTGTAATGATTGTACATACGTGGAGGAATAAACACACATGCACATAACCTACACACACAACACACACACAAAAACCCAGACAAAAAAAAGAAACACAAGCCACTACTGTACAGGAACACACTCATTTAGAAATATTAAGTATCCTTCGTCCTCATGCAGAGACATAAGGTTGTTCACACTTGCGTGCACACAGGAATTATGCAAATCACTTTCTGGTTGGTCCTAACTAATATCACTAGGGGTCAGTGTTGTTTTATACAAAGCAGGGCCAGATAATTCTGCCACTTTCCTCACCCTACTCATTTCATCATGATTATTTTGTGCTTTCCTCTGAGCACAGCACTTGCAATTTTTGCCGCTCACTTTCCTCTTTAAACTCTAATGATGATTATGATTTTATTTCTTTTCAAAGGATATTTTCTTATCTTATTTAAAATTCTTTGGTTTGGTTTCCTTTTCATACAGTTCTGTGTTAGATGTATTTGAGGACTATTCGTATTGTAGTTTCTGTTACTATAATTATAGTTGAACTCAGTGCTACGCAATTAAGCCATGTCTACTGTATGTTGTGTTCCTGTCTGTTTGTAAGGATCTCAATGTGGTTCTAGTTTATTTTTTTTTTAATAAGGCTTTAACCACTGAGCTGCCAGCAGTCTATGAAAGTCCATCAGCCATTATACAAGCCAGTTTCACTGGCTTATAACAACAGTGACAATGTGTCACATCCAACAGTCCGCTCAGTATACATCACATTTTCTCAAGGTTCAACACATTTTATACACAAAAAACATACAACACAGAATCAATTCTGAGAATTTTTACCAAAATTAGCTTCACTCACCCCCCCCCCCCAAAAAAATCCCCATAAACATAAGGAACGGCACAAGAAAGATAAGCAAATTGTAAGGTTTGATTTGCAAATGCAAATGCATTTGATAGCTGTAATCAGAAGAAATTGCAGAGGTAATCTTCCTCTTATCTTGTTAGCAGGGTTCCACAGTTAAATATAATACAAAAACACACAGAGCCTGTAAAGTACAATTTTCAGACAGACCTTTTGTGTCAATGCAAATGTGAATTCTCATATTAGTGTTTGCTCTTCTCTCTTGGCAGCGCAATCGTTTTTTTTTTGGTCTGTTTGAAATGTCTTCCTCTCTCTTTTCATTTTATCTCACTACTTGAATCATGGCTCTCATAGCTGGCGATGTGTTTTTTTCTTTTTTCCCCCCAAACATGTTGCTGTAGGTGTCTACTAGCCAATGGCACGGCTCCACTGCCGTGGTCTGTTTCTGCACATACAGACAGTGGAGCAAGGATCTTTTCCCACTGTGCCTTCTTGTCACTTTCAGCACTCTGGCACGCTCCAACAAAGTCGCCCCTCTCACACATACACAAATACCCAGACACACACAAGTAGACACTCACACACAAACATGCACATGCACACACAGTGAGAGTCAGATTGCGTGTGTTCACTCCCGACTGAGCCTCAGAGGACTCTGTGCTTGTCCCACAGACGAGGACATGCGCGCACGCACGCACGCACACACACGTACACACACACACACACACACACACACACACACACACACACACACACACACACACACACACACACACACACACACACACACACACACACACACACACACACACACACACACACACACACACACACACACACACACACACACACACACACGCACACAAAGAGTCCCGATACACACTTCTCTGCTGGCATCCTGGGAGGGACGTGCAAGAGAGAGAGCAAGAGCATATGTTGGATAGACGTTTGTTGAGGGGGGATATTTCTCTTTGGATGTTGTCTTACAAGCTCTGACGGCGCGGTGCAGAAAGAAGGAATTTTTTTTCGTCCAATTTATTAATCCTTTTAGGCAATGTTCTCTGTTCAGAAATGCAAATTGAATCAATCTGAGGCTGACTTTAAGACTTTTCAAGTGGGATTTAATTAGAAGCCAGGGCCTGCAGTTTTTAATGAGAGAGGGGGAGGAGAGACGGAGAAAGAGAGAGAGAGAGAGAACGAGAGAGGCATGGGGAGGGAGAGTGGGTTGCGGTTTTGATCTGGGGGTCCTGCTGGAGAAAGGATACACAAACACCCACAACATACACGCACACAAACACACACGCACATGCGCGCACACAAATGCACCCTGTAGAGCCGAGTATGAGGCGGATGCCCGCTGTTCGGTTTTTCTTCACTTCCCTCATCTCCGTCTTGTGAGAGTTTTAACCAGAGATCTTGTTACTTCAGAATACATCTCGAACCCTCACATCAACGTAGCGCATCTCTGCACAGATGGAGTGAAGCTTCACGCTGTTCTTCGGTGTTGGAGCTGGTCAATAGTAAAAGACCTCAGGTCAATACCGGACAGCTCCCAAGTGTCAAGGGCTTGTAGAGTCATGAATGTAAAGCTGGTCTTTGCAGGAAAAAAAAGAAAAAAACATAACTACCTCCCTTGGATGAGCAAATATAAAAGAAAATGTAAAAGGTCGATGGATAGATTACAAGACTGGATCCTCTCAAACGCGGGGGAACACATTGTGTAAACATTGTGTATTTAATTCAATTTTATTTATATAGTGCCAAATAATAACAGAAGTTAAGTCGGGGCAATTGTCATATCAGGTCCAGACCATACCCTTAATATTATTTATAGTGACCCAACAATTATTGTATGTGTGTTATCTATACCTGCTGCTGGTCAGTAATCATTTACATCATTTAAAAGCGGATAAATTGTATTGATGCTCATTGTTGCTTGCTTTTGTGACCACTTCAAATTTAAGGCTTAAAATGATCAAATGACTACTTAAGAACTCACATTACAGATTAAACTGAGAGCAATTCAACCAAAGAGCGATTTTAGCTCCTCAAATTTTGTAATTTTTTTTTATCTCATAACAACAAAGACCAAATTCTAAAACTGGCCATCATGCCATGTACCAAAAATACATGTCTTTTTTCTTTTTTCCTGTCCAGTTAATCATCTTTTAACCCCTCAGATTCATCTGAAGGCCATGAGTGCCAAATCGCTTGAGTTATTTTTACTTATTCTCGTTATTTGAACAGTTGCAGATCTTCTCGTCACTCCCTTGTATAAATGATTCTAGCAGACAGCCCTTCCCTCAAGAGAATAACTACTCCCTGGATTTATCAGAGATTTCACTGCCATTTGGCTATCACGTGCTACGCCTGATACATTTTGGGGAAATATGGCGCTGTTAAAAAGGGTGAGGTCGGCCTGTGGTGTCGGGATGTGGTTTGAGAGCTCACGCTCTCCTCTCTACAGTAACTCTCTGCCATCCTTCCCCTCTCCCCCTCACGGTTTCCTGTCACCCTCTCAAATTGGGGCCAAGGCTGGATAGTGCTGGCATGTTTTCAGGGGCTGTGTGAAATCTTTACAGCCAAAATGCTTGATTTTTCTGTTTTTCTATTGCCACTCTTGTGTTGGCATCCAGCAGCAGAGGGAAGGGGAGGGGGAGGGTTTGACTCGCTGGTGCTTTGAACTTGACCATTTCCACTTTGAGAGTTTTCTCTGTGCTGCTGTCTTTCATAAAAGCTGTGGTTTTGTCTATGTACTGGAAAAGCAGCAACGATAAATGTCAGGAAGATTATTTCAAGCTTGCGAAGCTTAATATAGGTAGGAATAAACACGAAATGATATGCATGAAAACAACAATTTCGGATGCCAGCGGAGTTGATGTACAGTATTGAAGGAGCAGTGAAAGGAGGGGAAGGATGTGAAGAGACGACTTTTAGGCTGCCACGGAGAGACATGAATTTACCCATTAAAGTGAGTACTCTAGTGTGTGTCTCGCAAAATGCCTGACGTCTAGTTGATACTGTCAATGTTTAAATAATACTAATTAATCTCCATTATTGAAACGTGTAATTAATCTCTCTCTCCCCCCTCTCTGGCTGTCTCTCTGTCTCCTTCTCGTTCACATTTAATGGAACATGAAAGGGAAACCCAAAGAGCAAATGCTGTGTTGTGGTCCTCGCGGAGGGCTCATTGAGGGACTCACATCAGAGGAGAAGACAGGCAAAGAGACAGACGGGTGGACATGTTTTGACAAACAGACAGTTGGTCCAGAACTCCTCCCTATCTTACCACTCTGTGCCTCCTCTCCCCATCTCTCTGTGTCTTTGAACTCAGGCCTTCATTAACAATCTGCTGATTAACAGGCTTGGGAACACGGGGGGTAGACGGATCAGACGGGGGAAGATAGAGGGAGGAGAGACAGAGACGGAGCGAAAGAAGACGTGTTAAGAGTATGTCCACGGTAAAGCTGTGTTCAGACCAACATAGCGCTAGAAAAAGAGTTTAAAGCTGGCTGAACTTTCTAAATGCAACTGGCTTCACATTTGTGGTGCGGACGGGACAAACGGAGCTTTTAAAAAACAGCGACGTAAACCTGGTCAGAGTCTGTGTAGCAGATAAGATAAGAAGACAACTCTCTGTAATTAAATCCCCGTTTTATTCCCTTTCAGCTGTCTGAATTAACTGAGTTTGTCTGCATTGAGACATAGTACAGGTGATGACAAAGAGCGGGAGAGGACGGAACGGAGGTTTAATCAGCTGCGATTCAGACAAAAAGACTCTCTCTTCTCAGAGAGGCAGAAAAGTTGGGCTGATGGGCAGAGACAGACAGCGAGAGCGCCCGTCTGATGGACAGGGAGAAAGAGACAGACTGACAAAGGGAGAGAACGAGGGATGGGCCTGTTCTGAATTAATGACTGCTCTCATCAGAAGATGAATGTTCTCCCGCTCTCCCCTCGGAACCGAGCTGGCAAATAAAAAGAAAGTCAGCCCAACGAATAATGAATAGACAAATAAATAAATAAGCCAATAAATAAATGAATAAACGTGACAGAACTCCTGAAAGACAGATTATGATCGATGCACAGTCGGTGGCGTGCATTCGCGTGCGTGTGCGAGTTCTTCTAAATGCATTTTTACTTTTGTGCGTTATGGTTATGTATGCACGCTTCATGTGGTTTGGTGTGTGCTAGTTTGGGGCTGTAAACATGCATGTTTTGAACACACGTGTAATTGCTGTTGTCCATGAGTGTGTGTTCAAAGTGTGTTTGCTGGTATTTGTGTGTGTGTGTGTGTGTGTTTGTTGGTGTTCATGTTTCTGTGCACGTTGTTCATGTGTCTAAGTTTGCGGTTGTGAGATTTTGTTTGTGTGTAAGTATTTACTTGCATGTCGGTTAGTGAATGTGGCTTTGTGATGGTGTGTGCATGTATCCATCTTTATTAGTGTGAGTTTGTGCGTGCGTATGTGTGTGTGTGTGTGTGTGTGTGTGTGTGCTCGAGTGTGAGTGGGGGGCTCTCTGGTGAGTCTCCTTAACATCAAACAGCTGGAAGTAATAAAATATTTAGGAAGCGCTGGGAGTCTGTGAATATTAATACTGCCTTTTCCTTCTGTCTCTCAAATCTCCCTCTCTTTTTCCCTTCTTTCAATTTTTTTCCGTTTTTTTCCTCCCGGTTACTCCCTCCCTCCACCCTGACTCACCCAGCCTCTAATCGCTCTTCTTCTGCAGCTACATCTCTCCAGCTTGTCCTCTCCCGCTTTGCTTCTTTGGTCCAAACTCGTGCCCTGACCCTTCCCCAGCTCTCTGATTCCAGTCTCTTTGACCTTGTTTATGAGGGAGTCACGGTCACCTAATTGGGAGTCCACTCTGACTGCTGGGAACCGAGGGTGATGGAGGGAGAAGAGAGGCGTTGACCTATGCCATTCGGTCTTGCTAGCGGTGTCGGCATCTCACAGTGTGGGGGATAAGCAGTGTCACAATTCCGCTGCGCCACCAGGCAGCCGAGTTCACCACGCTGCACCCTGCCATGTCAAACATGAAAGGGGACCAACAGACAGACGGATGCCACGGCTCCTGAACAAGAAGCCACGGGACCTTTTGGCCCCGACCACGATAGAGACCTGCAGCTCTAAATTCATAGGATTATGTTCAATTCACACTTTTGCACCTTACTGACATTTTTAGTGACACAAAGACACACAGAGCACAATAGCTACTAAAACCAGAGTACAAGAGCAGCTTAAGTCAGGGGAATTTGAAATGGAAGAGAATAACTCTCTGCTCACCACAATTTTAAATATACAGTCAGCCAACGGACCTCTTCTAAGTGGTATGGTCTATGGAGTCTACCATCAGAATAATGAATGGTTTAATTATAATATATTAATATATAATTACATTTAGAGTTCTAATTATTAGCAATTACAAATCAGTTAATTAGATTATCATTTGATTTATGAAGATAATAAAAACACTGTTACATTTGTCAATTAATTATTCAATTACTTAATTCTGCCTGAAAATGTTGGGAAAAAATGGAATTAATAAAATACAACCATGAAATTGTGAAATAGTCCAATATGTGTAAAAACTCATTGTGATGAAATATTATTTCATCTTGTTTCTTTTCTTGTCAGTTTCCTGCTGCTCATTTTGTGAGTTTTTAATTCTAAATTTCTTCTTTTAAAAGTCTGTTTTCATAGTTCATATTTAGAATGCATTTGATGATTATTTATTTCGTAACATTATATTTAATCATTTATTTTGTGAACACTTTGGGTGTCCATATTTGGCAGCAGGAGCTCTGATTGACCAGCTGTTGAGCTGTGACCCCACACATGAATGAATACACATACACACACACACACACACACACACACACACACACACACACACACACACACACACACACACACACACACTTGTTGCAGTACAGTAAAAGCTGCTCAATGAATACAATTTTGCAATTGACCAATTTAAAAAGGACATGTGTGCCATCTCTTTTGGCAGTACTTTGTTTTGGCTGTGATTGGGTTTGTTTTAAAGTAGAGTACAGTTAACAGTTGCAATAACCATGCGGCTTGAATCATTTCAATAAAGTTTATATCCTACATAATCTAAAAGGGCAGGCCGACGTACTGACATACTCAAAGGCAGGTGTTGTAAAAGTCTGAGGATGCACAAGGTCAGTCATTACAGCCGACGGTACATTCACATGCACGAGGCAAGACAGGGACACAAACATGCGACAGTAAACACACAGACAGGGAAACGAGTCAGACAGGAAGCAGAACAAACAGACCTCCGCAGAAGGTTGTGAATCAAGGTCATTTTGTTTTGAGCTGCCATGCTCTTTGTCCCTTCAGACAAAAAAGGCGTTCCTGTATGCGAGTGTCATAGGAACATGTGCAAAGAAACAAGTAGTTACACCGCGTACTACATAGCGATTAAAAGACACAGACAAAAGAACATGCTTAAGGACAGGAAACACAGACGGGCGTATTGCCAGGCAGACAGGAAGGCAGGTAGCAGGTTCACGGAGAGGAACATTAAGTGAGACATAGGCAGACTGACAGTGAGACGGGCTTCAGGCGGGGAGACAAAAAGATGTAGTCATACTGAAGGACAGGCAGATAGGAGGGCTGGCTGTTGTCAGCATCAGTGACAACAACAGCAGCAATGTAATTATAGGCTCTCTGATTAAAATCAATCTCATTTCTGCCACTCACAACACACTTTGCCTGCTGAAAAGATCTCTGCCTCTGACACTTTAGCTGGGGGAGAAAAGGGAAGAAGTCAAGGTGGACGGATGGGCAGGCATGGTAGCCATCTATGTTAAAGTCGCAGTTGGAGTTTTTGCACAGCAACTCCCAAATATAATTTCTGCAATGAAACTGGGTTTCTCCTGTGAATTGTCTTTGGACTAGAATTGCCTCACACTGCCCTCAAAAGGGTGAAGGCTGAGCCGGCGGCTCAGAAGCTAACGGTGCTAACAGCGCAAACAAAGGCATCAGTGGAACCGCAGTCAATTGGGACGGCGTTCTCAGCTGAAACCGTCGTATGACCACAGTGCAAAGCGGCAGCCGTGAAGCTAGCTAGTCAGCGGGGCACGCTCATGTGCCCTAACATGCACAAAAAAAATCGGACATTCCCACCCACGTTGAACGTCTCTCCCTCGCCCTCTTTGTTACATTCTTGACCCAATATTTCCGTTCCTTTTCACTTTTAACAACCAAGTGCAGCACAATGAATGCCTTCCAGGAGAGTCTGAAAAAGTGTTCTGTTATCTGCATATTTAAACATCGCAACTATGCCAGCCGGCTTTGCACTCCAGCCTTCCAAGTGTGGCTGTTCAGAACAAGTAAAAGTTTAAGAAGGTAAAATTAAACGTAGTCAGACAACTAGTTCTGTTCTGGCAGAAGCCGACCCTTACAGGCCTCCCACCTTCTCTCCTCTACAGAGTTTGGGGGTTTGTTTTTGGCCAATGAGGTCAACCGGGCTCAGATAGAGTGGCCTTGCCTTAAACCATGGCAGTAGGCTGGATGAGCCAATACATGCACATTTTTGTTAATTGTTCCACAGGGTTCAGTGTTTAAGCTTTTAGACTACTTCACTGGCCGGTTTATGTGTTTATGCGAGTCTCTAGTGAAACTTAACAGACTATGCGTCTGCACAGTCAAACTGAATGCACTGTCAGCTACTGGTGTAGTCTAAAACATTAGTGTGAAATTGGTTGTGACATCAATTTTAAAAGAAATAACTGGCTGAATTTTGGGTAAATTAAAAAGAAAATTTGGTTTTCAGACAACCAGTTAAACAGAACTATTCCAAAACTGTTAGATTTAAAATATTTCAACATGTAGCAGTTTCCTATGGATAACCTGTACAATTCCGCAGGAAAGTCTGTACAACGTGGTCAAAATGTAAAACACTTTACAGACACCACAGTTTTATTGCACGCATTTAAAAGTGAGATGCCACCACAGTGAATACAGTTGATTTCACTCCCCCTCCCCCTAATTACTTCAAATTGATCCTAAGAGTTGATGCTCATAGACATAGAGGGTGACGAATTGTTCATGTGATAGACATTTCTCCCAGCTAAGGAGAGAAAGACACGCAAAATGGATGAGTAAGACAAAACAACGACACACACACACACACACACACACACACAGTGGGATAAGTCGAGAAAAGACAGTTTGACAGAGAGAGAGAGACAGAGGGGAAAGGCGTCAGCGTGGAGAGGATTTATGAGTGGGGCCTGTCTGTTGGCTATGGGCCTGGTCCCTCTGTGGTCCACTCCTCTGTAATATTCACCACTCCTCAGGCTCCCATGTGTCTGCCTGTGGTTGCAATGTACACACATGCACACACACGCACACCCTTACACGTACACGAATACTGTACAAACACGAGTCCATGAGTGCACATATAGACTGCTCGCTCCAGGAATCCAGTCACTGTACAATTACCCTTCTACTATGT
Organism: Leptoclinus maculatus; assembly: GCA_032191485.1. Taxonomy (NCBI): domain Eukaryota; kingdom Metazoa; phylum Chordata; class Actinopteri; order Perciformes; family Stichaeidae; genus Leptoclinus; species Leptoclinus maculatus. The sequence continues at coordinate 5,935,914 of JAVDOI010000008.1, read as the reverse complement.
CATTGTGCATTTTCTCAAGCCCCGCCTCTTTCTGTCTGCTCATCTCCCTCTGCTTATTATCGCAACTGTCCACCTGACCCAAAACGTGCAGACATCGCCGGGCTGAAATGCTCCACAAACCGCAAGTCAGGGCATTTAACGGTCAATGAATTTAACCGTCGATGAATTTAACCGTCAATGAATTTCACTTGGATTCCAAAAACAGGCCTCTTCATTTCAGTCTGGGCCAAGATTTGCTGGCATCATTGCTCCAACAGATCACAGAAGAAAACATGGAACACGATTCAGTCAAAGACCGTTATGTCAAGGAATTGGCCATTGACAGCAAATGTTATACAGTTGGATTTGGTAGAAAAGGGTTTGTTCTTTGAAGGAGGTTTCAAAGAGAAAAACATTCAAACATTAAACCCAAAACGTGTGGAAGTCTATAAAAAAAACAACTGCCATGCAAACATCTATGTACGACACCTGTGTAGGTTCTCTTATGTGCAGCCCGAAGAAGCGTGTTCCAGCCTTAAGTGTCTGAGCTTTACAAGGCAGTAAGTTGAAAGCCATGTTTTGTTTGTTTCATATGAAAGTCAACCATGTCTACAACGTGACAGGCGTGTTTTATCTGCAAATGTCTGACACAAGGTGACGGTTGGCTGTCACACACACTGTCAAAACACACTGTAAAGTATTTGAAAACATAAAAGCACACATATACACATATGTATGCACATTTGAAAGAAAACGTGCATACTGTAAATACATGTACACACACAAATGCAAGTGCTTCAAACCTCAACAGCCAGAAAGACCATCAACTTGTAATTTTTCTCTTTCATGGATATGTAAGGAGGTCACAGGCCTTTGTTAGCGTTAAGTGTGACTATGTGCTAGACATGTCCATTTTGGACTGGGGGGGGGGGGATTTATCTGCTGCGACCCTGGTCAATAAGCTCATAGCAAGGGAGGAGTTAGGAGGGAGAGGAGGGAAGGAAGGAAGTGAGGAAGCAATGGATGCAGGGAGAAACAAGAGCATCTTATGGACATTTGTAAGGGTTTAGAGAGAAAGGGAGGGAGAGAGGGAGGGCAGAGGCATTTAACAGAGACAAAGGGTGTGTTCGTAAATCCAATCTGACGCTCTACTCTAGAATGGAAGAAATATTCGAAGGAACAGTGTATTCAATTTCTATATAAATTAACGAACGTTAAGTTCAAATGGATGAAAGAAAAACTTTCCTTTCTGACACTTTTCTTGTTATCATGCAAAAAGCGCCTCTGCAAGAGCTCGTCGCCAGTGAGGATGACAATGATGAAGATGAGACTGTAACAATATGCCGATGAAAATAAGTTAGAAAATGTAGGCTATAGCTAACGTTACAGGAGGAGTTAGTGAAAATGTAACCCCTATTATTTAGCTTAGCGAAACGTTTCATTAAACAAGCTCCACGAGTGTGGGTGCTCTAAATAAACGAACGGTACATTCCAACAGTGCTCCAAATTTATGAACGGTCCAGTTTGTGCCAGAGGGCGCTCGGAGTGACTATTTGCGAACACACCCAAAGAAGAAAAGAAAGATAGAAGAAGTGCCGGAGGAAAGGTTATGGGAGAAAGGAAGACATGGGGATGGGGAAGGCTGGAGAGATGCATGAGGGGGTCAGGGACAGAAGAGTATATCTATGAGTGTTTGTGATGTGGGCTTCCACACGTTCAAAGAGAGTGCATGAGGGACTTGACAATGCGAAAGACAGAGAAAAAAGGAATATAAAAACATCAGTGGCATCAAAACAACAAAAGAAAGTAAAAAGTCAGAGGGACAACTGAAGAACAATAAAAGCAAAGATACACGTGTGTGTGTGTGTGTGTGTGTCCCAGGCAGCGACCAGTAATGAACCTCTCTCTGCCCGGGACACTAGAGGACACTAAAAGACAACCACAGTTCACCAGCAAATTCATAATTCTTTTTTGTTTTTAGTCTGGAACAGTTGATACATCTTCATGCTAATCTGATGCAACACAGTGGGCAAAAAGTAACACTTTCTTTCAGAGAAAATGGCAGAAACACAATTTCATACAGGAAATATATCACATTAAATGAGTAACTATTGTTTAGGCCGTTGTCTACTAACTAAATTGATCCGATTAATCAGGATCAGGGAGGCTTACCACAGTTTCCTGGAGGAAATCCTTCAATGGCTAAATGCAGCATTTGATCTCATAATTATTTTCTATGGGAATCCTGTGACATTTAATCTATTCAAATTTTCCATTGGACAAAAACAACCCGGCATCGAATCATTCATTTGTAAATGCATATGATCATGTTATCCAGAGTATTTCAGATGCTTTTTCAGATGCTTTTCTAAAAAAAAAACTAAATCCTTGTAGATTTTAGGTCAAATCTATAGACAGACAAGAAAATGCCATAAACTCAAATCCATAAAATGTTGGTGCTTCCCTCCAACATTACATAACGGTGAAACCTGAGCAGAGATGCTGTGAATGTGTAATGTAAGGAGAGAGAGAGGGGGGTCCTATGAATGAGGACTGCGTATGTGTGTGTGTGTGTGTGTGTGTGTGTGTGTGTGTAGGTGTGTGTGTGTGTGTGTGTGTGTGTGCACATGTGTGAAGCTGGGTTCACTTACGTAACAACCACAAGACACAGACAGTGGGAGGTTGAATTAGGAATTACAAATTGAGGGAGAGGGCAATAAAAAGAGAGACAAAGAGACAGAGGGGAACCACAGACAGAGCATTTTATACAGAAACATGAAAGTAAACGTTTGGTCCTATAATAACTACCAGAATACAAGAAGAAACTGGTGATGTTGCCTGTGATAATTGAGCTGAAGTGGGAGAGGTGGATTCACTCCACAGACAGTCAGACAGACAGAAAGCCCTCGCAGTGAGTCTGTGCTCAGAAGTGGCCTTCTGTGATCCCTGCCACTTCCACACAGCATCAGGGAAGAGTGTTGCTCTGGTCGCCAGTCGGGCTGTCGCCATAGGGACCCAATTCAAAGAACCCACGGCCAAACCATCTGAAAGATGTGGAGGGGGGGGATTTGAAGATGCGAAGGCACAGCAGGAGTGTGGATTTAGGGCCTAAACACCCCATTTTAGTGCTATCATCCGGCCCACTAATCAAAGCTCACAGTTTCTCTTTACTTTCCCTGTGTCTTTGTCTCTCTTTCTATTATCTGCATTTCTTTCCTTCTGTTGCTGACTTTGAAGTTGTTTAAGTGAGACGAGAATCCCACATTTTCTTTCCGAGTTGACGTCTGTCTATGTCTCTCTCTCTCTCTCTCTCTCTCTCTCTCTCTCTCTCTCTCTCTCTCTCTCTCCTCTGCGTCTTGTTTCCCCCTTTAGATCACAGAGAAGAATTCAAAGTGTACTCTTAATGGCTTACATGTGTTTCGATTAAGAAGCTGGCATGCATTTCCCATTTTAATGGGCTTTCTGTGCTCTTAGTTCACTGCTGGGCTAGGTTATGCGGTGGGGATTTGGAGGTAAAGGCTTTTAATTGCCAGGCTATGGCAGGAATGTGGTTAGTCAGATGGCAGGAATGTGGCATGGCAGACATATATTTTTCTGCCTCTGAGACGCATATGTGGGCACAGATGCTCAAACGATATGGGCACCCCACATAAAGTGATCAAACAGTCTTCTTTTTAAATTTCTGTCCTTTGTCTATTCAAGAGTAGGATTTTGAATTAGCAGGATGAGCAGCACTGCTGCTTGTTATGCTGGCAGAACACACAGCCTTGAGCAAGGGAAGAGGCATCTTAACACAGGAATCTAGTCCTTGCAAGCAGGAATGACAACAGCAGTACTCTACCCCGCGAGTGTTCGGTGAGCAAATCACACATGTCAAACATTAACTTGAAGCTAAAGATACTTTAAGCTAAACTTACTTTAACTCAACTCATGCATGCCTGTGGAATAAAGGAGTAGTTGATCTCAAACGTGGGAACTTGTAAACCTGTCTGAAAATAAGCGGCTGGTCAGACTGCATGTAATTTACATTTATAGAGTTGCTTATTTCACAATTTAACATAAAATCAGATTATATGATACTTCCATTTGATTTCCAGTTTGCAAGAACACACAGCCACAGCAGCCAGTTCAAAAGTAAAAAAAAGAAAAGAAGGCAGCAACTTCCAGGTCTGAAAAGTCAAGCAAAGCGCATTACACTTGCATTCTTTCTAATGGCCAGCAGGGGGCGACTCCTCTGGTTGCAAAATTTGTCAGATTGTACAGAAGTATATGAAGTATATGAGAAGATGACCCTACTTCTCACTTGATTTATTACTTCAGTAAACATTGTAAACATGAGTGTATGGTCTCAGTCACTAGTTTCAAGTCTTCTTCAATACAGCATGATGTTCATTTTGTAAATGATGGTCCCATTTAGAGTAAAATAGACCATAAAGCAGGATATCTTTTAGGGCGTGGCTACCTTGTGATTGACAGGCCGCTACCACGGCGTCATCTCATCTGGAAGTTGTGCCAGTTTTCGTCTTAGAACTTTAACCCTTTCACAGTGTGTTTTCCAGTTCGTGAAAGTTAATTGTAACATTTTTGGTCAACTAGAATGCCAGAACTACTTAGCTACACCCTGTAACTTCTGGTTTCAAGAAATCATGATGCCAACGGCCCAAAACCAAGATGGCACAACCAAAATACCAAACTCAAGGCTTCAAAACTGTAGTCCACAAACCAATAGGTGATGTCCCAATGACTACATCCACTTCTGGGGTTGGCCTAATGTACAAGTGGGCAGACCTAGGCCCGACTAACCCACGCTAAATGACTGGGAGAACATAGATTTTCTGAACTTGTATTTTTAATTATTACAATTAACATTTAAATACATCATTAAAGACAAAAAAAAATTACAAAAGACAACATTAACTATGCTACTGTCATGTGTGAAGTCTGGACCAATCACAACAGGCCATTGAAGTGGCGTCACGGTACAGACTCCATACTAGGGAGGATGGCTGAGATTATTTCATTAAGAGTAGGAAACAAAAAGTCAAAGAAAACAATATGTCAATGTGTCTGGGAAAACTGTAAATAAATATGTCGCCCGTTATTAGAGGAGTTGTTCTTTTGTGTGTTTTTATTGAGGCGTTTGTCCAGCGTTCTATGTTGGCTGAAGTTTCCAGCTGTGTAGAACACATGTTTAGAATGAAGATGCAGTCACTGTGTGAATTCATAGCCGCCACTGCGTTTCCTATTGAGACTAGAAGAACCTTGAAAGCATTGTAGGCGAGAGGGTTGTCTCTATATGTCTGTTGAGAAAAGCTTATGAATTGACAGCGCAGCGCTTATGAATTGACAGCGCGCTCCCTCTCTTCTTAACAGTCAGTCTAGCTCACAGCAGTCGATCTCTCTCTCTCTCTCTCCCTGCAATCAATTTATGGTAAAAACAATAATCCAACCAGATCATCCGAACAAGATGGTATTTCCTTGAATAGGATTAAAATGTCAGCCTTCTAAGTGAACGGATGTATTGTTGTTACACAATCTACAGCAAAAAATAAACATGATGGATACTATGTTTCATTTTGCATTACGCAATATACCCACGTGTGCCGCTTATAATAAATTGCCGACAAACTGTCAGAGGTACATAATAAGCTATCTCTACATTCAAAATGTGTAATAATAAACCAATCATTTCTATTTTAGCGAGACTACCAGTTGGAAAGCGTCAAAGGAAGGAAGACAGAATTAACTTTTGTAATTTTTTTTGTAACACTGTGTAGGATTTATGGGGATTTATTGGCAGAAATGGGATGAATCTACATACGGAGCGGTCCTCTTTACGGAGTCCGCCGATGTTGCACCGCTACTGTTGTTCTCTGACGCGCTTGGAAAAGGGAGCGTTGAGCGGACGGGTATTCGGATGTTTGCAATCCGCAACCTCACCAACAGATGCCACTAGTTTCTACACACTGCTCTTTTAAAAAACACACAGCCAAAATTGAAATGCTGGCGCCGTGCCTGGCATAGACTAATGGATACAGAGTAATAAATTGTTCAAAAAGTTGCATTTGTCTAATTTTGTGAGAAGCTGCTGGTTGATTGAGTAGACATCAAAGAGTTGAACTAAGCTAAGCTGTACTCGCCAGTTAACTTCTTTTGTTTCTTTTCTCTTTAACTTATTTCTACTTTTTGATTTCATTTCCTCTCATTTTAGTGTTTCATTTCATGTGTTATTTAATTTTCTCCTCTTACATTTCTTCCACACAACACAGTAATATACTGTGTACATAAAGGTGGAGTACTCAAGGGCCCGCTCGCTCACGGTGTCTCTGTTTTTCTCTCTCCCACTGTAAAATACTTTGCAGGCCCAAACCGCCCTGCGGTTAAAGAAAAAAGAAAGAAAAAAACATGCTGGGTGTAAAATGATCCCAGCCCTGTAAAATTAGAAAAAGGGAGGAAGAAAAATGAGCGCTACCAATGTGGCATGTGAACTAATGATGGGTTGGTGTGGTGTTGGTTTTGGTGGAGCAGCGAGAAGGCCGGCGATGCGTGTGATGCAACCATCACCTTTTGTCCAGCGTATGGTTAAAGTGGGCCGTGGGCCGTGCCCCGCCAGTTTGTGGCGTGCCCACAGGGTCATACCAGGGCATGTGTGTGGGTGCTCGGTCGATGGGGGCAGGACGGGGCAGGAACAGGGCGGAGAGGAGTTAGGGGGGACGATAAGGAAGAGGGGGAGGATAAGAGTTGATTGACCGCAAGAGCGGTCGAGACGAGGAGAGCCGAGGAGACAAGGATGGACAAATGAATCAAGAGAGGAAATGGAGGGAGCCAGTGTGCACATAAACACATCGGTCAACACACACACACACACACATACACAACCACTCCAAGTCACCCTATTATTATCATTATGCAAGTGTGACTGCAAATGGTCCCCCTGAGCAACAACGGGACTGAGCAATGAGACCATAAACAGATATGGGCTATGGTGTAGCAGTGTTGGCATTTTTGATGAGGCAGCAGCCACACACACACACACACACACACATACACACACACAAACACATACACACACACACTCTTTCCCTTCGACCTCTGCTCTCCGAGGGAGGCAGTGTGAGCACACAGCCCGCCAGAGGGACTGAGCGACAGTGCGCCCAGCTGCATGCCAACTGCGCCCGCGGGCTGCCCTAACCCATGCACCCAAGGGAGCAAACAGCCTCTACCGCTCTCTATATCGCCATCTCTCCCTTTCCTTTTCTTGTCCTCCCTCTCAGCCTCTCGCTGTCCTTCTCCATCTCACAATTGTCGTTAATCTCTCTTCTTTCTCCCGCTGCTCGGCCTCTCTTTCACTTTCTTTGTCCATCCCCATCCTTCTCTCCCTCTCACTCCTACTGCCAGTCTTAGAGAGTGAGTGACAGGCTGTGAATTGCTCTGAGGCTATACCCAGATAAAAGGCAAGGAATGCACATAGGTACACACACGCATACACACACACACACGCACACACACACACACACACTTCACTGGGAATCACATCCACTGTCACATAGATAGACACAAGCCCTGCCATCCACGTGTTGGTGAGAGAAACACACACTCAACACACTGAATCGTGAGTGACAATCTCTTTGTCCAGCCCCCCCTCCCCAGATGCCTGGGTGCTTGGTCACTCACTGTAATGGTACCCAGCACCCATCTGTGTGTGTGTGTGTGTGTGTGTGTGTGTGTGTGTGTGTGTGTGTGTGTGTGTGTGTGTGTGTGTGTGTGTGTGTGTGTGTGAGAGAGAGAAAGACAGAGAGAGAAAAGTGTGGGTGTGAGACTGAGACAGAGAGAGACATGGAGAACGATAGACAGATTGAGAAAGAGAGTATGCATGTGTGTATGCATGTGTGTATGCATGTGTGTATGCATGTGCATGTGTGTGTGTGTGTTGGTACGAGTGTGTGAGAGGGAGAGATATTGCATCTCAGTGTGCGGTGTCAGGTCTGGCTGTGGGAGCTGACACTGATTATAGTCTTCACAGCTCACTCCCATCACAGGCAACTATAGCCGCGGCCAAAGCCCTATATTTTCAAAAAGTTGCGACACTGTGCAGGATCCAGAATTGCTTTTATGCCTCCAGCAGTTCGGCCACTGTCTTCCTGGAATGAAATTTTAAAAGCCATACCGTCCAACTGCTTGCCGTTTAAATGGAGTATTCAGACCTAATGGGACAATGTTTTGGTAGTGACAAAAAATGTGTCCGTACCTGGTCAGGTTTGTAATCTTGTTTACTTATTCTTTGATCAAATGATTCCTGATGTCAATCAAAAGAAGAAGAAAAATGTACTTGTGAGAGCTTTTGCTTACTTTGTTAAAAATATTTTTTAAATGATTTTGCAGAAGAATACATAAATATTTCTGAAAGTGAGATATGAATTTTACCTGATGAAAGTATGAGGAACATAATGTTATAAATAAAGTGATCGACAGTGTGGGGGATTTTTTTGGTTCTTTCTAAGGGACGCCAGTTTCGGTTAATTTTGCTTTAGATAGCCCAACACCCATTAACCCATGAACCCGTTAATTATTAAGAAAATAAATAAATAAAAATAAATAAAATAGACTTATACAGACCATAAATTAACCCATAGACCAACAAGTGTAACTGGGTTAACTATTGACATCCTGCCTCTTTTACAATGAAATTGAGGTATAGAAAAAAGTATTGTTTTAGAATTGAAACTCTGCTTTATAAATGATAAGCAGCCCTACCACGACCAGAAAATCATAACATTAATATACAAATACTATACATATGGTCAGTGTGTATTTATGAATATAGCTGGAACACTAAGTTAATAAGTTAAGTTACTATGTATAACAGTTCTGGCCTGCTATTGTTGAGACTCACGCTCCTCCTGTCCTTTGTGCCGAATGATAGGCCGTACTGCAGAGCGTATCATTATTGTAACAAGCCTTCTGTCTTACCCTGTATTTACACCAATGACGAGGACGCATTCAGGAAAACAAACAGCGACACCGATGACTGATGCTTCCTCTTAGATGCTCACTTTTAAAAAGGACACCAAACCAGGAGAGTCCTTTCTGTGTGGAGACCTTTTTCTTCTCTTTTCCTGTGCTCTCTCTTTTCAGTGTCACCGACTGCTTTATGCCAGATATAAAAATCCATGCATGGCCAACGAAGCGCATAATGGGCAGATTTGACTAACGTGTCAGTGCAGAAGAGTGAAAAAGAGGAGGGGGGGGGGGGGGGGGGAGGCAGACGAGAGGATAGGGGGGAGACAGAGATTGAAGGAGATGAAAAGGGAGAGAAAAAAAGAGGGGAAGAGAGACAGATAGAGGCAGAGGGGTGGTGACCTGTGCCCTATCCCGCAACTCAGGTAGACGCCCTGGCATCTGCAGGCACAGCAGGCATCAGATGACATGCTACACGACTCACAGGCTGTGACTGGAGTAGATTGGACCGGCACATTCATGCTGAGTAGAGGTGAAGAGACTACGCTGTCACATAAAGGGACTCTCAGTTAAATGAGAACAGATTATAAACTGAGCGGACGTCTGAGCCTGAATCAGTCTGAGCCACACAACTGAAACAACTATACAAGCCGAACCCAAGCAGGTCTGTGGGATCCCGAGATCCAACAGAGCCAGCGTTGGGAGTCCGACCACACGCGCCCCCCCCCCCCCCCTTGATTGGTTTGAAGCTGACATGACCGACGCATGCGGACCCCATTGCCAATCCTCGCTCTGAGCTTAATTCTCCACTCTGTCATGTGAATCACGTACACCATGAGAGTAGTGGACTCCAGCTGATGTGTGCTGACATGTAAATGCCCATAGTGTGAATGTTAAATCCGGCACTGTGCTCCCATCATCCATGGGTTAACTCCCTGCCGTGCATGTGTACAGTGCTAAGCCCTATACTGGAGATGATGTAACTGGAATTTATGCGAGGTCAAGCGTTGTCCATAGATAACTACTGGACTCCATATAATGTAATGAGTGCATTAATGTGGCAATGATGTCTTCAAAAGATCAACATAATGTAAACGCTTTAGGCTTACATTATTAATGTTTATATATCAAGCTGCCATGGCAGTATGTGGTAGAAATAACCAATTATAAACTGATATGGTCATTTGGCATTGACCGCCATCACGGATCAACTTTTATTACATCCTCCTATCGCCAGTTTATGAAACATGTGAAGGCTCAATATAGCAGAGATGGGTAATATGATGACAGTCAAACAATATAATAATGTCTCTTTTTCTATATTCTTTCTATCGCACTGACAAAAAAAAACAGGAATTACTGCAATATTCACGTCAGTTGGACGACGCTTTACATTTTGATCCTTGCATGTGGGAGCAGCTGTTTTGCTACCACAGAGAGGGCACAACATGAGGAAACAGTCTCAGACTCGGCCCAACCAAAACATGAAGAGCTTGTAAAAAAAAAGTCAGACAATGACACCGAAAATCAGGTCGAAAATCAGTACAAAAAAAAACTACCTTCTACCGCTCTCAACCTCGGTAATTATAACCAATGACATAATAATCAGTGAGGTTATGGAGGCTACATACAGTTGATTCAGACCGGGATGTGTTTGTAACACTTATTATGGGCCTTAATGTCTGCCACCTGTCCTGGATAGATCAGCTGTTTTGATGATTGACATTTGCTGTCCCCTTTGTTTGAATAAGATATTGGCTAAGCCTGTATTTACATATTCTTTCACTACAATTTGACTTGAATCCGTTATGTTCATTTTGCACTGAAAATAGTAAGTGAGAAAACACTCAGTACTTTTAATTTGTCAAGTGTTTAATTCACACAGGAGTTTACAAAAGCATGTGGTTATTTCATATAGACTATGCATTTATCGAATGAACAGAAAACATTTACAAACACATTTAAAACACTTTAAATTTGGTTATGTAGATATGAAATGTCCTATATCGGGATAAAAGATTTTGGCCATATCACTCAGCCCTACAATATAGCTTCAATGATAACATACTCATTTAGATCAAGAACAGAAAATCTACAACGTCCAAAAAAGTGTTTTAAAAGGTGGGGGATGCCATACGTTGTTTAGCTGCAAATTTATTTTAAAGATTTTTTAACCTTTTGTATTGCTGCTCAAGAAAGATTATTTTCATAAATATAAGAATAATAAAGCAATGTTGGTACTTTTTTCCTCACAATATAATCAAAAAGAGCCGAGAAGAGTATCGATAAGGAACCGAACCGATAAGCTGAATCAATAAGAGTACTCGTATCGATAAAATTCTGGTGATAGCGATCCCTACTTGAAACAGAATATATTCTGCTGTTCAGAACTTGATTCTGGTTTCAGTCACTTTCCTCCTCATTTCTTTCCTCTTTTGAAAGTGCAACACCTCCATTGCTGGCAACGCAGCGAACAGGCTTGGTGCTCTGCCTATTTTCACACTTCTCCACACCTGGCCAATCGTTTCTCGAAAGCAGGGGGGGGGGGGACTGTCAAATTTTATTTTTTTGAGAGTCAAATAAATTAGGCAAAAGTGAGCCAATTACAAAACCGTTTTCACACTGTATGTCTGAAGGACCATGTAACCAGCTTTAAGGGTTCCAAATAAACTAGGAACTAAATATTGTCAAACCAGACACACAACAAGACAACACCTATGTCTTTAGCCAACATATGTGTTTTCTGAGGACAGTTGGTTCAAATCTTTTTTTGGGGTGAATCTGTTGAGTCAAACATCAGAAGTCCCCATGAGATCAATACTGATGCAACATCAGAGTTTTCTGATTTCTAGCTTTGGAAGAGTTGTTGTTTCATCATCAATGACTGGCTTTTGCCATGAAAGTAATGCTTCTAAATTTGTACATTGGTATTCCCCTTTCGCTGCTGATGAACCGTTGCGGTCCTGATTGGCTCCAGATGTCTTGCTTTTTTTTAAAGCCTCGTCGTTTTTTCGATGGGTGGCCACTGAGCTGCATGAACACATAGCGGAGCAATACTGGTTTGTGGGCAGACAGACGTGCAAGGAGCAGGTGTATGCTGTAGTGGTGCAGTCCTGGTCCCCCCCGCCCCCCCCCCCAACCCTCCGCTGTTTAATGACTGTGGTACGGCCCTCCGCTGTGGCTTTGCCCCAACCCTCCTGCCTTTCTGAGCGTTTGAAATGTGCCAGCCAGATGTTCTGGGCTTTACACCTGTAGGAGACACAGTCTTTGACATGGTCTCTGTGGATCACACACACACATATAACCACATATGCATGGGCGTGCACACTTCCAGATGTACAAACGTCCATGTGCCCGGCAGAAGTGCACGCATATCCCAAAAGATGGATCAGCGGCCAACATGTAGACACACACACACACACACACACACAAGCTGCTCTTTAACCGTTCACTCACCCTCAGCTTGGCTCCCATAGGGAATTTCAGGACGCTGGCGGGGTGCCGGGGCATCCAGTTTTTGCCACCCTGGTGCTATACACCTCTCTCCCACGACTCGCCCTCCCTCTGCCTCCTTTTCCTCTTTCGATATTGTGTGCCATTACACTGTAGGATTTTGTAACTGGAGACTGTCTGTCTGGCTGGTGTAAGCTAATGGAGAAGAGCAAGTGTATGGAGAGGCTATAGGAGAGACAGTCTCCTTTCCTCGCAAGCTGCTGTCAGAAAGCATACGGGCCTGATTAACGACAACAGCCACAATAGCTCTTTATGCATTCTCTCCCCACTGCTGGCCCGCTGCCAACTCACCCTCAGGGAGGGAGAGGTATACACACGGTGTGAGGATTGTGTGTGTGTGTGTGTGTGTGGCAGAGAGAAAGTGAGGAAGGTGAGGTATGTAATATGTTCTGATTGTGTGTGTGTGTGTGTGTGAGGAAGGTGCGACAGGGTGCATTCAAAGAGTGCTAAAGACAACAGATTCGACAAATCTAATTCACGACTCACGTCAATCCTCTCTGTGAAATAACACAACAAATTATATGCGACTTACCGTGTTGTCTTCTATCTATAATGTCTATCAACAGCACTCAAAATGACCTAAATGTAACCCCTGTTTGGAGCAGTGAAAGTAGTCGAGACTGTTGTACCAAATATAATTGGGAGTCGGGTGAAAATAGCGCAAAAACTTTATATCTCTTTAAGTTTGTGTTTTGGGTCTCAAGTCTGATGCTGAATACTTGTGGGTGAGTGTTTGTGTGTGTTTGTGTTTGTGTGTGTGTGTGTGTGTGTGTGTGTGTGTGTGTGTGTGTGTGTGTGTGTGTGTGTGTGTGTGTGTGTGCATGTGCAAATGTGTGTGTGCGTGTATGTGCGCGGCTAGCTAGCAGCTATCTCCCCTCGCTCCTAACACAGAAAGGTTGAGAAGAGCCATCTTTCATCTCCTCTGCATCATCACAGCCTCTGCATTATTAATGTCCCTGATTACTGTAATCAAAAATTCTTATTTATTTGGAGGAGTCGAAGGAGGGGGGAGGAGGCAGCGAGGCCTGGGCTTCTCTCTCCAGACAAAAAACCTTTGGTCTCCAGCTTTAATTTTTCAGAAATAGAGATGCCGCAGTGCCCTATCTTCCCCAAGTTCGGAGCTAAGCTAGTTAGGCGCACATAAACATGCAAATACTGAGGCACAGGCGTTCAAACTTTTTCTTTCTCAGTCTTTGAGCATCACATACACTCGTACAAACACACAGCCGCAGTGAGATGCACATGCACGCACACACATAGAAGTAACTGTCAATAATAGCGTCTTAACGAAGACAATCATCTAGACCTCTAGACAGCCAAAACGATAAAAAGCTGAACGTACTCATTCCCGCCTTTCATCTGGTTTTGAGCTTCTCTTCCAGCTCCTTTCCCTCCTTCAATAAAGTCTGTCTGTCTCCTTGCCTTCCTCATTCTCTTCTTCCCTTGCTTCCTCCACCATCCACTCCACCCTGTCTAATCTTTCCAGGCACTGCCATTTGCATGCAAATAGTCCATTACCCAGTGGCAGGAGACACAGCCAGGAGCTCACTACTAGGTAATCAAGGACAAAAGAAGTGCAGGAAAGACGTGAGAAAAGAAGGGGGAAGGGGGGAGGGGGGGAGAGAAAGACAGAGCGGGAGTGAGGGAGAGCAGAAAGATCACAGGTGAATTAACATTAAGAAAGAAAAGGCACAAAGCGACTTGGCAGACGAAAGAAAGGCGAGGTGAGGCAAGGACAGGAGAAATACATCACGACTAGCGGAGAGATGACGTGTTTGAAGAGGTGATTGGAGGCAAGGATCTTTGTAATGTAAAAGTTATGCGTGAGGTTTAAGACTGGAATGAGCAGAGTGCAGCTTTGAGTGTGAGACGGATCAAAGAGCACTTTAATGCTGCTTGTCAGCCTGTCAATCTACCGCAGGTTTATGAAATAAAAGACTGGTACACTGAAGTAAGCATCCGGGGGAAATGTTTCTCCCCGCGTGTTTTGTCTGCATTTTAAACAACAGCTTGCAACAAATAGCTTGTCACTTCAGCGGCGCCCGTAACTGGGCCAATTTCTAGCATTTGGAAAAGGTACATTCAGTCAAATTCAAAGGCATAGCATGATGTTTTAAATATATTTTTTTGTTTGCAGATATTTGGCACTTTGAAGGAAAAACCTCTGTTCTGAGCTATAGCGTGTTTTGCATGGTTGTGAAGGACAAATGTAGAAACATTTGACAAACGTCAATGTCAAATAATGTCAATGCATCCCTTTTAAGTTCAGATTTGTCACTTGAGCTGCTTTAAGTGTCCCACTGTCACAAACCATAATGGTGCGAATTACATACTGGACACTATAAGGTGTCCGATATGCTGACACAAGTAGTGCTCAAGCGATTAGTTGTTTAATAATTAATTAATAAATAACGTCTTAACCACAAAAAAAATGTATTGACAGTTAGAAAAAGTAAAAATGGCAAACACTCAGTGTTTCGGTGTTTGAAATGTGAGGATTTCCTGTTGTTTTGGACTGTAAGTTAGACAAACAAGCAATTTGGGTTCTTGGAAACCTTTTAAAATTTTGTGACATTGTATAGACTGACTGGCAAAAATTCAAGTACAGCGGAGGACGGTGGGTTTTGCAGGTACAGCATTTGATCATAAACTAAAGTATTGGTACTAAATTTGATGACAAGTGAAATCTTTGACCAGCTGGAAGTATTGAATGAAAAGTCAAAAGCTAGTCAGTCGGAGATATGAACGACTGTAAAGAATTTCATGAAAATTCATCCAACAGTTTGTTGAGATTCAGTCTGGACCAAAGTAGTGCCAAGATAATACCAACCCTACAATCAAGCTGCTAGTGTAGCTAAAAATGCCAAATACGGGGTCCACTGTCTCAAATGTGCGGATTGGCTGCTTTTTTTCTTGTTTTTGTCATCGTAAATGGAGTATATTTCTCTCTTGGACGGTTGAATCCAGGCTCAGACAGAATTTGAAATGGTGTTGCTTCAAGCATGTCAGGAGAAACTTCACAGATGTTCTTCTCTCCAATTGCAAACACGCACACATTACAAGATTTGAATATGTCTCATCACATGCTACAGGATATTATTAAGATTATCCAAGCCAGCAGGAGCAATGCACCACCTTGCGTGATCTCATAAAGAGGCAGATGCAAACAAAACGGAGACAGACAAGCTACAACAATTTGCTGGAGTGAAGCTTTGCGGTGAGAAAAAACAAAAGCAGAAGGCCGAATGAGTCTGGATGAGAAATGGTTGGAGAGACACGATCAACATGAGTTGTCAGCGTTGTTCAGCGACAATATCTGTCAACATTCGACTAGTATGCTAGCTAACGTTTGGGAGGTTTAAGACTGGATCTGTAAACGCCTGACATTACCAGATAATCTGGGCCAAACGTCGGTACAGACCAAGGTCCTAAACCAGATCTCTCTTAGAGGGGAGACTCGGGATAAATTGGCCCAAAACTCCTGTTGTCTGAGCCGGGCAACTAAGAAGGGATTTGAGAATGCCACCCTGAGTTCTGGGAAGATATGATTGCAATTATTTATTTTTTTAACCATTTTGTAACATTTAATTAACTGATTCATCCCCAAAAAAATATTGATAGTTAATTAGTAAATTAATAGTAAGTAGATTAATCAAAATTTAAATAATGTTAGCTGCAGCTCAACATTTGAATCCTCGATGTTAAAGATTTGTAAAAACTTGATCTATTCTGAAGTAACACAAGCAGTTTTCACACCAAGCAGCTCGTCTTAAGCAAGAAATGTGTGTAAGTAAAAGCTAGATCAGTCTATTTTGTCAGTTGCATGGAAAATAAGATTGCCTCCTAATTATGAAAAGACCGCAAACGGATGATGACATCTCAGGGAAACAATTTTATTTAAAAGCCGGGGATTACACTCTGCCACCCTGCGTTGTCCGTCTTCCTGTACCTGTCTTGCACAACCCACATAACCTTCTACATCCCCTGTGCATCTTTTGTTCCACTTCCACATGTCTGCATCACCCCGGTGCCTTGTCTCACAGTCAGTGCCTCGCTCTCCTCCTCTCGATAGATGCTGGAAGTAGCTAAACTTCTTATGGGAGAAGAAGTGCATGAACGTCAAAGGAAATGAGCCCCCCCGCCGCCGCTGCCACCACCACCTCCTAACCCCTCCTGTCCCCCCCCCTCCTCCTCCTCTGCGAAGCGGTTGATTGCGGCCCGTTTGATGTCCTAAACGCGGCGTGCTAAGATTTGCTCTCTGTTCCTCGCCGAGCCCGTTTGAAGCTCTGCATGAGCGACACACATTTTCGACGTTACACTCTGCTAAAACGGGCAATTATTTTTTTCCCCCCCTTTTTTATGTTTGGCTTTAGAATCGTGGCGCATACGGAGGGGGTAGCGGGGAGACAGGGAGCGATGACTCGCACCCACACATTCCTCTGACTAAGACGTAAATATGCATGGTGCAGAGACCTTTCTTCTAAGACAGGCACTTTACTGTTTCCTAAACTTTTTTTTCTGTCACAAGCATTACAGAAATTACACCTCCTGCAGATATCCCACCCCCCATGCACCTATTAAGACCCATATATTACTGTCAGTAGTGCTTGGTTGAACCTGCCTCAACCACTTCTCAGCATCTCTTAGCACTTTCAAGCTTCCTCTGTCGGTCGTGAGTCCTCCGTGATATAAGTTGCTGCAAAGGGGGTTTATTCGTTGTACGAAGCGCTGCTGAAGCCGCCGCAGGCTCGCTTCTTTTTACACCCACTAACAGTGGATCCAAGACAGTGGCTTGAAAAAAAAAAAAAAAAAAAGCTTTAGCCTTGGACCTGCTCCTCACCCACCCACTCATCTCTATGTGAAGCAAGGTCACCACTTATGTAGGTTTATCATTTTATAGACCAAAGCTACAGAGCTCTCTCAGACTGTGCTTTCTCCGTGGCTGCGGGTTGAGCTTGGTTTACATTGGTAACATATACAAACACACACACACACACACAAATGTATATACACACTGAGACACACACTTCTCTCAGAGATTGGCCTGTGCCCAGCACTGCACTCCCCTTTTATGACCCTTGCTTTATGGCTTATTTAAAAAGTAACAGTCCCTTTATAGGTCATTAAAGCAGGAATAAAAGACAGCAGACGGCCTGCAGTGGATAGAGGAGTGAGCAGACGCCAGGCAGATTGGCTTGAAAGACCCCCCCCACACACACACACACACACAAAGAAGTGTATGCAAGGGTGCATCCAAGGCCAAGGGTCGTGACCCTCCTGGTGGCTGCACATCATCACTTTACACATCATTACTCCGGTCGTATACTGTGCCATGACAAAGTGTGTAGGTACAAACAAACGCATGTACACCACATTCGTGCATTTGCAGCAATACACAGACAGATTGATTAAACATTTAAAAACAGATCAGTAAAGATGGTAATACATGCAAATATGTTGCAAATGCAAGAACACAAAGACACACATGTAGTCAAGTAGGTGCTCACAGCAGACATCCTGGTAGGCATACATGATTCACTCGTAATTTTCTCTCTTTCTTTCTCTCCCTCTCTCTCTCTCTCTCTCTCTCTCTCTCTCTCTCCCTCCCTCTCTCATACTTGCCCTCACACTTTGACCTGTGCGTGATGGCAAAATGGGCATGATTAACTGTGCAGAAATGTCAGCCGAGAATAATGGCTGAAATGTAATTACTGAACGAATGTGGTCCATGGAGAGATGAGTAAGACAGAGAGGAAAGGAGAGACAGACCGAGAGAGCGATCATTGCATTCATTGAGTGTGTAGTTAGAACAATGTTATCGATACATGATGAAACCAAATTTTGTGCAAATGTTTTGCCTTGATTTATGTGCTGGGATAATTACATTTGTACCTCTGTGTGCACACACACACATAAGTGTTTTGTGCCTTTCCAAAAAAGCATGCACACATGTTCAAATGACTTGATCTCTGAACTGCTCCCTATATCTTATTAGCTACATAATTGATTGTGACCCTACAGAACCCTTGGAATTGCTTGCGAGCCTTTCTGGCATCATCAGTCTTAATGCATATCTTCGGTGAAACGCATAGATTTGCTGCTTAGATTATGAACTACAGCGCATTTGTCACAGTAAGTAGTGGGAACAAAATAGAAGTGTTCGTTTGTATGTTACGTGTTAGTTCCGCGTTACTATAAATACATCTCTGTCTCGTTCAGTGTAATGTCCTTGGACTGAAGAATGGTGGCGTGCATACGTGTGCAAGTGTTTATGAGACAAAGACAGTGAGCGAGTGTGTGTGCATGCTACATTTAATAGTGTAAAACGGTACACACTAGGCCTACACGTGTGATAAAGAGAGACAAAAGGAAAGAAAGAGGCTTCAGTTTAGAGAGGATTTCATTTTTAGAGAGTTTCTATACAGAAGAATGATTTGAGAGCTTTCAGGCTGGGACCATTTTTGTGTCGGGCGAGTGTGTTGAATCAGTGTGTCCATGTTGAAATCGTTTTCTTTCAGGAAGCGGGTTGCAGCGGCCCTCTTCTCTCTCTCTCTCTCTCTATCAGCTCATCTTTCTCTCATCTAACCGACCACAGAGTGAGGGGAGAGAGGGAGGGCACAGAGAGCAAGGCCGTAGTCTTATTAGTGATAATGAGAGAGAGCCACTCTGCCAATTTACATCCGTAATCTGATATTAGCTCCCGCCACCCGCACTGAAGGAGCACACACACACAAACACACACACACACACGCACACACACAAATGTAGACAGGCGTGCACACATTTGCAGGCAGACAGACGTGCGCGCACACTCACACACATTTTAAATGAGTTATTCATATTCATGAAAAAAAAGCTGAACTGCCTTTGGGTGAAAACTACAGTGCTCCCTGAGGACAAAGGCAATCTGCTCCAAAACCAGAAATATCAAAACGCATTAGAGACATAAGGCAATGCTAGTAATGCTAACTCGCTAACTAGCAAGTTATCATTATTTCATACTGCAACTGGATTGCATTTATATCAATGCTTGCACTTTAACTCTTGAATGTATTACAGTATTTGCAGCTGGTTTGGAGTGCGTTTCCTTATTTTTTTGTGTTTTCATTTTGCAAGAATGCACGTGAATGTCAATTTTTCAGTTCAGGGAGTCTTGTTTTTATCTGTGTGACATTGCACTTTTGATGGCATCCAATGGGCTTTTGAAAGGGTCTGAGATTGTTGAAATTGTTTCTTTCATCTTTATACCAAAGCCATAGTTTGTGAAAACCTATTAAAATTCCAGGCCCTTTCAAATACAAATTACATATATTTTTTAATCCTTTAAATTGTGTTCCACAGATTGTGATTTATACGTCTCTTACAAAAAGTTACTTCTCATTTTCAGGTAACGAACAGCGGTCTACCGGGTGAAAGGTTGACCCATCGACCTCACCTCCCACCCACCTTGTGTGGGCTTTTGCGGTCTGGTTCATGATTACGTGGTTTACATTCAAATTGATTTCTTAGGACATCTACGAATTACAGCGCAATATTTTTCATAGGTGTAGCTACGAAAGCTGGATGAGAACAACCTGCACTTCTGCAGAAGAAAAAAACACACATACATAAACAAATTCCCATATAGTGCATCACAAATTCCTGATAAACATCACATGAACGGCAACACGTGTAAGCTCTCAAGCTCTCAAGCTCTCAAACTCACATGATGATTAAATATGAAAATTCATCCTCAGTTTCTATATCAAGAAACCGATGGATACAAGAAAACAGATTCTCTCAGGCGAACAGTCCTGGCAACATGTTCATGAATATTCCATCGACACTGGAGAGGCAAATCTCTCAATCACTCTCATTCCCTTGTGTTTCAATTAGAACCAAACCACCCAGAATCAGCTAATTGTCGTAAGCATGTATGGCCGGATCCCTACCACCTCTCCGCGGGCTAGAATGGTGACAGAACATTATGCAAGCCAGAGGGGGGATTTCTAGCTGTAACACCACACACTTAAAACAAACCGTCATGTACAACAGCAACTCTCTGAAATCAATTGCCTCCACTGCAGGATGTGGTTTCACTATCCACATCATTTCAACAGGACTCCCATCATGCAGCCATGCCTGGCATATGGATCGACAATGCACAGCATTATCAAATTACAGCATCCCCTTGCTCCCATCAATTTACTCAGTTCCCGAGCTTTAAAAGCACATTTTGCTTGATGCGAATGAAGTGGAATTATGATTGTCATACAGGTGTGCCGGTATCTGTAAGTTATTCAACACACTGTCATCTGTTTGCTGTTCTTCTAATATTGGAAAATGAGGCGACAAATATGCGTTCCTCAAATATTACTGAAGGAAGGTATTGAAGTCCAAGGCTTTTAAATGCAGATAGCAAGCAATTTACAGCCAGTTTGTATGTGCATTGTGTGTACGCAAGAGCTGTTTGCCATTTTGTGTTGGAATAAATATGCCGGTGTTTGCATGCTGCCTGTAAGAAGCCTGTTGCCTCATCAGTTATTGCCTCGCCTTTCAGGTGTGATTAAGAGTTGGTCACATTGAACAATCCAAACACCTTGACATCCAAGTCAGCAGCAAAACAACAAAGGATTTAAAAACTAACTAAAAGACATTGGTGTAAAATGTTCACGAAGTATATTTCAGCGAGGGTATGTCAGCCAAAACGGACTCCAAAATGGACAAAGGAGTGTATGAAGAAGAGCTGAAATGATAACTTGGTATAACAATTGCTAAATTGACAGAAACTATTTGGTTAATTGATGAATCGCCTAAGTCATTTTTCAAGTAAAAACGGCAAACATAACTCAACAAACATGCCATTTTATAGATCAAACAATCATTTTTTTCTAATTTATGAATCAATGCAATTCACTTTTTCAGAAATGTAAAGCCATTTTAAATGATGCTACCATTTATTCTCAAGACCCTTTTCATCCAAAAGAGCACAAATCTTGGAGGTGTTCCAGGCTCCTGTCAGCTTTCATCTTATTGCATTTATTTTGGACGATATGTAAATATGATATATGTGGATAAAGATGTCTAGTCATTCATCAGCAAGCTGAGTCAGAGACATGGCTCCAAATTGGGATATCCATCATGTAAGAGAGAAAAACACATTAATTGGATTTAAAACAAATATGGTATCGTTTGAATGATGGTGCTTAACTTCTAGGCTCTTGCTCGAACAAAAGGCAACTACCAGCTGAACTCCTGATGTTTCAATTACTTTCAAGCTAATCAAACAGGGTGTTTTCTTCTCACGCTGATGTCACATTTTGGAATGATCCTATGGACCTTCTGGCCTTTCAGTTTTCCCTCTTATTGGTTATAATGTCAACCAGTGACCTCCGAATCTGTCTCAATCCAACACTCTCCATTCTACAGTTTCCTTTTAACCTTAACCCTTGCTGCATTAACCTTACTTAGTTTCTCAAAGTGCATAAACCCTCTTACCTTCCAGTGTGGAGAAACACCAACCTAAGCATTGTGCCCGTGTGTGCACTGCATTTTCTGTTTTACTGAGGGTGACTTCTTCTTCTCTCAATATTGTGCATGCCGTCTCCCCTGCACACTGCCAATGTACTGTACCACACACTCTTTCTCACCAATTACCTGTCTGCATCTCTCCGTCCGTGTTGTGTGATTGAGAGAGGGTGTGAGAGGAAGCCAAAGGGAGGCTTGTGTCCATGTGTGTGTTTATTTGTGTGTGTTTATTTGTGTGTGTGTGTGTGTGTGTGTGTGTGTGTGTGTGTGTGTGTGTGTGTGTGTGTGTGTGAGCATACCTGCATATTGGGAGTGCATGTGTGTGTGCGTGAGAGAGAAAATGCGTGTCTGCGTCTCATTCTTCTGCCTCTGTTTCCCCTCCGGATCTCATGTATAATTTATGTGCCGCTCATGAATATGCTAATTAGCCAGCGTGCAGGGAGAGGTGAGAGGGCTTCCCCTATTCTATTCTTACATTCGTCTGATGAGAGAGGGAAAGAGAGAGGGATGGAAAAGAGAGAGAGAGAGAGACAGAGGGAGAGGAGGGAGAAACCGGGAAAGTGTGTGTTGCTGCAGGAGAGGAAAGGGAATAAGTGAATGAGGGGGAAAGACGAAGGGCAGAGACGGAAAACGCTGGAAGGAGAGAATGTGGAAATACATTTATGAAATCCCCGGCGTTCGACAAATAAGCATTGTGGCAATATGGAAGGTGGCGAGCCCATGTTGTGCTATATTGTGTTGGAGACAAATGAATCACCCATGCTGAGGGGACGTGGAGAGGCGAGATTGGAAGAGGTAGTGAGAGAAAGTGGGAGATGAGAGGGGAAAGAAAAGGGAGATACAGTTGTCATTGTTCCATCAGCATTTCAGTCGCGTTTGTGAAAGGCTAGACAGGCAGGCAAATAGGGCCGTTATTCCAGTTTCAATTGCTTCTCCCATAAATAGATGATAGGTGCCAAGTTTCTGAAGAGATGCTGAAAAACACCCTTCCGAGTATCGCTCGAGACAAAAGGCAAAACGGGGGTGATGCAAGCCCCGAGCACTAATCAGATAAATTGCAGAGAAAGAGAGGTAGAAGGTAGAGAGATTAATCCAGTAGCTAACAAACTAGCAAACTAAACATCAAACGCTTCGTCTTCAAAGTTGCGTAACATGAAAAAAACCCTTTAAACCACATCAAAACCCTCACAGACAGCTGAGGGAAGATCTCACTCTCCTTTCTTCTCTCTTTCTGTTGAACTCTCTGTCAGTCTATCGGCAAGCCTGCCTCTCTCTCTCTGTCTCTCTCTCTCTCTCTGTCTTCTTGCCTCACACTCAACCTCTCTCTCTCTCTGTGTCTTCTTGTCTCACTCTCAACCTCTCTCTCTCTCTCTTCCACTATCTCCCCTCTAAAGTTCAATCATGAGAAGTGAGTCTCATGTGAAATAGTGCATGACATGCAACGTGTGTGTGTGTGTGTGTGTGTGTGTGTGTGTGTGTGTGTTTGTACATGCATGCCAGTGCACAATGTTTGCATGAATGCAGACAGTTGAGTTTTTGCATGTGTGTGTTTGAAGAGAAATATGGATGTGTGTGTGTGTGTGTGTGTGTGTGTGTGTGTGTGTTGTCTTCCCTCCTGGCACCCTCTGGGCAGCGAGAGCATTCCAGCGGGCAGCTCATGATTCAGCATCTGTCGCCCAGCTTATGTAAGAGAGCAGACACAGACTGACTGACTGAGTTAACTGACTGGATGGATGAATGAATGGCTGAGTTACTGACTGACTGACCAACTGACTTAGTGAACAAACTGACTGATTTACTGACTTTCAAACTGACAAAAAAACAATGGCTGACCTGACTGACCGATTAGCTGCCCAGCACAGAATGGAGAAAAATAACACTTTTAGATTATTGAATTAAAAGCTTCAAAAGGCACATAACTGCTTCCATCAATACAAACATATTCGTCAGTCTTAAAGAAACAGATATTGAACAACTAAGTAAAAGTAGAAAAGAACACACTTGATACTTACTGTGTGTTCAGACAATTTTAGAGGCGGCATGTTTGCATGCAAATTCTAAGGGGAAAATGCGATTAGGCGCAAATATGCCCAAGCAAGGACGTGTCCACGCAAGTTGAAAATGTTTTGAATTGAACAAAAAATGGGCACGTATCCTGGGGCTTTATGAATCAGCCTTGTTAACTTACAGAGATGGGGGGGGGGGGAACTATGAATACACTTTTCACTGCTGAGGTGTCCTGGTTACTCTCTCTCTTTCTACATTCCCTGTCAATCTGAGCACCGTCAACTATCAAATAAAAAAAAGGTAGTTGCATAGCTAGTCGACCCTAGAATTCCTGTGAGAATTAATTCTGATGCGTTTCTCTACCAAAACAAAAATCCTTTAAAAAAAAAAATTGCTTTGTCTCCCAAATGTATACTGGGATTTGCAAGCAAAGAGGCAGGAAAATTGAGGGAAAAATGCTAAACTTGTAAAACTCTGCAGAACGAGTTGGAGGAGAGTGAGCTGCGGAGGAACACCAGGTAAGCTGTGGCTCTGCCAAAACCCTTACTTGGATCATAAAATAAAACTCGCTCCCTTGCGAAAAACCACATTATTTTACAGTTTTCTTTCTGGATATTTCCCCCAGCTGTGATGAGAAACGATTCTTTAAAACACCAGTACCTCCCAACGGTCAACACCAGTTGGCCAAGACTGAAATGCATTTGGTCCAACTTGATCCGCTTAGGTGATGTCTACATCTAACTGCAACTGAGTCAATAATTGTAATGTTTTGGGCCTTCTTTTACCGACCATCTAGTTGACTCACCAGCTTAGTGATGCTGACCAACTAACCGGTCGTGCTCTGGACATGACAGCTCTCAGGCTAACTGACTCACTGACGCTGGATGACTGATAGGTATACGCTGGCTGCCTGGATGTCTGATTAAACATTTGATTGTCTGGCTGCCTGTCTGGCTGGAGTCAGGCGAGCAACATAGAGAGAGAGAGAGAGACAGAGAGAGAGAGACAGAGAGAGAGAGAGTAAGAAGAGACGGGGGCACAGAGGCAAACCAGAGTTCATTACAGTAAACTTGGAGAGGCAGTGGTGACAGGCTGAGAGAGAGAGAGAGAGAGAGAGAGAGAGAGAGAGAGAGAGAGAGAGAGTGCAGAGACGAGAAGAAATTGAGAGTGGCGTGAAAACCCCATGCAAATAGATGCAGTTACCTAGATGGCCTGCTCCTTATACAGACACAATAGAATAGAATCACAGAATGGAGAGTAGCAGGTAAATACACACTCACACAGAGAAAAAACAACATTCACAGTGGAGGTGCACATGCGCGCACATGAGTGTGAGGTTTTTTTTTATCCCGGGCTGAAGGTTGTCAGTGGCCGGTAGGCACAGAGGACAGACCGGACAGAGGGGGAGAGTAAAGTTGTGTGTCTACATGTGTTGCAAGAAAGCAAAGAGAAAGACAGTAAGAAAAGAAAGATCAACAAGAAATGAAGAATGCCGAAGGAAACTGGAAAGAGGAGATATCGTTCAGCAGCGTGACCTTCAGCGTCTGGCTGTGGGGAGGATCAACCTCTGGGAGACATGGGTAGCTTGGCAAAGTCACCCTTTACACAGGGCTCACTGTCAGACGGGGTCAGGCCAAACAAACACACACACACACACACACACACACACACACACACACACACACACACACACACACACACACACACACACTCTCTCTCTCTCACACAGAAGCACCTCACACCCAGAGCCAGCCTGCAGCAGATACTCAGCCAATAGATATGAGGTGCAATAACACCCAATGTGAGTGGGTTCCTCTCGTCGCTTTACAAAAGAACACACCTCAAACAACACGCGCACACATGTACACACCGCGATCTCCAGTTCGCACATCTCACTTTAGTGGCCACAGACAGAGGGAGGAGGAGGACTGAAAGTAGAGGAGGAGGAGGGTGAGAGAGAGAGAGAGAGAGAGAGAGAGAGGTGTCGCCTCTCCTCACTGATCCCTTATGCTAAGAGGGATTTGCATACATTTTTAATCAAAGCAAATTAGATCATAACCAAATTAAATCACGCTTTCCAGCCGCCCCCTTCTCTGTCTGCCTCCTGTTCCATCCACCCACCTATTCCTCATCATTTAATTATAGTCACTAATAGGTATGGTTAGACAAAAAAATAAAAAACTCTGCACACATTGCTAATTGACAAAAGCATATGTGGAATAATGGCTTTGTGTCCGCTAAATTTAATATATATTAATCTCGTAAGAATGAAACAAGGAAACTGGATTTCAACACGCAGTATGCAAAACTAATTTTACATTAGCCGTCTTTGCAGTGTTCAGTGTCAACTGTCAAACGTGTACCAACAAATGCATAGCAATAAATCAAAGTGAAACACACACACTCAAGCAAGCATGCACGTTGGCTTACAAAACAGTCACCCACCACAGAAACTAGACACCTCCTCCCACATTCCTCTCTACACCCTATGCTGCTTAACAGATTGGTATCGGCCCCCATTGCTGGCTTTTGCCCATTACACAATGACTTCCTACTGTTGTCCGATAACTCAATCACAACCGTACTGTTGGCAATCATCATGAGGTCCACCTCTTCACCGGTCCAAACACTTTGTCTCAAACACGGTTTGCCTCGATTTGATCCCTGAGATAAAATAAATCCTCGCGCACAAAGCTAACCGCACAAGCATGTGCAGGTTCAAACACACACCTACATGTATGCACAAACACACACTGCCCTTAAACACAGGTTTAACTTAAGGGCAGTCTTTTTTTCGCTGTCACACACACACACACACACACACACACACACACAGGCCTATTTGAGATGCAGACTCTCGTGTCCCAGTAAATTATATTAAAAGTCATATCATGAATAAATCAGCAGCCAGGGCCCCAACGTCTCCTCCATGACACATTCACATACAGTATGGCAGAGGGAGAGGAAGATAGAGAGGGAGGCACAAGGATGCCATCACGTACAGCACAATGCATACAAACACACTGAATACACTAATACTGTAAACACAGTTTGTTTTGTCTGACAAATGGTTCAAAACCAAAATTCAGTTTACTGTCATAAGATCAAGAAGCTAGAAACTGGAAACTATGAATTTTTGGCAATTTTGCTTGAAAAATGACATTTATTTAGCGTCGACAATATTCTTGCAAAGCACCTCATACCACTGCTTTAGCTTGTGATAGCATAGTGAAATATATATATATATATATATATATATATATATATATATATATATATATATATATATACACACACGTGTGTGTGTGTGTATGTTCAAACTGGCAGCAGTTTAGTATCAAAACACAGGCTCATATGAGTCACACCTCGTTAAATATGAACAGAACAAACCAAAAAGACATCTATGTAGAGTCTGCCAAAACATTCATTAACAAGTTAAACTCACCTGGAGACCAGCTTCTGCTGCTTTAAGCCATTTTTTGAGTTCCATTAAGATGAAGTTCCTGGAGGCACTTTCGGCCCATTTCAATTCTGACCTGAGGGAGAAATATGAGACACAAATCCTGGGGCTATAAACAGTCATTTCCACAGTATATTTAAAAAGAGCACAAACACTTAGGAGGCCTTGTAGATTAAAGAAGAATGCTTAAATCGAGGCATTTTAACTGTGAGCGCTGACTCCAATGCTTAAGGGCGTGATTAGCAAAATGTTTTTACTTAACATTTTGCAGCAGAGGCTTCATATAGAAATGTTAAGTCTCAGTCTTGCTAAATTTTAGACTGGCTTCAGAGCAGGTGGTGCCACACCACCTATGCTGAAAGCATACCTCTCATTTGAAGCTTCATAAGTGTATTTCATTTTGTATTGTATTGACAGATCACAATAGTGTTGGATGTTTGTAAAGTTGTAATGATTTGAGGCTGTGGCGATCCTTGTTGTGTCAACAAGATTACTTTTGTGGTTAACAGTAGTTAAATCGAGTTTCTTACCGGTCCCACAAATATCAAGCCAACTGCGCATCCACTTGTTGTTGTTTTTTTCCCCTCCACGTGTCGATGCACAGGTAAGCGAACTAGGTGCGAAGTACATGGTGGGTAGTTCAGGGAACCTGGGAATGTGTAGAATCCCCAGCAAATGCACACTGTAATCGTCTTCTTGTTTGTCAGTTGTGGTTTGCATCCACAGCCTGACACAACAGCTTGTAATATGCAGAAGAGCTGGAACAATTAGTTGATCAATCAATTAGTTCATCGACAGAAACTGATTTGTCAAATGAAATTGGTTTCAGCTTCTCAAATGTGAGAATGTGCAGCTTTTCTTTTCTTAAAGGGCCAGCGTTTAGCATTTAAGGGGAGCTGTTAGCAGAAATAGAATGTACTATTATTAAGTGCGTTTTCTTTAGTTTATAATCACCTGAACTCCCCGCTAATATTCTATATCATCGTAATCGTGTCCACAGAGACAGTACATAGGCTATTACTGTTTACCCCTTTAAGTCAATGATTGGACATAATATGCAATCTGAGATGCTTTGCAGTTAGTGTACACCACCATGACAGACAGTACATTGCTGTCAGTTTCTGTTTCTGTTTTAATGTCCAATGTGTGTGGTAAGTCTCAAATGATGAGTGTCATGTGAGTTTTAACTCTGGCATTTTGTTGTTGCTTTGGTTACACTCATGAAATAAGTTGTTTCCTCTGTCAACACCTAGGAGGTGTTTTCAATTTGTGCTCTACATTTTCTTTATTACAGAAAATATGATTAATTCCATCAGTATAAAGGTGATAGGCCAAGTATTGGTAAAAGTACAACACGTACCTTTAGCTCAGTTTCTATACGTAACAGTTACAGAATCTTGCAGCAAAATATCTGAAAGGTTTCACAATGAGTTTGAGAGAAGAAGTAGAGTCCATTGGGAGATATGTGTACTGTATGGTAAGGTGTGTGTGTGTTTGTGTGTGTGTGTGTGTGTTTGTGTGTGTGTGTGTGTGTGTGTGTGTGTGTGTGTGTGTGTGTTTGTGTGTAAAAGAGAGAGAGTGTTGAGTGGCGCAGAGAGCAGGGAGTCGGCTGATGGGCAAAGGCATTCTGCCTGCAGGTTCAATCTGCCCGCGAGTCAGGCATCAAACTTTCACATCCACACATCAATTATTCAGCTCTCCACATTGTCAGAGTGTTAGCATGCCACAGTGGCAGACGACAAACCTAGGTGAGGAGGGAGAAGGAAATCGGAGGACAAGGGAGGGAGGGAGACAGAGGGGAGGGTAAAAAGAGACTGATGATTTGAGAGATGGATGGAGAGACTATGGCCCGTATGAAAGACACAAGGGAGGTTGAAGGGCTAAGAAAGAGGAAAAATGGAAAATGGAAGAGAACTGTGACTTTTGGAAGAGCCGTATATATATATATTAGTGCTGGGCAACGATTACAATTTTTCTTAGTTTTTTTAATGTTTGTTAAATTCTCAGTAGCGATAACTAAATGATATGCTTATTATACATATTCCAAACAAAACAACTTTAAAAACTCAAAAAAAAATATTTAAATTAATCATTTATTTTTTGCTTTTTTTTGGTATTTTGGATGCAACGCTGATTACCGTGTAATATGTGTGGTATTTGTTATAAATGTACGTTGGTACATAGAGGGTGATAAGAAGCTGTACGTAATTATAGCTTACTGTCTAACTACTCAGGCTTACCAAGACGTAACATTTACTACATTTATCATTTTACTAATTTATTTTTACGCATTGCCATTTTCACTTTTTATTGGGGCGGAACATGATTCATTCATTGTATGTTATATTCATTATAGTTTGCACATGTTGCATTCTCATCACAAACAAACAGTTTCACAGTTTGCCTGAAAGTTAACTGATACCAGGAGGTGCACCGAAGACTGCAGAAGCATAATGAAGATTCAATTACTGAAAACTGCTGGCTAAATACTGCATTCATGTCGTATTGGAGTTAATTACAAGCGGGAAACTCCAATTTATCGGAAAGCTCTGATATGACCAATAATTTTGCGATTCTAGAAAGTTTGTTGTAGGTTTGTCGTACTACCATTTAGTTTTGTGAGAACTACAT
This sequence comes from Leptoclinus maculatus, assembly GCA_032191485.1. NCBI lineage: Eukaryota > Metazoa > Chordata > Actinopteri > Perciformes > Stichaeidae > Leptoclinus > Leptoclinus maculatus. Next base: position 5,905,859 of record JAVDOI010000008.1, on the reverse strand, counting down.
CTCTCGTCTTGCACAATGTACATCACCAACACCAACATGGCCGATACCATGGCTTGCTAGCTGGCTAAGTAACTTAGCTATACTCCACGAACAATGTAATGTTAGCTTACCTCAGCTGGAAAGCAAAACGAAAACTCACTATATGTTGTATTAGATACAAATATACTTTACATCCAGATGTCAAGGTATCCAGAGGAATATTAGGTTAATGTCTAAATATTATACAGCTACTGGAACATAACCAAGCTAAGTGGGCTAGCCTAATGGTAGCTTAACAGATGCACTCTGCATAGTCCACCCACCCAGGTGTTTTTCCTTATATTGTCTGATTAGACCCCTGGACTGTATCGTTGTGTTTAAACAGCTCACACACTCTCCTGTTGGTTTTGTTGCACCTGTTAGGCCAGGACAACTAACACTGTTATCATGAAGTTTTGTTCCCATGCAGCTCAGATGCATACTGTTTAAGATGATGTACACCGTATATGCAAAAATGAGGAAGAAAGGGAAAGAGCATACAGAGGAATGTGAATATATAAGTACAAACTTACAGTAGTCTACTGTTCATATGTCTACATGAAGCATTCATACTGTGGTAACATAAATAGAAGGATAAAGAAAGCTGAAAGAGACATTGAGGCAAAGAGGAGAAAATGGAAAGTTAATAGACACCAGGAAAGCGTAGCACCTACTATCATTTGTCCCTCTTTTGCTGGCTGTCTCCTCCCATGCCCCAACTTACTCCTGCAGTTCACTCTATTCATTTTCTCACACTCACCTGTAAAGAAAAGTATGGCTGATTTGGACTCTCACAAATTATAATGTGACATTTGGTGGAAAACGCATTGCAGATGCCAATGAGGGAGATAATGAGATTTAAAGGGGCCTAACACAGCTGGAGTGGTCCAGAATGGCTTTCCACTGCTCTACAATTGACTGCATGGCTGACCCCGATGTCAGCTTGTGTCACTCATCATCTGGAAAAGGGCAAAACTGAGCACATGCACTCCATTGAAACTAAGATCTTTTATTTCCTGACAGAGTGAGCTGCTTCTCTGAGCTACACCCCGAATTGTTCCACAGTGCAGTTTAAGAACGACGCCAGGCTTTTCAGCTGATCATGCACAAACACACGTGTACGCTAACAGTCAAGAGCATCTGCAGATGAGAGCACACACACACACACAGCATGCGCTCACACACACTCGCACACAGGCACGATTTCCCACTTGTGTGTGAGCCATCGGAGAGAGCAGGGGGACGACTGACAGCCAAGGCAAAGTGCTGATGGTAAGCAACATTCTCCTGGAATTCTCGAAAGCCGGGACAGGAGGTGTGCTTGTGTGTGTGTGTGTGTGTGTGTGTGTGTGTGTGTGTGTGTGTGTGTGTGTGTGTGTGTGTGTGTGTGTGTGTGTGTGTGTGTGCGTGTGTTTGCCAGATTTTCACACACTGGGGCAGGGCTTTACATTTATCATAGTTTTACTACTTAGATAAATGTATTGACATATATATTTTTTTACAATGTTCATATAAAATTGTCAAAATAGCTGCTTGGTGTCATTTAAAAAAAAAAGAAAAAAAAGAAAGACATAAATAAGAGAAATTAGGGGATTGAAAGACAAAAAGAGAGAAGAAATAGTTTAGATAAAAGGTTATATTGTAATTCCACAGTGACTGTGGTTTTGGTGTGCTTGTTGTGGATCCCCTAAAAATAACCACAGCGACGGCGGGCCTCCGTCCGTTCTCTACCATTGGCCTTTAAACATCTCCCCCGAAGCCGCAGGGCACGTTAGTGATTTCTCATTTCTCATGAAGCTCTCAGCATAAAGCGAATAAGCGTTTCCCCCCCCCCCCCCCAAAACATCAAACTATCCCTTTAAGGAAGGATCATGGTTTCAGTTAAAAAGCCAAGATTAATTATTGGTCTGGGTCTTGGCCATGGAAGTCAGACACATTACACACCTATCCACTTCGCTGACCTCCACACCCTTTCTTTCCACCTTGCTACATAACAGACAAACTACTTCCAGCATTGTGAATGAACTTTGGCATTGGACGTGAATCGCTAGCTGCAGATTCAATATGAACATCACTTCTACGGATACTGGGCCAGTATACTCATGCAAAATGGCAGATTTGCAACCAAAACAATATGTTGCATTTTAGTGTGATTGTGGCTGGCGGTCTGAAGTTGTGAAAATGTTCCCAAAGCCTGTATTTGCCACCCACTAACACTGTCACCTAAATTGGTCAACAATGTTTCCGGTTTACTCCTTCCTCTCTCACCACAGTCTTGCCCACCATGACTCCTCGCCACTGTGATGCCCCTTCTGATGTGGAATGTTAAACATGGAAACTAAAAGAAAAAAACGAAACCACAACCTCAACCTAGCAATAAAATAGTCCCCAAGTAAGGGCAATTTTGTTTTCAAAGATTTTTCTCACATTTCTCTCCTTGTCCACCGTCTGGATATTTTGTGATCACAGAAAAGCAAGAAAGACCACACACATCAAACCATATAAGTATTCTCTCTTCTTCTCACGTTCAGATAATAATCCTATGTGTTCACTTTTGCCTCTTCACTCCGTCTCACACACACAAACACACACAGTGACCGACTAGGCTGACCGATCGTGTCCATTGGACCATCCCTGATATACCTAGTGTGCAGCGGGGCATGTGCATGCCAACACGGCGTCTGCATGCAATCTTGATCTCGAGTCACTCAAGCAGGCAAGACAGAGGACGTGAGGAATAGTGGAGAGGAGAGGGAGAGTGAGAGGGGGGCCACCACAGAGATCATCTATATTTCATAGACCTCTCAATTAGTGTCAGTGTTCCCAGGTGGGAGGTTGGGGAGCAGTCCCTGTCTACTTGGCCTGCTCGCCTGCTCTCGCCTGGCCTGTACCATCGAACCCCTTACCTTCCCCCTCCTCCCCTGTACACAATGGTAATCTGATTTAAGTTCACTTCGGGGCTTTTCAAATCATAATGAACGAGATGCCATTGGGGATTCCTGACAGTTTGATCTGATATAATTTCCGAAATGTGATAATGGTGTTATTCTAAATGTGCGACCGTGGAAGATACATTTTTTTTTTAAAGTCCCACGGGATGCCACGTTCAAGTCAGACGTTTACATTCATCATGGTTTTCACGGTGCACAGATGGTGGGGTAGGCTTGTCATAAAACATTAAATGGTGGCAAAAAATGTGTAAAACTACATCAAAAATAACAATCCCAGATTAGCCCCTCTGCATGTTTTCAAATCTCATTATCGCAAGACTTAAGTGATGTGTCAATTTATAGTTCAAGGTACGAAAAGATGAACATTTTTGGGTGATGTAGAATGGTTCAAATTATCTGGATTAGCACCCCCTAACACTACCATTCTAAGTATACCTCCTATGTCAACATCCCACCCCCAAGACTGTGAGGATAGTTACGTCATTTTACCATCAGAGCCAGACAACTCGACTCATTCATTGGATCAATCCCTCCTGATCCATATTAGAGCCTATGAATAACATACTACATTATTTCTAATTATCTGATTTATACTGACCGACAAACAATTATATATTCTAAGTGGCAGCTTTAGGCAACAGTGGCATGAGTTTAAGCATGCTGAGGTTAATAACTTTTTGTGATTTCAAATCCAACCACGGCATGTATTTCAAATTTAATTGGTAACATGATCACATGTTGCTGTAAGAAATCCCAGCTGGTGACTTTGGTTTAGGTTAAGAGACGCGAGAAGAACAATAATGATGGAAATCATGTAACCAACATGAGGACAAAGTTGAAAAAAATCCTGTTTTGGGCTATTTTTGTAATCTCGTGGCTTTGTGGTTGCACACAATGACAGTGATCCAAAGTGCAAGGCCTTACGTTTATGCAAGAGCTTGCCAATGAGTTTCAGTATTTGGTCAGACATGTTTCAGTTTAGGTTTTATGTTTTTGTAAACCAAAAACGATTTGCGTGCAATGCAGGACAATTTGTGAGCCAGGCCTCTCACATGTTCATGAACTGGAGGCAACGTATGGTATTTTTTTGATTAGTCAAAAAGGGGAAATGATCTCATTTGAAACCACAGTTTGCATGTTGCAAATTTGATACAACAGGCCCTTGTTAGCTATGTGATTTTCACCATCTCATCAGGTTGGGGCATTGTCTTTTTCCAGTTTAAACTTCAAGTTACTGGTTTGTGGTCTGAGGGATGTAAACACAGCGAGAAGCTAACAGAAATACTTCCATATACTGATTAGAGAAGATGGTGGATGGTGGAGAGACTAATGAAGCAACAGAGCGACACATTGCTGTGCGTTCTCATGTACACGAGCATCCTGGTTATTATTCTACCTGTTTTCAAATAAACTGGCTCACTGCTGCATGTTACACTGTCTGCTGGATTTCCCGCCTCTCTAGCATTGGAAAACGAGAGCTCAAAGTGAAAACCCAATTTATCCACCACATTTTCACAGCTTCACTTTCACTTCAGCATGGAGATTATCATTATATCATCTGTCATAACATATTTTTTTTTCTGAGTAAGTACTCCATTACTCCAGTCACCTGCGCAGAGAGCAGATAGTGCAGGCACCTGGATAAAGTGTATATATCCCACAGTATCCCCGTTTCCATTGGAGTAATCCAGCGAGTATTTGGGTGTCTCAAATCAGGGTTAGGATTTCATCCAGGTTTCTGAAGATATAATATAATGCACATAAACAGCATGCTACAACATTCTGATCATAATTGAGATATGAGGGCATGCACATGTACAAAAACAGATATGATGTGCAGAGTGTGGGAAAAGAAGGAGATGTTAAAAAACACAGAGCAGACAAAGAGTCTATTTTCTGTCATGTACTGTAAAATGTGTACTCACACAAAGAGCACATTTGACTTTAAGCATCAGGCTCTATCTCAGTAAGCCCCGCTTTTTTGCCATCTCCATGAGGGGAATCGACTCTGCCTTCCCCTTTCCTCTCTTTCTCCTTCTTAACCCAGCTGGAAGCTCCAGCTGCTAGGTTATGGCTTGTCTGATGCTCCCCTGTGGCTCATTTAACCAGGGAAGGAAGCAGAGGAGAGGAGAGGAGAGGAGAGAGGAGAGGAGAGGAGAGGAGAGAAGAGGAAGAATGAGAGCTCAGACTTTGGTCAAAAGCTGACAATGATACATTTACATGCACATAAGAAACCTGATTATTGGGTGAAATCGGGTTACTGTGCCCATGGAAACGGATTTCTTTGAACTTTTCGGTATTAGTCAGACTTTGGACTCAATCACTTTGGATCCAAGGACACATCTCTACGAGTAATGATGTTTCCTTTTATCCCGTCGCTGCTGCACAGTGACACTCTCCCTTTCTAAAGTCAAATATACACATTTACTTTAAAAAAATCCCTGTTAAGCATAATGGGCAAAAAAAAAATCTGCTTTCTCCAGTACAAATCCACCGGTATTAACCATCTCTGTATTCAACCTTTATCCCAATTCAGCAAACTAGGTTTCTGGTGATGTGGCGTTCAAGACAATCTGCAGACAGCTGAGACTATCCAGGTAACTAAAGTGCACAGAATGAGAGAGAGAGGGGGCAAGTGGTCTCTGAAGGGAGAGATAAACATTGTGAGTAGTTGGGCTGGGAGAAAAGGGAGTTCAGTTTACTCTTAGTTAAATTGGTGGCCATGGGGGTTAAAGGTCAAACCTAAAGGCCAATAGTGATTGGTTCCCCTGAGGAAGGTCACAACACAGATCTGCCCTTAAGCTCATCCATGCATTTACTTTCCCTCGTTCTCTGTCTCTACACACACTGCAGAGCGACCTTGAGAAAGCCTGCTTAGTTTCTTGCTTTTCTTTTTTTTTGTGCTGGAGTCCTTCCCCCTAACTCACCGAAAAATTGCTGCTATGGGAAGCTCAGAAATAAAGGAATCTCAATTTCTGCTTCGTGAAGAGACCCAATGCTCTGGTATAGGAGACTGTGTGTGTGTGTGTGTGTGTGTGTGTGGTGAACCTTAGGTTAGGGCCCCTTCCTCTTTTTTTTGACGCACAAGGTAGCTAGCAGATACAGCTTCAGTGAATACTTCAGGGTATGCCCTGGGCTAAGCTTAGCATGGGCTGGGTATTTGGAAGGAACGCAAAGGTCAGAGGGCTAAGTGTGTGTTGGGTTTTGAGTGTGTGTGTGTGTGTGTGTGTGTGTGTGTGTGTGTGTGTGTGTGTTTCGGTGCTGCTGATGAAAGCAGAGATTGAGTGCATTTGGTCCGAAGACGGGAACTGACCCAGCAACTGTTTAGTTGATGAAACTGATTGTTACAAGTTTTGTTTTTTTTACATAATTGTGGCCATCATTTTTGTCGATTATGACATGCACTGTTATACTTGGTTAGTTGATAGCAGAGATCTGGAACCATGAAGCTGACAGGGAAGGAAACATGAGCAGTCAAATGATCAGATTGCAAACACGCCAATAGTTAAGCCAGATTTGAAGATAAAACTGAAAGTGAGACACACTGTCAGCATTATTCCTCATTGCAGAGGAAAACTGAATGTGTACACAACTATGGCAAGTACGTATACGTCAAGGTTGACTCTTATTTCCCTTAATAAATTGAATACTTTCACTTCTTCAGGACCCCTAAAAGATGTTCAAATAAAACAATATGTTCTGGTTTAACTGCTCACCAATCATGTCCATAACACTACTTTATTTCAGGGGTCGCAAGTCAACACGTTTGGGAACCACTGATGTATATAATGGACAGTTTAATCTTTTTGTTTGTATGATTATCTGAATGCTTGTTTCTTCCCTTGTCTGACTTCTTTTTAGCATTGTTGCTGAGTTCCCACATTTCAGCAATTACAATTTTTAGGAAAATATTACTATTACTAATAGGAAAGATGAAGATAAACTCCAAAAATAAGATCCAAGTTGTAATAAACCATATTTATCCTTAAGTATTTCCCACCATTTTCGATGCTTTCACTTTGAACTAAGTAAGTTTAAGAAGCTGTTTGTAAAAATATGCTTCTTTGTTTGAATTTGTCTGGATTTCTCAACATTAGCACCAGGGGTGGTTTATAAAAGTCACACAAGTGGTTTGCGGTTATAGAAGAAAACTGATCTGATTTGAGCGCAGGCCATTTGACTTTGCCGCACACCAAAGTGCACATCATCTGACCCTCGTGATGCCTAATGGACTGACAGAGCACATAGCCCAACAGTGACTTAAGCAAGTGAAACGGATCTAAGTGTAGATCCATACCCTCATGGCAATGTCAGGGTGTAGTCCCACCTTCAGCACTGATTTGAAGCCAAACGCGGTGCAGGCAGAGATGAGCTGCCTTGGCTGTGAGGCAATGGGAGCGCTGATCTGAGAGCAGTCTCGGAGGCCGGCTGAGGAAAGCTGCAGCTCTGGGCTCTGGTGAGTAGTGAGAAATTAATTAAGAGTGAAACAGCAGCAGGAGGGAAGATGGGAGGGAGGGCAGCAGAGGGGCTGAAGGAGAGAGGGAGCATGAGAGAGGGAGAGAAAAGAGAGAGAAGGAGCCCCTGGGAGTGGACCTCCTGGAGGATCAAGACTATTATCATTGTCTAATTTCCCCTCCTTCATCCTTCTCATTTCATTTGCCTCGTTCTCTTCTTTCCCTCTCTGATGTTTCTCTCACCTCCTTCTCTCCCACCTTTCCTCCCCTCCGTCGTCTTCTTCCCTCCTTTCCTCTCCATTCTGGCCCTCAGAGTGAGGACAGGCTGCTAGCCGGCGGGTGCTGTAGAGGAGGGAGAGCAAGCGAGAGCCTAATGAGATGTCTATCGCCTCCGTCTAGACTGGGCCGCTCCTCTCAGCAAAGAATCACCACCACCACCACCACACCACACCACACTGCACTGTACTACACACACTGTACCCTGCCTGCTGCTGCTGCTGAGGGAATAGCGAGAGGCAAGGTTTGCGTGTGTGTGTCTGAAGGGTGTGTGTGAGGCTGTGTGTCTAGGAGGTGTGTAGAAGCAGTGTGTAGAAGGCATTGGCCATGTGTGTGTGTTTGTGTGTGTGTGTGTGTGTGTCTGAGGGGTACACTGGCAGAGCTGTATTTTGTGGGGAATGAGTGTGTGTTTATCTTGTTTGTGTATACCGTGCACAGATATGTCTGAGTGACAGTGTGTGCTACTGTCATTGCTATCTCTATAATTCGAGTGTGTGAGAAACTGGCCCTTGGGCAGACAATATTATGATGGATGCCCTCACACACACACCCTCCTCCACTGTGATTGCCTGTTGGGGCTCTACTCTCACAGGCTGACAAAAAAAAATCTGCCCTCCAAATCCCACCATCATACCCACTCTGTTTGCACAGGCCCCCTTTTATTTCCTGATAGGCAAGCCCAATGGCGGAGCTCCACTACAGGGACCTCTGCTAACACCACGGGGACCTCTGTTGTTCTGGAGAGACCTCTCCACTGGCAAAGTCATCAGAAGTACTCAGTTACATATGTTTCCCAGCATCCATCTCCACTCTTGTCTCTTGTTTGCCCACTAGGCTGCTTCAATATTTCACAAATAGAAAACCACTAAATCCAACAAGGAAGATAGGATGATAGATATGGATGTCTGTTCGATTGTGATGCCACACACAGCGAAATTCTCCATCTTATCAAATAATCATTTCCTGAAAACGTTATTTTCTTTAAGCTTCTCAGCCCGTTCTCATACCGAGGGTGTCAAATACTTTGTCGTGCCCCTTGGTGTCTGATACTGACGTTTACATTTGACTTAGTTAACGTACAAATACAACAACAACCAAGATGTTCTTCCTTAATTTAACTAAGTGGATTTGTTGCCTAAACAAGTGTTTTTGTTTCAATTCGCAACGTTCCAGAATGTTCTGGAAATTCAATTTCTGTAATAGCCGAGACAAATGGGTCTGCATCAGGAACAGCTTGTAATATTCTTACTGTACTGGCACAAACCGTCATGTGCTTTAAGGGAATAGTGTAACATTTTGTTCAATTCTGAGAGTGTGGCGACAAGATTGATATCAACTTCCTGTCTAAGATTGATATTAATCTTCTCATTTCATTCACAGAAAGACAGTGATACGTGCATTTCTTTGCAACTATTCCTAACTAAAAAAATAAATAATTACCCAATACGTTTTTTTTTCAGTGCTGCTTTGTTGTTATGGCGACCGCCTCTAACAGAAAGTCCATTAAGGAGCCACTCAGGGAGCAGCTGTTAGCGGGTAACCTAGCATGCTGCTATGAGGGCAGTGGACTTGGTATCGCCTGTCAGCTCAGCTCCCTGTGGGGGTGAGCTGTGAAAAGCTGGAGCTTGTCTCACTGGGGGCCTTTCTCTTTCTCTCTCTCTCTTTGTCTCTGTACATGGGTTTTTATAATCAGAAGCTCTTGTGAGGCATCTCTTATGATAACCTGGCCACTGTACACACACACACACACACACACACACACACTGTTCATTAAAGTGCCACTCTGGAGAGGGCTAAGAAATGGAGGGGTAACGAGAGAGAGAGAGAGAGAGAGAGAGAGAGAGAGAGAGAGAGAGAGAGAGAGAGAGAGAGAGAGCGCGATAAATGAAAGAAAACAGGGAGAGAGAGAGAGAGAGTGAAAGAGAGAGAGACAGAGAGCTTGTTAGCAGCCATGCTTAAAGTCTGCTCCAGTTATTCGGTTGAGTGAGAGGCGCCTTTCTTTTTTTTTTTAAACTCTCCCTCACTGTCTCTGTTTCATCTCCATGCCCTCCCTCCAGCTCTCCCTCTCCTCTCTGAGGCCCGTTGGTTCCAGGTGACAGGCTTACTGAGGGTCAAGCAAGACTGCACACTGGGTAACTCACCTCGCTCACACGAAAACACACACATTTACCGTCTCTCGATATCTCTCTCTCAGAGACACACACACACACACACACACACACGCACACGCACACGCACACACACACACACACGATGTGCTCACACACTGGGCTTTCGACTGCAGGCCTCATTAACTACACTACAGCTGCCCCTGTTTTAGAGACACTCCTCAGCACGCTGTCTCTCTCTCTATCCCTCCCTCTCACAACCGCACACACAGCGTCCTCTCTCTCGTCTCACAGCACCCAACACACACACAGTCGCAGACACACACATAGTGTCCTTCAAAGCTTTGTATTTCGCTTTGCTTACTTTCTCCTTCTCTGTTTTAGCATCACTATCTCTCTTTATCTGTCTCTCATGCAGACCACTAATCACAAGGCTCACCAATTTACTTTATTACAGATTTTTCCACCATAAAATACCCAGATTTTGGCAAAGCACAAGCAGTTGGAGTAGGAATTTATTTACTCTGATTTACATCTGGGATTTTATTCCTCACAACTAAATCTGTTTCCTGCAGCACAAGGAAACTAATCATGAAAATGAAAAAGTGTTATTTAAAAGTGGTAATTATTGTACCAGCTTTAGAAATATTTAGTAGGACATTTTGATGTTGTATGTCATCAGCTTCTTGTTGTGACTTTGCTTTGGAGTCTATCTTCTGCCCTCTATCTGTCTCTAACGCAGCTTTGAAACTTGTTTACACAAATAACAACATGATCTCATCCCTACTCTTCATATTTTTTTCGCTTGGGCACGAAGACCCGGTGGCGCCAGGGGCAACCTTTTTGCGTAGTATTGTAACGTTAACGTTGTGAAACAATTGTGGTTAACATTGTAATACGTGGTTAACGTTGTGAACGTCGTGGTTAGCTTCAGGCAACAAAAATATTTGGTTAGAGAAAAAAAAAAAAAAGATCAGGGTTTGGGTTAAAATAAGTATGTCTGTTGCGCAAGTTAAGCTACGGACAATGTGACTCAGTTTTTGAAAATTACTCAACTTTTGGATACACACAGGACACAAACACTGTGTTTGGTGGTCTATCCAACCTTTCCTCCCCTTCTTTTTTTGCTGCTAATACTACATCTGTTGCTGTGATCGTCTATTGATTACGCAGATGGGTTTACATTAGTATTACCGGTACTTAATAGCCTGGTGCATCTCATACAGACACTTTTGTGAGACATTTTGGGAAATTTTTACAGGTATTTCACAGGTTGATCCCAGTATACGACTCAGTGTATTTCATTTTGACTACTTTTATGTCAACAAATACAGACCACTTTGAAACAGCATTTATATGTATATTACACACACAATATGAATGAGCAGTCCCCTGAATAAATCAAGTGTTTTTAAAGAAGCTGTATGTGAAAGTCAGTTAGTTTGAGAATTGATATGCAACATGACTGCAACTGAATGAGTATTCGCCATTTTGTATACATAACTAGGGCACTAGGAGCGCGCAGACCTCCGCTTCGGTCATTTCCATAAGCCTCGTGATTTGAATCAGCTCCAAAATGTAATGGGTTCTTAACTTCTTACCCATTAAAAGGGGGGGGGGGGGGGGGGGGGGGGGTTTGGAAATGAATTGCAGGGCTAAATTTGGTCAATATTACCTGTATACTGAATGTACAGAACAGATACTAATATAATCAAATCTAAATAGACCTAATGTCAATTAACACTTAAAAAACTTCATCATCTTCTCCTTTTTGATTGGTGCAATTAAAGCAATCGTCGGCAGTCCTAAAGGGGTAACGCATTATAGTGGGGCTACTCAGATTACTTTGATGTTGTAGCGAGTAATGTAACGAGAAATTAATTATTTAGCCATGTTTTCAAATAAGCAATTTGTAACAAGATCATCAGCGTCTGTCAGTTGCGAAGAACCCTATACTTCAAATTTAAAGAAGCACACGCACAGCTCCACAACACTGGTGTGTGAATAGGAGGAGAACGATGCCGCTGCTACAGCTCCAAAACAGCAATGGCTTTCGACTGTCACTCCGAGGGAAATTAACGAGCTTGTTGCTGGTTATGTGGTGGAGGAGATGCTACCATTATCAATTGTAGAGTCTCTATCTTTCCTTAAGATCATTAATAAAATCCCTATGATGCGTAACATGGGGGAAACAGTGCCTGACAGAAAAAAAACATGTGATAGCTACCTCGGTATAATAAAGAGCTGTACAGGAGATATTGCGTCCGTCATTCATTACTGCACAATTACAGACGAGGCTATGCAATGATGATAGAGTCTACAAGTTACTTTTCTTAGCAGATACCACTGTATCTAGTTACTTTTTAATGGCAGTAAGGTTGAAATGTAACAAGTAACGTTACCCAACACTGATCGAGAAATTCAGATTCAGATTACTTCACCCAGCGGTGTAGCCCACTTAATGAAAAGGCTGATAGTAAGCACAGTTAGTGTATCTATGTGTGCGTACGTCTGTGTGCCTGTATGTCTGCCTGTCCCGTGGGATCCTGCAGGGCCTCCGCACAAACAGCCCTTATCTCCTGCGATCGAGTCTGACGCTCCAAAGCTGCTCCCATCAGCCACAAACTCATTAATTACTCTTTAGTATCAAACTGTAATTAGAGACACCAATCAGGCCCCCGTTCTGCTTCCCCTTTTCCACCAACCCCCCCCCCCCAGTCCCTATTAGCACTCCAAACTGCACTCTGTGTGCTAGCGAGCTAAGCTAGTTGCCGCGCAGTATAGCCCAACGCTGAGATGAGCTCCCCCATGTGTGAGATTAGGCAGCGTGCGGTAAGATAGGAGCAGGAGAGGAGGGAGGGATGGGTGAGGCAGGCAGGCAGTCAGGCTGGATGTGTGTCGGGAGGAAATAAAGGAGGAAGAGAAGAGGGGAAGACAGAGGTAGTGAGGTGAGGGCGGGGAGAAATACAAGAGGGAGGTGAGGCGATGTCAGTGCTCAGGAGGAGCATTAATTTGACATTAATTGTGTCATCTCAGCTTTAGGTCACCCCCCCTCCCCTTCCCTTCCCTCTACACACACCTCTCCTCTTCTCCCACTCCTGATGAGTGGATCATTGGCGGATGAGAAGAGAAAAGATCTGATTAGATCTGTCTTGTCTGTCTGCACTGGAAGAGGGTGAAATGGGGACAAGAGGGAAGAGGTGGAGGAGGGTGGGGGTTTAGAGTCATTAAGGACAGTGATTGGTTTAACAACGCGCAAAGGAGAGCGATAGAGGATAGGCGGATTTCCTGGTAGGTCATCTCCTTTTAATCAGGAAAAACTCAGTAGCCCTGGACACCCAAGGGACATTTGACTTGATTATATAATCTGTTTTATTTTGGGGGTTTGGATAAATTTAGAGAGAATATTCTTTTTTTAAAGAAATAATTAATGACAAGGGCTTTAAGTCAAAATGTACAGCTTCCCTGGTTTTTATTTTTGCCTGTTTAACTGTTTTTGTGATTAAACTTAGCTTAGTCTTCTGCAGCTAGCTAAAGACATTTACAATGAAAGAGGTGGCCTTTGGAGTTTTTAGTGGCAGCAATTGTGAAACTGTGGAAATAGCATTAAATTCAATGACGGTGATTCCATAAACAAGAGTCAGACCAAAGTTAATGTAAAACTGAAATAGATATATAATACAGTAACAAGGAAACTGGATTAACAAAAGTAGCTGAAGAAACAAAGTGGTGAAAGAACAACTTTAAGTGCTCAATTAATCGAGTAAATAGAGTTCATTAGAGTAAAGGCAAAAAGAGTAAAATACAGTTAGCCCAACAGTTAGGTTCAATAGGTTACTCTACTTAGTACTAGTATAGTGGCTAGCTTGATTAGCAGTAAGCTGATTATAGAAAGAATGAATTCTACTAAATCACAAATCATCAATCATAAAACAGCATGTGGGCCTAATTTTGGTCGTAGATAAAAAGTCAATATTTGCTTGGACACAGATCTGAAAACGGAAATCACTGTTATAGAACTGTGATTGATACTTACCCCAAATTCTAAATGAATACTACTAACTCTGAAATGCACATATTTATTCATGTTTGCGTATACAAATCAGATCAATCAGTCATACTTACATTTACAAAGGATTGTCAGTTAAGTTTAGTACATGGCTTGGCTGTTATTTAACAGTTTGTAATGCTAAAGTGACGTCTTGTTTACATAGTTGATTGCTTTTGATTGGATGGCACTACACATGTGTCTTAGCTGCTGACGGATGTACACATTACTACAGTCTTTACTATAGCTAAGACATTTATGTTTTAATCGTGCAACCAGATGCAATAAATCACCAGTTAACTGTTGAGCACCTCTTGCGGCTGATTTTTGTGTATCGATCACTGAACAGACCCACAGCCCATCCATCCCCCACAACACCCCTGCAGAGCTGATAGGGACCCTATAAGGATTCATTGTCATGTCCGGGGACACTCCAGCAAGGTGGAGACTTGGGTCTTGCCTTCTGGTTTAATTTTGAGCCCTAGACGTTTGTTTGGCTTATTCTCGAAAATACTATACCCATACTCAAAGGGGCCTTACTCTCTAACTACAAGGTCTATTTGAAAATGTTCAATGGATTTATAACACTGAGGAGGGTTTGCTCATATGAATTGTGTACATATTGTGTATATGTTACTGGTTAATAGCTGATGAAGATGGAACACAGCTCCACTTTGAAAAATGTCAAATTCGTATGGTGAAAAAGCATAAGCTAAATATTAAATGAGGCTCAGTGAAGCCTATAAACCACACACAATCATAGAAAACGACAGCAGTAGTCACCCACAAAAGAATTGGAGTGAATAGAGTGAAGTAGGCCAGAGTTAGAGACATAAACGTTATGAGAGGTCACGAGAGGTCACGAGAGGTCGCCATGTGAGAAACAGCCTCTCCAGCTGTTCCATTGTACTTTTATAAGCTAAATAACTATATATTTAACTTCCTTTATCCTTGTACATGCACAATCTATCACATACAGCAGTTAGAAATCATTTTGGAGAGCTAGAACCGTCTCGGCGTCTCGGGACCGCCGACCTACGGGAGAATTGCGCCATAGTGGTTGTGTATTGGGCCAGTGTAGAGCCCCTGATTGGTCGATTTCTTCATATGAAACGTCTATGCACGTGTCTGGATGTGGCCAATTGACTGGCGTCAACGGAATTTTCAGGAAGTCTTTAGTTTTCCGAAAAATGCCGATCTAAGACGGCGGACCCGTGCGTAAACGCCCGAAGCTGCCTCGCTGGAATGTGGTCCCCCGAGCTCATTTGACCCCCCCCTTCCTTTTTTCACAACTTTATTAGACTGTAAACGGATGACAAAAGGCGAAACAGGAGTCTAAAAGGAGTTTGAGGACATCGTTTTATGATTTGGCTTTCTTCGGTACCAGTCGCACCAGTCGGTACCAGTATCCCCCCCGTCGGGGGGCTCTCAGTTTAAAGAGGTTAGATTCACAGCTGTCGAGGCCACGAAGACTTGGACAAGCTGTGTCCACAATATGTTTTTCTACACTCCTCCTGCGTTGCGTCAGTCTGCATCGTGGTTGGATTGAAACCAAACTGCAGTTGATAGGCTTCTTATACAAGCCTTCGAGCTACAACTACAAAGCATGCCGAAACAGATCTCAATGCACTGCCAAATCCAAATCAGGGAAGTCACAAGATTCTGTTTTCGAAAGATTAGATCTTGTTTGTTATCAAGCACCATATGCACCACATTATTACCTCCGCCAAGAAGGTTATGTTTTCAGTTTGTTTGTTAATCTGTCTATCAGCAGCATTATGGAAAAAAAAATGCTGATGATGATTTTCAGGAGCTTTGGTGGAAGGGCGTAGCATGGGCCATGGAAGAACCCACTAGATTTTGGAGCGGATCCAAATCTCGGGTCGGATACAGAAATTATTTTTCATTTTGAATTAACATTGCAAGATAGGGCATTGGGCCATAGCGGCGGTCTACGCTCTCGAGTTCTAGTTCGACTTGTTTCATGATAATTGGCCTTAGAAAGCTATTGAATCCATTTTCAGCTAGAGCTGACAAGAAATAGTTGAATGCATGATTGATACACCGATACATCCCAAAACATCTATTATGAGAAAACTAGATGAGTAGATGAGCCTCACTACCAAAAAACGCAGAACTGAAACTCCTATCCCTCCCAAAAAGATTGACAGGTATTTTAATACAGGTTCTTACACTAGACAATGACTGAATCCAAGTTATTAATGTTTGCTGATGCTGTTAAGGTTTGTTTACATCAATGTGAGGGAAATTCAAGGTGTGTGAGGTGATACAAAGACCTCTCTGTGGTGTAGTTTATAAAGCCTTAAAGTTAAATTGTGCAATCTTTCATGATTTGTCTGATTAACTAGAATAAATTACATTAAAAATACATCCTAATATAGGATAGGATATTTTATCCTTCTGCGAGGACAATTTAACATGCTGTTGTCTTAGTAATGTGTGTCTCTGTGCACCAGTCCCACAGCGTTTAACTCTGCTTTCAGCCGAAAATTCTCAGGGGCCTTTCTGACAACCTCTTCTAACACTACGCCTGTGCCTCGCCTCAACCCCAAGGAGATTGTTTTCCTTTTTAACACGTCTTCTTTGACTACCTTCTTGATGCTATCGCTGCTTTTGAGAGCAAGCAATACAAAAATAAAAAATACTACAAAAAACACTACAATCACACAACGTAATATAACGATTTACCTTTTTTTTTTTAATTAGGACAAATCTACACATATAATAACCTCTAAATGATAATCTCTAATTTTCTGAAACGACTGATGCAGTCATTTTTCTCGAGAGAACGGTCATATTTTTTCATTCTAGTTGAACCCTCAATGGATCATCCCCTCGTTAAGAAAGCCCTTGGTCCTGTGAACGTCTCTTAAGTGCTTTTACAGTACTTAATTCAGGCCAAATTATAAATGTAGGTATAATCATAGGGATACAGAGCACAAAAACTGCTCTAGGCCTTAGTTAACCAGCAGATACAAGCACAATGCCACATTTTCATTCTTTTAAATCTTACTGGCCTTCAATTGTCCTTGAGTTAAAGGCAGATCATGATGCTGCTATAACTTGTTGGTGTTGGCTTTTAAAACACAACTTGTAATCCCCAAATTCAGCAGCTTCGCAACCCTTACCTGGTGGACATTTGGTGTTCTCTCTGAGCTCTTTTACCATATGGAGGACAACACCACAACATGTTACACTAAAAGAAATATGCAGCCCGATTACACCAACTCTTGTGCCTTTGGACTGGTTAGTCTATTCTTGAATGCAGTAACTGAAAAAAAGATTAGTTCTGAAAGCATTACATCAAACCCCACGCTCCCATATTGGTGAATTAATCATATCTATGAACAATTAAACTTTGGAGTTTTTCCACTTCGCAGCGTGGCCAGAAAGTGAGAACTGCTGAATCCTCATAAGCAGTCAAGGACATCAGCGCTCTGGAGCCTTGCCTGGGTGGATCTGTCTGTTAGCAGTTAGCCGTGTCCCCAGCCAGCCTTTAGCTCCAAGGGCGGTCTCTCGAACAATATCACTGGGCCAAGTTAGGAAAGACCTGCTCCCAGATGTTTGAGTGGATGAATAATGACACTATAACACAGCTTCTCTCTCTCTGATAATGAGGAACAGAAGAGCAGACCCTCCCCGAGGCACCGCACCTGGACTGGACTGCCTTCCTGCCTACCGCAGCCTCTATCTCCCTCAGGAGACGGGCAGGGAAGAGTGAGACTTTGGTCGTGCGCCAGGCTCTCAGTCTCAGTTACACTCAATCACACTCCGTTTGGTCTCACTGTGAAATTATGAAACATCAAAGGTACTGGACCAAGTTTGTGCTCATCCGACTCCTAAAAATGTTGGAAAAAAATCATTATAAATGTGTGTTTTTGTGTCAGGCATCTTTAGCTTTAAATATATGCTTCCTGGCTTCCTCCCTTCACACCTATATCATCTCCCTTTCCCTCTACTTCTCACTCTTTTCCCTGTAGGGAGGCTTTGCCAAGTGGAGTCAATTAAAACTGCACATCTAAGTGAGAAATGTCTGTTTGAGTGTGCGTGTTGGTGCATATGGTTTCATAACTGCGCTGTGTGCTTCTTTGTGTAATTGTGTGAATTTGTTGCATTTTCAAATGTATGCGTGTGCATCTGTGTCTGTGTGTGTGTGCAAATGTGTAGAGGCGGGGGCTCCCCTGGGGCCTGGCAGTATGGCGCCGTAGCACTGAATACGCCTCCTGTGAAAATGCCTCCAATGGGACCGGGACAGCTGTGGCCAACCTATACCGCTTCATGGGCCATAACAAGCCTTATGACACACACACACACACACACACACGCGCGCACACACAGACACACACGCGCACACACACCTATTACTCCAATCCTGCCAACTCTGTCTCGCTGTCTGCCTGTCCTCATTTTGTCTGTCTGACAGGAACTCTCGCTCTCTCTACACATACACACACAAAATTCACACTATTTCTCTCTTTCTTTCTTTCTCATGCAGTCTCAAGCTCAAGTGATGGTTCCCAACATGTGTGAAGGTGCTCTCTCCCCCCCCCCCCTATTTCATTCATACAGCCCACTCTTTTGCCTCCCACGCTGCGATTTTTGTGTCCTGGTCAAACACAATAGTCAAGAGGGGTTGTCTACAAAATGAAGAAATAAATTAACACGTAATGCACATGTATTCATGTTCACTCATGAGAGTTGACAAGCACAAGTACGCTCAGGAGAATCCATTTAAGACTGTGAATTGTAAGGAAAGGGTCTTTTTTTTTTGTGTTACCATGAACAAAAACAAATCCATCTTCATGGTCAGATTCACAAAATTGCAACGACAAAGACTTTCTTTTAATTTCATTTATTTAACAGTCACCAGATGATGAGATACATTCTCTTAAAAAAGAAATAGACAACAAAACTGATATTATTTCGAGATTTTAAAAACTATTATACAATATTCTTAATATATAGATTTTGTACAAAATAAAAGTCAGTAAAAGGGGCAAAGGTAGAGCGACATCTTAGAAAACAGAGAAAAGAAGGGGATAGGAGTTGACTCAAACAACTACCACATTTAGGAGTGACAAAGACCAATCTCTTTCATAAATAAATATAGGAAAATTAGACATCATATATAGCTCTCTTTCCAATAGCAGGGCATTGCTAAATGTCTGTAGCATAGGTTATAACATAACTGCTTTGTGAGGCCCATTTGTTTAGAAAATTCCACGCATTTTCCTCACGGAGATTATCTGGAACCAGCGCAACTAAAAGCCCTGAAATAAAGGTATTTACTCCAATAATGGGTCTGATAGTCTGTGCTGTGCTTGACCTTTGGCTGTAAAAATCACCCCCACCCTACTGTCAACCCCCCCATCTTTTCCTTTGTGTGCCGTACTTGGTGCAGACCAAGCGCAAGGAGTCTCCTTAAGGGAACCGGAGAATAGGGGTCTTTTTTCTTTCCTCCCTCAAGGCCAGTGAGAAGCTTCAGAATCCCACACTCACAAACACAGAGACAATTGAGGAGAGCACGTGTGGGAGGGGTGCACGGTATTGGAACATAGGAAGGTCATACTGCACTACCAACATCATTTCACTCCTTACACTATGGATATTTCAGCGCTGTCCTCGTTGGTCCTTAGAATTTCAACAATACAACAACAACTACAAGACAACAGAATAAACACACAAAAAGTGGATGTGGATGTTTGCGGGGCATTACAACCCTGTTTGACAAAGACTCATGCCACTCGGATTAGCTGATTGTTTTCTCCTCAATTACCTTCCATTGCACCTATTTGAGTATTTGAAGCTCAGGGTATAAGGACTGAAAACATGGGAACAGGGGAATACAAAATACAGACATTGGGGATGATTTACAATACGAATACACTACCTGTTTTCAGACACACACACCCAAAGAGTACGGAAACTGAGGCTGATGATTGATCCCACTGCAACAACAGACTTTTGTTCTCTCCTTGTCTCAATTTTTTCCTTTTTGTACCCTCTGTGAGCAGGCAAGCGGACAGTGACATTGGCCCTTCTCAGAGCAGGACAGCAGGCAGAGTGACTTGGCGTTAATCACAGTTTTGTCTCGCTTTCTTGGCACATTAAGTTGGAGAGGCGAGCGGCCGCCCCGGACAGCCGGGGTGAGAGATGGGAGGACAACGTGTTAGATTCTCAATAATGACGCATCGCTGCCGCATCACTATGGAGATTAAAAGCAAGATGCTGAATTTCAATCAAGCCACGTTAATGGCTCGGTGTGAGGAATGGTCACTTTGTCGCCACTGGCAGGCAGAGAGAGAGGGAACTGGCACGAGGAGCGCAGGTGAGATAAGGTGATACAACATTTTAATCCACCAAATTGCATGCTAGCCAGTAATGATAAAATCCATTTAACGGTGTAGTGACAATATTCTCTAACCGAAGGCAAAAGGGCACTGACAAAACGTTACATCCAAGAGAAAAGTCAAAGCCCCAAGGACTAAATGCATGTAGCTGTAAAAACCAGGACTGCCGGTGTGAGATAATTAACTGGATCTGATGAGCATGTGAATGTCATTATCATTAAAATGATGAACAGATCTCTATTTAAATATACTGTATGCTATGAAACCTGTGTCAAATCAGGGTTAAAATCAACAATATTGTATTTATTCTATTTTTAAATTCGTGAGTTATGAAGAATAGCCCGTGTCTAATCACAAAAAAAGACTATCCCTGCACAGACAATGGCAGCATATGAGAAAAGGAGTCCGAATTTAATTCAATGCCAAGACGTGAGACTTTATCAACGGAGCCTGCGATTTCCTCATTTGGTGCCGTCAAATTCTGCAGCCACCTTACAAAACATGCCAAGCTCTGCCTGAGCTGCTCTGTGAACGCGTTGCACTGCGAGATGTGACCCACTTGCAATAAAGTGCATTGAGAGTTCAGTTCTCATGGTAGATGAGAAGCGATGATGGGCAAGCAGAGCTGAGAGATTGTCATCACAGTATAGCTGATATGAAGAAAAACCTAATGTGACGTGAGCTACATCTCTCGGGGAGGGGGGGGTCAAAGAGGAAAGGGTGACAGAAGAATTGTCAAGACAACAAACAACAAAGCGGGACAGGAGTGTTGGTCCTAAAGTATCTGTGTCAAGTCAGGAATGTCACAGTTGAGCACAGTGCTTCATGGGTAGGGTAGTTCTTTTAGTTCAGAGGGTAGGATGTGTTGTCCCAGACTTCAGCCAGGCACCCAGCTCTGGTTGCTATGAGCTTGCTGTGGACCAGTCAGACCGCTCATTCCCATCCCCATGCCCACACCCATGCCCATACCCATGCCGATGCCCACCCCCTGGGCTAGGGAGCAGTCAAAGTTAAAGTCCATCTCCTCCCCAGAGTCCATAATGTCATGGAGGAGGATGGACTCCACATCGCAGTCCAAGCTACCGTGGAACATGTCAATGTCCAGGTCAGCTGGTAGTCTCTCATGGGGGTGAGGTTGGTGATAGCCATGGTAGTTGCTACCAATGCTACCATTCCCCATCCCCTGGCCATGGTGGTATGGTCCGTTTGTCATGCCTTGGTGTTGTGGTTCGGGGTAATGGTTGTGACGGGGGTGTGGGGCGGTGGCCACATGGCAAGAGTCCTGGGGCATGCCGAGCATACCTGCTGGGTTTGGGGGGAGGGTGGTGGAGGCGGGGAGGTGGGCATGTGATGGGGGGCTGTACAGATAGGGAGCTTTGTGGTTGTAGGTCTGCAGCTGATTGCCGTTGCCACGTGGGATGAGGGCCACAGCCCGGGGCGGTGTGTGGTTATGGCTCTGGCTGAGGGTGTGACCGTTGTGAGCGAGGCTGTGAGGCGAGTTGTGGTTGTGGTTGGTGACATTGTTGTGATTATGACTACTTGTATGGCTGTGAGTTCTGTTATGGCTGTGAGCTGAGCTGTGACTATGAGGTCCATTGTGGCTGTGGCCATTAAGGTGGCCAGGGTGGTGGCTGTGATGGTTGGAGCCTACTCCGTTACTAGCTTGCCCCATCATAGGATGGCTTTCCCTCTCCTGTCCCAGCATCATGTCCTTGGAACAGTATTGCTGCCTAACTGGACCGCCTGTAAGCAGACTCTGCAGGGCATTGGTGCTGGAGTACGCCCGCATGGTTCCAGAGAAACTTGCTGGCTTGTTCTCCTGAATGGTCTGCATGGGTGAGTGGTGGCGCAGCATCCCCATGCCTGTTGCACCATAGACGCCTGCACCATAAGGACTCTGCCCCTTCACTCCAGAGCTGTAGTGGTAGACAGGGGTTTGGTGCTTATGTCTGCCAACAACTGGATGCTGCTGGTGTTGCTGCTGCGGTGGGTGATGGTGATGATAACTATCCTCTATCAGCTGCTCATCCAGGCTGATAGCACCAGTCAGGTTAGCCAGCTGAGGCAGCTGCTCAAGGGGAGGACAGAGATTCCCTGCCCCCCTGGATGGAGAGTGGGCACTGGTCGGTGAGGGGTAGAGGTGAGGTGAGGTGGAACAGGACAGGCCACCTTCCTCTGGTTCCTCTGGCTCTCCCTCTGCGAGGATGGGGGACAGACGACCACTAAGTGTGGAGGCTGATGAACTAGCCCTGGAATGGAGGTCTGTCCAAGCATCAAACTCTCCTTCTGTCCCAGATGCCCCTCCAGCTCCTGGGAGGCCTTTCTGTGGTGGGCTGCTTTGGTCGGGGGAAACCTGGAGCCCAACCACAACAGACCCTGCTCCTATCCCAGGACGGCCAACCCTCTTGCCTCTGACGCGGCCTTTGCTTTTTAGGTATTTGGTGCTGTTGTCCATGGAGACTGCTCGCCGGCGGGGGGACTTGCCCATCTTCCCTCCGTCTGGGTTCAGCATCCACCAAGAGCTCTTCCCTGTTCCCTCATTCTGCACCCTGATAAAGCGTGTGTGGAGGGATAGGTTGTGTCGGATGGAGTTCTGCAGAGAGATCAGAGAGACACACGGTGAGTAAGAGATCAAATAAAATTGTAATACATACATCACATCACTTCTAATTTGTACACAAACTGCTTTTCTAAGGTGAACACTGTAAATTAGAGAAATTTGCATAAGATTCATATAAAATGTTCCAAAAGAAAATGAGAATATTACATCAAACGTAAAAATCAACAATGCAGACAAACCTACCCATAAATCATTCAGCCTATACATGATCAGCCATAAAGAAACGGTGCCAAATTATAATGTTGCTTCCATGTCTATTATTAGATGTACAAAACGCACAGAAGTAGAGGCACAACAGTCTATGCAATCAGTGTCAACCAAATTCAAAAAAATTGAGAGCACATTCAAAAACCCAAACATGTTCGAAGGACAGCTACAGTTGGCACAGAGCACGACACTGTCAGCCTCGACCAACCTGAAACGACCTGAGACTCAGTCTCGAGACACTTTCTTTATGTACGTCAATCCACCCACTTTCATTTCCATCAATCCATCTGTCCTCCTCTACTTCTGCTTTCAGCCGGGCTGATGTAAGCTGCGGTGGTTGGGCGTACTGTATGTTTGAAGTCGGTGCCAGTCTGGCTTAGCGCCAGCCCTGTCTCTTTCGCTCTCGTAGCTTGAATGGGAGGATGTATTGGAAGATTGAGCCGGGAGCAAGGGAGGCTAATGGATGTATCCCACCCTCCGACATCTACCTTCACTGCCTATCTCCCTCTCCCTCCCTTGTTCTGTCTTTATCACGCTCCCTCGCTCTCTTGTCACGGAGTGCTACATATTTCGTATTTTTCTTATTTCACACACACTTCTTTGCACACAACAGTCAATTTCCACTTCTCCTTTCAATCTCTGTGCCTTCAATTATACAGTGTGTCACCAATTACTTTCCCATTATCTTCTACACGGGCATGTACAGTCACTGACTCAGTAATTCATAGGATATAGGTTATTTTTATTCTCATTTTACTGTCATTTATCTCACGGGTTTGTGAATGCTGAAGGTTCCTGGTGTGCAACAGAGTCTGTCGTTGCTGTTCTGCTCTTTGTTGTGCGTGAGGCATTTTGACGTTCACGCAGGAGAATATCAAATCAAAAGCACCTCCTGTGGCTGAGGAATATACTGGGACAATAGATTGTTTCAGATTGAGGGGTACTCACACTTCCACCATCTCCATTATGTTGTGGATTATTTGTATTCACACTGAATTGCACTGCAGGGAAACAAATAAATCAAATTGCGGCGGAGAACACATAAATGGGAGACAAACAGAATTCAGGTGATCTGTGAATGCCTCCTAGGGTTATCTCGCTGTGACACCTCTGGCATTGGGTAACTATGGCAACCGGGTAAACGTGCAACGGCAGAACTATATCATATTGTGGTTAGAGTCTAGAGAGTGAGGGAGGCAGAGTGGGGGATGGGGGAAAGGATGCAAGAGGAGGCGGTTGTTTGATGCTGCTGCTCCAACACTAAACAGTCTTTCATCTCAGCAGTGCAGGTCCGCAGGGGATGCCCGCTCCCTGCTTCTGACGGCTTCTCTACGTGCCGCGCCAACTCCCCCCCCCCCCGTCTCACCCTGGCTGGAACACCCACCTATCATACCACTCCATATCATCCACATCAAGTCCCGCGCATGCCTGAATTAAAACACATGTAAGCTTTCATGGCATTCCACCACGGCCGGTTGTAAATGGGGCATCTTTCAGAGAGCTGAACCACTTCATGCGGCAACTCTGTGTGACCTGTCAAATCGCAATTTATCCCCGTATGAGGGAAGAGCAGCCCCATTGAACTTGGAGGGATTTGTCATCATCCCAAACCCTCTTTATCTGATGAATCCACCTGCTAGAGAGATTTGAGAGATTTCGGACGGTGGCCAGCAATGGCATCATCATCATCATCACTAGCTGCTGGCTTCCTGTCGTGTAGTTTTCCACCACATGGTTTTCTCCGTCATCCTGTTTGTGTGTTTTAGAATCTAAGAATAGCTCAGGTTGCAGGTGGTTCCACTGTGGGTGTGGTGCTGTCCGCCTGCTGTTCCCTGAGTCTGAGTCAGGGGCAATTTGGCCAGCCTATGGCCCTCACGCCCCCGAAACAAGCAGTCACTGCTAATCCCCCTCCATCCCCGAGTAATCCCAGACAATCCTGGGCTAATCCCAAGTTGATTCAGGGGCACTCCCAGCTGGGTGTCTCACACAGAGCCCTGCCAGGTCACCACGAACACAGCAGGCAGCCCGGATATGCTATGATCCAATAGTAATACAGCATAAGAGAAGTTTGAGATGTGGGAAATAGGGACACTATAAACCCCTTATAGGATGTAGTGTTAAACTATTCCTGATGTTTGTGCATTTTACTAGATTTTTGAGGCAGTGCAGCGATGTTGACCGCATTTTTGATGCCGCCATTGATTCAACTACCTTTACTCTGTGCTCTGTCCTTGAGGGTCGGCTTTGCCACATTTCTACCCCTACGGGTTGTATAGAATAAAATTGAAAACTTTATTATGTATTAAATATTCATAAAATGGAAATTCTCTTTCAGCCCCCCGGCTTCCTGGGGCAGATGGATGAAGCCCACAGAAACATACAATGACAGTGAGGAACACACACATCACACGCCTGGGTCCGGGAAGCTGCTTCCTATTCAAATCATACCCCTTTAATACAATGGGCCTAGTGGAGAGGGCTCTAAATAATGAATGAACCCGTGGCTGGGCTTATGCAGAGAGATGCACTGCCTGGTCCCATAATACTGAAAAGAACAGACAGTCATAAGTAGTGGCGTGACCTCTTTGTTTTGTTATCAGGGACATCTCTCCTCATCCTCAGCCTACAAACACAGCTCAATCAGGCTGAAAGGGGTTAATTTGGACATAAAGTAAAAGAGGATAAGGGTAAGAGTGTATTGGACCAATCAAAGCAAATTAAGGTGAACAAGGTTCTATTGGATGCAGGAAGACAATCAGCTTGGGTTCAACTCTCATTAAGGCCTAAAAATCCTAATAGCTGATTTAGATATTTAGACAATAGATAGCAAGCCGCAGAACAGCCCTCTTTGTCCTCAGATTAAAAGCTTTGGTTCTTTTTGAGCAAATCTGACATGTTAACACCTATTTCCACAACACACAGCTGGATATGCAGTTAGAGGTTTTTTTTTAACTGGCTCAAGGAAGGAGATATAGAAATTGTCTTGTGTGAATCTGGTCAGACAGATTATTGCTAAATATTTGTTGATGAGCAGAAACAGGTTCCTTGAATTCATCCATCACGATTCTCTCGGAAAACTGAAAATACCAATCAATTGTTCTCCTGTTCTCTCTCCCTTCTTCAATGCAAACTGGCTTTGATTCAGGGACTGGAGAGGCCCATTTAGTGTTGGGAATCAATAAAGTGTAATGGCTATCAGTGCTGAGGCTTAGCACACGTCGAGGTCTGACTAACTATTCAATCCACCTGCATTATGAGGCCAATATCGGTGTTCAATATGCCATATACTCACTGTTCACACAACAATGTCTAACTGCCACAGGCTTGTCAGTTAAGTGACTGTGCCCACTTGTGCAAATTGGTTTGGCGCCCAACGCATCCCTCTGTTGCCTCTCCCAAGATGTCAGTCAGGCGTTAGCATTGAGTATCTGAGTATGGGGGGCAGGGGATGTTATGTTGGGCCCAAGGGTTCATCTGGGATAACCCAAATGACTGGCATGGGGGCAGCTGTGCCGGGGCGTACAGCAGGAGTTGGAGGGGCCTGGGGGTAGAGGGTGGGAATACAGAGGTACCACAAGGGGCCCCTCCGCGTCACACAAAGGGATGCCCTCAAAATGCCCCCCACTCGCCCCCCATCCCCCTCCATCGGAGCCCACTCAGGGGTTTTCCCGCTTACACACCAACACACATGCTCACACACAGAGGGGCGAGGAAACGGGTCAAACGGTTTATAGGACCCATCTTGTGGCGAATGTGCACTCATTCAAACAGAACTGAGTGACGAACTAAGGACTGTGAGTGGGGTCTGGGAACCAGCAAAAAGAAACCACTCACCCGATTCAAACAACCTTAAGGGTGAAGCAGCGTGGTGCGCTTGCCCAGCTAAGAACACAGCAGCTGTTCTTGTAGTGGCACCGAGCAAAGCCGTTTGCCACACTCGACTGGTATTACCAAACCATTTCATGCAGAATGGAGCCATTATGTATTGTCAAAGGGTATCCCTCTATGGTGCACATTCATTTGATAAGCCTAAATCAAGGGGGAGTTACAGAAGCACTAACTGTGTTTATTGTGATGCTGTTTTTGCCTGTGCAGAAGGCAGGAGGGATCAGGGGGAGGGGAGGTTTCAACACAAGCAGTTTTGTTCAGCACAGGAATGAGTTTTGTCAGCTAAGCCTGTCTCCAGGCTATTGGTGGAAATTAGCGCCGGCTAAATATTCGCTTTCCATGATTGATGTCACGGCTCGCGTTGTCCCTTTGAAGGGAAATAAAGAATTTAGAGCCATGTGGATTAATAGGGACAGGGTTGGGGGAATTTTATGTGTCTGAGGGGGACTTGAAGAGGGACTGAAGGGCCTAATGGCTGCACAGATATGGCACAATGCAGCTGAGACGATATGGTGTATCAGGGAGTGAGAGGAGACAAGTGAGACTATGACAGTGAGTACAAGAAAGAAAATTGGAAATAGTTTGTATGTGCGTATGTCTGTAAGAGAGAGAGAGAGAGCCTGTGCGAGAGAGAAAGAGAGAGATGGAGCTATTTGCCTGAGAAGCCCAGAGTCAGATGATTAAAATCCCTTTAGGAGGCTTCTTTAAGAGAGACAGATGGGCAGACAGGCCTGTTTTTGGAATGCAATCAAATTGAAAAGATTAAACAGGAGTCTCTTTTATTAGGAGGTGAGAAACAGTTACTTCTCTGCCACATGCCATCATCGCCTCCACAGCAGTGGTCACGACTGCATTGGCATGCGAGGCACATTGCAGCCCTTGTTGGGGAAGAAATAAACCTGGGATTAGGAAATGCATATCTCCGTGTATCACTGTGGGGTCCCTGAGGATTGGCAGCATTTTTAATTTCTTGAATAAATACCATTTACAGGAAAGAGTCGAAAAACTTTCTTCTAGAATTATTATAGAAAAAGCTAAAGTGAGTCAGAGTAACTCAAGGATTTTTCACCAATAGCTGTCCTATTAAATACAGAATTTTCACTTAATCCTAACGCTAAATCTGAACAGGTACAATTCAAATGTGCATTCCCTCGGCTGCCACTGTACTTGAAAAGACTGCGTTTGCACAGTAGAGTGATTCAAGCACTGTGAAAGGTGCTCGGTATTCGACCCTATTATTCCACAACACTGCAGGAGTGCCATTTATAAAAAGGCTTAAAATGGAAAGCAAGTGTGTGGTAGTGTCTGGTAGCCTCAGATCAGGAAGTGGCTGTGGAGAGGGGTGTAATGGAGTTGGTAGGGGATTCCTGCCTGACTGTGCACTAATTGCATCCAATCGCTGGCGAGCCATCAGCCGTGCCCAGCCTGGCGCCAAGGGAAGGGTTGGCATCGGGGTGGCAGGGTGTGGGATAGAGAAGGGCTGCCGCAGCTTTACTGGGTAAAAATAGACGGGGACAGATTAGTAGAGCATCTGAGACCCGGACAGGGGATCGGAAAATCCGCTTGCCTGATGCCAGGGACAGCTGAGTGTTTCCGGTGGGCGCAAAGGGGACACAATCTGGGCACCAATGTCTGATGCCCACGCACAAAACGGGGGAGCCTCAGAGTGGGTGTGAACACGTGAAGGAGCACGTGCCATAGGGTAGCATGGGTGTGGTTTTTCCACTGGGACCTGCAAGGTAGGTAGGCAGGCAGACCTTGCACCCTCCCACTGAGGATTCACACAACAGGTGTTTGGGCTGGGCCACCTGTGGCGCCGGCCGCCTGTTCGCACTTCACACCTCGACTAGGGAGCAAACTAACATTTTCCACTGGGCTTGCCATGCTTTTGTTAAAGACCAACACGTTTCTGGAGAGGCTTTTACAGCTCTTTTTTACAAGATCTGCATGATATGCGTGCGTGCACAAGTCAATCTGCATTTATTTAAGCGCCTGTGTGTCTATATTTGCGTATCAGTCTGTTTAATAGCTAACAGGCACAGTGTGGATTTGATTATACTGAAACCTCCCTTTGCTATATACAAAAAAAAACTGTTGGCCAACGACGGCATCGATGCAGACCCAGGCTTTTTTCACAATCGGCCTCGGCATAATCTCATTCATAACAATGAGAATCTCATTTCCCACATTCTAAAGGTCAGTGCACACCTCTGATCGCACTTTAATAAACATCATTCTCAGCGTTTAATTTAATTTCAGCAGAGCAGGAAACTCATAGGCAGCCATGCAAAATTCATTGGATCGTCCCTTTAATTGCTTCACTTTCACAGTACAGAGAAGAATGACCGCAATCATGGTGAAGGAAAAAAATGATGCACAAATACACAGAAACAAAGGCACGCATCTGCAGTGCGCACACACACACACACACACACACACACACACACACACACACACACACACACACACTGAGACAGAGAAGAGATAAGTGGAGTCAGTCAAGTGCCAGTTTTGGTTAAATTTTAATAAAATAAGCTTTCTTTTGAACCAGCACCATGTAGTGGCTCCACATCTCTTTGTCATCACACATTTTAACTCTCACCTAAATTGGCAAACTGTACCAAACAACCACACATACATGCTCAGACACACACACACACATGCACACAGTCAGTCACTCCGTCACACACGTACATTGCACAGACATGCCAACATGACACAAAGCCTGGCACACCGGGCACACTCATTACCGCAATGCCAAGCTACCAGTTGCTAAGGAGACCTGTGGGAGAGGGAGGGTTCCTTGTTGTTGCCATAGCAGCCGGCTTGCTCCCTGCCAACTCTCTCCCTCGGGGGAGAAACAAGGCAAGAGGTGGGGGGTGAAGTGGGTAGAGGTAGGGGGCAGCGGTTTAATAGGGCTATGAGGTGCAGGGGAACTTCATTAGCCATCAGTGTGCGCCGCACCAACCACTGCTTCCCATGAATGCCTTACCCACATGCAACACTTCAGCCTGCAGACTCCCACTTACTCACGCACAGCCCATAGACTCCCACTTATTCACACACCTTTACGGAGAAGATGGAAATGGCATGCTTGGAATGAAAAGCAGGGAGTTGGAGGATGGGGGGGGGGGGGGGGGGGGGGAGGTGGAGTGCATCTGTAGGGGGAGGGGTAAAAAGGGCAGAGGTGGGTGAAGAACAAAAAGAGGTTGGGGGGAACAAAGGACAGGGTCTTGAATGTGGGGGCCCGCTTGAAAGAGTGGTACACTCTTTGGTAGTTAAAGGCTGTATGAAAGCAGTCTGTAACTGTGCCTCCTCCTAACCAACCTTGACCTTCAGTTACAGCCACTATTCTTCAAACCATAGAATAGACCCGTTCAGCCAAACATACATACAGAGCATTGTTCTCATGGTTTTTCTGTATACAATGCAACTGGCACGACAAAGCACACAACTGCAACCATTCCTCCATATAGCGCGTACGGTCATTTAAGAACACACTCTGCAAGTTGTTTTTACCAGTTGTGATCACAATTTTCTCTAATGCCACGTTAATTGTTTTTCACTAAATTTGCATTTTCTGATTGTTTTCTAAAAGTTTGTGGTGCACACTGAAATTTAGGGCCATTGTAGGTATAAAATTAATAAGAATTACAGAGCCGGAGAACAGGGGTTTATACTGCGGGATTTTTTATTTTTTTTTAAAGAATATCCTTTAAATCGGAAATATACGAGAAAAAAACTCAGTCTATGAGGTTGGAGTGGCAAATTTACAAGAAACTCACAAATTTGCCAATATTATTACCCCCTACCCCGGCTCTGTCATCTTTTTTTTTTTTTTTTTTATAAACTGCAATGGCCCAAATACGCCCATTGTAGAAATTTCAATGCATGAATACAAAATACATCAGATACACCGCCTAGTATCAGCAGGGTAACGCGCCGCTCAGCCACCTCAGACTCTCTGTGATCTTTTATTTTGTGTTTCCGTGTAGCCAAACACACACCACAATGTTGTCACAATGTGAATCTTTCAGCTTCGTAGTGACTTGATTGTGAATGATGGCTATAAACGCTAGCTGTTAACGGAGCTGTCGAAAACACTAATGTAAAATTGACAACTTATCAAGCTTCTGCAAACACAGCACAGGCGCCTCCTCTTCGCCTACAAATGTCCCTGTGATTAGAAGTTATATTAATGTGATTAAATCCTTAATGTGTGTAACTGGTTTTACAATTGAACTGTTTTCTATCATCTTAATGTGGCAGCCCAGAAATACCATTAGCCTTGGTTAATAGGTGGCATTTATCAGTATTCCACACAGTTTTCAGATTTATCCAGTTGGAAGGAAAAGCTTCATCTTCAGGTGTGTCTCACTTTGATTTGGGTGGCAGGACGAAACAGACAAACAAATAAGAAAAATAAATAAGGATGACATCAAGGAGAAGAAGGGTTTCATTGAGCGCATCACTCAAGACCATAATTTCAAACTTTAAAAAAAAAAAAAGTTTTACTCAAAAGTGCTATTTGCTGCAGTCTGAATAGCTAAAAACGTAAAAATGCTTAGATGTATTCCCTTAATGACATGACAACAACATGCATGGGAATGAATAAGAATATATAATTAAGCTCTGTCCATATTACAGAACCAGCTTTTTTTTTTTTTTTAAAAGAGATCAACTGCTCAAAAATGCTGCCTTAGTTTAGATTCATATGGAGAGAAAAAGACGCGTTTCAAAATGAATTCACGTTAGTGTGGACATGGCCTCTGAAGGAGGATGCTTGTGAAATCAAGGAGAAGAGAGCTCAACTCCTGTCGGGTCGAAGTGAGTTCTGTATTCAGGAGCAGAGCTTCAAGTATTGACTGCCTGATAACCCATGATGCTCCTGGTTGCCTTAAATTCTGATACTTTCAAGTACCAGTGTACAATATGAACGAGGGAGAGTATCGATTTGGTCTGACTAGACTCCGATATACGGTAAAGAACACCACCCACCTAAACCTCTCCCACCCCCACCCAAGCGTGAACAACTTAATGTGAGCTCATAAGGAGAGAAAAGGAAGGACAGCTAGAGAAAGACACCGCTGTCCAACTGAGAGGAAAGAGGAGATGAGGGGGACAAGAGAAGAAGGATTTACCCCTCCTACCTCCCACCCTCCTACCTCCCACCCTCCTTCCTTCCCCCTCCTCTCTCCGTTTCCTGAAACAAAAAGAGCCCAATTAAGTCAGTTTGAGTTAGGGTCTTGTGTGTGTGTGTGTGTGTGTGTGTGTGTGTGTGTGTGTGTGTGTGTGTGTGTGTGTGTGTGTGTGTGTGTGTGTGTGTGTGTGTGTGTGCAATAAATGGAAATAGGGGGGCAACGTACTGTAAGTTGCACAGACTGTCTGGGGGGGAGGAAGGTTTGTTGGGGTTTGTGGGGGAGAAAAGGGATGGGTGAAGCACTCTCTCTCTCTACCTCTCTGTCTCTGGCTCTCGCTCTCTCTCTCTCTCTCTCTCTCTCTCTAGCCTAAGAGGGCCAAACTTGCTCTCAGCTCCTCGACGGGAGATGCTGAAATATTAATCGCCACGCTCCAGCCGCAGACTAGTGAACACAATCGCTTCAAACTCCCACCCTAATGAGTGTGTTCATGAATGGCTAATGTGCACAGATGGGGGGCTGATGACTGGATAGATCGCAACGGGGAGGTGAGGGAGAGGAGGAACGGAGGGAATGAGGGGGGGGGGGGGGGGGGGTTTCGGCGGGGCGTGGTGGTGAGGGGGTACAGAGGCGTGCCCTGACCTTTTAAGAGCCTCCTGAAAACTTAATTAAGACTGGCCCGGCGCTACTCTTCCTTTCGTTTACGCCCTCTCCCACACACTGGCTCATGCTCGCATGCCTGCACACACACACACACACACACACACACACACACACACACACACACACACACACAAACACACACACACACACACACACACACACACACACACACACACACAAAAATCTCTATGATCCCTCATTCTCATCCTCTCTCCTCCTTGTGCATGCCGATTGTTTACCCCCTTTGCCCTTTGCACACACCCCGCTGAGCTGATGCACACTAGATTTCTGGGTATAAGACTTCAAAATGACTCACGCTGGCTTTTTATGAATATGTCAATGTCTTGGTCATGTTAGCGCACACACGCACAGATCCTGGGATAAACAAAAGGCACGAGTCTACATTAAAACTGCAGAGGCAGGTATGTCGCTCCTCGCCCCCTACGTGGATACATCTCAGAAAGAGGAAAGAACAAATCCACAGGGCTCGGAAGAGCAAGGTGAAGAGCTCTTTTACCTGAAATGCCTTTTACCTCCACAGAGAAGTTGGAGTTACATGTCACTGATGGGTTGAACTGAATCTTAACCAGCTTGCATCGCAGGGCGTGTAAAGGCCAAAGTGCCCTCTCAACTGGAGCTTGTTCTCCGGGAATGTTAATGCTTCACATGCATCTTTTATAGTTGAACCTGACCTGCTCGTTCAACCCTGGGATACTATTTTGCCTCAGTGTCCTCATCATCGACTACTCTCCTCATCGTTATTTCAAGTCCTGACGTAAAGACACAATTTGATAACACGTGGAGAGCAACAGAAATGCGGGTTAGCGCGTCCTCCCAGGACTCAACATTACCATTGAGGCCACCTACGGATTAGAGAGCATCCAGCGTGCAGACGCATATACAGACACACACACACACACACACACACACACACACGGCGACATGCATACACTCACAGCATCTAATTAGAGGAGTGAGATGCTGTGACCTAAATCTTAACCTCTCCTCGGCAGTCAGGATCGGAGCCTAGGCACGGATCGGTTGGATTAGGGCGGGAAAACGGACGGTGCCTCACAGACAGAAGTATGTTAATGGACAGGGATTGGACAGAGAGGTAGTGATGGGAGTACGGCGAATTAGGAGACAACTACGACACCATCGTGTCACTGCAGCTAAATTCAATGTGTGACTCCGATGTGCATCATGTAATATAATGCAGAACATTATCAAACTGCAGGTTTTACTTAATCTGTTGATCAGAAAGGTGTGCTTCTAGCCACTACTGTAGTCAGGCATCACAGCAGTATTTCAGTTTTAAAAGTGAACCATGTCAATCTTTTGATTGTAGTAGTAGAGTCCGACTAAATAACAATTTCTTATCTACAAATGCCACCTCAATAGGATGCTCTCATGCATCGGGGGCCTCAGCCACAGACTGTGACTTAAAAACTCGCAGCACCACAAGCTGCTTTCCCTCCCCTTCTCCCCCGTTTCCTGCCTTGACTGCCAACACACTCCAGGCATGATGGAGGGAAACCAGTGGAGGTTCTGAGAGGGGAATTAACCTTTTAAAAAGGGACTGCATTGGCAATGCTCACTGTGCTTTAAGAGGTTGAGTTGAAGATTTCACTCTGGTGTCAACAGGATACTTCAGTGCATTTATCACCCTTTGTCTAATTCCATCACATAAATTGCAAAATTATGTAGATTACATTTGCAGTATGTCGAGTGACTAATCTGCAACTTTGATGCCGTATCGGCAGAAACAACATGAAAAATATCTATGTAGCAGAGTATTTCTATGCAAACCATTGTGCATCTATAATAACTTCAAAATCGATTACCTTTTGTGTATTGTCTTCTCATTTTTTTTTTTTTTTTTTTACAATGTTCACTTTTCCAAATTCATTTGTCATCAAGCCCACAGGCCAAAAGACAGACTGGTGGGATCATTATTGAACTCGCTGTACCCTGTGATTACCTCGATGGCCCACCTCTATCAATCACATACAAATTCCTGTAGACAGATGCAGCTGGATGGAAGCATATTTACAGTAAGTGTGTGACCGTGAGCAGGGTGATGGTCATATACCCACACCCACACACACACACACACACAC
This sequence comes from Leptoclinus maculatus, assembly GCA_032191485.1. Lineage (NCBI taxonomy): Eukaryota > Metazoa > Chordata > Actinopteri > Perciformes > Stichaeidae > Leptoclinus > Leptoclinus maculatus. Next base: position 5,870,997 of record JAVDOI010000008.1, on the reverse strand, counting down.
ACACACACACACACACATACATACATCTGTCAGCAGCTTTGCAAGAGCTGATACATGTATGTGAGAAAGTGCTACACCTTTGTATGTCTGTGTGTGCGTGTGTGTGTGTGTGTGTGTGTCACAGCACTCCTGTAAGGGGGGGGGGGGGTGCAGCGTTTCCGCCTGAGTGCGACTGTCAGCGGGCATCACTCAGCCTGGCAGTGTGGCAGGACGCGAGGATCATTAGTGGACGCGGAGGGAGCGAGAGAGGGAGCAGAATGGAGGAGAGCAAAGGAGAAAAGGGGGAGAGAGGGGCAGTGACTGTGTGAGTCGGGCATCACGTCTTAATATCCGTCTTGAGAGCATTACACACACAGCAGTGCACTTTCCTCTCAGTCACGCAACCGCCCCACCGCAAAGACCCCATCGTGGCCCCCTCCTCTGTCATTTTCTCCCTTCTGTCACCCTCACTCCCTCCCTCCCTCCCTCCCTCCCTCCCTCCATCCATCTTACCCCCTCTCACCCTGCATCTCTGATTGACCCTCTCTGTCCCTCCCCATATCTCTCAAGCCGGGCCCTCACTTAAGCACGGTGTGTTGCAGCTTTTCATTTCCCCAGCTCCAGATTTATCCATCGCACTCCCCTTCTCCGCTCACATCCTTCCATTTCAGCCCATTGCTCCCATTTTCGCCCACTCTGCATCGCACAGATGCTCCTCTCCTTGCGGTAAGCATCATTGCAAGTTGACCTACTCTTAACCGCAAGGTGAAACAACTGTTCTACACATGTGAGACATGGAGCTCTTTTCACATCTTTTGCCTTCCTTCCACACTCCGTCTCAGCACTTCATCCCCTGCATGTTGTTCGTGCCAGCCCTTCAGCTTATTCACATGTATACATTTACCCATCAATCCATCCATTTATCTGCGACTTTGTGTCAGTATGCTTCGTGTCCACAGTCATTTGTGCACCACTCGGCCATCGGCCTCTCTCTCTATTGTTCCCTTCACCAACTCCTTCTATTTAGTCAGAGTGATTGATCCCTCCGAGATCCGTCTATCCCTCAAGGGCTGTGACCTGCGCTGCTTAATACCCAAATCAACATGCCTGACATTTCACAAATGGAACAGCTTTGACAAAGCTAGCTTTGTTAGCACAAGTGCTAATTCTCCCCTAATTTGCTTACTCAGTCGGGTTCCAGGTTCAAGGATCCATCTGTTGGCTGTACTGTCGTAGCATTTATCACACACCGATTAGGTCCACTGCGTAATATATTTGTCCCAGTGAAACATTTAAGAGCTTGGTTTTGGCGCCTGCTGAGAGTGTAGTTTAGTATTATAGCCCTGTTGATGACAACAGTACAGTCTGGCCAGATGCCAGCTCTGTTAAAAGATTTTTGGATGGCGTGGAGTCAGAAATGAAACTAGCATGTGTGCATTTGCACACGTGACCGACCCCGTGCAACAGAGGACAGTGGGACAGATACAAGGACGAAACAACTGAAGCCTCCGTCTCTCGGAGACTTTTCTTAAAAGTGGCACATGGGCGCAAGATGACCCTTGGCCTTTGGATGCTTGCATTAGGCTTTTGTCCCTATATCGTCTTCATTTTATGCACTAAACAATTCATATCTGAATTAGAATAAGCCATAGATTAAGCAATAATGAAAACAATCCTTTGTTGCAGCCTTATTAAAGTCTGACTCATGCTTTTATCCCCACAAGGGGATTTGGCAATTTTGACCAAATTACTGATCTTCACGGTCAAACAAGATGTAAAGCTCCCAACCACGCCAATCCCTGTCAATAAACACACATCCGACCACTAGTTTCCACTCTCTCATCATATCCAGGTACCTTTACAACACATCCTCTGCCACTAGCTCGATGCTCGCTCTCTCACTCACTCACTCACTCACTCACTCACTCACTCACTCACTCACTCACTCACTCACTCACTCACTCACTCACTCACACACTCACACACTCACACACACACACACACACACACACACACACACACACACACACACACACACACACACACACACACACACACACACACACACACACACACACACACACACACACACACACACACACACACACACACACACACACACACACACACACACACACACACACACACACACACACACACACACACACACACACACACACACACACACACACACACACACACACACACACACACACACACACACACACACACACACACACACACACACACACACACACACATTTCTCAAGAAGAACATCAAAGTTTAGCCCTGTATCTCTTTCTCTCTCAAATTCCCTTGCATGAATTACAACCTTTTTCCTAATCACCATTCCAGATATCACAGCCCTGGAAATGCACAAAGACAGCGCCACAAACACACGCGGCCTTGAACCCAGCGGCATCCCCTCGGCCGCCCCTCTTGCGTCTCCTCGGCACTCATCTAGATCTCTCCCCAGCCGGTCTTCAGGCATGGATCACTTGTGAGGATTTGAGAAAAGACTTCGCTAAGCTGATTGCTAAAGAGGAGGGGGCAAATTACCCTTGCACAACTGCGTAAAAACCTTCTTGGGTCATGCTTTGCCTTATGTAATAGATTGTGTGTACGTGTATATGTATGTGTGTGGGTGTTCCCGAAATACCACTCCTCCCCGTCCCCCGCAGCCCCTACCCCATGCCATTTACCCATTTTGCACTAATTGAGGGATCTTTTTTCGGAAGCTGTTATTGCACTCATTTAATTATTTATTTTGACGGGAAGCAATCTGGTGGCTAGCGAAGGGATCGGGAGTGTGCGAGTGTTTGAGAAAACGAGCGGGAGAGACATAGCAGGACTAGGTCAGTGTAGCTTTTTGGGTAAATGTGTGTAAGGGCAGAGTTACTGTACGTCTGTGGGGCTTTGCAAGTATGAACAGTATATAAGAAATGTACTGTGTTTGTGTGGCTATGTGTGCATGTGCTCGTGTGTTGCATCTCAGAGTGCATGGCTTTCTGAGTGCAATGGGAGTGCACTAATGGACGCACACTTGAGCTGAAAAGTGCCGAGTGGAGCTGAAGTGCAGCCAAGTCTGGCTTCCAGTCCTGCTTGGATGCCCTATAATCTACTCTCTATTCTATCTCTCGTTTCTTTCCTTCTGCATTTTCCTCACTTGTCTTTCCATCTTTGTCTCTCTAACAATTTAATATTTTCATCCCCTCTTCATTGACTAAGCCGGGCCGCCCCCGTCTCCCCCCCAGTCTCCCTATTAAATCTCTTTATCCAGGTTCAGAGAATGAAGAGACGTGGATGAGCATCGTTGCTGGCTGGCCGCAGACTTTCCTTTTTTATTCTTGGTTCCCTCCTCCCTGCTGTGCAGTGAAGAGCATGAAATAAGGGAAGACGACATGCAACCACCAGTAGTCTTGACCTTTATCAAGCTCTAACGCCTGAGGCCGGGTGAATGACACATTAAGAAAATGACTGAGCATTATTAACCCCTACTTACTTACACGCACACGCACACGCACACGCGGTACACTGTCGGCTCTGAACAATGGCTCTGATTCCTGTTTCCTTGGCCGTCACTTTTCTGACACTTAAGGATTTGCTAACGACAAACGATCAAACTGGGAACAACACTTATGCGTTCCGCGTCACTTTAGAAAGAAAAGAATGGCACGACCGGTCCGGCCTGCCTGCTCCATTTGTTTAACTGTGATTGATCCCTTGTCGAGCTTCAGCTTCCCAGCACTCCGGTGAATGCCAAGTCCTGTTGAGAATTGATGCTTCATTATAAACCAACCGCACAAGTTCTTCAAATGATGCATCAGCAGCTGAGAGAAAGCTGGACCTGTGAGGGCCAGATGTTAACCCCGACGGCTGCAGTTCCAGCCAAGCTGTACTTCTAATGATAGATCATTTCCCTGCTCTCTCTTCTTCTTCTTCTTCTTCTTCTTCTTCTTCTGTCTGTCTGTCTCTTTTGTGCCCGTGTGCACGGTTGCGCGACTGGCGCATGTGCGTGTGTGGCCATCATTCTACTCCAGTCAATCAATGAGCAGAGACAATTCCCCGAGTGACATTTACGGAGAAGAAAGAGAGCCATTTATCACTTTAGTTTTGGGATAATAAAGGAATGACTGAATGAGCCAGTGTGTGTTTGTGTGTGTGTGTGTGTGTGTGTGTGTGTGTGTGTGTGTGTGTGTGTGTGTGTGAGGGAGAGAGCAGGCGAAAGGGAGAGAGAGCTAAAGATGAAAAGGGGATTTCAAAAGCACATGAAAGGAGCAGGAGAAATGAGCGAGGGAAGAGGGAAATGAGTGATAAAAAGGCTACTTTGTGGGGAGGACTGAGAGTGTGAAATAGAACAAGTGAGGAGAGAAGAGAAGGCCGTGAGTGACTGACAGTGAAAAAGAGAGCACGAGAAAGAAGGGTATGAAGGAAGAAAAAAAAAGCCTGTGGTGCGGAAAGAAAAAAGAGAGAGAGACAGAGGGGGAAGAGACGGAGATGAAAAAAAAAAGGTCCAAGAGAAAAGGGGGAGAGGACACCGAGCAAGGCAGACGTGCTGGGTTCATTCAGGGCTATGAGCAGACTCGGAGTTCAGACCTCACACGGTCAGCATACTAAACACCGGACCCAGTGTCCTGACCCAGATTCAAGCCAGAGACATACAAATCCAATTGGGGAGGAAGAATTTCACCCCCGTCTGACCATACCCCCCCCCCACACAACTCCAGCTGGTCTCACAGTCACCTCATAACAACCTCACCCCAATCCTGTAGGCTCCCCACACATATGCTGGCTCCCACGCAGATTTGCTCACACATGGGTTATTTTACACGCCCAAGCAGAACCACACAAGTGATTTCCCCCCCCCCCCCCCCCCCCAAGGTCAGTTTACTCTTTTCAGCTCAGGTGAGCAAACATTACAGCTCAGGGGGGCGCTGCGTGAGTTCCTGACCAGCCGCTACCGGAGGTGACCTCCGAAGCTCCATCTATCAGACGCGGCGCGCATGGCCCCACCGCAGCATATCCACCAGCATTAGAATAACAAGCATCTTTCTTGAACATAACTCTTGCTGCTCCTCCTCTCCACTGCCCTCCTTTTTTTTTTTTATATCCACCTGCTCCGATCGCTCAACGTTAACTACATTTCCCTTTGTGAGCCGGCTCCCTCCATCACTTGCCGGGACCGCCGAGCTCAGGTAAACTGATGGACGGCCCTCATACGCTCCTCTTTCCCCTTCCCACAATCCTTTGGCTCACGACAGGGGCTTGATGGACAGGCAGAGAGGAGCGAGAGAGACCCGGCACATGGCTGTCAGGGAGGGTCCGGAGATGGAGCGTTGTGAAAGACACCGTTTAGCTCGGTATATATCATCTCTTTCTCAGGGACGGGCATCGGCAATAGGCGTGCGCGTAAACACACACATTTACAACACGCGCACGTACGGCCATCAATTCCCCTTGCATACAGGAAGAGATATCAGACGAAGAGAAAAATTGAATTAGGGAAATATGGGCACCATGATTTGTGAGACGTGAAGTTTTGAGGCCGTGAGGCACTGTGCCCCACCCCCGATCGACACTAGACGGGTCTGCTTCATGCCCCGACGGCATCTGTGTTGTTTATCTAAAGCCCCATCTAGTTACAATGGCTTGATTTGAAATATTCATATACATGTATGACAAGATCAGGCCCATTATGTTGCTCTCTCGGCGGGGATTCAGTGAATGGACTGAATGGAAACCCATCAGTCAGTGTAAATTATGAAGAAAAGATGCATTACATAAGCCTATAAATGGTCATGAAGAGGAGTGTTGTTGCAGCCGGATATCAATCATGGCAACACACGTTCTATAGTGTCATCAGTATGATAATATGCTATAGGCTATTTCAAGGATAAACTGGCCATTATAATATATCACAAACCACAGAACCACAGCAAAACACATTAGGCTTTGTGTAGTGTGCATCATAATACGACATTATGTTTCAGATTGATCTGCAAATACACAATCGGCACTTCAGTCATAATGAACCATAAATCAGAAAAACTACAAGGGCTGCAACTAATGATTCTTTTTTTATCAATAAAGTTTTAATTTTTTTATATATATATATACAATTAATCGTGAAGAACTGTGAAGGAGCAGCATTCATATATATTCATATTATAATGATATTAGAACTTCACATCTGAACGCATTTATCTCTGAAAAATAACTGAAATGATTCATCAATTAACAAAATGGATCCCCGGTTCATTTTCTGCTGATCAACTTATAATTAATCCACTTAATGTTTCAGCTCTGCAACCTACCACATCCATCCTGCCGAGAGCGTCTCGGTTGGCCAACTAAACCAAACATTCCAGAGCGATGCCCAAACAGTGCCCAGGTCTGCATCTCATCAGAAATATATGAGGCACATCTTCAAGTATAAAGAAATAGCATGTTGGTACATTGCGGCTATTACCGTGTTCGCTAACACGGAGTAGGCTAGCCTGGGGCCGTCTTGCTGTGATAGGGGTGAGTATTGGAGACGGAGCAGAACAGAGCGGAGCAGAGCAGGGCCTGTAGTTGTAGAGAAAAGAAAGAAAAAAAAGACGGAGAGAGTCGACCCAGCGTGACTACCGCCTGCCTGAGTGGAGCAGCCTGCCTGCAATTAAGGTGGAATCAGGGAGAAATCTGCGCTGCCTTGATAATGAGCCTCGTCTGAATTATTAACGAGAGCTGTTCCCCCGGGACCCGGGCTCCCACTGAGCCCATCAACCCCCACCAAACACACCCACATGCACACAGACACACACGCACACTCACCCTCTAATGCAGGGAAAAGGGAGGGAAATGCAGTCATATACACTCTCTCACACACACACACACACACACACGACAATCACACATTATGCACATTGACACAGATGAGCAACAAGCATGCTGCTCCAACACAGAGACCAAAATTTCAAGCACCACGAGGGCTAACACGTTTCATTCACACGCTGAAGTGAATATCCAAAGCCATTTACAACATTTGCAATACAAAACCACAGTTCTCTGGGACAAAATAACTTCACGCACTGCCGTCGGCTTGAAACCGACAGATTCTTCTCTGTAGTAGAATAAGCTACATAACGCTTTACTGAATAAAGAAGCCAAATATCTAACACAAACCTTTTTTGATGAGGTAATCCCTGTTTATTGATTTACTGATCGATCATGTGTAACAACAATGGGCATTTTCTTAACTGCATTACATTGAGAAACTGAGGTATTCAATTTCTAAGAAGTAAGCCAGTCATTAGATGAGTCATTTACTGCCTATTAGTCATTTTTGGTAAGTATCTATGGTCATGAATGAAAAATGCTTAATTCTGAGAAGTGTAGTCTGGGAGTAATATTACTATTAACTCAGCTGACAAAAGATCTGCGAGCCCCTCCCTCTAAACTAGCAGAATATAATCAATTCATAGACTTGTATTAGTTGGACTACAAGTCACAGAAGGTTCTGGTGGCAACAGGATCTGGCTGGAGGGTAACTGAGCAGGAACACAGCCACCATTTTATTGAAATGTTTGAATTGTGGCTGCATGCCGAAAGTCCACCGTGAGTCCAGACATATAGACCCTTCAACCCAAGAAGACCTCTTTCTTGTTCCCTCCCAAATGTCATAACCCTTTCCCTGGATATAAAAAGAGATGCGTTCTAATCACCCAGCGCTAGTGGAACACTTCAAGGCTGCTGCTGCTGCCCCCCCCTCCTCCCCATCAAATCTCCATGACATCAAACCAACACAGCCTCAGACAGAAACACACACCACATTCTGTCCCTGCAGCTGTGAACGGTTTTGCCAAAAAAAAAAATCCGCGGGCGCTCACCAAACAGAGCCACGCCTTCCAATATGAGCCAATCGCCGCGAGTCTGACAGGTTTCACAACAAATCAGACGGCAAAAACAGCACCACAGAAAGTCGCTTCCGCTCTCGGTCGGGCCCTCTCGTCTCCCAAAAAATGGTTCACCCCACCCAAGAACAGAGTGTTCCTCCATGGGTGGTTCGATGAGGCACAAGTGTGTTGTGTGTCTCGTGCAAATGTGTGTGTTCGTGTGTGTGCATGAGCCAGAGGGAATAGTGGTAACCATCACGCTAAATAGTGCAATGGGAAAAGAATGACGATTCCCCTTTGCTTCACTGTACTGTACTTTTCAGTTCATTTAGTTTGCCTAAACTGAAAAGAGTATTTAATATTGGGAGAAATGTCACCAAACGGCTGTAAAAAAAGAATGAAATAAATTGCGGCGCCATGGGTAATAGGCCAGAAATGCTTCAACAGCTGAAGTGCAGCTCAGCTGAGAAGAACATCCAAATTAGTTCATCCCTGTCGAATTGCGAACTTGACGGTCTCATCCCCTTGTATTCTGCTCCAAAAGACCCAGTAGCTGAGAGGAGTCGAGCTGGGGAAAATCCAGCATTCTTATCCTATTATCTCTGAGATAATGTGAGATATGAGATTTCTTTTAGACGAGAGGAGGCACACTGCTTAAGGCAGTCTGGATCACTGGCAGGAGACTGACGCCATAGCTCTCTTGAGAAAGACTCCTCACCTCAATTGGCCCTTGTACCAAAAACCACTAAGAGAGGGAAAAAAAAAAAAAAATGTATAGCATGTCTAATAGATGGATGGAGCGAAAGAGAAAGGCGGGGAGATAAAAGAGGAGATAACATGGGTGTCTGCTAGATGGAGTGATGGGAGAGAGTGAAGTAATATCTAAAAGGTAAAATTATATTGTTTTTCAGATTACTGTCTCCTGATTGCAGTCTTCCATATTTGAATGCGTGCCCATGCTTTGGTAATTTGCATGTACATTAATCATTTTCAGTGAGAAATTAACTGCCACACGGCTGCCTGACAGCTGCAGAAAAAAAAAAAAAAAGAAAGGCGGCGAGAAAAGGCAGCATCCTTCTTGGCGTCAGATACCAAACTCAACCCGAATATACTACGTGAACCCAACCCGGCTCCAGCTGCACGGAGCCAAGGGGAGATGTAAGGTGCTCATAATCCTGCACCGTAAATCTGTCCAGTATGCATCATATGCTCTCATTTTCTGAGTGTGTAAAATGTGTGTGCGCGCATGTGTATCTGTCGCACTCTCAAATTACTCTGCTCCCCTGAGCCAAGACGGAGGATAAAATATGAATCAGCTAAAGTCTAGGATAGTTTCCAGTCTCTCCAGACTCCCCAACCATCAACAGGCAACACAAGCATGCATTCCCACACACAAGACACACACACACACACACACACACACACACACACACACACAACAGACATATGCAAGCTAATGCACACACACAGAAAGTTTCAAGTCTCTCCACTTCATGCTAAGCTTCTGTCAAACACACTCTCTGCTGCACATTTGACATTCATATCCCTCATATTTGACAAGTGTTTCTCTACTGCAGCTGCTGGAGCCCGTGCATAGTGACAGGATTACGAGAGCCTGTCTGTCTCTTTACCTATAAATCAATTAGATAAAGTGATATGATCCAGCACTGTTATAAATACTAATGCCTGTGGAGACAGGGGTTGTGTGCCTTTACAGAAGATAAGACGATACATATAGCTAGAGAGACATCTTTCTTTCTCTCCTCTTCCTTTCCTCGCATGCAATTTGTCTTTCCTCTTCTCTGCCCTACAGTCGCTGTCACATTTCTCTTCTATCTTTCTGGTCCGTCTAATTTCTGTCATTAAAGGAAGCCCCCCCCGTGACCTTTTGCCCTGCTGGCCGTGCACAGACCGCTACCTAAAGACATTTTTATAAATAATGGTGTCGTCTCTCTGGATTAAAGTGTCTGGGGTGACTGCCTGGCACTCTAGCTGACCGGCTGCGCAAATGACTGCCCAAGCGCCGCAAAAAGCCCTGTAAACACACGCAGGGGGAAACTATGTGTTGTCCGTTAAAGCAGGCAGAAACAAATTCCGTAGATGCGCTGTAGTTGCATATGCATACACCCAAAAACATAATGCGATGCTACTTTAGAGGCACGCATCACACATTTGTATATAAATATACTGTAAACATTAAAAGCATTGGTGTATTTATGGAGTTTTGTATCCCATAACCTTCCACGCTGACATATACAATAAAGCAACCCCCGACTCCACCCTCAGCATAACAATGGGAGTTAATGAACTTCTCGGCGCCTGCAGGGCAATCCCCACACCAAGTTGCCTGTAAACCCCACCATTAGAGGCATTATGAAGTCAAGTGCGAGACTACGCAGCATCCTCTGCAGTGACATGCTGTCAGACCAATCAGCGGGCCCAAACACACACGCCTATAGAAGTAGACAGCCCCTCCCCCCTTCACTAGCCCCCACAAAAGACACACACACACACAACACTATACCAACCCTGACGCTTTGTTCAAATTGACATGTGCTTCTCCCACGCACCAATGCAGTATGCATCCATATGCAGCCGTGGACATATTTATAGATAGATATAATTACCCATAAAGACATAAAAACACAACCATAAATACAGGGCTTCAGAAACGATCGCTAACTTTACAGCATCTTGCACGTTTCTACGTTGGATCAGCTTAGTTAGTAACAGAACACTGGAAAAGAAAGGCCACCGAGGTTGCCATTATTTGACACTGCAGTAGTGGCAGGCGGAAAGTGTAATCAGGTTCACAAAAGTGCACAATTCTGCGTAACGTCCCCTCAGTAAGGAGGCGATTAGGAAAGCCGTGACCTCAGAATACTGCAGCTTTCCAAGAAGTCAGAAGCCATTAGGTATTTATAGGAGCTTAATGGCACTGTCCAGGTGTACTGGCTGTCTAGCACCCATCATCCAGCCATCAACTACAACCACCCCCCCCCCCCGCCCGCTTACCTCCTACGCAGACTGACAAGCTATATCACTTCATTTAATTTCATTTCATCAGCAGCTTATCAACAATTCTTTTGTTTAAACCCCCCCCCCCACCCCTGTTTTGCATCAAATGTTTTCGTGCGTGATACTGTTGAATGAGATTAAAATGTTGTGGATGATACAAGTAATGTTTTTGCCGGATATGATTGTAAAATGACATGTATGAGAGTGCACCTGTGTTGAGGGAGGAGCTAGCGTGATTTGGGTTCCTGAGTTCATGGACTGAATCTGAACATGTGACCTAATATTAACCGTGTCAAACTTGGTCTTTCGAGCTGCCTTCACATGTAATGCTACCGTCGATCTCTTATAAAACATGTTGTTTTATGTATCCGCGCCAAAGCTTGTTTTATTCTATAACTACCTTAATGAAATAATTTGCATGTAAATTTCTATCACACTCCCAACAAAAAAGAAAATAAAAAAAGAATTCTACAGGGCCTCATTGTGTATTCATAATCCTGCAAATTTAAAGAAAAATTGGGATGCTCATTTGATGAGCCAGGTTCACTTAAAAGTTGAACACGTGTATTGCAAGAGCCAGGGTAGGCAGTTGCATCAGAAATCAGGGTTTTACATGTACATGCACACATGCTGCTGAGTGAATATTTCCATATGCTGTAGGTTTGGTTCTTGTAAGTGAGCTACACATGTGACTCCTAAGTGTATGTTTACAATAACGTTCTGTCTCTGACAAAAACCAGGTCAGCCCTGTTACTGACATTATGGCTGCCTGCTTTAAAACGACTTACCTAATGCCCGGTCATTACCTGGAATGGGCCCCATGTCTCGCCTGTGGCCTGGAATAGCCCCGGACCTCAGACTGCCACTGTAACACCCCCCCCCCCCTCCTAATTTGCAGTTTCATAAATAGCAGACTAGGACTTTAGCGCTAAAGATAAAGAGGCCCCGTGTGGTTGCAGACTCTTGGTACTAATGAAACAATGTTTACCTGGAGACACACCTTATCAGAGTTCACTTTAAATGGGACAGGCTTTAGGTGTCAGTCTGGTGCTCGTGATTAAGGCTCAACTCTGAGCGGTAACAGAGTTTGTGTTACGCAACAGCAATACAGCAAGTTTTGACAACGGACTGGAAGGCAAAACTATGAATGCATGTTGTTGGACACATGCCATTATTTAGTTTTTTGATTGTACTTAATGATATGAATGACACGCCTTGATAGTTCTCAGCGGGTAGAAATGCAGGTGATGCTGCCAACTCAATAATTATTCCTCTAAGTATTTAATGGGATATCTTAGCAATCAGCATTAACAGCCTATTCAATAATGGGTTTATGCTGGAAAACGTGTTTGGCTATAGCAAATGTGAAGTCCTGTTTAGTGGTCTAGATTTAGTAAAAGAAAAAAAGAAACTGCACGATTCTGATGACCGACAATGCCTTTCGCAAAGAGCCATCATACTGTACAGCCTCTAACTTCTCACACATTGGAAATAAGTCTCTTTAGATTAAGGTCTCAGCTCAGCACAGGTGCACCATGAGGACAAGCACTGCTGCCCTGCTGATCTCCCTGTCCTCAGATGGCCATAATGAATAGCAACATGAAGAGGCTGATAACATGGGCAAATGTCCAGGAGGTTTCTCCAGGCTCTCAGCCAGACAGGCAGCGGTGGTGGACTGTGGTCAGTAGCGAACACTCGTCTGAATATTTACATTGTGGACAGCTGACCTGTGATCTCCAAGTGTCCCTCTGCTGATGTGTTTTTAAACTGATAAGTAGAAAGTGTGTGTGCGTGTGTGTGTGTGTGTGTGTGTGTGTGTGTGTGTGTGTGTGTGTGTGTGTGTGTGTGTGTGCCGCTATTTGCATGAAAATACATTGAATAGTTGATTCTATTTAATCGACTCATTTACTCGCAGCAGATATATAAATAAATCATTAACCATTGTGGTGCTGCTCCTGGTGAAAGGATTTCATGCTCCACTATACGGACCCTGTTGCCCATCATGGAGCTGCTCTGGGATGAGCAAAGCCTTGTTACACACACACACTCACACACACACACACACACACACACACACACAGCAAGTGACACTCCAGTCTATTACATTCTGCCATCAATGATCTATTAGAATGACTGACGGCTGTAATGAACTAAGACAAGATAACGCATGGCACCATTCATGCGTAACCGATACGGAATCCCATAGTGACATGTGTATGGCACGAGGGGTGACAAAACATGGTATAATGGGTTAGCAAATAGGAATAATATTCGCTATTATCACTCAGTGATTAACACGTCAAACGCCCAACATGCGTTTTATCTCTTACCTTCCAGCCAGCAGAGCTGTTACTGTCGCCCTTATCCTTGAAATAGGGCACATAGCGGACCATCCAGTCGTATATCTGTGACAGCGTGAGTCTCTTTTCTGCGGTGCTCTCAATGGCGCGGGTAATGAGATCCGCGTAGGACTGGTTCCCCCACGCGTTCCGCCGCGAAGATTTGGCTTTGCGCAGCGGTCCGGTCACATCGAGCGCCGCGCCAGCCAGGCATGGGTGCGTCGCGCCCGTGGGTGCCGGGGCGCCGGCTGGATGCTTCAGCTCTCCCGGCGTTCCGCCCACGAGCCCCGCTATGCAAGCCGGGACGTCCTCTGGTTCCACCTTGATGTTGGCCAGTGGAAGACCCACGCTGACCTCGTGTACACCGGGGAAATCCTCCGGGCATGGCAGCGGCCAGGTGCACGAGCGAGGCCGGCTCTGCGGCTCGAAATCCGAATCAACCTGATGAGCGTCCAATTCGTCGTCCTCCATCATCAACATTTACCCTTCTGTCGAAAAGGGAATTAATCAAACGAAGAGCAAGGGAGGGAAATACCTCCACGATCCCAATATCCAAATGTCCTCAGTGTCACTTCACGTTGAAATTCGCCTCGTAATATTGCTGTTAAGCTTCCAGTCTGAATCAATAAGAAGCAATTCAACGGAGTAAAAGGATCATGGTGAATACGAGCACAAATCACAGCCTCGCGTGTAGAGATAAGAGAAGTAATAAAAGTAACAATAATTTTTCGTCCATTTTACCTGGAGTAAAATAATCAAACGGTGATAAAAACGCTTCTCATTGAACAGTCCACATCACCTCAAGGCAGTCAATCTCAGGCGCGTGTCAGAGCCAGTCATTGGGGGCTCTTCTCAATCCAGTTGCAGCAACAGATGATAATTCAGATAAGGAGCATATTTGCAAAGCAGTCGTCGATAAATCCTCCAGAAGACAACAGGAAAGGAACGAGGAAAGAAGGGGGAGAAATCACCGGAGCTGCGTTGAGAGCATCCACTGAGGCGATAATGCGTGATTACCGTGAATTATTAAATCTTCCAGTCTGCACGGATTAAGCTGGCAGCGGCACATTCAAGTCCATTCAGCCTGAACAGCACCCAACTGTCTGCAATTATAATGAAGAGGCGTGCGCATGTGACGAATCGATAAATTCCCAGTCTGAAAAATATAAAGAAAGAAAGAAAGAAAGAAAGAAAGAAAGAAAAAAGAATATAGTCCAGCGAACAAATTTCGTATCCACTTGTCAGGTTGATAAAATAGTCTTTTATCACACCTTCCTCTTGCTCCCCTCTATCCCCCCTTGCCTTCTCTCACTCTCTCAGATCCGACACATGTTCTCATTTGCTTACAACTCGTTCCGTCGATGTGAACCGAGGATGACGCGCCGGCGCTGTAGTGGAGATGCTGCCAATTGGAGTGCGCTCACGAAATCAATACTCTCCGAACATGATTACAGCGAAACCCCGAACTCCCTCTTTCTCCCTCTCTCTGTCTCTCTGTCTCCACCTATCTCACCATCATCTCTGATATGAACGGCGGGAGCAAACCCCAAATTCTTAATGGAAACTCTGCATAACGATCTCTCTTTGTGTGCCAGCCTCCCCGTCCAGCGGGGATAAAACAAGACAATGTGTAAATTACACAGGGGGATTTTCCGGCATAGTCTATTTTTCTTTTTTTTGTCTTTTAAAAATACAGTGCCCGGTCTGTCTTTGTGCGTAGCAAATTGTCCAGAGCAACGTGTGCAGCGTCCAATTGCCCTTCAGGGAGAACTCGCGGTGCGCAGGAGGTTTCACCTCTGATGATTATTTGCGGGATATACCCCAGCCAGTGTAATTTCTATGCCGATTAGACCGATTTAGTCCAGATTAGGAGAGATTAGGAAACCCTAGATTTTAATCCGGGAGGAGTGAGGTGAAATGTTTTTTTTAGTTTTTTTTTTCCAGAGGCCAGATTGAAAGATCATCTCTGCTCCGCACTCCATCCAAAAGTCAGGAGGCATACAACACTTTCACATTATCATCTCAAATCGCATTTGCCAAGACTGGACGCCAAAGACACGCTGCTGTGGCAGACACAGCCCCGGTCAGACCCGAGTGCGTAATTCTGCTACACTGACCGAGGGAGGGAGATTCCGCCCCTCCATCCCACCACCCCCCTCCCCAAATCTGACAGCAGGGCGGGCACACAGTCACAGGTGCACGAATCCCATTGGCTGTTTATTTCCCCCATAAACGCCATTAAAAATGACTTTTTTTGTATGTAAAAAAAGGTGGGATGGTAGCCTTCACCTTTCACCTTTTTCCAAACGGTTTGCTGAGCTCACAAGCTATTCTACAGCAACAATCTGATTCGCAGTTGTATGCACATTCACACCTGTTATGTTGATGGTTGCTGTATATAATTTATGGATGGACTTTTACAGGCAGTCCTACTTCTACACACTCGCGCACGCTGCACACGCAGCTACAATTTCTGATAATATTTCGAAGTTAAGAAGCCGTTCAACGCAAGCCATTTTTTACCTCCCATAGGGGAGATTCTACTCAACATATTCTACTCATAGTTGTAACAAAACACCCTCGTATTTCAGGGTGAGACACCAGTAAAATAAGCACCTGTGCAGCAAAGGTGGCTGTGAGTTGCCCGAGGACCCCGCCCTCTTCGTGCAAAGCGTGCACGGATGGAAGCTATACTTAAGACGTTTCACAACATGGCCACACTGTGTGCACTCAGACATGACTGATGTTGAGAAATGTGTGTCAAAAATAGCACACTTTTAAATGCGGGAGGATGTGTCATAGTGTGTCATAGAAATTACTTGATGCTAAACATCATTGGGATCAGACGCCTAAAAAGTAATGTTGCTTATAGTTTGTGTAAGAAGTCTGCAAGCCCTACTGCACCTATACATTATCTATTATAGATTCATTGTCATTTGGCCACTTAAATATGTGCCATCAGCAAAAATGCTGGAGAATGATCCTCTAGTCTGTAATACAAGGCATTACTTATGACGCTTGTTCACAAGTAAAAACCCCTGGGTGCCAGAGCGTTGGTGACACAAGAGAACACAATGCCTCTTGATTACACGTAAACTTAAAGAAAAGTAATTGGGAAGCCAAATGACAGAAGCTCACAGCTGGACCGAATCTCCAGAGAAACAAGGAGAGTTGACTGAGACAAACAAAGAAGAGGGAGGCGCAGGCAGCACGACTTTAAAAACTACATATGTGTTCGGTCGCCTCGAGGCCGACTGCTACGCTGTCCCCCATACCAGACATTCCAGAGGCAGCGTGGCTGCTTCAGGCTCTGAGTAGCTGATCCTGGAACAGCATGTTCTGCACAGCAGTAATCACAGTCAGCCACAAGCGAGGCAGAGCTTTGGGCCTGTCAATTTCTCCCCCCGAAAAAGTTCTCTGGAATTTCATTCACATTGGGGAAAGGGACAATCCTCATTTCCTTGGCACTGCCAGGAGACGGCCATCACGACCTCACGATGTTGTGCAATGTGTCCCCGTCAACCATTCCGCCCAGCGGGATTAGGATGAGAGGAAGCTGGAGAAGCCTCAACAACACCCTTGGGAGATCGATGCCTGTTTGGGAAAACACTTCCCCCTGGTTCTCCTCCCCTCTCAGCCATCCACCCACACTCTCTAACAAGCATATGTGTCTTCAATGACACATGAAGGAGAGGGCTCAAATCCAAGTGCTGGGAACGTTCCAGAGTAGACGAAGCTGGATTTCACCCCTCCGTGGCACCGGGCCCAAAGAAGGATGACTTAAAGACTTCCTGCCCCGAGCAAGAGCCAGCTTTTTGTGGCATCTTGGTGTGTGCGCTGCCAACTATGAACATGATGCTCAGAGGCAGCAAAGACAATCGATGCCAAGAGTTTTAATTAAAGCTATGTTGTGGAATGGAAAGTAAAGGCACGTTCAGGTGACGGTGTCTCTCCCCGTTTCAGAGGTCGAACAAAATATGTTCATAACTAACCTAAAGCTATCTGTCTTAGTAAATTAGTTGACAGTTAAAGACCAAGAACAACCAAATAGCATATTGTGTAAAACTAAACTAAACAGAACACATGAGGAAATCTGTGTCTACCTCATTTAAAATGACAGTGTGCCCCCCCCCCCCCCCCCATAGTATGCGATCCTTGAGATTAGAACCCACGGCACACATGTATCTATTCTATTTGATCTATTAAAAGGTACTATAATGGACTTTTGACTGGTTATCAGACAGCTTGAGTCCAACACCGATGACTCCACATGACCCACATCGGCAAAGAGACCATCAGTGAGAATATTGGCTATTTCTCTCGTCATCATCGGATTCCCTGTGAACTCGGACTAAATGGTTCACCACAAACCCCTTCAGCTCAGACTCCCGCAGGGTGCAGACCCAGATCCAAAATCACAATCCCACAGTGTAAAGTAATCAATTTGATGATCAGTTATGTTCTCTTACCGTATTCATAGACTTATCGGGATTTTTGTATGCATGCATTGGAATCGGTGTCACTCCAGTCCGTTTCTTATAATAAACCACGCAGAGTATCATATTGCCTCCGGCAACAAGTTCAAATCCCCCCCACTTGTCCAAGTTAAGTTAGTTGGCTACATCCACAATAGCCGAGCAGGCCCGATGCCAAGACACCGATTAGCCTAGCTATGCCCCTGTTCTCCAGGCAATGTGGAGTGGAGGTGCACTGGGAGTCCAGCTCATCACCAAAGAGCACCGTGCTGAACACAAGTTTATGTGGAAGAAAGCCAGCAGACTGAAGTGTATCCATGCTGTACATATAAAGCCTTGGGCTGGGAGGAATCTGCCTCTTTAATACATAATTCACTCAGAGCTGAAACATCATGCTTTCGTCCTAAGGGCCAGTAGTCTGCTCGTGGTTGTTGGAACATAAAACTGTCTCCATCAGATAATCCGGGCTCTCATTGAATGGCAACGTTTGTGTACCAAACTATGACGTTAGGTTCAATTTGAGCAAAGAACAGCCTTCAAAATAGACAAATTAAAAGAATCCTACAGCAACATAATGCACAGTATGTTTAAGTGTTCATCGGGTGGTTTTTCGAGGTGCATTTTCTGTATGTTGAAGCAATGTCATCTCACCTTTCCACCTCAGCGAGCTTGTCCTCATCAGCCTTGATATGCAGGTAGGTCAACATGTAGAGACAGCCATCTGCCCTCAAGCGCTCCCTTCAGACACGCTCGCTTTACATTGCAACCCCTGCAAACGCATCTTCCTGTGTGTGTGTGTGGGGGGTGTATTATTAGAAGCACTCCTGTCTTATTGCCCACATTATTATCCTAACTGACAGGATGTGCATTAGTTACTTCAGTCTCCGCAGCAGATTGGCCATAATGTTGACACACTAGTGTACAAGCCATTTTGGAAAATTCGGCATGAAGAGGGAGGGATCCTGAGGCAGCGTTAGTGCTTTCATGTGTAATAGTCCCAGCTCAAGTTCCCATGAAAGAGGCACTAATGGGTTAACAGTAGAAATGAGAGGGGAAATCAATGCTTTTGTTGAGGGGGGAAGAAAGAACGGCTTTCACAGGTCTATGTATCATTAAGCAATTGAGAAAGGTAATTAGAGTTGGGGGGGGGGGGGGGATGTGCAGATCTCACAGCTAATTATTTCCATGGCAACCACAGCTCCTGTGGATGGTCTGAGGTAGCGTTCAGCTGACAACACGGCCAGCTACACAAAGAGCAAGAGAGACCCCTAGTGGGGTGAAATGTGTTCAACATAGAACACAAATCATATTAAATTAGTCAAAAAACAGGTCTTTGTGCAACATACTGTAGGAAACAGCTGCTACAATGTAGTGATGTTTATAAACTGGTATAAAATCTTATGTTTTTAGGTGTTAAACCTGCCACAGAGAGAATCAAATCTAGGTATTTTTTAACAAAAGATCATAATCGAGAACTTAAACCAATTAAAGAAATAAAAAGGCCAGCAGCCACCCTGAGAACTATATTTCTACTCTTATTATGACAAATATCACTTGCCTGGAAGTTGTTTTTTAGCAATACTTGTTTTTCTTTACTGCTTTACACTTTTACGTTTCTTCTATTTACACTTAAATACATCACTATTGTTTCTTCTGTAAACAATGTACAATTAATTATTAAAGACGTAAATGAACTAGCAAGGAGTTTAACCAAAACTGTGCAGTATGAATTAATGAAAAAGTGATAATGGTTGTCAAAACGTCTGTGACCACGCGCTGGTTGAAAATTATGGAATGCAATAATATTTTGTATGACTGTAGACATTTCCAGCTCACATAACAAATGAACCAGAAGTGTAGCCGTTAAGTCAAAGTTGAATTGCATTTAATTTCAGTAACAAATGTAAACATTATTAAAACAAAATCTTGTTTGTCCATGGTGGCCGGAGATGACTTGACCCTCTAAATGATGTCAATGTCTCTGCTTGCTGGGGTCTATCTTCTCCAGGTGAACCAGGGGCTTAAGCTGCTCAGCAAAGCTGCGCATGTCCTCTGACATGTTGTCCTGGCCAGCGGGAGCCAACACACTCAGCTCCACCAGGTACGAAAGCGATAGGCGTTCTGTGTTGTCCGTGTTCCCCGGTACCAGGATGCGTGACAGCTTGCTAACCACAATTTTCATAGCACCTTTGCGGAATATGTGCCCGTTGGCCACAAACTCGTGGTCCATGCGGAAGCCCATCTCGTTGAGGAAGTCCGGCAGGCTGTGAGAGGCGGCCACGTCAACACAGTTGCGCACCAGGGCGTGGCGGCTCTTGTCTCCCACTTCGGGTTGGCCGAGGTAGCGTAGGTGCCACGGTGCCGTGAGGTGGGAGAGGGACCGCCGGGCACGCAGAATGAAAGGGTTCCCCTGTTGGCCTTTCAGAAGATAAACCAGTTCATGATCTGTAAACGTCTCCGGTTCCATGTTGTCACACAGACCACGAAGGCGATGCAAGAGGCTTTCCAGTGCCTGGTCAAACACACTGCCTGTGTTGATAAGAGGTAGAGAAACATGCATAAATATATAAAACATGTAAACAATGTGGTGTGAAGTCTGTACAATACATTGCACCTACATTGTATACATCTACACGAAAAAAACACTCCAACATTACATCAGCTGAGATTACTTAAGACACAGAGAGGTGAGACAGAAAGGAAAGAGACCTTTGTCACAAACACGGCAGATGTTTTTTAAGGTTAAAAGTTGTTATCTTTGCTATGCTGGCAGTATTGCAGTCTCATACAACACTGTGACACATCAGTCCTGCAACAATTCACTCCTACAGGCCATGTAGCTACCTAACACGTATGAAGAGATGTTTCATTGTCTTTCTTCAGCTGTGGATGTTTACCTTGCAGCAGATATTCCATCATATTGAGTGCGCCTCCGGTGACGGGCATCGCTGTAACAGGCGGGGCTTCCATACTTTCCCAGGCACCACGTTGTTTTTGACTGTAGGAGTAAAGTATCAATAACAGTTAGCGTTAGTTAGCTATATCTGCACCCTCTCCATTAGACAGTTAACTGAGTTTACGCCAATTCACTCTCAAAACTAGCTTGATTCATTACCTGAAAAAATGACAAAATGCAGCTCTTCACTTGATGGGGAACACCAGCTAAAATTTGGAGTGTCCGTCTTCTGTCTCCACAGTAAAGAACGAGGATCCGTAGCCTTCACTGTGTTTGTTCAATTGACACACGGCTAGCTAGTAGATACCCAGCTAGCTAAAGCAGCTAGCATCTGTTAGCTACAATAGCGTGTTAACCAACTTACCGTGCTACGCGTTTCAACGTTAGCTACGGTACTTGAATTGAATGACCAATATATATTAATGGAAACAAAGAGGCAATTAAAACAAAACAAATATTCCAACTGCTTGGTTTATTTTCGGACAGCAGAAGAATGAACACAGCCGACAACAGTGCATGAAAATCAATCTTACTTTTCTTCTTCTGTTGCTTTTTCTGCTGCTGTTGCGTCCAACTTTGAGGCGCATTACAGCCACCTACTGGAGTCGTGTATTTAGGGTTCTTCTTCTACAGTTGTATTTGTGGCAGAGCAGACGCAGAAGTGGGTTCAACATGTTCTTTAACTCCACAGTTACCACACTTGTCACTGATCCTTTCGACCAGCACAAACATGGTGCTGTGTTAACCACTTTTAAGTCTTGCTGTGATTATTTCCTTTCTTCTGTTCCTATTACTTTAAAGTACTACTACATTCTGACGAAGATGTTTGTATTTTGTGATACCTCTTTCGGTTTCTTCGTCTTCATCTTCATTCCACTTTTTCTGCCACCTCTCCATTTCTTTTCTTTTAATCACTGATTTCCTTCTCCTCTGTATTGGCACAGTTATTTCATTTTGTTCGGCCATTTTTTGCAAGCTCATCTACTCATTCCCTTTAAGAACTGCACACCACCTCTTAGCAAACATTGACAGTTCAATGAGTAAATATTCAAGTATAGATTTTGTTTGACTGCTTAATCTGAGCCGACTGTCAGGTCTGACCTCTTCCACCCACTACAAACCAATAATGACTGCCACTGTCTCTGCTGTATACACTGATAACTGGTCAGACAGCCTTTTGGAGATAGATATTTGGAATGTTGGGATATAAACACAGATTCCCACACTCTTGTTTGTTCTCAAAAGTGTCTGTGAAGATTTTAAGATAACTGGGATACCTTTTCCTAAGGAAGGCACTTGTTTCAAATCTCACTTCATTCTCTCTCCATTTCCTATACTTTCCCAGAATAGTTATCCATGTTTACATCTGTACTGGAGTAGACTATAGTTATTTTCCGATAAGTGACAAAGGAAGTGAAGTAATGCTAGTTTAAAATACCTAATTCAAAGTAAAAAACCCTGCATACAAAAAAATGCAAGTAGTAAACTAAAATGACTATCACTAAACTGTACTTCAGTATTAAAAATACACATTCTCATTATTCACTTGTGCATGAGGGCCCCTTTCAGTGTATAGGCATATCTTTGGATTCTCATGAAGATGCAATAACATGTAAGCAATGATGGAAGAACTCCTCATACTTAAGTAAAAGCATCAATATCATTTTGCAAAAGCACTTTATTACTATTACAAACAAAAATATTTCCCAAAAGTTCAGAATTAGATACAAAATGTGCATATATATATATATATATATATATATATATATAATTGTTTTATTTTTATTGATGCTGGTTACTGATTAACATACAAACCACTGTACTTGTAGTTGATCAAGATGGAGATGATTTTAGCTAGGCTGGAAATATATATTCCAATTATGTTCTGCAAGGATATAGCTGTCAAATAAATGTACCAAATAAAATTGGACACTATCCCAAGTAAAGTACAATACCCTTGGTAAACATATTTGGGCTTGAAACACCTAAATTGTAAGTCATGCTGGCACAAG
The DNA here is from genome assembly GCA_032191485.1 of Leptoclinus maculatus. Classification (NCBI taxonomy): domain Eukaryota; kingdom Metazoa; phylum Chordata; class Actinopteri; order Perciformes; family Stichaeidae; genus Leptoclinus; species Leptoclinus maculatus. The sequence continues at coordinate 5,848,343 of JAVDOI010000008.1, read as the reverse complement.
GAATTATGGAAAGGGGGTTTCTGTGTTGGAAAAAAAAGAGTAAATTAATAGCTTTTTTTACATGGAGTAGAGAATTCAATCAGCTCTCATCATGGCTGCCGCTTCGATCAATTCACCCAGTTAGGAAACATCTCAAACGAAAAAGATCACCCAATGCTTCAACATTTCCCTTCAGAACCGCGTGGGGGGGGAAGTCATAAACACTTTTTTTTCATGAATTACTATCGTTTAAACAGTGGCATTTATGGAACAACTTAATTCGGGACCTTTTCTCTTTACTTTTATTTTACTATACACACAACCACTGTCGCTGTAAGTCATATGGTTGTTTGTTGGTCTCCTAAAGACAATTGATGAATAAACCACTGAAGTCTCCTCTTCCACCTGCAGTAAGAAGAAAGAAATGTATTTTCATTTAAGGTTACGCCATCATCATCATCATCACTTACTCACTTACTTACTCTGCCTCTCCAGCCACAGCAACAAAAGTGAACAGGAAACGCTATGAAGAGATAGAAACAGAAACAGAATCCGGGGGTATGTCAGCATTCTTACCACTGAAAAGAACTATAAAGAGAAAATTCAATACGACAAAAAGCTGAATACTTTACCTGCCAGCAATTTTTGTCGGTAGCAAATTAAAAGTGACATTGAAATAAGAGATGTAAGGGCTGCTGATGTTCCATAAATAACTGCCCTCAGATATCCAGGCTTTGTAGGTAAGTCTGTGAAACCAAAACAAATAAGAAATTAAATTCCTTTGATTCGGCCCACAAACTCTTTAAAGAGCGATGCAGGAAAACACCCACCTGTTGAGCTGTTGGAAGCATTTGATGGCCCGTGAGTGCTGTTAACTGTAGTGTATCCATAAAACATCTGCTTTGCACTGCAATTTAAAGACCCATTTGGATCTACAAGCGCGGATATCGTCCTTGTGCGTGTCTCCATATTTACTGTGCCGTTTGCTTTGATGTTACTGAATTCCATGTCACACGTCACAGCACAAGAAACAGATGAAACCTCACTGTTGTGTACTGTAATACAGCAAACAAAAAAGATTTTAGGTAAAACCATTTATTTTGACATAAGACAAATTAACAAATTTCCCCCTGGGGATAAATAAAGTTTATATCTATCTGTCTATCTATCTAAGACATTGTATGTGTGTGTGTGTTATTGTGTATCTCACCTGTGATTACACACAAGTTGATAGTAAATAGCTTCTGCTTGTGTCCATCACATTCACTTTTCCAGCACGTGTATTTCCCAGCATCTGCTCTTTTGACATTTGCAATGTGTAGAGACTTGTTGTGAGTCACAAAGTCTGGTTCTGGTCGTCGTTCGGAGTTCCTGAGTGCGGTCGTGTTACTTGCTTCAAATGTCCATTTTAAGTTAATGGAATCGCCTGGACATGCATGAGTAAAACTGATGCCTGCAATAACGTAGAATGTCTTAAGAGTTTCTATCAGAGTTTCTGAAAATAAAAAAAAGGTTTTGTTTATGTGAATAAAGGATGAATTTTGGCAAATGTATATCACTGGTTATGAATAGCTTTTGGGTGCTTTTATATTCATGTTTTAAAAGAACAAATTATGACAATCACAATAGTTCTGACCTTTCTTCACGCTGAGGATGACTGTGGGCGGTTTTTTCCAACAATTGTTTTGAAAACAATTTTCACACCAGTAAAGGCCTTGATCCTCCTCTGTGAAATGATCGATGACCAAGGAACCATTGCTTAGCACCTTTATTCTGGAGCGAAGGAGCAGCTGGTGGTACTCTATTCCTGTCTTATCCTGAAAATATATCCGGCTTGAGCGGCTGTGTTCACCTTTCTTGTAAGACCATTCGAAAGAGTTCGAATCACTTCTGTAATGTTGACACGGTATCACAGCTCGACATCCCAGCGAGAACAGAAGGTGATTTCTGGCTGCCAAAATACAAGTTTCCTGTTACACACTACTAGTAGCTTGAAAAAAGTAAAATATAAACAATGTATTGACAACACTAACTTCCCAAATTGCATTCTAAATACAGTGTAATATGAAAGATTTAGTCAGTTACTTACTGTTTCCTGAGGTAAAGGGGGATGAGTTCCAAATAAGAAGTAGAAAAACAAAGCCTTTTTGCATTGTGCTTGAGGCGCTCAATCCTCTTGAGAGATAAAGACAATACTGAAGTAATGAAACACCCCCTCACTGGTTACACTGTTGCTGCTCATCAAAGCACAGATCAGAGACGCTGCATCGCACCAGACGGTTTTTAGATTGAGCATAACGACTAAATTCACAGTGACACATCGGAAGCGGTCTAACGGCCAATGCAGTGGAACTTTGTCGTGACTTTCACCCACACTTTTTTTCCTCATGCTGTGACATTTATTAACTTTTTTTTTTTGCATTAGCATAAGTGTTGAGATACAGCATTTGTACTCACTGCTGTTTATACATCTGAGCTCATTCGGTATATATTTGAGCAAAAACACTAACTGATGCTGTGCTGTCAATACAATTTACTTAACTTCCAAGCTTAAATTTAAGAGTTTCTTGCAGTGATTTTTTACCTCAAGACAAAATATGCTCTGCAGTAACAGTGCTAGGGGTTAATTAGAGTAAGATTGTTTTTAGGTTAACACAGAGCAGATACGGTGTCTAGCAAGTGTAACAGTGGAAAAGTTTTCAGTCATGAGCATTATGAATCAGATGTGGGCAAAACAAGCTCATCGGCCTCATAAAATATTCTGGCAAAGGTAAACAAAGAGGCGTTCACGTGCGTTCATGAGCTCTTTAATTAATTGATGTGGACAGCACATGAAGTCACCATTTGGGAGTCGATCGGAGCGCATTCTTCTGCACTACTAGCCTACTTTAAAGTTCGTTGCGCGCAGTTCTGTCATCTTGAAGATCACCTTCGGTGCGTTCAGAGAGGTTTTTTTTTGCTTCAGCGAGGCTCGTGCTCAACCAAAATCGCGTCTCTTTCAACCTACAACTGAACAAACCATCAATGTTTTAAAAGAAATTGGTGTTTTGTGACACGTTGATATTTTAACCGTAATTTAGCCGGTTGAAAAGACGGTGAATAAGACGTTCAGACCCCATTTCAACGCGTTTTCAACAAGAAATCAATGTTGAAATCCAGGTCAGTGCTCACTGGGTAACATGCACTTTCACACTACCGATCAAAGAATAAAGTTCTTACAACTGTAAAGAGTGCTGCCTCTGTGTAAACATTCACTTTTGTCTGTGCTACATGAACTCATTTGAATCAGGTCCAAAGTACTCCTCGTCGGTCGGAGTGCATTCTTCTCCACTACCGATGGTGTCACACTACCGTAGCCTACTTTAAAGTTCGTTGCGCGCAGTTCTGTCATCTTGACTTTTTTTTTTTGCTTCAGTGAGGCTCGTGCTCAACCGCAATGGACTCAGTTGCGGCTTTCGCGAAACTTAATTTGGGCTGGCCTCAAATGCATCACTTGTTCGCCCTACTTTGTCTTGTTGCCTTCGTCTATAAATTAACGATCTTGCTCGCCCAAAGAAGATTCGCGCTTCGAAACGTCGAAGCTTTTCCGGGACCACCTGCACACTGGCTCTTTGGAAACATGAAGGAGGTAATTCGGTTCCGTATAGCAGCAACTGCAACTGCGTGTATCTGATAAATATTACTACTGTAATCATAACGTATGGGCCGTTTAGCACCTTTCAAAACAAAGTTACAAAGTGCTTTACAGTAAACACAAATAATACAAGTAAATAAGTGCCTGAGCTACCAGTGTTTATATTTACACTGTTAAATATTAAAGGGTACTTTTTACACTATTATATATTTTTTTGTTTTAAGTTTCTTTGCAGATAAATTAAAGATTCACAAAGAGCACTTTCAATTTTGATACTGGAGTACATTTTTTGATAATGTATTATTGATTTTTGATTGCAAGACTTAAACTTGTAATTGAGTACATTTTAATATTGTGGTTTTGCTACTTTTACTTAAATTCTGCACATTAGAGTTCAGGCGAACCAACTGTCCTCCCTCAGCTACAGGATAGAGAGGGTTGGTTAAGCTTCCTATATTTGTGCATTTTTCTTTCAGTTCAAACTAGATGGAAAAGATTTGCACAGGGTTGTGAAATGGGGTCAGCACTACCCATATGCTTTCCCAATATGGTATGGTCCCTTTGTTTGTTACTTCATCATTCACCACCCGGATTATGTGAAAACGGTATTCACATCAACAGGTGAGTGAGCGATTATTACTTTACTGACATCATACACAACATTGGCTACATGTTTTTATAACCAAAGGTCAATGTAACAGAATTATAATTTGTTTGTCTCCCAACAGAGCCAAAAGATAATTTTGCATACAGTTTCTTTGAGCCTTGGATTGGTAAGACCGCTTTGCCCTTCTCCTACTGCCTATTTCGGCACCGACAGAGTTGTTTGTTAAGGCGCGTTACTCACTGACACACGTACTTTCTGTCTCTGTCTTTAGGTGAAGGTTTATTGCTGTTAAAAGGTCAGAAGTGGTTTAGACACAGAAAGCTCTTGACCCCAGGTTTCCATTATGATGTTTTGAAACCATACATAAATCTGATGTCAGACTCTACTAAAACTATGCTGGTATGTAAATGACGGTTTAGTTGTGTCAATCACAATTCATAAATCAACACAGACTATAATGGCTTAGTAATGTTGAGACAATCTAGAGGAGAAACTTGTGTGTCAAAGTTGGTTGAGCCAATGAGTGTGTTGGAGTTTTGTTCCGTGTCCTGCGGAGATGTCACATCTGTTCTCTCACTGTTGCCAGGACAAATGGGAAAGATATGCAAACAGCAATGAGTCCTTTGAATTGTTTGAACACCTGAGCCTTATGACACTAGACAGCATCTTGAAGTGTGCCTTCAGCGACAACAGTAACTGTCAGACGGAGAGGTGAATCCATAACGAACCTTTTCACAAGTTCTGGTTTTGGTTCTCAAATGTTTGCTGCTTCAGCTGTCTGAATCATTCATCATTGAGCTTTTAACGATTGCCTACGTTCTCATTTCAGTGTAATAAATGTATACATCAAAGCAGTGTATGACATAAGTAACCTCATGAACTTGAGGCTCCGGACATTTCCATACCACAATGACCTCATTTTCTACCTCAGCCCACATGGCTTCAGATTCAGAAAAGCATGCAGGGTGGCCCACAGACATACAGGTAAGATCTTCAAACATTTGGCAAACAATTGCCAAATATCAATCACACTGGATTTGATCAATTTGCAATATAACATACCCACACTAAGCTTTTGGTATATAATCGATTATTTCACACGTTGCTGCATTTTAAGAGTTAGTCTGCAAATACTCATTCAGTGTCTTGTCCTTTTGAAGAGGAAGTCATAAGAAAGAGGAGAGACGAACTAAAGGAGGAGAATAAGCTGGATCGCATACAAACCAAGAGAAACTTGGACTTTCTGGACATCCTTCTCTTAGCAAGAGTATGTGATATCAGCTCCCGTCCACTGAATCCAGAAATGTACACATGCTCACTTTTGCATAACGTCACGACATCTGTAATAAACCACAAACCTGTAAACTGCCCTTACAACTGCTACAACATCCTCTATAGAGAAAATAGTTTGAATAACAGTATTGAGTCATTTAAAGCATATACAGCCTTAGAGTAGCAGCAATCAAACTTAAAAACAGTAAACAATATACAGCCATCAGCAGCGGCATGAAGTCAAATTAATCATTTTTTGAAATAAATTAGGCAATGTTGGCCATACAAAGCTCCTGCTTGCTCTAAACACCCATGAGCTTCCAGTGTCTGACTTGCCTTAAGGTTTAACTAGTGCTCCACCAGCTTGATTTTCTGACCGTAGATATCGGCTGTTGTAGAATAACACGTTCTTAGATCAAAGATTGTATTGTCCTTAGGTGCAACATTTAACTAGAGAAATAGCTTTCACACCACGACTTAAAGTCATTCCAACCCGTTCAGAAGGCTGATCATAGGCCTCTTTCAATCAAAATGTTGGGTACATTTTGGAAAATATGAAACAATTTCTGTTAAGATACAATAAGATACAATACACTTCCCACTGACACCACTATAACTCAGGTACATTGTGTACCATTGCTGTTTCCCCACCCCAAAATTACCACATTGAATCTCCTCCCTCTAAACCAGGGGTCTCAAACTCAAGGCCGAATGCGGCCCGCCACGTCATTTTATGTGGCCCGCGAATACGCCAGCAAAAAAAAAAAAAAAATGTTAAAAGTTAGACTTGATAATAAAAAGATCCCCATAGTCAAAATTATGAGATATAAAGTTGACGTTATGATAGAAAGTCATAATTATGAGATAGAAAGCCATAATTATGAGATACTTAAACACACAGTCACAGAAGCAGCTCTTTGGCTGGTTACCCTACAAGTGATATGGGAATGTATTGTGAGTACATTGAAGACTACTTTAAACGGGGCTTTACAACAGATGAAATACTTCACGTGGGATTGTGCAAATGCACCCTTGAAAGGATTTTAAGCTTTGAATAAAGTTATCGTATTAACTTGTGTTTGATATTTGTCTTTGCTATTTTCTTTAATAGTTTGATAGAGTAATGTGGGTTTATTAACCCTAAATTAAAAGGATTTAAGTTATAATAACAGAAATGTACTTAAATATATGTTTACATTTATATAACTGCATGTACAATATTTTTACACTTGAATAAACAATAATCAAATGCAGAGACAGTTATTTACCAATATGTTAGGAGTAGTTACTGTTACACAGTCTTACATTTACAACCGGCCCTTTGTGGGCAACCATGATGCTGATGTGGCCCAGAGTGAACATGAGTTTGAGACCCCTGCTCTAAACCCACTCAAGTGCTCTACCTTTGACCTGGTGAGAATTCTGTTGTCACCTGTCTCTGTGACTCACCTGACTGCCATTATTCTTTATCTTTGTATTTTATTTGTTCTTTTACAATGGTTTCATTGTCAAGTACAGGACTTGTTTTAAAAAGTTATTTACAAATACAGTATACAGTACTAGTAGTAGTAGTGGCACATTCACAAACAGCGTGTTTATTTTGTCTTTTTTTTTTTTACATTTCTGTCTATTATCTCACCTTCAGGATGAGAATCAGCAAGGTCTGTTAGATGAAGATATACGAGCAGAGGTGGACACTTTCATGTTTGCGGGCCATGACACCACAGCCAGTGGCTTGTCTTTCATCCTCTACGCTCTGGCCTGCAACCCGGAACACCAGAAGCTTTGCAGGGAAGAGATCATTCAAGCTCTGGATGGCAAGGACACCTTTGCGTGGTAGGCTTACAATGTTGACAACCTTGCCACGTGCAATGCAAGTCAGTGCCAGTCAGAGTCACAACAGCTGGATTAGGTGAGCTTTAGGCTGTCACTGTTTTTGTTTAGAATATTGACAACTAATGCCTGTCTTTGTTTTAAAGGGAGCATCTCAGTCAAATTCCATACACTACAATGTGCATAAAAGAATCCCTCCGCCTTTACCCTCCTATACCATCAACATCCAGAATGACCACCAAACCCATGACCTTTTTTGATGGAAGGTCTTTGCCAAAAGGTTTGTTGTTACCGTTTTTGGAAAGCTCACATAGGGACTCAAGAGTATGTTGCCTAGGTGAAGCAGCATACTCTGGATTATATAATAACTTTGATCTCACTGGAAGAATATATAATTAACTTATATTGGTCACTTAAGTCTCAGCTTGGTTTTCCATAATGGACCTTTGGCGTAAGTCATGCTTGCACAACATACAGCATGCATTAACCCTTTAACCCACATGCTTAAAATAGTTTTAGCAGGTTCCACAAAAATGTGTCTCACACTTTAATATATTAAAATGCTAGTCTATTTGCTTTAGTACACCTTGTTTTACAGTCTCTGCACAATCCAAAACCTACTTTCTTTTTTCTCATTTGTAGGTTGTCTTATTGGAACAAGTGTGTTTGGGATTCACAGGAATGCAGATGTCTGGGAAAACCCTGATGTAAGTCGAGAAGTCCATCCTGAGAAGTCTCTGTGAAGCGAAAGCTCACCTGTGCCGACTCCCTACATGGTGTACATAGAATCAATAATAAAAGTAAACTCGTGGTCCCTGGTTGCTGTGGTGGCCCAACACCCTATATCTACATAAAAAGGGACATCAAATTGGTGCACAATTAATGCGAACGCGAACCCTATAGTGACCTGGTTCCAGAAGATCTGCCACTGTGTATTCTCTCACTGTATTAGGGGTGTGAGTGGGCATAGACTCGAAAGATTTTTAGGGGACAAATTAAGAAAAATGTGTGATTTATGCTCTTTCTTTTTATCTTGTGTCGAAACAGGAGTTTGACCCACTGCGTTTTCTTCCGGAGAACGTTTCCAGAAGGTCCCCACATGCATTCGTGCCCTTCTCAGCAGGGCCAAGGTATGGCCTCACCTGATCATTTGGACTGGCTCACTATGAACTAGGGCTACAACTACTCTCTTTCTAATCATTTTTCCATCTTATCAGTCTGCACAGTATGTGAATGTGTAACCCCTTTTCACCAACACTTTACAAACTAGGGTTACAGTAAACAAGAGAGCTCAGTGTAACTTTGGATCGATTCAATTCAAAACAATGAATAAACCCCAAAAAAAAAATACCTTATGCAAATCTTTGGATTTTAGTAAACAACTCTTGCTACCAGCAGAAAAAAAATGCAATCATTGACTGAACACGGATTTCACGGGGCGAACGGGAGAACTTCTAGGCTACAAACAAATCACTGTCCAGTGCGCTGTATCTCCTTTGATCCATTTATTCCCTTTCACATTGTCACCACAGCATTAAATCAGCATTGTTTAATCTTATTCCTACCAATGAATCTGAGCATGCCAGTCACGCTCTCACACCAACAGGTTACAGAACACCACACGACAGTATACGACACAACAGGATAAAACACTGTTAGCTTCCCTTCCACACACACCTGATCACCAAGCGCTTACCTATATGCACCTAACCCTCACCCTCTACATTAATGCTCCACCCTGTGTTCAATGTCAGAACTGCATGTATAAATTCACCTTGCGTTTCCCTCAAAGATAGAATAAAAAAACGACATTATGGCTACAACAACTTAATTTAGCAAAGGATTCATTTTTAGAAATTGTGACAACATATGTCTGAGCAAACAGAGGAAAACTCTATTCAACCAAAAAAAACTGAGCATGGGCTCCATGTTATCCACATTTACAGCATGGCTAGTACCATATATTTTTGTCATTATGTCAACCCACATCCAAAAATAATAAGAATAATAACGAGTACAATTTCAATAGGGCCTTCGCTGGCCCGACGTTGTCGGTTGCTCGGGCCCTAATTAGTAAATACTGACTGTTGATTTAAATTTCAACCACCCTTGTTTTGTTTTTTTAACTTTAAATTCACTAGTTATGGCATGTTGCTGTCCTCTTATGTTGCATTTCATTTATCATCATATTTCTCATATTGTTTCTGTTTTCCCCACTCAGAAACTGCATTGGTCAGAACTTTGCCATGAATGAGCTGAAAGTGGTGACGGCCCTGACACTGAAGAGATACCAGCTGATAGAGGAACCCACTCAGAAACCCAAGTTAATTGCTAGAGTGGTGCTTCGCTCAATCAATGGCATCCACATCAAGATCAAACCTGTAGACCCACATGGGTAAATGCAAAAAGGGTAAATGGTCAACCTGAATGAAGAACGTTAACACTGACATATAATCACTAACGGATAATAATGAAATAGATAACTCTAAAGTATTTTATTTAGTGAGTGAACATTTTGGGTTAGAAATTACTTGCTGAAAAAGTTGTTTGTATTTTAGAATCATTGTCTCACACTGGAACGGTTTAACATGTGAAAAAAAGAATAAGACCTATATTGTGGCAGGACTTTTGCACCAAATCAGTTTGAAATAATTTCTTCATTTGTAAATGCACCATGATATAGTTTGTGGTTCTGTTTTTGTAGTGGTTGATGGGTGTTAGGAACAGGTAAAAGCACCAAAAGGTTTAGCTGATTTCTTTTCATGAGAATGTACCCAGCTAGCATTTTTCCGTTGAAAAGACGTTTAACCCTTGTGTTGTCCTGGGGCTAGGGTTCAAAAGGACCTTTTGAACCCTAGCCCTTTTTTTGGCTTCTGCTCGAAAATACTATACCCATACTCAAAGGGGCCTTACTCTCTAACTACAAGGTCTATTTTAATAATTCCAATGGATTAATAACACTCAAGGGGGTGAGCTTTGGTGAGAGGTGTAAATATTGTGTATATGTTAATGGTTAATAGCAAATGAAGATGGAACACAGCTCCATTTTGAAAATGTCAGGTTTGCCTGGTGAAAAAGCACTATTATTGATAATACTATATTAAATTAAGCCCAGTAAAGCCTAAAAACCACCCACCATCATAGCAAAGCATGGCAGTAGTCATACAAAAAATAATTGGAGTTGATAGAGTGAAGCAGGCCAAAGCAAGAGAGATAAACGTACAAGAGGTCACGAAAGGTCGTCATTTGGGAAACAGCTTCTCCAGCTGTTCCATTGTACTTTTATAAACTAAATCACTATATATTTAACTTCCTTTATCCTTCTACATGCACAATCTATCACATACAGCAGTTAGAAATCATTTTGGAGAGCTGGAACCGTCTCCAAAGCCTCTCCAGGCCGGCGAGCTACGGGAGAAGTGCGCCATAGCGGTTGTGTATTGGACCGTTGTAGAGCCCTGGTTGGTCGATTTTGCACGTGTCTGGATGTGGCCAATTGAATGGCGTTAACAGATTTACCAGGAAGTCTTCCGAAAAATGACGATCTAAGCCGTGGAGCCGGCGCGTAAAATCGCGAGACTGCCTCGTTGGAATGTGGTCCCCCAAGCTTATTTGACCCTCCTTTCTTTATTTCACAACTTTATTAGAACGGAAATGGACAGTAGAAGGTGAATCAGTGGTCAAAAATGAGTTTAAGGACACGGTTTGATGATTTTGCTTCAAAATTGTGAGTGACATCCCAGAATTCTTTGGCAGTGTGATTGTTGCTGGGGGCTGCTGTCCCCCCGGTAACTTTTGAAGGGTTTCCCGGAGAGGAAATCCGAGATATACGTTCGGAGCGTGGTCGAATGCTATTGTTGCTAAGTACCTAGCTTTAGCCTGGACGGTTGAGAAACGACTTTTGAGGGACTATTTCTGATGCGTGTCTCGGCCTAATGAACGCAAAAAAGTGACGAAAAAGTGACGATATTCAGCACGAGGCTAGGAATGTTGTTGAAGATCGTGTTTTATTGTGTTTTGAGTGTGTAAAGTGTTACACATGCTTCGGTTCATGAGAAATTCTTCGTTCAAACGGTATGCTGCATGGTTGTGGAAATATTATATTTGCTACCGAAAATGGCATTCTTCGGAACCGGCTCGGTTCTGCTCAGTCCACTCGGGCCCAAAAGGTTGGAAATTATCTGAAAAAAGCAAGGCATGACATGATCTAACTTCTGCTCTCTCAAACAAAGCCTTATATACTGCAGAAAAGACATAAAGTGTTTGAACTGTCATAAAAACTGCAGAAAACATTGTCTGAGCTAATCAGTGTTTGGCTTGTTGGTCAACTTGATCCCTCCTCTAATCAATGGTTTCTGGCACGTCCCTCGAAGCAGCCTCATGGCTGAAAGTCATCCCCCGCTTTATGGCCAGGCTCTCCTGCTGCATTGTCCTTTTGGTGTAGTCACTCTGCATTCCTGCTGCTTTTATGGTCTCACTGGCTCCAACTCTGCTTCTCCATGCCTCACTCAGTTGTCCCTAAATCTGACCCTTTAAGACTTATTCCCTACAGTAACTAATACCTACAGTGACTATACTTGTATGGCTTAATACATTCTATGTGTCAATATACTGTAACATATAATATCCTCTATCAGTAAACCTCCTGTAAACATAAATACATTCCATAAATAACTATATTGTGAATCTTTAACCTATTTTGTGACACTACTATTCACCACTAGAGGTGCTAATAATCATACTAATACTATTTTTAATACTTAAATTCTTCACAAATGCCAATATTGCAAATCCCGTTGAAATCTGGTCTGAACGTGAACGTTTAATCAACATCTATAAATAGTCGTCGAAAAAACTTTCACTTATGAAACACTTTTAACCGTGTTTTTAACGTCACCGTATTTTAAATGTGTTTTCAACGTTGAAATGCTCTCAGATAAATATGTAGCAACTAAATACTTAGTCATAGTAACACATCATCAGTTTCCACTTACAGGACAAAAAACCAAGTGACACAGGCAACAGTTAATTTGTATTTATTAAGCACAATATAAATATAAACAATGCTCTTTATATACAACCATAATCTCCTTTTCTTTCTTTAAATGTCGTTGTCAAAGCCACACAGGAGCCGGTTTCAGAAGGTCTGCCATATTTTTAAGGTGGACATCTGTAAATAAAACAAGTATTAGAAAAACATATTGACTTTTAAACCAGTTGTGAACGTCTTTTCACCGGAGACCATAGTCGTCTTTTAAACGTGTTTTCAACGGAACGATGCTGACCTGGATATTACACAGTATACTTTATATTGTTTGTATATTGCTGTAAGGGGTCATCCAAAGTTATCAACATTTTCACAGTAGTACAAAGAGTACTACTTTTCCAGACCCCCCCCCCCCCCCCCCCCCCCCCCCCAAAGTAGTACATATCAACATTTTTATCACATTACATGACAGTGGTCTAGATTTTAGGAGTCCCAACTATAGACACAAACACAATAATATGTATATAGAAGATATGTATCCAACAATTTATTATTAAAAACACTTTAAAAGTGCAACCCACACTCTACAACAGACCTGGAAAAAAGTATTCAATATACATGTCACCAACCATAAACAAATCATGATGTTTTATTATTGTTCATGGTACTTCAAGTCACAAAGACAATTATTGTCCTATTGTTCATGGTAGTTCAAGTCACAACCTAGTTGATAATGTTCACAGCTTTGAAGGTCTTCCTTTTTTTAGTTTGTGCTGAGTCAGTTTCTATCGCGAGTCGGGAACAGCTCACTGCACACCGGGCACTGGTGCAATTTCCCCCCATTGTTGTTGTTGTTATCGTCCTTGCCTCGCTTTCCTCCATGCACAAGCAAGGTGTGGCGGTCCTGGTCGGCTTTGGACGTGAACATATACCGGCATTTATGGCAAGAACCATTTTGTGAAATTTCAAGACATCAGCAAACGAATCGACCAGCGATTGGCACGCCATCCTTGCTTCGTTGTCTGCGTGTCAACATGCGGCATGTATGTCGCAAAGGATGTTGGGATATGGTGTTGGCGCTAAAACACGGCGCTGTTCGCTTGAGCCCGAGATCTTCAATTATAAAAAAAAAATGCAAGTTCCGTTCACCGAAAAATATCGACATTTTACGAAACTTTAAAGTCGTACATGACTGACACCCCCCTCCCCCCGTACGCTTTCTACGACCGTGAAAATGTTGAAAACTCTGGATGGCCCCTAAGCCAAACAACAATGTTTTGACCATCTTCTTATCACTTTGTTTTACTCATGTCCTCCTCATTTAAACTGTGTACAGCCCCACTCGCTGTCCGTGTATTTTACATTTAAAATGTCCTAAAACTCTTTTATAACATTAGGCTACAGCGATAGTCCATAAAGAGTCTACAACATTTACTAACACATGTTGCTAATGCTACTAGCTAGCAGCCTCGCCCGTATGGTGAGCATAACATGATATTAATGGTATTGTAGTGGCAGCTTATTTTACCTTCTTTCTTGGCCACTTCTTGCAGGATGTAAAGGGTTCTGACTCGCGTAGACTACCATGTGCTCTTGCAGGCTAAACTTTTCTTGTTAGCTGTCCAATGATGAGGCTCGTAGCTCGTAGTTAAAAGTAGCTTTATTCCATGTAAACAAAAAATAAACAAAATCCTTATGCAATAACTGGAGTACCAAAACATTGACCTTCTGCTGGCTATAACAAAAAAGTCTATAATCTGTGGTCAGAAAAAATGTTGCTCCATCAAAGCCTAACTAGCACTGAAAACTCACATACTGTTAGGGTCAAATTTGAACCGTTTTGACATTTGACAGCAGTAAAAATACCCTAAACGTCATTCTTTTAGCCTGAAATTTTATGACTTTTCCTAAAGTGACCCAAAATACACAAAAATTAAAATATTTTAAAATTGTATACTTTTGACCAGGTGCTACACATTTTTGTACACTGAGGCTGTTTCGGGTCAAATTTGACCCGTAACTCTTGAGATGGATTTTAGATCTACCAGTGTGGGTCAAATCAAGGAAAATGGTGGTTTTAGGGAATCTTGAAACTGTACAGGCCATGTTTGTGTGTATTTTTTATGGGACAGTGGTGACAGAGTTCAAGGGGGATCTCGAAACTGTCACGAGAACTGTCTGTGTTCCCACGACATTTGCCCAGGTTCCCGCAGAGACAGACACCTGCTGGTCTTTGAAGGGGCATGGGTGAGCCTCGAAACAGTGAAATAGTAAAACAGCATAGGAGTGATCATAGTGCACAAAGGGAACAGAGGTCATCCACAGGTCAGAGGGTGCCTTGTCACAGACACAAGATCTGCACCTGCAAAAACAAGCACCTGCAATATTATCAAATAAACTACAAAGTAACACATTTGAATCAATTTGGGTTGAGAGGGTGGTGGTGGTGGGGTGAGGGGGTTCATAACATTATAAAGGTACCTGAGCTGCCATTTCAGTGACTGACATCATGGCAGCAAGATTTAGTGTGCAACAGGCCCTTGATCTGTTCTTCCAAGATGAGGGGGTTGATAGTGATTTGGAGGATGTGTAAGAGCAGGAAGACAATGTGGAAGAAAACTCTGATTACTGACTGATTATTGACTACTTTATAATAAGCATTTTATAATGTAATGTTTTGTGTTCTTAGTGGTAAATGTTGAATTAATATTGATAATTATGATTTCTTATGATATAGCAGTGGGGACAGCGTTTAATGGTTGCAATGATTAAACATGGTTATATTATGAATTCCAACAGTTCCAGAATGTTAATGCCATTTTCAAATTCAATACAATATATTTAAGTCATTGTGGCTTTTATGTTTTCATGTCTTATGTAAAACAGGACATGATAATGTGTAATAGTAGAGGTTTTTCTCCAAAAACGAATGTTGTAAAACTTAAAATACACTCTCCCTGCTCTCTGAAACATTTATTAAGGATTAATCATACATGTATTAATGAGACATAGGCTATTTAGACATTCTAAATAGATCTGTAGTTTAAAATTTGGTATACACTTACTATGAGGGAATTCTTGGTCCGGGTCAAAATTGACCCGAACCATACTGTGAAGGTATCAAATATAAACAGTATGTAAGGGTTAAAGGAGTCAACCAAAAATGATCCAATAGCAGGACAGAATAGAGGAGCCTTTATCTTCATAGGGCAAAAACACACATTTGATGCACATTTTACAACATGACCAATTACCTTAACTCTAAGGTAAACATTCTAAAGGGCATAACACACATACTTTTGCAATAAACATAAAATACAAAAATCTGTTAAGAATACAAAATGGCTCTTACAGGTATGGTAATGATATTTCGGTTTGCAATATTGGAATAAAGTAGTTCAGGTACTTACAGAGTATGTCGTTAGCGTGTTATATATAGTTCCATATTTACGACGTTGTATATGAAACATTAAATGCGTTGAAATCGCGTCTTCATGTGACCACATATCACCGGCCAGCGTAATATGATTTTGGAGAAATACGTTTAAAGTAACCAAAATCGCGTCTCTTTCAACCTACAACTGAACAAACCATCAATGTTTTAAAAGAAATTGGTGTTTTGTGACACGTTGATATTTTAACCGTAATTTAGCCGGTTGAAAAGACGGTGAATAAGACGTTCAGACCCAGTGGCGGCTGGTCCATAGAGGGCGCTAGGGCGCCGCCCCCCCTAGAGCTACAAAAAATAAAAATAAAAATAAAAATAAAAATAAAAATAAAAATAAAATTTAAAATAAAAATAAACTATACAAATTGTCAATATTTGTGTTTTTGAAACATGGAATCACCCAGTAATATGTGTAAAATATGATATCTGCGGTAAATATATGCTTTTCCTGCTTGTCCTCTCTGCCTGTCTGCTCTTCCTCTCTGTGTGTGCACGTCTCAGCTGCTGGGGCGCTGGAAAAAACTGCCCCAAAGAGGCGGGTCTATAAAGCAGTTTAGCCAATGCTGAGTAAAGATATAAATGAGTGACATACAATTCAGCCAATCAGCGTCCTCAAATAGATTCAGCTTGGGGCAGTTTCTAATCCTGCCCCAAGCTGCGCGTTCTCGTCAGGAGAAGTCTCTACAGGAGAGCGCCAGTGTGAGCACTACTCCTCCAAGACCCGTTTGAGAGGAGAACTGAGAGGAGAAACTACTGAAAGAGCTGATCCCAGATCAGCCTGACCTCACAATCAGACAGCAGACTAGCAGGAAAGAGAAGCAGTACATGAAGCTTCTCTACTAGCTGTACACCAGACAGGTTTGACTCGCTGGATGATGTCATAATAATAACTTATTTATCTTTTTAAAACAACGGGGACAGAACCAGCATGGACAGTTAGGGAGTGAGGGACATGAAGCACCTGTCTGAGAAATGGATATATAGTTATATATATATATATAATGTGTGTGTGTGTGTTTTATATTATAGTGAATATTATTATATGACATATATATTATTATATTATACAGAATATTATATGATATATATATATATTATTATATTATACAGAATATTATTATATGATATATATATTATATTATACTGAATTCCCTGTGAGGGTGACTAAAATAAGATGTCCTGACGTGTTTGTGAAAGTGTTATTTACTGCTTTTTTTCGTGTTGGAATGAATGTTAAATATTTAACTGCAAAGTAGTAATGCGCGTTTGATACCTTAATTTGTTTGCATTAAATCATTCTGGGATGTTTGCTGAAATTGATTGGATGTGGCACAGCCCTACCAAGAAAATGTTCCACCAGCCGCCACTGGAGACCCCATTTCAACGCGTTTTCAACAAGAAATCAATGTTGAAATCCAGGTCAGTGCTCACTGGGTAACATGCACTTTCACACTACCGATCAAAGAATAAAGTTCTTACAACTGTAAAGAGTGCTGCCTCTGTTTAAACATTCACTTTTGTCTGTGCTACATGAACTCATTTGAATCAGGTCCAAAGTACTCCTCGTCGGTCGGAGCGCATTCTTCTCCACTACCGATGGTGTCACACTACCGTAGCCTACTTTAAAGTTCGTTGCGCGCAGTTCTGTCATCTTGACATTTTTTTTTTGCTTCAGTGAGGCTCGTGCTCAACCGCAATGGACTCAGTTGCGGCTTTCGCAAAACTTAATTTGGGCTGGCCTCAAATGCATCACTTGTTCGCCCTACTTTGTCTTGTTGCCTTCGTCTATAAATTAATGATCTTGCTCGCCCAAAGAAGATTCGCGCTTCGAAACGTTGAAACTTTCCCGGGACCACCTGCACACTGGCTCTTTGGAAACATGAAGGAGGTAATTCGGTTCCGTATAGCAGCAACTGCAACTGCGTGTATCTGATAAATATTACTACTGTAATCATAACGTATGGGCCGTTTAGCACCTTTCAAAACAAAGTTACAAAGTGCTTTACAGTAAACACAAATAATACAAGTAAATAAGTGCAAAAAACTGTTTTGATTAATAACAGTATTTCTATTTACATTGTTAAATATTAAAGGGTACTTTTTACACTATTATATATTTTTTTGTTTTAAGTTTCTTTG
The DNA here is from genome assembly GCA_032191485.1 of Leptoclinus maculatus. Taxonomy (NCBI): domain Eukaryota; kingdom Metazoa; phylum Chordata; class Actinopteri; order Perciformes; family Stichaeidae; genus Leptoclinus; species Leptoclinus maculatus. The sequence continues at coordinate 5,830,444 of JAVDOI010000008.1, read as the reverse complement.
CAGATGAATTAAAGATTCACAAAGAGTACTTTCACTTTTGATACTGAAGTACATTTTTTGATAATGTATTATTGATTTTTATTTAACCCTCCTGTTATGTTCGTTTCTCAGGTAGCAATGATGTTCCTGGGGCAATGTGACCCGGTGCATGTTTAATCATCCAAAAGTTGTCAGAAACCAAAAAATCCTAATAAATATAGTTTGTACCTCATCACCAACACCATTACTAACAATTCAATCAGTATTTAGTGGAATTTAGTTTACTTAAATTCTGCACATTAGAGTTCAGGCGAACCAACTGTCCGCCCTCAGGATAGAGAGGGTTGGTTAAGCTTCCTATATTTGTGCATTTTTCTTTCAGTTCAAACAAGATGGAAAAGACTTGCACAGGGTTGTGAAATGGGGTCAGCACTACCCATATGCTTTCCCAATGTGGTTTGGTCCCTTTGTTTGTTACTTCAACATTCACCATCCGGATTATGTGAAAACGGTATTCACATCAACAGGTGAGTGAGCGATTATTACTTTACTGACATCATACACAACATTGGCTACATGTTTTTATAACCAAAGGTCAATGTAACAGAATTGTAATTTGTTTGTCTCCCAACAGAGCCCAAAGATAATTTTGCATACAGTTTCTTTGAGCCTTGGATTGGTAAGACCGCTTTGCCCTTCTCCTACTGCCTATTTCGGCACCGACAGAGTTGTTTGTTAAGGCGCGTTACTCACTGACACACGTACTTTCTGTCTCTGTCTTTAGGTGAAGGTTTATTGCTGTCAAAAGGTCAGAAGTGGTTTAGACACAGAAGGCTCTTGACCCCAGGTTTCCATTATGATGTTTTGAAACCATACATAAATCTGATGTCAGACTCTACTAAAACTATGCTGGTATGTAAATGACGGTTTAGTTGTGTCAATCACAATTCATAAGTCAACACAGATTATAATGGCTTAGTAATGTTGAGACAATCTAGAGGAGAAACTTGTGTGTCAAAGTTGGTTGAGCCAATGAGTGTGTTGGAGTTTTGTTCCGTGTCCTGCGGAGATGTCACATCTGTTCTCTCACTGTTGCCAGGACAAATGGGAAAGATATGCAAACAGCAATGAGTCCTTTGAATTGTTTGAACACGTGAGCCTTATGACACTAGACAGCATCTTGAAGTGTGCCTTCAGCGACAACAGTAACTGTCAGACGGAGAGGTGAATCCATAACGAACCTTTTCACAAGTTCTGGTTTTGGTTCTCAAATGTTTGCTGCTTCAGCTGTCTGAATCATTCATCATTGAGCTTTTAACGATTGCCTACGTTCTCATTTCAGTGGAATAAATGCATACGCCAAAGCAGTGTATGACCTACGTAACATCATTAACCTGAGGCTCCGGACATTTCCATACCACAATGACCTCATTTTCTACCTCAGCCCACATGGCTTCAGATTCAGAAAAGCATGCAGGGTGGCCCACAGACATACAGGTAAGATCTTCAAACATTTGGCAAACAATTGCCAAACATCAATCACACTGGATTTGATCAATTTGCAATATAACATACCCACACTAAGCTTTTGGTATATAATCGATTATTTCACACGTTGCTGCATTTTAAGAGTTAGTCTGCAAATACTTATTCAGTGTCTTGTCCTTTTGAAGAGGAAGTCATAAGAAAGAGGAGAGAAGAACTAAAGGAGGAGAATAAGCTGGATCGCATACAGACCAAGAGAAACTTGGACTTTCTGGACATCCTTCTCTTAGCAAGAGTATGTGATATCAGCTCCCATCTACTGAATCCAAAACAAACAGCGTGTTTCTTTTGTCTTTTTTTTTTACATTTCTGTCTATTATCTCACCTTCAGGATGAGAATCAGCAAGGTCTGTTAGATGAAGATATACGAGCAGAGGTGGACACTTTCATGTTTGCGGGCCATGACACCACAGCCAGTGGCTTGTCTTTCATCCTTTACGCTCTGGCCTGCAACCCGGAACACCAGAAGCTTTGCAGGGAAGAGATCATTCAAGCTCTGGATGGCAAGGACACCTTTGCGTGGTAGGCTTACAATGTTGACAACCTTGCCACGTGCAATGCAAGTCAGTGCCAGTCAGAGTCACAACAGCTGGATTAGGTGAGCTTTAGGCTGTCACTGTTTTTGTTTAGAATATTGACAACTAATGCCTGTCTTTGTTTTAAAGGGAGCATCTCAGTCAAATTCCATACACTACAATGTGCATAAAAGAATCCCTCCGCCTTTACCCTCCTGTGCCAGGAATATCCAGAATCACCACCAAACCCATGACCTTTTTTGATGGAAGGTCTTTGCCAAAAGGTTTGTTGTTACTGTTTTTGGAAAGCTCATATAGTCACATAGGGACTCAAGAGTATGTTGCCTAGGTGAAGCAGCATACTCTGGATTATATAATAACTGATCTCACTGGAAGAATATATAATTAACTTATATTGGTCACTTAAGTCTCAGCTTGGTTTTCCATAATGGACCTTTGGCGTAAGTCATGCTTGCACAACATACAGCATGCATTAACCCTTTAACCCACATGCTTCAAATAGTTTTAGCAGGTTCCACAAAAATGTGTCTCACACTTTAATATATTAAAATGCTAGTCTATTTGCTTTAGTACACCTTGTTTTACAGTCTCTGCACAATCCAAAACCTACTTTCTTTTTTTCTCATTTGCAGGTTGTCTTATTGGAACAAGTGTGTTTGGGATTCACAGGAATGCAGCTGTCTGGGAAAACCCTGATGTAAGTCGAGAAGTCCATCCTGAGAAGTCTCTGTGAAGCGAAAGCTCACCTGTGCCGACTCCCTACATGGTGTACATAGAATCAATAATAAAAGTAAACTCGTGGTCCCTCGTTGCTGTGGTGGCCCAACACCCTATATCTACATAAAAAGTGACATCAAATTGGTGCTCAATTAATGTGAACGCGAACCCTATAGTGACCTGGTTCCAGAAGATCTGCCACTGTGTATTCTCTCACTGTATTAGGGGTGTGAGTGGGCATAGACTCGAAAGATTTTCAGGGGACAAATTCAGAAAAATGTGTGATTTATGCTCTTTCTTTTTATCTTGTGTCGAAACAGGAGTTTGACCCACTGCGTTTTCTTCCGGAGAACGTTTCCAGAAGGTCCCCACATGCATTCGTGCCCTTCTCAGCGGGGTCAAGGTATGTCCTCACCTGATCATTTGGACTGGCTCACTATGAACTAGGGCTACAACTACTCTCTTTCTAATCATTTTTCCATCTTATCAGTCTGCACAGTATGTGAATGTGTAACCCCTTTTCACCAACACTTTACAAACTAGGGTTACAGTAAACAAGAGAGCTCAGTGTAACTTTGGATCGATTCAATTCAAAACAATGAACAAACTCCAAAAGGAAATACCTTATGCAAATCTTTGGATTTTAGTAAACAACTCTTGCTACCAGCAGAAAAAAAATGCAATCATTGACTGAACACGGATTTCACGGGGCGAACGGGAGAACTTCTAGGCTACAAACAAATCACTGTCCAGTGCGCTGTATCTCCTTTGATCCATTTATTCCCTTTCACATTGTCACCACAGCATTAAATCAGCATTGTTTAATCTTATTCCTACCAATGAATCTGAGCATGCCAGTCACGCTCTCACACCAACAGGTTACAGAACACCACACGACAGTATACGACACAACAGGATAAAACACTGTTAGCTTCCCTTCCACACACACCTGATCACCAAGCGCTTACCTATATGCACCTAACCCTCACCCTCTACATTAATGCTCCACCCTGTGTTCAATGTCAGAACTGCATGTATAAATTCACCTTGCGTTTCCCTCAAAGATAGAATAAAAAACAACTTAATTTAGCAAAGGATTCATTTTTAGAAATTGTGACAACATATGTCTGAGCAAACAGAGGAAACTCTATTAAACCATTATGTCAACCCACATCCAAAAATAATAAGAATTAGTAAGTACTGACTGTTGATTTAAATTTCAACCACCCTTGTTTTGTTTTTTTAACTTTAAATTCACTCGTTATGGCATGTTGCTGTCCTCTTATGTTGCATTTCATTTTTCATATTGTTTCTGTTTTCCCCACTCAGAAACTGCATTGGTCAGAACTTTGCCATGAATGAGCTGAAAGTGGTGACGGCCCTGACACTGAAGAGATACCAGCTGATAGAGGACCCCACTCAGAAACCCAAGTTAATTGCTAGAGTGGTGCTTCGCTCAATCAATGGCATCCACATCAAGATCAAACCTGTAGACCCACATGTGTAAATGCAAAAAGGGTAAATGCTCAACCTGAATGAAGAACGTTAACACTGACATATAATCACTAACGGATAATAATGAAATAGATAACTCTAAAGTATTTTATTTAGTGAGTGAACATTTTGGGTCAGAAATTACTTGCTGAAAAAGTTGTTTGTATTTTAGAATCATTGTCTCACACTGGAACGGTTTAACATGTGAAAAAAAGAACAAGACCTATATTGTGGCAGGACTTTTGCACCAAATCAGTTTGAAATAATTTCTTCATTTGTAAGTGCACCATGATATAGTTTGTGGTTCTGTTTTTGTAGTGGTTGATAGGTGTTAGGAACAGGTCAAAGCACCACAAAAGGTTTTTCTTGTGTTAATGAGAATGTAACATGCACTTTCACACTACTGATCAAAGAATAAAGTTCTGAAACATTCACTTTTGTCTGTGCTACATGAACTCATTTGAATCAGGACCAAAGTACTCCTGAGGTATCTGGTCAATGAATATCTCCAGAATTAAGTGTGAGGAAGTCTTTGTTTCCGGTCTGTTTGCTTAGAGGCAATCGAATCCCTTACCTTCAGAAGACCTTTCAGGGAATACAGATGCAATTCAACATTTAATCACAGCTGAAAACACTGCAGAGAGCTTTGAGTCAAAAGTAATTCATTTTTTATTTACAGTCATATGATTACAAAATCCACAAGGACAAAAAGTCACCAGCACAGTTTGTAAAAGTGAAACACCTCGTCTTTTGTTGATTTCTGATCTCCAACCTTTCACTTATAAGATCCCATGAAAACGGCTCGTCTTTAGTGCTATACCAAAGAAGAACTTAAAAAGTCCAACCGTTACCATCTGATCTTTCTGCATGTTCCATCAACTCGACCTTCCTCTCTTATAACTACTTGCCTCTTTGTTTAAAATAAGATTGACAGCTTGCAGTCTGATACCTCTCTCAAAAGGGAACACCAATTAAGTGAGAATACCACTTCATGGGACCTTTACATTTGGGAATTACAACCAGTTACATAATGTTCCAAATGTGTGACATGAATAACTGATATTCTGTTACTGTGCAAAGATGGCTCCTATGGCTCAAGTCAGTTCGGGGCAAACTAAATATGAAAAGTTCACTGTATAAACGGCACTGTAGTCTTCTGCAAGAGAAAGTTATTAACACGCTACATGACCATCAAAACATACTAAATCCAAACCTTTTGTGTTTTGACGAGCATTTCTTAAATTTTGCAGCCGAGTTGGTATTTGTTACTGTGCTGCCGTTCCAATTTAAAACTATATTCTGTTCCTACATAATAGTCCAATTAACTGCCAACATAGAAAACTGTAAAATTCTTGTATTTACAGTATACTACAAACCATTTAAAACTCAATATATATTAGAAAAAGATGTGATCGACATGCTGTTTGGACAGGGCAAGTGGCTTTTATCTGCAGAAGAATCCAAATCAGTAACGACAAGTTTGCATCATCACTTTCACGAGATGCCGCGGAGATTTTGAAATGTTGAGGTTGGTGCAACAGGCCATAAGCAATAGTAGCTGCAAGTCTGCAGCTAGAGCTCACTGACAACTTTGACCATTGTGCACAAGTCACCATCTAGTGGCTTGTTGGACAAATACAACACACTTGAGTTGATGTCCTATTGGTCTAACCCATGTAATGGAAAGGCTTCACATTATATTAAGAGGTTTTTCAAAATAAAAAGCAGCCCTGCGTTTTGATAGAAACTGACTTCATGTCTGGATTCTGTGACTTTCCTCACGGTAAAATATTTAATTTAAAAAATGTTTTGCCATTTGTTTAACAGCATTATCAAAACACTGACGGAGTGAAAAAAATGTTGAAAAAGTGATTAGTAAAAAAAAAAAACACAACTCAACAACCAAAACATATCCATGTAGCCCGTCACTCACAGACAAACGTAGGCAACCGCACCTCTGAGGCTCAAATGCTAACTGCCAAGCGTTGTACATTGATGTTAATTGTGTTTGCAATCAAACTTCCTGCCAACTTATCAACTGCTGACATAGCAATGTTGGTGATATCTTGTGACAGACCACAAAGAAACTGTGTGGTGCCTTTTTTTTTTTGTGATGACAATGAGTAACACGACAAATAAAAAAAATAAAAAACTAGATTGAGATGTGAATGACTCCCCCTCTGCCAGGTCACAGTCCCTGCTGTATCTGCTGGTAACCTGAGAGTCAGCAGCTTTGAGAAACTGTTAGATGAGTAGTGATGGGGTGGGTTTCTTCCCCGGCCAAGCTTCTTTGGCATACTTCTTTTTGCGTGGCTCGTTGTGTGCCTCTGGTAGGTAGGGGGCTGTGATGGGGGTGGGGTTGAGTGTGACGGGGGGCTGGGGAGCCTCTGGGGCCAGGTCCACCTCGGGCGCCGGATTGGGGAAGGGCAGAGGAAGCCCTCCCTGCATAGCAGCACCTCCTGGAGGCGCTAAAGATAAAGAGGCCCCGTGGTTGCAGACTCTTGGTGCTAATGAAACAATGTTTACCTGGAGACACACCTTATCAGAGTAGTTCACTTTAAATGGGACAGGCTTTAGGTGTCAGTCTGGTGCTCGTGATTAAGGCTCAACTCTGAGTGGTAACAGAGTTTGTGTTACGCAACAGCAATACAGCAAGTTTTGACAACGGACTGGAAGGCAAACCTATGAATGCATGTTGTTGGACACATGCCATTATTTTGTTTTTTGATTGTACTTAATGATATGAATGACACGCCTTGATAGTTCTCGGCGGGTAGAAATGCAGGTGATGCTGCCAACTCAATAATTCTTCCTGTAAGTATTTAATGGGATATCTTAGCAATCAGCATCAGTGTTTCCCCTACCATTGTATTAGGGGGGCGCCCCGCCCCTCCCCCCCAACGGCACCCTCTGCCCCCCCTTGAAGGTCGAGTTAATTTTGTTTTCTATATAGAGCCAGATCACAACAGAAGTCATTTTTTAAAACAAACTGTAGGAGCCAGGTATGGCCTGTGTCATTTGTATACCCTTTTTTGGTCACTTCCGGTACACTTCCGGTAATTGAGTCACGTGGTGCTGGGGATAGTCACAATGGGGTTATCAGTGTCAGTCACGTTAGTCTAGAGGAAGGATTGGAAGGAGAGGGGGTGAGAGAGGGAGCCTTATTTTTTGTTGACCGCTATATAACACGCTATTTCACACTACTATTATAATTGTTTGACTTGTGAATATATGCTATCCAGAATCATCGTTTGTTTGTCGTCCCCAAATAAACTTACAAACACTCAGTCACTGGATCGGCGTCAATCATTTACAGCCAGCGCGTCCGCAGGATATTCTCCCCCACTTAGCCTCTCGGTGACTAAGTTGAAGTTGCCGATAGTCACCTACACAAACTAAACAGCCTTATGTTATTTATTTATCTTATTGACACGACGGCATGTAATTTCTGTCTCTACATGGTCGCGCGTTTACAATTCTCCTCTGCTCTCTGTATCGCGCAGTTCCGCCCCGATGCGCGCACGCACACAGACACACACAGACACGTGCGTGCAAACACAGGTGAGCACACCAGCGGACAGAGAGCGCGCTTTGCTAAGTACAGGAAAGAGCCCAAGTGCTGCACGCCCTGTGTCTGCACGCCCTGTGCCTGCACGCCCTGTGCCTGCACGTCCTGTGCCTGCACGCCCTGTGCCTGCACGTCCTGTGCCTTCACGCCCTGTGCCTGCACACAGAAGGCAAAGCCTAATTGTGACAACTATGAATCACTTCTGTAATGTTGACACGGTATCACAGCTCGACATCCCAGCGAGAACAGAAGGTGATTTGTGGCTGCCAAAATACAAGTTTCCTGTTATTATTTTGTTTTTTGATTGTACTTAATGATATGAATGACACGCCTTGATAGTTCTCGGCGGGTAGAAATGCAGGTGATGCTGCCAACTCAATAATTCTTCCTGTAAGTATTTAATGGGATATCTTAGCAATCAGCATCAGTGTTTCCCCTACCATTGTATTAGGGGGGCGCCCCGCCCCTCCCCCCCAACGGCACCCTCTGCCCCCCCTTGAAGGTCGAGTTAATTTTGTTTTCTATATAGAGCCAGATCACAACAGAAGTAATTTGTTCTTTTATTAAACAAACTGTAGGAGCCAGGTATGGCCTGTGTCATTCCTGTTACACACTACTAGTAGCTTAAAAAAAGTAAAATATAAACAATGTATTGACAACACTAACTTCCCAAATTGCATTCTAAATACAGTGTAATATGAAAGATTTAGTCAGTTACTGTTTCCTGAGGTAAAGGGGGATGAGTTCCAAATAAGAAGTAGAAAAACAAAGCCTTTTTGCATTGTGCTTGAGGCACTCAATCCTCTTGAGAGATAAAGACAATACTGAAGTAATGAAACACCCCCTCACTGGTTACACTATTGCTGCTCATCAAAGCACAGATCAGAGACGCTGCATCGCACCAGAAGGTTTTTAGATTGAGCATAACGACTAAATTCACAGTGACACATCGGAACGGCCAATGCAGTGGAACTTTGTCGTGGCTTTCACCCACACTTTTTTTTCTCATGCTGTGACATTTATTCACTTTTTTTTTTTCGCATTAGCATAAGTGTTGAGATACAGCATTTGTACTCACTGCTGGTTATACATCTGAGCTCATTCGGTATATATTTGAGCAAAAACACTAACTGATGCTGTGCTGTCGATACAATTTACTTAACTTCCAAGCTTAAATTTAAGAGTTTCTTGCAGTGATTTTTTACCTCAAGACAAAATATGCTCTGCAGTAACAGTGCTAGGGGTTAATTAGAGTAAGATTGTTTTTAGGTTAACATAGAGCAGATACTGTGTCTAGAAAGTGTAACAGTGGAAAAGTTTTCAGTCATGAGCATTATGAATCAGATGTGGGCAAAACAAGCTCATCAGGCTCATAAAATATTCTGGCAAAGGTAAACAAAGAGGCGTTCACGTGCGTTCATGAGCTCTTTAATTAATTGATGTGGACAGCACATGAAGTCACCATTTGGGAGTCGATCGGAGCGCATTATTCTCCACTACCGATGGTTGCATCACACTACAGTAGTAGTAAAGTAGTAGTAAAGTTCTTTGTGCGCAGTTCTGTCATCTTGAAGGTCACCTTCACCTCAAATAGTTTTTTTTTGCTTCAGTGAGGCTCGTGCTCAACCGCAATGGACTCAGTTGCGTCTTTCGTGAAACTTCATTTGGGCTGGCCTCAAATGCATCACTTGTTCGCCCTACTTTGTCTTGTTGCCTTCGTCCATAAATTAACGATCTTGCTCGCCCAAAGAAGATTCGCGCTTCGAAACGTTGAAGCTTTTCCGGGACCACCTGCACACTGGCTCTTTGGAAACATTAAGGAGGTAAGTTGGTTCTTTATAGCAGCAACTGCAACTGCGTGTATCTGTTGAATATTAGTACTGTAAGAACGTATGGGCCCTTTAGCACCTTTCAAATCAAAGTTACAAAGTGCTTTACAGTAAACACAAAAAATACAAGTAAATAAGTGCAAAAAACAGTTTTGATTCATGCCTGAGCTACCAGTATTTCTATTTACACTGTTAAATATTAAAGGGTACTTTTTACACTATTATATATTTTTGGGTTTTAAGTTTCTTTGCAGATAAATTAAAGATTCACAAAGAGCACTTTCAATTTTGATACTGGAGTAAATTTTGTGATAATGTGTTATTGATTTTTATTTAAGTACAATATTGAATGCAAGACTTAACCCTCCTGTCGTGTTCGTTTCTCCCCCCTTACTTTTGTTTTCCCGGTCAAATTTGACCGGTCTGTTTTAACTGCTCTTACATTAACAGAGAAACCATTAATCATCACCGCCAGTGGCGGCTGGTGGAAGAATTTCTTGGTAGGGCTTTGCCACATCCAATCAATTTCAGCAAACATCCCAGAATGATTTAATGCAAACACGCATTACTACTTTGCAGTTAAATATTTAACCTTTATTCCAACACGAAAAAAAGCAGTAAATAACACTTTGACAAACATGTCAGGACATCTTATTTTTGTCACCCTCACAGGCAATTCAGTATAATATAATATATATATCGTATAATAATATTCTGTATAATATAATAATATATATATCATATAATAATATTCTGTATAATATAATAATATATCATATAATAATATTCACTATAATATAAAACACACACACACACACACACATATATATATATATATATAATTATTTATGTATAACTATATATCCATTTCTCAGACAGGTGCTTCATGTCCCTCACTCCCTAACTGTCCGTGCTGGATCTGTCCCCGTTGTTTTAAAAAGCTAAATAAGTTATTAGCATGACTGCATCCTGCGAGCCAAACCTTTCCGGTGTACAGCTAGAGAAGGGCCAAATCCCAATGTCCCCCCTTACGGACTCACGGACTTTGAGGCGCGCTCCCGCGAAGTCCGTGAGGGTTTAGGGATGTCCCACTGTCAAATCATCGAGTGTTTGAGGGCTCTCTCGCAGACATTTTGAGCCCTTTATGAACCCTTTCCGTAAGTCAGCATGGTATGCTGACTTAGCCTAAGGGAATTACCCACAAATCATTGCAATATGACGTTAAACACGGGGTAACCAGTGGACGCACGGAGACGTAAAAAAAAAGGTAAACAAAGTGGACAGCTCACGTGTGTTCAGCCTGTCATAATACATTTACTCAGAAACATTAAGGGTTAAAGATGGAACAAAAAATAAACATGAAATCAGAAGATATTTATTTATTTATTCGTCAAATATTTGATTTTGTCATTGAAGCTGTTTTGACAAAAACGAGTAAATAGATTATATAAAATGACCTCTCATCTTGTGAGGAAAGAGCCTGGAAGACGTTCAAATCAGGGAGTACAATGTATAAAATAAATACCTACAATTATACATCATATTTTTTGTCGTTTTCATGGTAACGTGATATGTTGCAGCAAAGTGTTGTCCCATTCCTATTTACACCATTTCAAGCCCTCACAGTCTCTCACACTCAACCACTCACCAGGTGACGTCAGTAAGTCCTTGAGGGTTCAGGGTTTGAGGGTTTAGGGGGGACATTGGGATTTGGCCAAGCTTCGCATGTCCTGCTTCCCTTTCCCGCTAGTCTGCTGTCTGATTGTGAGGTCAGGCTGCTCTGGGATCAGCTCTTTCACCTGGAGTTTCTCCTCTCAGTTCTCGGCCAAATCCCAATGTCCCCCCTTACGGACTCACGGACTTTGAGGCGCGCTCCCGCGAAGTCCGTGAGGGTTTAGGGATGTCCCACTGTCAAATCATCGAGTGTTTGAGGGCTCTCTCGCAGACATTTTGAGCCCTTTATGAACCCTTTCCGTAAATCAGCATGGTATACTGACTTAGCCTAAGGGAATTACCCACAAATCATTGCAATGTGACGTTAAACACGGGGTAACCAGTGGACGCATGGAGACGTAAAAAAAAAGGTAAACAAAGAGGACGGATCATGTGCATTCAGCCTGTCATAATACATTTACTCAGAAACATTAAGGGTTAAAGATGGAACAAAAAATAAACATGAAATCAGAAGATATTTATTTATTTATTCGTCAAATATTTGATTTTGTCATTGAAGCTGTTTTGACAAAAACGAGTAAATAGATTATATAAAATGACTTATCTTGTGAGGAAAGAGCCTGGAAGACGTTCAAATCAGGGAGTACAAAGTATAAAATAAATACCCACAATTATACATCATGTTTTTTGTCGTTTTCATGGTAACATGATATGTTGCAGCAAAGTGCTGTCCCATTCCTATTTACACCATTTCAAGCCCTCACAGTCTCTCACACTCAACCACTTACCAGGTGACGTCAATTAAGTCCTTGAAGGTTCAGGGCTTAGGGTTTAGGGGGGACATTGGGATTTGGCCCTCCTCTCAAACGGGTCTTGGAGGAGCAGTGCTCGCGTTGGCGCTCGCCTGTAGAGACTAGTCCCGACGAGAACGGGCGGCTTGGGGCAGAACGAAATCTGCCCCAAGCTGAATCTATTTGAGGACGCTGATTGGCTAAATTGTATGTCACTCATTTATATCTCTAATCAGCATTAAAGCATCATTGGCTAAACTGCTTCATAGACCCGCCTCTTTGGGGCAGTTTCTCCAGCGCCCCAGCCAGCTGCGACATGCACACGCAGAGAGGATGTGCAGACAGGCGGAGAGGACGTGCAGGAAAAGCATATATTTACCGCAGATATCATATTTTACACATATTACTGGGTGATTCCATATTTCAAAAACACAAATATTGACAATTTGTATAGTTTATTATTATTATTAATAATATTAATGGTCAATAGAGGGCGCCCTAGCGCCCTCTATTGACCAGCCGCCACTGATCCCTATATTTTACTTAACACCTTTTTAAGATGTAAACAATGTCTCAGACTAGTGGTTTACATGAATAACTGCTGTGAATATACAAAGAATAGACATCGCTAAATTAAATGAAACTGTTGTAAGGACATTGCTGACAGGAATATAGGCCTCCCGGACTCCGCATTCCACAGACTTTTTCTAGCCTCATTGTTTGACCGATATACGCTAGAATCAACAGACCCATGTAGGCTTGGAGGTCTACCTGGTCCAATGCTCTCCACGTGTCCCCAAACACACGCCTCCCCTCCAGGTCGTTCAAATACCTAGTGTGGAGGATATCATGAGGCCTTGAGCCAATCAGATGTAAAACACAATATTTATGATTGATTAAAGTTGTAAATCGGTCAGATTTGACCCAAACACGACAGGAGGGTTAAACTTGTAATTGAGTACATTTTAATATTGTGGTTTTGCTACTTTTACTTAAATTCTGCACATTAGAGTTCAGGCGAACCAACTGTCCTCCCTCAGCTACAGGATAGACAGAGTTGGTTAAGCTTCCTATATTTGTGCATTTTTCTTTCAGTTCAAACTAGATGGGAAAGACTTGCACAGGGTTGTGAAATGGGGTCAGCACTACCCATATGCTTTCCCAATGTGGCTTGGTCCCTTTGTTTGTTACTTCAACATTCACCACCCGGATTATGTCAAAACGGTATTCACATCAACAGGTGAGTGAGCGATTATTTTTATTATTATTTTTATCTTTACTGATATCACACACAACATTGGCTACATGTTTTTATAACCAAAAGGTCAATGTAACAGAATTGTAATTTGTTTGTCTCCCAACAGAGCCAAAAGATCATTTTGCATACAGTTTCTTTGAGCCTTGGATTGGTAAGACCGCTTTGCCCTTCTCCTACTGCCTATTTCGGCACCGACAGAGTTGTTTGTTAAGGCGCGTTACTCACTGACACACGTACTTTCTGTCTCTGTCTTTAGGTGAAGGTTTATTGCTGTCAAAAGGTCAGAAGTGGTTTAGACACAGAAAGCTCTTGACCCGAGGTTTCCATTATGATGTTTTGAAACCATACATGAATCTGATGTCAGACTCTACTAAAACTATGCTGGTATGTAAATTACATTTTAGTTGTGTCAATCACAATTCATAAGTCAACACAGATTATAATGGTTTAGTAATGTTGAGATAATCTAGAGGAGAAACTTGTGTGTCAAAGTTGGTTGAGCCAATGAGTGTGTTGGAGTTTTGTTCCGTGTCCTGCGGAGATGTCACATCTGTTCTCTCACTGTTGCCAGGACAAATGGGAAAGATATGCAAACAGCAATGAGTCCTTTGACTTGTTTGAACACGTGAGCCTTATGACACTAGACGGCATCTTGAAGTGTGCCTTCAGCGACAACAGTAACTGTCAGACGGAGAGGTGAATCCATAACGAACCTTTTCACAAGTTCTGGTCTTAGTTCTCAAATGTTTGCTGCTTCAGCTGTCTGAATCATTCATCATTGAGCTTTTAATGATTGCCTACGTTCTCATTTCAGTGTAATAAATGTATACATCAAAGCAGTGTATGACATAAGTAACCTCATTAACCTGAGGCTCCGGACATTTCCATACCACAATGACCTCATTTTCTACCTCAGCCCACATGGCTTCAGATTCAGAAAAGCATGCAGGGTGGCCCACAGACATACAGGTAAGATCTTCAAACATTTGGCAAACAATTGGCAAATATCAATCACACTGGATTTGATCAATTTGCAATATAACATACCCACACTAAGCTTTTGGTATATAATCGATTATTTCACACGTTGCTGCATTTTAAGAGTTAGTCTGCAAATACTCATTCTGTGTCTTGTCCTTTTGAAGAGGAAGTCATAAGAAAGAGGAGAGAAGAACTAAAGGAGGAGAATAAGCTGGATCGCATACAGACCAAGAGAAACTTGGACTTTCTGGACATCCTTCTCTTAGCAAGAGTATGTGATATCAGCTCCCATCCACTGAATCCAGAAATGTACACATGCTCACTTTTGCACGACGTCACGACATCTGTAATAAACCACAAACCTGTAAACTGCCCTTATATACCAACTGCTACAACATCCTCTATAGAGAAAATAGTTTGAATAACAGTATTGAGTCATTTAAAGCATATACAGCCTTAGAGTAGCAGCAATCAAACTTTAAATCAGCAAACAATATACAGCCATCAGCAGCGGCATGAAGTCAAATAAATCATTTTTTTAAATAAATAAGGCAATGTTGGCCATACAAAGCTCCTGCTTGCTCTAAACACCCATGAGCTTCCAGTGTCTGACTTGCCTTAAGGTTTAACTAGTGCTCCACTAGTGATTTTCTGACCGTAGAGGCAGAATAACACGTTCTTAGATCAAAGATTGTATTGTCCTTAGGTGCAACATTTCACTAGAGAAATAGCTTTCACACCACGACTTAAAGTCATTCCAACCCGTTCAGAAGGCTGATCATAGGCCTCTTTCAATCAAAATGTTGGGTACATTTTGGAAAATATGAAACAATTTCTGTTAATATACAATAAGATACAATACGCTTCCCACTGACACCACTATAACTCAGGTACATTGTGTACCATTGCTGTTTCCCCACCCCAAAATTACCACATTGAATCTCCTCCCTCTAAACCCACTCGAGTGCTCTACCTTTGACCTTGTGAGAATTCTGTTGTCACCTGTCTCTGTGACTCACCTGACTGCCATTGTTCTTTATCTTTGTATTTTATTTGTTCTTTTACAATGGTTTCATTGTCAAGTACAGGACTTGTTTTAAAAAGTTATTTACAAATACAGTATACAGTACTAGTAGTAGTAGTGGCACATTCACAAACAGCGTGTTTATTTTGTATTTTTTTGTTTACATTTCTGTCTATTATCTCACCTTCAGGATGAGAATCAGCAAGGTCTGTTAGATGAAGATATACGAGCAGAGGTGGACACTTTCATGTTTGCGGGCCATGACACCACAGCCAGTGGCTTGTCTTTCATCCTCTACGCTCTGGCCTGCAACCCGGAACACCAGAAGCTTTGCAGGGAAGAGATCATTCAAGCTCTGGATGGCAAGGACACCTTTGCGTGGTAGGCTTACAATGTTGACAACCTTGCCACGTGCAATGCAAGTCAGTGCCAGTCAGAGTCACAACAGCTGGATTAGGTGAGCTTTAGGCTGTCACTGTTTTTGTTTAGAATATTGACAACTAATGCCTGTCTTTGTTTTAAAGGGAGCATCTCAGTCAAATTCCATACACTACAATGTGCATAAAAGAATCCCTCCGCCTTTACCCTCCTGTACCAGCAATATCCAGAATGACCACCAAACCCATGACCTTTTTTGATGGAAGGTCTTTGCCAAAAGGTTTGTTGTTACTGTTTTTGGAAAGCTCACATAGTCACATAGGGACTCAAGAGTATGTTGCCTAGGTGAAGCAGCATACTCTGGATTATATAATAACTTTGACCTCACTGGAAGAATATATAATTAACTTATATTGGTCACTTAAGTCTCAGATTGGTTTTCCATAATGGACCTTTGGCGTAAGTCATGCTTGCACAACATACAGCATGCATTAACCCTTTAACCCACATGCTTCAAATAGTTTTAGCTGGTTCCACAAAAATGTGTCTCACACTTTAATATATTAAAATGCTAGTCTATTTGCTTTAGTACACCTTGTTTTACAGTCTCTGCACAATCCAAAACCTACTTTCTTTTTTTCTCATTTGCAGGTTGTCTTATTGGAACAAGTGTGTTTGGGATTCACAGGAATGCAGCTGTCTGGGAAAACCCTGATGTAAGTCGAGAAGTCCATCCTGAGAAGTCTCTGTGAAGCGAAAGCTCACCTGTGCCGACTCCCTACATGGTGTACATAGAATCAATAATAAAAGTAAACTCGTGGTCCCTCGTTGCTGTGGTGGTCCAGCACCCTATATCTACGCGAACCCTATAGTGACCTGGTTCCAGAAGATCTGCCACTGTGTATTCTCTCACTGTATTAGGGGTGTGAGTGGGCATAGACTCGAAAGATTTTTAGGGGACAAATTAAGAAAAATGTGTGATTTATGCTCTTTCTTTTTATCTTGTGTTGAAACAGGAGTTTGACCCACTGCGTTTTCTTCCGGAGAACGTTTCCAGGAGGTCCCCACATGCATTCGTGCCCTTCTCAGCGGGGTCAAGGTATGGCCTCACCTGATCATTTGGACTGGCTCACTATGAACTAGGGCTACAACTACTCTCTTTCTAATCATTTTTCCATCTTATCAGTCTGCACAGTATGTGAATGTGTAACCCCTTTTCACCAACACTTTACAAACTAGGGTTACAGTAAACAAGAGAGCTCAGTGTAACTTTGGATCGATTCAATTCAAAACAATGAATAAACCCCAAAAGGAAATACCTTATGCAAATCTTTGGATTTTAGTAAACAACTCTTGCTACCAGCAGAAAAAAAATGCTATCATTGACTGAACACGGATTTCACGGGGCGAACGGGAGAACTTCTAGGCTACAAACAAATCACTGTCCAGTGCGCTGTATCTCCTTTGATCCATTTATTCCCTTTAACATTGTCACCACAGCATTAAATCAGCATTGTTTAATCTTATTCCTACCAATGAATCTGAGCATGCCAGTCACGCACCAACAGGTTACAGAACACAACAGGATAAAACACTGTTAGCTTCCCTTCCACACACACCTGATCACCAAGCGTTTACATATATACACCTAACCCTCACCCTCTACATTAATGCTCCACCCTGTGTTCAATATCAGAACTGCGTGTATAAATTCACCTTGCGTTTCCCTCAAAGATAGAATAAAAAACGACATTATGGCTCCAACAACTTAATTTAGCAAAGGATTCATTTTTAGAAATTGTGACAACATATGTCTGAGCAAACAGAGGAAAACTCTATTAAACCAAAAAAACTGAGCATGGGCTCTAGGGGTGCAACGGATCACAAACCTCACGGTTCGGTTCGGATCACGGTTCTTGAGTCACGGTTCGGATCATTTTTCGGATCAACAAAGAAATAAATAAATACAATTAAAACATTCAAGAATATTCAATTCTGTTTAAGTGCAACATGAGGTATGTTGATGCCCTCGTCCTTTGATCAATATTGAAAGAATATGTGAGCTAGCTTCCACTGTTTCAACTGAACTGAACTGCTCGGCAACAACTTGGGTCTGTGTTTACTTCCTGTCAGGTTATGTCATTCAAATACACAATAATGTTTACCATTACTGTGACATTATTTTCAAAAAGATGAGAATATCTCCATTGTCTGGGGAGAGGGTAGACCTTTCTGTAGTGACTGTTACTACTGGGGCTGTCTAGTTCCACTCTGATGCTTCTGTCAGCACCTGCACCAGGTGCGTGTCTGTGTGACCCTCACAGAGGGGGCGTGTCTACAGCACCGGACTATGAATCACTCCGCCGTGGTGAAAGCGGTCACAGTGTTTCCTTGTCGTATGTCTTTCTTTTTAATTAAATAACGCCTACATACCGTAACGGTTTTGTCCACCACCCTTATCCGTCATTATACTTTACAGGGAAGACAAAATGATCCCAAACTTGTGACTTAAATGACCCGGGGGCTTCTGAAGTTCCTCCGCTCGCCGTTAAATGCTTTTAACCTGCTCCGTTCACGTGAACACATGCTTTATATCTGTTCACTGACACTTTGCATTGATATTCGGGGACTTGTTACTTGAAAAGGAACAGCAGCAGTAAAACTGTATTACACACTATGAGGATTACACTGTAAAAAAAAAATATATATATATACTCCGCGGTTCACGAGTGATCCGAACCGTGAGGGGTGACCCGAACGGATCACGGATCGACCCGTGATCCGTTACACCACTAATGGGCTCCATGTTATCCACATTTACAGCATGGCTAGTACCATATCTTTTTGTCATTATGTCAACCCACATCCAAAAATAATAAGAATAATAACGAGTACAATTTCAATAGGGCCTTCGCTGGCCCGACGTTGCTCGGGCCCTAATTAGTAAATACTGACTGTTGATTTAAATTTCAACCACCCTTGTTTTGTTTTTTTAACTTTAAATTCACTCGTTATGGCATGTTGCTGTCCTCTTATGTTGCATTTCATTTTTCATATTGTTTCTGTTTTCCCCACTCAGAAACTGCATTGGTCAGAACTTTGCCATGAATGAGCTGAAAGTGGTGACGGCCCTGACACTGAAGAGATACCAGCTGATAGAGGAACCCACTCAGAAACCCAAGTTAATTGCTAGAGTGGTGCTTCGCTCAATCAATGGCATCCACATCAAGATCAAACCTGTAGACCCACATGGGTAAATGCAAAAAGGGTAAATGGTCAACCTGAATGAAGAACGTTAACACTGACATAGAATCACTAACGGATAATAATGAAATAGATAACTCTAAAGTATTTTATTTAGTGAGTGAACATTTTGGGTTAGAAATTACTTGCTGAAAAAGTTGTTTGTATTTTAGAATCATTGTCTCACACTGGAACGGTTTAACATGTGAAAAAAAGAATAAGACCTATATTGTGGCAGGACTTTTGCACCAAATCAGTTTGAAATAATTTCTTCATTTGTAAATGCACCATGATATAGTTTGTGGTTCTGTTTTTGTAGTGGTTGATGGGTGTTAGGAACAGGTAAAAGCACCAAAAGGTTTAGCTGATTTCTTTTCATGAGAATGTACCCAGCTAGCATTTTTCCGTTGAAAAGACGTTTAACCCTTGTGTTGTCCTGGGGCTAGGGTTCAAAAGGACCTTTTGAACCCTAGCCCTTTTTTTGGCTTCTGCTCGAAAATACTATACCCATACTCAAAGGGGCCTTACTCTCTAACTACAAGGTCTATTTTAATAATTCCAATGGATTAATAACACTCAAGGGGGTGAGCTTTGGTGAGAGGTGTAAATATTGTGTATATGTTAATTTCTTCATTTGTAAGTGCACCATGATCTAGTTTGTGGTTCTGTTTTTGTAGTGGTTGATAGGTGTTAGGAACAGGTCAAAGCACCAAAAGGTTTTTCTTGTGTTCATGAGAATGTAACATGCACTTTCACACTACTGATCAAAGAATAAAGTTCTGAAACATTCACTTTTGTCTGTGCTACATGAACTCATTTGAATCAGGACCAAAGTACTCCTGAGGTATCTGGTCAATGAATATCTCCAGAATTAAGTGTGAGGAACTCTTTGTTTCCGGTCTGTTTGCTTAGAGGCCATCGAATCCCTTACCTTCAGAAGACCTTTCAGGGAATACAGATGCAATTCAACATTTAATCACAGCTGAAAACACTGCAGAGAGCTTTGAGTCAAAAGTAATTCATTTTTTATTTACAGTCATATGATTACAAAATCCACAAGGACAAAAAGTCACCAGCACAGTTTGTAAAAGTGAAACACCTCGTCTTTTGTTGATTTCTGATCTCCAACCTTTCACTTATAAGATCCCATGAAAACGGCTCGTCTTTAGTGCTATACCAAAGAAGAACTTAAAAAGTCCAACCGTTACCATCTGATCTTTCTGCATGTTCCATCAACTCGACCTTCCTCTCTTATAACTACTTGCCTCTTTGTTTAAAATAAGATTGACAGCTTGCAGTCCGATACCTCTCTCAAAAGGGAACACCAATTAAGTGAGAATACCACTTCATGGGACCTTTACATTTGGGAATTACAACCAGTTACATAATGTTCCAAATGTGTGACATGAATAACTGATATTCTGTTACTGTGCAAAGATGGTTCCTATGGCTCAAGTCAGTTCGGGGCAAACTAAATATGAAAAGTTCACTGTATAAACGGCACTGTAGTCTTCTGCAAGAGAAAGTTATTAACACGCTACATGACCATCAAAACATACTAAATCCAAACCTTTTGTGTTTTGACGAGCATTTCTTAAATTTTGCAGCCGAGTTGGTATTTGTTACTGTGCTGCCGTTCCAATTTAAAACTATATTCTGTTCCTACATAATAGTCCAATTAACTGCCAACATAGAAAACTGTAAAATTCTTGTATTTACAGTATACTACAAACCATTTAAAACTCAATATATATTAGAAAAAGATGTGATCGACATGCTGTTTGGACAGGGCAAGTGGCTTTTATCTGCAGAAGAATCCAAATCAGTAACGACAAGTTTGCATCATCACTTTCACGAGATGCCGCGGAGATTTTGAAATGTTGAGGTTGGTGCAACAGGCCATAAGCAATAGTAGCTGCAAGTCTGCAGCTAGAGCTCATTGACAACTTTGACCATTGTGCACAAGTCACCATCTAGTGGCTTGTTGGACAAATACAACACACTTGAGTTGATGTCCTATTGGTCTAACCCATGTAATGGAAAGGCTTCACGTTATATTAAGAGGTTTTTCAAAATAAAAAGCAGCCCTGCGTTTTGATAGAAACTGACTTCATGTCTGGATTCTGTGACTTTCCTCACAGTAAAATATTTAATTTAAAAAATGTTTTGCCATTTGTTTAACAGCATTATCAAAACACTGACGGAGTGAAAAAAATGTTGAAAAAGTGATTAGTAAAAAAAAAAAACACAACTCAACAACCAAAACATATCCATGTAGCCCGTCACTCACAGACAAACGTAGGCAACCGCACCTCTGAGGCTCAAATGCTAACTGCCAAGCGTTGTACATTGATGTTAATTGTGTTTGCTATCAAACTTCTGCTGTATTCCTGCCAACTTATCAACTTCTGACATAGCAATGTTGGTGATATCTTGTGACAGACCACAAAGAAACTGTGTGGTGCCTTTTTTTTTTTGTGATGACAATGAGTAACACGACAAATAAAAAATAAAAAAAACTAGATTGAGATGTGAATGACTCCCCCTCTGCCAGGTCACAGTCCCTGCTGTATCTGCTGGTAACCTGAGAGTCAGCAGCTTTGAGAAACTGTTAGATGAGTAGTGAAGGGGTGGGTTTCTTCCCCGGCCAAGCTTCTTTGGCATACTTCTTTTTGCGTGGCTCGTTGTGTGTCTCTGGTAGGTAGGGGGCTGTGATGGGGGTGGGGTTGAGTGTGACGGGGGGCTGGGGAGCCTCTGGGGCCAGGTCCACCTCGGGCGCCGGGTTGGGGAAGGGCAGAGGAAGCCCTCCCTGCATAGCAGCACCTCCTGGAGCACCTGTTGGCTGGTTCTCGTGACTGGTGGGGGGCAAGTCCCCATAGAGACCACCACCCAAGCTGTAGCCGTGGATGCGCTTTGAAGTCAGGTCGTCGAGACCAAGGGTGTTGTGACCCTCTAATCTGCGTTTCTGCGGCACAGAGGACAGTGTATTAACATCACCGGTTATATATATTCCAAGTCATATTTTTGCTGAAACATAGCACTGGTATTGTGCTGTGTGACATAAAAGCTTACCTTGATGGGGATGACCGCAGTCTGCACCATGTTTCTAAACCGTCCCACCGAGGGGTCTATATCCTCTGTAAGTATTAAAAATAACAAGTGTTAAAATGTATCGAGGAATGTTTTTGTTTCCTAAAAGAAGAATAGTAGACATGCACATATCTTCTCCCATAGCTTTAACACATATGACATAGCTTGGTTATATATTTACAGCATCATGGGAGGCCCCTCACTGCAAAAACCCATTCAAAATAATTAAACAAATGACTTAGTGGGGCCAAATTTGATATTCAGAGCATTAATATAGCTGCAAACAAGTGGTGGAGTAACCTGATCAGAGAATGAAGGCGCTGTGTGTGTTGCAATTCGAGCTTCTCCTTGATTTGGTGACGCAGTTGGGCCCGGCAGCGCATGCTTTTAGCGAAGGTTTGTGCACGAGAGTGCGCCCCACTAGCAAGTTCACCCACCCTCCAGTTCCTTCTCAGCTAAATACTGTTAGCTCTGTCTGCACTTTAGTTGGAGTTTGCACTGTTAGCTGCCTGCGCAACTATATTAACGTTAAGAGCCGTTGATAAGCAATAGAAAGGCTCCAAACCTCGTAGAAAGCACCTTTAATATGTTTACTGCCTGTAAACAACTTGGATGAGGTCCAAAGTAAAATCCCCTAAAGGTCCTCTTCAGTTACATGCTGTAAAACCTCCACACAAAGAATCTTGAATTCTTCATACCTGGGTTAATGATGGAGTCGTCCTCATTGAAGGTAACTCTGGAGTTCCTCCGCTTCCTCTTAGGCCTCTGGATTTCCAGGTTACCCTCCTCAATAGTCAGTAAGGAGATGCGCTTGTTGTGAGCCGTGTTGAACTCCGTCAGGTTCTGGCAGGATGCAGACAGGCATTGATATCAAGATATTACTAATGTTACACTTCATGAAGCCTATTAGCAGTCTACCTTGTGGGCAACAAATGTGATGATTAAGAGACAAGGTGCAGCCATTTTCTTTCCCCCTTTATGTAATTCATATTTGAGAGCACGAGAATATTGTTGTTATCGAGAAACTTTACGTACCTCCAGCTCCGTCTCTTCCTCTGGAAGCCCGAGCAGTCCTTTCAGCTCCTCATCCTCTCCCGTCTTGCTGTCCCCAGTGCCGGCGGTGCCTTGGGTCTGGGGTTTCTCTCTGATGGTGTAGGTCCTTGTTGAGGCCCCAAAAGATACCGTAGAGTCTATGGGAACTTGCTGAGGCTTGTGTGCCTCCAGACGGATGTGTCCCAGGAAAGTACCGTGGGCTAAAATGGCGAAAATCAAATAAAGTGGTTTGCAAATGTTAAGACAGAATGTTACATTACCGTGGACGGACACTGGTTCTAAATACAACACGAGTATCCAAGTGTGATTGTGAGTGATGTCTTACTGCTGTTCAGGTCTATGAGAAAGAGCCTTTTCAGGTGTTTGTGGTAGACCAGGGCAGCGTGTACACGTGAGCATGACTGATGGTCGATGGTGAAGTCACACCAGTCCGGGTTCCTTCCAAACAAGTAGTACTTCTTTTCATCTATGATCAGTTTCTACGGGAAGAGACAGTTTCGGTGAATCGAGGTCTTTCAAACAACCGGTTAACAGGTGATGTAAAACGTCTTTGTGCCTCTGAGCCATAACCGAACAGTGTTTCTTCTCACTGAAAGGCATAAATATCAGGGCTTATTCTGCTCTCGCACTGTTTGAAGCCATGAAGCCAAAGAAAGTCCCAGAGTGCAACACACCTGGGACAGAGTGGAACGTCAGGCTTGTATCTGGTGCATTCAACTAATTTACATAGTCAAATAGCAAAGTTACCTCCATCAGTTTGTCTCCCTTCATCACGTCTAGGTGGAGCCCCTGAGGCGGCTTGCCTGCCCTGAAAGACAACACTTGGTGAACGTTTTGAACATTTACAAAGTCTACAATCTGAGCATTTGTGCAGTGTTGATCATTACAACAAATCAATAGCTTAGCTTTGTTTCTCTTGACATGCATGAAGGTTTATTCATAATAAACGAGTGCTTGCACGGTGGACCTGTACGTTAGTCCTCTCATGGAAACGTTTGTAACGTTAGCGGTCGTCATCTATTGCAATGCTATTAAAGACCAAGACGAAGGCAAATAAATGTTTAAAAAACGCACTATCAATACCACTTAACCCATTCTGCTCATAACAGACACCCTTAACCTTAACACGTGAAGCATTTCCTTGTAGAAACGACAATACAACCTAACGCCATTTGTAAATGAGTACCAACGTGAACGAGTTAGCTTGCTAGCTTGCTTAGTTGCTAACGCTAGCAACAGTTACTACAAGCTTATCTCTGCGTAAAAGATCAGTCATATGAATGAGTGAACGCTGCTTTGCTCATTTGCATCTGGTATTGCATTACAAACAACTTCAGCATGTGGATTTTCTCACCATGATGGACAATCAAAAGGAGGAGCACTTTCTTTGCTTATTTTAGTCGCCATCTTGCCTCATCTTCTCATAGCCGAAGTGCATGCTGGGTAAACGTCACTTTGGGTTACTGGGAGTTGCTGTCTTCCAATTCTAACACATCACATCCAAAGTAGAACACCGAATGGATTCATTAAAATACATTATGTCCACACAGTTTAGACTGAAATTGGGTCAAATTATCACTGTGCTAACATCAAGTGGGGGCAATCAAAGTGAACAAGAACAACTTTTAATTCCCTGAACAACCACTAGGGGTTCTCAGAGCCCAGATATATGATTCTAGACAGGCATGCTGCAATACAATGTTTTTTGAAATGTGTCTGATTCGCGTTGTTGTGGAGAGATAATGGTTTGAGAGTGAGGGGCTGCCTTGTCAGGTCACAGAGGTGGGAGGATGCCTAGTTTATTCTACAGGAAGTGAGGGGGTTGTCTTTTTCTACTATAAGTGGTTTAACTAGTTTGAGAGGGTATATTCCCTGCATGAAAGATGTGTCACAGCACACTTTGAAGAGCACTGGAAGGTTGTATTTGGAAAGAAGTGTGGTACAGTTCCCTAAAAGCTCAGGGAATCCCTTTTGTGGCTCGGCTGGGATAAACATGTCAAGTATCAACCATTATTGTTGTGTTTTGTTACACAGCGCTGACGCCAAAACACAACAATCTCAGTTTGTGTTTGGCCAAGTTGTCCCATGTTGATATTCAAAAACAAGATTACTTTATAGAGAACAATTAAATGTGTCCATTTGAGAGTGGAGTATGTTATCCCTCAATCAGAACCAGAACCGTTTATTGCCAAGTACGTTACACATACAAGGAATTTGACTTGGTGAATGGTGCATAACAATAAAAAAAAGAGTTGTGTGTTATGTGTGCACATAACAAATGTTTTTACTTCTAAAACACACGCACACAAACACAAACATGACACATTTCCTAATAAGGGTATATATCCTGGAGTATCTTGGTCTATGTGCTTTGGGTAATTATTGGGTGTTAATGCTGCAATCAAATGAATAACAGAATAATAACTTTGACATCTTCTTTCACAACTCAAAGTCATATCACTTGTCCTCCGCCTGTAAAAATGCAAGCATTGTGCAAACAGCTCCTGTGACTTCCTCATTCACATTTGTGGTTTTTGACTGAGAAAGCAACCTCCTTTTATGCTCCACTTGACATTTGCTGTCTGCCTTCACTTTTGATCGCAGCACACTGAGGCAACAGTGATGGCAGACTCGATTGCTTTGCCACTTCAACAACTGATTGCTTCATTTGACAACTCTTGTCTGCCAAAAATTCTACAAGTTTGCTCTGGAGTGTATTTCCAAGGTAGGCATTTGATTGCATTGTTGGTTGTGAACGGAAACTGTGAGGACAAAGGAGATTAGAGATTATCTGAAGAGATTAGATCACTACAAATCCTAACCTGTCTGGATATCCGTTTTGTGTCATTGTATCTATTGCATACATTTGTATATATATAGTAGGCTACGTTTCCTTCTTTTCTCAACCCCAAATCAGACGTTATTGTTGCCAAATAAGACACATTTGTTTTAGTTGAAAGGTTTTTATTGCTCATGAAAGGTAATTATACATATTTTGTATTAGTTTAGTTGTTAATTGTTATATAACCCTGATATACCTGCTCATTACTGATCTTGTTATTTAGTTCCTTCTTTGGTCAACTTCTCAATCTCCGTTTCACAGGGTCTATATATGAACTTTCTGGGAGTGAAGTGAGCTTTTCTACTGGGGATCTAATAAAGGTTATTAGCATTGAGCTCCTGTCAGTTTGCTGCGAAGACATCGACAACAATGAGACGTTTGAGCTGCCTATCAACCACACAGGTTGGTCTTTAGACACGATTCTTGTGAGAACGGCTCGTATTGCTTCATAGATGCCCGCTGACACTTGGCGCTGTTCCTCAGGTTTGTTCAAGGTTGTTCCAGATGAGATGCCGTACGGTACCATCGAGGAGATGGTGAGCCTGAGGCCCGTGGGCCTGGAATCCTGCCTTCCCTTCTCGTTCACCAGCCGCTCCAAGATCAGCGTTGGCGATTTCACACTGGGGGCCGACAGAGCTTTGACGGTGCTGTCCATTGAGCGGCATGAGGGCGAGGAGGATCGGGTGCGCTGCCACGTTCGAGGACAACAGGAAGCCTCCGCAGAAGTGTGTATCCCAATGTCTTCCCAAGGGGAGTTCAGAGAGTGCGAAAACGAGGAGCGCTTCACTCTGCGGGAGATCATGTCCTCGCCCAGCCTGCGCAGTCGACAGTTTCGCTTCGTCAACACCACCAAGTGTGAACGGTCCCTTGTCCTCAGCCCAATATACCAGGTCCACGCCATCATGAGCAGTGAGAATAACTTATTTTCATTTTCTTATCTGTTATCTGTATATTGCAAACAGATTATATTCACATCGTTTATCTGGTCAAAATGTATTAATTTTTTTGTGAGTAAATTACCCTTCCCCTTTTTTTGTAAGTTGCTTACATGTGTCCTCGACTGCTCCTAAATGCTTTTCTGTTGCCTGTTTGTTTGTTCATATATCGTCAAGGTGGCCGGCTTATTTGCCCGTTCTTTCATCTCTTTCCTCTCTACTTTAAAAAAAAAATATATATTTTCAAATGATCTTTTTTAATGACATTGTTATCCTTATGACGATGATTATGATTATAATTATTTGTATTATAATTGTTCTTCTTTCTCATTGTGTGTCAATCACAGTGGAATGTGGTTTTGGT
Source organism: Leptoclinus maculatus (assembly GCA_032191485.1). Lineage (NCBI taxonomy): Eukaryota > Metazoa > Chordata > Actinopteri > Perciformes > Stichaeidae > Leptoclinus > Leptoclinus maculatus. The sequence goes on along the minus strand of JAVDOI010000008.1, from coordinate 5,803,143 downwards.
TTACTCAAGGATAAGATCTTAAAAACCCAATGATTAATCATTAATCAGTATCATTAAAAGTTTTACACTGTATACTTTTACTAGTTATATTTTTGCTGATAGTACAGGTTCTAAATATATCCTCCGTCACTGAAGAAACACACTGTACTTCATCAAGTTCCTCTTCTACATTTATTAACATCATTTCTCTAATTTTTTTTGTACAGTGAGGAAAAACATCTTCAAGTTTCCGTCCAGCTTAGAGGTGGATGTGGTCGATGTCACCGAGATGTGCAATGACGTGAATTTTGTGACCCCACTCAGTCTGACGGAGGTCCTTTCCCAGCCGGAGGAATCCTTCCCGACAGTAGTAGAGATATTGGAGGGCCCAGAAACCCGCTCTCTGTTCAGGTGCAGCTGGCTGCCAGAACTTAGCAAGAACAGCCACCTGGTTTTCCACAAGATAGGAACATCTGCCATGGTTTTAATATCCAGCTTGAAGAGCCGAAAGACACAGCAGTACTTCCTGGTATCTCAGCAATATGGTGGACGATTACGGAGGCGGCCAAGAGAGTTTAATTCAGTGTACGAGCTGTATGTCGCTTCAATCCAGGCACCGGGTCTGAAGGTGGGTGTAACAAGGAGCTGTGAGGAAGATGAGGAGGAAGGCCTGCCTGCCCTCAGTGTGGGCGAACAGCTGGAGGTTGTTCGCTGCGAAGCGATGGAGTTGCCTTGTGATAGCAGCCGGGGACAGAAGCAGGTCATCGAGGCTCTTTTGTGTCAGCGTCTCCAAGAGCCAGATGATGATGATGATGATGATGATGAAGAAAAGGAGGTCAAGCAGGGGGATGAGAGAGAGGAGATCTTTCTGCCTCTGTACATGCAGGGTCACTTTGTGGAGGTGATCGCCGATAACAAGAAGTACAGACTCAAAGACTTGGGTAAGCAGTTTAGTTTGCCGCTGGATGTGAAAGTGGTGAGCCGGGATACCGAACTCGAGACTGATCCCCTGTTTGGGTTTGCATGTCTCAGAATAGAGGAGGCCCTGTTAGAGCCCACCATACAGGCAAGCTTTCTGCACAGGCCAGACCACTGTTTCGAGATCCCAACCCAGTGGCTCTCCATGTCCGTCTCTTTTACCCAGGACGCCCTGCCATGGGCCAGCGGTCAGCCACCTAAGTGCCACGTGGATCGGGTTACTGAGGTGACAGACACGTTCCTTTATGAATTTCGCAAACAGGGGAAGTCAGATGCAGCTCCTCCGCCTCGACCACCAAAGCGAACTCCGTCATCTTCGAAGTCATCCAAAAAATGCATGAAGAAAACATCCAAGGCAGGCAAGTCCAAGAGCGTCCCAACCAACGAGTTAGCCGATTTGACTTTGAATAGCAAAAGAAGGCCCCCAGCTCCTCCACCTCCAGTAAGTATGGCTTTGCATACATGTATGACAGTCCTGCAAGCTATTTAGAATCTATTGTGGTTGAGATGAGGTCGCGTGTCTCATCTCACGCTGTAAAACACACCACAGTGTTTGTCACATTTTCTGACACATTTTCTCACATTTTCTCACATTGTGAGAAAATGTGTCACAAAAAAATAAAAATAAAATAAAGTGTCACATTATTTCCTGAATGTGACATTCAGGAAATCTTATTCCGGTCAGAAACGGCAGGCTATGCAAATACATGATGCTTCCACTTTTTGCTGTGGTAAAGAAGGCGTGCATGTAATAAAGCTGAATGTTTCTGACTTCCTCTAATCGTGCAGGCTATCTTGGACGATCAACCTCCTCCACTTGTACCCCGAAAGCACGCATCAGCTGAAGGGACAACAGGCAAGGCTCTGCCAAACACTTATGTGGAAATGGAGGAGTCGAAGAAAAAAGGTGAAGCAAGCTCTTACTGCAGACTCTTATCGCATAGATTACAGCCATACTGGCAACACTTAAAGGACAATTCTGACATTATTCTATCCTTTTTATTAAGACCAAACCAACAATTCTTTAAAAAAATGCTATGTTACTAATTAATACAGAGGGACACTGTAGTTTGTAGCAAATGTTACTCCGTGGTGCATTCGTTTGGGACGACTTTTGGATACAGATTAATACACATTTGATGCTCTAGTAGGTATTTATGGCACCACTGATTGATTAACTGTAACCCTTCTTCTTCTTCTTCTTAAAGTAAATCTGTGTGAAATCGCAGCAGATGTGGACAGCGACCATGACTATGAAACTGTGGATGAGACCTTCGCAATGGTAATGAAGAAAGCAAAAGACAATGTCTTGTATTACTAAAGTTTAGCAAAACCGCAGCAGCAGAATATCTCATATGGGTGGCTGAAGTTAAGAATGGCAAAGGAGAATGTTATATTGCAGTTTTTAAGCTCTTATCTCGAATAATTGTATTTTATTGTACCAATGTGGCATAGACTTATATTAACCAAGCAACCTGTCTATGCAATCCTAAATATTGTTTGCAGAAAATACCATTATATTGTGCAATTCTTAACAGTTCTTTAGTCCATCCTGGAGCATCAGCAACACCTTCCAGTATAATAGTCAAATCACAACACAACACAACACCACAAACAGCCTTGAAAATGACCAGAGTTGAATCATTACCTTGTTGCCTCAGAGTAATGCATATTTATAAGCTTCCCAGAGTATTACATTTTATTGTACAGGCATTTGATGATGTATGTGGAAACCTCCTATAGTATCAACATATAAATACAAACTCTAAAGAGAAAAGGCTGAAACCAGTCTGGGAGGCACGAGTCTCCGTTAAATGTGTAGCTTCTCACATGCATGGCCATGTAATGGTAAAACAATAGCAGCAGGTCTCACAGCAAACTAATGATCCGAGTACAAAAAGGTCCCACACACAGTATCAAATCCTATTTTTACTTCTTTTTGTGTGTTGTGAAATGATGGTTTTGACTCACTGCCAAAGAAATATCAAAAGGACAAATTAAGTTTATGTACTCTCCATTTATTTCAAGGTTGGAACCATTTCTTTCAATACCATACTGTAGATTCATTTGTCTGGACTTTTGTTTTGTATTTAAGAGATGTATCATCACTATTAAAGTGGCTTCAGAATCAACTCAGACCTATGTGGTTTATTCAAATTTGATTTGCAGCTGTGAACCAGTGCAACCTTGTTGACAGATGTTGGTCTACATTTCTTTCATCCCGCCCCAACTGAATTTGCCACAGGTGGACTTAATCAAGACAGACATCTAAAGTGTGACCCTAAGATACCAGTTGCAAAATAGTTACAAGTTACACATGTATATGAAAAATGTCTGCATTTACATGTTAAAAAATGTGCACAAATTGCTTGTTTGTCACAGGGAAACAGGGGTTGTAATCATCTCAAGTGAAGGTTAAATAAAACAAAATGTGGAAAGGTGAAAGGGCCGTAACAATTTCTAAGCCCACTGTACAGACAACATTATTAAGTTTGAATAATATAACTTAAAAAGTGTATGTTTAAATTATGAAACAAGACTTCCTGGTAGACGACCCAACTGTATTTTGTATAATCTTTTAATTTTGGCAAAAGTAAAGTTACATAGACAAAAACATATTGAGTACCGACGTTTCCAAATATTAAAAATTACAAAATGCTTTAACAATGGAGGTGAGAAAAACAGAATAACAGTATTAACAACGGCTTCCACAACAGCAACACCTTTGGGACTTGCAAAATAGCAGAAGTGATCTCAGGATGACAGGAAAGGGTCTCGCCAAACCTAAACCATGTGTTCTTCAACTAACGCCAACCACAGAACCTGAACAGAGAAAGGATTCTCCGGATGTCACTCAGGGCCGAGAGGTTGTGATTCAGTTGTTCTAATACGTATTGACTAGTATCACATTAAACTCAGATAACTGGTGACAGGACATGAAGGAGTCTATTCGTCGTTGTCTGTTGATTTGTAGTGATCTTCGTCGATGGTGGAGAAGATGTGACCTTCGTTGCTTAGGAATTCCACTGCTTGCCTGTTTAAGCACAAAGGGAGATATGAATATGTATTATCTTTTTATATATAAACACAGTGAAAATCATGAATTCAGTGTCAATGAGCCATCTCCCGAAAGTCACCCGATAATATCGTTAATTCAATGCTCTGCCGATCATCTCAGGGAGAAGTCGTTAATAGTAACTGACTTTACTTTCCAAATTCACCACAGTGTAAATATTATGTTACGGGTTGTCCCTTTACGACTTGCAGCGGAACTTTGCTTACTTTATGACATTCATGCTCATGATTCCGAGTCTCTGCTTCAGCTCCTGAATGCTGATGCCCTTTGCGTCGTGGCAGCCTCTTATCAAACTCAGCACCTTGTGACAAAAAACGACATATTAGAAAACATGCACACAGCCTCAAACTGCAAACACACACAAAAAAAAATGTCTGAGTAAACTATTTTCATGTCATTCATTGCTATAATAAGGAGGGACAGGAAGTGAGAGAAACTGAGCATCGTGTGGTGCAACTTCTTTCTGTGTGCATATGTGAAAAGGCAAATATAAAAATCAAATATTCATTTCTAGATACCGTTTTTGTCCATTGTTTTCTCGTAATTAAGGAACTTGATTATGACCTATTGATTACAAAGTCTAACTTCTCTCTAATGGTCAAAAGTCCATAAATTAGCGTTAACAGTCAAATTCATTCATGACAATTTAAAAGTCGTGTATTGTAAAATCTGAACATCAACACATCATTTAGGCTCACCTGGTTCTGGTTTGGGCTTAACCCATTGTTAACCATGTCGATGGCTCCTTCATAGCTCCCTCCCTTGCTCTCCATGGCCGGTCGAGAGATCGGCGTGACGTCACTGCCCGTTCCTCCTCCTCCAGCACTCGACTGAAAGAGAAACAAAACAAAAGCTGTGGTCACTGTTTCTCGTTAACAAAACAAAGATAGAAGATGCATACTTAGAAATGTGAAACGAGCTAAATCCAGTCCTGCGAAGAAAAAGGCCTGAGAACAGCAAATGTACTACATAACAGTGTTTTACTGTATACTCTCCTCACAGAAGAGTTGTACAACAAACATCATGTTTGTTCTTTTCAGCTTCACATTGACGTGTGCGAGTGTTTTTGCCAGCTCATCAGTATCTTTAAAGTGATGGGATGTTCATACTAGATGAGTTTCTCAATGCTAACTTAAACAGGACCCGATAGACTGATAGCTAAGGTTTACGTTTAAGATGTCTCACCGTGGCTTGAGGTTTGCCGAGCGCCAAGTGCGCTTGAACAACCTCCAGCATGTGCGAGGTGATTTCATTCATGTCCTCCAGGGGCCTGACACCGAACGCCACGACAGATCTGTGGTTCTGAGGACGACAAAAGGTTCACACTCAAGTAAATTTAGAAAACGGCCGAATTCACAGAGAAGCTGTTGGCTAGAAATTACAATATCACAAGAACACAACCGCTCATGAAAATAGCTTATCTGCCAAAATGTCAAGTGGGGACACGGCTTCACAAGAGATCACAAAGCTGTGGTTCCTCTTTGTTTCTAGATACTGTGGAGAGGGTTTTTTAAAAAAAACAGGAAACTCACCTGAAAGGATCGCAGGTTGCCAGAGACTTTGACATATGTGCCCGGAGGCAGGACAGTGCTGTCCACACCGGGGTCCTATAGACACACCAAAACAACAGCGTTGCTAAGAGGCTTGATTCGAGTAGTTTACCAAAAAAAAGTTTCTGAACAGGAACTAAAACAACGTTCTGCTTTTTACTGTGTTTACTTGTGGCAAAATGTGTGGGATTATTGGTCAGGGTGTTGGTCTTCCATTCTGCTGGTATGACCGTCTCTATCGTTGCTTAATCCACTCATTCTATGTCTTTCATGTATATATTGTACATTTTACAAAAACATGCACATTGATGTTGGCTTGTCACCACTTCTGTATCTGTGATGTTATCTTTTTAAATTCTTGCCAGAAGTCCTTCAGGTTTAACCAGAAATGAACAGCAATGATTGTTAAACTACCAACCAAGCGATCAAATGATCTCACGTCCAAAAATAAACTAGTTCTCCTTATATGTGCCAACAACCTCAGTCGAACAGGAAACCACCAAGATTGTGTCATTGTGCCAAGTGTTTATATTTTACAGTCAAATGATTCATGCTTCCATCACAAGTCATTGAGATTTAATACAGCAGCGTTGCTTAAATTGTTTGTGCGAGGATAAAAGCCCCGTCACTCACCTCCGTGTCCACCCACTGCTTCACGTCCATGGGAGCACCGGTCATGTCGTCGACCTTGTACTGGATGTTGGTCATGGATTTGTCTGTGCTCCTGATGATACCCACGATGGTGACCTAAAAACACAGAACACGAACAGTGAGATCAACAAAAAGTGCCTTACAGATTATGTCCATTTGAATGCTGAAATAAGCAGTTGATAACTAATCTGACAACTAGGGATGTTACGAACAACTATTTTAATAATTGGCTGATCTGATGATTATTTTCTTGATTAGTCATTGTTCTCTATGAAATGTCAGCAGTCCAAACCATCTAGATCAGAGGTCTTCAACGAGGAGGTCCGCGAAATTTTTGGTTGATTAGACAATTTTTTATTTCCAAACATGAATCTGTCCATTATTTTAATAGTTCAGTATTGTATGCAAGATAACAGGTATGTTTATGCATGGCAGTGGCACTAATAGGCCATCACTCATTTTCATTTCCACATTTATGTTTAAAATGAAAACATCAATTTGAATAGCTTGTATGCATGATTATCATGCAATTGACAGACAATGTTGATATTGGCATTGGTATCAGTTGACAAGGTATGTTTATAAATGGCAGGGGCACGGCCACCCTACTCACTGTACCTTGCACATGTTTAAAATAAAAACATGAATATATGAACCTGTGTATTATTTGAATAGCTTAGTATTGAATGCACAATAACAAGGTATGTTTATACATGGCACTAGGCCCAGTTTAATATAAAACACAATTTTATACAATATATAAAGTCGGGGGTCCCTGCTCCATCTCTCTATCAGTTTGGGGGTCTTTGGCCTGAAAAACGTTGAAGACCCCTGATCTAGATATTCAGTTTACTATAATATGACACCAAACCATCACCATTTGAGAAACTATAACTTGTAAATGTTTGGCTTTTTGGCTTGAGAAATGATTGAAATAATGGAATTAAATATCAAAATAGTTGCAGATAGTATGTCTGTCGCTCGACTCTCTGATTAATCAACAAATCATTCCAGCTTTCTGTTGTCTCTTGTTGAATATTTTTGAGCTTTGGACTGTGGTTGTTGTCATGTTGTGCCACTATGCAGTCTCTGCTTTGCTTGTTCTCACCTGAGCAACTTCAACGTCTCCTACTTTGAAGGCCTCGTCCACCTGGGAGGCAGACATCAGCTGAGAAACTGTGCAGGGGATTATCTGTGAGGCCCGGGTTCTCTGCAAAACACGTCAGTAGTCCATCAGTACACGAAGAGATGTCAACAAAAGCTTTTGATAGGCTGATGAACTTCATCTATTCAGAATATGAATGTGCAATTTAAGGGATGATGTTGATTTGGTTGCTCTATATCTGTTTTAAGTTTCCAGTTTGGTATGAAGAAATTGTAGTGCAACGTCAGACTTCAGTCACGTTACGAACCCCTTTCTTCTCTCCTCCCTGGGATGGGGCAGGTGATGCAAAGCCCCCTGGAGACTGAGTGTAGCCTCCGACCGTACTCGACTCATTGGATCCTCCTGAAGAAGAAGAAAAAGGCAGAGACAGCTGAGATAATTGGCCGTTTGTTCTTCCAATTTATAAATGTCACCACCTACCACAACAACAAAGTAGCTAGTGAGCTAACTAACAGGTACTTAAGTAACTGTTAGTCAAGCTAACGTTGGCCGCAACCAGACAACGTCAACAAGCTGACCTCACCATTTTATGAGGCCATTACACTCACCCTGGTGCCACATGCTGCTTCCTTGTAATTAAGCTGATAAAGTCAGATCTGAACGTTATTAACACTGTGGAGCAGGAACAACAGTCACACGCTGCTCAGTAGACTTCCTTTTAGTCCCGCGCGCCAAACTCAATATACGGCGCATGCGCGTAGCAAAAGTCCCGCGAACCTACGGTAAACCCAGGATGTTTTAGCCCTGATTTTGGTTGGTCAGACAGTAGTTCTTCCATTTGTGTGTACAAATACTATCTTTGCGGCTGCTTAAACTCGCAACAATGGCCATAACCATACATTTAGCCTCGGATTACAAATGTGTGGTTGATATAGCTTGTTGGAGCTGCATACAGCCCTGAAGAAAGGAGTGCCTGAAAGGCAACGCTCGGGGCTGATACCTTTTTCCTGATTCGTTTAATCCAGAGCTGTGCTGCCTTCAAGTTGTGTTGGACATATTGCTTTTACTACGAAGAGGTTATTGCTGCATCCGTGGCAATTGGGCAATTGCTGTGTAAACAATACCAATAGTTTCAAAGTCTCATTTACTTGATAATATACATTTGTCAGTTAGGAATCGTTAGACATCATGTAATATGTAAAACATAAGGTTAGGCTTTATTTTATCAAGCTTTTAACAATTCCGAAATTCTAAAATATCATAATGTTCACATTCTAAATGTGAGTAATGTCGTACTGTCGACAATCAACTGCCAGGTGAGATATTTGCTTCTTGTGACAATTTCAAATATTATCTACAGTTGCAACCACATCTCCGGGAAGTACGAGCATCACCTGAAGGCAGCATACCCACTTTAAGACTTGTTCTGCTTTATTCATATGACATTTTACATTTACAGTAATTGAAACATTATCACACGGATTAAAGAAAACACATGCACCACTTGTGCTGTGAACACATACAGATATTGTACTACTCTGCCTAAAATGTGCATGCCAAAGAGGTCAACTGTACAAAAATAAGCCTACTAATTTTATCTTCAGCCCACATAAAAATAGTTTGCATGGAGCACGGAGGGTATGACTCAAAGTTATAAAGAGAACGGTATGAAGTGATCAGTGTAGGCAGTATATGGAGCCTATAAATATATTGTCCAGTCATTACACTGTTCAATCAATTAATCGTTTGAGTGGACATCATTTTTGACTCATTGACCACTGGTTTATAGCTTAGGTTACTACGGTTGATGTGTTCTGGTCCTGCTTCCCAAGATCTGTTTACGTGCAGCTAGCCAACTTCTCCTTTTAATTCACAAAAAAATGCACACTTGCGTTTGACCATCTAGGCTGACAGGTGTAGAGGAAGATAAGATAAAATAAGATAATCCTTTATTAGTCCCGCAGTGGGGAAATTCAGGTTGATAATCTTAGTTTTAATTTAAATTTAAACAATAGATGGAACAAATATAGAGTATATATTTTGCAGAGAAATCCCTAATGACCACCTTCGTGCTAAAGACGCGTCATGAATAGCTGCATCTTATCTTTATTTGCCCTTTATAGACTTACCTCTCAAACCTGGACTTGACTTGTTGGACTTTTGATTTCTTCGACGAGTTCAACATGTCCACAGTAAGGCTGCTCCTATCTTGGCTGCTCTTTAAAGAGGTTGCTGCACTGTCAGGTAAGTTATATTGTTGTACGTTAAAATGTTTATAGCGCGGGGACGACTTCATATGCGCAATTACGCATCGTTTTTATCCAGGAAACTTCTGGCACATCACGGATCAACACTGGGACCCAACATACAAACTGACCGATAATCCTGAACTTGTGTGCGCATCGAGTGGCAAACGACCCGCAGCCAATGCGGGGAAATTTGGAGACTATGCTTGTGATTCGCCATGGCTCCTTATAAACTCCTCTGTGTATGCCATGAAGGATATTCTACCTGACCCGGACTTCATCGTCTGGACAGGGTATGTATCCACTTTAGGTGGGATTGTAACATGTTTCACGAATCCCCAAAAAAAAAGTCCCCCCAAAAAAAAAATCACTTTCCCCACTCAGGATTTAATCCTTAAACGATCTACTATCTATATTTTTTTGCTGCTCAGAGATGACACACCACATGTACCCAACGAGGATCTGGGAGAAGAAGCAGTGCTCCACATTATCAGCAACCTTACCCACATTATAAATCAGGTGTTTCCAAGTAAGTGTGAGGTCAAGAGACATCGTGTGTAGCCTATTTAAGTGTGAACATATCAAAATCAACATTTACAGTGACGTTGTAGTATGGATGAACTTATATTATTGTACATTACTGCCTTCCTTAGACACTAAAGTGTACTCTGCCCTGGGCAACCATGACTACCACCCTAAGAGCCAGCTTCCTGCCGGCCCAAACTACATCTATAACCAGACAGCTGAAATGTGGCAGGACTGGTTGGATCCAGAGTCCAGAGTAACATTTAGAAAAGGTTGATGGAGTCTCCTGTGATACTTTGAGATGAATACTTTTGATATTAACACAATTGTTTTTCCCTAAGAATCAATAAATTACCTTATCTATTATTTAAAAGCACACGTCCAATTGTGTCATGCATTTTTCACAATGTTTTTCTTCACATAGGTGGATATTACACAGAAAAGCTGCTGAATCGAACAGGTTTCAGGATGCTGGTCCTTAACACTAATCTCTACTATGACCAGAACAAGCTGACCCAGGACATGGACGACCCAGCGGGCCAGTTTCGCTGGGCGGACCAGGTTCTTACAGAGGCCGCCATCAACAAAGAAAAGGCAAGGCACCTAGTCTATCTGTGCCTTGTAGCTGGTGTTCAATTCAATTTAAAAGATTTTTTTTTTTATCTCTGCGTACAGTAGAGGGTAATAAATCATTCAGTGAATAATTAATACCGGTAACTCATTCCTCTTTTAATGCTGGTTAGCATGGTTAACAGGAAGAATACTTTCAGTTTTCATCCCTGTATAAACAATCATCTCACGGAAAAGAGAGGTGAACGTTCAAAAGCAGATGCTTCCTAAATCTAAGGGGGGGGGGGGCTTTGCAAAAAGATGAGTGCATTGAATTAGTGCAACTCTGTCTACCTCAAATGAAAAAAGATCATTTTTTTCTAACTCTGCACTGGTTTCTCTTCCAGGTGTACATCATTGGTCACGTTCCCCCAGGTTTCTTTGAGAAGAAGAGAAGCAAGCCGTGGTTCATGCCTAAATTCAACAAGCTATACTTGGACTTAATTCAGAGGCATCACTCAGTCATACTTGGACAGTTTTTTGGCCACCATCATACCGATAGCTTCCGGATGTTTTACAACTCAGAGGGTAAGTTCTCACTGTTGGAATACTATTGCCACTATGAGTGCTTTCTCCTGTTTTACATGTTAGTGTTGATTGGTATTTATATTGTTTCGTTTTTACTCGTTCATTTCCTCACTGTTATGCACAGTGACTCACGCCTAGTGTCCAGATGGTACCTTTGACCTTTAGGCCCATAGTACTGTGTTAATCAGAAGTGATACCCGTTTGTACAGGCTCTCCTATCAGTACGATGTTCCTCAGCCCAGGCGTCACACCGTGGAAAACAACACTTCCTGGAGTCAAGGATGGAGCAAACAACCCTGGGATCCGTGTTTTTGAATACGACCCTGAAACGCTCCTGGTCAAAGTAAGTCAAGGCCAGTCTGTATAATTTCCTTTCACATATGTCTTTCTTAGCTGCAATACTCAGCTAAAAAAAACCTTTATTGTTTCGTTTCTGCTTCTCAAACCACACGTTTGAACACACTCAGGATGTGGTGACGCATTATCTGAACCTGACACATGCTAATGCAGCCCGCGGACGCTGGGAGAAGGAGTACCGCCTGACAGAGAGCTTCAGACTACCAGACGCCTCCCCGGCCTCCATGCATCAGGCTCTAGAGCGCATCGCTAACGACCGCTGCTACCTACAAAAGTACTACGAGTTCAACTCAGTCAGCTACGACCTGACAGAGTGTGACAGCGACTGCCGCGTGGACCACGTGTGTGCAGCCAGAGAGGTAGACTTTGACAGGTATGAACACTGTCTGGAGAAGGAAGGGGCAGCTGCCATTTATGGTGGGTTGCTGCCGGTCCTCTCCGTGGCTGTGAGTCTGGTGCTGGCCAATCGGTGATGATGATCAATATATCAAAAGATGATTTTTTTATATGTATTATTGACGATTCAGGGAGTTATTAGATAGAAAAACTGAAACTCAAGATTATTGCTGTCATGTAAATATTTACCAGTTAACATCATAGGATGTGTTGTCATGTTCTAAATCATATGACACCTATAATTCAGGTGAGTCATGCACTAGATGCACTTAAGCAGAGAAGAAAAACAACCTTTGGCTTCAGCAATCTTTGGTGAGCTTGGTTTATTGGGGCTGGTTTAATACTACATTTCCAGTCAATAGAAAAAGACAATGTGGTATTCATGTGGCTCAAGTACATAATCATTCACGTGTGATGTTCTGGATCAAATCCAGACTTTTGTCGATTGTTTCTTTCCTCACTAGCTTTCCTGTCAAACTCTACTGTATCTATTTAATAAAACCAGAAAATGCTAAAACAGTTGTTTATTGGTTGAATGTTATTTTAGCAGCAAGAATCAATGCACCAGTATATACTACCGGTATATATGCCATATCAGCATTATTGCAACAGTAAATCTGTTGATTAACATAAATTGCACTTAATCGCGCCCATATAACTTAGTAAAACAAGAACCTGTTACTAAACATATCAGATTAAGCTGTATTATCTGAGTTCTATATAACTTCCTGTTATCCCATATCGCTATATAAAGATGTAATTACTTTTTAAATACTGTCAATAAACTTAAGTGGGAACTCAAAATGTCATGAAATGACAGATGCTGGACTTTGGGCCTGCTGTGAAGACACATTTATTGAATATGTGCTTGAGCAGTGTATTTGATTGACAGGTTGACGATAATGTCGCAGTCCCTGGGGTCATGACCGTGCAACGATTAGTTGGTGAGTCCGTTCACATGATCAAGACCTGTTTAGCTGAGGTGAAAGGCTGCATCGCTGTGTCCAGAGCTTTGCTGTAGTCTTGGAGGCCCACCTCGGTGCAGGCGGGAGCCGTCAGCTTTCCCTGCTGAATGAGGTGGCACAGCTCATCCAGCATGGCTCTGAATGCCTTTCCATCTGAGGAGAGAGAGAGAGTGTCATTTCTCATTACAGTAATTTCAAGAGACTTATTTGATGAAAGAGTTGAAAAACCTCATGCTGTGACTCACCGCTCGAGTGATCTCTCTTCCACTGTGTGACCCAAAATCCCCGAACCTTCACATCCTTGAAAATAAGAGCACTCTGGAGAGAACAAGTTCAGTGAGCGTACTGAGATAAAAAGTGCGTCTGTGTAGTGATAATGTTACATGTAGGAGGCAGTGGGAGGTTTCATCTTACCACGGGGACAGTAACTGGCTGTTTGGCCATCCCTCCATACGTCACCATAGATCCTCCATACCTGGAATACAATGGGAATTATTGCATTTTATGATCCAATTTTCTCGTCAGTGTAAGATATTAAACATCAAAGATCATTCAGCATCCTCACTGTAGATGACGGAGCAGCTCTGTTGCGCTTTTGCCTCCGACTCCGTTCAGTGCCAGTTTAGGCTTCGGACAGGTCTTTTAAAAAACAAAAGAGAGAGAACCACATTTTAAAATTAGGACTGTTTATTCAATGCATATCTACATGTTATTATCGTATCTTTGAAGTCTTCGGACCTTGAACAGTTCCTTCATCTCCGGCCGCCTCAGTGCCTCTTCTTTGATCACATGAGTTCCTCCCATGGCCTTCAGCCTATCACTGAGCTGTGTGAACTCTGGCCTTTGAAAAGGAAGAAACAATGAAGAAGTTCATGACAGTCGTAAATTCTAGCACACACAAAAAAAACAACTCTGTTTCCTTTACCCTTGGACAAAAGACCCCATTATCTCACAGTCAGGTGGACTGATTACCTGGGCCAGTGATTAGGACGGAAAAGTCTTCTGAAAACACTTGATATACTTGAGTTCACCTGTCTCTGACGACGTTGATGGTGCTTATCCCCCTCGCAGCAGCAATCTGTATTACAGCCTGCCCAACTCCACTGTTGGCTGCATTCTGGATCACAGAATCACCTGCAAGGACCGTAGATTGAGCGAAACTGTCACATTAAGTAAAAGTACTGCACAGCGTGCCATGTTTTTAGAGATACCTGAGGCAGGAATACTCTATCCTCAAGTCTCCATTTAGATTGGTATTTTATCAGCACATGAAATGGGCGTGTTGTACCCATCATGTGTCTACCAGCTTGCTTGTGGACTAACGGACACGCTTTGAAGGTGCATGATTCCTTAAAATGCAAGTTCACGCTGCAAATACCGGCCCATAAACCTGAACAGGGCAGTGGCTTTCATTTCAATGACTGAAGTAAGGACTACTTCTGTAAGTCACCTGTGCTTTAGTACTTTATTACTGAGAGTTTCCACAACCAGGAAGTTGTTGGTTTCATTAACCAAAATGGTTGCTAAAAAAAAAAGCAACGTAACCAACATTTCCTTTTGGAAGTGGAACCATAGTACAATAAAGGGAGTCCTTTTATGTCTTCCCCTGTATTTCAGTGGCTTGTGGTTCTATGAAAGAAAATAATATTGTGACTATGTGCGTGGAAATGATTACCTGGCTTGAGATCTTCAAAGTCAGAGAGCATCCTGAAGGCAGTGCAGGGATTCACCCCCAGTGTGGCAGCAGACAACAAGGGAATGTCATTCGGCAGCGAGATGACATCGTCCGCTGCTAGCACGGCCACTGTCCTCCAGGTCCCTGCTCACACAAAGGCACAACACTCTTAAGCGACCCTGTGGACTCATTCATGTAATACAAGCTTCTGTTGTTGTTTTTTTTACCTAAACCAGCATCTTTTGGAATGACCCAGTCTCCTGTTTTGAGGGACGTCACCTGGCCACCGACCGCTACGATCTGGGCCACTCCCTCGTTGCCCCCGACCGCTGGGAGGTCAGGCAAGATAGCATAAGTACCTGAAGAAGAAAAAAAAACACTGTCAGATAAACAACTTATCTTCAAACCTTCCAAAAAAGAAATAGTGTGTTTGGTTTCTTGGCTATCTTGGTAGAGCTGCTTCCAAATGAAGTTGCTGTGCTGCTGTTTGGTGCGGAGGTAACCAACAAACCAAGTACCTTGAATCATGTTGATGTCAGACGGGTTGATTGGAGCTGCCAGCATTTTAACCAGGACATCCTTTGCCCCTATGGGGGGCAGGTCTACATCTTCCAACCTGACAACCAAAAACATTCAAGTATACAAAAAGCACGTATTCTCCATTTTGGGGGGGGGGGGTTTGGTGACAGCATTCTAAAGTGTGAAATACAGCACATCAGGCTTAGTCACATAGCACGACGGTGTCCAAATACATCCATTGTGGTCCCTGGTGATTATCAAGATGCGGACCGGTTTAGGAATGTCTGAGCGAAGAAATACTGGAAACTAAAAACTGCTCATTTTAATCCCTAAAGAAGACAATAGCATCATTTGTGTTAATAATTTTGTTAACAGGCTTAGACACCCCAAGACATCGTTGTATCATCAATGCATTAGCATGTAAAACATAAAACAGTGCATTAGGATTTTTATCAGTGCTGAAAGTAATTACCAACAGTTTTGAAAATCAATGACTTGTTTAAGCCATTTATTTTGTTTGTTACTGTAAATTGATTAGCATTAGATTGTTGTGGGTATGAACATTTGGGCTGTAGGAAAGTTTCCGAACACATAATTAAAAATAATAATAATAAATTGATCCATAATGACAGTAGTTGCTCGTTGAAGCTTTAATCCACATTCTATTCAGGACATTTATTACAGCCATTTTGGCCACTGGGTAAAAAACAGCCACTACAATGTATGTTGTGACCAAACGTGAAGAACAAGCGGGTGTTGTTGTGCCCTCCGACGTAAGGGGGCAGTAGTGAGCCTAGTACGGTTTAGCACACCACAATCAGGTGAAGAAGAAGTCGCACTTAGGAAAAACTTACTTGGACAAGCGACAAAAAGGCGACAATTTATACTTCATCAGAAGCGTTTTTGAAAAGTATTTTAAAATTTTACAACAGAAAAGACTTAAATAATTAAGACTATCAGGTTACTTTGGCAAATGCACGTCTAGTTAACCCGTTAAAGAGCATATTTAGCCACATGAACTGTAGCAAACGTTACTGTATTGCATTTGCAGGATCGCAGGAAACGAATGCACTATACGTGCAGGCTTACTGGACGACTTTTGAAGGGTCCCCGTGTTTTCTGAACAGAAGAGCCTTGCTTGTTGTTAGTGCTGCAGGTCCAGCTGAATGACTGAAGAGAGACACGTTTCCCCAGTGCCTTGAACATTTTAAAAGAGCAGCAGCAGCAGCGTAGCTTCCTCTGCAGGCTGTCTGGCTTCTTAACGGCAGCCACATGGCGACTCAGGAGTTAACTTTAAATTATGAAATAATAACCCCCACTACTCAATAACATGTGCCATTTCAACTGTGCATTTTACTAGCATTCCTGTTACTGCACGGCCATGTTGGATTTGGGGTTGTGTCATTGAAAATATCAACACAGAGTAGCGCCCCTGGTGGATAAACGCGGTAGTTCATGTATTAAAGCCGTGACATGGTACACAGTGCTTTGGGTTTCAGGGGGTTACCAGGCAGAAAAAAAGAGGAATTAATTACTTGCTGTGGTGTCTCACTTCATGTGCGCGGTGAGCCTTTTACCCAGAAGCTACTCATTTTCACACACAATGACTGAGTTCATGATACAGGGAATCAACAGTGGTGGAATGGAACCAAGTATAGTTGTGCAAATGCTGTGCTTATTTAGTCTAGGAAATGTTTCAGAATAGTTAAAAAAATGTGTAATCAGAAATCCTCAGAATCATGATTCCATCTTCATATGTATTGTTTTGTCAGAATAACCATCCAAACCCAAAGATATTAAATTTACAATTAATATCTTGATATGTTTGAGAAAAACAGCAATTGATTTATTTGCTGAATAAAGGATTTAAACAATTGTTGCGATTTATTTTCTGTAGATAACTAAAGTTCCAGCACTACACTATTGTACTTTTTACACCACTACATCTATTTGACAGTTATAGCTAGTTACCTTTTTTATTCTTAAGCTTAGTTTATTTAGCTTTGACCGGGGTACACCATTAAAATCCTTTGTAATAAGGCCTTCTTTATGTTTACAAGTTCTGATAAATAAACAGCTTTACTAATACATGCATTAGAAATTCACTTAAGACTTTATAGATTAATCAAACTATTAATATTTGGTAACATTTGTGTTGTGGTTTAATATAATCCATTTGTCTTAGATTTTGAATGCAAGATTTTTTTCAGTTGTTTACAGCATCTGTTCTAAGAGCAAGAAAAAACAGGCAAAAAGACACATGAATATTGACATATTTACTAGGAAATGGAGCAGATCTTAACATATAGAAACATAATCACTAATACTTTGAAAAGCCTACATGCTGCTCATCATTGAAAAACTAGCCATTAAATCAAGATAAGATGACTCAAGATACATGTTTCATGGCAGTAAACATTGATACATTCATCAGTAATAAATGCAAATTTTCTTTTTTTGGGAAGTAGCTAGCCATTCATCTGATAATCTTTCTGGTTACCCTAATCTTATAAGATACACCACAGATGAAATGGCTGATGGTCACAAACAAAATACACCATGAAAAGCACACACAATGCAAACTGTGATGCAGAACGTTTTGATGTGCTTCAAATGTTGCCCTGAGCACATAAACCTTACAAATCCTCAGATTTTCAAAGTATATCTGAGCCGTCGAACACCCGACAAACCGATCACAATAACACACCACTGAGGGGTCACAAAGGTTTGTTGCAATCAGAATGTCCCTCATGGACTCTAGTTCACAAATTATACTTTGAAAACATAACTAAATACAGCAGAATATTGCAAACATTACAATACAACACTTTCATTCAACCTTTTATCTAAATAGTGGGCGTCAGAATCCAATTAATATGTTTGACAGATGTCTTAGTGATTTCAGGGATTTTTAAGAAAGTTAATCACAGAGATTAATAACAAAAGTCATCCACGTGTGTAAGGAGAAACAGGAAAATGTTCAAGTTAGAGGGTATACTGACACTGCGACCATAAGTGGTAAATTCAACATAAAAATACACAGAAAAGTAAACCATTCCATCTAATCAGAGCACTTACTTAAACAATCTTTCCGTCCTTTCACATCCTGAGTTATCAAGTTTTTTTTTTTTTTTTTTCATCAATTCTTAAAATAAACGCCACCTAACAGCAGAGTATGAAACAATATTTGAGTGTTAAATCATCCATGACACATTCTTTTTGTCTTAAGCATTGATAGTCTGAAACACCAAGTATCGGCCATGTGTTGAGATGAGACAACCCCCGGATTATATACTACTAGCCCCCAATCCCTTTAACAACATTCTACTACATCCCCATCTACGACGAATATAGAGGAAAGAAATACAATAATAGTGGAACATTTTCTTCAGATGATGTCATATCATGGCAAGTTATGTCAAAGAGGATAAACTATAAAGAACATCATCAAACTGGGTGCGTGAAGTTGACAAAGTATGTGAGTCAAAAAGCTTATGAATATCAATCACAATCATTTCACATCATTTGTATTCATTGCTTTTTTTTTTTTGGGCCATAATCGTAAAAACAGAAACTGCTGAACTAAGACATTCCTAAACCCATTTTACTTTGGCATCTTTGTTCTACGCTTCACATCATGCGGATGAACACTCAGTCTCTACTTAGACTTGTATAAACACTCCTCGACTCCTTCAAATCAATCTGAAGTATTCCCTGAGTTTTCAGATTGGCAATTCCTGAGATGAGCCTAAGAGTGGAGTTGAGTTTTTTTTTCTTTTTTCCTAACCAGCGACCGACTGTATGTGGTATATGAAAATCTAAAAAATAGAATACAAAACATGGAACGTATTCAAAAAGAGATTAAACTGAATATAAAAATGAATTAATGCATCTTACACATGATTAGTGCAGAGTAACATTGCATTGGGTTTGGCATAGATAGGAATAACAATGAGACTCTCTTGCAAAAGGCTCATTGTTCATAAAAATAAATAAAAAAAAAACTAATTCATACAAGGCAAAGGAAAAACAAACTCACAGTTTACGTCAGTCCTCATCATTCTATGTACCTGTACAGTATGTACTGTATATTGTTAGTGTGTTGCAGTATTACTGTTACACTGCATTCATACGGCATCGAATTATTGTTAAGGACAATGACCGTGATTTATCAAGCACATATGTACAAATTATACGAGTACCTTGATGTTAAAAATGGGTTACCCAAATATATTCTCATGTCATATATAGCTTTGAATGACATTTGGCAGGTTTTTTAAATGTCTACTAGAACAATAATGGCTTCAACAGGAGCAGAGGGAGAAGTGGCAGCTCTCTTGGATGAAAATAAATAAGTAGTATGATTTTTTTTTTAAAAGGCTTTAGAATAATTTTACATATATATTATTTGGGTGTAAAAGTCGTGTCAGCATCTCCTGTAAAACGGGAGTAAATGCTTATTAGCTAGCTAGTTCTACATGCTCCTCCGTGCAGGCTTGGTGTTCCTGAACTATTACCCTACTAAGGGTTATAGGGAGGTAATGTCTTAAATAACTACCTAGAAATGGATCACACTGGATATAAAACAAAAACACCAGCCTTCCCACTGGCAATATTATGTCTAATTCTGCCTCATTTTTTATTCAAGTATCAAGAGGAGAGCTAGCTGGACCCCTCAGTAACTCAGTCCAGTTCAAGTATCGTATTACGTGTGATGATGTATTGGGTTTAGTATCACATTGGTTGGAATTCTATCAAATCCAAGTTGAGGTGACTATAAAGCAGCAGTATTTCACACAGCAGCCAATAGAATGAGAGCATACTGTGGATGGAAAGTTGACTAAGCTCTCAGAAATGTTAAAGAGCAACTTAACAGCAGGCTGGAAAACTGTGTTTTGCTGCCCTCTGTGGTTGAGATTTAAGAGTGACTACACCCAGTCTAATAAGTACAGCTGACCACATCCAGCTGGTGTGTGGTCAGAGGCTCAAGACATTTAAGTGGCCAGTATGCTCCAACAGAACACCCACAATTTCTATCATTTTTAAAGCTGACATACACCATTCTCAGGTGTGGATGTGTTAATAAGCTACTCTTTAAAGCTAAGGTTGGAAATGTTGCAAAACAACCGCATAACCCAGCCCAGTGTTGCCAACTCTTCTAAATGAATGTAGCTAGCAGCACTAGCTCCTACGGTGGCTAAATCTAGCAAGAAAATCGCCAAGTACGCATCCCATCCCTTCAGGCCTACCCTCCAAAGCCATTCATCCAAAATTATCGTCGTAAGGATGAACGTAAACAGCATACGTGGCTATCATTAGCAGCTTGTGGAAGACTGGTGAATAGCAATGAGAGCATGCAGGCAGGCCGTCCAATCATTTCATTTACGCTGAATGAAATGATTGGACGGGCTTATTAAAGTCCTGCGACAGCCATCGATAGACAAATTCAATTTATTGATAGCCGTCGGTATGTTATGAGAATTTCAACAACTATAAGAAGAACAAAACCAACCCTAGCTTTAATGGATTATCTTATAACTAATGGCAATGCTTTGTAAATACTGTAGTGCAACGAGGATTTGATTTAATCCCAACTCAAATCACGATCTCCAAAACCATATTGTGAGAATATTTGGTTTACCATCAGCGGTTAGAATGACAGTTTTTGGTAGCAGAGCAAACGCAAGCCAATGAGGTAGACCGTGCACCTTTAGACAGCCAGCAAAACGCTGGAGGAAAATTAATTGACAAAAAAACAAACAACTCTGACCAAAAGCTCAAAATAACTTCTGGTCTGACATTCATTTGGCCCCAGGAAAACTGGATGGTCAATTGCAATATTGGCAGATGCCAATACATGGCCTATAGCTATACCCTAAAACCCGTCCCATGTGTTTTCCCGAACCCTCCCCTTCCCCATGCAATATACAAACTAACATTCATGACAGAGGTACCCACTGTCTCGTCTCTGTTGGATGCTGAGGTGTAACAGTCAGGAGGGAGACTAAATGGTAAGGCAGCAAAAGTGTAACTCTATACTAAACACACTGAGTATTTCACAAAAACAGAAGAGGTATAATGCCCACAGGAGAGGCACAGTATCACATTAAAGAAAGAAAAACAGATTCTACAAAAACTCATCATCAAGATAACCCGTTATTTGGCATTGCTCACTACAATCTTAAACCCCTCGAGCAACAGCAGTGATTTGAACATTTAGAAAAGCGTACTGAGTGCAATAATACAGCAGTATTCCTGAGTGTGTGTTACACCAACTGAAAAAATGACAACAACAAAAAAACATCAGCAACATTCTTCATCAGCAATTTTTTTTTTTTTTAACCTGAGGTAGTTCCAAAAGCAGCTTCAACGGGTGGAAGGGGATCCGTGTGTCCCGTCTCTCCATCAAAGCAGTTTGATTGGCCTCTGTGCTTCCCCGGCGTCAGTGTTGCCCCAAATTTCTCGCTTAATCGGTGGTCTCGGGAGGCGGCGCCGCGTGGCTGTGCTCCTCGTCTCCTTTCAGTGGGGACGGTTTTCCCTGAGAACCCGGTGAGGACTGTTGTGCTTTGATTGGGCAGTTGGCGACCATGTGGTCGATGCTCTGGCAGAAATGGCACTTCTTGGGCTGGGGTGGTAACTTGCACTCTTTGGCGTGGTGGTCCAGGCCTCCGCAGTTGTAGCACCTACAAGGGCAGGGAGTATTTAGTCTCATGTATTGTGTGCTCGAACATGCAATAACCGGCGTATTTACACACCCAACAGAGCAACATTATTACTGATTTTGAGCTGGGATGTTTATGGCCACCTGGCAAAGAACAATATTCATGCATTGGATCTCTTATAGGGAGATATATGTCTCTTTAGCTGCTAAATATATCACTATGATCACCAGCTAGTCGCTAACTGTGTCTGTCTGCTGTTTGGCGCCGAGCAGGTAGCGCACAGTTGCTACACAGCTATTTTGCTTAAGCCAGCTGCTGCTCCATTGAGCTAAGGGAAACAGCAGATAATTCATAATAACATGATTTTTTTTTTCCACTAAAAAGTTCAGTTCATTTTGTGCACATACTCCTTCACCTTCATTATAAAACCCCTAATCCAAAGATGAATTTCAAAACGTTAACCGCTGGATGCAAGATGTGTGCTACCTCAATGAAAAGTCCGATGTCACATGGCATACTGAACCCCGATTGGCTTTCAAACTTTTTGTGATGTCACAAAATCTTGCTTGTACGTGCAGATCTTAAACTCAGATTTAAGGTAAACCACAAAGGAAATGTTTCATCCTTCAGCGGATTAATGTGAAAACAGCCTTCTAGTGTAAAACT
Organism: Leptoclinus maculatus; assembly: GCA_032191485.1. Taxonomy (NCBI): domain Eukaryota; kingdom Metazoa; phylum Chordata; class Actinopteri; order Perciformes; family Stichaeidae; genus Leptoclinus; species Leptoclinus maculatus. The sequence goes on along the minus strand of JAVDOI010000008.1, from coordinate 5,780,656 downwards.
GTGCATATACATAATTCTGCACAGTGATGGTAAAATGAAGTAACAATAACCAAAGCCCATTTTTCATTGATGGGGCATTTTAAGTTGCACCTGTTTTCCACTAGATGGCCCCGTTTCACCTGGAATGACTTGAGTTTGCATTTGGTCATAAATCTTGAAAGGGCATTTTAGGTCACACCACATTGCTCTGTGGAGGAGCACACTGGGTCAGGACATCTAACAACATGTCGTAGTTTCTGAGATGTTTTAAAATCACCACTGAAATTCATGAAATCTTATTAACAACTTTTGGCCAAGCAGAAGTTTCTGGAAGGTTTTACTATTAAAGGGGACTACTAGTAATTTGCAAGAATTAAAGGCGCTTCATACAAGGTTGGGAGCATTTAATTTGCCTCAGCTCTCCACATGGTGACGACTGGGCTAGTGTCTCGTAGCTAACGGTGCTAATAGCACTAACGGTACAAACTATGGCAAAGATGCACTAAAGGCCCGAGCTGCCGGCCTGGCTTTGTCAACAAAGCAAGGCAAAATGTACGACCTCATTCTCTGCTCAGGTAAACATTTCTCCATTATATCTTTACATAGCAAATAGTTGTTTGCTGCTGTATTCAGGCTCTGAATCCACCATATTACACCCTTAACTGGCACGGCTCATAGTTTTTTTCATGGACCCGGTATTGATATCATGACTCATTATCTCGAAGTATCGAGAACAGCTTGTCCTATTTGTCAGTTTTTCACTGCCAATAGCTTCCCCCTCCCTGTTGGACTCTATTGTGTCAAAGTAAGACATCCGTTTCATCCGCCTTTGAACTTTAGAAATGGACACCATGAGGGGTCAGCGGGGAGCCATTGCGGACGCCATCGGGCCACCTCTGTTTGAACGCAATCTATAGAATGGCCACGCGCTCAGGGGCGGAAGACAGATGGGCGGTGGGCGTGAGGCGGTCACTCTGTGCCACTGCGGACCCCCCTGCCACCATTGTAGCAGCAGATGACGTTTGTACGGGGGCGCCTGCCGAGGGGACAGTGTGGCCGTTGGGGGGCGTTGTCAAGGTCTATACCGTCACAGCACAGGAGCTCCCCGCATCAGCATCCATCAGGAGGCAAGTGGAGTGAAGGGGAAGTGGTCCCTTTGTCTAAAAAAGCTGCAGCAATGACCTCTGAACCTTGCCTTCCCCGCCCTCTCCTCAGTTCTCTAACCCCCAATCCCTCATACACTGTTGCCATGCCAACAGTGACCTTTCACCCCTTTGCCCGGGCTCCTACATCTGTTATCAATTAAATGGACAGAAGATTTTTCCCCACCCTCAGTCAAATATTATATATATATATACACACAGACAGACTCACAAAGGTGGTCTCAAAAATAGACTTTAAAAAACAGCTGTTCACTTTGGTTGGCAAAACCCAAACTAGAATGTACTTCTTATTCCTGCACCAATGATATCTGACCATTGGTTATGATCAATCAATCCTACGTGAACCAATGAAACACCATCCAGTTGCATTATGAAATACGCTAGAGGGGTACGATATCTTACCCATGGATCAGTGTGGTCAAGGGAGAGTTATTGAGCCACCGCGGGCCTCCCAGGACTCTTTGGGGCCGTAATGATCTCTGTTCTCACACCGACTACTCTCTGGCTCTAATCACAACTGACAGGGGGGTGAAGTTGATACACCTCTAACCCTGTGCTTTATTGATATTCAAAGAATGACCCAAAAATCGAGCCCCTGTTGGCTCCTCTTTTTGTTCACTTGGAAGGATGTTGTTGCCTTTGCAAGGAACCCTCAAATCTTCAGGAGAAATTGAATGAATGACGATATATTTGTAGATTTTTAGACTTTTTTTTACTTTCTCAGGAGCTGAACTCATGAAACTACTTTTTAAGAGGTCGTGTAAAGGTTCAGATCAAACAAAAATATAAAACTTCCTTTTCAGTAATGAGGAATGACTATGACATAGAGTTGGTAAAATTCCTCATTCCCGAAAGAGAAAGTGCCAGAATTACCAACAAAACCTCGATGAATGTTTAGGTTATTTAAATCATGATCGGTTTTGTAGTTTCAAATCACATTGATGGTTTTAGGAAGGTTTAGGAAGAGCGAGGGAGTCAGTGGGCGTGAATTCACCAGGGGCCAGCAGATTTAAACAGTTATTGATCCAGGTCACACGTCAAGCCTGCTGGTGTGACCCTTGCTTGGGCTGGAGGTGGGGGTTGGGGACGAGGAAGAGGAAGGAAAATGGGGAGAAACTAAAACACCATTGTATATCTGATCCAACCTGGACCCAACAATGACTGTTTGTGGACTTTTAAAGAAGTAAATCGTCCGAGGGTCTCAAATGTAAAAGCGCATAATCTGTCGCTAAAAAACCCAAGTATCTCCAAATAAGTTTTAGATAAACTGCAATATACTTCTTTACAGGTTTAGAAAGCTGCATTCATTTAAGGTCTTTCCTGCTCTTTCCCAGTTCATCCCCCCCTGCTTACCTGTCTCCCTTTGAACGTCGCTTCTGGACCTTCTTGCCTTTGGGTCTCCTCTCACTGCCCACACAGTGGATGCCACCTGGTCCAGTAACTTTCTGCGACTCGAGGCCCTTTGACGACTTCTTGAAGGTAAACTCGACCACCTCGCCCTCCTTCAGGCTACGGAAGCCCTCCATGTGCAACTTGCTCTGGAAAGGTAACACAGGAAGAGGATTCAGCATCAAATAGATTGTCTATATTGTATAGTGACTTTGTCAAAGAAAATACGAGTCAAATATCTTTTTCCCATCACAGAAATACAGAAGATAATGCTTAGTGGGATATATATATATATATATAGTGATAACCTGTTATATTATACGACCAGTTTCCAAATCACCTCCACATTGGGCCTTGAGGAGAACAACCCCCACCCATTCTTCACTGTGTGATATCATCAGAGCCTGATAGGACTTATCAGGTATTTAAGGTGATGATTACCTTGATAAAACAAACGAGCACTACAAAGCTCGCTGTTCCCACTTTACAGATCAGTTTGTACAAATACTGCCCTGCCTAAAAAAGGCCCTGTTGTCTTGATGCTGCTTTGTCTTTTTTTTTTGCTGTGTTTGAGTGGTAAACCTGACGAGGATAACCTTCAACCCATCCCCCCCCCCACTCTACGGAGGAACAGCATTCCACACTGCTGCCCCCACCCCATCCCTCTTCCCACCCACATCACAAAGCTCCACTAACACACTGACCACCACCACTAACCCTAAACTGCAGGATGCAGGGGTTAGTGCTACGGTTGGGGGTGGGGTGAGAAGGCAGCGTGGCTTCTCTGGGAGGTTGGGGGGTCAGGGGGACATTCCTTGGATAGTTGTTTGGCAGAAAGACACGAGAGATAAAAGTTGAGGGAAAGCACAAATGATTGATATCTGCCTTTGATGTCAGCGCTTGAATCTTCTATTTGTGAAAGAAACATGTCTGGTGAGCAGCAACATTGGAGAGGCGCGTAATCACCAAGAGAAAAGGTTTGAATATGCCGAGAGTAAAAACTCATTTAGCTACATGTTCACCTGAAGTGACCTTTGAGGTTCTTCTACTAGTTTCGCCAGAAACATTTCCGATTCCAAAGAAAAGAGAAGAGTGATGAAGGGAAGGTGTGGAGCAGCTTTGGCTAACACAACATGAGAAACCCCTCTCTAAAAAATTCCCTCGGTGTGAGATGTCACAACTAGAACAGACTGTTGACATAAGAAGAAAGGTCCACAATGAAGCAGGTTTGTTTTGATAGACATTAATCCCATTTTCTTTTTGAGTAAAGTCACATTATGATCAACGGTCTGCATTGAGAGTCCTCAAAGCACACGGTTTATTGTGAGGAAAGTCTGGGGTCTGCTTCAGACCAAATCCAAAATGATCAGTTAAAGCATACAATAGTTTAATGAGCTGGGAATTAACGTTGTCTTCTGCCATTAGAAAAAAAAAAAAAAACAAGCACCATCTTCTCTAATCCGACAACTCACAATTGAGCATCTGCTGCGAAGTCCCGATCAACACAACTGGTGAGCCATGACATCGGAGCGGCAATATGGACGTCCGCAGAGTCCCATCAGGCCTCTCTGCCCTGGTGACCGTTAACCCACTTCCTCTTCCATGTGTGACCTTCCCCACCCCCCAAAACGGACTCTGACCAGCCACATCAGGTTATCCACAGGCAGATACAGGTACAGATCCGGGTGGGGCTTTTTTACCCGTAAGGATCTGTTGTGTGTGTGTGTGTGTGTGTGGGGGGGGGGGGGGGGCATTATGAGTACTGTAAACTCAGTCCAGAATGTGTCTGGAAGCCAAGTGAGGCAGAGAAAGACATCAGAGCAACGAGGGACAATAGCAGGACTGCTGCTGAGACAAAGAGGGGCTCGGTCACGGCCGAGGGGTGCTTCATTCGGATGCATGGCTCTTTTGTCCACCTGCACAAAGGCCAGTGGAGCCTGGGAGTTAATTTGACACGCAGCCACTAATTTTAGGGCTGAGGCCTTTTACGTCACCATAACCCCTATACATCCATCATTGACACGCGTGTCTCTCCCATTTCTACTGACAGAGAGGGAAGTAAGTCATTGGTTACGCATTTCTAGTGGATAAATTGAAAGCACGCGAGGTTGTTGCTTCAGTTAAGCAGTGAGCATTTTCTCTCTCAATTTGAGCTTCCCTTTGAGTATCTAACAATCAACTGGCTCTCATGACAGAGATACACCATTTTTTTTGTAAGATGGATCTAATGGCAGTTTATTTTATACTTCTAGTGAAACCACCCATTCATCTCCATTTTCTTTTGAATCTGTAACCACTAACCACTAGAAACTGCAAGTTTCTAACCCCCACTTCAACTCTTGGTTTGCATTATGATTAATCAGTCAGCAACTTCCTGTGTGTAGTCAAACAATAATTCAGTTACAACGGCTGCACAGCACAATGAAATCTCTCTATATGCATCATCATGGAGCACGAATGACTTAAAAGAAAAAGAGAATCAAGTGAGTCTGACAACTGGCTTCAACAAAGTGGGGAACATGCAACATGGGAATAAACTTACTTAAATACTTAAATTTCATCTCTAGCGATAAATCTTTAAAAGGGGAATTCGGTAGACAAAAGTATCCACAGCATGAGGCCCTGGAGAGCAGTAGCATGGTGTGGATAACATTTACCTAAAATAAAACCCTGAGAACTCCTTTCCTCTTTAAAGCCAATAGTGCCACACACACACACACGCACACACACACACACACACACACACACACACACACAGAGGGGGTTGAGCAGACAGCAAAGAGCCTTTAATCATTTTATGACAGGAACCTTGAGGTGATGTGGGGACTCCTCACATTCACATGCTAAGTCTTTATCTTATCAGACAGCAATGGAGGCGCTGGCTCTCATGAGAAGTAGGAGGGAAATGCACCCCCCCCCTCCTCCTTCCTTGCCACACCTCTTTACCACCCACTCCACCGGTATGTAAGAAGGCAAATGGTTTGAACTGAGAAGAGTTGCAAAGTTCTCCTTTATCTCTTCAGACTGAGAAACAATTAAACCTCAAGTGAAGGAGGAGAAGAACAGCACCAACCCTAATATTACAACTACAGTTACATTTTTCACATGAATAGCAATAAAGGGATTATGCTGTTTTAAGCCTAGTGGGGGGGGGGGGGGAGGCAAATTCATGAATGCTGTCTGACATGGGTATGTGTTAAAAGCATACTTTAACCTTAAAAAGAAGTGATCAATAATCCTTGTTTAGATGGTTTGTCTTATTTACAGAGGTCGAACCATTTAGAGCTTCATATGCAACGATAAATGTAAAATCCACTCATATTCCAAACGAAAACTAAAGTGAACAAACATGGACTGTACAAACAGCTTCAGAAGAGCTTCAATTAAGCGACACAGCGTTTCCCCCTCTTTAAAGAATCAGTTTGGCTGTGATCTATACTCACCCTAAAAGTATTGAGGCCAGGCTAGTTAAATTTAAGTTCTGACCACACTTTTATTTCTCCATCACATTATATCAGAGTCTCTCCTTTTAAAAAAACACGCGGGAGGCCCGCAGCTCTCTCTCTCTGCAACACTTGGTCCCCTGAGGGAGAAACAGCCACCAGACTGGGGGGGGGGGAGCTCCCATCTAACCCTGTTAAACATATCTCATATAATTTTAACTGTTTTATCAAACATATTGAGAATCCTGATAAGATACAAAAAAACAACGTAAAACTATTATTTATATCGTTTTTTTTTTTTATTCGGGTAATTTTTTTTACTTTGACTTATGAGTCATTGCTGACTATACAACTATAGTTTCGAAGATACAAAACTATTTAATTAAGCTGTATTGGAAACAGGTGGGGTGATCTCACTTCTGCTGGCAAATAAACTCCCCTTGATTTAGGATTCAGCACAAACAGCGTTGCTACTCATTGCAGCGTTTGAAACGTTACACCAGCGTTGGGTTTCCCGCACATTGATAGTCATCCTACCTGATGGACAAACACGTCGACCGGTTCGTCCAGTGGCACTCCCTCTCGGTTGGTCATGGACAAGAAGCCGAAGCCCATGCGGACGTTGAACCATTTGCAGAGGCCGACCCCGTGGAAGGACTGTGAATCCTCCTCGGTGCTCGGTCCCTCATCTTCCTCGGTCTTACACACTCCTGCAATGAAAAGTGTATGATTTAAAAAAAAAAATAATCTGTAAGCCTAGAAAATGTTTTAACTCCGTTGATTTATGAAAAAAAAAAAAAAAAGAACTTTATCCTAAAAAAGGGGGCCAACATTTCAACAACGTATAAAAACCGAAAACTTTTCTCCTTTTTCTCGCGTGGCTGCATCACCAATCAATATGAATCGATGAACTGAGTAACAAGCTGAGGCTGCTTAATTTCCTATAAGCAACTGAACAACACACGACCTTTCTCGCGGAATATGCCACAACTTTCCCCAAAATAAGTGATCCTGGGGGTTTTGCGTGATATCAGAATATCTGAAGAGCTTTTAAAGCATTGATAAGACACACGGACTGCACATCACGTGTGGGAACAATGACTTGAAATGTTCCACTGCTATCAGATACAGTCCCACACCAGAAAAAAAACAAAAAACTTAATTAACTCATACATTAAAAAAAAAGAAGTAAATTGCTGTTAATTAGTGTTACTCAACCTGGGAATTCCTGGTTAGAAACGGAGCCCATGTCTTCAGTTCTGCCGTGAGTCAAAATTAGCACCCCAGCTACAGTATCCTGTGTTTAGCCCTCAAACTGGGTAATCCTCACAGATTGCCACTTTCAAGCAAAATGCTGTGAAACGCAGATACTGCGCAGCGAGAGGGAAAGCGGGAGAGGGAGGTAAACAAAAGGGGGCTGGCAACCTATTCCCTCTAAACAATGAGGGGTGGAGGGGGTGGGGGTCACCGGGCAGGGTTTTTGATGAAGAATCCCCCCCTCTCTCAAAGAAAAAAAAAAACAACAACTCTGAAACAACGCCAGAAGAGATAACTCCCAACAAAAGCTCCCAACATACCTTCTGCCATGTTTGTGGGCCAGTTTACTCCCAGTGTCTTTCTTTCTTTCCTGAAACGCGTTTTTCTCTCCCCCTATCTCTCCCTCTTCCTCTCTCTCTCTTGCAGTGGTCAGCTCTGTTGGTCAATACAAATGACCATTTCTCATCCAACGAACCCCCCACACACTCTCGGTCACGTCCACGTGATTCACAATTATGCAGTCCCCAAGGATAGATGGATTGCATATTGTGTAATAGAAGGGCTCAAATGTGGAGAGTGACCAATCACTTCTAGCGACACGTCCTCGTGACATTATTATGGCCTTTTTGTATCTAGACTTATATGGAACTCACATGGAACCTGTTTCTCATTCACGACTCTTGAATCATGACGAAAATAGAAATGAAAAATCTAAAAATGTTAAGCTCCTTTAAAAATGTGATCTATACGCATGCAGTATTGGCTCCATGGAGGGAGAAAATAAAACCAGTGGAGCCTGAAGTGCCTTTTTTTGAAACCCCCAGGTTTTTTAAAAGTCAGTTTATGTGTTTTTAATTAGTGTCGACTTTTACAAGAGTAACATTTACTTTGTTGTACCATGTCATCTTCCATATCGTCTCTCGTTGTGAGTGCTTTCGTTCCTTTGCGATCAGTGCGTTGGTTAGCTGCGTCCTAACATGCCAAAGAAAGGTTTGTGATGTTAATCCAGATTGGGGGGGGGGGGGGGGGGGGGGGGGGGTAGTATGGGGGGTCTTTCCATGCAGCAGAGGAGAAACAGCTAAACTGACTCTGAACAGAGGAGGAGAGTTTAAAATATAGAAGTAAATACAATTAAAAATGCAGAACAGATTTTAAAAAACACGACTCAAGGTGGCAACATGTAAACAAGCCAAGCTGGTCAAACGAATTCATGGCTCAATAGTGATTGATTACATCATGTTAAGACGTTGACTCGTGTCCTTGTGGAGTGATGGATGAATCAAGGGAAAGTGATTTTTTTTTTTACCAAACTGAAAGTGAGAGAGCCCAGCTCCAAAATGATCAAAATATGACTAAATTATATTATTGTACAATGAATAAATGAATGAATGAAAACGAAATACAAACTATTAAAAAAAAAAACTACAGCTGACATTAAAAACTACAATCAAAACCAAAACAATGACTAAAAAATAACTAAAATAGAACATATAGAAATAATAAATATAGAAAAAATAAACATACCAATATACCAACAAATATCTAAAGGATGAACCCAATTTATAAAAAAAAAATGTGTTTATTGTGTTTGAATGAAAAGCTTAATTTACGACGTGTGTGAGGGAAAATACTAGTTGAATTAGTTACATTTATCTGCGGAGTATAATTACAACGTTTCCTTTACTAAGTATTATTTTGGTGAATGGAAGCACAGCTCCACCCTTGTGTTTTGTATGTAAAGCCTGATGGATGTTTTAAAGGTGACCTGTCGATTTCATCACAACTACCACAACGACCCCTTGTGGACCCGCAACACGCATATATATATGGCCCTAAACTTTAGGCTATATAATCGAGAGCAGTAAATGTCCCAAATTATGGTATTGTTAACTACACAGATCAGAGAAAGCTGTATGCACCATATCAATGCGTTAAAGTGGTAAATAGTTTTTTAAGAAACATGCTTCTAGGCCAGAGAGGGGTTATAATTTATTATATTATAATGTGAAGCAGAACAACTTAAGTCTCAGGTTTACTGAAACATCTGCCTGACCTGCAGGATAGGAAGGAAGATAAGAAGGGGGACATTTTAAAGTTATAGGAGCCATTAAGATTTTATAGTTAACACTGATTGGATTTTTTGCTTGGTTTGGAAAATGAGATTCTATAACAGGATGTTGAAATGTAAAATGACCAGAGGTTTTTCTGTGGTATTTTTGAATCTGAATAATTCTAGCTTTTAATTCATAATCTAGTTTATCATTGCGTTTTTTAAGCTGTAAAAGTATATCTGCGTAACTATTTTACTACTTTATGACGTTTTAAAATGATTTCGAATGGGATAACCTGAAGTAGGCTATTCAGTTTTAGGGATTTTAACTAATACTTCTGACACAAGAAAGTATACTACTTAAAGCAATACATAATTAAACTGCTGGGTCTCTTTATTGTTGGTACAGGAAAGATGACAGTCATGACTATGAGCCTTGATTACGCCACCAAAATCCGCTTTAAACTCGCGCAAAATACTTTACTGGCCTTTGATTCACAGTAATACACATTTGAGCTCCAACTCTTTTAATATTGCGGGGTTTAAACTCAACATTAGGAAAGCTGAAAAAAATGGTAATATACTTAGTCCTTGAACAGCAATTGTGCTCGAATATAGGAGAATGAAGTTTGTTGAACTGATAGTTTAGTTATTTTATTTTACGTTAAATACCACAGGTTAAAACGCCGGATTGCATGAGAATATCAGTCATCAGTTTGTGCCTAAACAAACTGCTCAGCAGACAAGGAAACCAATCTACTGAAGTATCAGTAAACCAGATGGAGGGGTCAGTGCCTCCCAAGTGCTGCCTCAGATTATCTTGGCTGGAAGCCAAGATTTCAGTGCTGGACTCCAGCCAAATTGCACGAGCTAGTGGACTGATCGGTAATTAGTTTAACAGTTAAACTAACTGTTTTCTTTCCTCTATGGCAGAGGTCTTCAACAGGGGGTCCGCGACCCCTAGGGGGTCCCCGGGGGTACTGCAAGGGGGCCGCGAAATCTTTGGTTGATTAGACAATTTCTTATTTTGAAACATGAATCTGTCCATTATTTTAATAGTTCAGTATTGTATGCAAGATAACATGTATGTTTATGCATGGCAGTGGCACTAATAGGCCATCACTCGTTTTCGTTTCCACATTTATGTTTAAAATGAAAACATCAATTTGAATAGCTTGTTTGCATGATTATCATGCAATTGACAGACAATGTTGATATTGGCATTGGTATCAGTTGACAAGGTATGTTTCTAAATGGCAGTGGCACGGCCACCCTACTCACTGTACCTTGCACATGTTTAAAATAAAAACATGAATATATGAACCTGTGTATTATTTGAATAGCTTAGTATCGAATGCACAATAACAAGGTATGTTTATACATGGCACGAGGCCCAGTTTAATATAAAACACAATTGTATACAATAGATATAGTAGGGGGTCCCTGCTCCATCTCTCTATCAGTTTGGGGGTCCTTGGCCTGAAAAACGTTGAAGACCCCTGATCTATGGAGTTGAAGCTAAACTCCTTCATTTTGTTCAAAGTCGGCAGTAATAAATAAGATGAACGGAACAGTTTGCCTTTGATCAAAAATAGATCCATCATTGAATTATAATCAGAGAGACTCATTTTGCACTTCCCACTGCTTTAAAATAATGATGATTATAATTATTATCACCATCATTATTACCAGTATTATTATCTGTATATTAAACTGGACATCACAACAGCAAGACATCTAGGGTGGCATAATTCCCGGCAGTACCTGAAGGCAGCACGGTGAAGTACCCTTGGGTTTTATTATATAAAATACCACTAGATGTCAGTATACATCTCTGAAGTCAACGCGCCTTCATTTCAACTCTTTGGACTTTAAAGTCAACATGATGTCAACAGATAGTGTCTCGTGCAGAAGAGATTACACTCTGCGATGAGTCATGGTGATGTCACTTGTGATACATCGACCATACTATAGCATACCTGATCTTTGTTGCCGATGTGCTGACAGCATTCACGTGATGGTCATTTCTTTGCATATTTATGTTGCGCGAGGCTCTGCAGCCATGTACAAACAAGCAACACAGAGATCAACCAAAGAGCCCCGCCTCTTTTGATATCCAAAACGGACCGTCAACCAACGGAGGCTGGATGTCACCGGGGAGCATCCTCTCGACGCCGGTCGTCTGTCCGCGTCCGGTGTCAGGTGGACGGATCTGCTTCATGGGCGGGACTCTGCAGCCAGCTGGAGTAAAGCAGCTCAGAGAATAACAGTTTGCAGATCAGTGAGTGAAGCGTCTTGATGGGAACAGCATCGCGAGCATCCGCCCTGTTACAGCCGAAGGGAGAACACGTTAACGGACTCGGTTCATTCCCGTTGTACGGAGCAGAAGGAGCGCTTACGGAGGCGAGTTTCCACCACAGGCTACACTTACGCAGCTACGCAGCTCAGCAGAATGAAAAAAAAGTTAAAACAGCCAACTGCGTCAAGTAGCTAGTCTGCTGCGTCTGTACTGCAATCATGTAGCTACTTTTTTAAAGCTATGAATTCAGAAGAATATGCCATCTGCAGTTGCCTTGCAGGACACTTTGAAGAGTAGTTCGTAGGTCGTGAGGTGAACTCTCCTTTTTTTTTTGCACTCCTGGTCCCGTCACTGCAGCCAAAATCATGGCACGACTACGCAGGAAAGCGTGCATAGCTCTGTTTCTCTTTACGCTGTTCGTCTTTGGGACCTTGATGGGACTGAGGACCCTGAAGCCCAGTGACGGCTTCTCGGATCTGGCTCCGGGCTTGGAGCTGCTGCCGATGATCGCGGGGAAGATGGACCGGCGCTCGGTGTCCCGTGACGCCACCGCGTCCCCGGGTCAAGACAGTCCGGCTGGCAGCGACACTAAAGCAGTTTTGTCCAACTCTGGCCCCGAGGGGACCATCTTTTATGATGTTCATATATTTTACTACACCTGGTACGGCAACCCAGACATGGACGGCAAGTACATTCATTGGGACCATATCCTGGTTCCACACTGGGACCCCAAAATCGCGTCCAGCTACCCGAGAGGAAAACACATGCCGCCTGAGGACATTGGCTCCAGTTTCTACCCCGAACTTAATCCGTACAGCTCGAGGGACCCGGACGTGTTGGAGTCCCACATGGAGCAGATAGCAGCATCTGCAGCAGGTACGGTTCAGAGATGAGACGGACTGCGTAGATTTCTTGGGAAGAAATAGTAAGGAAAATAGTTCATTGTTGCATTTTTTCTGCGCTCAAATGCAGCACAGAATATTCTGGCCTCTATAAAGCTGCTGGAGAGGCACAAAACAAATTCAGCACCACACATCCACTGGACAGCTCCCCACACGCCCAGCTCAAAGTCCCTACATATCTACTGCTGCGCTTTCTTCTGCAGCACAGAGAGACACTTAATGACTTTAAAAGCTCCAGTAATCAAGAGATGAACTTATTAGGTCTACATTATGACTAGAACACCTTCCTGACTGTCACAACTTCAAAATTGATTCAGGAAATGTGATTACATTTGAGTGTGTATGTACAACACAGCATGGGTAATATGGTTGAAATCAATATCAGGATAATAATGCGTTTATATGTTACAATATTCATATGGGGGAAAAAAAATCACATTTAAATTAGTCGTGATGTTGAATGCAATGAACTGTTCTACTTCTATGCTTTTTATCAGAAACAAATACGAATAGATTTAATAAAAACCATGGCAATAGTCTTAAAACACATCTGATAATAGAGCTTTAAAGGGGAATGAAATAGTGTACATTTAAATATGTGTTATGCGTTAGGTTAAGTGTGTATTCTAGTTACAAGACTTGCATGAAAGCAGAGATGAACGGTATTAAATTATCACCCAGGGTCGGATCAGAGGTTTTCTTGGGCATCTCGTGAAATATTGATATGTATGTTGTTATTCTTTTCAAAAACTTGTATGGCTTCCCTAAAAGACAGCACAGTCCTGTATAGCCTGGTATCGAGTAACAGCCTGGTGTGTCCAGACGTCAGCAGCCTACACATGATAGGCCCGGATGTTTCTGTCCCACAGCTCAGTAGGTTATTGTACACCATGCGGAATGATGACCACGCCATCCATCCGTTTGAAACCTCACCACAAAGACAGATGGATCATGGGAGTGCTGGCTCACAATGCTTTGTAAAAAATAATCAATTTAATGAGGCACCACAGCCAGCCAAACTGTAAATACTTCCATTTGGCTTGATGACTGATTCCCCACCACTTCACAGAGACTCATAAATAAACTTAATAGCAGCTGCCTCATCCTTAATACACACAGACGTAGTTGGGTATTGTAATCTAATAGTCCCCATAGCTCCACAGCAAGTGGACGTTTATTTAATGAATTAGCTCTTAGTGCATATCCCATGTGCCAGATCCTCTCTGGTGCCAGGCACCGTTGTTGCTGATATGAAGCTATTTCTCAGCCAGAATCAGAGCATGAGGAAGCATTTCTCAACTGCAATATATAAGCTGTCACACACTAAAGCTGCGCGGCGAGATTGCCCCTAAAACGAGACATAATAAATACGTGCATATTCCTCAATCGGGTGCAGGATATGGATGATGGGCAGGTAGGCATTTAGATAAAAAATAATCAACTCACACACTTCACAGCCACGGATGGAATACTGAACAGGCCTACAGACGACAGGCCCAGGGGCCCCAAGGCTTCATGGGGGCACCGTGCACGAGCCTCTGTTTGAAGTGAATGTCAACATTTCTTATGGACATGTCAAAGCAGGTTCCATGATGAAATGCACCGACAGCATTTGAGCAACACACAACACAAATGACCACAGAGAGACGCGAAACGACCACAAAGAGACGCTTAACGACCACAAATGCAAATTGACCACAAAAAACACAAAGAGTTACAAAATGGCCACAAAGAGATGCAAAACGACCACAAAGAGACGCTAAACAACCCCAAAGTGACTCGTTTTGCTCGATGTGGTGTCTTGCTCATATTTAGGTGGGTTGGGGTGCCTTTTATATATCTGTGCCCAATGACTCATTGTCTCATAATCCAACCATGCATACAGTATCCTACCACAAACCTTACCAGCTTCTGTCTGGTCCTATACAATACGGTAATTATCCTAATGGAATTAGGCAGAATTTTCACAGTGTGTTCAATAAACGCACAGCTGACTTCATTCAATGGTCTCAAATGGGTCTGTAAAACTGTGTGAAGGGCTGCATGAAAAAACCTCACTGTAGATTCATAAAAGCAAAAGTTTTTTTCAGCTCCTATTTCCACCACAGGACTGTCAGCATTTCTTACAATCCATAAATCATTTCGACAATGCATGAGATCACTTTTTTTAGAGGTTCATATTGCGTTTTGGACATACGTTCTCTGCAGTAGATGCTCTCTGAGGTATTAACCAGTGTCTTTGGTGCAGGATGGATGATCAGACTCATGAGTTTACGTGTGTCTCCAGGGGTTCTGGTCCTCTCCTGGTATCCCCCCGGCTTGGCTGACGACAACGGGGAACCCACTGAGGATTTGGTACCAGCTGTGCTGGATGCTGCATATAGACACAACCTCAAGGTAAAAGGCATGTGTGTGTGTGTGTGTGTGTGTGTGTGTGTGTGTGTGTGTGTGTGTGTGTGTGACCTGAAACAAAGTGGGTAAAGAGTCCAAGGCGGAAAAAAGAGCAATGAACCAAATCCATTATCAGCTCAATTTGTAGGGGGTATATACAACTTTTATTTTTGTTCTATTTGTATTTATTTAAAGATAAAACTCTCAATTCATTACTAAACTATATGACCTACATGAGTAAACAAGACCATCAGCGAGAAGATTGTCTATTTCTATGTAGTTATTCTTAATGCTAGTCATCGGTGCCAGCTGGTCGGATTCCGCATGAAATCAGATGAAATCATTCAGGTTCACCAGAAAGTCCTTCAGCTCAGACTCCAGCGGGGCCTGACAGTTTCTTGTAGTAGCTTTAACCTTTTATTTAATCAGGAGAATCCCATTAAAACAGCCTCTTTGACAAGGAATATCTGGCCAAGACGGCAGCATAACAAGTTTCAGTGGAAACGATACAAAATGAGACCACAGATAAAACATTAATAAAAACACATAATAGTGAAATAAGACTAAAAGTATGCTGAGAAAAGACAGAATTATGATTAAAATCATCACCGGAAAAATTAACAATCTTCTTAAATTCTGTGAGAGATATTAGATTCATCACATTAATGAATTCCCGTTTGCAGACTGTGTCTTAGTGGCTAGAGCAGAAAACATAAATACTTCTTTATCTAACAGATACTGTATATGTCTTGTGATTTGATATAATGATTGCGAGATAAACACTGTGAATTACATTGCCAGGGATATGAATGTAATTGACCTGGAACAGCTTTATAAATGAAAGGCCAAACAGGACTTGTGTCTAATATACAAACATAACCTCAGTCTGTGGTTGCTTGGAAGAAAGATAAACATTAAACCAAATACCTTTACATTGTTAACGAGTAACAAGTTATGTTGTCTTCCCCTGAGCTGTCAGAATGTTCACAATGTATATAAGCCAGCATTAGAAAACAACATCAACACGGTTTTTACGAGTTCAGGACTAGTTTGAGTTGAGTGAGCTAAGCCTGCAAAATACTAAAGGTATAGAGTGTATTTATGAAATGTATCTGGTGGAGAAGAACACCATATCCACCATAGCATCTGCATAGCATCTGCATAGCAATGAGTGTTAGTTCCATGGGCAGAAGCACCAAAATGATTTATGTAAAGAAAAAAGAAAGGAGGTCAAGAACAGAACCTTGAGGCACTTTCATCTCACTAAGAGCAGAGTAGAGACAGGAGCTAGAAAAGGATTAATGATGCTTCACAAAGGTAAGTAGAGAGCTTAACACTGCTCAGGACTGTAATCCCAAAGGAGCTATTGTGCTTTGGGGAGTTATACACGGAAACAACAGTTTGTTTTTGTCACAGGAGAGGAAGGTTAACGGCTTTTGAACTTGTTCTGCTGCCTCCCATGAAGCTGTCTGTGCTACTCATGGATTTGATTCTGGATGTTTGCAAGCTGCAATGGCATTTCCTCTCCAGCGTTAGAGCAAAAAAAAAAAAAAACAGGTCAAATAGCTGCTGCTGCTGCTGCTGGATCAGTTGTTCAGTGGGGGTGAGCATATCAGCAGGGTGGAGAGGTGGGGGGTAGCAAAGCCACATGACCGATTTGCCAATTAGGTTGGAAAATGGCACATTGAAGGAAATAACTGCCCACCATGTCGGTCTCTCTGCCTCCTGTCGCTGTATCGAAGGCTTATTAAACTTTTACAGGGAATGCTTGCTCGTAATGCGATACAATTCTTGGAGTTTGAGGTTTTTCCTTTTGTCAGACTTTCTCTGAAATGAGAGTTGAAGAAAAATACTTTGTGTGTTCATGTGCATATTAAAAGCTACTCGGAAGCTTTCTGTTTGAATTTGAAATGACATATAAGAGAGACAAGCTAGTAAGAGTTTTCCTATGTTAAGGCAGGTGCCATTAATAATGCACATACAGCATTTGCACAAACACACTAAATGTTTAAGTAAAGAAAAATCCGCCAGCCAACCAGATAAAAGCATCAACATTTCTGTAAGGGTTTTGTTTAAATTACCATGATTTTTAGAGCTGTAACAATTTGTTGGCAGAAAAAAATTAGTAAGTTACATACAGCCCTAATGATGTTTATAGGAAATAAATTGCTAAATAGTTTGTTTTCAAGTCCCAGTTCAGAAATTGTCAGAATTTTAGCAGACTCTCAATTACATTAAGGAAGAACACCTGTCCTGTAATTGAGAGATCGTAAATAAATTGTCAAATTTATTTATTTAAAAAAACATATAGGACCAAAACTAACCAGTCACTGATCTATAAGAAAACCAGTTGTATTGACAACTTGCTAAAGTTATCACCAAGGTTAATTACAGAGCAAAGTCATCGGAAGGATCATTATAACACAATTCATTATGATGCAAGTATTTGTATCCTGATGTGACACATATTGGCCTCATCCTGCGTACAAACAACTCTGAGGAGAGACAAGTTTGTCGGGCCAATCTGTCAGATCTGATATCACATTTGTTTTTAGTCTGCCGTTTGGCTGCAGGCAAAGAAATAATGTATCACTGCGAGGGCAAGACAAGAACGCCTGGATTAGACATGCAACGCTGAGCTGATGAGCTTTTACACACAACACTGTCAGGAGAGAAGCTAATAGATTGAATTCAATGCCATGCTGCATTATCACGAGCGACCGAGCCAGCGCAACATTTTCATAAAAGCGTGGAGGAAGTGTGTGTGGAAAAACAGACCCTGCTATGCCTTCTACAATTTCAGAACCTCTCTGCATTAAGACGGAAGTGTCGTTGAAAGCCCTTCGAGGATCACAATCGGTCAGCAGAGCAGAGAAAGCCATAGCATATTTTCTCTCTGTATACAGCAGCATGGGGAGTGCAGCATTTCCAAGCATCCTCTTCCAGTTCTCCTTGTTTTTTGATAAACTCCTCCCACTCCCTCTGAAACACAGGGACATTTCTCTCTGGAGTGTTTCCTCTTGCATCATTTTCAGCAAAATGCTGACACGGTAAAAGGACTTTGGCTCTGATTATTTGGAACTCAAATGCACATTTTCTAAAGCAACATCCTTAAATTATTTCTTTGCTCTTTTCAAATGAAAGGCAGGCTAAAAAAGGAGGGAGGAAAGCCCAAAGGAAGACTGATGGTCTCACAGGGAGCAGTGGCAATAGCCAAAAATGTATCAGATCAGGATTCAGGAAACACGCAATCTGCTTTTAGTAGCAAAGTGGATAGCGGCCAATCTGAGAAATGCTTCTAAGAATGCACGAGCAGTGTTGTTTTGAAACGTCAGGCCCTTGGAGAGTCGATATAATTACACAAAACTAATAACGTTCATTTAATAACAACGTTATATTGCTGTAAAAAGATGAGCAAATAATAAAGAGATAGGAAAAATACAGAAAACACCAGAAAGAATGATCTCCACTTCTGCATAAAACAGTTCAAATGTATTCTGCGAAAGTGAGATAGGGTACCTGTCCGTATTCACTTTGTTTTCCATCTCATATCTTTGTCCGTCCTTGCCCTGTGCTGTCTTGTCTCGTTTGTCACAGCAGCACTCCTGCGGACTGAAGACAAGGATTACAGTGAGCGTGGCAGACTTTTAACTGCTTCACAGAGCAATCTAAAAACAGCACGTGAATGTGTCTGTACAGTGGTTTTATATGGCTCACTGAGGCATGAATATGGCATTGACCTTTTCAAGATTCTAAATGTATTCAGGACCATGCAATATCAGATTGAGAGCACAATACAAACCAAGGCTGCACAATGTAACTTTCTAAACATTTCATTTTGAAGTGGATGTATTCAAATTGTTTTATTCAAACAACATTTTGTGTTTCTACTACGCTTCAATAGCCACATTATTGTTCTCACACTGCCTCTCTTAATATACCTGTAATTACTTTTTCTAAAATATGGAAACTGGTGCAGATCTATCTCAACAAAAAACAATTCCAACTTCAATTCTTTCTGGCAATCCCACATCACACAGCTAAAAAGAACACTGTCTCCTCTTTTGGGTAGTGCTACAAAGCAATGTACCTTTTTATTATATAAGTTGAACAGTATTTCAGCAGCACCCACACAAAAAGCTTTGTGTAGCCTGTATTTTGTACAGCAGAGTTGGAGAGCAGATCACATGGAGCCTCCACAGCAGAGCTGCTGCTCGACCTCAGCTTGAAGAGGAGTTGAAACAGTCCTCCTGCTCAGGGGAGGGCGGGGGCGGTTTGGTGGGGAAATGGTGGGGGGGGGGGGGGGTTGATTGGAAGCTGGGTGCAGGAGGGAAGGCGCAGAGGGGAAAATGTGCATCATGGGTCCCATGACTCAGCTTGCCGCTCTGAACAATCTGCACCCTGAGGGGCTGTACAAGTTCTATCCAATAAATAGGCCATGTAGCTGCGTGTACACGGGGCCACAGCGCCAGTGGGTGCCCTATGATGGCATCAGCCGCACTTTCCAGATTCCCAGCAGTAGCTACGTGACTCCGTGCACTGGCTTTGTCCACAGAGCAAAACTGACACTCTCTCATGAAGAAATGTGCTCCGCTTTGTTTAAATTGATCAAATTGTTATAAGGGTCTGGACCTTTATCGTTGCGTCGGCTCGTATCCCTCCTTTAGTGCTTTCTGCATGACATGGCACTAAATTCCACTCTGCTCAGCATGAATCATGGGGCTGATCCTGGCCCATGCTGTCAATGTTTATGAGGTATTAAAATGCGAAGACTCTATCTCATTTACTTCGAAATTACCACAGAGCAATGGGCCAATGTGTTTGGACAATGAGCTTTCTAGTGGCCTGCGTTCTGCTGCAGTGAACAGGAGACCGTAACAGCTTTCCCCCCCTCTGTGGATGATAACTATATGGCTTCATGTCTGCCAATACCTCATAGTTTTTCTAAATATGTTCACATTTGATCTCACATTATTGGGCTGTTACTTTACAAGAAGTCCAGAGAGTTACGGCGTAGCAAACATTGCTTTCCGGGCTATCACTTCATCAGAAGGTCAGGACCTTCCTTTCTCTATTTTTCTTCAAATTGATATTTTGCCAGCAACTGCATCTTACACCATTAAAATGTATGCTTTGCAGCACATAAAATCACTTAGCATATCCATTAGTGGCACAAGTGGTTCTTTTTTCCTGCCTCCAGGTGACAGTTTATCTATAGACATTCGCAGTTTAAAACAATTTGCTCCGCTCGAGCCAATTCTAAACATCACTTTAATCCATTAGTGCACTTATGCTCAATGTCACAGTGACACAGTCGGTGCAGCCAACAGTCCTCTTTTTTCCCACAGACAAACACCAAACACTCCCTATAGTAAACATTTTGACAATTTTATTACAAAATACACAAGACAATGATTCAATGTGGCTAACTAAAATGGAAAAACATAATTGTCATCATTGAGAAGTTCTTATTCTAGATAGTGCTGCATGCGTATGTCAGTGTTTCTCGTTTTAGCCACGCTAACAGAAAATGAACTGGTCCGATCAGTCTTTATCTTACTGGTCTAAACGCAGACTTTCATTAGGTTTTCATCCGGGACAAGAGAGGAATCATACAACATAGGCGATGTAGCTCACTCGATGACATCCTACATACATTCAGTAGCTGTTGGCCTCCAGCATCTTAAAAAGACCTTTTTATTCACATTGTCCCCCTTGGGTGTCCACTGCTCGAGAAGAAAAGTGTTTCACTTTGATCATACATTATTCAACTTAAGCACATTTTTTTTCACGTGTCACTTGTTTCTCTGCTGCTGTTGTTCATCAATTGCAAATACCCGTTTCTAACTGAGCCACTAAGTGAGCATTACAAAAGTCTCCAGAGGGGCAGCACTTAGGGTGAAAACATCTAAAGTGTGACATACTTTGTCATGAAAATGAAAATAGGGAAAACATTGGTTCTTTGAAGTCACATCGTGTCCAAAAGGACCTGCTTGAATGGGTAACTGTATTATGATGTACTGGTGGCCATAGCTAGTGTTATACACATTTATTCATAGGTTTTGAGGAAATGTGTAAATAAGTACAGTCAACTGTAACATACTAGGGAAGAGAAACCAGACGCCTGATGTCATGCTTTGCTTAGGGACATACAAGGTCAAAATGGTGCATGACTTACTTGTTTTGCCGAATTGAAAAGTTAGAGCTCTGTTTTTTAAATGTTTTTTTTTTTTGAGGAGGAGGAGGAGGAATCGGCAGTCCGATCGGATTTAACAGCCTTTGACTATCATATAATATGCATGTTATTCGTAACAAACTTGAATTAAAAAAAACATATTGTCATGGAATCATATTGTCTCCCCTCAGAAACTAAATGTTGATTTTAAGTCAATAGCTGCTCAGGTCATCTGTGAATAGTATCTTTCTTAGCAGATATAAGATGAATGGAAACTAACAAAGCGTGTGTCTCTCTGCCTGTTTTCTTAGGTTGCATTTCACATCCAACCATACAGAGGACGAAACGACCAGAGTGTGCATGACAACATCAAGTATATTATTGACAGGTAGGCTGTACTTCTCCGTCACCGACTCAACCATTACGATTTCATGCACGGGTTAAAAGAACATTAGTTACAAACAATGAAATTCTTTTAGAAAGCATTTCTGATTAGATAAGTCTAGTTTCATGACTTATGAATGAGTTTTTGAAGCAAATGAAATTTGACAAAACTTGAAGTATAAAGGTTGTTCTGAAAAGGAGCACCTGTCAAGTACATTCAAACTCAAATGCCCAAACCCCCCAAAAGATTTTAGCAAGAAATGGAATCAGTTGCTTATTTACAGTTACAGAGCAACTTTTTATTCCTTTAGAGTTGTGTTTCTGGCCACACAACGGTCCAATATTCACTCTCTTTTAGCTCTGGTTTTGGTCGCGATCAACTCCTTGCAATCAAAAAAAACATGAAGATTGTCAAGAAGCCTAGTAAGCAGATTCAGGCTCCCCAGAAGATGAATCCTTTCCATTTTTAACCTGAGCTTTCCTCTTGTGTTTTCCTCATGTCCCACACTCAATTTGAACATGCAGATTATACTGACACTTAATACTATTAATGCTGAGAGGATAAACCCTTTTGAATTGACTTTAAAGACCCGTGTGTTCTTTTCTCTACCACCAGACTCATTAGAAAGTTATTTTTAGCCCCATTAATTAGCTGTCAAGCCTTGCAAAATGATAAGTAAAGAACATAGCAGCCGTTTGACTTCATCAACTAACTATTTCAGCACTAACTTACTATGTTATTATTTTACTGTGTTAATGTCTTTAACAAGGTATGGTGACCATGGAGCCTTCTACAAGTTCACTTCCAGCACAGGGAAGAGTCTTCCTCTATTTTACATCTACGACACCTACCTGACTCCTCCAGAGTCCTGGTCTGAATTCTTGACTCCCACCGGCTCCCACAGCGTGCGTGGCTCAGCCTATGACTCCATCTTCATTGCACTGATCGTGGAGGAGCGCCACAAGCACGACATCCTCGCAGGAGGCTTTGATGGCATGTACACTTATTTTGCCTCCAACGGTTTCTCCTTCGGCTCCTCTCACCAGAACTGGAAGGCCATCAAAGCCTTTTGTGACGGCAACAACCTCCTCTTCATCCCAAGCGTTGGACCTGGTTATATCGACACCAGCATCCGGCCGTGGAACAACCACAACATGCGCAACAGGGTGAACGGTCGTTACTATGAGACGGCCCTGCAGGCGGCGCTGAATGCGAGGCCGGACGTCGTCGCCATCACATCTTTTAATGAATGGCACGAGGGAACGCAGATAGAGAGGGCAACGCCCAAAAAAACAGTGACCCGTGTGTACTTGGACTATCAGCCACACGGACCTGATCACTACCTGGAGTTGACCCGCCGCTGGGCGGAGCAGTTCAACAAAGAGAAGGAGCAGTGGCTCATGTGAGCTTTCATCAAACTGACTTGAAACAGCATGCTCGAGTGGAAGTGTGTGTACACATGAAGGAGAGAGAACAAAGGGGGGAGAGGGGGAGTGAATGTACTGATCAGTATAGATGTGAGCGCATAAAGACGAGCCGAATTCGAGAGTTTCTGCAAGTGTGTGTGCGTATCTTTGTGCACACATACCGATCTGCAAGAACAGGACACTGTGTCGTCGGTGTGAGTTGTCTCCGTTTGAGTTTCTGAGTAAAGCAGCATTAAAAAAAAAGGGTTATTCTGGGGGAATTAGTTCCATTGACAGCCCAGAGTCCTAAAATGTTCTGTAGGACGTCTCTTGGTCTTTGTTCACTTAATGCAACTTCATGAACCGTCTCAAACACACTAAGAAAACTGTCATCATGTAAGTTAAATAATAGAATTGATGACAATAGACACGTCTATGGTTTCACTTTCATACACTAACGTTGACCTCTCCTTTGTGTTTGAAAACGCATGTCGTACTGCATACTACATACTAAATCTGTATGTACTGCATACTGCCTATTCAATTAACCATTTAGTATGCCATTACCAGCACACTGAAGTATACCCAAGCAATAGTCTTCTCCGCATCACATGACTGTATTGATGACAACGTTAATGGTCCGCGCTACCATGGAATGCAAATTGTTTATCACAAATTTGAAATCAGCATTACCTCTACCACTCAATTTAATATGTTCCTGTATTATTTTAAGGCAAATTAAAATTAATAAATATTTTTTGTGTTCTACAGTACATTTTAAAAGTGGGCTCCGGCACTTTTTCTTTTCAATTGTTCCTCAATGTCGCCATCATTCCTAATGATTTTAAATATTCAAACCGTCTGAAAGGCAGCAATGCATTTCGGGGCGGTTGAGTATGTCCAGTGAGCTCTTGTCTCATACTCAGAAATTCTTGATATGTTACAGGAATTTCTCGTGTGCACCAAATCCACATAATACGCAGTTGAAACGCACTACATACTAAATATTACGTCGTACTTAGTATGAACAGTACGTTAGTATGCAAGTTCGAATCCAGCCTTGGTGTTTTTAAAAGCAGTAAGTAGTGTTTGGAAAATACTTCTGGCAGACAGTTGGACGAGAAGATTGATGCCACTCTCATATTTGCCTGTTAAATAAAAAATACAGTCGGGAAACAGCTAGCCTGGGTCTGTCTGACGGTATCAAAATGAATCTTCCAGCAGCTCTAAAGCTAATTTATTAACACATTATACCTCATTTGTGTGAAAATTACATGTTAGGGTTTTTGCAATTTCTTGGCCGGTTGCAGTGACTTTCTAGAGTCTCTGCTGGCTGCCTGGCAACATCCTGGTTACGTCAATAAATATTAAAGGTGGGCACCTTCTGTCACTGAAGTGAAAACTAAATAGAATCAGTTAAGTGTTAAGGTTGAGGCTCAATGTTTTGAAGAGGCTATATGAATAAAACTGCACCAATTACTGGAGCACTCTGCTATATGGATGCATTTGATGAAGTCTATTGATAACAGGCATTTTTGAGAATTAAAATATGCTCTTTGGTTGAGACGGGCGCTTAAAGTGGTTTCTGCTCTTTAAAAAAAAGAAACACTTAACTTCTAGACACCTAAAAATAAAGACAGAGGTATATGGCTCAAATATTTTCTTACGCAATAATAAGACCGATACTGAAAAAAACAACTTTTATTGTAGTTGCGCAATCCATCAAAACAAGTCAATACTGGCGATGCAAATTAAACAAATGCTGCAGTTCTTAACTTGTAAATGGGCAGAGAAAGTATTTTCAAACTTGTGAATGTAGGTTAGGCTCCAACATAAAACAGAGTTATTGTAACTGTCACAGGAGACCAATCTTTGTGCAAGCCTCACACGTTAAAATGACATGCGGATTAAAACAAATACAGGATATTCATAAGATAATAAAATATAGTTCTGGACTCAAGTTTGATGTATAGTCAATACAAGTCAAAGAACTCCTCCCAAACCTTATGTTATCACATTTAGGTCATAAAATGAACCCTATGACAATTCTAACCATGATAGAAATATTAAAATAAATCTCAAACCATTGTATCTTCTGTTAAGCCACGCTGTTTTAAAATACCAAAAGATTCAATACAATATATATGACCTTGTTTCTAAATAGACGGGAGAGAATTGTGACACTTTAAGATCCCACATAATAAAGGAAAAGAGTTACCCCAGACCATAAAGCAGCCACCAGAACAACATCAGCCGTCGAGTCGTTCCTGAGTTCTAGTCCTTCTCGGGAAAAACTCATTGTTCCATGTGAACATGAAAAGCATTCGTCAACGGTCAACGCTTGATGAACGTCTCAGTGTGTGAAGCGGATTGTGAACATTCCACCGGTCCTTCTTCCCACGGCTCCTCTGACAGTCCGTATTTGGTCTCCAGCACATCAACCGTAGAGGAAAGAGCACTAAAAACAGAATTACAGTCATTTCCTGTTTAATGTACCGAGTGTCCTTCAGAGTAAATGTGGGAGGACACGATGCAATAAAGCTATTTTTGTGGCCGTAGTCATGTTTTAGTCTGCTAATCAATGCATTACACCTCTGATTACTCAAGTATTTACATATTCTGACTCCATAGGCTTGACTACTTTGTGTTTACTAGTTTTCAGGAGATTCATAATCACAGCAGGAGGCCCATCCTCCTCGTGGTGGAGGACATTGTGATGACACTGGCAGGTGCTTAATGCATGCAGGTGCATGTTTCTAGGAAAGTAGCCTGTGCTTTTCCTTTGGTGCGTATGTTCCCTTCTTCCTGAGTTGTGTAATAAAACAGGTTTCCTCTTTGTTCAACTTTACCATGCAAATAAGCATGGGCAGTCAACAGTGTCCCAAATCCATACTACAGTAAATATTAATGCTATACAGTAAGTACTACATCCTCATAATAGTATACTGTTTTAGCAGTCAGTGTGTGTACACGTATAGAGCGATAAATAGTGAAAAGGCCAAAAATATATCATATGAAAAATGGGAAGGCACTTAAATGCTAAAATGAAGTGTTCAGTGCAATTAGAAAGATATGCTGACTGCACATTAGACCATATATCTGTTTTGTGCCTTTATAAACATTCTCGTGGTTGTACACCTCTGTCAACCAGTCAAGCTGCCCAAGTCTGTCCAAAATGTCATCATTTCAACATTTTATCTGACCAGACCAAAAGTCAATAATAGATGAACTGCAGTCTGAGTTCAGACAAGACGCCGTGCTATCCAGCTGCATAACTGCTAAACTATTGAGAAATATTCCATTCTTCACACGGGCAGATCAAAACCAGTATGTTCCGAGAAGGTGGCCACAGCTATCGCCAGCACAGAGGCATACAAAGTCTTTCTTTGCTAAAGGTTTGGTGCTCCTGTGGATATTATTGGTGGGTTAGGATTTAATGTGGGGAGAGTAAATGGTACATGTTTACAGCAGAAAGTAAAAGCTAACTGGGTCACAGAAAGCTCATGAACTCACAGGCCGGGTCTGATGATGCTGTATTTGCCGTGAACTGATAGGTCGACCACTGTTGATCCGAGGCGGCTCTGGTTTTCTATTTTTTCGCCATCCACGACCACTGCGAGTTTGGAGTTGAGCTCCTGACACTCCTTTCAGAGGATAAACAGCAACATTAAAGAAGAATTTAGAAATCTTAAATGACAAAGAGATACAAACAAAGAGAGACACCCTTCCAACCTGGATTAAGATGCTGGGAAACATACTGAATGAAACACAGTGAATGTGAGACTGATAAACGCATATCTCAACTTGTCTTGTATTATTTTTCTCTTACATGCGCGGTCAAGGGGCTGGTGTGTGAGCCGATGTTGGCGCTGGTAAGAGCGAGTGGTTCGGCACACATCTGGCAAAGGCGTCTCATGAAGACATGGTCTGGGATACGAACACCGACAAGCTGAGGGGCGCATGGACATGTTAGCAGCAGATGACTGACATTCAGTGCTAAACAATTTGTCTGCGGTTCTATTTTCAGTCACATTCAGTTGAAAAGGAGTGGACTTACTGAAGTAAAGGGGTTGAGATCCTTGTTCAGTATTTCGGATCTTTCAAACACCAGAGTGACGGGACCGGGCAGCAGGTCACCTAGCAGCTCTTCCTTCACCTTCACCTTACAGTACCTGACCATGGAAACAAGCACCATGTTTGAAAGTTTCTCTAAACAGGATTCAGAGCATTAATATAGCAGCAAACAACTTTTTTTGTCTGCGCAAAAGTTGCACAATCCATCAAAACAAGTCTAGTCAGGCGATGAGGAATTAAAAAATGCTCCAGGTTTTAACGTGCAAATGGTCAGAGTAATTTCATATTGTTCAACCGTACATTAACTTACTCAAAGATATCCTGGATTTCTCCTACACAGATGGCCAGCGGGTTATCTCCATTTCCTCCTTTGATGTCGTAGATTTTGCTGATGGCTTCAGAGTTCTGGGCCAGACAAGCCAGGCCGTACATGGTGTCTGTGGGCACAGCGACCAATCGACCCCTCTTCAGAGCCTTCACTGTACGACTCACGACATTTTCATCTGCAGTTCAAAAAACAAGGGAGGGTAAATGGAGGCATCATCCTTTGCAAGACACACATGACAACACAACACAGAGGGAAGAAAATATATACGTGTCATTTTCAATCATACTGATATTGAACAGGTCGGTTGTATGCAGGAGATTGATTCAATGGTAGTGAAGGGCTGAACAACTTGTAGAAATAGACGGTAACAAATGACATGTGTTGCTCTAGAGCTGCACATGAAGGCCAATCCACTGAACTCGCATGTGGAAGTCTATGTACTCATTATGTGGAGGACTCCTCAGCCTGTGATAACAGTTCCAGGGCACAGTGTCTCACAGAACTATTGACTTGCATTATGGGAAGTGCAGTATACCGACCATTCTTTAACAAAAGGTACATGAAAGCAGTGCTTAAACACTTGTGTTACTTCATATAGCCACTCCACTGCATTTCTGAGGTAACTGGTTTCTCCTCAACTGCACTTATCTAATCACAAGGTAGCAGAAAAAAAGGGCTGCATGCAAAACATACGATGAAGTTATGAATATGATAAATATCTTTAGTTTATCCTACCCAACTAAATGAGAAACATTTATTACAGATCAATAGTTCAAGTAATTTCCCTTCCAATAGCTGGTAAACATCTGTCATAGACTGTCACATGATGACATTATAAATAAAGCTTTGATGCTCAGTGTGTGCAGGCAGCTGTCTGATTATAAAGCATATCAACGTTACCGTATTGGACCACGATATAAGCTCTCTTTAGGCGTGTAGGCTACTTGGCACACGCATGACAGCAAAAACAGGAATCTGATGCTGCCATGTTAGCGTTACTTACTAACAAACATCTTTTGAAAATTGTTCTTCAATACTGCAGCTCAAATCTATCAAAGTCATAAACCTGTATTCGACAGGGATGCACGTGCACTTTTGCTGTGAATATAAACTGACCTGTTTGGCCATCAAACATAGTTCTCAGATGCAGACGATCTGGCCCGCTCGAATAACACATGTCTCCTCCGATTTGGCGAGCTGAGGTTGAACTGTGAGCTCTTCTGGATCCGATTAATTCAACAGCGACTTTACAAACGGACTTTATACAATCAAAGCTACCTGGGTGTGTCACCTCACAGCCTACATGCATGTTGACGCCTGATGAAATGACAGAACTCTTTCAGGTTACGCCCCCAAACAATGACGCCACCTCTTGAAGAGCCAGGAGCACGTTGTTTTAACTATCAAGTGGGAAAATGATGAGAATTGATGCGTTTGTTTTATATTAGATCACTCTATTGATGTTATAACCTTTTATGCAGGATAAGATATCAATGCTCCTTTTGTGGAAATGATCTGCAGGTATATTCTGGGGACATTTCTGTGCGTTTTATGTTGTAGTTCATAACAAAATGGTAGCCTATATCTTGTTCTGTTTTTTAATCATCTTAGCAAAATATGTCATATCCTAAAAACTACTGATACATGTAACATACATATGCAAACGATCTCAACCTTATTGAAAACTCTTGTTCAAAATAATTGTCTGGACCGCTGAAAAATGTGTTAAGTTACTTTTTATTTACCCTTGAAATATATTTTATTATTAAAGTTTGATATTACATAATTTTGCCAATCCAAAATAAATAATAAATAAAAATTGTAGTCATAGTCTGGTGTTATTTTGCAAATGTTTGGAAAAGCATTTTCTGGCACTTTTTCAAACCCTCCAACAGATTACTTGCATGCCCCCTCATTACTCATTAATTAGGGAAAATTAAATCACCCGTGAGCACTTAAATACGCAGAAGGCTCACACACACAGAATATGGGAATGCATTTAAAAAAAATCCCCAAAAAAAATCAGACACTTAACTTCCAGACACCTAAAAATAAAGACAGAGGTATATGGCTCAAATATTTTCTTGCGCAATAATAAGACCGATACTGAATAATAAGACCGATACTGAAAAAAACAACTTTTATTGTAGTTGCGCAATCCATCAAAACAAGTCAATACTGGCGATGCAAATTAAACAAATGCTGCAGTTCTTAACTTGTAAATGGGCAGAGAAAGTATTTTCAAACTTGTGAATGTAGGTTAGGCTCCAACATAAAACAGAGTTATTGTAACTGTCACAGGAGACCAATCTTTGTGCAAGCCTCACACGTTAAAATGACATGCGGATTAAATATAAATAAAGGAGATTCATAAAATAATAAAATATAGTTCTGGACTCAAGTTTGATGTATAGTCAATACAAGTCAAAGAACTCCTCCCAAACCTTATGTCATCACATTTAGGTCATAAAATGAACCCTATGACAATTCTAACCATGATAGAAATATTAAAATAAATCTCAAACCATTGTATCTTCTGTTAAGCCACGCTGTTTTAAAATACCAAAAGATGTAAAGTTTTAATTTTATAAAGAAAAAAAAAATTCAATACAATATATATGACCTTGTTTCTAAATAGACGGTAGAGAATTGTGTCACTTTAAGATCCCACATAATCCAGAGATAGAAGACGCATAAAGGAAGAGAGTTACTCCAGACCTTAAAGCAGCCACCAGAACAACATCAGACGTCGTTCCTGAGTTCTAGTCCTTCTCGGGAAAAACTCATTGTACCATGTGAACATGAAAAGCATTTGTCTTTTCTGAAGAAGCCAACGGTCAATGCTCGGTGTGCGTCTCAGCGTGTGACGCGGAGTGTGGAGATTTCAAAGGTCCTTCTTCCCACGGCTCCTCTGACAGTCCGTATTTGGTCTCCAGCACATCAACCGTAGAAGAAAGAGCACTAAAAAAGAACAGAATTACAGTCATTTCTTGTTTAATGTACCGAGTGTCCTTCAGAGTAAATGTGGGAGGACACGATGCAATAAAGCTATTTTTGTGGCCGTAGTCATGTTTTAGTCTGCTAATCAATGCATTACACCTCTGATTACTCAAGTATTTACATATTCTGACTCCATAGGCTTGACTACTTTGTGTTTACTAGTTTTCAGGAGATTCATAATCACAGCAGGAGGCCCATCCTCCTCGTGGTGGAGGACATTGTGATGACACTGTTGCTTCAGTACGAAGCACAGCAGTAAACCAAATACCCTGGCAGGTGCTTAATGCATGCAGGTGCATGTTTCTAGGAAAGTAGCCTGTGCTTTTCCTTTGGTGCGTATGTTCCCTTCTTCCTGAGTTGTGTAATAAAACAGGTTTCCTCTTAAGTACTACATCCTCATAATAGTATACTGTTTTAGCAGTCAGTATATTAAAATAACATGCTTTAGATACTAACATTTCAACAGTAAATACAATACGTGTGCTATTGCCAATGTAATATCCCAAAGAGTCATCACAATGCTTTCCTTAAGATTTAATACTAAATTAATACTTTTTGTTTAGCAAGATTTTTTTAAACCCGTTTCTTCTTTAAACCTTTGAGTATACTTCCACTGTGAACACACTGCATCTTAAAAACCAGTATGGAGAATGGATTTGGGAAATGTGTTTTGAAATGGAAATTATTTTTACTGCCAGATGACGAGCTGCAGGCATCAGTCTCACACAGCATTTACAGATCGCTCTGATCAATATCTATTTATGACTGAAATCTGATCCATCACATCACATCCCATCCTTTGTCTGGGCTATTTTCTGGAATCGAAGTATAATGTGACCTGTATCTCGTTTCTTTATTTAGTGTACACAGCGATAAATAGTGAAAGGGCTACAAACATATCATAGTTAAATTAAGTGCAATTTAAAAGATATGCTGACTGCATATTAGACCGTATATCCGTTTTCCATTCTTCACACGGACAGATCAAAACCAGCATGTTCCGAGACGGTGGTGATTATTAAAAGCGCCAATATGAAGCGGCACTACACGACTGAGCACACATACTGAAAATACGAACTGAGGGCACAGAAAATAAACACAATGGCACTGAATCATACAAGTTAGACATTATGATGCTCATTAGCTTGAGGCAATTTTCTTTAAGTGGACCTCTGAACCTTTAAATGTTAATTGAATATTCCTGTAATAGACAGTTGTGATAAATTGTCATAATTAGCATATGAATTATTGAATTACCGCCCAAAACGTGTTTTGCGAGGTCACAGTGATCAGCTCATCCTTGAGTAAAGTCTCTCTTTGCTAAAGGTTTGGTGCTCCTGTGGATATTATTGGTGGGTAAGATTTAATGTGGGGAGAGTAAATGGTACATGTAACAGCAGAAAGTAAAAGCTAACTGGGTCACAGAAAGCTCATGAACTCACCAGCCGGGTCTGATGATGCTGTATTTGCCGTGAACCGATAGGTTGACCACTGTTGATCCGAGGCGGCTCTCGTCTCCTATTGGTCCGCCATCCACGACCACTGCTAGTTTGGGCCAGAGCTCCTGAAACTCCTTTCAGAGGATAAACAGCAACATCAAAGAAGAATTTAGAAATCTTAAATGACAAAGAGATACAAACAAAGAGAGACACCCTTCCAACCTGGATTAAGACGCTGGGAAACATACTGAATGAAACACAGTGAATGTGAGACTGATAAACGCATATCTCAACTTGTCTTGTATTATTTTTCTCTTACATGCGCGGTCAAGGGGCTGGTGTGTGAGCTGATGTTGGCGCTGGTAAGAGCGAGTGGTTCGGCACACATCTGGCAAAGGCGTCTCATGAAGACATGGTCTGGGATACGAACACCGACAATCTGAGGGGCGCATGGACATGTTAGCAGCAGATTGACACTCAGTGCTAAACCATTTGTTTGCGGTTCTA
This sequence comes from Leptoclinus maculatus, assembly GCA_032191485.1. Taxonomy (NCBI): domain Eukaryota; kingdom Metazoa; phylum Chordata; class Actinopteri; order Perciformes; family Stichaeidae; genus Leptoclinus; species Leptoclinus maculatus. The sequence continues at coordinate 5,748,469 of JAVDOI010000008.1, read as the reverse complement.
TTTTCAGTCACATCCAGTTGAAAAGGAGTGGACTTACTGAAGTAAAGGGGTTGAGATCCTTGTTCAGTACTTCGGATCTTTCGAGCACCAGAGTGACGGGACCGGGCAGCAGGTCACCTAGCAGCTCTTCCTTCACCTTCACCTTACAGTACCTGACCATGGAAACAAGCACAATGTTTAAAAGTTGTCTCTAGACTGCTCTCATACGGCGGTTACCGCAGATAACGCCGCCCCGATCCAAAGCGCGTCGCAAACCTCTGGTTAAACACGGTTAGCTGCGAGCCGCCGGCTCAGCTGTCACAATGTTGAGAGCCGCATGGACGGATATTTTCTGGATTCCGTATTGAGCACCTTTAAAGTTGAGCAGAGCTTTTAAAGCAAGTGGTACATTTAGTAATGACAGAGTTACAGACAACTGCACGGTTCCACATTGCAAGCCTGTGATGTTCTTTGTTTAATCCAAGACGTTGTCAGTTGGTAGTCTGCCTCATCGCCTCTGTATTATTTTGCGATTTACTTACGAATGCCTTCATTTAAAGAGATTCCTCCCGAGTAAATAATGAATGAATAACTGGGGTATTTCTGTGACAGCAGGTGTGATCGTCACTCAAAATGTAAAATGTGTCTTGTTGGTGTGGAGACGGCATCTCTGCCTCTTCTAGGTCCGACTCATCTGCGAATGACTAATATATGTGGTCGGTCTATGATTAAAAACATCACACTTCTGAGGGACTCACACCAACAGGCACTCAAAATGTTTGAATGATCAGTTGACCATCCGTCAAACAACAGAATGGGCGCCAGATCTACGTCATCCTCTCAATCTGGAGGTAAAACAGGAAGCATTCATACATAAACTTACTTATAGATATCCTGGATTTCTCCTACACAGATGGCCAGCGGGTTATGTCCATTTCGGCCTTTGATGTCGTAGGTTTTTCTGATGGCTTCAGAGTTCTGGGCCAGACATGCCAGGCCGTAGATAGTGTCTGTGGGCACGCCGACCACGTGACCCTCCTTCAGAGCCTTCACTGTACAACTCAGGATTTCAGCATCATCTGCAGTTCGAAAACAAGGGAGGGTAAATGGAGGCATCATCCATTGCAGGACACACATGACAACAAAACACAGAGGGAAGAAAATATGTACGCGTGTCATTTTCAATATATATATGTAATGTATGCTGGAGATTGATTCAATGGTAGTGAAGGGCTGAACAACTTGTAGAAATAGACGGTAACAAATGACATGTGTTGCTCTAGAGCTGCACATAAAGGGCAATCCACTGAACTCACATGTGAAAGTCTATGTACTCATTATGTGGAGGACTCCTCAGCCTGTGATAACAGTTCCAGGGCACAGTGTCTCACAGAACTATTGACTTGCATTATGGGAAGTGCAGTATACAACCCATTCTTTAACAAAAGGTACATGAAAGCAGTGCTTAAACACTTGTGTTACTTCATATAGCCACTCCACTGCATTTCTGAGGTAACTGGTTTCTCCTCAACTGCACTTATCTAATCACAAGGTACTTTGCAGAAAAAAAGGGCTGCATGCAAAACATATGAGGAAGCTATGAATATGATAAATATATTTAGTTTATCCTACCCAACTGAATGAGAAACATGTATTACAGATCAATAGTTCATCAAGTAATTTCACTTCCAATAGCTGGTAAACATCTGATGTCATGGGCTGTCACATGATGACATTATAAACAAAGCTTTGATGCTCAGTGTGTGCACTGATTATAAAGTATATTGACGTTACTGTATTGGACCACGGCATAAGCTCTGTGTAGGTGTCTACTTGACACACGCATGGCAGGAAAAACAGGAATCTGATGTAACACGCTGCCATGTTTGCGTCATTTACTGACAAACATCATCTTACATTACTGTAGCTCAAATCTATTAAAGTCATACACCTGTAGTCTACAGGGATGCACGTTTGCTGTGAACATGAGCTGACCTGTTCGGCTCTCCTGATGGACACATGGCCCATTGGAGGTCGGCGACAGCAGACGCAGCACTTTGGTCTTGAGCTCTTTACGCATGTCTCCTCCGAGTGGACGAGCTGAGGCTGAACTGTGAGCTCTTCCGGATCTGATTAATTCAACAGCGACTTTACAAACGGACTTCATACAATCAAAGCTGCAGCGGCGATCACCTCACAGCCGGGGAGCATGCATGTTGATATGACAGAACTCTTCCGGGTTACGCCCCCAAACAATGACGCCAGCTCACTTAAAGGGCCAGCAGCACGTTGTTTTAACTATCAAGTGGGGGAAAAGGTTTGGACTTGATGCATCTGTTTTATATTAGATCACCCGATTTATGGTATAACATTTTATGCATTACGATAAGATATCAATGCTCCTTTTGTAGTAAATGTATCCAGGTATACTCCGGGGATATTTCTGCGCGTTTTATGTTGTAGTTCATAACTATGGAAGCCCATTTCTGCCAGCAAAAAAAAAAAATAAGACCACTAAAAAAAAAGAAAAAAAATGTAATTCACAAAAAAAAAAAAGAAAAAAAAAAAATCCACCCACAAAATAAATAATAATAATTCTAATAATTTTTTTATTTGTTTTATTTTACTTTTTTTCCACCAGCAAAAAAAAAAAAAAAACTTTTGGTGCATCCATCTGTAACCATAACACTGACCAGATTTTTCCAGTTGCTATAGAAAGTCGAAATTATGAGATACTTTAACACAACAGTCATAGAAGCAGCTATGACATATGAATGGATTGTGAGTACATTGAAGACTTCTTTAAAACGTGGCTTTACAACACATGAAATACAGATGATGTTTCACATGGATTGTACTGAGCAAACGCATCCTTGAATAGAATGTTAAGCAAGAAGCAGCTCTGGAGTATAAAGAATGAAACCAATGTGGCTGAGGTGGCGACCAATAAACAGCAACTGGAAACATCTTTTTTTTTTTCTTTTTTGCTGACAGAGAAAAAGTAAAAAAAAAAAAAAATATATATATATATATATATATATATATATTTTTTTTTTTTTTGTGAATGAATTATTATTATTTTTTTTTTTTGTGAATGAATTATTATAATTTTTTTTTTGTGAATTAATTTTTTTTTTTTTTTTTGTGAATTCATTTTTTTCTTTTTTCTTTTGGTGATCTTATTTTTCTTTTTTTTGCTGGCGTGAATGGGCTTCCATAGTTTTTGGTCACCACCTCAGCCACATTGGTTTCATTCTTAATACTCCAGAGCTTCAAGGGTGCGTTTGCTCAGTACAATCCATGTGAAACATCATCTGTATTTTATGGAAGCCCATTCCTGCCAGCAAAAAAAAAATGAGATCACTAAAAAAATAAATAAATAAATAAATAAGATCACAAAAAAAAAATAGTAACTTCAAAAAAAAAAAAAAATGTTAATTCACAAAAAAAAAAAAAAAATCCACCCACAAAATAAATAATAATAATTCTAATAATTTTTTTATTTGTTTTATTTTACTTTTTTTCCACCAGCAAAAAAAAAAAAAAAACTTTTGGTGCATCCATCTGTAACCATAACACTGACCAGATTTTTCCAGTTGCTATAGAAAGTCGAAATTATGAGATACTTTAACACAACAGTCATAGAAGCAGCTATGACATATGAATGGATTGTGAGTACATTGAAGACTTCTTTAAAACGCGGCTTTACAACACATGAAATACTATGGAAGCCCATTCATGCTAGCAAAAAAAAAAAAATAAGATCACCAAAAAAAATAATAAAATGAATCCACAAAAAAAAAAAAAAAAAATGAATTCACAAAAAAAATAATAATAATGAATTCACAAAAAAAGAAATATATATATATATATATATATATATTTTTTTTTTTTTACTTTTTCTCTGTCAGCAAAAAAAAAAAATTGAATTATTATTATTTATTTTGTGGGTGGATTTATTCATTTTTTTATTTTTTTTTGTGAATTACATTTTTTTTTTTTTTTTTTTAAGTTACTATTTTTTTTTTTTTTTTTTTTGTGATCTTATTTTTTTTTTGTGATCTTTTTTTTTTTTTTTGCTGGTGGGAATGGGCTTCCATAGAAATGGGCTTCCATACATCACAAAATGGTATATCTTATAACTGTTTTTTCATCATCTTAGCAAAATGTCATATCCCCAAAACTACTGATACATGTAACATATGCAAATGATCCTCACCTTATTAAAAACTCTTGTTCAAAATAATTGTCTGGACCTCTGACAAATGTGTTAAATTACTTTTTATTTATTTATGTTCATGCCCCGGACCCTTGATATGTTGTATTATTAAAGTTTGAATTTACATAATTTTGCTAATCCAAAATGAATACAAAATAAAAATAGTAGTCATAGACTCTATATGATTTTAGTCTGGTGTTATTTTGCAAATGTCTGGAAAAGCATTTTCTGGCACTTCTTCAAACCCTCAAACACATTACCTGCATGCCCCCTCATTACTCATTAATTAGGGAAATTTAAATCACCTGTGAGCACTTACTTATACGCAGAAGGCTCACACAATGTGGAAATGCAGAGTTAACAGGACAACCAATACATCTATGGCCATGGCTTCGGAAACAGGTAACAACAAATGCACTTTTGGGGTTTTACCAGTTACATTATTTATATTTCTCTAAGTAGTTTGTAAAACAGTTCCAGGTTGTTCAGACCTAACCCTGCGAACTGAAGAGGCCGTTTCACCGGTCAAACAGGTCAGCCACGATCTGAAGCTTGAACTTTTGATTGCCGTCTGCCCAACACTAGCAAATGACCTCCATGTTTTGTCTTCGACAGGACCTGGAGGACGTGGAGGACAGACTAGTGACCCTGTCCGACAACTTGAACCTGTGCAACCAAGTCCTGAATGACTTGAAGGCTCTAAGTGGTTTACTAGTGGTGAGCTCGCCTTTTCTCTCCTTGGACGGTTGTGACTTAATGCCAGTTTTTTTTTTTAAAAGGTAATCTTTATTTCCCACAGAGAAAATCTCTACAGGATGTGTCCTTACCACCGCAGAAGTGACCAGAAGTGGAACATACACCCCCCCCCCCTTCTTTCTTTTTTTATGACTAAATAAAACTAATTAAGATCAACTGTCAATCTTAACTGTGAAACACTTCATTAAGCAGAGGAAGCAATCATTTCAGTGACAAGGATAAGGTTTTATTAGTATTATATTGCTCTCAATTCAGAAATGTATTTATCATATTACTTTTGTACGAAACAAGCATAAGCAAACATTTTCACATTGTACATTCTTTTTTTTTTTTTTTTTAAATACAAACCCTTAATTATTCCTCACTCTTTGGGTTTCAAGACATTCCTTTGGAAACATATTGTTCTTTTCTCTTAAAATGTTGCCCAATAGGAAAAACCTCAGATCTCACCTTCAAAAAGAACTCTGGCTATAACATTCAGTGATCAAACAATCTGCTTCCAAACAAATGTCTCCATCAGTGAATGTTTCTTCTTCTGATGTTTGCATTTCAGGTTGACTCCCAGAAAGACAAACGTGGGCCACATGTCCACCTATTCATCTGCTTATTGATTTAAACAAATATGGACCGCTGTCAGTTCGACTTTCACTGGTGAAGATGAGCCAACAAATCATCATGTTTAAATGAGTGAAAAGTGATGATTACATAAATGGAGTGAGCCCAAATGAAACATGTTCACACATAAAATGTATCTGGAAAAAAAAAAAAAAAAAAGCTGCATACATTTGACCAAAATAATTCTTAAAACAGAATCATTCACTAAATACTCCAAACGGCATGTAAAAAGGATCACACTGCTGGAACATTCATGGGAACAGTACTCGGACACGCCGCTCCAAAATGTGAAATAAAATGTACTGGAGTTCCAGAAACGTGTTTTAACATCTTATGCATTAGAAAGGCGACTTCTGCATACAAGGGTGTGGCAGAATATGACTTCATGGAGGGAGGAATGAATGTTTTTGTTGTGGAGTCAGTATTTAAACTTACTAATGCCATACGTAAAATTGCATAGTTGTGTTCTTTGACTGTATGAGAATGTATATTGGATGGTATGAACTGGACACCCGGCAGTCATTTTCCGTGCCTTTTACAAAGAAATGTTGAGTAAATTTACATTTTGTGATCCAATGGAACCGAGCGGAGACACTAATACTGCATATATGGAATGGGTTAGAGCACGTGTGTGACTGGAGCCTTTCACATCATATCTGACGGCGTTCTTGGCACCTGTGAGTTGAGGGGGAAGCTCCACTCCTAAATTTTGGCAAAAAGAAACCAGACGTGTGTTCTGTGACACGTCGGTTTGGTTTGATCCGACAACCTGGATCTAAAAATGTAGAATCACATCACTTGTAACCGTTACGCTGCATATCCATTCACGACTTTCCAAACAGACGGCTGAAAGAATAAAATACAGTTTCTAGGAAAACGGTAAACTTTTGTGTCTCGATGCTTTTCGCCTTATTGTGGTCTGCTGCTGGAAGTGATCGCCTGAGACTCGATGGAGATGATGGGTTGGCATGTCTGTCTGAAGCAGAGACTGAAGAAGGCAAGGAGGCTCAAGGAAACAGTTCTGTTATAAGGCCAAGTAGCTCTACACTCTCGTATACAGGGCACGATGCCTTCGTTCTCTCATCATTGCATTGTGTCCCGTGTGAAACAATACTGGTAAACTCTGAGCAGGAGGCTATGTGTTACGTATATTCTGGGACTATGGGGACTGTACAAAAGCCCAGCTGCTTGAAGAACGATTCAACGAAACACGGCAAAAAACTTCTGCATCCGTGTGACTGGGGGAAGAATGCAAGGACAGAGGCTATACATTAACTAAAGGTGTATATATATATATATATATATATATATATATATATACATACATATATATATATATATATACATACATACACACACACATTAGCTCCAAACTCAGAGTTAGCACTTCAAAAAGTCTATACAAAAATACAAATTCTAGAATAATCTACAAGTTTCTCACTAAAATGTACTGTATTTACATCGTTCCCAGGACACACATCTTTTAAATGCTACTTTACAGCAGTTGTATACAAAAACAAAAAAAAGTCTGTAGTGGAACAAGCTGTCGGATTACTCACTTTACCAGTTAGTGTGCAATAAACAGGGAAGAGTGCAGCGAAACGGAGGGCTACTGCAAATGTGGGCATCTGGTAAGAAAAAACAAAACGTATATATATGTCTGAGTAACAAATGAAGGGAACCAGGATCAGTTGTGACTTGATGCATCCCTGAGAGGGTCCCAAACCCTAGAAAACACGGGGTGTTGACAGTAGGTGCTTACTGTCTTTGTGGACAATCTTTGCAAACAAGCGGATCCTCGGGGACGTTTTAGTTTCACTGTGCGGTCTACTGCAGGTGCCTCTGTTCTCAAACAATACCCATCACGTTCTTACAAAACTAAAATAACAGTTCAACTTCAAAAAATACAAGTGATTGGAATAAATTAATAGATTTTTTTCTGTTATCTTAAGGGTAATACCAGTATGATGAAAGAATCAAGTATTTAAATAAATTAACATGTACAATTTTAAATTAGTTTAAGTTATAGGCAACTTATCGATGTATTAATTTTTACTGAAAGAGGCAGATCGGCTCACAGGTTCTTTTCTCGATTAGTAAATATCTGTCAAAAGAAATAATAATAGAACTATCACATCATCTGGACTACAATAGTCTTCCTAGGGGAAAAAACAACAACTAAATACTGAGGAAATCACTTCATGTTGTAGCCTTATGAGGGGCGATGTGACCAAACCCTTCAAAGTCCTACTGGGAGCAATGCTTAAAGTAAATTCCTCTAATAAACAGTGCATTCTGGTCAGTTGCATACCAGCGTTAAGCATGTTAGGACCTGTAGTACAGTACAAAGATATACAGACAAGTTGTTTTCCTGCTCAGGCGTCTCACCTTCAAGGAAAATGGAACTCTTAAGTTATCAGTGCTTCAACAACACTCGTTTGTTTCATCCAATCCATTCAGATTGGATATTGAGGGTTATCATATATACATTTGGATTATGTTTATATAAAAAAAAAAAAAAAAAAAAGGATCCTTTTCCCTGCATTATCATCATTAGCATAGACATTGCTAAATCTCAATAAGCAAACTAATCTTGTCTTTAAAAATGCAACTACTGCAATGAGACAAAAAGTATTCATAGTTTGTGTATATATATATATATACATATATATATATATATGTTGCACAATTCTCTACAGAACAGAAAGCACTGCAGGTGCACACACTATATAGGGAGGAAGAAGAGGCGTCGCTGTGGGTGGATTTGAAGCCTGTGGACGAGTACCGGACTCAGAAGGCCGCTCTTCTAAGGATTGCCGTCAGTGGCCATGCTGAAGTCATCGGCGACCAGCAGCAGAGCCTCGATGTTGGCGGCTGTCTCGGGGCTCTGCAGGGAGAGGAAGTCCGAGACGTCCATGTTGGCTAACCCGTCAGACGAGGTGGGGTTTGTGGCAGTGCTGCTCACTATCGCGGAGAGAGTCTGAGCTGAGGAGGAAGAGGAGGGAGGAGAAGAAGAAGAAGAAGAAGAAGAAGAAGAGGGGGCCTCCAGCCTCACCTCACCCACCTTGGAGGCAGACGCGGGGAGGCTGCATGAAGAAGACGCGGTGGCTGGAGGGTGTGGAGGCTCTGGGGGTTGTGACGGTGGGGGGGGAGGGGGCTCTGGTGGTTGCGGCGGTGCCGGGGCGGAAACAACGGAGGAGGCACTCTTTGAACTCTTGTCTTTAGCCGCGTCCCTGCAGGCACACTGGCACTGGCAGGACTCCTCCTGTTTGATGATGATGACGGGCAGACTGAGGCCGATCTGTTGAACCGAGCTGCCTGAAAACAGAAACAATGAACTTTAAGTTCACCGAAAACAAAAGGCGCACAAGATGCATGTTGTTTTCCAAATGTCCTGCAAAGCATACCAAAAGAAAGTGAAGATAAATATAAGATATAGAAGTTCATGTTAATGCCACATTGTACTGACAGACCTGTTGGTCAACAAATAAAAAGTACAGAATGTGACGGAAGGACAACTTGTTCCCTCAAAAAGAGCATCAACTTTTAAATCTGGTTCCTTCACAGCATCTTGAACCTTTATGAGAACAAATGCAAGAGAAACTTGCTCTGGACTCTTTTGAAGAGGATAATAAAAAAGCTCAAATAATCGTTAACAGTTCTAGCACCGTGCATTAATTGTGACAGTATCTTAGTGAAGCTCTCTGGACACCATTCCATCATTTAATGAATCCTATTAACGATAAGCACGGCACTGGATATCAAAACTACATTTATGATTTAATTACAGCCTTTTGGCTCATGTCCAAAAACATAAAAATGTATAATAACTCACAACTCATTGACTTACCAGCATTTCCTCCCACTGGAATGGCTGTGGTGAAGAACACTTTTTCCACTTTAGGAGTTCCATGCGACTGTGAACAAATATGTAACACCACAGTTGAAGCAGGATATGACGAGGACACGCTAAAGCATTATGAGGTTGATTTATAACTATATTGAAGGGAAATGTGTGGTGTGTCTGTGTTGTATTAAAAGTAATATAGATCAAAAGTAACACCTTTTCCTTTGCAAATACAGAGTCACTGCTGAGCACGGACGCAGATTTTTGCTAATCCTCTCACACGAACATACTTATGATTAGAAGGCAAAATGAAAGAAATGTAGGAATGTGTTTTTTTTTTCAAACTTAAGGACGCATCACAAAATCAACACTAGTACAGATGGAGTCCCCGTTTCTCTGAGTGGGAGCATTACTCACCGCTTGATCTGGGTTCTGCTGGCTGTTGGCAGCACTGCTGAGGATCCACTGGAGGTTCTGGTCGGACATGACCAGGCTGGGCTGCAGCAGGGTCGGGGTGGGAGCTATGGTGATGGTGGCGGGGGTGGTAGCCAAACCGGGGCCAGGGTTGGTGACGGGGTGGTTGGCCAAAGGCACAGGTTGAGCCACAGCCGCTGCCACAGCCGCCACGACAGCGTCTGTTGCGGCGGCTGCAACGACAGACGCGGGAGCGGTGCCCGGCGCTGCGGTGGTCGGTGCTGGAGCAGCCGGAGCCGGAGCAGAGACAGCTGGCGGTAGAGGAGCGGTCTGGACGGCACTATCCGGCTGCAGGAATGTGGGCGGCAGTGCCACGTATTGCTGCGGGGTCACATGGTTCGGTGCTTGGACGGAGGCTTGGGCAGGCACGTCGGAGATCTGCTGAGGCCCGGTCACTTGAATGAAAGGGGGAGGCTGTGTTGAGCCGACAGCAGCAGTGACAGAAGCAGGCGTGGTGGAGGCCTGAGAGGAAGAGCTCCGACGGAGCCGGAAAGGAGCCTCCATAGCTGTAGTCGTGTGGGAACAGGAGGACGAGCAGATAGGATGCAGAGAGAAAGAGATGAGAGGCGATCCATCAGTCAGCAGCGAGTGGGTAGGCGTCTCTAGGCTGAAGGATTCAGCAAGGCTCTCTGAGGAAAAAAACACTTCTCTCAGCGAACGAGAACATTCAATAGAATTCAGGCTGACGGTGTTTTGGTGTGTACTCACCGTTGGGATGTGAATCATCTTGGCTGACACTATTTTCAGGACTCTGGAACATGAGCTCAAAGATTTTCACAGGGGTAACATTGCTGAGGTCCAAATGGTGAGCCTGCAATACAATTAAAACATATGTAATAAATGCATGAAATGGCAGAAGTTCTTGTTTTACCTCGACATTGTTATTACAGTGACAATTGAACTCAGGCGTCGATACGGTTGCCTGTTAATGGCCATCTCTACGGACTATCTCGAGAACATGTTTTAAACCAGACTTACATTATGGATGTTCTCTCGTAGCTCCGAGTCGGTAGAGATGAGGCTCAAGTCACTGAGGCACAGCGAGTGATTTGCATCCTGTAATTAAGAGATTAATTGGACCCGATTAAACTTGCCACTGCTTTGGTATCAAGCGTCATGAGAGTGGAGCAAAATTGGAAAAGAATGACAACAAAAAAATGATTTCACCATAAAAAAAGCAAACTAGCGGCTAATGACAAATGAATAACTATTCATGTGAAAAAAGTGCCGGGACTCACTTCAGAGAGCGGGTGGGTGAGGGTGACGGTGAAGGGCTGCCCTTTGTCGTGGCCCCGGATGTGACTCTTCAGACTGTACTGGCTGCTGAAAGTCTTCTCACAGCCGTCGCTGGGACAGTTGAAAGGCTTCTCCCCTACGGAGTGAGGAGAGACGAAGAGGGAAGGGATACAGAAGGAGACTCGTAGTTACGGCTTAATCATCACAACGTCAGCCGAGATAAAAGGTCGCTACTTAACTTTTAACAGAGAAAAATGTTACAAAGAAATCTAACAATGACCTCTTGCCAATCAGGGAAGTTATTTGTCCAATAAGACTAAGTACACATGGCCACAGCTTTTTTCCATCTCTGCTTCTAGAACTACATTTCTACACTTGAAAGGAAGAGATAGTTCAAACAAAACCACATACAAATGTCCTTATGTGTGTGTGTGTGTGTGTGTGGGGGAGGCAGTTGTAACAATGCAAATGCAAATGAGGCACAGCTGAAAAACCAAGGTTACATAAAACAAACCAGGAAATGTACCTGTGTGTGTCCGTACATGTGTTTTTAGGTGATGACTCGCAGCAAATGCTTTGCCACAGCCATCGTGGTCACACCTGAAGGCAAAGACAGAAGAAGCATTAAATACAACAATGGCCTCACCATGTCATTCGTGTAGACAAGCAAACATTACAACAGACTCAAAGAGCGATCTGTGAGTATTTATCAGTATCACAGCTCCTTCATCTACTACTAAAGGGGGGGGGGGGGGGGTTAAATATGGTGTGATAATGGAAATGCTCACCGGAATGGCTTCTCCCCCGTGTGTGTGCGAATGTGCTTCCTCAGGTCGCTAAGTGTGGTAAAGTACTTTGTGCATCCGTCTGATTCACAGTTGAATGTCTTGCCTGTGTGAAGTCTCTGGTGTGCTTTGAGTCTGTAGAGACAATCAAGTGTGTCGCATTAACACCACAACGGGAGACATGCAGAGAGAAACAAGCGAAGCACAGTGGCATTAAACAGCGTGTGTTGATTCCTGTGTTAAGACCGTCTACAAAGCATCATGAAAAAAAGACAGTCGAGTCCACATTTCGATGACAACTGCATCCACACAGACATGGAAGAGAACTGAACAAAGTACACGGTCTGTAAGTGGTGGTCGATTAGGAGAATCTGCGTGTCATGGAAGACGGGGAGAGGAAAGTAATGTTGTTAAAAAGGGAATCCACCCAGGTCATGTGTGCCACTAGTGGGCTGCCCCGGGTACCAGCCTCTGCCAGGGATTTAATGGCAGAGTGTAATCCAGACACAATACAGACCAGAGGGCTCGGATGGTGACTGCTTGAGACCTCAGCCAAAATACAGCAACATCTGAACAGTGAAAACGCTAGAAACTAAGACTGTAACCTGGGCCTGCTGTTGTCAAAAATAGATCAGCACGACTCTATATAAAACCAAAGACAATTATACATTTCAGTTATAATGATGACACAATCCAATCTATATCACTTGTGTAAAGGCGTACCTGTATAGCGTGTTAAAGGCCTTCTCACAGCCGTGCACATCGCACTCAAACGGCTTCTCCTTGGTGTGAACGCGCACGTGGATCTTGAGGCTGTAGGAGGTGAGGAAGGCCTTCCCACAGCCCTGTTGATTGCACACAAACGTGTACTCGCCCCGGTGGGTCTTCTGGTGCGTCCGCAGGTTTCCCGCCGTGCTGTACGTCCTGGTGCAGCCTTCGAACATGCACTGGTAGCGCTTCACCTGGCGGAGATAAGAAGAGGGGTGGAGGGACATCAGCGCTTAAAAAAAAACATGGTTGAATTCAAACTCGGTTTGACCTTTCAGACGGGACCTGAACTCGATGACTCGGACCCCCTGTCTGCGCATGAAGCGAGCGAGCACAAAAGGACAGTGATGATGACTAACCCCCCCCCCCACATGCAATACATCCCAACCAATTCTGTTTCACAGCACCGAGCTCCACTGCAGTGTGGCAGTCTCCTGCTCCCTACTCACACAAAAAGCCCCGAGGCAATGTGAATAAAAGCAGCTCATTCTCCTCTTCAAAACAACGTTACCCTGTGTTCAACACAACGTCAGGTGGGCAAGAGGATCCACATTCTCAGCTAACAATATTCCTTTAACTCACTGCCATTAACTCCCTGATATTGTAAAAAAACAACTCCTTCATGATGTTTAATATTTGTTATGGCGCAAGTGGTGGCTTTGGGAGTTTGGAGGAATAACTCACACATGGGTATGTTGTTCATCCGAGCAGTCTCAACCCTTCACTTCAGGAAACCTTCTCCTACACACCTCATCATGCCATGAAAAGGCCATTCCTTTAGATTTTAAGGATGTGGGAGAGATCATCTGTGAAGCAAACATCCAGAGCTACTGTCGGACGCCTGCTAAAGCTTGTAGCTCAGCACTGTCTGCATCTCCCACACCATCGTGACTCTGCTCCACCATCACTTTGGTCCGTCAGAGAGAATTGTAAGATTTGCTCTCCCACATGTATAGTGGAAAAAGACCACTGCATTACAAACTAAATGCTTATGTGAATGTATTCACAGCAATGTATTACTAAATGCTTGACGTTGCTCGTTGAATAAGCAAGATGGAGATCAATTAGGTTCGAGGTTTCTTCTGTTTTCTGGCGTGTACATTGAAGTATGGTAGCTGAACGCTTACTGTCCTCTTGGAAATTCATTCTGTCACCATCGTAATAATGTCACAGTAAATCAAGCCATAACAATAACATTGAACCAGAAATCAATACACATAAAAGCCAACCAACAATGGACGAACATTGATGTTGATAAAGACAATCCAACATGACACACAGATTAAACAAACACCAGGCTCGGCGTACAGCAGTTAAAAAGCGTTGCAGCCACGAGACTTCACAAAAGGAAGTACCCGGTTCCCTCAGAATCATGTCAACAGATGATTTTCACTAAAAAAGTGGATTTGACACATCAGCAAGAATTGTCTGTCATTTTCTTGTGACTCAGAACCATCAGTACACGGTTGCATCATAGTGTTGTTGCAGGAAATATTAACTATTTGTGCAGTTTCTTATTACAGACAAAAAAAAAAACATACCACAAAGGCTCCATAATTTCACAGTAAACGAGAAGAGATTGTTTTAATTACTCTCCGTAGAAATGTGTATTCATCCACAACTTCGGTGTCATTCTCCTTGTGATGGCAGTGAATGTTCTTTGTGTTTACAAAGTACCTAAAACTGGGCTGACAGCAACTGACAAACTGATCAGTTCATCCACAACACCTTGTAATGTGACATACAATTCTTGTATGTCACATTTCCTTGATGGGAAGTGTGAACCATATGTTTTTTGAAAGAACTGACATACAGGACAGAGTTCTTCCCAACAGTCCTTCAGCACTGTACCCATTATTCCACAAGGACCGGCTACTTTACCAGTGCACAGCACACTGTCAGATGTTTTCAAAGTCCACTTCCACTAATAAGGCTGGGATTGGTGTCAAAATCGGGCAGATTCTACACAGGAACATGGAAATACACCAACAGACGTAAACTGAACTCTTCGTTGCATTGAGTCGCTAACTTCTACCTCAAGCTGCTGGGTAAGCTAATTCTGAAAGACCTTCCAGCATGTTAATGTATTTGCAACTGTACTTTGCATTTCACTTAACAAAATAGCAACCACTTGCTATATTGCTACATTATGCCTCAAACACTTTGCAAGGACATTAGACACGTTAGATCTATCTTTAAACCATCTGCTGTTCTGTTGAGCAATTAGCTGGAATGACTGGAAGAGCCTCCACCAACTAAACCAAGCGATTACTTCAACAATAACCAAACAAAACCGAGCGATTACTTCAGCAGTAAAGAAACAAAACAAAGCATTACTGCAGCAATAGAGCTGACCACATTCTATCCGCCTGTTGAATACATTGTGCATCTGTGTTCAGACTAAACTTGACAGAAGAGATGTCCTTGGTAATCCAAACAAGCATATAAAAAATTCATCAGTATGTAGCAGCTGTGTATCTTTCGGAGGAGATGCATATATTTAGGCTTACCTCTCTCAGCTTTGTCTCTGGGCACTCGGAGTGCAAGGTGAGGGTGGCCCCCTCTATGTTGCGTGGCATGCGAGTGGAGCCTGGATTTATTGTGAACTGGATCTGGTCTGGAGAAATGGTGTGGTGCACATAACCCTGCGACATGCCGTCGGGGTCGTTCATAAAGGCCAGAGAGCCATCCTCCTCATCTCCTTCCCCTTCAGTTAGGAAGGTGACGCCATCGTCGTACCCTCCACAGTGACCCTCCTCTTCTCCCTCCTCATCGAGCCGGATTGGGTCCCGCTCAATGAGCACCGTCGTGCGGTCGTACACCCGTCCAGAGGACGACGAAGGCTCGGCGATCAGGTCGTCGTCTTTGTCGAAGTGTATCTTGTCCTCGTCTTCTTCGTCGTCACGCCCCAGGTGATCCACCTCCACCTCGAAGTACATCGTCGCCTCTGTGTGAGGCCCATTCGCACTCATTGTCCCTGGTGCCTCTCCTTCCTTGGCAGGGAGGACTGCACACTCGCACTGTTGACGTTACAGCCTGAAATATACATTTGTTGAATTATTATCACATAGAATTTGGCATTTCAAAGAGCTGAAGATACATTAAGAGATAAGAGACATTCAAATAATAAAAACAGAGTTGGAGCAGACCTCATGTTTTCTGAGTTTGTTCCAGTTATGTGATGTAATAATAAGACTGAATGCTGCATCTCCATGAGTAAGCAATGCTGTCCCAAATGATCTAAGAGGTGTGGACAGTCCTTAACATAGCAGCAGATCTAACCGTAGCGGTGAGAAACGGGTTGCTCCCTGCGGTTAACAGGGCACAAGCGGAAACTAACGCGACCACACCGGAATCTAGAACTTTCTGATAACAATGACAGAAGTCACGAGACAGTTTTTGGTTAAACGCAGCTAATTAAAACTGACATGATTGATCATTTAAAGCCCCCCCCCGGGCTACCTTTTAAAGGACGTTACGAGTAGCGTAAGAAAGATGTCACACACACACACACACTCACACAAGAATGCCAGTTAACTTTTCCAATAACTTACTCGACATAGCTGGTTTACAAACACAGAGTGGCCTGATAAACGCGTAGTGACTGCCAAGTGTACCCCCGTTTTGAATGACAATACCGTATTTAGCTTTAGCTTAATGTCACGAAACTGATGGTTGTTACACCGTTTAGCAAGCTGTGTAACAATAGATACTGACCTGCCGTTATTTCACAGAGTACGTCTTGGTCGGCATCGTTACTAGCTTTAGATGTGTGTCGCTAGCTTCCTGCTACAAACACATATCAAACCGTCGCTGGTGTATATTAAATAATACGTCCATCGTTATTAGCACTTGTTAACATTGAAGTGACTTGATTGCAGAGTCAACATTTACCATTTCTGTATTTTGCAGATAGCAAAAATGAAGGTTCGGGAGCTAGCTGTTCAGCTAGCAATGAGAACTAACGTTATCACTTATTTATCTGCACATGCATAGCTTTGCTAGCTCACAGCTAAGCTAAGGAGCTAGCTAGTAACGTTAGCTAGTTTCCTGTCGAGTTGACATTACCTCTCTTCCCTTTGCTAGGATAACAAGTTTCACGACACCAGGTGACACACTGACCAGCACCCAGTACCGCGTTAACGCGTGGGTTCATCAACTGAAAAGGAAATTACATTAAAATATATTTACCTGTCCAATTTTAAGCCTTATCCCTATGCTTTGGGTGTTTAGCACTTTCTTTCTATCCCCTCCCTGTGATACCAAACAACGTCACAGACTCACAGCCATTCGTGATGAATTATGGGAAATTAAAGAGCATCTCGACTGCTAAATGAAAACATCAAATGTCATTCTCTTTTTTAAAGATGTGACAAATGTATTTCATAAATTGTATTCTCATACAAACACACTGAGAAAAATAAAGAATGTTGTGTTTATTTCTTTGATTGTCAAAAATCACCAGTGACACACACACACATTATCTCCAACCATTTTATGTATAAAAACAATTTGCTGTTGAGATCAGAAACATTAAAATACAAATTATTTGTTTAAATAAAATATACATACATTTCAAATTGTTGTCTCTACAGATGATCAATGATATACAATAAACTCTGTGCATTCACACATCACAAAGCTTGCTGTGTGTGTGGAACAATTAACATCAGATAAGAGCAGTCACTGTAATTTTACTACATATCTATACAAAGAGCCATCTAAGAAATCATTAAGGTTTATTTCAAATACTGGACTGTACAGATTTAGTGTTCAGCTTCAGCATACAGGACAAGAGGGTCCTCCATCTAGGAGGAGCCTTGGGCCAGGAAGTGCTGGAAGAACTCCTGAGTCTTCCTCTTTTCTGCAAGATCCTGCTTGGTGGGTGACTTCAGGACCAAGGAGGCAAAAATGGTGGCTATGCAGAAAGAAAACAAGTTATTCATATAGTACAACAAAGGTTTCATTTTCTTTAATGTTATATCTTTATTTGCAGGGTTATATATTTTTTGTGATAGAGAAGATGAAAAGAAATTCAATGTAATAAATGATCATGTATATCATTTTTTTATACGTATCTGTACATTAGATGTTGCTGCAATTCCTCCTGTTGCTAGAATTTAATTCATATTCAACCACTATGTATACAGAGTAGGTTAAGTGAGCATCCATTCTCCAGTATTGAAAATAAACTAAGTTCAAACAGCCCTTGTGTCATGAACAGAACAGAGTATTAAACAGGTTATTTATTCATTTTCACTTCCTACGGCTTCATTTGTTAGTTTCCCTTCACTTTCTCAACATGCTGACTAAAACACAAAGCAGCAGCTAATAATAACAACACATTCCCAAATGAAAGAGACACGCAACCTGCTTCCGCTTCTTACCCAAGATGTTGACATCTAGTCGATTGCTAGCAGAATTCTTCAACAGCTCACGGAGAAAGGCAGCTAAATAGTTGAACACATTTTTATGGCACTGAGGTAGCATGGAAATAACCTGGAAACAAAAGAAATCAACATTATTGTAAAAAGATAAGAGATGAACGTTTATGATTTAACACGTCTTGGAATAGATCGATGGTGATCAGCGGCTGTATCACTCACTTTCTCACACTGACTGGCATTGGAGCAGCTTTCTAGGCACTGCTGGTACGAGGAGTAGGGAACCACAGGCTCTGGGAGGGCATCGAGGAAGAGAAGCAAGGCCTCTGCCGCTGAGTGGTTGCTGCCCGCTGCAGGTCAATACTGAGTCAAGGACGTAATTCTTGATCTGCATGTCTTGAAATGTAATTAGTGTAAAAATAAAACTCTAATATACTGTTACATCCCAGGATTCATTCAAAAGGGGCAGGTTAAAGCTACTACGAGGAACGTCCATCTTGTGTTGATGTTGGGGGTCCCTGTGGACAAAAGCGGTAGCGTTTCAGAGTCCCTTTACAAAACCTCTCATTTTACGGCAGCAAGTTCTTCTGACAGTCTTCCCAGCTCACTCATTGGGTCTGGTTCTCCAGAGCTTTCCCTCTAAAGGGCCCAGGAACATGGCCTGGGCCTCCAGCAGTGTGGTGTGGCTCTGCTGCTAGCCAGAGGAGCCGCTGCTGCGGCGTGGATACACTACACTCTGAAACACATCTCTTCTTCTTGATCGTCTTATACTTATGTAGGTCGTATACAGGGATCAGTATTAAATTAGGACAGTTTCATAACCAGTTTAAAGTTCCTCATAATACCTTTAACCATCAGACAGACAAAGCAAACAGAAATACAGAGTAGTTATAAATAAAAAAGGGCTGTTGTTAAAACAACAACAAATGTTTAACTGTGTAACTTCTTCAAATATTTCATAAAGATATATATAAAAAAAATCCAACGATGGTTATGATGGCAATAGTGTTGAAGGATACGGAGAGAATCTGGAATGCCAGTGTCAAGGCAATCCCTTATTTCTGCAAATTCACTTCGGAGCCCAGGTTGCTGAAATATGTCTTCCTGCAAATAGAGGACGGTAAAGATCAAATCTGTTTTCCTTAAAATGCACAGTCATCAAGTCAAGGAGGTAAATTACTAACAGCTTCACTTGGGCTGAAAACACCCTTTTGATTTGAGCTGCAATGGACTTAATTCAAATTAAAAGCAAAATCTTATGTTTAAATTATAAAAGATTTTAAGATGAATTCCCATTTTGCTTACTACGTGGTGCATGCAGCGACTTTCATGCATATGTCCTGATACGCAAGACAAAAAAACAGTTTGACAGGAGGCCAAGAGTTGAATAATTCACTTTACGAATATGAGAATATCAGAAAATTGCCACAAAAATACGAAATCACACCAACGTGTTCTTTGATTTTATTATAGCACCAAAATAGAAGCGTCAGCAATTTTCTCACCTGATTGAGTGCATTGCGGAACAAGTGATCCACCATCATCCAGAGTTCTTTAGGAATGTCGAGAGGCTTCTCAGTGTTTCTTTCATTATCACCTCCGACCATCTCCGCCTGATGTTGACAACAAACAAAAACACGCAGTTCAGTCACAATGGATTCAACTTAAAACATGAAACACTATAATTACCGCCTCGGGGATGTACGCCTCCGCCAACCAGTCAAGTTGCAGTTCACATCCCCCATCGACCAAAATGTCATCACTTCATAATATTATCCTTTCAGACATTTGCGTGAAATGTCATAATTTCCGTATCAACTTTTGAATTATGGCCAAAAAACGTGTTTTGTGAGGAAACAATGACCGTTGACCACCAAAATCTAATCATTTCATTCTTGAGTCCACGTGGACATTTGTGCCAAATCTGAAGAAATGGCCCGTGGGACCACTAACCATGTCCCGGAGGGTCTTTTGCGGCATGTCCTGGATGGGCTCCCTTAGTTGGCACAATGAATGGATGGAGGAGCCGTAGCAGCTGGGCAGGTAGTTCCCTGTCACAGAGATGAAGTAGTCCTTGCCACGCTCCAGGTGGAGCACGAGGATGTCTTCTATCTGCTCCTTTCCAGAGTTAAGTTCAGGCGCTGTTGAGCGGTTTATAAAAAGCTCAAGCTCAATGTCCACAGAGCCACCTAGAAGTTGAGAGAGATGCACGTTTAGTAAGTACGGGTGTGGCTGAACTGTCATGATTCAGGAACTCATGCGTGCTACAACAGTGAGCTGCCATGTCGTGCTTCGGTCACTACAAGCACTCCCTGAAGTAATACTGATCGAGGGTTTGTGAACCATCAACACATCTCTAATCTGTGATTACTTATCTTGCAAGACAAAAGACAAAAAGGCAGGACAATGATGCTTTATCAAAATGAAATATGTGAACCCAGGGTGAAAAGCTTATTTGACGCGCTACTCACCCTGAGCGATAAAGCCTTTGGGAGGGTCGGCTGTGAGCCAGGGCTTGCAGTACGTGGGCTCATTCGGCTTCTGGATGAACTCAAACTGACAAGGGACCTGCCCATCATTGAAGAGGCTCAGCGTCTCTGCCCGGCGCTGCATGTATTTCACGTCCTTAAAGTGGAACTGAAAGAAGAGGGTTCAATGAGGCAACTTAGAAAAAAAACAATTCGACTCCATTTCATGTAAATGTATCCTTAAATTGATCACTGAATGTGACGGGGAACCTTTACCTCTCGCTTGGCCAAAGTCACAGATGGAATACACTCATTCTCCATTTTGTCTATATTGCGTACGATCTCTTCAAAGGTCTTCTTATAGACATCGGCATTTACTTTCTTGATCTGTAGGAACAGAGGAGAAGAAACATGTTAAGAGGCAAAGTAACAATGCAGCAGAGACATACAAAAAAAAATACACTGCAATAGAAAACAAGAGCCTGTTGACGTGAATCGAGCAGATAAGAGTTATATCCTAATGCAGAATCATTTACCCCGATGACAAGCAGGGAACTGACTGGTTTGTGGTCACTGGTCTTCAGAGTCATGTGACTCTGATAATGCTGTTGCATGATGTTCTTCCCCATCCACAGGATACGGTCACACCACGCAGGCACGCGGCATTTTTCACTGAATGCACAAGAAAGCCCAGATATTAAAACTCAAGTAATTGTATTACAGTTACAGAAATCGGGGTGCTTTGAGTGCAAATTAAAGTTTGTTGTAGTTTTCCAATTCAGTAGCAAGAAGCCCCATCACATGTAAAAAAAAAAAAAAAAAGGGGAAACATGCAAGACAAGCTGTTATAACAAAAATAGAAAATACCAGTTGCTGAAGTGTTGCATTTAAGTGTGATACGCCCTACACTATTTGCATTACATTACATTGGTTTTGACATAAATAAAGACAAAGCCACACTATAAATGGAGAGATAAAGATTCACTGGAGAAGTTTCATTGTTGCAGTACTTGACATTTCAACTATCCTTACTCCAACTGTGAACATGATCTTAATTAGAAATGCTGCATTCTGCTGTTTCGCAGTCGGGCCTTCGTATGAGATTACCTTGTATCCCACTTGTCAGAGCCGGTGTCATATTTATAGGTAGGCTGGAAATCAATCTCTCCCTCCACGAAGCCAACGAACACCGCCTTCTCATCGATCTGCCTCTTGAGCTGAGGACCATTTGCAGCTGGTAAGTATCACGACTCATGAACGCGAGTGATGAGTAAAGACTTTGTGAAGAGTAAAACATTGATAATCACCTGATCATAACCGTGCAGGGTCTCAAAGTCCTTTTTGCTTATTAGCTCCTTCACGTTTGAGACGTCAAGCTCAGTGATCCTGTAGTTGAGGTCTCCGATCCATAAAACCACACTGGTGAGGAAGACACATGGAGAGAAAATATCGTCTCAGTTGGATAGTTTCATCTATACAGAAACCACTTAATACATAGGATGACACTGCAACTCTGTAATTTTATTTCATACTCGTGCTTCATGATAGTAAGTAGAGGCTGGGTCGGGTCCAGCTGGCGAAACTGGAGACGACTGCATATGTCCTTGTAGTCTTGATTACGTCTCTCGTACTCTTCGATGTGGGCAGCGAGGTGAGAGTTGACCACGCAGATGTCGGAGTTGTGGAAGCGGAAGCGGATCGCCACGGCCCCCTTATTTCCCTTTGAATCAACGAGAAACTCAGATAACAAACTCCACACAGAAGGCCCTGTAAACACCTGCTTATTTACATGAGGATCAGTGCATGAAAGATGAAGACCTGTAAAATCCGTCCTTACCATCCGTCCCATGATGCCAGTGCCCACAGACTCAGCCTCCACATCAGAGATGAACTCCGCATACTTCTTCCTCACATAGAAGATCAGCATGATGCCCACCAGTCGCACCAACTTCACCTGTAGCGGAACACGAGTAGATTTACAAACCGAGTCATGTAACATGCATATTGGCTGGATATTCTTATATTTAAATGGCAGACAGTGCAGCCACATGAAACGTGCTTTCATACAGTTTGTTTTGCTTCTTAACTGTTTTTCAACCGCAACTACTGTGAACAATGACAACATTTACAGTTGAAGACATTTAGTGTCATCTTCTGACTTATCTCAAGGAAAACAGAAGCGAAAAGCACATCCCAGAATACAAAGTAGTTCACTAGAAGAAAACAGCCAAGAAAGGAGGAAGCGAATAAGCTAAGAGTCAGCGCTGTGAGAAAAGGGAAGCAGACGAAAGTGAATACGGGGAAAGAAAAAGACAAAAAAGTAACTTAAAATAACAAGGCCTCGTTAAGCTCATCACATTCCTTGGGCATAGCCAGTGTAATAATCCACGTAATGTGATGGTGCAGTGTTATGTAGACAGTTACTACTGTAACACAGAACACATCAAACACAATCAAAGAACATTATGGTAGCAGCATCCATGTTAAAAAAGAGCTAAACAAGCTCTACAGATAACATATAGTGGGGCTGTTCACAGGCCCAGTCCACATACCAACTCGCTGTTAATAACTTTATTAATACAGGAAAAAAGAAGAAGAGCTCCTTACTAAGGCGTACTTGGCATCTGGATGCAAGGCTTCTGACACGGCCTTCGTCCACTCCAGCTCCTTGGGGGTGTCATTGAAGAAGAAAGCCTCTTTGCTGAGGTCAAGCTCCTGAAAACTATCAGGAAGGACAAACGGTAAAATGTTGATTTCTGAGCTTTACGCAGTACTTTCAAAACTTTGCAAACGTAGGCAGGATCACACATAGCGCTGAATCTGAGGGGGAGGTCCTGCTCTCCTACTTAAAACAGGATCAATGGTTCCACCAGTAAATATCTGTCTGTGTAACGGGATTAAGCGGAGAGAACTGGGAGGCTATTCGCCAACGGTACTCACCCCACGCAGTACATGTCGGGAGGGGTCGCAGTGCAGCTCAGCCAAGGACGGAGGCTTTCCTTCGGCGTCTGTCCGTTCACATTGTATGTGCCGAGAAAGAAGCTGTAGATATTGGAGAATAATATCATCTTTTGACCCTCTGAGCAGCAACTTCAGTGGCTTGCTGAAGGTAACCTAAATTGGGAGATTTGGACCCAACAGCAGCACAGAGCTCTGTATTTTGTGCTGACTGCCCTAATGTCCATACACTCAGCTAACTAGAACCATGCTGGAGCTGTCTTTATACAGACTGCTGCTTTCTTCTAATTTGCTTAATCAGCATAGATATTCAGTACATTCTCAGTATGTACTGTAATACGAGATGAACGCACATACATGTAACCTTTTCTGTATATCCGTTGTTTCCGATTATGGCAACTATTGAAGTGTATTTATTTCTATTCAGAGTCCTGGGCAGCGAAAAGGTAGGCTAACACCTCGGAGAGGTTGCGAGTCGGTCACATAGCAAACACCAACACATTCAGACCGACACCTCCAGACAGTTTAGAGTTCCAAGGAACCAGAGCTTCATGTCTGGTGCGTGGGAGGAAATAAAAGCACCCAGGGGAGACCTTCACCCAACATGCAAATACAACACTAAGGAATCACAGTTGGACTATAACATGGAGGATTTCTGGGTACCATCCACTGAGCCAACACGCTGCCAATTACACATATAGCACTTCTTGACATTATAATTATTCGATTTGACAGTGAATACTAGCATTAATGCTTTAGCACAGCATATAGAATAATTCCCCTTTTCATTTCTTTGTATCACAAATGCTGTTGTATTTGTGTCTTTTGATCTTTCATCATA
Organism: Leptoclinus maculatus; assembly: GCA_032191485.1. NCBI lineage: Eukaryota > Metazoa > Chordata > Actinopteri > Perciformes > Stichaeidae > Leptoclinus > Leptoclinus maculatus. The sequence goes on along the minus strand of JAVDOI010000008.1, from coordinate 5,724,139 downwards.
TCTATACTCCTGTTTATTCTCTGCTATATTCTTTATGTAGGTTTAAATATTAAAGCACAGCTCTACCAGCAGGAGGCAGTGTCAGCATCATAGCAGAACCATGACGCCGACTTCAGCAAATGCTTATTTTGAATCTGATAAAAAAACAACCTGAGCTTCAGCAGTTAATGCCCTACATTTTTGACAGTGCCTGAGACAGTTGCGCTGAATTTAGCAAAGACCCAAATACACAGAAATACAAAGCCACAGATGCTGACTTCCTTTCACAACACAACCCTTTAAGATCCACACTGTGGGCTCCCTCTGTTCCTGCATGAAGCGAGAGACTCTTAACTTGTCAACATAGCTCAACACAACTGTAAAGAAGCCCCGACCTAAACATCAGCACATTATTGATATCATCTTAAAACAAAATGTTACAAATAAATACTTTGATTGACTTTACTGATTGAACAGGAATTACAATTCAAGTAGAAACCTTTTTAATGAAGCAACAAATTGGTCAAAACTCCCGTGTATAATGTATATAGTATAGAATGGAATAGAATAGATCGGCCCCATTGTCACGAGCCAGCTGTTTTAGTAATTATGGCCCAAAATCAGTATCCGTACACCCCTAATGATCACTTTAAACAGATCCATAACAAGCAAGTAAAATAGGAGTAAAATACCTGAAGTCCTCCGTGTACGTGTAGAGGTTCTCATTCTTCAGCAGCTCACACTTGATGAGGTTGTCTCGCAGGCCGAACTGAGGCATGGCCAGTATCTGAGATTTGTTGGAGGTGGTGTGGCTGGAGGAGCGCACCAGGTCATCCCGGTCCTCCCGGCTGGAGACCCGGAGAGAAGAAATAACAGTGAGGCGTTGGGAGGAGGGACACAGTCCAAGATAGAAATAGAGTCTCTTTGTCAAACTGGTGTGATTTCAGAGGGAACAAATGATCATAAACTATGCGTTTTGGCTGTTTGAATGGACAGGCTGCCAGTTCTCATTCAGGACCCTCCAGTCTAACTGCAACAAGCGATTCCTCTGCTAACAGCCTGAACTAAAAGTATGGATCAGCAGAGACGTTACACTCTGCTCCAGACTAACAGCCTCATGGACAGTAGATCACCGCAGTGACAACAGGAACCCAGAGTATGCGGTGAAGCTCTATTTCCATGTTGTCAATATGGAATGAGGCTGAGGGGAGAGAGGAGGAAATGTAATATGCCCGGACCCTGGAATCTTCCAGGAATACGCTGGAACTGAACTCCGTCTTAGAGTATAGAGGCATTCCATCCAAATAGCAGCGCTGGCTTCCAGGTTGAACAACAGAACTGAGCACATTTGCATTTCAGACTTTAACAACTTTAAATAAATGTAACGCTCATCATCACCAAGCAGCTGCCAGACATGTACACAGTATCTGTTGTAAAACATAGTATACGTTTAAGTATATGTTTAAGGCTTTACTGAGCGTTATCTTCAAAATAGCTACTTACATACTTTTTTACTTGAGTAAGGATAAAAATTGATCCTGTGAAGTACCTCTAGCAGTGCTATGGATTCGTTTTTTGTGAGTGCCATCCCATTGTGATTGTTCTCATGTAGCAACACAAGCGTGCAGGTGACGCGATACACATTCCTGTCAATGGTTTCACACTATTCCACTGATCTACAGCCGGCGGTAATGCAACCAAGAAAAGCCAGGAAAGAAGACTGCTTGCAAGTGAACATGGATACAAAGATTAAAAAAAGGCCTTACCTCTCTGGGACGGCATAGACTTGTTTGGAATTCTGCGTGCCGCTGTTAGCACCTTTCTCCTTTTCGGAACTTCCCTTTTTGTCCGACGATTTCTCTGTTGGGGAAGAGCAGGAGAGAAAAGGAAGATTCATTTTTAAAAAAAAACTTGTTCACAATGTTATTAAACACAGAGCATAAAGGTTAACGACAGCATTATAGCACAATTCTACATGGTGTCCATTAGCACTGCCTGCCCTTTGTTTGCAGGTTGTCAGTTAAGACTGTGTGTCGGCGTGCCTTGCCAGCTTCTGGGAGACCTTGCCACCAACGTTATCTCAAACTCTGCCTGGGACGACTCACTCTCACTCTAATAAGGAAGAACCAAACCCGTGGCAAACCCATATTTCAACTCTTTAACAAACTAATACATAACCATCACTAAGAATAAGAAACAAACAGTACCACACGTCAGTCATAAAAGTGCCGTGTCACAGCTCGGTTGTTGTGGTCAATGGACTGAGGCTGCCTTTTGCAGTGTGTTACAGTTATAGCATCCTAAGTAGCTGGAGCTAATGGGCGAGTGTGAAGTATGAGACAGCATGGCCCCTGTCTCCTGCAGCTTGGCAGGGAACACAGCTGGCTGCTCTGAAAGGGAAAGCCAAGTTCTTTCAACGGGAAATCAAACTCTACAAAGTTGAAGCAGACTACATTCAGGGTGCACCTGACCAACATGACTCAAAAAGATGAGATACGTATACGCTTCCATGTTTGTAATCGTATTATTAACATGACCTTTGCTTGGCAAACTGAAACCTACGATGCAGCGTTCAACGCAAGAACCCCACGGCTCAAATACACTGACGTTAACTGACTGGACACGGATATATCAACAATACACCGACTAATAAAGTGACACAACTATTTTCAAAATAAGGTCACAGAGGTGAGGAAATACTACATAGAGGTGATACATTTGTGAAACAAAAGGGATTGAGAATTCGAAAATAAATCCTTTAAAAACAATGCGATTAAAAGTTAAAAGTCTGACCGGCAATGCTTTGCTTATCCCACAGCCCACTTTCTGATCGAGGTGTGATTTTTGTCATAGCTGCGTGTAACGCAGCACTAAAGTCTAAGTCAGTTATAACAACAAAAAAATCTACTACTTTTATTATTATTACCACAATTTCCGTACATGTTCTCATCACACCAACTTCACTAAGGAGACAGGTTGTGAGTGACCAACTCTGAGAAAAGGTCAACATGTCTGTGATGTTTCTATTATTTGTTTCATTTTGCAAAAAAAAAATCCAAGAAGAATCGATTGATGACATTTGAATCTAAAAAGCAGTGACTTTGTTGTTTGCGGGAACGGGAGAAAGAAAGGAAAACTTTTGTTTGACAAAGAAAACCAACAGCAAAGTGAGAAATGCTTTTGGAAGTCCGAGTAGGAACGCTACATTTGAGATGGTGAAGATCTCCATATGCACACAGAGACAACTGTAGTTCACCTATGCAAAAAAAAGAAACAAGCATCAAAAACCCTAACCCTTGGCTTGCAAGGATGTCAATTGATAAACCATAAACCATTAGAGTTCATTCCCATTCTATTGTTTGCATCGATAACCTTGTGGTACAGTAACTTTCATTCTGAATGGCTCTGAAAATGGCAACAACATCATAAGACGACAAAAGAGTTCTACACTGTTTCCTTATTAAACTACATTATATCTGAAAAAAGTAGAACAGCAATGAAGCAAAAACATGGTACCATTTGTTTTAAAAGTACAGTGATCTTGCAGAACAACAGATAAAACAAATCTTGAGTCTCAATTTGAATGCACAAATGGTAGTTTTTGTTAGAACATGTTAACATATATACAGTCTCAGATAAACAACACCGCTTGAGACTGCTTCACTGCTGTTTGCAACCTGCCAGCTATGACACAATGCATAGGACTTCTATGGTTTGTCATTAGTAAGCCTAAACATTACTGCACCCAGCACCTGAACCAATGAGGCTTTAATGTGTGAGCGTCATTGTTATTTCATGGCATGAAAGTGTGACAAACTGCAGTTTCACACGCCTATCTGTGGTCGATCACAAGTCAGCATACATGTCAAGTTATATCAGGGCTCAGGCTCTTCAGTATTAAAAGAGGCTTTAACTACATCTGCACAAAGTTCAACATTGCACAACTTCCCCCCCATGATAAAACGATGGGTAGTAAAGTGCAGGAGAACACATTTTGTGATTTACTTCTCTAGCCAACTGTTGTAAATAAAACAAACAACAAAAAGCAGACAGCAAGTAAGCCACCTTTATCTCATTGAAGAGGCCAGAAGAAAGTTTACAGACCACTGATTTAAGCTAACAGGCTAACAAGTTAGCTTAGAGGATGAGTCTCAAGTGGAAGTCTCTTAACTGAAAACAGGCAGAACATAGAGCAGCACACTGAGAAGCGAGACACAACCAGTGTCCTAATGGATGACACAATTCTCCAAAACACGTTATTACACCACCAACCACAGCAGGTGTGTCATTTTCTGTCACATAGCAACACCATGAACAGGACTAATAGTTATAGTTAATAACAGCCGTAAACTAGTGTATTAAGCTAACCGTCTATGTGGGCTAACATCCGCGATAGCTTCACATTGAAGCAGGAACATATAACATTAACAATATAACCAGGATTTTAAAAAACAAACTATTATCGCGCCTGACAAATACTGCCCCCCCTCTAGCTAAAGTTAGCTTCTTTGAAATAAGGACTAACGTTACCACACGCTACCATTCAGTTAGCTAGAAAGCGAGCTAATTAGCGTAGACTGCATGCTACAGATTTGTGCGATGGCATTTCCTTTCACCGCCCATTAAAATGTAAACAAATGTAGGAATATTTTTCATACCAGAGTCTCTCATCACCCTAGACATCTCCCACGCATTCTGTGCAGAGGAGCAATGTCCAGTGTGCATCAGACCTGCCCATGCTAACAAGGCAGTGGGAGGAGTTTGCCTTCCCTCTCTGCAGAGACGGGAGGCTGAACAAACAGACCGAGTATGTAGATAATGCGACCGGAAAATGCTTCACCGCAGCGGTATAACTAAAGGAAGTTAAGCTCGTGCATTTCAAGAAGATACATACATTGAATAAATACTTATTTTAACACCCTGTAAGGACCAGATGGATGCAAAACGTGGCATGATTTGCATATGAACATTACATCTTTGTTTGTTCCTTTACATACTTTTTACACTATATATTTTGCATTAACATGCGTGTTATAAACAGTATGGCTCTAATCTAAAATGCAAAAACATCATGTGGAATGAAATCTGTGTGATGTCTCCATCAATATGCAAGACAAATTAAACAAACTGTACATATACAAAGCCAACAATTATTTGTATCGTATAGTATTTGTATTCTTTGTATATAGATCATTTCAAAATGGGTCCATATGTTTACTTCATGTCAGCTTAGGTCAAGTTTAAAAATGTAAAATGGTCTATATTGTTACTTTAGAGGTAGAAGGTACTTTACTTACAAAACGCCCCATTATTTCGGCAACCGAATGTTGTTATGGGTCAAATCATAGCATGCTTTTGCTGTCTAAGTTCCAGTGTAGAACATACCACCCTTCAGTATCACATCAGCTTAGTTTAAGCCACATTTAAAAAAAATAAAAAATAAAATAAATAACTTATTACTCTGATGATTTAATTTGTTTTTATGATGTTGTTGTCGTCCATGCTGGCTCGCTGCCATTACGCTTAAATTAAATGGAGCCATCATTAGTGTCATTACTCACACTTGTGTCTATTCTGCTATGACACATCAAGCCTATTTTGTGGCTGGTTTCCTTCTCCACATGGCTCTCTGACAGTTATGAGTACATTTGTTACAACTCATACACAGGTTGGGCCAATTGCACTTAAAGGAAATGGTGCTTTCAAAACCTGGTTTCATCATGAAACCCTTTGATGTAGACTTGTATCTGCGTGAGCAAACACCAGAGAGATAAAGACGAGCATCTCATGTCATCCACTGCACAAATACTGATAGACCTATTCCAATTTACTGAAGTTTTATTGGACATGAACTGGCTGTGAAATTCTGCAAATAGAAATAAATTACAAACCTGTTTTCCAGTGCTGGTTGAGTTTAGTGAGTGTTGTCCCGAGGGGGGCAAGGGCCTGTTTGACAACTCCCTGGCCTGTGGTGGCTTTGTGGTACTTGCTGATCCATTCAAACTTGGGTGCCTGTGTGGTTGACTTGCAAACATCTGAAGAAAGACCGACAGAGAGAGCATGAGAATAAAAATAAGTTAGGATAATCACAATACTTTGCGAGTGAAGAATACAACAAGAGGCGGCCAGCTCCACACTTTGTGCTCTACTGCTTTAAATGAGGCTTCAAGTTACAGGCGCTGCAGTGCATTAAAGACATCTCACTCTTATCTGCTTACCTTTACCACTTCCCACACTCTTCTTTTTAACAACAGGTGCAACGTCATTCAATCTTTCCATCACTGGTATACCTCACCCGGTTAAAAGCCTTTGTGGCTCATCTTAAAGTACCACAAAAAACAACATTCATCAGTCTTTGTCCGCGCTCACGTGGAGTTTCCTCCGGGAAAAATAGTGAGCCAGTGTCAAAGGTGACACATCCCTAACAAAAATAACCTTTCAATGGCCCATTCCATTCAGATGCACAGGAAGCAGAAAGTAAAAAAACAGTTCAAGAAACACATTAAAGCGGAAGATGTACGTCCTTTTTTAAACTGTTCTCATGACAGTGTAAAAAATACACAGAGTACACAATCCAAACTCCACCCCTTCTCTCTCTTTCTCTCTCTCTTTCTCTTGTCAGCCATGCATCATGTACACAACTGCCAGATGAAGTGACACCCTCAGTTTGTAGTGCTAAAATGGTGTTAATTGTGAACCACAGCCACCAACTGTCTCGAAGAATGTGTTTGTGTACCGTTTTTGAATTAATTTTCCTGTAAACTGTCAAAAAAAGGTCTTTTTAAGTTTGCCACATAATGTAACCTGAAGGCAATTAAAGACTGGCTGAGCAGGTTTACTCCGAAACAGATGATTAGAGCAGCAGATTATTTGGACATGGGCGCGTCCGCTTCCTACGTTGCTCGGGCAAGAAAAAATGTAAAAGATATGAACTGCTAAACCCAAATGCATAAAAAGAAGTGAGGGTCCAAGATACTGCATTGTTTGAATGAATAGTATTTTCCCCACACGTGGTTTCCTTGCCAATGTCATCTCAGTTAAACTCATTTTCAAAGGGTATTTTTCTCTTAAAATGTCCCCAAACTGTAGAATTTTTCAAAGGCCGTGACCATTCTCAATCAAATAAATTAGAGCTGCATGTCTTGAGAAAATATCACACATCTCTGAAGGCTGACCTACCACTCCACGCCCTGTTGACCTCACTGAGGAAGAAACGCGAGTGGGAACCAAAAGGGAGTCTGAGCTCTAAATCCTCTTCCTGGTAACTGACTCTGACTTTAGTATCAGCACCTACAATCAGATAAAGAACACAGGAAACAATGTGATGTTGAATTTCATGCAGTGGATCAGTTATGTAGCATTATCATGATAGAGCTGTAATGTTAATGAGTGCGACTCACCCACAACTGCAAGTTCCTCTGGTGAGGAAACTAAAAAAAGAAAAAAAAAGTGCAGCATGACAAATGTGTAAGGGCCCTTTAGATAAATTACTACCATGCCATTTTTTTCAATAGAAACAATATTTATCTTGAGGAACACATTATTATCTGGCGCTCTCCTTTTTAATTGCCCGTCTGTTGGCGATGCAATACAACATATGAACGCAGCTCACCCTCCACCACAGCGAAGTCGAGGGAGATGGGTATGATGTCCTCCAGTGACACGTCATCAGCAGTAACAGCCATCCTTCGATGGGTATATATAAAGATTCTACAAAACGTTAAAATTGGATTTAGTTAGCAGTCTGAAGGCACAAAAAAAAGACACTTTTAAATATAATGCAAGCCGATACAGGCTTGCAGCTCTGAAGTAAACACTACCATTTTCGTACAATATATCATTTTGGTTACTGTGTCAGACAGGTGGATGCAACTCTGTGGTCATTTCTTTAGGCCAGTTTGTGACGTTGCACAATCCTGTCACTCGCTCTCTCTACATTAGCCTTTGAATACAAGCATTTTATTTTTTTCCAATAATACAGCCATGTTATTGCTCCATTGTACTACATTTTAAAACTCACGCATGCTCTTTTGTAGACTCCACCAATCCCAGCAGTCTGCTCTCTGTAAGGTTATCAAAGAAGACGTCACATTGGACAGCATGTTTACAGTTTAGTTAAGGATAGAGTGGAAATATGTTCATGTGTTTTCCTTCAGTTGCACCTTATATTTCACATTTTAGCCTTACTCTCATTTCAACTTATTATTTTGGTACAATGGCCAACATTCTAAGTATATTTCATACAGCATAACAAGTGGTTAGGTAGTTGTCCCAGAGTATTTCCATTTTATACGAATTCCTCTACACTTCACAGGGAAATATATATATATATATATACATTTTTATTTATCTGAATTAATAATTTACATATTAACTGCATCAGCAGAATCTAAAATAGGATACGTTAAACGGCTTAACAGAATGTAAAATAGTTAAGATAAGCTCCACCACCGCCAAATACAACATTAAAATGCTGTTTACAGGCATTAATAACAGTCAAATATTACATTATACAAGTCTGCTGCTACTTTGAATGTTGTTATTCGGTGAAGGATCTATATCTCTTCCTTTATGAGGTGACACAAAGCTGTCACCTTGTGGATAAAACGTCTCACTACAGAAGTTGGCCCAAATCCTTGGGAAGTCACACCCGATTTAGACTAAACCTACACTCGTGCTGTAAACTACGCGCACTGTAAATACGTCGCCTGGATTATATATTTACAGCACAAGTGAGGCTGTAGGCTACTATTTATTGATAGATAGTCAACCGAGAGCCTTAATCTCACAAGCCCCTGTCCGAGCTCTGGTATTCTTCAACGGAGTTAGTCCAGTTTAGTTTGAGGCAGGTAATCCCGCCTTTGAAGTGCTGACAATCGATACACCAGCGCATTAACGTCTCAAAGGATACTATGATGCAGTTTTCTTCCCTCTCCAAAGTTTCTTGAATTGCGACGGATTGATCCATAGCGAGGACCTGTGTGACAAGTTGTCCTCTCCAACGCCTCCGAGACTCGACAATACCCGGAGATTCGAGTTACTCCAGTTGTTCCTCTTTAAATACACAGATACTCTTCAGGGTCCTGGGACATTCCGACATTATTCCCTTGCAGATACTTTCTTCTTCCTCCTGCGCTGCTGGCTCGGCCCAGTCTGCCACGCACTGATTCGGGATCGCCCCCGTGCGCCCGCGCTGACGTCACATCTGGGCTGTCATCAACTGGGTTTGGTTTTGGATTTAGGCCTCAAGCGTTCCACCCGAACAGGATTATGTCCCACAATAGAGCCGTATCCCCCGCGTCTACAAAGTTATGTCACAGCTTTCGAGGAGGTTTGATGAGCCATCAGGTCAATTAAGTGGGTTTTTGTTGGAGTTAAAACCAAACTGTGATACATTTATCCAGTTTAAAATGGCTGGCGGCATTACATTGAACTCCGTTGCTTAATAAAACTTTTTTTAAACAAAAAATCCAGGAACTGATATTAGGGCATTTAAGCCTACACAGAATTGGCACAGACCCCATTGAAGTTGTCCATCCATACTTAAAATCTATACTCTGATATCCATAAAAAATCTGATAATGATATATTGGCCGATACAAAAAACAAAGCACAAGAATTTACAGCTTAAAAAATGAATTTGCAGTGCTCTGTGGTGGACAAACTGTAATGTGTTGATACTGTTTCTAAACCACCTCAAACCTAGACTGGCATTTCCATATTAGAGTTTCTTGTTACTCATGATATGATAAATTTGCAATTTAGTTTTTATATTTAATTTATATCTGTTCACGTCAGCTCTCTGGTGATGGAAGAAGTATTCAGATCCCTCTACCCAAATAAAAGTACTAACATTCCAATGTATACATACTCAGTTACAAGTAAAGGCCCTGCATTCAATTCCTAGTAAAATAGGTGTATCAGTAAAATGTCTCTTCGGTTGGACTTCTAACAACTCACAGACAAAGGTGCCCCACTGCTTTTTTATAAGGGCTCACAGGCCAAAACAAAACAATGTATTGTATCTGATAAGCTTAACTCATGTTGTTTTTGATGTAAAATCATATTCTTTAAAAGGAATCAGTAACTTTAGCTAAATGTAATGAAGCAGAGAGTTGCCTTTGAAATGTGAAGTAGAGGTAAAAAAAAAAGGACATACTCAAGCAAAGTAACTCAAAATTGTACTTGATTACAGTTTTTAAGACACCATTTTGGAAATTCACAGGACTTTACGTTTCAGAACAAGCCGTTTTGCCGCTATGAGCCTCGAGAAATGTCATCACCTTTCACCCCACTCTATGAAAAATATGTGACTTCATCAAATGAAGATTAATCTGACATATAGTTTATTAGATTCATTTCATCACAAAACTAGAATAAATTGTAAGAATTATGATTTCATTTAACATTTACATGACTCATTATAGCTTAAAATATGCGTTGTAAACCAGACAGTAGACATCCAACTCACTATTCACAAAAATATTAGACAAAGAGGAGCCAAAATGTACTAAATTGCACATTACATTATGATTACATTTACAGAAATGCGTAAGCAGACCTTCACAACACCCTGTAACAGCTCGATATTTGTGTTTCATAAAGTGCATATAGAGTCATAGCTGCGTCACTCTCACAATGGCTCGAAGAGATGATTATCTACGGAGAGGTTTTGGTAATAAAACATTTATAACCATGTCAACATACATACAGCGTTGTGTTGAGGCTCACTCACCCAACCAAAAATGAAATGTGCCGACAGTCAGTTTAAATAGAGAAGGCTTTAAACAAAAAGAGATTTGGCTTCCTTTAAGAAGACAGCATCGGAATTCAATTACACTTTCATGCAAGGTTATGGCTCAAACACATCGTAAGACTTTAGCTGTCTTAAATTATTTCTTAAAGCTTCACTGAGAAGGCTGTTTATTTTAATGGTATCCATTTTTTTTCATTATAAAGGTGATTTTTCACCTTAAATGTGAAGTGGTGTGAATTGCATCTGGCATGTTTTCTTTCTTGATTCCTGAAGTTGATATAGTTTTTTATTTAGAAATACTGTTCAAAGACATTTTTGATGCTCTTGAACCAAAGATAAAACGTGATTGGGACATTTTAAGAAAACAAGTAACAAAGTCAACATTGTAGCCGAGGCGTTACATAATCCCATACATATATACATTACAATCACATATGAATATCAGTGAGATAGTGAGATAAATGGGTGTAATTTAACTTCTGCATGGCTAAGCTTTTTTTTTTTTTCTTACCTGGAGGGACTGAGAGTTACACAAAGCTCTGATTACCTAATGACCCACAGGGCAGCTGAGCAAGCTCCTATTCAGTCACTCACATCAGCAAAGTGATGGCGAGCAGGCAAAGTAAAGAAGCAATCAATTCTGTGTGATGATGAGGACCTCTTGTGGAGAAATTGGGGACATGCAGCGTACCATTCAACCAGAGGCAGGAGATTGTTGTGGAGTTGCAGCACTCTAGTTGACATGGAGGTTCTGTGGCGATCTTGCATGGGGTTTGGTCAGAACAGTTGGTGGTGCAACCTGCTGTCCACTGCAATTTGGAATCTACGGTCTCCTTTTTCAGCTGCAAAGGCAATAGTGAGTGAGAAAGAACAGTGCCCAACCTACAGTACAAGTGGTTGAAAGTCAAATGTTTGTTTTCTGTCTATTCATTGTTATATATATTGTAACATACGTTTATTTATATCATAACATATGTTATGCTGAGAAAAGGTGAAGTAGAAAGTGCTGATGCGGGGCTTTTACATGTTACATCATCATGTCTTTAGATGTAAAATCATTTTTGAAAGAAAATTTTAAAACAGTGAATTATAAATATATTCAGTGATTTAGAGGTATACATGGACAATCAATGATGGTGTGCAAACAAATGTTTTATTTATACTATAAATTCACTTTATTAATTAACTCGAACTGTTCTATAACAATAGCTTGAGGGATTATCACCAAAGATGTATACATTTTTCTCATATTTAGGGTTCCTGGCAGCTATATACTTTGTTAAATTGACAAATTGTTAAGTCAATTGGATGCGTTTGTGCTGAAAAAACAGATGTACGTGGGGCAAGGACAATTTAAATGGTGCTAATCAAAGACATTTTTCTCAGTCGTTGATTAGCACCATTTAAATTGAATGAATAGAAAGCCAGCAAACAATGAACCAAAATGTTCCTGAACTTTTAAAAAGTGAGCAGTTCTCACCTGACAGTGTGGCTGTGAGGAGGAGCATATTTCGGCATTTACAAAATTGGTGTAGCAATTGGTACCTTCACAAGTACCTTTGTGGCATTTGTTTCCCTGAAAAAAAAAACAGCAACACAGAAGAAAGGATGATACTAATCTCACACCAGACCTGACTTCCACTTTTTGGCAAATTGTTATATTGTTCTATACACATTTATTTACAATAACTATTGAATTATTGTCAGAAAGTTACTATAACCACTGGGAAATGTTTAAAGGTCAACGTTGTGTACAAATACTCTTTTTAGACAATGACAGTTGTCAGCGGTTAGTCACAAAGATAATCTGTGACTGAAGAGACAGAATGAACTAAACTGAGTGATACACACAACTCTCTAGCCTTCTGCTCACATCCATTCACATGGCAACACACACTCACAAATGCAGCCTTTTGTCCTTACATTGTTTGTTGTTGTGGTGGGTGTTGTAATGGCTGGTTTCATGGTTGGCTTCATGGTTGGCATTACTAAAATCATAAATAAAAAGAGTAAAATATTAAAGAAATTGCCAACCAACTACTAAAAGTGCACACATGCAGTTATGACATAAAATGTCATAATTTGTAAGGACAGTGTGAAGATGATAACATAAATGAATGAATTATGAGAGTCATGAAGAGTCTGTTTACCTGTGGGTTTCATCATCATGGATGCAAAACTGCTATTGAGGCAGTCGGTAAAATTGCAGCAGTTTATAGAGCAGTTGGTCTGAGAGGCGTTGGCGCAACTATCAGCACAGGAGCCGCTGCAGCCAACAGTGTAGCGCATGTCCATCTGTCTAATCAGCTGATACATTGCAGAATGACACATTGTAAGATATATTTAAATTACTTTTGACTTTTTTAAAAATCTTTCTATAAATGTCACTGACCATATAGCACAATACAATAATATACGGAATAATGTAGAGAGTACAAGTGTAAAGTATACACACCCTTACTTTCAGTTACTTGGAGAAACTCCATATTTTGATTTGTCAGTTGCTTCTATGGATTACTGATACAATACATCTTCTGTATATTTAGCTGCATGTGCATACATACGCTGTGATTTTTATGATTTGTCATACAAAACACATGAAATAGTTTTGTTGGATGGTTAAAGAGGTTGTGTCTGTCATTTGCCTCCCTACCTGACACTGGCAGACATCATCAGCACATAAAGTGGCATTCTGACTGGTGTACATTGTATAGCAGTCTGAGTAGTTACAGGTGAATGAGGGGCAGTACATCTGTGTTTGAGAGAGAGGAAAGTGCACATGATCAAGATGAGAGGTTAAAGGGAAACACGTTATATATTACAATACACGCCTCTCTGATAAGGTGGACTTACCATCATGGTTCCATTCATACACGGCTTGTCTGGGGCAAAAAGATGGACGTTACAATTAAAGATAGGGAAAGAAATGAAAATAAAATAGTTTTTCTTTTTTTACATTTTAACATGGAAAATAAACCCTGGGAAGTTAACACCTTATTAAGCGGTGAAACAAAACATACCAGTGGAGTTTGATGACGGACTGGTGGACATCATTGAGGTCATGGAACCACTTGTGGGCATGGCGGAGCTGGACTGGGTCATGGCTGTAGAGGGGGCAGTGGGCATGGCGGAGCTGGACTGGGTCATGGCGGAGCTGGACTGGGTCATGGCTGTAGAGGGGGCAGTGGGCATGGCGGAGCTGGACTGGATCATGGCTGTAGAGGGGGCAGTGGGCATGGCGGAGCTGGACTGGGTCATGGCTGTAGAGGGGGCAGAGGTGGTTCCTGAATTAGTAGTGCTGATTGAATTAAAAGTGGGGATAGAAGTTGAAGATGCTGTATTGGCAGTGGTTGCTGTGCTGGTGCCAGACTGTGTGGTGATTGCTGACCCACCCGAGGTGGTCGTGGTTGTGGGCGACTGGGTGGCAGTGGTGGATGCTGAGCCCCCGGAGGTTGCTGTGGTTGTGAGCGACTGGGTGGAAGTAGTGGTTGCTATACCTGCAGAGGTGGTGTCGGTTGTTATACCTCCGGAGGTGGTCATGGTGGACTGGGTGGAAGTAGTGGTTGCTATACCTGCAGAGGTGGTGTCGGTTGTTATACCTCCGGAGGTGGTCATGGTGGACTGGGTGGAAGTAGTGGTTGCTATACCTGCAGAGGTGGTGTCGGTTGTTATACCTCCGGAGGTGGTCATGGTGGACTGCGTGGAAGTAGTGGCTGCTATACCCGCAGAGGTGGTGTCGGTTGTTATACCTCCGGAGGTGGTCATGGTGGACTGCGTGGAAGTAGTGGTTGCTATACCCCCAGAGGTGGTGTCGGTTGTTATACCTCCGGAGGTGGTCATGGTGGACTGGGTGGAAGTAGTGGTTGCTATACCCCCAGAGGTGGTGTCGGTAACTATACCTGATGCAGATGTGGAGCTGGTTACTGTGCCTCCGGAGGTGGTGGGGGGCTGGGTAGTAGTGGGGTTTGCTGTGGCTCCAGAGGTCATTGCTGTGGCTGACATGGGGGCAGTAGTGTTCTCGCCTGACACTAATACTGATGGCAGAAGTAGTCCTAAGAGGAGGAGGTGCAGGATGCCTGTGCAACCTGCTATTTTAGGAAACATAACAGGAAAATATGTATTTTAGTATATGGAAACCAGATGTTAAATTATTTGCAGTAATTTACGTTATCTTGGCACTTTTCATAATATCAGGGAAATTGCATATGTCTTGAATTGGTTACCTTAAAAATATACACTGGAATAATGTCTTAAAATGGCGTTAAGGTAAAAAGTGTATTGAAGGTTAACAATACAAATACTTGTCGCTTAATACAAATAGTGAACTGGAAGACTAATATTAGAAACTTTAGCCACGCTAGCGTCTGAGGAGCTCTGAGGAGCTGCAGGTTACTGACCATAAATGTGTTTTTGTTCAACGTTTAAATTGCTCTTCCATCTTAAATCGCCTCTCAGCTGAGAGGTTTCCTGCAGCTTGTCGACCAAGCTCAGTATTCTCTTCTCACGATGATGTTGTTTCACTGGTCCACTCCTTTAATACACATTGTTCTGTCGTTTTGGATAACGCGACTCCTAGTAAAATAAGACTTCTCCGTCACTTCGTCCCCCTGGTTAAATGACACTATTCTTTGTTACCAGCGTGAATGTCGTGTAAATCATATACAATGAATATATGATGCTTTGGATATAAAAGAGCAACCAACAAACTAGATATTTCAGGTTTCAACCTCACAAACAGCCATGTGGACTGTCGAAGTGTCTTTGAGCAAGACCTGCGCTGCAGTACATGCAAGTTGCTCTGCATAAGAGGACGGCTAAATCCCAACTATTAAAATATTATGCACCTCGACAGACTTAATTTTGTCATTCTGATTGTCTGTATTGTAATTTCACTGATTATTTTCTCTACTCTGTACATACGATTGCAAGTCTGTCCGTCCTGGAAGAAGGATCCCTCCTCTGTTGCTCAAGATTTTTTCCTTTTTACCCAGTTAAATGTATTTTTGGGGGAAATTTTCCCGTGTTTGAATTATATAATTTAACGATTAAAGGGTGTCATATGCTGTACAGATTGACACATTTGTGACTTTGGGCTACGTAAATAAAATGAACTTGACTATACAGATAAGGATGCTTGAAAAAACAGATTCACTGTTTCTACTATATTATATTAAATAAAATAAAAAGGGGTTCCTGGCCAAGATGGTCCGCATAAAAGTTTCACACAAGCACCACCTAAAAACACAGATAACACACCTAAAAAACACAACAGCAACATGTTAAAACGACATTAAAACATAAAACAAATCTAAGCCTTAATAACTCTGAGTGAGAGTATGCCTAGGACCACTGACACTCACCTGTGTCCTTTATAAAAGCAGTGGAGGCCATTATCACATTGGCAGAAAGGGAGAGAGCTCTTTGTCCAGCCTGTAATGAAGTCATGTCCTGGTAAAGGGAAGCCTAAAACATACAATTAACATGAATGAAACAGCTGACAGAAGTTTTAGACAGACAAAATGACTACTCTCTACTCGCAGACTAAAACTGAGCTATAAAAAAAAACTTAATTATGGTGCGGACAAAAGATCTTCATGGTGGATGGTACTGTGGTATATTTTCAGTCTGTGAGGGGCCTCTTTGGGGGTCTTGGATGGGAACCAGATGTTTAGGGAGTCCCAGGACAGCAAGGAAGGAAAGGGGGTGAAGAAGCCACCCATTGTTTAACTTCCTCCCTTAGGGAGCCATACGTGGTGTCAAATTCCTCCCTTATGAAGTCATACTTGCACCCTATATAAGAAGACGCTGAGTCTCTCATCTTTAGGCTCTTTTTGGATTCAAGCCAGGACCTCCAGGTTGTCATGACACCTGTATGACATGTGTTACTTGTTTGTAATAAACTTTATTATACCAGCAAGAACAGTGTCCGCGGAGCATTCTTCATCATCACTTCAACAGCACTGTCGCAGAAAAGATACGACAATTGGCGTCACGAACAGGATCGGAGGTGGCCGCATGCTGTTTTTCAGCTGAAAACTTCAAAACGGTGAGCAATTTAATGCTGGTCATGAATTGGGACTGTTATATGAAGTTGGACACACCGTAAATTAAGAACCTCATTGTAATGGACATGTCCTGTTGATTTGATGTTTAAAGAGAGGCTCCGTGCTAAATTTAATAAAAAAGGGGAAGATAAAAAGTGAAGGAAAGATGTATGAGAAATACAATAAATAGTTTAGAATAGTTTCATGGGGACGATAAGGTGTGCTAAACAGTATCGTGCAAGATTAATGAAGAGGGGCCTTTAACTTCTTAACGGTAAGACACATGCATATTAGTCACTGCGTAACGATGGCTTTGACATAGTCCGGAATTAAGTTAGAAATACAAAATTGGGGAAACCTGGATCCAGGTAATTTGAATAAATAAATGTAAAAAGGTAAAGAAAGAGTGATAAGGAAATAAAGGAAATTCTCATATGAGTGAGCCGCAAAATCGGATAGGATAAGAATATTTAGTATGGGCCGAATTAAAACCTGAAATATCATCTGATGGTCAGTGTAATAACTGGAGAGTGTAGAAATCACAGTTCGATTGACTGTTACCACTCTGACATTTGTTGACGAACGGTGTCTGATGCAGCCTCTCATCGAATATTTACACCTCAAAGGTAGCATAAATTTTATGGAAGAAAATAAGGAAAGCGGCCAAAAAAGCATGCTGTGAGACTGAAGATATCTGAGGAATGTGTGTGTGTGAATTGACTTTGGAACAAGGAGAGAGAGGAAAAAAGGTGGGGGCATAGGAATGTGTGTGTGTGTGTGTGTGTAAACTTGGCTGGAGATGAGTGCCAGTTGTGGAACATAAAATAAAAAAAAAAGAGAATAGACGCATTAAAGTTAATAGAAGAAGATAAAACACAATATGATTGAATAAACATATATAGGTGAGGATTTGAGAACAAGACATGTAATAATTTGTAAGGATAGATATGTGGAATGATGTATTGAATAAATGAAACATGAGCTCTTCTTAAAAGGGACGTAATATAACAAATAAGCTGTTAAATACACAATGAACTTCGTATAAGAAGGGTAATGATTTGAACAATTGAATAAATGAAACATGAGCTCTTCTTAAAAGTGACGTAATATAATAAATAAGCTGTTAAATACACAATGAACTTCGTATAAGAAGGGTAATGATTTGAACAAGTGAATAAATGAAACATGAGCTCTTCTTAAAAGGGACGTAATATAATAAATAAGCTGTTACATACACAATGAACTTCGTATAAGAAGGGTAGAGTTTGAAACACCCCCCCCTCACTAACCTCAAATGACCCTCTAGAGAGAAATGGAATGTGAGAGTGGAAGAGTGAAGTCAAGGGTCAGCTGGTATTCAATGTTTATACTAGGGGTTTAATTTTAAAAGAAAAAGAGAAGAAATGTATGATGTTGTTAAAGGGACCAATGGGTTCACAAGAGACTAATCCATTGCCTGTTTCTTTTTGTTGTTATGACATTTACGGTGAATGAGAATTAAGGGGAAGCAAGGCAGTGGGCTGGCACATCACGGAGTGTGGCTTGCTGACGTCCACGGGGAGGCTTCCGTTTCGATCTACTAAAGGCCAGTACAACTTTATCCACAAACTCTTTAGCAAAACAAAAAAAATAAAACAGAAAACCTGCATTTTCCAGATTTGTATGTGTTCTCAGTCGAAGGTAATATTGATGGTACACATATAAACCTGCTTTCAGTTATAAACCTATGAGGAAACTGACCTGCTCATTTTACATGAAAGAGTACATACTCTAGGCAGTTAGGAGAAAGAAACATATAAATAACTAGGAGACTTGGCAACTGATTGATCAGCTAATACATTTAATTAAGTAATGGCACATGTTTGTTTGGTATAACTTCTGCTGACTATTGCGGTTGTTCATTTATGTTATTGTGCGTGGTTTGTTCTGAGCTGTGCTGTGGTGGACATTCAATGTGGTGACTGTTTGACGATTTGAGCTGAATATTAATTGGTTAATTGGTTTATTGAAGTGGTTGGTTGATTTGATTGATTGATTGATTGATTTGTTGGTTGTTGATTGAGTAATTGATTTATTGGTTGATTTGTTGATTTGTTGATTTGTTGATTGATTTATTGATTGATTGATTTATTGATTGATTGATTTATTGATTTGTTGGTTGTTGATTGAGTAATTGATTTATTTATTGGTTGGTTGGTTGATCTATTGATTGATTGATTTATTGATTTATTGATTTATTGATTTATTGATTTATTGACTTGTTGGTTGTTGATTGATTGGTTTATTGGTTAAGTGGTTAATTGATTGATTGGTGTATTGGTTGATTGGTTAATTGGTTAATTGGTTTATTTGTTAATTGGTTAATTGGTTAATGGGTTTATTGGTTAATTGGTTTATTTTGTTAATTGTTTAAAAAAAAAAAAAAAAAAGGTAATCCAAACAGCCTTGAGTAGTTTAATTGTAGCAATCACTTCTTAAAGTACAATAAACGAAACATAAGGAAGCCGTTATAATGGAAAAAAAAAGAACACTAAAATTCCAAAAGTAATCACTCCTGTTGATATAGTACAGAAGAATAATCCTTTAATTAGAGGCATCGCAAACATTGCAGAAATATCGGAAAAATGGCATGAACGCTGGCCTGAAATTGACCAACCATGGCCAGTGGAGGGGACTCTTAACCCAGATGTAATTCAAATAATGACGGTACTTGTATCCACATACAAGGCAGAGCAAAAGAAGGGAAAAAAGGGGAGTAAGCGCAAGGAGAAGAGGCAGGTGGAGCTTGGCATTCTCCAGTTGTTTGAAAATGAGGGACAGAATCTGATCAAAGCTGCAAACGATAAGACAGACAAAGCTATAGAAGACATAAAACAAAATACAGAACAAACAGAAAAACTGATGACAAACATCAATTCAGAGTTCTCACATATGAGCCCAGTGAAGGGACCGCCACCTTATGAGGTAGGGAAGACGTCTAAGAGAATCTATCCTCAGATCCCAGTGATCAGCCAGGAGGGTGGCTACCATATCAAAAATGACAATGATGGAATAATAGAAACAGGACCAGCAGAGACAACTATACTGATGTATCCAGGTTCCAAAAGTAAGAAGAAAACAAGGTTTGAAGCTGGGAAGCAGGACAAGGACCGCAGCAACGAAAGTGACCTAAGCGATCAAGACGGGGCCAGGGGAGGATATGACCCTGCAGTCAGACGGATCTTGGCCGGAGCGGAAAGGAGAGGAAATGTCATGTCTGATGACAGTGAGGATGAAGGGAGCCCTGAAGAAGGGGGCTATACAGAGGAACATGAAGAAGACGGACGGGAGACTGTAAGTGAGATCGATAGAAGAATAGACCGATGCCGCCGTCAGCAACTACAAACTAAGGATCCAGAAGAAGTAAAAGAACTGGAGTACCATCTAAAGGACTTGCGGTATCGGAAGGAAGAGTTACAGATGGAAAGCCTTAAACGATTGTCCATGGAAGAGAAAGAGAAAAGTAGCGTTAAGATACGGCCGAAGAAGATGGTTCCAGTGTTCGTCCGAGGACGGCATTTGGAGTATAAGCCTTGGCAAAGTACAGATATGTCAAACATACTTGAAAAGTTACCTACTCTTCAAGATGGGGCACATCCTTGGATTGCAAAGTTGGAAGAGATCATGGTGGGAGAGCAACCAGCCATGGGAGATATCAAGAGACTCTTGGCCAGCCTCGTTGGAGTTTCCCTTATGGAAGAGATTCTACAGAAAGCTGGACTTAATCGATATGTGAGAACTGCTGTGAATGATTCAGAGCTGTTTGCTGCAAATAGAGGTCAAGTGTGCAGGGCGCTGAAAGACACATTTCCGACAAATGTACATCCTGACAATATTTGCGCGGAACCACTGGGACAAGAGGAAAACCCGAGGGCCTATGTGTCAAGAGTTCATCAAGTGTGGAGGAATGTCACAGGAAATGACCCGGATTTGAATCGAATGGAACAGTCAATTTTGCGAACCAGAATACAGAAGGGGTTGCCCCTGTCAGTGAGAAGCAAATTGGCAGAAGTGGTTGGTCTTGGGAGCATGACAAAGGGTGTTTATACGGATCATATAGCCCACCAAGTGGAGCTGTATAGGAAAAAGGAACAAGATCAGAAAGACCAGGACCAAGAGACCCTCAGGAAACTTAATCAAATACAACTGATGGATAACAAGAAGATGGAGAAGAAGCAGGCTCTGGTTATGCAAAATCAGGCTCCACTGAATCAACTAGTACCACAACCACAGCCGAACCATGTTCAGCTCCAATCTGTCCAGCCACCGCCGATGGTTCCAGTTGCTTCCTACCCACAACCAGTCTTTGATCAAGCGCAGTCCTGGAGAGGAAGAGATCAAAGAAACTTCGGAAGAGGAGGAAGGTTTAATTCAAACTTTCAACAGCCATCAAACGAATGCTATACTTGTGGACAACAAGGCCATTTTGCTCGCGAGTGCAACAGGTCAAGAGGAAATTTCAGAGGAAATTCCAGGGGAGGATTCAGAGGAGGATTCAGGGGCCAATCAGGGTCACCCAGAGGACCGGTGAACCCTTACAGAGGCCCGGAACCGGGTTACTAGGGGTGCCCTGAAGACTCGAGAGGGGGGTGTCAGCTGGTAGTATCATGGCCGGAGGAAGATCCAACAATAGAGGTAAAAATAAATAATCGTCCAGTGAAAGTGATGGCGGACAGCGGAGCTGCTTTTACCTGTATTCGGCCTGAAAATGCTATACATCTCCCCATGTCTGATCAATTGATTCGGACAATCGGGTTTGAGGGAGTGAAACAGCTAATTCCTCTCACTAAACCAATCGAGCTCAGATATAAAAAGAAGACGATTACGTTACCCATATTGGTATCAGAGCATACACCTATTGCACTTTTGGGAAGATGCTATGTGTAAATTGGGGTGTACAATAACGTGTAAACCAGACGGCTGTCAGGTTGTAATGCCAAATGAGAGTGTTCACCAATCATTGATGACAACAGAGACTGAAGCTTCTACAGTATGTTGGATCGGAAATCTTAATGAAGATTTTTTTGAGCCAGTTAAATTGTGGGAAAAGTTTATCATCATAAATATGCCTGACGCGAAGCTTCCAGAGTATCCTCTCCACTGTACGCTCAAGTATTTCAATAAAGATGCTCAAACATATGCAGAAGAATGGTTGAGTCAACAATCAAAACAAGTTCAACTAAATTCAGGCTGTATAATTTTGGGATCACAAGGAGCAGCTATGAAGATACACAGAAGTGACTATTTGGACAAAGAGTTTGACATCGAGAAGAGTGTACCACATGTAACCTTGTGGGTGCGTGAAGAACATACGCAGAAGCAAGTAGGAGAAATGATGGCGGAGGCAGAAGAAGCTGTTTTTGCACCTGTAACAGAGAATCTGGCCATCTGGAAGAGTGAGGATCAGAGGTTCATTAAGATCATGATCTCTGCTCAAGGACAAGGACAGCCACAAACTGTGCGAATGACACATGAATCAATCTGCAGTGCTAAGATGGATTCAGACTCATTGAAAGAAGAAATGCTACAACAAGTTCCAGAAGGTTTGTGGGCTCGGCACAGTAATGATATTGGACTTGTGAAGTCAGCTCAACCAGTAAGAGTTGAACTTCGACCAGGAGTCAAACCACCTGGGAGGAACCAGGATCCACTGAGTGAAGAGGCAACCCGAGGAATTGAACCACAGATTGAAGGACTTTTCAAGGCAGGTGTGTTAAGGATAACACAGAATCCCCAGAGCAACACGCCTTTGTTGCCGATAAAGAAGCCAGATAATTCATATCGCCTGACACATGATTTAAGAGCGGTCAATGACGTGGTGGTTGATTTTCCAGCAGAAGTACCGGACCCACATACTTTGTTGGCCCAACTTCCGCCACATGCGTCACATTTCACAGTGTTAGATTTATGTGGTGCGTTTTTCAGTGTTCCACTTAGTAGGGAAAGCCAAAGCTTATTTGGGTTCACGTACAAGGGACAATCTTATGAGTATGAGAGACTGCCACAAGGGTTCAAACATAGTCCTCACATTTTCAATAAAATAGTGAAAGACGATTTGGAGGGGATAGAGCAGGTAATAAAAAGCAATGTAATTCAATACGTGGACGACATCATCATTTGTTCACCAGATGAGGAGACATGTCATAAAGACTCAATTAAATTGCTACAAATACTGGCAGAGAAGGGGCACAAGGCCTCTCTGAAGAAGCTGCAGTATTGCCAGGAGAAGGTGACTTATTTGGGTCAATCAATAACGAAGGGACACAGAAGCATCTCTGAGAGTCACGTGGAGGCTATTCGCAAGGCTCCAAAACCCAGAACAGTCCGAGAGATGATGACATTCCTTGGAATTGCAGGATATTCCTCAGCTTGGGTTGAGGATTATGCTAGCTTGACGGGGCCTTTGAGAGCTATGATCAAAGAGACTGGGAATGCTAAGCTACACTGTAATCTGTCCTGGACACACGATGGCCTTTTGGCATTTGAAGCAACAAAAAAGAGGTTGCAAGAGGCTCCGGCGCTAGCAATTCCAGACTACTCTAAGAATTTTGTGTTATATGTATCTACTTCTATTGGGGGTAGACATGCATGTGCAGTTCTTTGTCAACCAACGGGTACGGGGACGAGTCCTCAACCTATTTCGTATTACTCCACGGCTTATTCAGAAGTGGAACTAGGGTTACCACTGTGTTACAGAGCTATGGTGGGAGTTTCTCTAATGTACAATAAAGCATCATCTGTGACAATGGGATATCCAGTGGCAATTCTCACACATCATAGTCTCAGAAATCTTTTGAATTATGGTAAGAACAACTTGACTATGTCTAGGCTCAGAGACTATCATAGGCTCTTAGAGCAGGAAGATGTTACCCTAGCAAGGTGTGTTACGGTAAATCCGGCAGAAAATTTGCCAACTCCGGAAGACGGTGAGCCACACGATTGTGTTCAAGAAGCAGAGAAATACTCTAGACTTAGATCAGATCTACAAGCTCTACCATTGCATGAGGTGGACTTGGAGTATTGGACGGATGGGTCATGTTATCGTGTGGGCGATAAATTAAGTGCTGGCTATGCAGTAGTAAAAGCCCAAGGAACTGGATTTGTAGAAGATCACAAAAGAGTATGGTTTTTGGGCACCATGTTTGCTTGAACAGATTGATTATGTCATAGGCAGGTGCATTATAAGATACATGCTGGTCGTTGTGGACAGATTTTCACGATGGCCTGAGGCGTGTCCAACAAAACGAAAAGATGCTCAGTCTGTTGCCAAGTTCTTATGTAAAGAAGTCATAAGCAGGTGGGGACTTCCAGATCGAATCTCCTCAGACAATGGGAAAGAGTTTGTGGATAAGACAGTAAAATTGATTTTGCAAAAACTAGGAATTAAACAGCGCCTTGGTGCAGTTTATCATCCTCAAAGTCAAGGGATGTGCGAAAGAATGAATGGGGTTCAGAAACAAGTTACTACAGTAACCACTCCAAAGGGGATTAATATACAGATAAAGCTTGTTACGTTAGTGCCAGAAACAACTAAGAATGTTACTACACCTACTCAGGCTACTACTCTAACTATGACTTCAAAGGGAATGAATGCTACAATAGCGACAACATCCGTGGCATCTACGATATTCGTAAACATAACACAGACATCTAATATGACATCTTGGTCATTTGGGGGTGTGGTTGATGCAATCTGGAAGCTAATGTCAAACACAGAGCCTAGCATGAACAGCAGTAATGACATTGCTGAAGTTAGAGAACAAAGAATAAAAGAGAAGGATGTAGAGTCATCTATGACAGCTCAGGAGACTATTTTAAACGTAGATAGTAACTTTGTTGACTCTGATCAGGCACCAGAGTACATGATGGATCAATACCATACAGTACAAAAAAGAGACACTAAATGGAGGGCATTTGGGTTTGATCCTTCAGTGTTACAAATTGCAGACCCTTGGGCAGGTAGGAACTTATGGTTCCAGCAAATAACCCACTCCGTAAGATCAGTGGTGAAAACTGAGGGCCCATGTCTGGTGAAAATCCTATCGCCAAACTCATGGCCTTCAATTTTAGAGACTATACCAGAACCACTAACCACTATGTGTCAAGGTTATGCTTTATCATGGTTGATGTATCACCAGCAGTCAGCAAACGATATAGTGATGTCATGGTCAGTGTTTCTGTTTAGGCCTAGATTTACTTGTGCTTGGTTGAAGGAATTAGCATATATAAATTTACTTGATCAGCATGAAGATATCAGAACAGCGGTCCCTGACCTAATGGAGGTGACAGCAGTGGGAGCTACCAGCTGTTTTTGTTCAAATACAACTTATGAAGGGCCGGGAACGTTTATGGGGTTATCAGATTGTGATAAATATGTGATGGACTTGGGTAAAAAGGAACAGGGGAATAGTAATGATACGTACGAAGCATCATTTCAGGTACCAAAACACAAAAAGAAGACAATTTTAAGGGTACATAACCAGAGATTGCCGGGGAATGTGACGATAGGGAATTTCAAGGATATTTGGTGGGTCTGTGGTGATAAGGCATACATATTTCTACCACATGGGTGGACAGGATGCTGTTATATGGCACTGTTGAAACTTCCATATGAGGTTTTTACTATCCAGAAGGGAGTAGGGCCAGATGGGGTCCAATCTGAGGTCGCTTCACGTAGTAGGAAGAAACGTGAGCTGGCACAGTTTCACAATTTGGAATCATACCATTGGAGAATAAGTATAGGAGAGAAGTGGGGTATAGGTATATTCCCATGGTATGGGGTGACATTCTGGGCGGGTCACATCGACAACATTACATACACCTTGCAGGGCTTTGCGAACGAAACCATAAGAGGCTTCGAATATTTGTCAAACACTCAGAGAAGCCACAGACTGACGTTGCTGAAACATGACATGGCTCTTGACTACATTTTGGCCAAACAGGGGGGCCTTTGTATGACTTTGAACTTAACAGGGGACGCTTGCTATACGTTGATTCCTGATAGTTCTGATAACATGACTAGTGTCATAGAGGCATTGAAGCTCATAAGGGATGCGTTTGGCCCGTCGGAAGGCGCAGGATGGTCTGCAAATGCTTGGTTGCAGGATCAATTGGGGCCAATAGGAGCAGTGGTGGTTCAGATTTTGGTAGCGCTCGTTCTGTCGTTGTGTGTGATGTTCTGTTTTTGCACGCTGTTGTTGACTTTTGCAAAGGCTATGATACTGAGATGGGTTGGAATTGTGATGCCCGGCGATCAAACTATGATGCCGTTATTACAAGAAGTTGACACGGACGTGGAGGAGGATGACGCGATAAAGATCGAATTGGTGGAGAAATATCCATTTTAAATATCTCATAGGATTATAATCCTGTTATTTACCTTTGTTATGGCTTGCGTAGTTTGTAGTGTTGCTTTTGTTTTGCTCTTTCGAGACTTTGTTTAGTCTCGAAGGGGGGGTATGGAATGGAATCAAATGAACAAAATGATTAATGGACAATATGATTTATAATCTCACGTTTTTACGTATAGAAATTTCACATTTTTACGTATAGAAGTGTTCTTATTCTGTGTTTGATGTTTTAATTTGTATATGTTCTGTATGCAAAAGATACTGGTTTTCTTTTCTCTCATTCTAGTACATATTGGGGGAAGTCCACTGTGAGGGTGGTGGATTATCAGAGACTCCGAGGGGCTGAATGGATTCAGACACTTCAAACATGAAAATACGAGTGGACTGAAGGACTCTGAACGTGGACTGGCGATACAACATCCAGATTCAAGACGTCATCAATACTACACCTGAGTCGAGGCTGCGGAGAAAACTGCAGCGTTATACAGTCTTATGTTCTCTCTTAAAAGTGACATTAGTATGATTAAAAATGAATTTTCTTCTTTGTGTATTAAATGCTTGGGAAATGATGGATACTAAATATAATGGGACCTCGGATGTTTTCTTTTGTTTCTCGATGGTTAGGGACAGTGGGGTAGGCAGGAGAAGGTCCATAGAAAGGTGCGATGGGTCGACCAGCCTGACTTTGGACATTATTTCATTTTGATTTGCTGAGAGTTCCATATGTATTTGTTTAAGTCATTTCCATACATAAATTGTTAAAATTCCTCATTTCAGTGTTATGGAGTACTACGTATGGTCGCCTTGGCAGAGGGACCGTGTGAGAATTTTCCTGTCTACATTGTTTAATGGACATTTCAAGAAAGATTAGCTGCCTGACAGGTTTTTCACTCTCACTTTTATACTCCATACAGTTGCTTTAATGTTAAAAAGGATGGGTTGTTAATTCGGTTATGATTGTACTTCTGTATTTCTCTTCTTTTATTGTATTTTTTCGAGACTTGGTGCAAGTCTCGAAGGGGGGAATATGTGGTATATTTTCAGTCTGTGAGGGGCCTCTTTGGGGGTCTTGGATGGGAACCAGATGTTTAGGGAGTCCCAGGACAGCAAGGAAGGAAAGGGGGTGAAGAAGCCACCCATTGTTTAACTTCCTCCCTTAGGGAGCCATACGTGGTGTCAAATTCCTCCCTTATGAAGTCATACTTGCACCCTATATAAGAAGACGCTGAGTCTCTCATCTTTAGGCTCTTTTTGGATTCAAGCCAGGACCTCCAGGTTGTCATGACACCTGTATGACATGTGTTACTTGTTTGTAATAAACTTTATTATACCAGCAAGAACAGTGTCCGCGGAGCATTCTTCATCATCACTTCAACAGCACTGTCGCAGAAAAGATACGACAGTACCATGGGCACAATTTATGTTCTTTTGATTTGTGAACGCTAAGTCATCAGTGGTCTCTTCTGTTTACAATCCTCTAGTTGTTGCGGTGAAACTGATCTCACAATTGTTTGGTTGAGTTACGATGCATCATTATTAATTTCTTAATAAATGTGAGATTTAAAGCTGCACTTTTTTTTCTCTCACATAAGTAAAACCTAGAACAAAATCTTCGGTCACAACATTTTAATTCAAAGCATAATAAGCAATTTTTCGTCGGTGGTCACCCCGTCACGAGGTCAAGATTATTTCTGTGCGGTGACACACACTTATATCCCGTGTCTCTGTTTGCAGTGGTTTATCAGTGAACACAATTAAAATGTGTTTGTTCCTCCATCAGTCCCCTTGGGAGAACCGCTAAGCAGCAAGGCTTGTTGTTTCCCCTCTCCCTAGCAAGGCGTCCTTTGGGCTCTACACCCTAGAAACTGAGTGACAACAGTGGCCATGTTGGCTTCCAGGTGAAAATGCAGAGTTTAATTGGAAAAAGAGAACAGTAGTTTTCTTAGATGATATTCAATTGTAGAGTAGATCAAGCGGTGTGTTTAGGTGCTAAATTCTCATGCTGTGAATCGCATCTTCCTGTTGGTCGAGGTACATGAACTCACTATGTACACTTACATCATGTACATCTCTTACATCACCCTCAACAGCATCACCTGCTGCGTATATTCATAAGAGACTATTTATTAATTGAAGGGTAATGAATGGTGTCTGTACATTTCCAGAAAGGTGGAGATGCTATCAACAGAAAACCTCACAATGTTTTGTGAATAAATTTGTCAGCTAAAATAGGATAATTTTAAGGACATTGTTTATGAGACTGAAAAATAACACAATTATAAGTAATCTTTAGAAAATAAGATACAAATTACATACAAAAAAAATGGAAACTTTAAAACATCCCAGATAGCACAGCATTCCCGTGCTGTATCAATCCACTGGCTACAATAGCACCACTGTTGTTGACCTGCATCACCCTGTGATTACCTGTTAAGCTGAATATAAATAAAACCCACAAAAATCATCATATAAAATCAGTAGTGTTTCTATTAAAGTCCACTCACCTGTGGTGCACTTTGTAGAGATTTCTTTCTTGTCAGCTGTGGTTGAAGTGAATGAGCTCTCTCTCTCTCTCTCTCTGGTGTTCCCTTTCTCTGTTGCTCTCTGTCACCTCCCCCCTTTCACTTCCTGCTGACAGCACTAGAGTGGCAATATAAGAAGGGGAAACTCTCACCTGCACAGCTATACTAGTGTGAGAGGAGGAGACTAATGGCCCGCCTGTTGCTGGGTGCAACATGCATCACAATTGATGCGGTAATAATTCCTGGTGAAGGTACTTTGGACATTTTTCACAATGTGCTGGTGAAAGTACAGCATTATATGCCAAAACTGAAAGCGCTTGATTCATAATTATCCCATTATGACTGGTTATGAGGTTTGACCTGGAATCTGGTCAACGAAGAGGGATCAAATTATATATTTAATCTAAATGCTCTAATTTAGTGTGATAAATAATAAAAAAAACAACACATTTAGTAAAACTGTGCTACATTGTGTTGTGCTACATACACACAACAGCTAAATAAACAACTTTTAATTACCGTTTCTACCTTCAGCTATCAACCATTTGATACCACATGCATGCCAATTCAACACAAAAGAAGATATTACATTACAGTACATCACATTGTTGGGTTGCTTTGGTGAAGGATAACTTAGTGCAACCAACATTTAAAGATTTACTAAAATAACTCAGTGGATTAATCCTTTGTGAGTCTATAAGAGTACAGGTGAGATTTCAGTGCCCTGCGGGCTGATTGTATAGGGAGCTGGTTTCTGTTCAACACAATGTGAAATCAGACCCCCTCTCTCTGACAGCCATAAAGCCTCCACAGACTACAATCACCTCTTTGTGGCCTAAAGAACGTAGAATTCTTGGGCACGACACAAAAGGCACTTGCATAATTCAGGTGACAGAAGTCCTCCCTTTTCATCGCAACTTCATGAAACACATGAAATGTTGTCCGCCGTTAGAAAGATACTCAGTTTGAGAGAAAATTCTTGACGTGGTAAAATCAAGTCTAGATTTGAATTGTATTTGTGAAATAGGCTTGTATATTATTCACATTTATGGAGTTCTCTAAAGGCAGAATATGAGCTGTTTAAGTAAAGATTATGTATCCAGAAGACTGGGTCTGTCATCTGGGCATCATCACTGTTACTAGTGGGGTGAAAAAAATGACGGCTGTGATATTTAAAAGGGTAGGTTTGTATTTTTCAACTGTCTTCAAATACGGACATATCCATATGTACATTGAAAGAGTTATCAGTAGCTGTTATTGAGATCCCCTCATCTTTCCATTGGAGATGGGACTAAATCAACAGATATATTGTCTTACTGTCCTCCTTTCATAACCTAACATGCCTCCAATGGTAAAATATATATTCTCCTGAAATATAGTCATCTTTTCACTCGACTAGAAACTGTGGGAATGCTGTTGGGTATGAAATTGTATAATTTACCAATAACTTTTTCAATGTACATGTAGACATTGTTACGATGTACTTAGTTGGACCCAAACCCAGGACAAGAGGTGAGGTGATGAGGAAGGTTTATCAACTGGAGGCAGGGAATGAAGATTGGATGTGTGGGGAAGAATCCGGCAGTTAGTTTCACAGGTTTTTGGGGAGGACGGTGACGAGAGAAACGAGGCAGAGCAAGGGGAGGCGGCTGGATGGGAGCGTGGCGAGACAGCAGACAAACGGTGATCCTGAGGCACAGAGTAGAAGGTTAGAGCAAGTCAGAACAAATTAGAAACTAGTAAACTAGAATGCACACACACACACACAATTCCAATCGGCCTAGAGGTTGAGACTACAACTGTAGCAGAATCAATGAGAAGACGATGCGCGTATGGAGAACAGGAGTAGATATACTGTGGAGATGAGGAGTTGATGAGGCAGCTGTGGCGGACAGGTGAGGTGAATTAGCCATAAGCAAGAGCGTGCCGAGAAGGGAGCCACACCAACACACACGGACATAGATGTGAACCTATTCTTTACATACATGGATGCAAGCAGAATTTTCGAAATCCTGACTCTACCAACTTTTAGCGGGTAGATACACAGTCTTTATTGTCCGAGGAGAAGATTTGTTTTCACCCACTACATATACTGTTTATCCTCAAATATGCTTGAGAACACATTTACATGCATGCAGTTATTTATTTACAGTAATCAACATGGTGGTATATTTAGGGCTGCTATAGCAGATATCCCAGAAGGCATCATTTATAGCAGTATATCCATGTAAATATTCTTATCATATGCATAATTCCAAAATGTCCTCTACAAAGACACTGTTGTCTGCCAACATGCCGCAAACTCACAGACAAAAGAGTGACTGTGAGAAGCTTTGACAACTCAGATATCATTGCTATTGTCTGATGCTGGGGAAGTGGTTTTTAAGGTTTGGTTGTTTGTTTGTTTGCATGCATGTGTATGAGGACATGGCCCGATGAGAGAGTGTTTTTCTGCCTCTCTGAGTGAAACAGGTATACCAAGCACACCTGAACACAAGCTGACCATATTAGCGCTGAATTTACACGCCTATTCACGCACAACGATTAACCAAGTAGATATTGCTTTGTAGGCTCACATCTCACTTGAATGCCCAGCTTTGCTTTGAAACCAAAGACTATTGTATTATAATCAATAGGATAATCAACGAGGAAAAAATGCTTCCCCTTTTCACACTTGAGTTCCTAACAGTGAGACATATGATGCTTTTGATTTGTGTAAAGAAGGTCTGGGTTGCAGTCTCACTTCCCTCATTTTACTGGGCAAGGGCCACATGATTATAAAGCGTCTGTGCAATGTCATATACAAACACAATGTCTGGAAAAACATTTTTTAACCCTATGCCAATTATTTAGTTCATCAGAGCTCTCCAACATTGTTTCAGGAAATTAATGATGTCAGAATCCACAACATGAGGAATATATGACAATGAATTTGCATTTGCATTTGCATTTGCATTTCCTGGAAATATGGAAAGAAAACAGTGTCCACACAGACAACAACAAGGCCAACAGTCTTTTAGTGTGCAGGCCGTACGTAGTTCATGCTCTGGCACGATGGAAAATAATTGAAAGTTAGAACAAGGTGAAACTTCCAACTTTCAGCTCTAATTTGAGAGTGCTAACATCCACATCTGTTAAACACAGAACAAACTGCAGTCTTTTTCATACATGCACTGTCAAAATTAGAAAATTTAAAAAGATAAAGCTATAATATTTAATATTAGGCTGAAAATCTCTACTGGACCAACCACCGGTTCAGTTTTTACAAACTAATGTTGTTTGTGAGAACATTGTTAAGACTTACTGAACTTTATTTGAGAATCTAGTTGGAGATACCAAAGTTACCAAAGATACATATGTCAAAAAACATTTTGGAACATTTATATAAAATGATACACAAGTCATCTAGAATATTATATATATTATATTTATATTATATATATATATATATACCCTTAACAGATACCGTTAAATAACACTATAGAATTAGTCCAAGTAAATTTGAAAACAATTTCAACTTTAAGAGCATCTAAGAGTTAACCGATGTTGCTAAGTTAGGAAGAAAATGAATGGCTTCCTAGGTTACATTGACCACAAAGTTACTTTTTAGTTAACTTATTAGTTTACTAATTTTTCTTTTGCCCATTACTGGAAGCAAGTGTTGCTGTCCACTTACTTTATATCTGTTATCTTTTGTCCTCTAAAAGGTCAGAAGTCTAAAGTCCCTTGGGTTGTTATATTTGAATGCGTGTGTAAAAAAACAAACAAAAAAAAAAAAACAGTAATAGGTGGAACATGCAAATAAAAAACATATATGTGGTGTCGTCCTGCTCTGTAAATGTAAATAAAGTATGTTGTAAATTAAATGGACATTTTTTTGTCCCATCATTTGCTTATTATCACTTCAGCTCTTACAGCTGAATCAAAAGACAGACGGAGCAGATGGATGCTGACACGGAATCCTCCTTCCTCCAACCGGGGTAACATTTGCACTGCATGTGGAGGCTTATTCACATTGTTTATAGATAAGGCTCAGAAGCCCAAATTAAGCAGCCTGGATGCAACTGGACTGTGTAACTGCATGACTAAGAGGATTAGACAAGATTTACCTCCCCAGCAGTCGTCAGCAGCACTGTTCACACAGACGTGGTGCATAGCAACAGGTCAGTGCGCCACATTAGCATTCACCATGGACTAGGACAGAGACCCATTGAGCAGGAAGGGGAACTATCGTCTCCTTATGACCCCACATGGGATTGTTTCCTCCAGTCCTACAGTTGAGCTTCTGGCAAAGGTCAGTGTCCAGCTCTGTCTGTTCATTTCCCAACAAGTAGGCTTCCATCCATGTGTGTTTGTGTCGGTGATAGCGTGTCAGCATCCAATTACAGATGGCATAGCCTTCTTTCTTTAGCAGCCTACACCTGATCCTTTGGACTCATTATACAACGGTCCAGTAAAACTATCATCAATACACTGTAATGTTGAGATCAATAATCATTTTAGATGAATTACTTCACTCCATCACTGTCAATCCACATTAACAGTCCTTCTTTCCCCCAGTCAGAATATCACAATGTGAGGTGAACATGCTTCAACAATATATCCTGTGGACAGCGTTTACATGGACATTCAAGGGGATACTGTGCACCTGCAGGTTCCTTTGGGTGAATGTTTGCTCTGTGAAATGTGTCATTCAAATCTAATTATTAACACATTTTGATAAGGGCTGATTTCTATGGTGGATATAAACCATGTTTATTTGCCTTTTAGATATGCCCATACAATGCAATCAAATTCTTGCCAAGGGAACGTCACATTATAGAGGACACAAGCCGGCAGCTGAAACTATTTGTGGGTAAGGATGACTTTCAGTATCCCACAAAATGAATTGTTATGATGAGATATCTATCACATCTATCAGGGTTGAATTGTTGTATTGTCGTATCTAGTCGATCTGCAGATAGAGTTACATGTGTGATGACCACATTTGACTTAATTTGTCAGGCTCTGAAAGTAAAGGCATTGACGCCATACCAGGCAGCCCCAATCGTACAACTGCCCTTCATAAAAGACTAACCAAAACCGAAATGGAGATACTGTCACTGAAGACCAAGGTCGCCTGTGAGAGAGCCTCGTGGGACAGGAGGTTTGCGGAGCTGCAAAGAAAACAGGAAGAGCTACTTAATCAGGTGTGCTTGCAAATGTGTGTGTGGTTGAAGTTGTGCCTATGACTTCGGAAGAGGTCAAGGACATATTCAATCATTGACTTGAGTAGCAATAACATGGTAGAAAAATACTCCATTCTTGCATCAAAGATTTAAGAACTTTCAGAACAAACCTTGAGTAAAAGTACTTCATTCATTTCCACCACTAGACTTCAGTAATGATAACTTGTCTCCTTTTCCTTAGCTGGCCTCTCAGGCTGGAGTGTTGGTGAAAGTGGGCGGTTGTGATGAGCATGGAGAGTCAGGGGTGGACAATGGAGAAGCATTTGAGGAGTGTTCAAGTAAATGACAGTAATACACACTGGGCTCATTTATATATTCATGCTTTTGAATTCAATAATAATGTCAACTGCTCGTTTCTAATGAACAGGTGGTCTCTCAAGAATGATGTACCAACACAGAGGGTCAGAGATGTCGTCAGGAGACGACACTTGTGCAAGCAGTTTGTCAGGCAGCCAGTTGTCCTTATCTTTGGCACTAAGCTCGAGACCTTCCTCCTCCACAGCCACCAGGTGCAGGCATGCAGCCATTAAAACAGTAGTTTGACAGAGAGTTAGATGAGAAGACCATTCTTGTATCTGTGCAGCAAAAATTAATTGAGCACAGAGACTGCATGGGCACTGGGAAACACCTTTAAAGCTCACTAATCAACACCAAATGAATGATGTGTTTAATATGGACAAAAAACAAAACGTTTTTGCCCTTTTGGGTTGTGTACAAGACTAATTCTAATAGTCAACGACATGACCCCTTGTAAAACAATGTTTTTTTGTGCAGATTAAACAGAGGATATTCATTGTAAATTAGTGAGCTTTACTGGTAGTTGGATATTTCTATCTTTGGACAGAGCCAGGCTTGCTGTTTCCCTGTTTTCAGTCTCTGTGCTAAGCTAAGCTAACCGGCGGCTTGCTATAGCATCATATTTGCTGTCCAGACATGGTCTTTCTGTTGGAGAGGTATCAGACTTCTGATGCTAACTCTCCAACAGAAAGTGGATGAGTGTATTTCCCCAAATCTCAAACTACAGATGTTTACAGATTGAACAAACATTATTTTATTTCACAATAAAAGTTAGGTATTTGTAGTAAAGAAAGAAAAGTAATTGTAAATGATTCAATATCACGGATGTTTCTAAAGTTGTCTATTAATTTAAAGTACTTTAGAATTGATCATGTCTCTCTTTGTTGCATTACTGACTGTACCCTCTCTTCTTCCAGTGTGGGATCATGGAGGACGTCCAAAGGACCTCACCGGGTGTTTGTACCACATTCCCCCATGGACCTGGAGCTGGGTCACAGGGTCAGGATCATGCTGCCATCTGGACGGATCAGCACAGGAACGATTCGTTTCCTGGGTCACCTGCAGGGGGAGGCAGATCTCCTCCTTGGGGTGGAGCTGCAGACGCCTGATCAGGGATTGCATGATGGCAGCCACAGGGGACATAGCTACTTTGAATGGTAACTGATCTCATTTTCTTACTGTGTGTGTACAAGCAACATGAAAGCCTTCCAATGCGTCTTCAGGGTGTGTAACCCTGGCATTCAGTGCTGCGCTGGGATTTATTGTGTTCACCACTGCGTCACTCATATATCACATTGCAGATTTACACAGTTCATTTAAAATAACTTGTAATGTTCTGGCAAGATCATCTTTTATTATTCCAAAAGCCATAAAATCACATGTAAGAGTCACTCCGTATGAAGGCTTCACACTGTGACCCATAGGTATTCAACAGCCAAACAATGCCTCCACACACACTGGAGCAAATCCTGTTAAGTGATAAACTTGTCAGCCTCAAATTACTGAGGTATGTGAGGTCGAAACTCATTTGCCTACAGCAACAACACATTTTGAAATCAGGCCTCAAATGTAGTCTTTTCTTTATAAAACCGGTAGTGAAATACAATACACACATGAACTATTGTATCCTACACATGGATACATTAAATGAGTATCTTTAAAACCACTTATATGTGCCTGTCCAACGTTTAACTCATTAACTCAAGAATGATTTTATTTTAAAAGTGCTCAATTCGAAATTCAGAGCATATCTATTGCCTCTACTCGGCTCTCAACATGGCGACGGCTGAGCCAGCAGCTCGCAGCTAACGGTGCCATCAGTGCAAACAACGGTAACAATGCTGATGAAGCTAGCAGTGTTTACCTGAGGAGGCACCAGAGGGTGGGCGCAGTGCAGAGGAGGCGACCATGAGCTAGCCAACGGGACACACTCACGTGCACTGAAGGGCACATGCGGCTCGGCTATGTCAACAAAGCCCAGAGAAACTTGGACTACAACACACACAGAGGAAGTGTGACTTCATTATCTGCTCATCACCCTGCGATATCTTTACATTGCAAATAGTCGTTTGCTTCTATATTAATGCTCTGAATAATGTATAGAGAACCTTTAAATTAACCTTTCACATGGCCATTATCAATATTTTGTTATTTCTGTTTCTGTCCTTTGCAGCAAGCCTGGCTATGGAGCCTTTGTACCATTCCACAAACTACTGATGGCCTGGGAATGACAGAAGTACAGACTGCCGATGTAGAACTGCCCATCAGGATGCATCGAAAGAGGGCTAACAGAGTGCAGAACAGTTATTACATGGATGGATTTAATAACTAATGAGAATAGTGTTTGTATCAAAGTATAGACATAAAACAGATGTATTTTCCTGTCTGTTATTCCCAATAAAAATACCATGTCATCAAGTGCTTCCGTTGTGTGAGCTTGGACGGTCAGTGTTGTTGGTATTTCAAAAAGTAATTGCTGTTCTTTTGTTGAGTTAGTTGGTGGACTCGTCTGCTCACAAAACGAGCAAAACAGTGTCTTAGTCTCACGGAGAAATGCTGAATTTCAGGCTCAGGTTTGGATAACCATAGGTCTTAAAAACCAGTTGAGCACTGTGAACAACATATGTTTTTTTCTTGCCATAAGGTAAATGCTCAGACATGCTCACAATGATGATTGCATGTTACTGTTTAGTATAATGTTATCCATGTTCATATGTTAATTTAGCGTGTTAGCATGTTAATATTCAATAATTAGCACTTAACACAAAATACAGCAGGGACCGATGGGAATATCATTAGTTTTACAGGTATTTGGTCATAAACCAAAATAGTCAGGGAATCAAAGGGATTACAATTCCTCCTCTGGGGACCATGAATGTGTTTACCAAAACTCACAGAAATCCATCAAATAGTTGTCCATCTAAACTGTGTCATTCAACACTTACTCCAGAATAGCTGAAAACTTTGTTCAATTGATGTCAGTCTGTCTCTGAGCGCGCGCGCGCACACACACACACACACACACACACACACACACACACACACACACACACACACACACACACACACACACACACACACACACACACACACACACACACACACACACACACACACACACACACACACACACACACACACACACACACACACACACACACACACACACACACACACACACACACTCTAACCTTTACCCTCACACAGTGGAAAAAACTAAACAAATTTCTATTTGGTCAAGCTTGCAACATGAGCTGAAAAGCATTTATTAAGTTGTAAATCCCTTGTGATCCCCCTGCTTTTTTCAGAAAAAATGGCTGTAGTAGGCAGGTCTGTGTGTCGGAGACGTGGTTGTGAAATGTAGTAAGGGAGTTTGGTAGGAATCTTAGGCAATATGGTGTGATGTAAGCATGAGTCAGTGCAAATGCTAAGCTTCTAAGGCACTTTGGAGACATATTTACAGAATTAGCTAAGCTCAGGAAAGACTGGTACAGCACCAACCTATCTGACACACATTATATAAGACACTTTTATTTTTAGTGTATATTTTATTTTATTCCTAGTTACGCAAACTATGCATTTATCTCACAGTATACATTTACTTAGTTAGTTTCTAAGGGAACATAAATCTGCATGTTTATGAGAATTAAATTCCACATTTTTATTGTCATTTTTCAATGGCACAGTGATCCAAATACGCATGTAGTATTACAGCAACACTTGTTTCATGAAACTGATGCTGATTACAGGAAAGGGCGATGACACACCAGCAAATTCCTTCTTCTCAATTTCCTGGTTAGGTTAGGTTTCATTATAAATACAATGTAGGAGCCCGGAGCCTCGACTGGATTGACACCAACTGAATGCATTGGCCGGCCACAGCATATTGTCATATAGTGTAGCTACACCTCACAGAGATAATATTGAACAACAAGCTGTTCTGGAGAACAATAGTGAAATTAAAAGAAAATCGAATACTTTATACAGCCTTTCCTTATTGCACGATAACTTATTTTTGGAAAAAAAAAGATAAAAATGTATCACATTTGACACAATATGCATCAAAAGTCAAAACTCTCATAAATATTTTTGGTCAAGAGGCACTTTACATCCAAAACATTGGATAATAGGGTCACATTTGAGTACAATGCCATTCAAATGCATTTAACAGAATGCATAAAGGCAAATTGCACTTCTGTAATGGCACATCTTTTCAATTAGATTTCAAATCATTCAACTATAGACACTTTCAAAGCCTCTCAAGAGCTTCCTCGTTTGCTATGATAGAGAGTCAACACGAGTATCATGCTAGTTCTGACGGAGGATGATGCCAGAGAAGAAAATAATCAGAGGAATTATCAAAATATCCCTCTCTGAGCCTTCAGGTTGAGGATCTCTGCAGCCAGTTTCTCCGCATTCATTACGTGTGGAAACATTTCCATGACTGTATCCACCTGCTGCGGGTTGAAGATGGCTTGCAGCTTCTTGCGGAGTTCCAACCTTTGTGGGTCGTACGCCGCAGAGGACGACTGTTGTTGGCCCCAGGAGTGGTACTGTTGGCCTTTGTAAGAGCAGTTGTGAGGGTTTGAGGAATGGACCGAAGAGGGGAGAACACACGATGTCCTGGCTTGGGGCAGCCCCTGAAAGGGATCGGACCAGTAGTGTTGCTGATGATGAGGGGCTCCATTGTAATGGAGATGGCTGGGGAGGCTGTTTTGGTGCGGCACACCGGCCGGGAACATGTGAGGAGGGTAGGTGTCGTATTTGGGTTGTCCCTTGGAGTCCTGGTCTCCATGATGTTGCTGGTGAGCTGGTACTATGTGGGAACAGCACCTGCAAGACTGGCTGGTGTTACTTTTCTCTAAATGCAGAGGGGCATGTCTGGGCCCAGCGAGGGCACTTTGCTGCTGAGGCCTGAGGCTGTGGGAGTTGCTGAGGCAATGCGAATAGTCAGAGTACTGACTCTCATAAGAGCCAAGGCCAGAATCCAGGTACTCGTGAGAGAGGTTGGCATAGTAATGATTTGGCATGGAGTGCTGCCCAGGCCACTCTTTCTGACACTGGCTTCCTGTTACAGGACAGGGTATATGATTTTGACTTTTTCTAGGATCCTCCCAGTACAGTGTATTTTCACGAACCTGACCGGGATGTGAGTAACTTTGCTGGTCTCTTATGTGCTCTGTGTTAGAGTCTTTAGGATGGGAAACTGCATTGTGAGCAGGTCCAGGATCAGACTGAAGCTGTCTGGGTGATAATCTGGCATTCCTCTGTTCTTTTACAGTAGAAATCTGGGCTTTCTCTCTCAATTCATCAGCCAAGGACAGGTAGGACTGGTTTGACCGCTCTGGGTGGTAGAACTTACATTTGATACCGTAAGTGCACTTTTTGTCTGAGGAAAACAAAAACGGACACACACACATATACACATAAGTTACAGGTCATCTCATTTGGGAACCAGTTTACATCCTTGTCCAAAACCTCTAAAGGGATGGAGCTCTATACTAATCACACTTTACCATAAGGACAGAGCTGTTTCTTTTGCTCTGTAGGCAGCGGCTTCTTCCGAAGGAGGTTGTCAAGACTGGGACCATGGCGACCCAGAGGGTCATCTGGGGGCATGAACCTGGAAAAAAAAGAAAGTACTTGTGACAAATCAGCTGGGTGCTGCATAATATTGTTTCCCTGATTACACCATTAAGATGCAATATGCCCTCTGGAACCAAATTAAATAGCATTCATGGAAGAAACATGTGGAACCTCACAAGAAAAAACAGGCTAATTGCTTACTTGTCATTCACAAAGGAGAACATGAGGAGCCTCTCCTCGATGCATTTCTTCCACTCAGGTCTCTCTCCTTGGAGGTCACGGTAGGTGTCATTGGATACGATCACTCCATCGGACTCATGCGCCAGCTTGACAATGAAGCGATCATCATAGCAAACCACTCGCTTACCACCGACCCGGCGCGATGGAGTGAAGACCACTGTTTTCCGTTTTTCAAGCTCCATCAGGATGTGTTGATCTGAAAAACAGTCATGAGTCAGATGGCTGTGGAAAACTAGTGACGAGGAGTTCATTGTATTATCCTTTTAGTTAAAAGCTGTATATATAAAGTGATATACTTTGTTATGTAACATGACACACATTCGTCGTGATCCACAACTACACGTTCAAGATACGAAAAAAACACAAAGCATTTTCCAAAAGCCCCGGCAATCAATCACAGACAAAAGACATCATAGAAGGTATCACCTGTACGAACTATCTAATATTCACATATCATATTACTCTAACTGCAGTATGACTGATTGAAAACACACACACTGTAGGTGCTTATTACACATGTAAGAAGTGAAATGAAACATGAAATTGGTATGAATCAACAAGAGGCCAGGTTACATGAACGCTAGACATGTGACTGGCTGAGCTGCTGCCTGACAGACAATACACACAAACACTTGAAGGCCCTTTTCTAACTAAAGTGCCTCTCAGTCTTCACTTAACCTCTTGCTGTAGATGACTGACAGCAGTAAACTATGCTCTACAAGCAGAAGAAAGCTGTACTTCCTGATGGGGTTTTCCCAAGGAATGACTGCGAGCCAACTTTTACTTCCTTGTTCACAGATTTAAGCCTTTGGATTGCTCCACCCTGAGAGGATGCATCCATTTGTAAAGGATGGTCCACCCTTCATTATATAGTTGCTGTTGGAGATGAGGTTAGATAATTATGAATAGCTTGAACCCATGATGCATTAGGACTGGAAAAAAAGAGATGGTGTAGATATGATATCAATCTGGCTTTGTCAGATACACCCAAAAATGTTCGGGACTCAGCTGTCTGAAATGTAGAGCTCTTTTGTGTTCTACTGCTAGAGATTATAACACTGTACCCACACAGAAACTATACGAGCGAATTGTTGGTAGTGTATGCCCACACTAGCTGATGAAACACTTGGTTTCATCTGTTAACATAACTTAGCAGCCAATTGGGTAAAACCTCTGTTTCACAATCTTAACTGTGTTGCCTCATGGCTTTGGCATGAGTTCAGTAGTTCTGCCTCAGACAACATTGAAACAGTATCTCATGGTACAATGGTAGAGGAATATGCACACCTACCGTTTCAGAGGAGATTTGGTCATAATCACATTTCTTTAAAAAAAAAAGAAAGGCTCAAAAGGAAACAATGTCCTCAAGGACAAAGCAAAAGAACCACTGTTTCCTGGAGTTCAACATTTTGGAAAATGTGCTTAACACGCCTTACAGATGACTAATCAACCATAATATCATGTTTACAGTGTTGACACACAATAAATCAAGTGAGAAGGAGGGGAATTTTCTCATAGACTTCTATACAATCGGACTTCCTTTTTGCAACCAGAGGGGTGACCCCCTGCTTGCCATGAGGAAGAATGCAGGTTTAAGGTATTTACACATTGGCTTCACTTTTCAGAACCGGAGGTTGACGCCTGGCGACTACAAATCTTTGAACTGAACTGAACGAAGTGATTCGAAACAGCAAAGGGATTTGAGATTTCTACCTCTACTATCTCCTGTATGCTAAAAGTGTGAATTCCTGTGCTGTGGCTATTAATTAAAAAACCCCAGCTAGTTAGCCCTGCTGACCAGCTTGCCACTCAAATTGATGACTGCAAGGGTCAAGAATGAAAAATAGGTCAGCCTCTGCTTGTTCATGGTTTAGCCAATGGGATCGTTTCTGCTTTGACTGAAAGGTGTTTGTGAGGTTAAATGAACACTACTCTGCTTGATGAGAACCATCTGTCTGCTTGGTCGTACACTTCTTGTACCCTCACCTGTTATGGGGCCATCCGGTCTGGGCTGCTCTTTGCGCCAAGTGGGAACAAACACGGTAATAGTATTATGACCTCTGTCCAGAAAGAAGTTCACTGCAAGCTGGATGCCGCGACATGAGAACACTTCCTTGTTGCCATGGCTGTAAAAAGAAGATGCGTACAAATAATTTGCATATAACTAAACATGAAAGGGAAATGTAAAACTTCAGTTGATCTGTGTAAACACCACACGCCTGTGAACGTCCTGTATAACACTTCATATCTATTGAGTGGTGGAGATTTTGAGGTGTGTGCCTAGAATTTGCATATTGCAGCAGTTTTACAGAAACATGCACAGGCAGGGTGGGGAACACCTCTTTTTAAAGCAACACAACGATGCATATTTCAGGGTCAGAGTTTAAGGACGCCGTGGCAAGGAGTGATCGCAGTGTGACACGTTGTTTTAAAGGCACTTTACTGTCCTCGGGTAGACAACACCTGCTGCCGTAGTTCAAAGAAGTAAAACACAACTTTGAAAACGTCAATTATGATTTAACTAAATTATCTATTATCCCATAAAAAAGAGAAAAAAAGTACCTCATTGCAACATTGCTGCCGTCAATAACAATGGGCCTCAATTCTGTGTCCGTGTTCTTCCGGTCCCCGACTTGTAGATTGACTCTGCAGGGTCCAAGAGCCCAACTAGGAGGCAGCAGTGGGTCCTTTTGGCCCGTGCTAATCTCATCACCGTCAGAACCGGACATGCAAGGTGCAGCGCCGGTCCTGCTCAGAACCAGCTCTCCCAGCACCGAGTTGGTGTCTGTGCTCAGGCCCAGCTTCCTCAGAGCAGCCTTCACCTCTCTTGAGGAGTAACCCAGTTTCCTGAAGAAGTCCACTCTGAGCTGGAGCTCCTCGCCTTCTGGTTCAAGCAAGTCCAACACTGGGCTCTGGCTGGAAAGTGCCTGATCCATCCTGGAGCATCTGGACCTCTTTTCAGCAGCATAGAAGACGTGTTAGACGGCTTCTGGGTGATATTCATCGACTGACTGAAGGAAAAGGATATTCATACAGGAATACATGTTTATTTGACATAATTTAACCTTTAGTTTTCCCTTTATCTTTCACTTTTGTATCATTTCCCCCAAATTCCACCTGGCGTGTCTTTGGAAACTCTGACATCTCCACTAGACTGAACAAAAATCAATCAAACCAAATGTGAGAATTAGCTTCGTTTGTTGTCCTAAAATTACAGTAAATTGAATATTTCCGGGTAACACAGCCTCAGGGTGAAATAGGCAATCCCCCATTCGTGAACAAAACAATCCCATTTGTTGCAGCCACCTTGGGCTCACGGATACCGTGATGCACATCTTTCTGATGCTTTACAGACCAAACGATGAACTGATTCATCAAAAAATAATTGGCAAATGAACCTATAATGAAAATGCTGATCAGTTCAAACTTTATTCGCCTTTATTTTAAGTACAAAGTATATACATATCTATACACACACCAACAATTTATATTCTATATATACTATTTTAGAGTATCTTATAATTTTTACATTTGAAAATGAGGCGTTAAAGTCAAATGAAAAGGACTCGCCCACAGTATCAGGTGTAAGAAGCCCGTGCTCCTTAGCCTAACGTTAGGCCTACAGTATCCTGTAAAGTCCACTCAGCGTCCCTCTCAGCCTGATAAAGGAAGTCAGCTGGTCTTACCAGGAGAAACACCGCTTCACTGCATGTACGTTATGTCACTTAACATAAACAAAGTATCAATCGTCCCTGTACTTCAAAGGACATCTACCTGGCTGAAAGCTTCCAACGGGGGCATTTCCTCCGCTAACCGACAGGCATGTTAGGTAACAGCTCGTTTCCTCGTCAAACAAAATCTCAGAGGCGAACAGACAACTTACCTCCACCGCTCGTGTCTTTTCTCTTCGTGTTCCGTTTTGTCCGCAGAAGTCACTCACAACTCCCGCAAGTACAGTAACTTTGACACGGTTTTGACTTCATAGCGCCGCCCTCTCGGAAAATGATTTCTTGCCTTTTCCTCCTCCTGGCGGAGGCATGGTGAGCCTTGACATTATTTGCATAAAAGATTAGATAAGGTGTTTCTTTTTTTCCTTTGGCTGTCAGTCATTCACGCTGTTGGCTACACACCACTCTATTATTTGAATGTCCGCGTCTCGGCAATTTGACACCGCCTTTGTTGTTGCTGTTGTCCCTTTAGGCGATAATACATTGGCAATAAA
Organism: Leptoclinus maculatus; assembly: GCA_032191485.1. Classification (NCBI taxonomy): domain Eukaryota; kingdom Metazoa; phylum Chordata; class Actinopteri; order Perciformes; family Stichaeidae; genus Leptoclinus; species Leptoclinus maculatus. The sequence continues at coordinate 5,679,876 of JAVDOI010000008.1, read as the reverse complement.
CGCATGGAATTAAGTGAAATCCACTCTTCATTTGCTGTTGATAACAGGCATTATAGATGTAGCACCTAAAAACAAAGTCTAAATCAAGTTTATTTATAGAGCACATTTAGACAATACATATTGACCAAATTAAAAAAATCTAATTTTATCCCTTTAATGAAAAGAGAAAGAAACATGTAATATTGATTGTAATTAATTGTTATTTTGGGATATATATATATATATATATATATATTAAATCAATAAATACATACATCAAGTATAACTGGAGAATAAATAAATATGGCTATAAAATAAATCCTGAAATATATAACAAGGCAATAAATATGTAAATGAGCCAATATAGTTAAATAAATAGGTTTAAAAAATGACACTTATAAGGGGCTACTTTTATGTCAGGGAACTTTTGTTTCATAATTCCACATTTATTTGTTTAGTGGGACTTTTATTTCCCAGTTCTTTTTATTATGATCTGTTATATTCAAATTAATGGTTATCTCACAGATTCAGACCAAAGCAACAGTACCTGTGTACCATGAGGCAAGTTCAACAGAGTCAGGCTGTCTTTCCCTTAGCTGGCTCAACACAGACTAAAGACCCAGATCAGGTTACACGACTGTGGTTATCAACGTGCTTTGTTAGGCATTCTTCTTCACGCTCTGAGTGCATTCCCATAAAACGGAGCATTTGGTGCGTCATTTGTCATATGGGTGCAAGTAGCTACTGTACTGCAAGAGATGAATGCTGGTAGATCACACTGATTAATAATAGAGTGATTGATGTACATCAGCGATATGGCGTCTTTTAAAGCCAGCGAGGTCAAATGACGAGAAAACACTACAAACACAGTCAGCATTTCCGTGTGAGCATGAATTGCTCAGTATTCTTGCTCAGAATTTTCCACATCATCAGCTGAATGCATGCAAGTTCCTGTGGTGACATGCGCTTCTGCAATTGCATGGCTTCGTGGCATGACCACCGTACGGCTGAAAAACTCCGCATTTACAACATTTTCCCTTCGGCTTTTCTATCGCTCATGGATAATTTTGTCAGGAAAAGCCAATGGATCCATTCAGTCTCTAAAAACTCTCTCCCTCCAAAGAGAAGCTCTTGCAATTCTTTGCACCAAGGTCCTGGTATATGCTTTTTATGGGCGAGTTCAATCCGAAACGGTCATGACGATCTAGCCAGGTTAAAAGAGAGCCCTGTTCATGTCATAGAACACCCTGGTTTTAGGCATGCTTCGCAAACCAACTAATCTAATTTTGTGGTACAACCAGGACAGCACTGTGTCACAATCCCTTGTTCCACCCTCCGTCCAGTTGGTGGCGGTAAAGCACCTCTAAATTTATTCTTTTCTCAAGGAAAATAATTGCCAAATGTAACCATCTTGCACTTAGTTTTGCTTCAGCATACTTTAATTTTATTGGAGGAGTAATGTCATAAGGTCATGTGAGCGTTTTAAACTAAAATGCATGTTAGGCCAGGCCTTCACTTTGACATTTTTGTTTACACAATACTCAAACCAATACGTCCATGGATCCTTAATGATACGATCACAGGTCCGGGATTAGCAGGTTTAGACCCAAACAAAGATGAAGAGATGAGGAGGCAACAGGGAGGATAAGGATTTAATGACAAAAATGACTTGCAGGCAGGTAACAGAAGTATATCCAACACAAACGGGGATTACCGAACACACAAGAACACTTAACAGGAGAAAGGATGAAATGTAGCAACAAGCAACTGAAGCAGACAACCTGACACTGAAACAGGGAAACACACACATACTGAATACACAAGAGACTAATCAGTTGATGAAACACAGGTGTGGTAGAAGGTAGGCAGGAAAAAGACAAAAGCAGGAAGTAAAACAAAACATGACACATAAGGGTAACTTTCAAAATAAAACATGAAACAGACAAAACAATAATTTCTGACGACGGCTGCTATATTTAACAGTAAATCCCCCACAATTACAAAATTAATTTGTCAAGAAACTAATTAAACAGGGTGTTGAAATAAGACATGTATTAAATATAATTGGTCTAAGCTGTACGTAAAAAAATACTTAATGATGGAAATTGAAGTAAGAAAAGGGAGTACTACAGTATGATAGGTGGCCGTGACAGTGAGGATAACAATCACCACCATGCCCTTCACACTCAGCAACACAAAGGGAAAAATAATGTAAAGTGTAAAGCGCAAAAATAACTAGACACCCGATTATGGGTGTGTGAAGCTCAGGTGAGGGATTATATCATCAAAACCTTCCATTGTCTGTACGGCCACGCTCTCCACCAGTCCTATAGCTCACATACAGACACTAAAAACATGTGTTATGATCTATAATGATCTTTTTTACTACCTTCTCGGGGGCAAGCAATGAGCGCCACGAAGGGCTGGCAGAATGTAACAAAAGAAACTAACACTAACAGAAAACACAGAATGAAACCAAAGGTGAACGAGAATGAAACTGAAATAAAGCAAACTGACAACAAGTCACCTCGTACTCGTTTGATTAGAGGGCATCCTCCCCTTTTTACTCTGTATATTACTGTAATAATAACACATTACAGAGACAGGTTTACAGGTAACAGCTCATGTCTGATTGTTCTATAACATGCCCACTAGATGTCCCCCTCGCTTCATGGTATCCTGCCGTGCAACTCTCACCGGGGAGATTATGGAAGATGTTGGTCTGCAGATGGTTGTGCCTTCAGTAGGCTATCGGTTAAGCTGTGGAGTTCTGCCTTGTGTGTATGTGTGCGATTGTAAACAACCCTTTGTGTACGAGGTTAAAGTTGGGTTCACACCGTGTGCAGCTGGTTAATGGCATATACAGAGTTGAGTTCCGGAGAGTGGAGAAAGTAATCAGGGCCAGTTGCCAGGCGGTTGCCTCCTCTGAGGGCCCACACAACTGGTCCCAGGTGTCTGCAAGGCCTGATATTACTGCTGGGCAATGAGCTGCAGCCAGCAATGATGATTTTGGGGGTGAATACACACTGACACACCTACTCACATTCAAGCTCAAGACTGAAAGACAGAAAGATACAGACAGCATAGACACGCAAATTCCCACCTTTGTACAAGTTATCCATGACTTTATATGTGGGAGAGTTTCCAAATACAAAATATCGGTTGTATCCCACTTAGCATGAAGGACATTCGTACAGTATTTTTATTTCATTCAATCTGTAAAAACTCCATTTAGCCTACAGTGTGGTTGAGTGTTTTGTTTTGTAATTTATGGCTTGATTATATTGGAAGAGGCATCATTTGCATTCAGAGAGCTATTGTTCAGTAATGCAAATCTTGATCCTTGCTGAGAATCTCAGTGCCCAAGATTGGAGATTAGTGCAGATTGGGTATTGTGAACATCAAACGCATATTTCCTTAACATCTTGTGGGGGGGGGGGGGGGGGGAGGCATTACCCTGCTCAAAGGCATATCGTTTTCCTCCAGGCAGGTGTAGTTTGGCAAGGCTTGTTAAACCTGAGACAGTTGATCAAATATTCAGCCAGGCTCCTTGAGCTGCTGAGAGCTTTTGGATGTCGCTGGGATTATGCTGCGCTGATAAAAAAAAGAAAACAGCTTTGTAGTGCCTCAGTGCTGGCCTCCCTTTGCTATTCCTTTCGTCGACTGCCCGGGTCAGCCCGTCTGTCGGAGAAAATTATTTTTGTATGATTTCTTTAAAAAGAACCAAAGTAAAGAAAAGGCAGCTTTTAACTGGTGTAATCCATCTTGCGCCAATGGTGTCAGAGTGATTCACGATTTGCAATTTAGCCATGGTTTGAATCTAAAGTAAATCAGACAGGACGGCTCCACCCTTTGTGCAGCCGGACGACAAACCCTCAGTGACAAGAGCTTTCAAATGAACATATCCGCCACATTCATCTTGTTCATTTATTGCATCAGACAGCCCACTGCTTGTCCTACATAGATCAGCAAGCAAAGACCTCCTGGCATTGTGACTGAGTGGAGAGAAGGTAAGTCATTAAAGCTGGATAGGTGGCTATAGCATTGATAGAAGATCGGACAGAAGAGCAGCAGAACGGGGGAGGGCCCAGGTTTTAAGTCTGTGGTTAATTACATTTGCTTTGATTATTGTAAGCTGTATTCCCTGAGCAGGAATTTAGTGACTACTCCAGCCTGCTAATCCTAGACATCTGCCCACCATACTGTTGAAGCATTTGTATTTATCTAAAGACATGTTTAAAGCAACTATAATCAATATTTTTTATTTTTTTCAATGGATAAAATTGTAATTTTAAATTTGAAAGGAGATGGAGATTTTACAGAGCTATCTTTTTTTATTTTCCCAAATAAGGTACATATATTTTGGCATTCTATGATCTCGAATGGTTTGAAAAATATTGCATATAGCTGTAGAAAATGGGAAGAAATGCTGGGGCCACATGTGATTTTAGAAGTACCAAATATACAAATGATACACAAATAACAATTAACACAAGAATGCCAATACTGGGTACATGCCAATTCCCTTTATTACATCCGTTTTCCTCACTTGCATTTTTTCCTTGCATCTTAGTCATGTTCATGAAGAGAAACATATTTCTACTGAATAAAGACAGTTATGTCTTTTTTGTTAACCAGGACACACACCGAAAGGGATCCATTATTTTCAACTAAATGGTGACTCAGAAAACATAAAATCCAATAACCTATTGTACTTGAGTAGTTATTTGTCTGTCCACGACTGCGGTGCATGTTACGCAGTTTTAGATGAGTCTGATCAGCTGCAGCTCAGGTCGCTTTCATGGAATGGCCTTCATGATGGCAGACCGGAATGATTTTCAGGTCAAGCGACGATCATGGAGCAGGGAAATCAAATAAGGGAATTGGCATGTACCCCATGTGTGTACTGCCATTTATTCAGTTAAAGGATTGAACGTATTTACTCACCTTTGTGGCATATATGCAGATAATCCGTTTTTTTTTGTATTTCAGAAAACACATTTTTGTACTCATGGGTAAAGTGACCCTTTTAACTGTTCACTACCATGCAAACACTTGCTTCTTTGCTTGAAATAAATGCGCTCCAGCCGGCCATAGATCATTTAAAGATCATTGTGTGGAGGTGAACTGGATTCCAATGCAGCTCCAGCCCTTGCAGGTGTAACCTCAGCATGAGGCACCGGCCTCGTCCAAGAGCACCAACAATGTTATGATTAATTGTTCCTGTCAGTTTAGGTCATTTAGGCCTACATGTTATTCTGCATATTACTCATATCTGTCCCAACAAAGGCGCGCGCGCTCACGACAATGCATGAGGACGTACAGGTACACAGAGGGTGTGTGCATTACAAGTACACACGGTCACACACAGAACCCACAGACGTGGTCACTAGCACACACAAAGGCACACAAACAAAACCGCTTCCAAAGCCCGGCCTCATGTGTGATAGCAATTCATGCTCAGGCAGTCAGGCAACGCTCCAAGGTATTCATTACTATTGATGTCAGAATCCACAACAAGAAGTGATGGCTGAACCTCCTGCAGTCTGTACTGTTTAAAGCCAAGCTCCTCTCCCCCAGCTGTTGCTCTCTGTCTTCACTTAGAAGGGAGACTGTGATGATTAATGCACTCTCTGCTGGGATTTTTCGGAGAAAGAACCTGGAGTTTCTGCTGAAGTGTTTCGCTCATATTGTGGTGATCCAGTCACACAATATCTACTCTGTGGAGCAACGCCGAAAAATAGCAAAATTGAAAATCATGTCGGTCTCGCAGTCTGCGATGTGTGCTGCTCAAGATGGATGTTTGTTCTGAGCATTGTCTGGGATGAGCTGCTGTTTTTTTTCACTCTCAGCTACTGATTCAAGTTTCTGAACTTGTACCAGACCTTCATTAATCAAGACTGCTGTGGCCTGTAGGAGAAAATTGCATCGTATCATTGTTATTGGTTTATCATGTTAGTGGATTATGTTTTATGTCAAAAATAAATAATAGCGTTTGTAGGAATGTTTGAAGACTCAATTTTACAGGATGAAAAAAGGTGAAAATCGTTCTATGGTGTGTTGTCTCTTCTCGCTTAGATGTTGATTACTTTGATGTCTGTTCCCCTCAGGACTCCAGTTCTTTGCTGACGGTGCTCTGCGTCGGTGTTTAACCTGTACACACTGATAAACTTGATTCTGCTCGCTGGTGCTGCTGAACGCTGGAGATACCGCTCATCTTGATGAGTGCAGCTGTTCAGCGATTCCCTCACTCTCGTCAATGCTTGTCTCATGAAAGCCTGCGGGGGTTGGTAGCTCTGTTGTTAATTAAATAATGCTTTAATAGATTCGGATAGCTTCCAATTCCTTCTGCTGTCATGTTATACAGTAAGATACATAATCATTTCCGGATTTTGCTTTACTTGCGGGAAAAGTGATGCTAAATAAAGGGGCACTCCGGCAATTTAGTTTTGCACTTCCTTATAAAGTTTGGCGACTTACAAGAGACATACTAAAAAAGGAGATGGTCCAAATCAAAAGAGAAGAGGCCAAGATATCCCATAATATTTCCCATAATGCAACCGATAGCGTCACTTTGTTTGACCCACCCTGCCTGGTAAATGCCCAAGTCTGCAAACTCCATGTCATCAGTTCATAACGTTCTGTGACAAAAAGCAGAGCTCATAATTTTCTCTCTTCAGCTCTCTGCAGAGACCTGCAAAAGACCTTTACAGTTTTTCACAGGCGGTAGAGTGCTTATGATTATTAAATAGCCGGAGCAACACAATTCAAAGATGTATAAATGAACTCACCAAGCTGTGGTCGATGTTGTTGTAGGATAATGAATAATAACCATGCATACAATTGTCTTACAGCACTAACGAGACCATTTGTGTGTGCTGCCCTCTAGTGGCCCGAAAGGTGCACTACCTATAATTAGGGCCTTCAGTAGCTGGAGAATTAGGTACAAACGTGAAGGTTCAAGATTTCAGTGCTCCACCATCATCAAAACATCAAATGAGGAAAGATCATGTTCAGTCTAAGAAACTAAGAAACTTTGGTTTTCCTTTCAATTTGTCGCCCATCTGCAGGCATTTTAATTATCTTGATGCAGATCCACATGTGAGTAAGGTGTGTGTGAGAGAGCTTGAAAGAAATGTTTGAATTGTGTTTACAGACTTGATAAAAATATACTCCTTCACTGACCCATTCAGTGTGCTCCCTCTTTTAATTATAAGACAAACACTGAAGAGGAAAATCCACCCTTAGTGGTAAAAGGCTCGAGTGCTTATGGTGTTGGAAAAAGAAATAACGGCCATCAATTTCAACTGAGAGCTGATTTTTCCATCTCTCTTTTCTTCCTTTTGCCAGTTTATACCCACAGGGTCATGGTGGGGTGTTGACAGCTCTTGTGCTCCACTCTGTATGTGTGGGCATTAGTTTGCTGTCAGTAGCGCTACATGGGGCGACTGTTGCCATTAGCTGTTAGATTTCTGATTCACACCCAGTGGGAGTGGGTTCTCAGTAGCCAAGCTGCCAACTGGCTGGGCAAATGTAACGTCGGCCCTTTTTTGTCCTTCATGGCCGAACTGATTGTGCATCTACGCTTTCCTTCTGGCTTTTGTATCTTTGAATAATGATCAAAAGAAACTAGAGTTGCAACAAACGATTGATTAATCTGCTGCTGATTATTATTCTTTTGATTAATTGATCAGTTGTTTGATGTATAAAAAGTCAGTAAACAGGAGAAAATGTTCATCAATATTTTCCAGAGCCCAAGGTGACGTCCTCAAATGTCTTGTTTTGATGAACCAACTAACAGTTCAAGAATCTAAAATATTAAATTTACAACTATATGAAACAGAGAAAATCTCTCATTTAAGAAGCTGCTGGAACTTGCGAAAATATTTTCTATTATCAAAACATTTGGCAATGAATTTATGTTGATCGAGAAAGTAAATGTTAATTACTAATTAGTAGGTGTGATTACTTCCTATTAAATAGATTTTTAGATCTACACCAAACTTCATACAACATCCCTTGATAGTATTACTCCTTGCTATTAGAGATTCAATGTTATTCAGTGAAATCAAGCTTTGTCGGGTTCTTTCAATGACAGAGAACAATCCTTGCAGAAACATTTCTTGTTCCTGTTCTGTTCATTATCATTATTCCTGCCATAGTTTGGCATTGCTTCTTTAGGATTTGATTGTAAATTCCTTGCTTTATTACATGAATGACAGGTTGACATTGAGCAGGGCATGCAGGGATATGAGTCAGACTTCCTGGATGGATTGATGGATGAAGGATGAATGGATGAATGGATATATGGATGAAAGATTGATGGAGGATGGCTGGAGGATGGATGGATGGTTGGATGAATGGATGGATGGATGGAGGAATGATAAATGGATGGATGGATGGCTGGAAAATGGATGGATGTATGGATGAATGATTGATGGAGGATGGCTGGAGGATGGATGGATGAAAGATGGTTGGATGGAGGAATGATACATGGATGATGGATGGCTGGAGAATGGATGGATGTATGGATGAAAGATTGATAGAGAATGGCTGGATGGTTGGATGAATGGCTGGATGGTTGAAGGATGGCTGGATGGGTGGATGGATGGATGGATGGATGGATGGCTGAATCGATGGATGGATCGATGGATGGATGAATGGATGGATGGAGGATAGATGGATGGGGGATAGATGGATGGATGGATGGATGGATGGATAGATGGATGGGGGATAGATGGATGGATGGATGGATAGGAATCTATAAACAAGCTTGAAGTCACACAGAATCTGGAGAATCTGGAAGTTGTCCTGTTAAACGAGGGAGTATTATCCCTCTTGTCATGATTAATGAAGTTCTTTGAATAGGACAACTGACTCGTTAATAGCTCCATTAGGAACGCCCCCAAAAGATTGATACAGTACCTTACATATCCTGGGGACCACTATCATGCTTTTTACTGTGTGTGCTTTGGGGGCCATACTGTGTCATTTTGATGAGCTCTAAATCACTTACATCTTCCACCGAGGAAAAGGCTTAAACCACTAAGAGAGAATGATGCTTTTTTTTTTTTCTCTGGTTTATTTTCCAACAGTTTAAAGAGCTTTTAACCCCACACCAGGCTTTGTTTTCCTCTCCTCAGTGATGTGTAAAAAATGTAATTCTTCCTTATCATGACCCAAACATGCAGCCATTTATCCAGCCGCTGCCAGTTTTTATTTGCTCGGCTTCAGTTCACTTGTCAGCCTCATGCCATGAATACCTGAAATGGAATTTTGAGTGGTTAAACACAGGTAGTAATTCAGAGTTTCTTTCTCTAATGAAAATGATTACCATACAATACTGTGCACATTATGTTGTTTTTAGCTCCGGGGCTTAATAGGATGATCATTTCTTGTCATTTCATTGCCAAGAACTTTAATAGAATTTCTGGGTAATTGCAAAAATGCTAATGGAAATCAGAGCTTTTGGAATGTAAAATTGCAGAAAGCAAATACTATGAAGGCAGATGAATCACCAATCGTAATATTGCTAATATCATTGAGAATCAAAAGAGAATTGCACATTAGTGCGTTTCTACGCAGGAAGCATTTTACGACCCAGAATACAGAAAGAGTAAATCACACAAGCGTCAAGATATTAGTCAGACAGTCTAGATTTGCAAGACATAAACAATCTCAATCTCTTGTATAGTGGGACTCTGAGCGGGAAATAGGGAACGTTTCAATTACAGTATACATGGAAAGGGCATTTCTGCAGCAGGATTGATATGTCATTCTAACAGTTTCCAATTAAAAAGGGAGAACACTTCCATTATTCTTTTATTAGAAGACCTGTGCCTGAAACCGCATCGAAATACATGCACATTTCCGGTTAAAGGTGAGGTCCATCAGGCGTGAAATGAGTACACATAAAACAATTTTTATTTCCCGATGGCCGCCATAATTTAGCTTTACAATTATATTGAATGAGTATACATGTGTGTGTGTGTGTGTGTGTTTGTGTTTTAATGCCATTGAAACATGCAAAATAGCACTTTTATGACCGGTTCTATTGATATGATTTCTAATTTATTTATGTTTCTCAATATATGAACTGGGGATAACATTAAGCTTCAAGCATTAAGGCTTAGACAAGTGAACTAAAGTGCTAATAGAGCGACATAGTCAGCTGTCCAGAGTTAACAGCTCTACATATAAATAACAGATGTGATCAAGATTTCAATAACATCCATTTTTTGTAGTTCAGCTATTTAACACTACGCATTTGCTTTCTTTTCTTTTCTTTAATCAAATGTTGTTAGGACCCTCTCACTCAAAACTCCCAAAATATCACACAAATGATTCATGGGAACCGTCTCCATGCAGATGTAATGGTGACATCATCACCTTTCACAAATGTTTGTCACATGCAAACTGAAGAACAATTCGACGTCCTTTTGTTTGTTAGTATGGCGTTTGCTTTTATCGGTGAAATGTGTCAGATTACATGTTTTAAAAAGCAGCACAGAGGACATAATATTGTGAACTCTTTACGGTATTCAACAGAAAATATATTACAGAGCTGCAAAGATTAGTTGATAATCTATTAGTCCATTAGTCCATCCATAGAAATCTAATTGGCAGGTATTTTGAGAATCAAATAATCACTTTGAGTTAGTTTTTAAAGAAACTATACCAAACAATATCTGGTTCCAGCTTCTCCAATATCTATTTTCTGTTTTCTGTCATTATAAACTGAATATCTTTGGGTTGTTAGACTAAAAGTTGGACAAAACAAGACATTTGAAGACGTCCCGTATGACTCTGGGTAAGTGAGACAGACATCTTTCACAGTTTTATAGACTAAACGATTAATTGATTAACCGAGGAGATAAACAACACATTAATTGGTAATCAAACTAATCATTTATAGCTGCAATATCTTAGAAATGAAAAACCTTGAAAATGTAAGCTATAGAAACAAACACACACAGCAGCTGCTGTAAAAGAGATACTCATTCGCTGCAGGTGGCGCTACTTTCAGAACTGCAGGTCTTTAAATGGATGTTATTGGTTGAGTCTGGGAACTTGTGCTTTAATGACGCTGTGTGTGACCTTATTGACAAATAGTCGAATGTGCTCTTTTTCTAGCCACGAGAAGAGAAAAGGGGGCAGTAGTTCACATGAAAATTAACTTTGCTTGAGTATCTGCTGTGTAACTGGCATGCCATGAAAGGAATACTTATGCAAAGAGAAACGGCCTGCGGGGTCTTTATCGTGACCCAGTTCAAACTTTGCGGGAGGCAAGAAAGCTCTTCATGGCTTCTCTTCTTCTCGAATACAGTGGAAATGATGGAATACATTAATGCCAATGGACTATGACCTGACACATACATCAGTGGCAATGAATATGGGCCCAACAAATCTAAAAGAGATGGTACAGCATTCCGTGGGTTCCCCAGTGACAGTGGGAGGGGGGCTTGCTAAGTGGGGAATAGCTCAAGACAGATAAATACAATAAAAAAATACAGGCTGATTCTGAATCTGTGCACTCCCACTCCACCAGCTTCCTCCTCCAGCTACTACATTGGACCTAATTATCCCGTGTAAGCAGCAGCCTGGGGATAAGCCACATCTGAATACTCAAAACTGTCTGTTATTCCTCACAATTTAAACCTGCGTAACACTGCTTATCAGCATTTTCTCCAGCTTCAAGCTCCCCGTCCCTTTTCTGAAAAGTATAATTGTGTTGATATGCTCATCACGTACGGCATGAAATGTTGATTCCACCTTAATTATCTTCCCCAGGGGTCATCGCTGTGACTTCTGCAAAGTAAATAAAGCAGCGCTGCATCCACACACAGGCGAGCCTCGCAGTGTTAGTTACCCGCCATGCTATTTTAAGTCGGAGCCCGAGTGAATGCCTCGTTCGCCGTAATTAAACGAGCCACCTTGACACATTTCAACAATTACGTTTTAATCACTTGGATCTCCCTTAAATCAAAATCTCATGGTTGACGTTTTTAAGTCAGTCTTCTCTGTGGCTGGGGCTATAGGGTCAGTCATCAAATTAAATCTGAAATAAATCATGTGGGGTAATTGAGAGTGTGAGAGGGGCCCAGTCTCATCTAGTGACCAAATATGTCGTCCAAGCAGAGCGTGATTGGCTGCGGAGAAGTCAGGTGTAACTTTCCAACTGAACCCATCAGGTGCACGTTATCTATTAAGGTTATCAACCCTTTAGTAAATCATCTTCATGTGGAATATCACTTAAGTGACATTGTGTAATTTTGAGCAATTTCCTCCCTTATGGATGAGCTGTTGTACACGATTTCATCAAACAAACACGGTGCTCCCCACAAACCCTTTGTTTCAGGCATACACTCCTGCTGGGGAGCTGAATCCCCTTAACAAAATCGGCAATGTCATGATGGCTTACGGGAATCATGAAAGCAAAGAGAAAGCATAGTTCATATTGACATTCCCATCTGCATACGTCTTATTCATTCTTTTCACTCTGGAGCAAATTTAACTTGAAGTGAAAGTCAGGACATCTTTCAACACTGAAACCCAATTACACTTCACTTACTGTAGACAACCCAGCATTTCAAAAGAAATCTCGGCTGGCTGTGACATAACTTAAGCGTTTTTTGCAAATTTAAGACGATACATTTCTCTCTGTTTTGACTTTCGAAGAGCAACTGCAGCGTGAATACAATGATATCAACTTTGCATCTCGGGAAGCTGCTGAGTGAGTCTCAGAATGAATGAGTCACTGTTTCAACGGAAAATGTGACGACATCTGTTTGGATTTGATTGAAGAAAGATGAGGGTCCGCACACATGACATGTAACAAAATGTCCTTAACAGCATCTCTAAAGCTCGCAGATGAAGATGCCTGGCAACCTCACGGTGTCGACAAGACTTCAGGAAGTAACTGCGTCTGGCCAAGAAATAGTCCAGCACCTAACGGAAAAACGTACAAATCGGCTGAAACCGATAAAACAAACAAGATATCATGGTTTCCCTGGTTTTCACCCTTTTTGCTATATATATATACATAAAAGGTATAACTGTTGACAAACTGGTAGTGAGCAGACCACCATCTACTGTAGATAATACACTCACTATGGTCCACTTCAAAAGACCTGAACTATCCCTTCAAAATGCTGCTTATGGGTCAATAATAATAACCATAAGAACAATAATACAATAATATAATGTGTATATACAATGTATAACACATGGGCTGTCAGCTTTTCACTACACGATTACCGTGACTAAAATAATTCTCGAGAAGGATATTGGCGCAATATCTATAGAACATTTGAAAAAAAAAAGATGCCATCAGTCAAATTCATCTTGAGCTTGGTTGAATTGGGCATTTTGTCTCTTTTTGTTGGCAAAGGAATTACACTCAAAATACTATTGTAGGGATGTGGAGAGATAGTCTGTAACTATAACTGTACAACACATTTCATCATCTGTGTATTATTATTCTATTGATTTTTTATTTTTTAAATATTGTGGTTATCATCAATCTTGCTAATACATACTTCTTTTTACATTGTGGTGTTGCTACTGTTACTTAAGTCCAACATCTGAGTGCTTCTTACACCACAGCACACTACTTAAGAAACACATTATTTGATGTTTCTGAGATAAAAAGAAAAACACGAGGAGGCACTGATTGCCAGCTACTGGATTTACAGTAGAGCTTTCTAATGGTCAGCTGTATGGTAGCTCTAAAAGAGAGAGGAAACACTGTGGAGACCTCTGAATCAAGGAGACTAACCCCACCTGCTGACTGGTGCTACTTCCCAAACGAGGAGGGAGAGCAGGGGGCAAATATGGCCCCGAGACAGAGGGTCTGTCACAGTGTAGCCAATGCCAGGCTGATTTCACGGTTGATGTCCCCCAGAGAAGAGAAAGATGTGCCATTACTGCCTGTAAGTATATTGTCCACCAACAGGGGTCACTCTGTGTTTAGCAAAAAAAGAGAGGCAGCTGATGGGGGGAAAAACAGTAAAAAGAGGTAGAAAAGTGTAATCAGGATGCAGCATGAATGAAGGTGAGTTTGGACGGAAAGATTACACTGGTGAGAGTGGGTGGTCAAGGGGGAAATGACACAGGAGATGAGTGTGGACATTTTGGAGGAGAACAGATTGATTCAGGCAAATTAAGCAAACAGCAGTCAGATGGACAGGTACAGAAAGACAAAGGGAGAGACAGCCAGCCGGTGCAAAAGGAAAAGCTGGAAACCACTTGGGCCCAACTCCTCCACTGTTTTACTTCTTGAAAACTGGTCAGTGAACAAACTGGAAAGTTTCAAAAAACCCACTAGCTCAGTGATGACTATGGTGCAATGATCCTCAGGGAGTGAAAAGGATGGATTAGTCTATTTTTATTGCTTGGTGAACGCATCCAACAGCCCTGTCTGCTCATCAATCATTCACAGTATACTCCTATTCCCCAGTAAGCTGCCCCCTCATCCTTTCTTTTCTCCTTCCAAATTCTCTCTTTCCCTTTCCCATTCTTCTTTCGCTCTGTCTGTTCTCCATTGTCAGTCCTCGGAGCCTCGCAGCACAAGTTGAGATACATTAAAGATGAATGTGCACGGATCTTCCCATAGGATCCTGTCTTAAGTTTGTTGGAGTGAAGTCTGTTTCATTCTCTCCCACTTCTCTGTATTGGTTAAGACTTAATGTGACGTGAGAGTTAAAGAGTGTTTTCAAGGTAACCCTCCTCCCTGACAATTAGTGGGAACTTAGGCATACGGCCAAACAGATTTTACTCACAATTTGACAGCCATGAAAACTCTTCGTTAGAGAACTGCACTTTCATGTACCTGTTTTGCAACACTGCTTCAGGTAGCGTGGAGTGGAGTAGAATAGAATAGAATCTGCTGGGATAGAAACTCCCAGCTCTCGGGAGACAAAAAAAAACAAACAAAGCTTTTTGTAGTGCAGGGTTCAGCCACAGAGCAGTGGCTTTGCAACATATATTTCGTCCATGCTATAGTTTAAATATTTGATTTTTATGAGGCACATAACCTCATGTGCACAGCCTATAAGCTAAATATAGCCTCGTCAAACCTATGTGTGATCTAGTTCACCTCTCAATACAATTAAGATTTTGTATGTTTACCAATTCATTTCTCTGACGCAAATGAGAAAGGAGAAGCCAGCTCATTTGGATTTTATGCATTTTTAAAACGCTTGCTGTTTAAATCATTGTGCTTCCCTCTTTTCCACCCTTCGACATCATTTTTAGCTTGGTCAAAAAAACGTCTTGTCCACTCAGAGATTGGAAAGTAATTTCACTGTTCCCCCCCCTATTTATTTGAGGAGCAAATGAATTTTGCGAGCAAGCCACCATGTTCCCTCTTTTCTAACAGATGTTTGAGTGTCTGCGTTGCATCCTGGGTGATTAACCCTGGATTTCGTTCAACTAAATTTGGATGCTCCAGATTCTCGTTAGCGCTGTTGTGGGATCTAAGTGCTCACACGCAACACTGAGGTGCTTCCTTATCTATTTTTGATATCTGCCAGTGGAAGAGGAAGTATTCAGATCTTTAACTTCAGTAAAAGTACTCATCCTACTGTGTACTGTGGAAATACTCCATTACCAGAAAAAGTCCTGCATTGAAAATGCTCCTTCCGTAAAAGTATGTCATATAATCAGGAATATGTACTTAAAGTTAAGTACTCAAAGCAGAAAAATGTCCGGTCACTAATAAAAAAACTAAAATGTATTATATCACTGGACTATTTTTAATCATGCATCAATGTAAAGGCATGATTTTATTGTCATAGCTGTTTGAGGTGGAGTTAAGTTTTAACCATTCTGTATAGGCAGTGGTGGTCTATCGAACTTTTACTGAACTTTGGCAACAAGTGGAAAGATGTAGGATAATTATGAATGCTAAAATAAAGTGTAACAGTAGCACAAGTAAACTAGAGTCTGCTACGGGTAACATCAGCCAGAACATACTACAGGTCATACACAACAAAATACCTGAGTGCATTAAATTGAGCAAAACTGTTTTTCATTGCTTGTGCATTAAACGTTTAATTTGTAAGAGGACGATTGTGTTATTTCTTCTTTCAACAGTTACATAATCTCACTTTAAGGGTTTAAAAAAAACATTTTATATACACAAATTAACCTAATTTGCACCTTAATTGAATAATCCACGTCCTTTAAGGTTCAAATCAAAATGATCAGGGGATGTTATTCTGTACAATATACGGGGTTTTACAGTTTAAAAATACTTGAATCCATTTTTTATTAAAGTGAAAGTTGTAATGTCTTCCATTTTAAGGGGTTGTTGTCCTACCAGGGACAGTTGCTGGACATTGCAACAAACACCAGATAAGCACATGTTAAACATCCCCGTCCCATTGTCATCCTGCATACCTACATAACGGGAAGAAGCTCAGCTAAAAGCTATTCATAACCATTTTTACCAAAACCAAACACAATTCCAACACCAAGCAACTATACGAGCACACAGCAAAAACACGCTAACCATGCTAGCAGTCTAGCAGTCTCTTTTCAAAACAAAGCCAAAACATAGAATTCATACCTATAGTGACATAAAATAGATACATTAAGTTAAATGAGTCTACCAGTTACCTGAGGGAATTTCAAATGGCATAAATGTTACCCAAATGGCCAATTTGAAGAATCCCCCGCATGCCTCAATTAAAACCTCTCCAACTTTGCTCTGCTTTGCTTTATTAGCATCAGTGTGAGCACAGATACTGTTCAGATGCGGTGATATGATTTGCTAGAGGTTTTGGGCAAAGGGATATTCATTAAAAAAGTGTACAGGTTTGTTAGACAGGAAATTAAATGCAGAAAAATGTATGCTGTGTTCCATCTTGATTTACTCAGACCAAGTAACATATACACTGACTTCTACACCTCTGCAGAATCTCACAAGTTGTACCTTTATAATGATACCAACATTATTCAAATAGACCTTGTAGTCTTTAAATCTATTCATTTTCAAGCAGGGGCCTGAGCCAAAGACCTAGGATTTAAGAGGTTAACGTGTACCAGCTTTAACCAAAAGCCTGAAGGTGATTATTTAATAAGGCAGGTTTACTGTATAATATGCCATACGTAGGAAAAGGTCACATGATCAGCTCCTCTATCACCTGCAATCAGTTGAACAGCCTGCAGACTACTAAAACACAAACACTTGAAATGATAACAAAAGCATGACAAATTACTTAAAAAATGCTCGTCAAGCCAACTTGCTAAGATAGCTAGCTTGACAACCTGGGCACTATTGGACCTGTTCTCTGTTTCCTCCGCATTGGATGATGTTGTACATTTGTAAATTCGCAAGTTGAAATCAACGTAAAATCGTGACAAATGGGTTCCGGATTGCAGATTCATTTTTTTTCAGTAACTAAATCTGTCAGATAATTGTAGTGGAATAAAAAGCAATATTTCCCAAATGTCCTATGAAAAGAAAATAACTGAAGAAGACAAGTCATTTTAATTAAGTACAGTACATGATATGGAGCATAGTAAGCCATCACATGAACAGTGTCATAGTTCATTTTTTAATGCAGTGAGACTCATTTGGTCTGTTTTAAAAGTCTCCACTATTAATACCACCACCTCCAAACAAACAGCAGTGATTTTCTGAATTATGACTCCTGTAATTTATTTTATGAGTGTCTATGTTTTGGGAACACCTTTCAAAATGAAACAACTCACAAAGGTAGGATGTACTTGTTTTCATGATGTAAGGCATCCTCAAAAGAAGTGTCTCTCTCTCTTTGTGTGTGTGTGAGTGGATAGGCTATAGAGCTCCCTTGTGCACAGTTAAGCTACAAGAGCTCCCCATGTCAATATTAGTGTTTACATTCACACTCAACTGTGACTCGGTTTGGTACTTCTGAGGATGGATGGTTAATCTTGCCTTATGTCATTCTTAACATCCTTGGCCGGATTTATAGACTAATGACTCGGTTTCTGTGGACTGGGACCGGCAATTAATTGAAATGGCAATTGTGGAGAGAATCTGTTTTCTTCACTGTGACGATAGCATTTACCTCACGCTGCGCTTACAGCTCTGTTGAGTTCAGTGTTTAGTCTCATCGCTTACTATTAATACACAAATATATTCAGGAATCAATAAATGTAATTATATATATTGTAGATATAGAGCTGAACCCCCACAGTTGGAAGAATCAAGGTGGAGAGTCTCCCATGAAAGAACTCTGATAAACCCACCGTTTGCCACTTTCCCAGATGAAGATGCTGGGGCATTTGGCAGCTAAAGAACCAGATATTTTTCTCAGGAGTTTTTTGCAACCAAGAGGTGAGTCAATATTAAATCGGATTATATAAGACATACATTTATCAGATGACACAATTCCAAATAAACCTTGCTGTGTGTCTTCTGGACATTTTACCGTAATAAGCAACAGTTTGCTAACATGTTAGTTATAAGGTGGAAATACATCAGTGTTGTGTTTAAAGATTGTGCGGCTGCTGGCCAAATGAATCATCAATGCCCCTCAGCAAGGCACTTGAAATCCCAAACTTTAAATTGGAGTGAAGACATTCTGGGCACTAGTTAGCTCTCTGAATGGTTACTTCTCCAAATTGTTGATTTAAATAGGGATCTCCACCAATTAATTAAGTTTTTAAAATTATGCTTATTTTTTCTGTTTGTGCTCCACATCCATCACAGACAAATGATGTGTGTGTGTCCTGCTAATCTGGGGTTTCATAGAGTCGCCTTTGGAGATAAATCGAGATAGAGCACACGCCACATCAAAGCATCAAAGCAGACTGAGATGCAGATGGACTTCGTGTCCCTTCATTACACATGCACTAAACCTCTTGGCTGCGATTTCACTTGCCACTGACGAAGGGATCCGTGGCCACTTAACCAGCTGTAGCTTGAGTCCGTTGTGACAAAATGGACAACACATTCATTTCTCTCAATCAATATTACTGGCTATACCTCCATCACTAAAAGCTCTGTATAGAAGCTCATTTCCTGTGTCAGATGATTCTTCCCCCTTTTGTTTTCCGTCTGTCTTTCTGTCTCCATTTCTCTTCCACTTTGTCTCTCACTTGCTACACACATACACACACACACACACACACACACACACACACTTACGCACAGACCAACATGTACATATAAGTGTAAGGATGGGATCTGGGTGCCATGACAACAGGGCACATCAAAATCCAATTAAATGGAACTTCCTCCCACTTCAGCAGACCGACAAATAACTTCCTCCTACCCTTCCCCCCCCCCTTCGCATGAATACAACTTTGAGATGTTCAAGTCATTCACATCTGCGCTCTTGTAACGTTGATACGATTAATATGTCAAACTGGTGGAGGGAATGGGGGGTTTCAAATTAGTTCGGAATGAACAAGTGGTAAGTCGCAGCACAAATGCAATTTCTCTGGACATGGCGCTACACACCACAACATGAACATGAGAGTGATAATGGTCCAATAACTGCATAATAAGAACACTCATTCAAGCATGACGCCACCTACAAACCCACACATGCGGAAGCGCTACCCTTGGCTTGGCGCACCGCTCAAAATGGCCACCGCTTGCTGCGGTCAAAATTGGAATTATTTCAACTTTGACCCCAATTGCCACTGACCTTCCAAAGTGCTACCAATGAGATAACATCTGTATGTGACGTTGCCACTTTTTGATGCCGCATAAATTCCATGTTTCTACAGGAGCCCAGAATGGACAAACTCTGAGGAGGGTCATTCACAATTTTACACCGAAGTGGCTGCTGGACAGGCCACCATAGTTGATGATAAAGCAGAGCCGATCATGCTGCACAAGAACGACTGTGGGCTATAAACCGCAGGGAAATATGCGTGAAAACAGTAGATGGCACAACCCAACATTGCTATTTATCAAGTAACTCTTGCATTCCACATCTATGACATCTCCAGCTTGATTTGTGCATCTGCATAGGATACAAATTTGAGACATAAACATACGGAATGACTCGGAATTGCAGTAAAGCCTGCCTGTCGAGAGCCGATGCAGCACACTATACAATATGTGGACAAAACCTATAGCTGCATCTTAATATTATAGCGATAGTTGTGAGCAATGACAGACTGCAGATCTGTAATCGTGAATAACAATTGTCATATTCTGTGGATTTCCACGTCATTGTGCGACCACCTGCTGATACTGACATCAGGAAGACACATGACTGTACATGCAGCACCTCAGACAATGCCTTGCTTGTTTTCATATGAATACATTAAAAGCAACACGTGTCATGTTGGATGATACATGTTCAATTGGATGATCTGTATGAGGAAAGATGATCTACTGCACTAGTAAAACAGCGCACTGACACACTGTAGCAACGCTGACTTCCTCAAGACCTGGGTTTGTGTAGCTTTGCGGCGAAGCATGTATCTGTAGATACCCATCTGCCGCTGGGTTCCCACAGTGTGTTAAACGGAGTGGGCATCATCAATCACTGCCACCTCCACATGGGCACTGCCAAGCCCCCAGAGAGAGATGCAAGAGCTGGGCAAGACAGAGAACCAGGCTCCCTGCCTCCAGTGAGAAGCAGCTTACATATTACACATCCGAGAGGATGGCCTGGTAATGTCCCTCAAGGGCTGCCTTCATGCTGTGCTCAGTGACTTCTGGGGGACAGCCTGCCGCTGCAAGACTAAACGCATGAGACTGAACATCACATTAACGCCGGGGCGAGCCTTGGGAGGCCTGCCACTTTAGATTGAGAGGCCAGGCCCGCCACCACAATTAAAAAGGAAATGATTAACAATTAGCCTGCTAGAGAGAAATAAACAAGCGGTTTGCTGAGACAACTTTTCCGCTGCTGTAGACCCATTTGTGTAATGGGGGAGCATGTATATTCTGTTCAAGATAGTGAAGTGCACTCCATGTGCTGATGAGTGTGCATAGCCCACGGGGCTCAGCAGGGTTTGTGCCTCCTACACTACGCCGCCCAAACCCACGCACTCCACTCGTCTGAGCGGAGAGCGGAGAGAGAGCGAGGTCATCCGTTTAGTTTGTAGCATACTGTTGGCCTAAGCACCACTCATGCTTCTCTGTTGTGGATAGATTTGACAATTCTCTGCTAAATTAATAGAATTTAGCAAAACGCTATGTCCTATAGTTGTTCATGGGTCACCGTTAAATTCTAAATCTGTTCCGGGATTTTTCCTGTACCTCTCGTGAGTTTGCTGTGTATTGGCTGCAATGGCACTTGTCGAATGCTGACTCAGAGTGACTTTTATAAATTGTAAAATAAATCAAAAGACACGGGAGAAAACAGACTTGATAAAATCCTCTGACAATTGAATGATAAATTTGCTGGCCTGTACCCGAGTGTGCTACGGATTGCCTGGAGGTTATTGCTGTGTATTTTATCCACCGTTGGTCATTCATCACCCGGGCACAGTATCAGCCACAGTCTTTCACTCACATATGCAGAGGGAGAGAGAGAGAGAGAGCGAGAGAGAGAGAGAAGAAGCAGGCTGCAAGCCACACTGCTATAATGTGTATTTCTGTGTGTAAAAGTTAGGAAAATACTTTATGATTGGGAAATCTCCTGCTGTCTTAATCATTTTTTTTAGACCTATTCTCTGTTTTTTTACTTTCTTTTAATAGAAACAGGGATGAAGCTGAATATGTGCTTTAAAATGTACAGTTTAAAATAATTGTTAAGGCCCTAGCACTATTTTTAGGCTTCTGCTTGAAAATACTATACCCATACTCAAAGGGGCCTTACTCTCTAACTACAAGGTCTATTTGAATAATTTCAATTGATTAATAACACTAAGAGGGATGAGCTTTGATGAGATGTGTAAATATTGTGTATATGTTACTGGTTAATAGCAAATGAAGATGGCACACAGCTCCATTTTGAAAATGTCAGGTTCGCCTGGTGAAAAAGCACTATTATTGATAATACTATATTAAATGAGGCCCTGTAAAGCCTAAAAACCACCCAGCATCATAGCAAAGAATGGCAGTAGTCATACACAAAAGAATTGGAGTTGATAGAGTGAAGCAGTCCAGAGCAAGAGAGATTTCCGTACGAGAGGTCACGGAAGGTCGTCATTTGGGAAACAGCTTCTCCAGCTGTTCCATTGTACTTTTATATACTATATAACTATATATTTAACTTCCTTTATCACTATACATGCACAATCTATCACATACAGCAGTCTGGCATAATTTTTGAGAGCTAGAATCCTCTCTAAGGCCTCTCTGTGCCGGCGACCTACGGCTCCATGCGCTTTTGCGCTTGATTTGTGCATCTGCATAGGATACAAATTTGAAACATAAACATACGGAATGACTTGTAATTGCAGTAGAGTCAGCCTGTCCAGAGCCTATGCAGCACACTATACAATATATGGACAAAACCTATAGCTGCATCTTAATATTATAGTGATAGTTTGGAGCAATGTCTGCAGATCTGTAATCATAAATAATAATTGTCATATTCTGTGGATTTCCACCTCATTGTGTGACCCCCTGCTGATACTGACACCAGGAAGACACGTGACAGTACATGCAGCACCTCAGACAATGCCTTGCTTGTTTTCATATGAATACATTAAAAGTGTCTCTCCATCAGTTACCCTGGTGTAGCAACAGTGTGATGCTCGACACCCTTTCGCCTGGAAAATTCCCAAACAGAGTGGAAGTCTCCAAGATTTCAAGTATGCATATTCATAAGTCATAATCATGGCTGAGGCTCTGCAAAACTTCATTACGTATTCATGCACAGGGACCTTTCTTATATACACAAGTTAGACTACTTTATTTTAACCCTAGGGCTCAACAGTATATTGAACTAATAGGGATAAGCGGAAGTGAATATGAGAAAAAAATAAAAATCCTGCTCTGATTCAAGGGCAATGCGCTCCTGAAAGCTGTATATCTAAAGAATCTAAATACTCAAAGTAAAATGTCCTGAATGTATTTGAGGCAAGAGGAAGCCTGGATTAAACATGTTAACCTTGTAAAAGCTTCTTACACCTTATCACCGCGAGCTTAACAATTGCTGTAATTGTTTACTTGGCGGATGAGTTGGAATTTAAGCATGAAATAAATGCTGCCACAGACCACTGCAATTTAGTCAGAATAAAAAAAAAGAAAAGACAAAAAAAGAAACCAAAGATACAATAAACACACGGTGAACAGATACTACAGACAGAATAAAGTGACAAAGCACGACTGTCATTTAGAAATAGTGGACATCTTGCCAGACGTCTTACTTCGGCTTACTTCGTATGTTGTCTTTGAGCTGCTGCCGTTTATTTCTCATCCATCTGTCAAGAGAGAGTTGCAGCATGTCGGCGGTGCACTCACCGCCTTTGTCTTGTAAATTCAACTTCTGACATCCACGAGACTGCAGAGGGTTGTCGCTCGACAGAAATAGACTTCTGTTTTTCTTTTTTGGTCTTTTTTTCCCCGTTTCCAAACAACAAAGCATCTCTGTATCAAAACCGCAAAGGGTGTACCTTGAAGTAGGAGCCATATATAGACATCTTGTAAGTCAGGCATGAATTAACACTGAGGGGGCTGTTGACTTGGAACATTTCAAACACCCTTAGAACAATGATGATGTTGGCGATGACAGAGGAAAGGATTTATTACGAAGGAGTCCAGCAAGTCAAGAATGCCCTTTGTACTAATGGAGCACCGGAACATTGTAGTACCTGGAATAAATTAATGAATTTTTCATTATGAGTGTAACAATTAATGTCTCTGTGAGTCTGATATTGCTTTTGAGCTGAAAATGACTTCCCTAGAAACTAAACTTCTATGTATTTTGGAGCAAAAATGAAAAGTTTTTTCGCAATCAATACGTAATTGCCTGAGATTTTAAAATACTGTGCCGGTACACTGCACAGTCTGATGCGAGATCAATAGAGAAATACATCTGGTTCACAGCAGGAGAGATGGAGGGTGGATCAATAATAAGCAAATTTCCAGGAATTGCAAGATGTATCGACTATTTAATTAGCCATTTTTCTCAAAAGGTGCATCAACGACTCATGATAAAGAAACGCTAATGGGCCTTTGTGATAAACTTAGACTGCAACGTGCAGATGAGTGAACGCTTGTTGGAGCACAGAGAAGAGAAGCCATGCATGGAATATCAAAGTCATAGCACCTTTCCTTTTAGACCATGTACATTTTTTTAGGCCTGGAGAACAAGTGTTTATCTATAATGAATCATGTTGTAAATTTGGGGATTTCAAATTCTCAAGAAAGGTAATGTAAGGATAAGTATAGTGATATTACATATGTTTCTAATTGCCAACAAATCCCATTAAAAGACCAAAATCAACAGTGAATTTATACTAACAAGCAGTGTCTGTTCAACTGAAGCCTGATAGAGCTTAATTCTTTAGACCTTTATGTTGTCCGAAACAGATTATTGAGCCACATTGTTGCACTGGGATACACGTTTCATCGTTTTGATGAACATGGGCACTGGGGTTTATTTTACACACATACAAACTGCACACCATCCTGGTTCTGTTAATACTCACTAGAGCAGATTCATTTCTACGGTTATGAGACAATTTCTGGGTTAGAAAATGAGATAGAAATAAAACTTGTGACACAAAGTGAGACTTTTCTCTATTCCTCGCTCATTCCATGTGAAATACTGTGTACTCCTACACTGAACTGCTCATCCAATCTACTTGGTGCAATTTGGAGGCATGACATGTTCAATATTAATACACTTTGAATAAACAAGCAAACGGCACTCTGTGCAGCAGCGAGGGCGGAACTTCAGGGCTCTGTGGACTGAATCAAGCATTTCGTCTGCAGCGGGCCTTTACAGGCCCGGCTGATTGCCTACAGTTCACTTTTGGAGCTGGATATACGAACGTTACAACCAAACTCTTCTTCACTTCCCTAGAGTCGGTGAGTGATGAGTTCTCGACAACGCTGCGATCAGCACTTCTGACGGACTCGCAACAGTCTGAGAAGAGAAAATCACATTTTGTTTCTGCTTATAACCCTCAGACATGCAACCTGAGGTTCAGGGTCACAAAACAAAAAAAGGAGGCAAACCACCAAGTTAGAGCACCGAATGTGTATTATTCCAACAATAAAAATAGTTCCCCCAACAAATAAACTATTTACTCCTGTTTGAGTAATGTTTGCAAAAAACTACAATGCCCAGCTGTTTGGAAAATGACTGGGACTTACAAAGACATCTTATTTAAGATGAATGTCTTCAGCAGTAACAAATGGGCTTGGGGCTCAGAGCCACAAACAAGGGAGAAAAGTGTTGAGAGATGAACCAACACTTTCTTTTGTCGTTTTCATGGGATTTGCTTACTATAAGAATATCGCCAGCCTTAATCCTGTAAATGGGAAATATGCTATTAACATATGTCTTCATTTTACTCTGCAATCTGTTGTACGAAGTGATTTTGTCCTCGAGGGCAACTTTTGCAACTGATAAGATCACATTTAAAGCCCAGACACGAGTGGGTGTAATTGCCCAATGAATGTTGATATCACAAACTGGCAGTTAAGAACTTAAAAGCATTGAAATGATCTGAAAGAAGCTGCAACCATCCATCACAAACTACATTTCACATCAAAACACTTCTACACTAAATAGCACTATTGGAATTTTGATTTTGCCTGTTTTCCCCTTTTCAAGGCAGTCACCCAGCCTTTGATGGCCGTGGCTCGCTCCTCTAGGCGAGCTGAGGGGTTTTAATATGAAACAAACACAGAGAGATGATAGGAAGATAGAAACATCTATGCACAAAGCTCTGTAGATCCACCTTTAGTGGATAGCCTGCAACAAACATGAAGGCAAAACAGATGAATCATGAAAAACAGAAAAAGAAATCCGGGAAGAAAAATCTGATGGATGCCTTTGTGAGAAAGAAATGCTTACACACCTAGACAGTGACGCTTATGGGCACTCAAGTTTTTCTTGTGATGACTCCTCTCATGATTAATGTAGGTAGAGATGTCTCCTCTGACCTTGAGAGATGCTTCACTTTGTGCTGATGTTCGGGTTAACTGGGGACTGTGGGAATTGGAGGTCCCTCTGAGGCATCTTTTTTTTCTTGACCTCACACAGGTTTTCGGTTTGTGCTTGTATCATGATCAATATCCACCTCAGTTCATGTGGGTGTTTCAGAGATATAAGGTACTGATGATAGATTGAGGTTTTGATATTGCTTTGAACCCACCTTGCCTGTAAAATTCATTTTTTATGTTTCGCCAGAGTGCAAAACACAACATCAACTTTGCTTCCAAAATATAAAACTAAAATGCAAAATGAAGCATTCCTGAACACTGCCATGGTATTGTGACGATTGTCTCATTTTAAAACCTTTTCTTTTTCATTAGCATTAAAAGGTAGATTATTGAAAGATCAAAAATAAAAACATTTTCTCTTGATAAAATCTCCTTTCTCTACATATTATTTAAAATGTAACCCTAATGGATGTTTTCCATTTTCCAATCATCCAGCATCTCTTTTCTGTCATTTCAAAGATTAATAATGATCAACTGAATCGACTCTCATAAATTCTCATCAGCGCCCTGAGGAGAATGTTCAAAGCTACTAAATCAGTGTATTCATCCAAAGATTTTAAATATTCAGATGAGTCCCCGAGGCATTGATGCAATAAAAGCTTATTTACCGGGGCATGGGAAACACACCTTGCATCTTAATACACTGACGGAGTGAGAAGATGAATAGCGTGGTTACATCTGTATCATGTTCACGGTAGATCAATCTGTCACTCTGCTGCGGTTGGTTCTTCAATATTGTCCTTGGCCTCAAACGCCACCAAGTGAGATTTATGCTGTCAGTGCGAGCTCTGCAAAGAACAGACAAAATCAAGACTCAAAAGTGCTACGGAGGTGTTTGATTTCCTTGATTTGAATTCATCACTTTACTGATGGAATTAGCATTCAGGCATCTTTCTACTATTTCATTTCAAAAGTCATACGTGAGAAATCCCATAATTGTGAGCTCAATACACGACCGAACCCCGTGCAATCACTTTGTTTACCGTCACCAGCACTGAAGACAGTTCAGTAGAACTGCAAAAAGGACAATTAACAAGAACATAATGGGCTTTCATAAAAAAAATCACTGCTTGTGGCAACAAGGAAAATACAATTTCCTCAGAGAGTGAACATGAAACAGAGACCGATGAAGTCACACTTTCAGTTTTTCAGTTTAAATCTTCACTGTCGGGTGAACGTTTCCAGTGCCATCACAGTCGTCGTTATGTTGTCTTATCTTCAACATTAACCCTGCTTAATTTGAAATAAAATGGTAAAAGCAGAACAGGATACATATGTTCTCTGCACATCCTGGTAACAATAACAACCGCCATGTCCTGATATGTGAAAACGTTTCGGAACGTCACCATTGCTCCACCTCTAATGGAGATGATTAAATCCTGAAAAGGTCTAATCTATTAGCAATTCTATGCAAATAGTTTCTAATGAATATTTGCAAAACTGCAGCTACATGTCAGGGCTATGGGAGGTACCACATGGAGAATGAGAACTGTGATTGGTCAGTTTGTGTTTACTCCAGTAAACACTCTTTATCATAGTGAATGAAACAAAGTAAATATGGCGATTACACAGAACAATCTAAACGCAGCAATGAGACAAGGCAGAGGAATCACATCTACGGACGAAGTCCATGTTTCATCGATGCCTATGCCTTAGCTAATGGAGCTTGGCTCAGGCAGAAACACAAAGTTTTTTATTTCATCCATGTGAGCTGCTCACGAGCTGATCTTCCTTAGTGCCGACTACGCACTCATTCACATAACAAACCAGCCTACAAGCATTACTATATACAGCTGTTACTGCTGCTGCTGCCCTGCAGCTGGTGCAGCACCTCACCAACATGTAGTTTGACTTTAGCTGATGAATTACCTGGACTAGTTAACCTTTTGACTTCAACTACATTTAAGATACACCAAGAATTAAAAATGTATGTTTCTGCCTCGGGGTGTGGGATATGACGATATTAGATTGTGAATGATTAAAATGTCTCTGTGATCTGCCTTCAGAGAGATCATTAGTATTGTGCTACAGTGCGCATCCTGTCAGTTGCAGTTCTATGGTGTTTCCCCTGCATACAGTTGACAGCGCCGCTGCTAAGTCAACCCGGTCTCACGGGAAGGCGTCTAAATGACACAACATTACCGCTTGTCATAATTACGCATTTTAGGCCTTTCGCTTGCCATTTAACACCATATCATCACCGTAAATACGTTTGCGGTTATCTTTCGGAACCCGTTACGCGTGGAACCCGTTACGCTTGAAACCCGTTACGCGTGGAACCCGTTACGCGTGGAATCCGTTACGCGTGGAATCCGTTACGCGTGGAACCGTTACGCGTGGAACCCGTTACGCGCGGAACCCGTTACGCGTGGAACCCGTTACGCGTGGAACCCGTTACGCTTGGACTCCGTTACGCGTGGAACCCGTTACGCGTGGAACCCGTTACGCTTGGAACCCGTTACGCTTGGAACCCGTTACGCTTGGAACCTGTTACGCGTGGAACCCGTTACGCTTGGAACCCGTTACGCTTGGAACCCGTTACGCGCGGAACCCGTTACGCGCGGAACCCGTTACGCGCGGAACCCGTTACGCGCGGAACCCGTTACGCGCGGCACCCGTTACGCGCGGAACCCGTTACGCGTGGAACCCGTTACGCGTGGAACCCGTTACGCTTGGACTCCGTTACGCTTGGACTCCGTTACGCGTGGAACCCGTTACGCGTGGAACCCGTTACGCGTGGAACCCGTTACGCGTGAAATCCGTTACGCGCGGAACCCGTTACGCGTGGAACCCGTTACGCTTGGACTCCGTTACGCGTGGAACCCGTTACGCGTGGAACCCGTTACGCGTGGAACCCGTTACGCGTGGAACCCGTTACGCTTGGAACCCGTTACGCGTGGAACCCGTTACGCGTGGAACCCGTTACGCGTGGAACCCGTTACGCTTGGACTCCGTTACGCGTGGAACCCGTTACGCGTGGAACCCGTTACGCGTGAAATCCGTTACGCGTGGAACCCGTTACGCGTGGAATCCGTTACGCGTGGAATCCGTTACGCGTGGAACCGTTACGCGTGGAACCCGTTACGCGCGGAACCCGTTACGCGTGGAACCCGTTACGCGTGGAACCCGTTACGCTTGGACTCCGTTACGCGTGGAACCCGTTACGCGTGGAACCCGTTACGCTTGGAACCCGTTACGCTTGGAACCTGTTACGCGTGGAACCCGTTACGCTTGGAACCCGTTACGCGCGGAACCCGTTACGCGCGGAACCCGTTACGCGCGGAACCCGTTACGCGCGGAACCCGTTACGCGCGGAACCCGTTACGCGCGGAACCCGTTACGCGTGGAACCCGTTACGCTTGGACTCCGTTACGCTTGGACTCCGTTACGCGTGGAACCCGTTACGCGTGGAACCCGTTACGCGTGGAACCCGTTACGCGTGAAATCCGTTACGCGCGGAACCCGTTACGCGTGGAACCCGTTACGCTTGGACTCCGTTACGCGTGGAACCCGTTACGCGTGGAACCCGTTACGCGTGGAACCCGTTACGCGTGGAACCCGTTACGCTTGGAACCCGTTACGCGTGGAACCCGTTACGCGTGGAACCCGTTACGCGTGGAACCCGTTACGCTTGGACTCCGTTACGCGTGGAACCCGTTACGCGTGGAACCCGTTACGCGTGAAATCCGTTACGCGTGGAACCCGTTACGCTTGGAACCCGTTACACGTGGAACCCGTTATGCGTGGAACCCGTTACGCTTGGACTCCGCTACGCTTGAAACCCGTTACGCGTGGAACCCGTTACGCGTGGAATCCGTTACGCGTGGAATCCGTTACGCGTGGAACCCGTTACGCGTGGAACCGTTACGCGTGGAACCCGTTACGCGCGGAACCCGTTACGCGTGGAATCCGTTACGCGCGGAATCCGTTACGCGCGGAACCCGTTACGCGTGGAACCCGTTATGCGCGGAACCCGTTACGCGTGGAATCCGTTACGCGTGGAATCCGTTACGCGTGGAATCCGTTATGCGTGGAACCCGTTACGCGTGGAACCCGTTACGCGTGGAACCCGTTACGCGTGGAACCCGTTACGCGTGGAACCCGTTACGCGTGGAATCCGTTACGCGTGGAACCCGTTACGCGTGGAACCCGTTACGCGTGGAACCCGTTACGCGTGGAATCCGTTACGCGTGGAACCCGTTACGCGTGGAACCCGTTACGCTTGGAACCCGTTACGCGTGGAACCCGTTACGCGTGGAACCCGTTACGCGTGAAATCCGTTACGCGCGGAACCCTTTACGAGCGGAACCCGTTACGCTTGGAACCCGTTACGCGTGAAATCCGTTACGCGTGAAATCCGTTACGCTTGGAACCCGTTACACGTGGAACCCGTTATGCGTGGAACCCGTTACGCTTGGACTCCGCTACGCTTGAAACCCGTTACGCGTGGAACCCGTTACGCGTGGAATCCGTTACGCGTGGAATCCGTTACGCGTGGAACCCGTTACGCGTGGAACCCGTTACGCTTGGAACCCGTTACACGTGGAACCCGTTACGCGTGGAACCCGTTACGCTTGGACTCCGCTACGCGTGAAACCCGTTACGCGTGGAACCCGTTACGCGTGGAATCCGTTACGCGTGGAATCCGTTACGCGTGGAACCCGTTACGCGTGGAACCGTTACGCGTGGAACCGTTACGCGCGGAACCCGTTACGCGCGGAATCCGTTACGCGCGGAATCCGTTACGCGCGGAACCCGTTACGCGTGGAACCCGTTACGCGCGGAACCCGTTACGCGTGGAATCCGTTACGCGTGGAATCCGTTACGCGTGGAACCCGTTACGCGTGGAACCCGTTACGCGTGGAACCCGTTACGCGTGGAATCCGTTACGCGTGGAACCCGTTACGCGTGGAATCCATTACACGTGGAATCCGTTACGCGTGGATAGTGCAATAGTGTGACAGGGCCCTAAGTAACTTGCAAAATAGTCTTAAAAACAACATGAATAAGAATGGTGATAAGACTGAATAAAAAGAAGATATTTTTGCCATATCGCCCACCCCTATTTCTGCCTTAGAGCAGCTTGTCACGTGCACATGAACAACACTGTTACTCCCGTTTGCCCTTTTCCCCTTGAGGGTTTTGCTTTGCTTCCAACTGAGCCACTACTGCAAATTCAGCTGCAACTATGACGAGAAAGTTTCTGACTGAACTGACTCTCGTACTGGCCTCTGAGCATTAGACAGCAGATGTTGCCGGATGACACAAAGTGTTAAAAGCTCCCTAGTTAATGAGGTCTTAGAGGCTTCCTAACCCCCTAACTCTTCTTACCATGTGTTTCTCTCAGTGTTGTGTTTTCTTCGCATACACATATAGCACATTTTCACTTGCTACCCACACAAATGTGACTGTATATGCTCCTGATGGCTGCAGGCAGTAGAGGGCATGCAGTGGGTCATGTTGTGGGTCAAAGGTGGCTACAAGATGAGCAGGCATCTTGGGGAAGCTTATTGTTCTCTGAATTCTCATTTTAAATTGGTGTTTGCAGAGGACAACAGCATGAAGTCCCACTGCTTTTTGCTAAATTGCTTATTGGCTCTCAAATAAGCTGATCATCCTATTTACTCCTGGTTTGATTCCCTCTATAGTAGGTGAGCTTGGACACTCCTGACTTCACAGATTTCCAATCACATGTATTGATATCTTAATCACGTAAAACAATTCCCTCTCCAGGAGCCTGTTTTCAATTCAGCAAATCTAGCAAAATCAAGCTCTAGCTTATGTGGTTCAAAGAGGAGCCATTCCAGCATAGCCCTTGGGTTCAGTCATTAACAGCCAGAAGTGAAGACGTGTGGCAATATATTTTGAATATAATTACAGCCTGTGTGTTATAAAATATGGACTCCCAATTCCCAGATTAGTTATTGAAATAAAATGAAAAGAGCTCTAATTGAAGGAGCTTCGAGCAATTAAAGGAGTAAAAAAAAAATCGCCCAACCCTGAGCAGCCAGTGAAAATAAACGGGGATCTTCAATGCTCTGCACATTCTCATCGGTACGGCCGAGGCCCTCCCGTGTTCACTTTAAATGAGCGGTAGACATGGCTGTATTTGTTAAGCAAATGAGCATTTTAGATTTACAGAGCCGTAATGTGACATAATCAAGTTATAATTTATCAATTAGAATAATTAGGAGGCAGATCCAATTTAATTAAAGTGCTGAAAAGGCTCAGAGGAAGCCAGCCACACATAAATGATCCCGTGTGTGTTTTTTTTTCTGGTTGTGGCTTCAGATGCTCCGGTGAATTTACCATCATCCTCATTCACTCTTCATCTAATTGATTTAGGATCTTGGTTTGAAGGAATAGAGCACATCTTTTTTAAATCGCTCCTTCGTACAGAAGAAACTGGGACAAAAAAGGAATGATCTAAAAGAAAGTAAAATGTAATGCCTTGTGGCATTATGACTTAGAGTTTAGCTGTGCGTCAGTGGACACTAATGAATTGGCACTGTCAGCAGAGTGAACTCTGGACCCGACAGTGGGGATGTGCTTAGTGGTCGTGCTGAAGCATGTCAGCGGGCCAGGCCCAGTGAGCTTGTAAGACAGAGATGAGAGAATGAGAGAGAGGGGATGGGGCAGAGAGAGAGAGAGAGAGAGAGAGAGAGAGAGAGAGAGAGAGAGAGAGAGAGAGAGAGAGAGAGAAAACGCTGACAGCGAAGGCCTCATCAGCCATGTTTGATCAAATCAGCTGGCTTTACTCCTGGTCTTAAGGATGTAGGATTATTCTCCACCTGCACAAGTTATCACTTTGTCACACACTCAAACTAGAGATTACCTTTCATAATTTGGTGTTGGATCGGGCGTGAAAAATGCTCCCTCACACAGTCATTTAAAGTGAAAGGAGGATTTATTTTCTCTCTTTGAATCACCCTTCCTCCTCCTCCCCCCCCCTCTTTCCTGTGTCCCTTGGCCTTTTCCTGCCTCCTTCCATCTCCTCCTCTCTCTTCATTCTACCACTCCCCCTTCTTCCTTCTTACTTCCCTTGTCCCTTTAGCCTCATACTTGAGGACAAACGACTCACAAAAGCAACTTGACGCCTCCCCCAATGACAAACGGTCATTTAAAAAGGCCAACCTGTCAGGCAGACTGCACGGCAGAAGGCATTGCAGAGACAGATGAAGGAAAAATATACTCAAGGTAAAGGAGACAAACGATGAGGGTGAGTTGAACAGGAAGGTATGAAGATGAAGCAGGAGGAGATGAAGACTCCTCAGAGGAAAGAGACGGAAGGTTCCTGACTGCCTGCACCAGTGTGAAGCAGCCTGACTATCTATCAATCTATGCATGCTGCTGACTTCATATCAGTGAGCCTGCATGCATCCATTTTATATTAGAAAAGTTTCAAGTTGAGCATGCCAGTCCTCTGTGAATTTGCTGAAATGTCACTCTAAATAATCATTTCAAAGTGTTCATCTAAGCCCATAAATAAACAAATGAATAATTCAGTTTGTTAGTCAATCCATCATCCGTCCAACCACGTGATCCCCAAAAGACCACACAATCCAGTGATATAAAATGTCACCAATCAAATGGGTGCATTTTACCTGTGACCTAAATTAGTGTGAAAATCAGGGATGAACAGTCGAGCAGTTTATTGAACAGGTCACGTGTGTGATACAACTGTACTGTCAGTATCCTGTTGATTAAAACAGTCCAGATTATTAGAAAAGTACACCACCAGCAGTCGGTTTCAGCTGAACACTCCATGTCGGAGCACTATCTGTAGGTTTTGTTA
Organism: Leptoclinus maculatus; assembly: GCA_032191485.1. NCBI lineage: Eukaryota > Metazoa > Chordata > Actinopteri > Perciformes > Stichaeidae > Leptoclinus > Leptoclinus maculatus. The sequence continues at coordinate 5,646,019 of JAVDOI010000008.1, read as the reverse complement.
GGGTTCTTTGTGATTATTGATTGGTTTACTGCTAACCCAATTAGCCGTTAGACTACTATCTTTTTGGATGCAGTGAACTGTAATTGCCACTTCTTTTCCTGAGAGCCTTCTTGCCGGTTTGAAAGGTGTAACCATGGTTACATGGCTGTCCACCATTGTCTGTCATGAGCGTTGCCATCACTACCGCATTGCATTGTGGGATATTTAATGCCGGCGTAGTGTCCAGTGTTTGCATACTGTAATATTTCACCAGAAATAGTATGATACTTGCGTACTATTGGGTTCAAACTAAGGTTTCAGACATACTAAAAAAAACAGGATTGATGTAAAGTCAATGAAATTGTTTCAACTTCACCAAAATTTTGGAGGGAAATAAAAGACAGAACTGGAGTTCCTGATGAGATCTGGGTTTAGTCAGAGGCTGAGCTGCCTGAAAAACGCACAGGCCTAACCGACCATACACATGGTTGGTAGCTAGCTAGCTTACAGTGAACGTCAGTTGGCCCAAATTGTAAATTTGAAAAACTTTATGTTCATCATCATCATATACAATCGTACAAAGCACAACGCAATGGAATTTAGCCTAATTTCATCCCATCCAAGCATTAGAAGCGGTAGGCTGCTGTAAAGGCTCTAAGGCTGCTGTAAAGTGCTCAGGGAGCAACTTGGGGAGTCTTGCTCAAGGACACTTCAATGTGCAGACAGGAGGAGCCGGGGATGAAACCGCCAACCTTGCGATTAAAAGTCAACCCGTTCTAACCCCAGAGCCAATGCTGCCCCAGTTTACGGTGAATAAACACAGACTGCACAAAAGGTCCAGCAGGGCAAATTAGCTTTGCTTTCTGTCTGAACACACCTTTGGACTAGCTGGCTGTGCTGCTAATACAACAGTTTGAATAAATATATTGTTGGGCTAACAGCTTATCACCTCTTTTTACATGTATTAATGTGGACTCTGTATGTATGTTTACTTAATGAATTACTGTAATTAATAACTGTGTTGTACTCCCTATGGTGTGATGTTAATGATGTTGATTTTGCACTGATTTGGTGATGGTAATTTCTTCCTACCATGAGGTACTATGTAACTACTTTGACAGCTAGTCTGTACTTAAGTGAATCCGGTTGTCTTACTGCACTAATTCATATTGATAATAGCGTTGGTCTCACTCTTGTTTATGGAATTTCATTATTTTATGATTTGTAATCACTTTGTAATCACTGTTTTCCCAGTTTCATATAATGCTTTCAGTAACAACTTTAAAGGCCATCTCCTTGTCTTCAGCCTTTCGGCCTGCTGTGTAGCTTTTCTTTTAGTTTGCAGGGGAAATTCTCCATTTTGTACCAACAGGAGAGGAAACAAGACATGCACATCAATCAATCTGCTATATTACAAAGCTACTGCCAATTCAACTGAGCAAAGACAAAGGAAATGATGTTTGCTGAGATGTAATACTTTAGTTTGGGCTTTTAAGAGATGTTCCCGAAGCTGTCTCGCTACTTTTAACAATTTGTTGTATTTTTCCCAGCTGTGAACAGCTCCTCTGTTTCCTTTGTGCAATGTTGTGTGGGACAATAGCGTCAATCAATAGCACACTCTAAAATCAAGCTAATATAGAACAGACTTCTTTGAGTACATGCACATTGAATAATTAGTATCTAGTATAGATCTGGGACACAGCACAGAGTGAAGATGGTGCTATTATTATTTTTCTTTACAAAGGCTTGAAATTGGTATAGTTGTGTTGGTTGGAATAAGATAAATATAAGATGACAGGTGCATCTATGCAATCAATTGTTTCATGTTCGACCCTTTTCCAAAGAGAAGCTGAGTTTTTCCTGTTTCAGCAGCAGATGAATTTCTCCCCGCAGCAAACTTCAACTGCAAAAGAAAAAGAAACAAAATCAAACTTTCTATCCTTAAATATTCTCTTTTTTTCTTTTTTTTTCACCTTGAAAACTTTCACGTTTTTTTTAACTGTGGTTACAGCCAGCTGTAGGGGAAGGAGGAGACCTTCACATTGCACCCAAGTCACACAATGCATGTGGGGCTTCGCCATATGAATTCAATTTTCATTACCCTTCCCCCCCCACCCCCACACACCCACACCCCCCTGTAATGAATGCGATGTGAATCCTGGGAGGCCATGGCAGCAAAAAATAAATCTGATACATGAATAAACGATGTCCCCGGGGAAGGCAGGCTCCTCCTTTGTGAGGAAGATTGACTCCTCCAAGATGGGACACATCAGCCACAAGGAACGGAAACAGAAATAGAAACTGCCGTCAGAAAGGCGCTCGCTCACAGACTTTCTGTTCAGCCCCCCAACCAATCTCAAAGCTGTATATAATAATAATAATACATATTCTATGCAGTGTGACTGCAAGCCATCAAATTCTCCCAGAGGTCAGCACTTTTGTCATTTCCACACTATGAGAATGTAATTAAACTTTGACGCAGGAACTTAGTCACTTGTCAATTCATTCTCTGTGTCTTCAGTCTAGCCAAATCATTTTTGTGATGCATGTGCAGGATGATGCTGGTGTTTACACATTTCTGACTTTGTCAGGTTCCTAGTGGATGATGTGCCACTTTTGTTCCAGCACTTTGCGACTACAATGCTACTTGGGTTATTGAGGTGTGTTTGTGCACTCCAGCAGCCCCAGAAAACATAAACACATCTTTATTTGCCCGTATTTTTTTCTTGAGCTATTTCTTATTGACAGACTAGCAATATTTTTATGTTTACCTCGACAGCTCCGGCTGTTATTTTACCACTATCACAGGTGGCGGTGTGTCGCAGGCTGCCAGGTGGACATATTTACATGTTGTCAAAGTTGGTGAGACTCGGTGGACAGTAAACTAGGCCTACAAGATATTTCTTATCTGAGATGGTTTCCTGAAAATGCTGCCTAGCAACAACATAGGTCATCATCTTGTCACATCTGGCAAGAAAGGTGCACCGTGGCAGTCCATGTCATGCTTCAACCTCTAACATTGCTAAGAAAAGATACAGAACTACAGCTGAAACTGTTATGGTAAAGGAATTAATATTACTAGATTGCTAAATAACTTCCAAAAATGTAAATATTCAAGACCAGATGAAGACTCATTACTCATCACACCACTTTATGATCACTCTGTGCTGGTAGTGCAACCTCAATAACAATCACAGAGCATTTCATTAGTATTTCATTAATCCACAAATCTCCAAGGGAACAAACACTTAATTTACAAATCGGCCCATGCTACTGTGGTGAATTGCACTGAGGGCTATTAGCTCAACCACTGAATTCAACCTTCTGCAACCCCCCAATCTGGCGTCACAGCAGATGGGTGGAGGTCTGTGATCTGTTGAGGCAATTTTGTGCATGGCTGCCATGGCCTGTCCTGGTGTGACATCTCCTGCTGCTAGTCGGCCTGTACCCTGACCTTCACACTGGGCTGGTGTACAGCTGTCTGGCTGGGAAATGCAAACACACACTTACACCCCCGCGCACACACACACACACACACACACACATGCAACACACTTACAATCCCTGGGGAAGAGCGCAAAGTTTAGCTCGGAGAGAGGTTTTTGTGTTATGTGTTATTGCACTGACTTGCTACAGAAGACAACAGCGCAGCGTGCCTTGTTGAGCAAAATGTCAGATGGCGCCCAGAAGATTGGTGCTTAGTTGATCGCAGATTTGATTCACCTAGATGATGGGGATTGTGAAAAAGATTACATGTGAGGCGATGTTGACGGCAGAAAATGTCAAATGCAGAGGAAAGAAGAGGACGCACAAAAACAAACACACATTCATTGCACACATGTGCTAGACCACACAACCCACAACCCCCCCCCCCCCCCCTCCGCACTTCCTATTTGTCGGGTTAGAGCACGAGGACACATAATGTAAACCCAAAGAGACACTTCCTCCATAGGGAGAGATCTCCTCTCATTACGAGCAGGATTGACACTGGGCCTGGCCTGTCCAGAGGGAGGTCTAAACCAATAAGAGAGTAATTGAAAGAGGCGCTTGACTTCCCGTCTGTAACAGCTTACAGACCAGGGCTGATGTGCCTCTAGGAGCATGGCGTTTAGAAAACAGATGGGCAAAGACAAACAACATGAAAGTTGGCTCGGAATTGTAGGGGAAGAAGAAAACTATTCGGTGAGAGAAGGCATTTTCACCTCCTCGTAGATTATCCCGTTTGTCTCCACATATCAGTCTTTGTGATGCGTTATCTCAAACTGATGCCGCTTTCCCAAGTAAGTACATGATTAAAATCTTGTCACATTTGCCTCGTGTAATGTACTCATACAAAAATGACTGAGCCGCATAAAGCTGAAAGAAATACAGATGAGAAAAACGGGAACAGAAGAGTGTTTCATAGCTTTCCAATATCCCCAGAGCGGCTGCGGTCCTAAGTGTCAACTGTTGGAGCCAGAATGCGGAGAGGTGGAGGCTGAGCCACAACGTCTTGTCTCGCTGAGGTGTGTGTGTGTGTGTGTGTGTTGAATCCCGGCGGCTAGACTTGTTACGGAGATGACAGCATGTTTTGTTTCACTACACAGCCCTCGCGCTGACAGCCTGAAAGCCTGGAGCCAAACAAACAGAGGCAGCAGTGATGCCAGGTATCTCAAGATCTCTCTCTCACACTCACACACACACACACACACACACACACACACACACACACACACACACACACACACACACACACACACACACAATACACACATGCATGCAGTGTATATATATATATATATATACGCAGTGGAGGAGATACACACACACTATAGCGGGGAGAAAACATACACATAACCAAGTAAACACATTTTAATGTTGTACAAAACATCTGCATCACTGCAGTACTTTGGGTGGTGGAAGCTGAGAAATGATGCTATTCCTTCTCCTTTTACACCCCAAGTGGATGATTATTCTCCCTCTAAACGCTGTGATTAACTAATCCGTAGTGGTCATTCATAACATCCAATGGACCTTTAGAGCAAATCAAATCTTCCAGCAGTGAATATTGCTTTCTAAATGCGGTCCGCAACTCAGTGTGGATGAGTAGAGGCAGGCTATGCATCATTTACCATACTGTACGCACCTAAGGGGCATCAATAATTCAAGCCTGCACTTGAACCCCAGGTGTAAGAACAAGGCAGGCCTTGAAACATTCCTGGAGAAACTGCAGTACTTCTCAGATTGACGCAACACTAGACATGATGAAACTGAGCTGGCAGAGTGAACACACTTTACTAAAGAACACAATGTTACTGCGAGACTTGTAGGGTTTTACCCAGAAGCGCTCTCAATGCAGTGCTCCGCTATTGCAATAATCTAGTTCTTTTGAGTCTTAGCATTCACAAGTGAGGAGGCAGCAAGCTAAAGGTTAGACATGGTGGATGCAAGGTTTCAGTTTGAATCCCTGGACTGGGAGTAGAAACAAAGTTTGACTCGTAAATTCCAACCCTGCGAAGATGCTTTTAAACAATGTGTTTAACCCCCAAATACTGATTGAAAGTCCATAATACAGTATGAATGAAAAGCAAGACACTGCTGAAAAACATAGTTTATTATCAGGTAATGTTACCTATTATGAGAAGTGTTTCTATGGAGAGACGTGTGAACTGTTCAAGGGTGTAAATTTGACCCTTTTGGCTTCCGACGCAACTAAGAGCTTGAAAGCAGTGTGTCTTGTTTGGAGGCTCCACTCATCATGCAAACATTTTAAATGTGAACTTGAGAATACACATTAATATGGGTGGGTGAGTCATTATATGATACTCCATCCATGAGCCTCGTTTGCGTCAACAGTCCCATTCAGTGATGCATGATGAAAGAGCCTTCTTTCCCTTTCCCTTCATCTCATTCCTTTGACCAAGTCTTTCCTCCTCTCTGACTATCATCTTCACCGCAAGCAAAGCAGCTGGAGAGAATGAGGATTAAATATTGATATTGTGGCAGTAATGAAGTCTTAATAAGAGGGAGTCGGTCCAAACAATGAGAGAGAGGGTGATACAGGGTGGAGGAAGGTGTGACGCCCAGTGTGCCACATCAGAGCCATTCCTCTTGTTATTTTATAAGGTCAACTCAATTATGTGGCCACCACAGGTAATTTATTCAATTGGGACACTTAATAAACACTGGAGGGGAAGCTCCCGCCAGCTCCGAGAGTAGACTTTGTCACTTGCAATTTTAAATTATAGACCTGACTCGGAGGTACAAGTTACTGAAAACAGACAACAGGTAATTATCTATTGCTTAAGAGATGCTGCCAAAGTGAAAAAGAAAGACAGACGAAGCTCGTAAGGGAATTTGGGAAATGGGAGGGGCCTTATTTAGCAACGTCTATTTCCACATTCGCACTGAAAACAAAGGGAAGAACAAAAGAAAAGTACCTCTTGAATTACTGGGGGAGCTGGCACACTTGTTTTCTGCGCTCTGTGTTGGAATAAAAGATTTGTCTGCGAATAATTTATTCCAGTGCTCCCTTTGCAATTTCCCTCTCCTTCCCCCAGTGGTACACGGAGTTTTTTGTGTGGTAGAATTCCAAATGATAAATACTGCACATTTATAAAAAGTTGAGAGGCGATATTTAGAACACAGGAAGATACTGCATAATGCCTTGTGCTTTATTCACGTCCCTGTGGGAGCCACAGTACCCAGGGATATGTTATGTAAAACTGGTCAAAGCCATGCTAATGTGATTTTGAATGCATGACTTCATCATCTGTGTACCACAGGTATTGCAGCACATGTTGCTCACACTCATATGTCACCCAGAGCCAAAGGCCCCTGACTGGAATCAATGAAGAAAATGATCGCCTTCATTGCGATGTTGTATTAATCATTACGTTGAAGAAAAGATTGCTTCATAATAAAGACTCTCAAGCAGGCTCAAAATCTGTGCTTTTCACATTTCCATATAACTCTATCCTTTAACAGTCTTGATATTTTAGAGTGTGATGTTACGTCGGATCACGCTTGTGGGAATGGACTCGTCACCAAAAAGGGGATGCTGTTGAAATTATGCATGTGGGTGTACATTTGGTGTATTGCTGTCTTCGCCTGAAGCAAGAGATGAGAATATCGTAAAATAAAGAGACGACCCAGAACATTTCATGTTTTTGGTTCAACACTGAAACATACACTGCCAGAAAAGGGAAGAATGAAACATCGACATGCAGAGCAACCTACCTCACGTGCTACTACGTGCATGATGACACTCTTGACATATCATAGTTACTAATCTATAACGATTTGATTGACAATTTTTTCTTCTCTCTGATGTCCCTTTTTCCATTTGTTTTGTCATTTTTTGGACCAAACTGTGGAGTCCATTGGAGTCCTTGGAAAGCTCTCATCTGGTAGACAGACAAAATGTATGACTCATTAAGGGTTTATGAGGCATCCTGACATCCACAGCCGTGGCAAACCAAGTATCCAGCCTCAATGAAAAGTCACTCAATAGGATACAGGAGGGTCTGTGCACCGAAAGCCAAAAATGCTAAAAACATAATAGTCTGTTAAACCAGCAGTGAAATGGAATTGAAGACAGACAAGATTAGATTAGATGTCAGACATTGCCAATAGAGATTTGTGTGACATGCCTCGATATGACTCCATTGTCCTCTAGTGAAATAGGCAATGGAGACACGAGGATCTATTCATGAATGGTGGGAGCAAAACGAAGATAGTTTTTTTCATATCGTGCAGCACATAATGTTGCAACACTAAGTGAAGTGACTGATCAATTTTTTTTGGCACAGCGGGCAGCCTAATGGATATAGAAGTGAGCTTTGGACAAGGTCACTAGTTTGAATTTTGGCTCGAAAAAATTCAAAGTGTAAGGGAGGGAGTGTAATAAGAAGCACTGTCGGCTCCCTCGACAACTGGCTCCCAAGTGCCCTTGATCAACAAGCGCCCTTGATCAAAGTATAGCCCCAACTGCTTCAATTATGCTACTCAGCAATAAAAGATTGTAAGAGGACAGGCAACTCTTCAGACCTGAGACTGCTCCTCCCAGGTCAGAGCTGTTCATATATAAGTCTGGGTTAGCAACACACAACACAATGCTCTGATGAAGAAAGTCAGGAAAGTTTGTTCAGTTTGGTAGAAATGCAACCAGTTGCGATGCGTAAATTAATGGGTCAGTATAGATCCTTTTCTGGACTTGAAATGCCATCAGTGACAGCTCAAGTACTGTCCCAATTCAAGTTTGCCAAGTACATGCCAAAACCCTGGAAGTGTTCGAGCTACTTATCTGCTTTGGGAGATGAGTTGTGTTAACTTGGCGTAAACAAGTATCCCAGCAGTCTTTCAACATCATCTGTTGATGGCAGAGGATATGAGCCACACTTCAGGCCTGGACACATCATCATTTTAAATAATTAAGTTTCGCTGCAAAATCAATTCATTTAAATCAGGCAGCAATGTCCGGGTCTGAAAAGTGAAGCCAATGCAGATGTGACTTAAAATCTAATTTTTCCTGATGGCCATCGGGAAGGCGGCTCCTCCGGTTGCAAAAAGAAGTCTGATTGTATGGAAGTCTATGAGAAAATGATCTTCCTTCTCACTTGATTTATTACCTCAGTAAACACTGTAAACATGAGTTTATGGTCTCAATCAGTAGGTTCAAGTCTTCTACAGCTTGATATTCGTTTTGTAAATGATGGTCCCATTTACAGTAAAATAGACCATAAAGCAGGGTATGCTGTATAGGGCGCGGCTACCTTGTGATTGAGAGGTTGCTACCACGGTGTTGTCCGGTCTAGGAGTTTTCATCTCAGAACTTTAACCCTTTCACAGTGTGTTTTTTGGTTGCCTAAAAATGTCTTATTCAGCATTTGGTTGTACTTATCTCCACCTTCTTGTGTCACTTCTGTTTGCAAAAAAAACAAGATTGCAACCACCAAACAACAAAACGTTGACACCATGCAGAACACTAGGCTTCAAAAAGGCCGTCAGTAAACCACTGGCCATCCGCAAAAGGCTGCCTGAAACCTACATCCACTTATAATGTATAAAGAGCAGTGTCCTGGGATTGATAGAAACTTTGTTCATCTAACTTTGATGTTACCTGCCACACCTTTAGTCTTTTCATCTGGTGGCACCACTTTAAATATTCACGACTGTGGTCCTTTGTGACAAGCTTCAGGAAAGGCCTAGTGATTCCTCCCTCTTGTGCAGAGACTTGTCATGTCCAGTGGCGGCTGGTGGAAAATGTTCTTGGTAGGGCTGTGCCACATCCAATCAATTTCAGCAAACATCCCAGAATGATTTAATGCAAACAAATTAAGGTATCAAACGCGCATTACTACTTTGCAGTTAAATATTTAACATTCATTCCAACACGAAAAAAAGCAGTAAATAACACTTTCACAAACACGTCAGGACATCTTATTTTAGTCACCCTCACAGGGAATTCAGTATAATATAATATATATAACATATAATAATATTCTGTATAATATAATAATATATATATATATATCATATAATATTCTGCATAATATAATAATATATATATCATATAATAATATTCACTATAATATAAAACACACACACACACACACACACACACATATATATATATATATATATATATATATATATATATATATATATATATATATATATAATAATATATATATATATATAACTATATATCCATTTCTCAGACAGGTGCTTCATGTCCCTCACTCCCTAACTGTCCATGCTGGTTCTGTCCCCGTTGTTTTAAAAAGATAAATAAGTTATTATCATGACGTCATCCAGCTAGTCAAACATGTCTGGTGTACAGCTAGTAGAGAAGCTTCATGTACTGCTTCTCTTTCCTGCTAGTCTGCTGTCTGATTGTGAGGTCAGGCTGATCTGGGATCAGCTCTTTCAGTAGTTTCTCCTCTCAGTTCTCCTCTCAAACGGGTCTTGGAGGAGTAGTGCTCACACTGGCGCTCTCCTGTAGAGACTTCTCCTGACGAGAACGCGCAGCTTGGGGCAGGAAAAAAACTGCCCCAAGCTGAATCTATTTGAGGACGCTGATTGGCTGAATTGTATGTCACTCATTTATATCTTTACTCAGCATTGGCTAAACTGCTTTATAGACCCGCCTCTTTGGGGCAGTTTTTCCAGCGCCCCAGCCAGCTGAGACGTGCACACACAGAGAGGAAGAGCAGACAGGCAGAGAGGACGTGCAGGAAAAGCATATATTTACCGCAGATATCATAGTTTACACATATTACTGGGTGATTCCATGTTTCAAAAACACAAATATTGACAATTTGTATAGTTTATTTTTATTTTAAATTTTATTTTTATTTATATTTTTATTTTTATTTTTATTTTTATTTTTTGTAGCTCTAGGGGGGGCGGCGCCCTAGCGCCCTCTATGGACCAGCCGCCACTGGTCATGTCCCTTGGTATTCATGAATGACTCCATAGTTTTTCTCGCTGAACTTTCTGCTCCAAGTACGATCATTTTCCTGTCTTTCACACTGAAGACTTGGGCATCTGTAAAAGCACTTACTAGGAAATGTCTTGTTTAGTATTTATAATGTATTATTATTGCTATCCAGCTCTGATGCTGGTTTGTATGGAGGACAGAATATGACTTAAGTATAAATAAATAAATAAATAAATGCATTAATAAATGTATGAATAAATACAGGAATAAATAAATGAATGCTCAAATAAATGTTTGAATACAGAAATAAATAAATAAAAGAATAATTAAATGCTGAAATAAATAAATAAAAGTATAAATAAATAAATGCTGAAATAAATATGGAGATAAATAAATGAATGTATAGATAAATAAATAAAAGGACATAAAGAAATACATATCATATATTTATTTCTACATTTCTGTTCACCTACATTTATTCATTTATTTATTTATGTGTCTGTATGCTAATGAGGTGGGAGGTCCTAACCTCTGTCTAAAGCAGGATTGGTCACAGGAGTGTGATCGCTTCTGGTCTACTACTTCTGCCTTGCACAGTAACGCTGAACTTGGCCAGCCCAGTGTTGCCAAATTGACGACTTTCTTGCTAAATCTGGCAACTTTCCAAATCCTCTTGGTGACTTTTTTTGTCAACAGCGACTAGCGACTTTTTCTGGTGTTATTGGAGACTCTGACATAAAAGCACGTATCGTTCTGCAGTTACTGTCCTCAACGAGCAGCGGGTGCTGCCCTGAGCCCCTCCGCCGTCCCAAAGCACTCACAGGTGGTCAGTCTCACAGTAGCCTCACGCAGCAGTCCCAGCTGCAGACTGTGGAAGCCATTAGTGCTGCTAGCTAGTTTTTTGACGTCATCTGCAGGGATGATTTGCTAGGAATCTGTTGCTTCTGTCTTGCTCCCCTACTTGACCAATCCTGCCTAAGAATGAGGTTCGGACCGCCTACCTCACTAACATACAGACACAGAAATTCAGAAATAAATAAATGAAGGAATATGTAGAAATAGATTTATTTATTTATGTCCTGTTTAGGTATCAGCATTTATTTATTCTTTTATTTATTAATTTCTGGATTTATACATTTATTTCTGGATTTATTTATTTATTCCTGGATTTATTTATACATTTATTAATGCATTTTTGTATTTATTTAATACTACTTGAGACATTTTTCGTCCTCCATAGGTTTAGGATCACCGCTGACATACTGGAATGCAGCAACATATCATTTTAACAACAGGGTTACACTTGCAGCAGCAGAATGTGAGATATTTGCCTAAAATTGCATGTTAGACCCGGCATTTTTGTTGTATTTATTAATGTTAGCCAATATTGTACATTGGTTCATTATCACTGTTATATAAATTGTATTATCAATAATTGAATGTTTTAGAGAATTAATCTAAAGTTTAGCAATGTAGTTTATTTTAATTGCTACTCAAGTATTCATAATGATTAGACGCTGAGATGTGAGCATTGTGTGGGCCTTCGGTAATTGCAGTTGGAATAGTCATGTTTGTACTGTACATGTTTGTGCTGCTAGTCTGCTACTGGCTTCAACCACGACATTGAGTTGATGACCTTCATTGCAATTCACTCAGAGATTTGACTTCAAACCCTTCATTACTGGCACCATTGGATCTCTGACATCCCTTCCCATCATCACATACTATCACATTCCTTAACCACTGTGATTGCCTGCCCAAGCTACATATTTGCAAATTAGCAATCAGTTTGTATATTCCTGTCAATAGACTCTGTGCCTGGCCTGCACAATAGAGGATGTTTTCCCTGGTAGTATATTTCCTTAAATGCTGTAGGGTGCCAATACGGGGGCTAGTGCCTGGACGACAAATAGAACATTTCACATAATAGAAACCTGGCGTCTAACTTCATGTGTAATGCAGTTTTGGGCGTCTGATTTGTTAATGCCATCCTCTGCAGTGCTCATTGTGCTTAGTTTAACAGTATATGCCACACATTTAGAGCCCAAATACCAGATGTCAACACTGTACATACTGCCATTTATTCTTGCCATTTGTAATGAAAATAACTAAATCATTATTATTGCACAAGTTCCTGGTGATTATTATTCTTAAGTGTTAGCAGTAGCATAACAGATGCCCAGTACCCAGTGCGAATGGAAGGGGACTCATCACATGCCAAACTTCCAGTGTTAAAAAAAGAAGAAGATATAATTACTGAAATAATTTCAATAATTCAGAGGAAACCACAGTGGAAATTGTTGGTAACATCAGTGATTTTACATTCCACCTCTACACTGAGTGCTGGTGTGTGTCAGAATTCAATCAACATCCCTATTCTTTTCCTCAATCATTGTGTTTAAGGACTTTTAACCAGATAATTGCCTGCCTCTTCTGCTATAATGTGCTTTCTAGGCTATTGTCATCTCATCAGTTAAGTGCTGCAACCAATTTATATGAAGGTTAGCGTGTCACCTGGGTGCTGTGCAAACATTATTCACCTTTTTAATGGAGAGAGTGAATATGACATTCTGTTCTCATTTTATGATGTGAGCAATTATTGCTTCTGATTACAGTTGTGGGCAACTGTCCACTAGCTGCGTCTATAGCTCGTTGTACTACAGGCTTCATTTCCATGAATCACTAGAGCAGTCTTGGTTTTACTAAGCTTTCTTTTGACACATTTGTTCAGTGTGATGCAACATAAAATCAGTTATGTGCTCTCTGCTTCCTGAATCCTGCTTCTTTGCTCTGCTGTGATTCCATTTCCCAGGTGGCCTCCCCTACAGCAGGGGCTGTGTTTGTTTTATATGAACTCACCGCTGACCCTGCTGACCACAAATCATGTTGAAAGAGGAGTGAGAGAGTAGAATAAACCTCCATCATGAGAGAGGAAAGTACCTTTTAAGATCCGTCAAAGCTTTTGCTAATAGGGGTGATCCATCCAGGGCTTTCAAAATGTCACATCCCAGCCTCGTTCATTTGCATAGCCTCTAAAAGTATCCCAGAGAGCGTGCGGCGCATTGATTTAGCCAGTGGTTTGGGAGATGCTTCCCTTGTTGACACAGTCGTCTGGATGTGACTGTGGCACTCCTTAATCCACTAAACTGTGTGGCGAGTAAGTACTCCGCCGCAGTTTTACAACCCCATCATGAGTCATTCCCACACACTCAGGCTTCCTAATCTGCTGACTACTCTTGAGTAAATATCATTATTTGATCTTTGATAAATCATGAATATGTCTCGTAGTAGCTCACTGAAATGTTCAGTGAGCTTATGGTCTGAACTATAAAGAGCTGTGTGTGACTTTGAGAGCCTTACTCAGCAACTTTCAAGTCCATTAATGGAGGATTTCCAAAAACAGTAGAGCGGCTATAAGTGCATTAAACATTATGACTGTGTCAGAATACTTTACACAAAAGGAGGGGGATCAAAAAATGAAAGCACACGTATTACACTATTGTCTTTTATTGGTGGAAGGGGATTCAAGCATTTAAGCCACTTTATCCCCTCTGTGCATGCTTCTACAGTCTATACTGTATATATATATATATATATACATATATATATATATATATATATATATATATATATATATATGTCTAGAGTTTTTAATCAACTGCGAATAGAATTGGAATGTTGGTTTTTCATTTTCTGTCACTTATATTCTTCTGCCGTATTTATGTATTTCATTAAGGGACGGAGTCAATTTTCATTCAACATTTATTTTAACTCAGAAATCCATTGTTTACAATTTACAATATAGCCAAGTGAAAAAAACCCAGTTGTGGCCAGATTTTAGGTTGCAAGCTCGTGTTCTATGTCTGGTCAGCTTCACAGAAAAGAAACCATAAAAATAGATGTCTTCAAATCTGGTTCAAATCGTACCTCTAAAAATGCAACTCAACCTGACCTCAGATTGCATTTCAAGTGTTTTATTTTCGGTCCTCAATGTGTATCACATACGAAATCAAAAAGACCAGAGAACAAAAAGGAGAGCCAGACAATATTGTTGCCTTGATAAATATGTTTGCTCTCAGGAATTCTTTCTGCCTCACAGCTCTGAAATGCATCATAAAATCAGCCAGAATATGAAAATCTATGTTGCTGGTTCGTTGCAGCACCCAAAGGTCTTGGACAATAATGTGATTTTAATGTGTGACTGCCCAGGCTGTTACTAATGCTATGTTCCATTTGAACATCGGAAATTTCACCTGGAATGTTGCCTGAGTCGGACCAACCCCAATCTCAAAATGCAAGATGGCTGCTCCGCTTATTAACATAAAAACAAAAACACTATAGAAAGTTATGTGCTATAGCTGGTATTAGGGTTCAGTTTGAGCATAGCAGAAAACATCTTGTTAAGGTAAGGGGAAATATTTCGGTCCTGGATTTCATTACAATTTAGACCTGATGTTAGCAGCTATGTCCAGCTCTTTGAGGAAGTCCACACTTCATCGACCGCATTACTCAAGTTGGTGTTACCTTTACTAAACGCATCATTTCATCCTCATGGCAAAAACCTTGTAATGTAATAAGTTGTTTTGTAAATATGTGTGGGTATGTATGTGGAGCCAAACAGGCTTTTGAGTGCTGCAGGAATGATTCCTAACCCTCAGAAATTAGTTGGCATTTCGTCACTTCTGGTTCCCTCATCTTAAAGAGAATGGATTCTAAATGGGTTTTTGGTTGGATGTCTGTGCTTAAGACAAGCTTTAGACATTTTAACATTTTGTTCTTTGATATAAAATTTGTCAGTGAATCACCCTCTCTTGAATTTTGAAGCTGTTAAGTAGTTGCAAACAAGTGGCTAAATGAGACGAGAGGATTCATCATCATGCCAAGTAGTTCACATTTACAGCCTCATTGTGTACTCTCACTCATGTGACCGTGGTGTGGTTCGTTTATAGCCTAACGTTAGCTTTTTACATCTGCCCATTGCATTCAAAAACCATAAAAGTGGTGTTCATTTGTGAATATTATCTTGCTGAACAAAACGTGTAAATATCATAAATGCCGCAGAGCTTTTTTCTGCATTAATACAAAATCCAATAGAAAAATCCCATTGGTTTTTTGTCGAGGGAACCAGTTAGATGATAACTGAATGGGCCTACAATAATATATCATCCCTACACCACTCTATCTGAACTAAATTGTTTCTATACTTATACTTATCATACTAACTAGCTTTACAAAAACACTGTTTCTTTAATCACATGTCTCCTACATTGATCATCAAATGTTGAGGATGCTGACTTGTGACAGTTTTTTGAGGACGACACCTTTTACAGGGTTTGGGTTTTAAAATTAGTAACACTACAACAGCTGGAGACTTTTTTTAATCAACTAACAGAGCTAACTTTAGCTAACTAGCACACTTAACTGCACAAAGGTTGGTGTCAGTTGTGTTATCCAACAAAAAAACTGAGCAGGAGAATTAAAGCTCTATCTGGCAACAACAAAATATACTAAGTAGCACAGACATACAATATAAGTCTCATCCCTTTGAGACACAATGTAAGGGTTCACCGCATCCCAGTCAGTAAGATGAAACCACCTTAGGGTAAGGCTGACCCATTGAAATGGATATGTGCAACTGGAGAAACACAACAAACGGGTCACCCTTCCTGCCTCCTGGAGCCACACCAGAGAGAATCTCATTAATGAAACTTTTTTTCATCGTTCCAGGTCTTTGAACACCATCAAGATATTGTTTCCGGCACAGACACAGACCACCGTATGGATTGTTGACACATTTTGCAACAACTCTGAAAGGCATTTTTAAGCATTGAATTTGTTCCAAATCATCGCTTCATATTATCATATCAAAACCCTTCACTCTCGACTTCCTCAGAGCATCAATAGCGATCATTTTGGTACATTCTCAGCCGTCGGCAGTGAAACTTCCATTCTCTTTTTGTTAACAGGTCACTCGCCAACATGATTAGAGTTTTAGGATGTGCTGTTTAAAATGTGTTTTTTAAACAATGAACAACAAACAAAATGGAGTGTATGTTGAGATAATGGAGCGACTAAGTGCATTACAGAGAAGCGGGAGAAATGATGGCAAGGAACTGGAGTTAGTTTGTACAGTCAGACGGGGGACAATCAAGGCATCATTTATCTCCACCTTCATCTCCCAAGTTATTAATCCCTTAAGGCATTGGTTCCACAGATAGAGATCACAATGACACAAGAGTCTGGTAAAAGGAAATTAGAAAAGATACAGTGAGAAAGTTCAGTAAATAGATCTGACCCACTGGTGGCAGATCACTGCTCAATGAAAAAACGATAACTCCAGTTCTGCTGAATTCAAAGTAAAGCTTTCTGTTAAGCTTCAACCATGATTATTACTTAAATTAATTAATTTATTTATCTTATTTTAAAAAGCTCTATTATATTATTTCCAGCAATTAATTTAAAATATATATATATATACAACATATGAATTGAGAATGAAATGGTAATGTTACTATTATATATTTGATCATATAATTGATATTGCTCAAGTCTCTATTAAGAAATAAAGGATTCACTTCAAACTGACTCTGACTAATCAGGGACTTCACTATATTGATTCATGATGCACGTTTATTGTTAAATTAGAACCTGTAATTGTGCGTTTCCCTCTGCACTTTTCTCTGCTGTGTCTTCTCAGTCTCTGCCTCTGGCGTTTCTCAACGGATGCCGTGCATCATTACAGACCCAACTAAGCGATGATGAAATTCATTGGCAACTATTTTTAGAATCGGTTTTAATTGATTAGCTGTTGCAGCCCTATATTCCATATATATATATATATATATATATATATATATATATATATATATATATATCATGGCAAGAAGTGGTGACACCCGTTATTAAAAACCTATGGAAATAATACTTTTTTGCATAATTTACAAAAGGTTTTTTTCTCATAGTGGAGCATTGTAGCAGCTACAAAGTTGCTTTAGGAACAGAGCTACAAGAGAGAGAACATTGGAGTTACATTCAACAGGAGGCCAGAAACACAACTTAGTGTTGCCAACAACTTAATTAAGTGATAACATGTCATTGCTTTGTATCCAGGTTGTTGCAAAGTCCATTTATCAAGCAAGAATATGAAATATTTTCTCCTTCCAGTTTCTTATTTGCTGCTTTTCTCTGTTTTCTATCATCATAAATTGAACTTTGTGTTTTGTATTGTCAACTTGGGTTCTGGAAAATTGTAGTGGCCATTTTCTGACATGACATTGACTAATTGTTGAATTGATAAATGTAAATAAAACCAATTACAGATTAATTTCTAATGAAAATAAGAGTTGCTTTAAAAGGTTTGAGTGAACCGTATGAGACTTTTGTTGACAAAATATATAATAAACATTTCTTTACAAATCCATAGATTAATTGTTTTGACTGTATTATTGAGTTTTCATAAAGTTTCAGTTGAGGTTCTAACTTTTGCCAAAATACATATTCTCAGGTTATGTAAAAGTATCATTTCTACTCAGATATATTGAATTTTTTCTCCATCCCCATATTGTCTAACTTTTATTTTTGTCAACTACAACTTAGCTGTCAAACACGGTGAGTTATCTCAGCATTGCAAACTGCAATTAATACTTTTGGCAAAAACCCAACCGCACAATGCATTTTGTACAAGCTCAGTCTGCAAAACAATAAACCATTAACATGCATGATTGTGATGTATTATACTGAAAATAAAAAAGCGCCATACTTCATATGCTTGGGGCACTGAATCGATTGGGAGTTGCAACATCAGTTGGAGTGCTTGTGTGTGTGTGTGTGTGTGTGTGTGTGTGTGTGTGTGTGTGTGTGTGAGAGAGTGAGAGAGAGAGAGAGAGAGATAGAGAGATAGAGGAAGAGAGGAGAATGATTCATTGGGGAAAGGGCTAGGGGGAGGTTTAGGAATGATGATGAAAATCGATAAAGAATAATAAATGAGAAACAACTGGGCAGATTATAGAGGTTATTAGGATGTGGAAAAAGACTGTCTTCGTCCTTTCAATTCACACAAGAGAGTACAGTGGGAGACAGAAGCATGGAAAACACCTAAATGTGGTAACGCTGGATTGCATTTGCTGTGGCTGTTCGCTGCCTCTTTTTTTGTACAATAGAGGGTGGCTGTAGCCTCAAGGTTAGCGAAGCACGATTGTGAGCAGAAGGTCAACAGATTGAACTTCTCTGGGTGCAGGAAGGGAGCGAATAATCTCTTGCCCCCAACTACTAATTAGGTGCCCTTGAGCAAGGTCTTAAACCCCCAACTGCTCCAATGCATCTACTCAGGGGTGCACCGTATGGAGCATCTCCCAGGTGTAAGAGTGTGATGTGTGAAAAGCAGCGCTCTTCTGGGTAAATCCATTTTTAAGAAAAGAACAGCAGCACCACAATGCTAGCTGAAACACAATGAGTTATTGTTTGTTGAATACATACAGCACTGGTTAGTAGAAATGCAATCATAGGCACAAACAATGCTAGGAAATTAAAAAGCAAGCTCTGCTTTTGTCTTCCTTTATCTTTAAGAAAACATACAGAAGCTGTCTGCAGATTAATTCAAACCTTAATGTATTGATTAGTATATGCCTGTGGAAGAATACTGACAAATAAATAGACAGCTTGTGCCTTTCAAGGAAATCCTCATGCTTTAACAAAACCAAACTCACAGTTGTTTAACAGCAGGTGAATTCAGAGATAGCTAAAAAAAAATGAAAATTAATCTTCTTTCAACAGCCTTGAGAGGACGTTTGGACGGGGATACACCAGTGTTTAGAGTCTGGAATAACAATCATTGTGTTTACCGAACTGCAAGTGGGACACAAATGTGATGTTGCACATATGGTTTTGTCTTAAAAACTTTTGTTAACCCTATTACTCACATTAGTCACAACGAATGGAATACTTTTTTGATAAGGTTAATATGATTAAGGCCCCATTTTATTTCCTAAACCAGTCAACAGAAAACCCAAATCCACATTTGTAGGTGTGTTTCAAACCATATGAAGAGATAAGAGAGAACTTAGTGAATTGTTTGATTAGGATTTTAAGGGTTTCTTGCTGTCAATCCTTAAACCTTAAAAATGAATAGATTTTGTGCTTCTTCAGGGCAGTGAACAAGCTGTAAACACACAATTGACATGCTATCCCCCTAAAAGTTGATTTGGCAGACAGTGGCTTTCCAAAACATCCAGCACATAAAGAGCAACATTAGCCTTCATTTGCAATTATGTTTTTGAGTCCTCTATTTTTATCTCTGTTTGCTCTCCACCAACTCACTCGATTTGAAGTGTGAGATTTTGAAGGGCTTTAATGTTGAAATGCTACATCACAATGTCCTGGTTCTGTCTGAGTGAAACCTTGAGGTGGTCTGCTATTAACCTGTCGTGAAATTATGTTGTAACTATGCACCATTTCGTCTAAAATCTAATCTGAAATCAGACAAATTGTCTCATGAATGTGATTTGAAGTTAGCTCATGAATGAGATTTGGAAGGGCTTTCATTTTGAAATGCTACATCACAATGTCCTGGTTCTCAGAGTTCAAACTCAAAACTCTGATCATAAAAGGTGTCTCTGTGGTGACGGTTTATGTATAAAAAATAAATCAAACCAAGAACTGTCTATATTCTATATTCTTTAATAGTTAAAGACATTTTTGCTCACAGCAAAGACTCTCCTTTCTTTGCCGTGAGCCGGGCAGGTAGCATACTGCAGCTCGAAATGGCTGATGAGAATGAACAAAAATAGTAAAGTAAAAGCAAAATAATGAGCTGAAAGAAGACGCTCCATAAAGCTGAGAGGAGCTGCAGACTCTGTTGTTTTGTCACCGCAAACAACACCTTTCCCTTTACATGGAGCTATCAGGCCTGTTGTTAATAACAAAATATTGATTATTGCAGCTTTAACGTGTTTTATGTTGTCAAACCTTAATCAAATTCACACTAATGTAAAGAGACTAAATAACGTGTGCAAAATAAAACAATCTTGAATCAATATTAGAGAGTGAAACGGGCACTCGCCCAGGCCAAGGCCAGGCAGAACTCATATCATTTAACAGCACTCATCTAATAAAGCACTATTACAGCAGCAATAGGAACAGTGTGGCTGGACGCCCACCAGCATTGCATATGACTCAGATGATCAGCTTAGTTTTTTATTGTTGCATATTGTATTACCCGGACACGAGGCCATGCATTTCAAGGGCCGTGGCTTTATCATAAAAGAATGACCAAGTGCTTTGATGAAATTGAAGAGGCCGTGCACAGCTGGCTGCGGTGGATGAGGTGGATGGAGTGGTGAGGGTGCGGGGACGTGGGGGGTGAAGTGGCAGGGCTGAAGCAGGGAGACTCCGAGCTGAGAGCACACCTCCGAGAGCTCCATCTGTTCCCTTCGTCAAATCCTGATGGACAGGAATTCCTGTGCCAGGACCTTGCTGGCTGCCCCTCCTGGCAAATGCGCACAATGCTCACACGTGTACGCCATACACAGTGACACAAGCACAAACAAACATACACACAGATGTACAGTACACGCACACACACATACACACACACATAAACACTCTACAGCTGTAATTGAAAACTCAGGATGGGGCTTGTCAGAGAATGTAAGAACTCATTTTTCCTCCCACTCCCCCTCTTGTCCTTGACCTCATGACCTCAGGGCCAGAGGTACTACAGGGACTCTGCACTGGAGGAAATGTTCAGCCTTTCAACAGATAAGGGAATAACCATCTGCTTGTGATGTAGCTGTACCATGGTGCCCGATGCTAATTCACCCACATTAGCAAGGTTGAGACTGTTCAAAGATGACACGCAAACCTCTGTTTGTCATCTCTTATGGAGGGAACAGCGCTTCAGTCTCATCTTTCGTGGCTAAGAGGATTTGTCTCAGCGAGGTGTTTCTGCTGTGAGTTTTTTAAATCACTGTTGACAACAGAGTTTCTCCCAGGATTAGATCTCCAGTTTCATTACGATGGCCCTGATAGCATCTCCCTTGCAGAATTGAAAGAAGGTGGCTTATTATTTTACACTAAAAATGTTTCCCTCCTCGCCAGACTGAAATTAATTTCGAGTTAAAAGAGACTTGTGTTGCCTCGATTGTAGGACAGAGCCACATATTCCCCTTTGAAGCGATTAAATGCTCCTTTTGAACTTGCTTGTCAATCAGTATAACTTTATTGTAGATTTGATCTCTTGTATTTCAAAAGTGCCCGCTGTGTGGGTGGACACCTTTTGTGTTCATAGCTGCATGTGTGAAATATGAAGACACGGTATCGGCTGCTCGACATTCAGCAGTTCAGCATTGTACCGTTAATTTAGGAGCTATGAAGACAGTGGAGCTTTAGATATTCTCCCGCTTTGTGTTGGCTCACACGTCTAATCTGTTGTTGTTTGGAAAAATCAGACTGAATGTTGAATACAGCAAGTGTGTGAGCACAAGCGGGTACCACAGTGTGGGGAGAATTGACAAAGGAAAGGATTGAGACCGCTGACAGCATCATGAATCTCGCATCACTTGCAACTGCAAATCTGCCCCGTCACAAGGTCCAATTCACAAAAGATATTGCGATAAATGTTGCCTTTGCGCTCCGAGCAGAGTAGGCAGAACAATAACAGAGAAAAAAGGATCGAGAGCTACTGGTCCTGACTGATGAGGTGCAGAGGCAGTCTTTAAAATGTTCAGGTAAGGAATGTAAACGTGACGGAGAGAAACTGTATTTTTGATCTCATATGTCATGGTCACTGGAAAGTCTGGGCGTGACACCCCTTATGAATGTGCTTCAGTTACCATCAACTCTCTGAAGATGATAATTATTTCACTATAAGTGCGTTTCGCTATTAGCGCTGATCTTTGTGATTTAAAAAAAAAATGTGGCTCATTTTTATAGAAAGGAAACAACTTTACACCAAATGTATGCATATTATCTAATTTAATCTTTCACCCTTTGCCGGTGCTTTTGAGAACCACACTACGCACACACACTTATTTTTTGTCTTATTTCTGCAGTATAAGCGTCTGAAAAAGCTGCATAATCCGTTTGTTGAATTCATGAATGTCTGTCTTAAAGCTTTAATATGGAGATTGTTTTCATATGATGATGGCAATTTTCAAAACATTCTGATGGCTAAAGTTTTTGTTTGTAGAGAAAATTGAAAATGTCTCTCCTGATAAATCTGGCGAGAGGGTAACATGTTTTAATCCTACACATTGTGGCTTTAATGTGCCGCATGCACATGTGTTTCTATGTGTGTGTGTGCATACAGCATGTCAAGTTGTACAAATGATGTTCGTGCAATCTCGAGCTGAAGTGATTATTATGTTAATTAATTCATCTATTGACAAATACATTTCTGCTGATTGTTAAGTTCCACTTCCAAGTTAAAATGACAAGCATTGTCTAAGTAGGTTATCAGCTGTAAAGATTTACTGCTTTTGACGGCGCCACCTTTGGCTTTAGGAAATTGTGACTGGCATTTTTTTTTACATTTTATAGACTAAATATAAGAATGAATTAATCATGCAAATAATTGTTGCCCCCTAATTCAATCCTTTACACAGAATGTATAACATGATCCAGGAAACCATTAATCGCCAACATTCTCATGTGGCATATTTTTGTAAAGAAACATGCATGGCAGAGTGCTGCTATGTTAAGCCTGCAGAAGGCAGCTGATAAGTCTTCCTGTATGTTGAGATTGAAGGCCGAGGCACAAAAAGTGATGTGAAAGTAGATTTTTGTGAAAATACTTTAATATCATGAAATCCTCATCATCCTGCGCTACTTTAGAGTAGAGTAGTTTTTGAACTGAATTCATTTTTTTTTTTTTAAGTTTGAACATAGTGCAGTTTCATCAAACGCAAGTCAATTGTAATCGACATTACCTGGCTGGTGGAGGGGCACAGGTGTTTTTGTGCATGTAAATCAGTAAAATATGGCTAACAGTACAATTGAAAGACTGAGAAAGTGAGATGGAGAAAAAAAATCCCCAGGCCATCAGTGTAACCTCTCAGTCTAACACACGCACATGCTCTGTATAATAGGCTACTGGGTGAAAAGGTCTATAGTGCAACTGTCTGAGGAAATCAGGGGCTGTCAAGAATTAATAAAGGCGGCGGTCCTCCCCTTTAACCATTTTGTAATTCACCGATTCAAATCTCATTTGTGGGCTGTAAAAGCAGGGATATCCTGTCATAACACAAGTGTGACAGGGAACTGCCTGCCTCAGTTGGACCAACTCATGCTTGATAGTGCATTATCATTAGCGGGGAGCCGCAGATTAATATTTCATTAGGACTGTGGCTTTGCAGGGGCTTCCAGGCATACCAAGTGATATGTTATTCCCTGCTTCACACCGATTACTCTCTCACAGGCAGGGCTTGGATACAAGAGCTCTTATTATGATGGACAGAGCAGTGGAGCAAGGTGTTCAGGGGGAAAAAAGAGATATCCCTATTTAACGGTGAGTAGGCATGGCCGGCCAAACTGGTGTATCATCACTTTTCAGGGCATGGCCATAACAAACCATTATTGGGCTGCTGTGGGTGGCGGGGAGGAGCGCCATTCTTAACAGGAGTGCTTGTCACAGACTGCAGGGACGGCTAACTCCCTTTGGATTCAAATCTGTAGCAAAACAACAGCATGGAGAGACTATTTAAGACAAAATATGGGTTGAGTGCAAACGTTAAGAAAATAATAAGAATACTCAAAAGCTTTAGTAAGTTGTAAGATACAGCAGGTCTCACTTATAACATCACTTATCCAACTACTTCAGCTATATCGAAGACTGTTTATACAACACAAGGTCGCTCAACTAATGCTATTAGACATCAGAGTTTTATGGGTATGTCCACAATAACAACGAAATGGGAAACCACTTGTGAAAAACATTCCTCCATATCGCTACTAGTGGTAGAAAACTCTACAGGGTGCCTTAAACCTGCCTTGCATGGCTTAAAGATCTGTCTATGATACTGTAGCAATAAGCTTTTTGGTTTATCGTGTTTTCATCTTCAACAATTTAAATAGTTTGTCAGGACTGTTTGCAGTTATTATCTTCAATCTAACAATGAATAGTTTACTGTGACAGGGGAGAACGACTTTTGCAAAAATAAGAAGGGAAAGTCAACCTGGTTAAATATCAAGCTGCATAATAGTGGTTTTAATATTTTAGATGCATATTTACAGATGCTTTTTTCTACTCTGCCTACTCATTATTAGCTATTACATTCCTTGACATATGGTTTGACATTGTAAAACTGAAAACCCACCTTGCATTAATCTCCTTGCATGGCATTTCAGTGATAGTTTGACAGCCGCATACACAGGCTACAAGAGGAATAACTTTCCTTGAGCTTGTGGATTGCTTGTGCTGTATGTTAGGCGGAATCAGATTTGATCAAGAAAACTGTTTGATAAAACTTGAGCAAAACCTCCCACCCGCAAAGTGCCAGTATTATTTTTGACATTCTCTAGAAACTGGGGTTCTTCAAAGACGGCATGTTTAAACCTAGAACTGTTTGAAATATCAAAGTGGTTGTATGGCAACTTTATAAATGTCACCGTGGGGGATCTTCCTCTCTTTTGATGCTCATTTCACGAGGAACTGTAATGACAGGTCTGAAGGTGTTTCAGGAAACCTATCAATGCAGAGGCGCTGCTCTTATGTCATTCCTGTTTGAATACTCACTTTGAGGATGTGAACATGAATCGTTTTTTCATCCCCTAAACCTGCTCATTTCTCATCTTTTGAATGATGTAAATTCACGACTTACAGAGTAATTGCAATTGTCATTTTCCTGGATTCCCAAAGCCCCTATCAGAGGTGTCTATTACAGTCTAAAAGCATTATGCACATAAACCTGGAAGATTTCATTCACATCTCAAGGAAAAACTGGCTTGTAACTGGCATTATAAAGCAGATATTAGTCTAAAGAAAGTCAATGAGGAATCTTTTTATTTCTACAAGTACTGCTGCATGGTCCAAGGCTGCTACTGACAGACTAATAATAGTTATATACAAGCCAATAGGCTGAACAGCAGGGTTTTTATGTAGAAATGTGAGCTACACTTAATGGCTGCATTGACCCAACAGGGTGTAAGCATGCAAAAGGCAATCATCCCTGAGTAATGCCTCCATTTTATAATTTGGGGCTGAGACAACATGATTGTTACTCTATTTGTTTATCCCGCTCTCAGAACACTTTTGGTCTGTTTGTACACAGGCTCGCTCTCATTTATCAGTGTCTCCTCCACCATTTCTATTCTACACAGCGCTGATCCAATCCAGCTCATAGAATCTCTAATAAGCTTTAATTAAGTTGATCAAACTCTCCCTCCTCCCTTTCCTGGCATCCGTTTGGGACGAGGGTGGCTGCAGATAAAAATATGGTGCTGATTGCTATGCACACAATGTGCTCAATGACTTCATGACCAGCTAATCAGCCCATCAATAGTGTTAATGAGCAGTTGCTGTGGTAATTCACACTCACCGACCACTTTATTAGGTACACCTGTTCAACTGCTAACACAAATATATAATCCGTGGCAGCAACTCAAGGCATTTAGGCATGTAGACATGGGGAAGACGATCTGCAGAACTCCAAACCAAGTTGTAAATCAGAATTGGGAAGA
This sequence comes from Leptoclinus maculatus, assembly GCA_032191485.1. NCBI lineage: Eukaryota > Metazoa > Chordata > Actinopteri > Perciformes > Stichaeidae > Leptoclinus > Leptoclinus maculatus. The sequence continues at coordinate 5,619,945 of JAVDOI010000008.1, read as the reverse complement.
AAGGTGATGTAAGGGACTATAAACGTAGCATGGTACTTGGTGCCAGACAAGCTGGTTTGAGTATTTGAGAAACTGCTGATCTATTGGGATTTTCTTGCACAATTGTCTCTAGGGTTTACAGAGGATGGTCCGAAAACGTGGAAACATCCAGCAAACGACTGATGGCAGAGGTCAGAAGAGAATGACCAGACTGATTTGAGCTAATAGAAAGGCAGCAGTAACTCAGACAACCGAGGTATGCAGAAGAGCATCTCCAAACGCACAAACCCTCAAACCTTGAAGCAGATGGGTTATAGCAGTAGAAGACCTCAGTGGGGGCCACTCATGTCAGCTAAGAACAGGAAATTGAGGCTACAATAGGAACGGGCTCTCCAAAATCGGAGGAAAAAAAAAATTGCCTGGTGTAATGATCCTCGATTTCTGCTGCGACATTTGGATGGTAGGGTCAGAATTTGGCAAAAGAATGTGTGTAATGGTGTGGCGGATATTTTCTTGGCACACTCTGGGCCCCTTAGTGTCAATTAAGCAATGCTTAAATGTCACGGCCCACCTAGAATATTGTTGTTGACCTTGTCCATCCTCTAGCCAGTCTACCCATCTTCGAAACAGGGGGTACTAGCCTGGCTCTGTCCAAGGTAACAAAATATGCCTTGCAGCACCTCTAAAGCTCTTTGATTAAGAAGTCATTCAGGCACATACAGCAGAAATTGGCAATTTTTTTTGCTTTTAGACAATCTTTACAAGGATTAAATAAACATGGCTGGTAGGCAAATGTTGTTACCTTTGGACCAAGCTAGGCTAGCTGTTCCCCACTGTTTCCTTACTTTATGCACAGCTAAGCTAACAGGCTGCTGCTCCAGCTACATATTTACCGTACAGACATGAGAGTGGTATCAATTTCTTCATTTATTGACAAATATTGGTTTCAGTAAAGCTTGCAGTGTCTTCCTTCTTATCTTGGACTTTGATGGAATGTCAGCATCAACAGCACTCAGAGATACAGTGTCACCAATGTGCCTCACGATCAGATCAGTTATTTGAGTGGGAAGGGGTAGTTCACATGTGCTGTTGTCCACAGTGCACCTGGGAATGACCGAATGCACTCACGTTATTGCTCTCCATTTGGTACCACTGGCCTTTCTGTCCATTATTGTTCACGAGTACAACTACTGATTTCATATCTGGTACACCGACAGCTGTGCGCACGCACGTGCATCCACAGTACACACTCCCCTTGGAGTCTTCTCTTGTATGCATCATTAACCCTGTCATTAACAAATGACTCCTGCAGCCAACATCTCAAGTAATGCCACCTATTATTGATCATCAGAATCGGTCACGACAGACAACGACCGTTGAATCATTGTAATGTCATGGCATTTGCTCCAGTACGCAGTGCATGGTCAATGCCAGTCTGACCTGTTTTGGACTTTGTGTGCAATGCTGTATACGTTGGAGAAAGAGCAAAATACTTCAGTCAACAGGTCAGAGCTGCTAGCTGAGTGCAGAGCTGTGGTGTTGCCTTGGCCGGTCTATTGTGTCTTCCCCTCAGTTTGACATTCAGCATGGATTCCCCCATGTTACAGACCCTTTGACCCCTTCACATCCATCTCCCAGACTGCTGGTGACTCATTCTGACCTGAGTTGTGGGCTCAGCAGAGCTCCAAAAGAAGATCTGGGAAGCATCCTCCTCCAACAACATCAATCATTTATTTTGCAGTTGGGCACATCCATGCGTAGGGTCTTCCTAAATTTATATTATGTATGTATGCAGTTCCGTTCTTACATTACAACAGCACAAAAAAAAGGCTACACACATTTTGTTAGTCGACTCTGATTTGTTTTGCTAGCTCTGTACTTGATTTTCTCTCTGCATAACTTTTCTTTACGTATCAATTTTTCCGAATGAAATGTGTCAATCACAGATGAACTTTACAATGCACCTTCAACCTGTCTCCACATTACAGTATCTCTAGTACATGTTGGAAAAAAAGTCAAAGGGCATTGAACAAGATTTTTCATGTCCCCTCCCCCCGCCCCAGCTCAATGGTTAGGTTGTACCTATTGTCATATTAATTGCCTTTTTCATACATCGGTCTTATAGAACAGACAGGGAAGGTGAATTGTGGTAGGTTTCTCAAGCTACTTTTTCATAAGTTAACACCAGCACTCTCTACTTATTATCCTGAAAACAGTCAAATTCCCAGGACGCTTTTGTAACACTTTCTGTGTTACTCTCTGCATGGTTGATGTTATGGCTTCAAGAGGGTTCTCTGAAGTCCCAAGCTCCTCTGAGCTGATGCAGCGTAGAGTTGGAACCATCAGGAAACAAAGGACTGAGGGAGCATAAGCTCCCATTTTCCAGAGCAAGTTAAAAGCAGCACAGCTCCTTCTAATGCTCAGAGGCCTATTTTAGATACAGGGAGCTTTTAATGTCTAATGCACACTGCTGGGCTCAATGACAATGTCGATGGTGAAAGAGGGACTTCAAAAAAACAACAAACATGGAATGTACCACACTTTTAGCAAGAGGGATGTGCTGTCGAATGAATGAGGTGCAAATGAAGTAATTTGAGTGAAAGTACCCCAAACAAATGACATATTTCAGTTGCTCCTTGAAACATTGTTGAAATGTTTATATTCTTATTTGACAAATTGGGTTGATGTGCAAGGAAAACATCAATTTTCTATACCTGCCTATCCTGTTAAGGGCGGCTGGTTGCTGGAGCTTCTTTCAGCATGCACTGAGTATGAGTGTGTGTGTGTGTGTGCATAAGGGAGAAGCATTGTAAAGTGCTTTGTTCTGCTCTCGGGTTAAAAGCACTATAGAAGTGCTGTGGGAAACATTTTCAAAGATCTTGCACCCATAGGGAGATTCATTATGTATTTTTGTGCATTGCATGCCTTTATTAGATGGGGTTAATGGGGCGATAGGAGGAAACTATGGAAAGCCAAAATGTTAATAATTGAATAAAAGTCACAATGAAATAAATAATCATACAAATAAAGTGGCTAAAATATATAAATAAACCAATTATTTGTGAAAAAAAATAAACATCATTAAAACACAACTTATTCATCATACATTCATATATTGTGTACATTTAATTTCAAAATGCTCTTTTTCAAAAGTCTGTTTTTACTTCATTATGGTATCTTTCACAATAACACATCTCCTGACAAATTTCATTGCATAATGCTAATTTTAATTTTGACAAATTGTATGTCATAATGTCACTTTTCAGGGCAGCGGTGTCATCAAGGCCCTTTCGGTGATTATTGTACATGGATGATCATGTACCGTCTGCCAACTACAGGCTGCTGCCGTAAATAAACACTTAAACTTCTGTATTTTTTAAGCCTTAGCTTAACAAGGCTGCTCATACTACCTAGCATAGGCTGGCTCTGCGCTATATTTACTCTGAGTACCACAGAGAAAAGTCTGTCTGTCTTTCTGATCTCCACGGAGTTGCCTGTCTTTGTCTAAGGAACACCTGTAGAATCAAAACACTGTCGAGGGAACTCTGAATTGAGCAGCTGCTGCCGCTAACACTTGCCCCTCACTAATTCAACACCACTACCATGAAAAGTGACGACAAGAAGGATTAAATAACATTTTATAATAATTACATATTTCAGAAAGTATTGTCTCCTTTATATGTTTGCCACCATTTTCTCATGTTAAAGTTGATTTATTTATTTGTTCGTTCGTTAATAGAAGCTGATAGTAATATTTAATCCCTGCTTTAGTGCAGTCATCGTGACTATAACATTGTCCATTCAAGACCACTGATTTGTACTTCATGTCAGTTTTCAAATATGTTTATTAATATGTGACTGCTTTAATAGTATTAATTGGAAAAGCATTTAAAGTGTAGCGTGTCGACATAGCCTACGTGATAGTGCTGTTCAACAGTGGATTCTCATGTATCCTAAAGCAAAAGGGGGAAAAAGAAGAAAATAAAGATTTTTGTCTCCAAAAAGAGACCGAAAAACATTACTTCTTGATGAGCAGAGACGAAAAAAAAGATGTGTCCTCTCTGGTGGAAATTTACACTGAAATGCACCCCACGGGGCCTGAGTAAATCTCCCCAGGCTCTGGAGAGAGCACTCTCTCAAGGAATCAACCTAAAATCAACAGCATGTCCGAGTCTTTTTTGATCCCTTTGCAAAAGATCAAAGGGCTTTTCATTAGGTCTCTTACAATAAAGATAAAGTCACCAGTGTTTTAGCCTTAATATCTAATTCCCCTTGTTCCACTTCATCCTCACTATACCATCTTTAACTAATGGCTTCAACAATGGATTGCAGGATGTAAGCACATTATTCACCTGGCAAAGCTGGAGTAAAAGAGCAGGGTGATTATGTGCTTATTTACTTTCGCCGTACATCAGGCCTGTGTTCTGTTCCTCCTGAATCATTTTCATTTCAGGGTAATTAGAAGACAGATTACAAGGTCCAGCCCTCTGTTGTACCCTGCAAAGAAAGTAAAACCTTATACCAGCACTATCATTTTATCAGCACCATTTTCAAGTTTCTGAAGTTTCATATTTGTCTTCTCTTTTCACAGTGAGAGCAATTCTTTCAAACTCCAATCATGATGTAGTCTACAGTTGTTTTGTCTGCTATTTTTCTTTATCCTCAAAAGTGATGATGAGAGATCATGTAAGGCTCGATAATACACCCTCACCCGATCTCAATTGCTGTAGCTTCCACACTACAGCTTCATAGTGTTGAGCGAGCCATGTGATAACAATCATCTGTACTGATTTCTGATGACAGGGCAGGGGTATGGGGGTCTGGCAGAGCTCATCTGATGAATGAGTGGAAAGGGAGGCACAACGGCAAACAGGGAATCCATCTGGCCAGGAGAGGGCTCTGGATGTTAGGAAACTAACAAGGACCCTGCATAGTGGGAAATGCCAGGCTTTAGAAAGCTGGTTAGGTAGATCTGCCATCGTCCTCGTCCTCCTCTCTACTGTTTTCTTTGTCTTCTGTTTTTTCCACGTCTTCTATTTTCCTCCATTATCCACTTCTTCTTCTTCTTCTTCCACCCTCATCGTCCTCCCCATCCTGCGCACCAGGACACCATTAACACCCTGGACTAGTCTCTGACTGCTGTTGAATATTTCAATATAGCTCTGCTTATCTGGCAGCCCCTATGACCTGCCTGGATGAGCGAGGGAGAGGCAGAGATTCGCATGGCGAGCTGTGGAATGGATACTATACACAGTCATATATAAGTGAAGAACTTGCCTCAAGGTGAGCAAGCACATGAATACCAGATCTCCCTGCACTCTCATTTGTGTGGACAGGCACTGAATTCCATAACAGATACGGAATTCCCGGCATTCAGTTGGGATTTCTTTTTCTGGATTCTGTTCAAATAGCTCAGGCAAAAAATGAAATAAATAAAAAAACTCTGCTTTTCTTTTGGAAATACAAGTCAAATAGCCACGGGAATAAAGGTTTGTAAATGTAAAAATGTAAAAATGTTAATTTTTTGGTGAATGTTGTTGCAAGAAAGTGAAGTATCGAACTAAAATATTTCACAGTCCAGGTCCGTCCCGTTCATGGTGCTCTGTTCAGCACAAATCATTTCACCCCTGGTTAATGAAGCAAGCCTCTTGAGATGGAGGCTTGGGGGTCACTTCACTGAGGGAATGAATAAAACTATGAGCAAAATACTGTGGAGGAATCTCCCGTAAATATACACAAAAGCAGTCACACTGTAGGGCTGCACAATTCGTTTCATGATCCTTTCATACCGATTGTTTTCTCTGTCAGCAAATAGCAAAAAAATGGCCATCCCAAGTTCCCAAAGCCCACACTGATATCTTAGAATGTCTTCTACAATCCAAAACCCAAAGAGTTTTTCTCAGATGACAAAGAAAACCCCCAAAATATTCAAATTTGAGAAACTGGAACATGCCAATTTTTGCTTAAAAGATTAATTGATTACCAGAATAATTTCAGCTCTAAAGCAGCTACAATGTAACAATTAGCATTTAACTCAAATAGCCTGATCACTTGATATTCATATGGTTTGCAAATTGCAGCTATTTTGTCAGATGCAGCAAAGATTCCAGACTGCACTGAACCGCACATACCATCAAACAAGATTGCCTACTTGTCAATATCTATTACCATTAGAGTGGTAATTTTAAACATGTAGTCCCTGCATCTTAAGCACATAGCCTTGTCTGTCCTTGAGTGGAGACTGACATCTTTCCAGAATGCACAATGAGATTGGGGAATATATTGACCATCTAATCCTGTGAAAAAAAAACAACAACTCCTTATTGTGAGTGCATTTGACTGGGTGGTTAGTGATCTACTTCTGGGTTTGTGTGTTGCTGTCAACAACAAACAGTGTGGTCTCACCACAGACTAGCAAACTGACCGTTGGGGGTCTGGGCGGTGGACCACAGTGAGTAGGAGGAAGGGTCTGGACCTCAGATCTACAATGGCAACCACACATTAGGGGGACACTGCTAGGGGAAAGATTTGACTCCAACCAATGGAGAGGAGTTAAAGGATCATGCGATAGCAGCGTGGGGGGAACAGAGAGGGTAGAGGACACCATGCTGCCTCTAATTGGTTTCTCTTTCTGGAACATCCATTGCTCCCTTTCTCTTGGAGAGCTGCTGTGCTCGGAAATCCACAACTGAGAGCCCAGCAAAGCCTATTGGATTTAACGGGAATCTGTATCTTAAAGGGGTGCTGGGCTGCAGGAGGGGGGGGCCACCACAATCAATAATTCATAAGACCTCTTCTTATTAGGGCATCTTCTGACTGGGCTACTGGTTCTTATGCCCGGCTCTGTGTCGGATGAGAAGCTTCTTGCAAGGCAAAGCTGCACAGGAACTGCCAGCTCTATGTTGTTGCTAGCTGCCTACTCTACAATTCCCATCCTGCACTCTCACCCATTCAGAGTAGATCCCTTTGTTGCTCATGATTTCTCAAACCTTTCAAATATGAATTCAGCCTCCAGCCCTCTTAGCATAACAACGAGGACGCTATAGGGCACTTGATATGTAAAAAGGTATTTGCATAGACAAGAACAGGCAGATATGAAACTGTATTGTTTGTTCAAAGAAAAAAATACATGTTTTTAAAAAAAAGTACAGACTAATGTGGGGAACAAATATTGTTTTATAATGATGCAGTTGTAAGAGTTTTCTGTCAGACAAGCACTTGACAAGACCAATAATGAATGCAAAGCACATAAGGGTAGATGCCTGAGTTTGAGTACTGCATCTTTTTACGGGTGAATTGATTTGTTTGTTTTGCTTCTTTCAAATGGAACTCATGACGTTTATTTTTAATTTTTTTATGCTTGGCATTCAAGTGTTCATGTTGTGAAAGTACATTTTTAAGTCATAGATTGTGGCGTTATTGAGCAAATATAACAGCATATACATATACGTGTTTTTCAGTCAGTGTTCGGGATTTTTGCTAATTGACTGAACCAGAATTGCAGAGCCGTCTGGACATGATGTATTAAAGCCATCCACTCGTCTCACAAGGATCCTAAAGAGAAGCCCTCTGTGCCTGTCTGCATACCGGTCCGAGGTGACTGGTAACTGCGGAGTCATGGGGAGCTGGTGGCCAGGTCTCCTCTCTAGGCCTCTCTCATTAGTCTGCAGCTGCAGCACATTAAGAGCAGACAAATTACTCATCTGCAATGTGGTGAGATCTAATCAAGACCACGCAGCTCCTCTGGATGCCTTTCTATCATCAGCTCCCCCCCAGGTTTCTCCTCACACCTTGTTTGGCTCATCATCCCAACCCCGTAAAACTTAACTAGATTTATTATCCTTAGTAGCATTTAGAGACATTACCTTGCAGTTACCGAACCTTCAACCCCAATGGGTTTAAATTATTTTTCTTTTTTCGTCTCACCGTTTTAATATTTGAAATATTGCGATCACCTTGCGGTGATGAATGCGTTTGCTGAATATATTCCGGTAAAGGTCCACAAGGGACGGTGCTGGAGGTGATATTTCCAGGCGCATTGAATTCCACATGTTCACTTAATGCTACTAAAAGTGACTGCTGTGCAGGTAGGAGCCATGATGCGAAACAGATAAACAGTGATTACACTCACCGTGATAAATGAAAGGGCAGCTCGCCAATGTGAGGAGTTTTACTCACCATAGATCACAATTTGTAAGTGCTGCTTGCTTGGGATGCCAGAGTGGAGTGGAAGCCTGCTCTTTTTTATTCAATCAATATGATTTTATGCAGTGGTATGCCACATTAAAAAGGTGGCTGCAAAGCAAAACATTCGGCCTCTGAGAATATATCAAACAATTTCAGTCCATACCACCTTAAAGTCCAGATTACAATTTTTTTTAACCCTTTTAGATCGCATTTCCGTGCAGATTGGGCACCTATATGACAATTTCTTCATATTTTTATACCAAAAATCGAATTATCTTTTCTTCCTGTACAACTAAATATGACGTAGGCTTACGAAAACTAGTACCAACCAATTTCAACCAATAATATGACGTCCATCCATCAATCAATTGATAGCGATAAGGGAGGTGTGTGTGGAGCCTCAGTCCTCTGTACCTCCGTATCGCGCTACATTCAAACCCAGCCCACTTTTTAGTGATACAGTCAAATGCAAAGGATTTGATTTAAATCCCTATCGGAACTTTACGATTTAATTTTAATTTTTTTTTTTCACTGGGGAATGTGCCACAGTAAAGAAGCAGTAAAGAAGAGGCTATAACCTCCGTTTTACTGGGACTTTAATGTTAATTCACAGTGCATGCATGAGATAGGAAGAGGAAAGTTGTTTTTGACCTGTGATAGGCGATCAAACATTTTAACCTCTTTATCTCCTTTCAGCAGATAAAACCACATGATTTATTTGACCCTGCTGTTTTTCACAGCATTATTTTAACTGTGCAATGACTAATAACACCAGTGACATGTTTTTAAGTCCTGTATTCCAGTACAGTTTTGAGATACTTAAGTTGAATACCTTTTTTTTTTATACGCCGTACGACAGCCGGAGTTACTAGTTACTTTGTAGATTAAGATCTTTGTTGCGTTATAAAATGAGGAACATTGTTATAGAATGAATTACCCAACAATTTTGTTGAAAGTAACTCCACCGGCTATAATTTTATGCGGCTTACATTTCACATAATGTACTGTATATATGAGTATTATTTTGAATGCAAGACCTCAGCTGGTAAAGCATGGAAGCATATCATACCAGTAGACAACATAGACCACAATGACGAAGACATAGAAACAGAATACATGTGCCAGTGGTCCTGCACATATTCCATAAATTACTCAAAGTTCTCAGTTAAGATATCTTGCTAACCAAGCTGCTCTTGACTTGAATAATGCATTTTTATGTGAAGCAGAAGAAGCACTGAACTGGGGTGACAAGGACTTGAATTCCTGCATTTTTCAGTGACTCCAGCTAATCTTGACTGACAAGATAGACAGTAACAAATAATGAAAGTTTGGTTGTACAAGATACGAAAAACAAAACGCAACCTTTCACTTAGAGCCACCTAACTTTTAGCGATATATGCAGTTTTGTTTGTTATTTTTTAACTACATTACACAAATGACAGCGTAGGGACTGGAGTATGAAATGCAACAAAGGTCCCAAGGTTGGAATCGAATGCGGGGCGTTGCGGTTATATGGCACGCACTGTTACCATTCAGCTACTAGGCCGATGATTCAACATTTTGGAAAATGCTTATTTGCTGAGAATTAGATAAGAAGATGGCTACCACTCTCATGTCTATATGGCAAATACGTAGCTTACCATAAAGACTGAAAGCTGAGGGAAAGTCTCTTCTGCTTCCCATAAACCCACAATTATATTTTTTTTCCAGTGGACAAAGCCAGGTTAGCTGTCTCGCCCTGTTTCCAGTGTTTGTGCTAAGCTAATCTAACAGGCTTCTGTCTGTAGCTTCATATTTAACAGAGAGACATGAGAGTGGTATCGATCTGTGAGCAAGAAAACAAATTACCTCATTTTCCAAAATGTCGAACTATTTCTTGAACAAACCAACACTTAAAATGATTAACCAGAAGTTAATAAAAGTTGAAAAGAAATCCCAACCCTCCTTTGATCCACTTAATAATCACATTTATTTCATTACTGTAAAGTGTTCCAGCTGAGTAATGAGAACCTCTGAAATGATTCAACCACTTGAGGTCAATGCCACATAAATACCTCATTTGTATCAATTTAGTGGGAGGGTTCAGGTATCACTGAGTTCGCACCTGTCTTATCTACTAGTGATCAGTGGAATGCAAAGTCGACGCCTTCGTGGTTCCACTTTACAATTTAATTTATTCTCTTTTTCATGCACCTTAAAGATCTGCATGAGAGGAAGAAGTAAGCGTTGAGTCCGATGATGATCAGAGACAAATCTCTCTCCAGTACTGTTTATGTTGCCTGGCCATAACCAGAGCCTTTCCCTCACAGAAAAGGAAAGCGGCTGTGAATCCTCTTTGATGTAGCCGACAGTTCTGAGTCAGTAATGAGGCAGATTTTGTCCTAATGGGAACACCACCTGTTTGAATTCAGCCGACGTAAGTCAGCTGTACCTCTAAATGCCTCTGTCTGAATTCAAAATATTTACTTGAGTAAGTATTAATACCTCACAAAGCTGAGGGGTAATCTGACAAATACGTCTCCTTTCTTTACTTGGGTGACAATTTGAAGTTTAAACGCTGGGTTTTAGGCTGACAGTTTAGTAAAACGTTAGAACAAGAACAAACTCAACACTTCAAAAACACTCTTTGTACTTTATCTTTTTGCTTCCAGGATTGTTTGTTTGTTTCTGACAACTATAATATCATTTGTTGTTTTATTTCAATAATTGTTTGAAGGGGGGGGGGGGGGGGGGGAGGCATGAAAGGCTTCTTTGTGAAGATATTCCAAAATAATCTCAAACAAGACAGCAACCATTAGACATTGTTTGCCATGGATATTAATCAGGCTTTTGTTTATTGAAACAACATTTTAATGTCTTATTCTCTTTGAAATAATGAACTGCAACAAGATGAAAACAAGTTAATTTCTTAATCCATTCCCCGTTTCGCATTGCCCTATTACCCTTGAGTATTAGCAAGTTTTTTTGTTCTTGTACTTACGAAAAAAACAACAAAACTGTTTTTGCTACTTTAAATTATCTCTGTGCTTTTTTTTTGTTGGTTTGTGTATTCGTGCATGTTTATCAGTGTGCTTATGATTATGCTCACTGGTCTAGTCAGATACTGATGTATGTCATGTAAGGTATGTAACACAGTGACTTGTGTATTGCTGCTTTCTCTGAATACAAACACTGGCCTAACAGTAAAAGTGACCAGCTGGATTTGTCTTTTTTTGGGTGGCTGGAGCACACTTTTTATAGCCTCCTCTCGCTCTATATTTTCCTTTCTGTACTGTGTATTAATGAGTTTTCTCGATAATAGCAATGTGTTTTTCAAAACTGCTTTTAGCCCTTCAACCCCCTCTAATATGTCCAGACCTTCATCACGCTAAAGGATAGAATCTGACAGATTGATTTCTTAAATTCATTTTTTTAACTAGACACAATGGGCATCGTGCAAGACCCATATGTACCAACAGATTAACTGTTAAAAGAGTCCTCGAACAGGTTTGATCAGATATCCAGGTGTGTCATAGTGAAGTCTGGTAATCTTGCTACTTTCTGACAACACAACTCCAAATTTTTTCATTTCCAAACTTGTAGTCTTCAACCTGAACTGGCGGTGCCTTGAGTGAGGTCACATCCGCTCTCGCATTGGCCCAATGTTTAGCAAGGACATGCAGGGAAAATATATGTCATTGCTTTAGTATTCATTTCACACATGTTATCATGCAGCTGCGGAACTATGCTGCATTCCTACAGTATCTCAGGTGACCTATAGGCAATTCATTGTTTATTTTTTTAAATGTGGCCTCTGCGTAGAGGGAGTTGTATCAGCACTTTGGGGGGCTTGGGGCTTTGCCAGACTGTTGAGCTGCAATGACATGATGGATGTAAAAAAATTGCCATTGACTGCTCTCCACCAAAATGGGACAATGTCCCTTCATAAAAGACTACATGGCATTATCAGTTAAATTGTATTTGTGGGTACAGTATATGCCTGTCCATTCACCTTTCATTAACCTCCCATCATTGTTGTATGACAAAGGTTTTCAGTGACATAAACAAAGCTGAAGTGACATCCTGGCGGTATAAGGGTGTTCTGCTGAGATGAAAGTGGACTGCTCATACTCACTTATTGCGTTGTCAGAAAGAGGTTTGTTTTTCTTCCTTTTTCATGTCAGTGCCTTTGGTTTCCTGCGTGCTTCATCTCTGCATTGTCACCTGGTTGTTGGGGGGGGGGGGGGGGGGTTTAGCTGGTATATATAGCTCCACTTTCTGCAGCTGTGTGTATTGTTAGTCAGTGTTGCTGTCAGAGCCTGTTTACGCCACAAACAGCCTCTTCCTAAGGTCTGCGGTCCTCATACTGTCACATGTGATTGGCCGTCTACTGCTCGATGGCCCATTCTGCAGAGGGAGGGAGGAGTTGTGAAGCCCCAGAGGCGCCGGCAGTCACTGTCATCTCTGGGCCTGACTCTGGGCTTAGTGAATAAGCGAAGGTAAAGATTGATAGATGACATGAACATAATGTTGTTGGGGAGATGGGGGTTGCTGACAGAATATGCTTTGGATTGTAAAGGTCCTGAGAGGGCTAGCTTGACTTCAACTACACATGACTAACTGCCCCGAAGGCAGGTAGAGAAAAGGCCCTGTCGTAGTCTATTACTGTATCTCAGCTCTCGAGGCAACATTACAGCTACACAGCAAACGCATCTACGCCTTCTGTATTGGGCTGCGGAGGGAGATTTTGAAGTATCTGTGCTAGTTGAACTAAAATATGAATTGTGCTGCTTGTTAAATCACACGCGACACACATTCACTCGTATCCCATGAGTAATGTGTGTGGCTCTGCTCTGTTGACATGTTTATCATGGAAATACGGTGTACATCTGAAACCACTTGGAGTGAAAGGTGACACATTATCACTCTGAAGAATCAATAAAACAATGGTGCCCAAGCTGGATGTGCTAAAAGGACAGGATAGTAAGACTATTTTCTGATGCAGAGCTGAAAAGATTTTGTGTGTATGAGCCAAATCAACAGCACTCAGCCGAGCTCAATTGCAACACAACCCCACTGTTAAGCGCTCATCTTGCTGCAAGGTGCACATGTAATCCTTGAACGGTGACAGCATTAGCCACATTCTAATCTTTATTATATGAATGAGGAAGGTAGTGTTTGAGTGTGCTTTTTCGTAATCTCCCTCTTTGACAAATACAACTACTATTAAAACTTTTTTTTACTTTGGCAAAAAAAGGTTTTGGCACAGCACGATTGTGAGAGATGTCGAATATAGTAGGGCTCTCCAATTACTCTGGCTCTATGGGAAATGGACTTGCATTTATAGTGCACCTTTCAAGTCTTCACTCAAAGTGCTGTTTACTACATGGCATTCACCCATTCACACACAAATTCATACACTTATGACAGAAGCTTCCATGCAAGGTGCCTCCTGCACTTAACTAATGCACATTCACACACATGGCAGACCCTTCGAGAGCAATTTGGGGTTCAGTATCCGGCCCAAGGACACTTCGACATGCGAACTGGAGGAGCCAGAGATCAAACCCCTCATCTCACGAATAGAGGACGACCCGCTCAACCTCAGAGCCACAACCGTAGCTCAGAATAGAGAATCTTGTTGTTTGGGGAACAGAGAACATTTGGGAAATATCCCAGGCCCCTTAATATGTAAATTCTTCACTTCTGGATTTTAGCACCATGTATTGGCAAAATAAGCGGGCTCACAAAATTTCCAAAATGTTTTACCACATTTTACAGAAAGACAAAATTTATCACCCACGACCACTAGCTTCTGGCTCAGTGTGGCTACTAGGTGAATAAATCTGTCCATCAAAGACAATTAGATAATGAAACCACACATGGGCACTGCTACAGGGCCAGTCTGTCTGCCTGAGGGTGTGCCTCCTGTGTAGCTCTCTATGAAAATGAAGACACTTCAAATAGTGATGCCCTGACTGACTGGTCCCCAAACTGGTTTATTTTATCCGAAATGATGGGAATGAGGGTCTCCCCGAGCTCTGATCTGCTTTCTTTTCACGCAGAACGAGAAGCTGGCATCAGCATGAAACACTTTACGTCAGCTGGTAACAACATGTGTGCTGCACAGCTTGACAAGAAAAAATGCTGCTGCTCAAGCCTCTAAATCCACTTGCATATTGATTCAATGTAAGATTATAATTCTATGAATATTTACAATATCATTCTGAACTCATACATACTGACGGTCACTGGAGTCCAGAAATTGTGAATAAACTATAAAATGAAATGTAAAGAAATTGGCACGTACTACAAGCACTGCTTGGTTGTTTTAACTTAATTTGGACTAATAATAGTAATACATTAAACAAAAAATACGTACGTTGTATGTACGTTTTCCTGAAAAGTCCATATTGTTGACCATTGATTATGACCGTTATTCTACAAAATTGAGACCCTGTACTTAAGTCTCAAGGTCTTCAAGAGACGTGGTTGAGAGTGGAATATCAGGTTTAACATTGAGCCTCCAGTGTCTTCACATTTGGATCGGTGGGTTATCCTGAATCAGTCAACACGCACATTGATTTACAGTTGTGGAGTAATGAGACAGAACTAAAAACCTTTTTTTTTTTGTGAGTTTAAAGTGATCAATGTTTCTGTGATCATTATTATTACACCTTCCTGTATCTCTTTATCCAGATGGGTGCGTTTCACTGAGCCCTGAAGTGGTCATTCGAGTGTCACTCAATGAATAGGAGGCTGATCAAGCGGTAGGTGTTGTCATAGCAACTGCCAGGGGTACACAGGTAAGGGCACAGATGATTGCCCAAACTGAAGAGTGCTTGATGAGAGAAAGGGGCCACTGTACAATCATGGCTCAGTGAGCCAGGTTCCATGTGACAAAAAAAAAGAAGAAGAAATAAAAACCCATTTGGGATGGTGCAGCAGAAATTCCCAAATGTCTGAAAATCACTGATGATTTGTCTGATAGACCAACCAGATCCGTCCGGCTTCACACCTTATGACTGTTCTATTTGCAATCTCAAAGGATTTGGACAGTGGCGGTTCGATATGCAGGTCTTGCTGGAAGTTAGTAGACTCTGAAACGGCTGAAAATGCTGTATGAATACCGCATGGATCTATAACAGTGGCCCTGTATTTTAGGTTGTGATATTTCCTCAATTCCAATACCTATTTTACAGTGTGAGATTTTTTTTCCCCCACTCTTGACATTAACCTTGTACAAGGTGTTCTTCTAGACCTTGTGTGAATCATGAGGATACAGCCTGCTCATGTAAGATTATGGCTCTAATAGTCCTCTACAGATGCCCCATTATTGATTCTCACATAGCGCAAATAGTCCGCTTAATGTACCAAGTCAGTGGAGCAAAACTGACATCATCCAGCCGTGGCCCCTTTTTTTCCCAGCATGGCACATAGAGATAAATGTTCTTCTAAACAAAGCAGCTTATTGTTGAGCCTTACCCCTGGCTGATGGATTAATTGTAGTAAATAAAATACATTTCTCTCTCTGTCTTATCGATTTCACAGAGTGTATATACAGAAGCTGTACGTATGAGCAGAATCTGTGAGCATCCACATCCCCAAAATGCCACGATTATGGAGCCTTTTTATCTCTTTGTGCAGGGCCCTGCGTGAAGTCTTGTGACCACGCTGCGGTGTCAGGTGTTGTCTGGGTGAAAGCTGTGCAACAGGCACTCAAAGTCAAAAGCAGCCTGATGAGAAAGAAAAGATGTCAGTGGAGGAAATAGAGAGACAGACAGCTGCGCTTGTCACAAGGGGTGTGAAAGATTTGCAATGTCCATGAAAATTGGGTTCTTATACTTGAATGTCATCAGCTCATTAAAAGCACAAAGGAGGTTTCCGTGTTAGTCCTCTCTATCTATCAGTCTATTCATTCTGCATCAGCGTGTTTATTTGCACAAGTTAGGTCAGTTTGTTATAAAAAAAGCTGATGACAAACCTGGTGACATGTTAATATGGTTAAGAAATTGTTTTTCTTTAGCGAGGGGAAATCAGGTTTCTCTGACCAGATTTCTTGTTCATATGACATTTAGAAAATCAGCTTACTAGAGAAAGCGGATTGTAACTGCATG
Organism: Leptoclinus maculatus; assembly: GCA_032191485.1. Classification (NCBI taxonomy): domain Eukaryota; kingdom Metazoa; phylum Chordata; class Actinopteri; order Perciformes; family Stichaeidae; genus Leptoclinus; species Leptoclinus maculatus. Next base: position 5,603,683 of record JAVDOI010000008.1, on the reverse strand, counting down.
TAGACGCTCTCTCTCTCTCTCTCTCTATATATATATATATATATATATATATATAGCTACACATGCATCCATCCATCCGAGTATGGGCAGTCTAGTATACATAATTCAATAATTCATACTATTAATTATCTTTCAGCAGTGCACAGTATTTTCTTTTGCCTTGTGAAATGTGCTTTGCCCTCATGTGCATGAGCTTTTTCACCTATTACTGCAAACCCAGTAAAGCAGAGAATCTAATTATTGGTCCCCATTCTGGAAGGTCTTTCCATTAAACTATTGGCAATACTATCATCCAATTAGTACTTGCATTTAATTATTGATTTCGCATTGCAAGTACCCTAACCTCCCATTTACATGTAAACAAATGAGGCACACTGAATATATTTCATCCCCACGCTGAAGAGTTGCAGATCATTTAAGTTGTATGAATATTAACATTACAATTTATATTTCTAGCACAAACAAGCATATGCAGAGTGCACACATTGATAAATACACACATCCAGAAGTGCCCATGCATATTCATGTCATCCCGCTGGGCATTCATTACTAGTCCTGCTGGAATATGCTATGTACAGAGACACGTGTACATGTGTGAGTGTGTGCACGCACAAATGATAAGATCGCAAATCAGTTCAGTTCAGGGTTTAAAACATGCTGTGACAGTAGTGCAAGCAAAACAATGCAAAACTGTTTTATTTGTTATTTCATAATCTTCCGTGCAATTATAATTTTCTCAAATTTTGAAAATACTGCATTGCTTTCAGGCAAAGATGACAACAAGAATTATCACCTAAATCCGCAGCTTCGCTTGGATTTATGGAGCTTCATAGTGAGTTTCCCTCATTATAGCTGTCCGAAAACCACGAGTTTAAAGTTTTGGCTCATTCCCATAGCATAATTTATGGCTGCAGCAGGCAGCTGTTTTCAGAAATAAAAGCCCTAAAAACCCACTGAGCACTACCTGCTCAGCACCAAACAGCAGATAGACACAGAGACTAGCTGGTGAATACAATGCAGCATTTACAGTAGCAGTTAAAGAGCCACATATTTCCTCCGGAGTTGATTAAAAGAGAGTGAATATTGGACTCAATTAAATTCGATGAGTGGACAGAAGCACATCTTTCAACGATGATAATGTTTCTCTATAACTACTGGATGTGTAAATAAGCAAACATTCACGAAAGCCAAGTTAACTCAAACTTCACCACTTTTGACGTTGTTACATCGCTGTACTGTTCACATTACACAACTCCGTCTTGTAATAGTGAGTCGGTCAGTCGTTTTCACATTACATGATGACTGACTGGCAACAGTGGGACACACACTACAAGACATTTGAACAGGAGGATGCTCGGTGAAGTCTCAAACTACATTTTCTCATGAAACGACACAGGCGGAAGATGCTTGTTCACATAGTAGCCTGTATCCACACACATCTTTACTATTTACCCTTTGTAGATCAGTTACTGTGTCATGTGTCATGTTGATTCATGCGCTTTGATCCGTGTTGCAATTGCAAAAGTTCCTGTTGTTACAGGCGACCCCTCCGCCAGGTTTCCCCTCAACCCGTCTTGCGCTCTCATTGGCTGTAGCTCCCTGACAGACTCCAGCATATTTAGCACGCTAGATATCTGGAATGCGTCTGCAATACATCAGCGAGCATCTCGGCTCTCGTCTTTCACACATAGCGATCAAGTCCCGAATTGTGATTTGCCTTTGATTCTGACTCTTTCTCACATCACACTACAGTATAGCGAGCAGTCAACAAGGAACAATACTGATAAATAATTGTTTTTGGCAGCATGCATGTTTCAGCAAGAACGCTTGGCGCTGATGTCAGCAGTTGAATCTATCTGAACATTTTCAGCATGGGTAACTGCAGTCAACTCCAATAGGCTTGTTTTTGTTGACTCTTTTTCAACAGTTTCACCAGCAGGGACTACATTTGACTCTGCATTCCTTGCCCCTTCGTTCAATTTTACAGTAGCTTTTGCATAGTTTGGGACCCACTGTGTGCTCGGTCCTGGCATGAAAACTAAAACTAAACTGGTGTAGTTTAAAAGGATTATGTGTCTGGTGTTGTGTTGCATTTTTTGTCCACAGGACAGAAAATAAGCCGTCCGTCTGATCACCTTTTGGTGGTGGTGGTGGAGGGGGGGGGGGGGGGGGGGGGTTGTGTCGCTTCTCTGCGTGCATGCGTTTTAAACTTTGAGGAGGCCTTTGTTAGTTGAGAGAGATTGCTGGACCTCACAAGGCTGTGCTGTGAGATCAGAAGGGTAGCATCAAACTACCCACTTGCTTTTCAGTATGATTGGGTGACATTTGGGTGAGAGTCTCTCCTGAATGGTCAAGAGTTGTGTTGTCACACAAGCCTGCTGTTGTGGTGCTGAGTAACTATGGGTGTTTGCCTAAGAACCAACAGGAATGTGATGATTGGCTCAAGACCGCTTTATGAAAAAGACTAAATGATCAGACATTGTAACGGTAACACTTTATAATAACTACACACTATGAAGCATTAGTACTGCTGGCCTTTCAATGTCATTTATAAATGCTTTGTAAGGCATAAATAGTCCTCACTTTAGATGAGGTCACACAAAATACTTAATAAATGCTTTATAAGGCATAGATAGTCCTCACTTTAGATGAGGTCACACAAAATACTTTACTAATGACTAGTAACTACCTTAATAAATCATGAATTGCAGTATTAATACGCATTTATAAAGCATATATTAACATAGTCTCTAACCATTAGTGCATATCTAAATCATTATATATATAAATGCATGAATAATGTACATCCAAATAAGTTAATCATTTACTAACACTTTATAAATTATCTTATTAATCATCTACAACTCCTTAATAATTGGTTTGAAAAAAATATAATACTTAATTTACAAATGGGGAATCCATCATTTATAAAGTATGAAAACACAATAATGAAACACATAATAGAGGAGCTTATTAATCAAGAATAAAACATTTATAACTGTTGTTATGAACTGCATACTAATGAATTATTAATGTAGGAACAATGCTTTATAAATGATGAATTAAGTGTTTACTCATACTTAACTAATGCTTCATAGTGTGTAGTTATTATAAAGTGTTACCATTGTAACTTCTATTAGCACAGACGCTGGCCTCCAACCATTTTACCACACATAAAACCACATATAACTGACAATGTGGTTTGAAGCTTTGGTATATTTCTGTATTTCCAATTTAAACTTGCAAAATGTACTACAACAAGTACAATTTAATTAAATGAAAGATCCTCACTGCCACTTATTTCTCATTATATACCTTTGCTGACAGTATAATATGTGATCATTCAATTATTCTATTAGACATATCCTGAGGTAGCAAAGCCTTGTTTGGAAGGAAAAAGACATGAACATGATGTCCTTCTGAAACTCTGAGCCCGAGCACGAGTTACCAAGGTAAGGCATGCTATTTGCACAATGAAACACTGGAAAGTTCTTTTCCTTTCTGTGAGGGAGGGTCATACTGTACCATCCATTTTTTGTAGTTTAAAATGTAAAATACAACATACTCCATACAGTATATGTATCCACTATACAGAATAGTTCTATTGGTATGACAACATCCACTTTAACTACTGTATCTGAACTGTAGTTCTGTGAATGTGTGGACCAGGGTTGTAATGTGTGAGAAGAGAAAAAAGAGAAAGGGAGAGTGCATGTGAGAGTAACATCTCCGGACAATTCATTTGTTATCATCTGTAAGTCCAGTTTAATGAAAGTGGTAGTAATCCTGTGGTTTTACTAGGAGCTAATGCATCCCGATTGGCCTTCTTCTCTCCAGGCAAACCCGGAGGTGTCAGACTTCATCCGCTCACGTCCTGCCGGAGGGGATATCATCCGATTTGATAAATGATGAATTCCTAAAGGATCGCCTCCAGTCAGTCAGCAGACAGAAAATAGCTCACAGCTCACATGACGAATGTTACCCTTCCCACACACTCCATTTGACCCTAGGAGAGATGGACAGCCTGCCTTGTTGTTATTTTTCCTCTATCTTTTTTAAACAACACGCTCGACTGTCAGTAATGCTAACAATTACCATGTCCACCCACTAAATGGGTACATTTTCAGGGGACAGATTTAATTCTTTAACATACACATGGATTGATTGTTAGCTTCAGAATCATTAATTAAAGCACGAGACATTTCCTGGCAAGCGGCACATTGATGGAGAGAAGATCATTAGTGGCCCTTTGGGTCCTTTTAATATACTCTTCCGACAGTGGGCAATTCAGCAGTGACTTGAGTAGGAGGACTCAACCCGCAAATCAACCTTGTTAACCTGTAATTTGCTGTGGGCTGGATATCAGCTGCACTAAAAATGAGACAGCCTCGGGTGTTTCCCAACTATTGCTTTTATATCAGCTGGTTGGAACTTCATATGTGTGTAGCACAATTACAATTCACATTCATAAATACTATTTAAAACTAAAGGAGCATTCCACATGTAACTGATAATGTTGATTTGATGCTTTGGTATTTCTGTATTTCAATTTTGAACTTGCAAAATGAACTATAACAAGCAGAATACAATTGAATTAAAGATCCTCAATGAATTATATTTGCTTTTGTCTATATCTCATTATCTGCCTGCATTCCTTCAGTAAGTTGTGTTGATCTGTTATGACTGGTGTGCCACACTCGGGGCCATGTTAGTTCAATAGCAATGATCACCAATCCTGAAATCAATTGTGTCCTTATTTCCCCACTTGTAAGTATTGGCAGTTTGATAGATCTCATAACTTCAGGGTATTACATGTAATTAAATGCAGTAAAAAGGACCTGTACGGTGGCAAGGCGTCACATTTTCAATGACCTCATTTTCAGAGCTCACATTCTGTTGCAAACAGAGGAAGAAAAACGCGTGCGGCAGCATCGACCTCACCTTGAGCACATAAAACGACAGGCTAGAAAGATGCCACATTAAAGTGAGTGTCCCCACACATAACACACTGTAAAAGGCTAGTGACCTTTACGAGAAGGAAGTGCTCACACTCCATTGACTATGAACTCAGAGTGATGGAGAAAATGACATGCTATCTGAGTGCGCTATCTTCGGGCACACACACACACATACACACACACACACACACAAAAGGAAAAGAAGCGATGAATCAGTAGGTTGCTAATTCTTAAAGGGATGTCTCTATGGGGCAGACTTGTTGGTGGGGAAAGCTCCCTTGTGACCCCCGAACCCGGAGAACGGACAGATTTTCAGGTCACAAATCAAATGAAGCTCTCGATTGCATCTTCAACCAACATTGCTTTCCTGGGTCTGTGGATGACCCCCTGATTCAACATCAGCGACATGTTTGATAAAGTGGCGGAGGCCATCTCCTGTACGCCACTGGTTCCACTGGGACTCAGACGCTGATTTTTAAGTGGTTAGTTCACTGAGCAGCCTCTTATTAACCGACCAACCTCTGACATACCTACTGTATGTCAGAGGTTGGTCGGAGGAGGACTTCTTGTTACAATTACAATCGGAATCAAATGATTCAAAGACCTAAAAGAGTACTAATTTATGCTCCAAGAACAATAAAGTTGAAACTTCTGTTGAAGACTAAAGTTCAAACGACTGCCCCCCGATCGAGCAGTTCATCTCAGATCCCTCACACACAATGGATGAGGAATCAAGACAGAATTTAAGGTAGAAACCTTAATAATGAAATCCATTCAATACCACACAATACCAAGTCACAAAAAGCCTGTGGGACAGTTTTACATCATTAAAGCTATGATTTGCCCACAATGATTTTGATCAATCTCAAATGATTTCTGTAAAAAACCCGTTTTTTTGTCCAGGGCTTTGAAACATTCACATGTGAAGCCAGAACAGCAGGTCTCCCAGGCTTCTGGCCCATTTTGTCTTCAGCAAAAGAGTCACTGTGTCCTTTGAAGCCAAATGAAACACTAGTTAAAAGTATCGTGAAATATTTGAGATCAGCTTCAGTGAATAACATTATTTGTTCCTACCACCGTCACCTGCCCATGACACGCACTTCTGATCCCAAAATGTGATTCAAACTGTGGACAAGGTTTGACACAAACAAGGACTGAAATTCTGAGGCACAACTTGTATTGGTTAATATAATGCCATTTGTATAGCTACTGCCTTTTGAACAAGGATAAAACACATTTACTGTAGATCGACACTACCAAGAACAGAAGCCTCTTTTGAACCCATTTAGCATTTTACAGCTAGGCCGGTGTCCAGTAATATTTGCTGAACACCTTAATAAAATGTGCAGTAAGGAGTTTTTCCCTTCAAGGAGGATGTAAACGGATAGGGTGCTCTGCTAGAGTGGATTTGGGGGAGCCAGCCGAGGCTGACTAATCAGAGGGTGCTTGGGAGAGCATTAAGACAGACGTGTGGAGGGGAAATGTGACACCTGGAAATTACACAATGTAATGGAATCAGCCAAGTGGTAAATGTAGCTTTTAAATAGGTTTTGTGTTCTCCATTAACTTGCCAGACACTGATTGGTCCTGACAGCAAGGGAAAGTGACGGTCAGCATGTTGCCCCCTCCCTCCAGTACAGCCTTTGTTGCGTGTGCACACACTCACAAACGCGCACACACACACACACACACACACACACACACACACACACACACACACACGCACACACAAAGTTCTTTGTAGTTAGTGGGGGCTTCTGTAGCCAAACTAAAGTCTGGCTGACAGGTGATGACATTGGCTGCTTTCATGCTCAATCCCATCCTTTTGTGGTTGTACATGAAGGATTATAACCAAATCAGATGGATCTCCACTTTTCCAATACTATTTGAAGTAATCACTTTGCATTACATAAGTGATAATAAGGTTTAAATTTGATTTGTGTATATTGCAGCACTGATTTAAATTGGACACAAATCATTTTTAAATAAATAATTGTAATGCCACCGTAAAGAATAGATTTGGGGTGGTTTGGATTTCCTACATATTTTGTAACCATTCTGTTTACATATTACATTCCTCAGGCAAAGGAACAATGCTTTTGTGAGAACAGTTACCGATCAGTATTGCAGGGCTCTAATTTCTTAGTGACGTCCCTGATTCAATTTCCTGCTCAGAGTGGATTGGATTTTTATTGTATCAGTGAGATAGGTTTAACAGGCTTTTTAGTTTGATCATATTTCATAGTAATGACACGACATTATAATATAGGGTTTTGCAAAAATTATAATATTTTCATTGAGTTACCGTTGCAGTATTATTTACCACTTTGTAAATGAATGCCATACTTTTGATTTTATTTTTTTACGGAGGACATTTAAGTCCTTTTCTTTTTTTGCATGAGGAAATATAAACTGTAATGATACCACAGTCATTGTGCAGATTTTACCCCATGGCAGCAGTGGAGTGACATGTAAGAGCCCAGGTTTCTAGGAGACATGCTGTCAAGTTCTGTGGTGTGCTACTGACTCTTAGCTCTGTGTAGCCTGCATACTGCGTATGGTGACAGAAGGCGGTTGTCTCTTTTTTTTCAACTTCCCCACATACAGGGGTGTAGTGCTATTTGCTCACCTGTGACACGTGCACATTAAAGAACCACTGTTTCTACGGTGGCAAGGTTACATACATTAAACCATAAATTAGAAAGCATGTCTTGCTGCCTTTTCATTAGTTAACTGTAAAAAGCTGAGAAAGGAAATGTAATTCACTGGGCCGCTCAATTATCTTCCATTTGGAAATTGGAAGGTAATTAGCCTATCTTGCTACTGTTAGCACTGATGGAGGCTCGAGTTTAGAGGTTATTTCAACACCTGCTCAGTAACCTGAGGCAGCTCCTGTACACTCAGTGTTTGTTACACACTGTATCAGAGGTCAGCAACCTTTTTGATATGAAGTGACAACATTTTTTTTGGGTCCAGTTTGGGTCCAGTTGTGGTGATGGGAAATCCCTGTCAAAGAACTCACAGCAACGAGTAATCCTGCAACTTCAGTAAGTTACCCTGTGATATGAAGTAAAGTGTGAAGCGTAAGGAATCATGGAGCAACATAGGGAGTGCCTAGATTACAGACAGTGCAAAGACGGTACAGACGCTTATGGATATTGCAGTAGCCTAATCAAACTAAATTGGCATTGCTGGAAACAAAAAAATCACAGCTACTGGAAAACACTGATCTAGGTTATTTGAATTGCAGCTTATACTCAATTCAGGCAGTAAAACACAGTATGTAAACCACCATGTAATACATAACATATACCTGGGTATTTACCCGAGTTTCCATGTCTATATTATGCATAGCTGCCAACGTGAGTTGGGGAAATAAGTGCTGTTTGCCTTGCCTTTGCTCAGAGCTCTTACATGTTCACCAACATGTGGGAGTATGAACTGACTCAAGGGGGCCCACACAGTGCCATGAAGCTCATAAACCTCAGCCTTCACACGCACCCTGCAGTCCTTTCAATGCAAATGAGCAAGGGAAAAGAGAGGAGGGCTTAGTTGGGTATGTTCAGTATCTGCCTCCCTGCTTTTGCATTTCAAATGAATAAATGATAAAAGCCCACTTTTTAGTCAGTTGGTGACTGTCCTCTCTCTCTCTCTCCCTTTTCATTTACTGAGCTCCCTCACTCTCTCTCCAAACGTCATCCCATCCTTCTTCTCATTCTGAGTTTGCTGTGACTTTCCCTTGACTGCATGGTTATTCTCCCTCTTTTGAATGTGAAGTTGCGTATGCATCACATCTGAAGCTCATATTAAATTGCTAATTTGACCATTTTGTTTGATCTGGCAATTAGCTGCATTTATTTGATGGCCCCTGAGATTTACAACTAGCCATCCACATTTTTTTTTTAATCAAAAGTAGATTCTCACTGAAGCCAGCAACAACGGTCTGTTCAGCAAAGCCATTCGTGGAACAATATAGTTGGTGTACATTGAAATAATGGACCCTTACTACTTCTCTTTCTGAAGAACACTCGAGGCCTGTAATGCCAGAATGGTGGGAGGGTATGATTGAAACCATGCCCTACCTTATGGGATGTGGGGGTGGACATGAGTACGTTGGTGTCAAACGCCAATTACTGTTGGCACTTAACTCTAGATAATCCAGATCGAAAGGAATACTTCCAAAACTGTAGCAAATCTGTAGCGACTAATATCATATCAGCAATGATTAGAACATTTGTCGATTACCACAAATAAAAACCTTCCGATAAGTGAAATTTCTGATCTAGCAGGATATTAACAACTATTTTTGAATTTTAGCATTTTAATATCTCGTCATTTGTCATGTCAGTCGGAGGCTTTAATTTCAGTGCAAAAGTGAAGTCAAATTCATACAAATAACATAAGGCTGAAATTCAACTCATGAATGTCTGGATACACCTTGAGGGTACTGTAGGCAGATGTTTCCAATGCCAAAACTGTATAGAATGTAAAAGTAGTAGCAGTAAGACCAACTGGAACATGTACTGACAAACGGTAGCGGCCTTGGGTATGTTTAATCTGGGCCTCGGTTGCATGAAGGTGACACTGAAAAGACAATGCGTCACTTGTGAATCCTAGATGATACTTTATTTACAGACTATTCATCTCCAGGGACTCGATGAAGAGGTACAGCATGACATTAAGCTCTGTAATATTCTCTGTACTCTTCATGTTGCTCAGTATAAAATATCATTTTTTTGATGATTTCCTGCATTTTTAGTGAAATGGAAATGTACGACAGTGTGCAGATATATCCAACTGCCTACTCTACCAGCATCAATTGAAACTTTGAAAAAATATGCATGATTTGAAAACAATTGCACAAAACTTAGATATTGTACTGTAAAATGCATATATGACTTTGGAATTGAACCTTTTTTCATTATTGATGTCAACATGAAAATAAACACAGTACGAGCTGTAAACTACTTGTAACGCATGCAGTGATGAAATTAAAACTTAAACTTTTTTTCCGTCACAAGATATTACATTTCGGCTGCAGACGGGTTTGCAAGCAGAAAAATCTGGGACAAATTCATTCATTATTTATCCAGCTTTTATTTCCACACTTTCTTGTCTGATTATCTGCTTTCTGGAAATGGCAGCGCTCATTTGCCTTCATTTATTAATAATTCAGATACTGGTGTTCAGACACAGATACTTTCACACTCGCAGTGTTGTGTAACAGCAATGCTTTGTTTCCTTGTTGCATTCAGTAAGAGTCCAAAAACATATTTGCTCTCTAAATCCCTGTGTGCTGATATTAGGCACCTTTTTCGAAAACAATTGACAGCACTCAAATTTAGTAAATGTTCATGTTAGAGTTGATGTTGTATTCATGACTGTATCATACTAACCATTATGAGCATGTAGGGAGGAAAGGGTCTGACTCATCCTGAGTAGAGACTATTTTGAAGAAGGAACACAAACAGCCGTGCATTAGTCAAAGATATTTTGCTTTACAGTAAGAGCTGTCTTATTTTTCTGCAGTATTTTCAGCACCGCAAGTTCTTGAGGTTTGTGGCAGCAGCAATTTTGTACAAAATCATCTATGGCCTCTGAAAAATGTGGACCGAATTCACCGTTCCAACAGTAGCTGCTCATTTCTTCTGCCTTCCAATGCGATTGTAAATTCTCTTAGGCTAAACATAACCACATTTATTCTTAAATGAGACTGGTTCAAATTTGATCACATTTCCCTTTTCTGTAGCATCAGTCAGAATCGTTCACGCCTTGTGAAAATTCTGAAGCCATGATGCGAGACGAGTCTTATCGGTGAAGACAGATGGGATTGTCGATAGTTGACAGACATGCTGATAACGGATTTTGTTTTTTTATCTCCAGTCACTTCATAGGGTGGGAAGCCTGACAGCCTACATCTTCAAAGCGACAAAAGGCCAGAAACACACTGTGCTCCAACAGATGGAGATCCTGTGTTTTTAATAACCTCAGTGTCACCACGGCCCGACAATGATGCCAGACACGTTGTGGTGGCAGCAAGGGACACCGCACTGTTGTGTGCCTTCTTGGCTCTCACATCTGTAAGGTGGCAAAGGTGATAACATCTTTTCTAACATAAAAAAAAAATGGCAATATGGTGAGAGGGACACTTTGCTCTTTTTGTTTGCATAATGTTAATGTCAGATGTCGGATCACACGTTTGCATTCCTCCGAGGTTTCTCAATTTTGCAGACGGTTAAACGCACCATTCCTGAAGGCGTTGAAGTTCATATCGTATGGCAGTTTGTTTGTTTATTATTCACTCACATGCTGCGGCCATCAAGTAAACACAGTCAATGTCAGGTCAAAGCCATTTATCTTAAGTAGCAAAGCTCAATCCATGTGACGTCCCCGCAGATGGACTGACATCTCACAAGCTTCAGCAAAGCTGCTTTAACTGTCTCGGTGACAGTTACAGTAAGTGCCACAGAGGACCGCAGAGTATTAATGTGAACTGATCTTGTCTCTTAACAGTGCACTGAATTCTAATGCCAACAGTCATGCTCATTTTTCATTAGCATTACGAGCCACTGCCTCGGCTCATCATACTGTTGCTCTAATGACTCACTGCTGTGTAGGTTAGCGGTAGCACAACTGATCATTCCCTCAACAACTCCAGGAAACTTCTCGTTCGGTGCTTGACTTCTCTGGATTTTAAATCCAGCAAAAAGCCAGGATTTAAAACCACTGGAGATAATATTCAAAACAATAAATCGCACATACTGGGGCACTTGTGCTCCAGTTGAGGAGTGAAATTGAGAGCCCCGTAGAGAAAAGAACAGACTATTGACTGGCCATTGATTAATAATGTATAAGTCTACAGTGCAATTTGATGTGAATTGCAGAATGGATGCTATGATATATTCTTGATAGATATTATTTCCAGCCATTGACACTAAACTTTACATTCATTTGAGAAACAAACTGAGAGCCCAAGTGAATGATGGTAAAAGCATACATAACTAAAGTTAAAGAGTGTTGAATTCAGCCTCAGGCATTTACAACAGGTCTAGATGCAGTGTGTGTATGTTTCCATTCTCATTCCAAAGCAAAATGCAGTCGTGTTAATACAGTTGTACTTTAGAGCTGAATTTCTCAGATATTATAGTTTTTTCATTGCAGACTATTGGAGTATACAACATATTTAATTTACACCCAAGTTCTGATCTACCAAGTTGACAGCTTTCTCTGTAAAGCATACAATATATAATGCAGAATGTACTATACACAACAAAGAGAGTATTTGTTTTTTTTCTCAGACGGCATTCAGTTGAGAGGCGGACCTGTTATCAGGACCCTGTAGGTGTTTGTCTTGCTGGTGTTACATATATATGTAACAAATGGCGCATGAGCCAGGGAATGAAACCCAAACTGAGTGTTAAAAAGTGGACAAACTTGCTTGCTAAAGGAATAACAAGACCACGAGTCTACAGCCACACAAGCAGCTCTGTGAGGCTGTACTTAGTTAAACACCAGGGTGCTTTGAGCTAAATGCTAATGTCAGCATGCTACCCTGCTCACAATGATAATGCAAACTTGCTATAAGCAAGTATAACGTTAACTATGTTATCCCAAAGGCCTTTTTAGCAAGCTACCTTTAGCTAATAACGTGTGTTTCCAATCCATCCAATGATTTTTGAGGCAATTCAGTTTGGACAAACATGGTGGACCAACCGACAGTGGACATTAGCATCAACGGAGCCATACTGCCTACACGGCTGACAGGCCTGGTTCTGCTTGCTCACTGCTGTCTGAGTCTGAATCCCTTGCACATTGGGGGAAGTGACACATTTGTTAGCTCCATTGTTTTGACTGAGTCACCGCTACCTGAAAACATAATGTACTGCCATAATACAACCTATCCCTAAAAATGACAGCCGACTGTTGACGCGCAGAGGGGAACCTGAGGCTCAATCAATGCACATCTGTCAGGCAGGTTTGAGCAAAAGCATGCTGCATTATTAATAATGCCCCGCTTAGGGAGAAGCTGGAGGCCAAGCCTAGGGATGGCATCTGTCAAAGAGTAGCACATCTCTTTCTAGGCCGAGGTACTTCAGTCTGGACTAGCGTGAGGGAATGAGAAGTGTTCGTTTGAGGGGGGGGGGGGGGGGGGGGTTCTTCTAGGTTGATTCTCAGTTTCCTTAACCTTTATTCATCAACCATTCTTCCTGCTGATTCTCTTACATTACTGCTCTTTCTCTATTGCGGTTTCGCGCAGCTTTGTCAGACAACACACTTGAGGCTATTTTAGAACTCATTAGTTTAATTGGCAATAAACTGCAATTATTTTTGCAGCTGCGAACTGCATTTCTAAGCAACTACAAACACTGTTGGACTAGCGAATGAAAAGACTGCCAGCACCAGCTTCCCTGGTTTTCTCCCTCTACGTCCTGCATGACTGTATAGAGAGATAATAATTACTACTGAGGGGGTAAGCAAGTTCATCTTAAAAGTTCCCCTGCACCAAAGGAGTCAATTTCTTCTCCCCTGCCTTACAGTAGTAATAATAATACAATTGTGGGCTTGTCTGTGGCTTTCCATGACTCAATAAAAAATAGATGAATAAATAATAACTCAATTGAAGGCACTTGGTAGACATTCAAGCTCCAGCTTCTTCTCTCTTACACAGAAACCGCCCTATTCCCTGCTCACATGCATTATTCATACTTTTAGGAATGCAAGTGTGTGTTTGGAAACCTGACTGATGATAGGGAATTGTAAACATGAATAAATTATGGTAGGTATACTGACAACACAATATTTTGTTGGAATTTTGGGTGTTTTTAATATTACAACCACTTGAAAATCCAGAGTCAAAAGCAAATGTTTTAGATAATACATGCCGTGCGGTGCGTGAGAGCAGCTAGCGTAGTAGCAGTGCCTGTACTTGCAAATATAGATATTAACAGATTTTAAATAAGTGCACAATAAAGTGGCACTATACTAAGGGGAAACCAGCACATTGTAGGATACTCACTGAATAAAAATGAAGGCGGCAAGAGACAATCACATTAGTGAAGAAAATGGACCGACTAAAAGATCAAAACTAATTTGAGGCAAGTTAATGGCCACCTAGCCAACTGTATAATGTACCACAAATAGGTACAAGGTCTGGTTCAAGAATGTTGTGTCAGAGGTTGTGCAATTAACCTATGTGAATGACTGTTTACTACACAAGGATGAATGGCTTGTGTGTGTGTCTACATTTTTCTATGCATTTGTTTTGCATGTGTGCTTGTGTACGTGTGCACATGTGTGAGTATATCTCACAGGCAATGAGACCTTGGACAGCAGAGTAATTGATTCAGAGAATCTTCAAATCAATTCTTGGACAGCTGGGACTGAGGAGATTAGAAGTGAAGCACAGGCGGTCCGGAGTGCAGTCAGACAGGGCCGAGAGCAAACAGTAATCTCAGGATTATAGACCTGGGGGAGATGTACCTGTTTTCTCTCATTTCGTTCCCTCTTGCTCTCCCAGCAGTGACAGTCTATATTCACAACTAACCACTTTCCTACAAAATGCTGCACTCCCATCCTCCATCTGTAGGGCTTCACAATGTAAAGGTGACTAAAAGCACTTGCTGACATCGAGGTAACATTTCAATGAGAATACATGAACGTAAGGCAATTGGGGGAGGATGTAGTCTGGCTGATATATGCTGCCAGATGACTTTTGACCCTTTTTTTCTGTCTACATTTTCTTAAAATAAAGCTCATTGCAAAATTAGCCAAGTCAGAGGCAAATGTAGCTCAAAGGAACCACTTAACCTAATGAAGAAAATAAGGTAATGTGTTCAAAGGTCATTTGTATAATTGTTTTGGTCGGACTGAGTGCAGACGAATGATGCAGACCTTTGTCCCATGGCTGGAATATATCTCATTGCCCTTTCCAATTGATTGAATTAAATCACAAGAGTAAATCTGTCAGCTTAATGGTGGATAAATTGGCCTTAGAAGAAGGTAAGGAGGAGTTACTTTAAAAAGAGCTCAGGAACAGACAGCACCACAGTTGCAGCTGCAGTTGACGCAAAATAAACCCTTATAACTTGCTGTATGTGCCATACTTGCAGTTTGACTTCAGACTGTTTTTGTAATTCTGTCTCTGAGCAGCCATGAAAAATACAGCATATAAACCCCTAATTAACTAGAGCTGGCAAGGTCCACTGAATGCATCTTTGCGTTCACAAAACATGGCAAATCCATTATGCCATCTTCAGTATTTTCCAAAATCGGAATTGTTTCTCAGGGGATTTTAATGAACAATACCACAGCTGAACAAAGGGTAGTGGGGCAGTGCATAATCACCAATCACTCACACACAAGGTATTCTCTTACTGAAATGATGCTCCGTTTCTCATTACCAAGTTTAATATTCAGAGAACCCATGCAAATTATATGAATAAAGTATTTCAATATTAAAATGTAGCCTAATATCTCCCACAAATTAGGAGTAAATACACTTTGACAGTGACTCACAGTGTATTTTGCCCATGACCATTTTAACAAGCTGTAGGACAAGTGTTTACTTCCACGACATAGCGGCAGGTCTGGAATAAAGAGATAACATTTACAAAGAATAGCAACAGAATGCATAGCAGTACAATTGAGCTGACACCACCAAATGAGCAGTCACCATAATGTTGTATAGTCTTCGGGGACAAATGAGTCACTCATGCTTGACTTATCAGTCTGTTCATCAAACTACCTCATGTTATTTGGCACTGCAACACTGAAGACAGTTTTTATTTTTGAAGTGTTGGACATTTATTCTGAGAGAGGCTATTGAGATGTCTCTGTAGGTTAAGATTGAGCAGAATGGATTGTAGAGGCATCTTCATTAGTGCTGAAATGATTAGTCGACCAATAAAACAGATTGATCAACAGAAAAAGAAAAAAAACAATGTAGAATTAGAATTGAGAAAGTTTGAGGATCTGCTGCTTTTCTTTGTTTTGTATCTTGATTAACAATTTGAAGTTGTCACTTTGGGCTCTGGGACAATCGTAAAAAAAAAAATCCTTCTATTAATCATTAGCTGCAATCCTAATCTACATATATCTGAAACTGCCTATTCTTTGAGCAATTTGAGATGAGACCTGGAGGTCCTCACACTAGTGTCTGTGAAAAGCTGAAATTGAAAATGTTCTGTGTGAGGAGATTAGAAGAGGAACAATAGCTGGAGGATGGATATCTCAGTCAGCATATTCCTGCTGGAGGGAGTTCAAATGAGGCCCTGTAACAGGATGAGACTTCTGTCAGCTGTGTGGTCACATTGATGAGAACGGGGGCTCCAGCAATGCTCCGTCAAGGGCTTGACAGGCTCTTAAGGTGATTACTAGATGATTAGTATTACAGTAATCACAAGATGATCCCTGATATGGAAGTGAACGCTGCTCCACAGTTCATGACCGCGGCAGAAGCCTCATTCCCGGCTAGTGAGTGAGATCAGGACAGATAAGAAAAACCTCTGACCGTGTTCAGTGCACGATGGAACATGATGAATTCAACTTACACACGAAACCCTGTCATGATGCATTTTGCAGCAAGTCTCTCAGTCTGACATTAGAGCCTATTGCTGATCCTGGCTAATTTACTGTTTCTATATCTTAAAAAGCAGGGGGGCAGATCTTTAAAAGAAAGTTATCATTGGTGGTTGTACCAAAGACAATGTTGACCATATACACCATTGTAGTTTAGAGTGTTAGCATGCTAACATTTGCGCACTAAACACAAAGCACAGCTCAGGCTGATGGGTATGTCACTAGTTATGCAGGTATTTGGTCATAAACCAAAGTACTGGACACATTTAAACTTTGACCTGATGATGGCGTAACATGAAAAGTCAGGGCCAATATTATTGTAACCCATTCTGCGAAGGGAATGAATACGAGAAACAAACTTTGTAGATATCCATCAAATAATCGTAGAAACACCTCACTAAAAACAAAAAATGTCAACATGTTCATTAGGATAACTCCTCTGGGGACCATCAATGTGATGGTGATCCATGCAATAGTTATTTAGATGTCTTAGCTGACCGACCTTGTCATCCTTAGAGCCGCTAGCAGGGCAAACAAAAGAAAAATACTGTCTCACCTTTAAATTAAAAACTACACTTCACACACACAATAAAATCACAATACATGCAAATCTCCTTCCCGATGTTACTGTTGAAATAGTCAATTCCTTGTGAGCTGCACTTTGAAAACAGCTAAGAGACCTTGGATTGACATTTCCCATTGGTGCGGAGGCAAAGGGCAAAGGGAATCAAGGCATGCTGGTGCAATAGTAGAACGTTAGTGCGACATTTGCTTGGATTGTTCCAGAAGTCAGATGTAGAAAAAGAGGAAAGAAAGGCAGACGGGGCTTGTGAGTGGGCACTGGTTGTAATGCACCACTGCATGTGTGCAGTAATCCAAAACCAGGAGGGATCGGATCAGGAAGAGAAATTAGAAGAGCTCCTCGCAAAGCTTTCCGCTGGAAGCCTGAGGTTTGACAAAACCGTGTCATTTTTATACTTGTCAGAATGTGTACCAGATGCATGACATGTAAATTAAACTGGCAACAAAACACAGCCAGTGGGCAATAAAGGCAACCGAGGTCTGAAGTTACCCTAAAATATCCAAAAGTATTACCAGGAAATAGATTTTGAATGAGTGTGCCATTGTGGCTGCTGGAGGAGCTCCATTATTCTCCACAAAAAAAAACATTTGCAGGGTTGAAAATCCTGCCTCACTCGTCTAACATTGCCAGTGGCAGTCAAAAAATCAATAACTCTAAAATAAGACTGCTGTTCCTCCAAATCCTCTATGATTACTCCCACGTCACCAATAACTACTGCAAACACTGTCCTTAGCCACACTGCCTCGGATAATCTGATATGGAGTCCAAAATGACCGACAACTGAGCATGAACTCTGTTTAAAGACAGGGACAGTGCATCACATATCAATGTCTCTTTCGCTTCCTTGATAACATGCTGAAACACAAATATACAACAAAAGTACATTAAATACAGCCACTGATTGCTGCAGAGTGTTCTCTGGCTTTGGCTCTTTTTTTGGGTGTGTGTGTGGGGGGTTATTAGGAGATGATATATGATGGCCCTCCTCCAAATATACCTCCAAAATACCTTAAAGACTTAAGGAACACCGTATACTATATTGTGATTTGGTATCAAAAATGTTTGACATTTGGAGATTTCTGCAAGAATGGCATTTTTCACCAATTGGATGGCGAGCACTTCTATTCCGGAAATTGCTCAGATACCCCATTATTGTCAAAAAACCTAGTAAAGCCATACATCCTCTGAATTTACTGGGTATTAAATTTGTGGTTGTAAAGTTTCATGAGATTTTGATTATCATGAAGGTCACAGCAGGTCATTTTATACAGTGAGGTCATGTTCTAAAAAATGTTCTCACTCCAATGAGATGGCTACTATGGGGACATCACACATGAATACATGTGGGCTCATTGAATCCACAGGAGTCTCAGCTTTCCAGTCATACCCAATGTACGCAATTCCAGGACTGTTTAGGGACCCCAGCATATAGAAATATTCAAATACACACTTTTTTTGTGTATAAATATGCATTTATACACATTTATACTGCATGCCAAAAAGCTGCATGGTTTATGTCCAAAACTGGATGGGATTAGCATATAAAGGGGTTTTAACAGATATCTTGAGGTGAGAGGTCAAGGGAACCCATGTGAATATGGCAATGCTACTTTTTACCACGACAAAATATAGCCTAACTTTGGAGCATTATTTATTCTCCTTCTGGACATGCTAGCATGACATGGTTGGTACCAATTGATGCCTTAGGTTATCTAGTTTTATATTATCCCAGTATCTTCACGGTCTTTCAGCCTGCTAAAGCCTCATGTTGGCCAAGGATGTTGACATCCTAGAGGATTTTAAGAGGTTAATCAGGGTCCCGGAGCAGAGTAACTGCTTGGTCTCTACCTGAGCCGTTTTAGTCACAGCACATTTTGCAGGATTGTGGCAGATGTGATTCTCACCATGCATATGCTAGCTGGCAAAATCTCCATAGTGCAATTCTGGGAGGATTTTATGCTGGCGAAGAGAGGAAAAAAACTGCTCAGCACCTCCTCTCTGATACAACTCCGACACTCTGATACAATGTAAATGTATGTAATGTGTTTTTTTGTGACAGGTCTTGTAATTTACCTTTTTCCTGTGCCTACGTTTTTCTTTTATACAGTATTTATCCCAGAATGACTTTCTACAATACATACCCAGAGATGACACCTGAACTTTTGCGGTTGAAAAGATTGATAGCAAAATAGTAAAAGTAATAAAGTGGAATTTTTTTCAGGTCACAAAAAGGTGAGTTGCACCCATTACTCAAAAACTTGCCCTTCGTCTATGATGGATTTCTTCCTGTATGATTGCTGAACATGGAGGAAACAAGGTACGTCTAGAAAGAGGTCCTTGCTCTCTGCATCTCAAGTCCTTATAATAAAACCTGATGTTTACATTTATGTTGTAGATAGCTGAGTTTATCTCCATCAAACTCCAATATAGCTGCACTGAGAATATCTCAGTCACATCACATGGTCCATGGTTGACCAGTTATCCACAAGACAAAAACAATTGGCTCATGTAAATAGATTCTTTTCATGAATTTTTCAATAAAAGATCAAATACAGCAAATGGTAAAAAATACTGACTTGATAATTGAAAATGATTGTTCTTTCATTTGGCACCGCTGTCTTCGTTAGCGAAATGTTACTTGTTTATTTGACAAATCCTCTTAGAAATCAGCTTTTCACATCCACGCTCACCACCACATTTGATTTCAGGAGTTCGTTATGCATTCATGCAGCCCCTTCTTTTTCCAATTTTCAGGATAGGGAGCACATTAGCGTGATTAGCAGGTGGCCCCAAATGCTGATTAATGTGATTTCATACAGGGAGATAATTCTGCCTGATGCCTAATATTTAGCTGATCCAAAAGACAATGGACATTAATTATCATCGTTACTAATGCTTCTGGCATGAAATGTTCTCATTACCTATTTCCATCTAATTTAACACCAGGAAAGGCAGACCAGCGAGACAGAGAGAGAGAGAGAGAGAGAGAGAGAGACATACAGATTTAGCGGGCTAGAGAAAATATGAAGAGAAAGAAAAACAGTAATAAAAAATCAAGTTAGATAGACAGATATTTTTTCCATTTATCCACATTGCCTGGAACAGTGATGCTATCAAACATGCTCCATTATAACTAGAATTACTACACCTCCGCTAACATTAGCTCCATTACTTAGTCTTGGTATTTCTTTATGTTTTCAGCTAACTCATATTAAAAAAGGGAACCCTGCAAAAAATTGTTCTAATATTCATTAACTTAGAAATGATTAAGGTTAAAGTTACATGTCCCTAGTAGTCAATGAAAAATGGAAATCAAGGAGCAGTATTGTTCTCCTGTTGCAGGCTGGAGCTTGTTAGCCCTACTATTACAGTCCAGTATTATGAGAAAAAAGCACAATATGACACTATTATTTATTTCTAACATAATGCTAATCAAACAGTATACTATAGAAGAGCTGAATAATAGGTTCCTTGGACAAGCAACAACACTTATCTTAGTAGTGTCAGTATTTTTTTGGCTTTAAGGATTTAAGGATGAAGCTGAACAACAGAGTTCCACAAGTGATTTCAGGTAAATTTCCTCACATCCAACATAGAGCAGGACAAAGGCAGTAATGTTTCTGTAACTCTGGTACAGTGGCATCTAGGACCGGTGACACACCAACCGTGATGCAAATGATGAGGAGCTCAAAAAGAGAAAAAGACTCAAAGTGTCATCCTGCATTCGAGCCTAAACAATAATAATGTTGTTGCTTACGACTGTGTGTCGCTGTTCTCCTGAATCGATTCAGTATCGATTTTATAAGGGATATTTTAGTTCCAATACCAATATGGGTTGGATATGAAGGTGATTCTCAGAAAACTAAAGCTGTAAATTGTACACGGAACCCTCTAACCTGGTGCATTGTTATGAATGCTAATGTTTACATTAATAATTGTGCCAAAAGCAATTACATTAATGTCCTTGTAATTTGAACACATTACCTGCCACCAAATAATAATGTCCTGTTAAGAGGTCATGGTCATTTCATGTATGACAGTCTGGACAATCACTGTTTGGGGGGGAGGGGTTGGATGAACTGTTAATTGAACACAACATGGGCATTTCATTGCCGTTAAGGAGAGAACCTGAGCTACATTTGTCTATTATGATGTTTGTAAAATACCGAAACTGAAAAGCTTCAGGTAACATTCCTCACTTTCTTTCCACAGACTCATTGCTAAGATCTGGTGGTCTCATTCAGCCTGCATTGTGATTGTTAACACCACACAACTAAGAGGAATTTCAAACACTTGCACCATTTTTTTTCTCGATGAAGACTTCAATTTAGTAACTGATCGAGGACATATTCTGAGCCTGTAATACACGACCCTTTGTCCTGTTGAAGTGAGATAACCAATCCTTAGGCAGAGCTCAAAAACTGCCTCTCCTTGAGATGATAGAAGACCTGTGCAATGCCTCCCTATCCAGCATTCAATGGGAAAACAATAAACAAGCCAGAGGGGGAGACGCAGAGATTGATAGGCGTGCAGTTCTGATCACTCAACCAACAGAAGCTCACTTTACCGGTTCTGTGCTTTATGCACATTTGTGTTTATGAAATTGAAATCGATTGTTTCTATTACATGCGCAGTTAGACCATGGCGTTGTCACAATTGATGTGCTACTCCGAGTCAACCTTTGTAAAAATCATTCAAGTTGTAAGTGGTGTAAAAAACTTATTTTTGTTTTTCATCATATCCAACTGAAGGCTGAAACACTGCAGTAATAACTTACACAAACATCTGACTTGTATATAGACTTTTTATATTGTTTTTGTTGTTGGTCATATATATATATATATATATATGTATATATACGGTAAGTGTGTGTGTGTGTGTGTGTGTGTGTGTGTGTGTGTGTGTGTGTGTGTGTGTGTGTGTGTATACATAAAACAGAGTCAAATTTCTTGTTTACTTGTCAAATAAAGCTGATTGTGATTCTGATAATAGTAATAATAATACAGCTACTTCATTGGGCTACGGTGGTGAATGCAGAGACTAGAGTCTTTGTACTGACTCTCATCTATAGACAGAAGTTTTGGGTAGTGACCATAAGAAAGAGATCAGGAGTAGAAGAAGCTTAATTTAGGTTTCTCTGTGGGGTGGCCTGGCTCTTTGGGGTTGAGGTGTTTCTTTATTTGATATCTGGCCTAGCTCTTTCCCCATGAGTAAGGAGTTCAGTGATCTGAAAATACCCTGGAGTCAAACCACTATTTCTTCACATTGAAAAGAATCACCAAATGTAAAGGGTGCACCCAACAATCTTAAAAGAAGACAAAGCATGATGTGCAGTATGTTACTTCCTGGTTAAAAGCCTCTGAAAGATCATGAAAGCCACATAGAGTATCATGACTGAAATGAGTTGTGTATCAGTGGATATGGTGTGTAGCATCATAAAGAGTGTTTATAGGTCTAGTTTTGTACTGAACTCAACTAAACACTTTGAAACAGCAACACACTGAACTTAGAATCAGAAACTAAAGTCAAGACTGACCAAAAAGAGCGTCCTCACAGTGTATCGGATGGTAATGCAATAGCTTACTTATGTGCGTTCGTACCAACTCATTATTTTGAGGAATTATGGTCAAATTGGATGAATCTCCAATGCCATCCATCACTGCCAGTGGTGGTGGATGTATGCGTCCGATTTTGAGAGTTTGTGGCCACACAACTTCATACATTACCAATAATGTGAAGGAAAGGATAAATGTATTTAGACTTAATGAAAAACACATTGTGTTGTGTAGCTCTGTCAGGAAATCTTTTGTTAATTACTACCACTGCACCTGTGTTGAGTTACTGTATACTGTAGATGATTTGGTGTGTGTCTCAATCAAGCTCAATTATGCTTCTCGTGTGTTTTCTGTATGTTCTTCTATTTCCTAATTTTTGTGGGAATTCTTGTTTCATTATGTAGGGGCTGCAGAGACCTTTTGAGTACCTGTAATTAAGGGCAATAAATTAAACTCGACTCTAACGCCCTCCTGTGCCACCTTAATTTTCAGTTTACTGTGATGTCGGTCTTATTGTCCTGTTTCTTTACGTTATAGTACACAGGCAAAGACTTAAACATCACAAATACCCCAAAAATACGAAAAAACTATTTGCCAACTCATCGCTCCTTTCCCACAACATATAAGACACCCTTCCTCACCCAAAGTCTTTCAATTTACTGAGGTAGCACTAAGGTGTTGCTGGGAATTTCATTGACTGTACACAAATCCCTGCCTCTAATCCCCATAATTCCAGCAAATTGTATTGTCATTAACTACTCACTGGCTGATAAATTCAAATCCTTTCACTTTGCAGTCCATGGATAATTGCTGTAGCCTCTCCTCAGAAGCGTTTCCATGGGGAGAACCAAGCAGTACCCAGGAAACATGCACAGTTGCACTTGACACCATAATATGGAGCTACAGTAAACTGGAGCTCACTTGGCAGCGGAAGGGAGGGCCTCGGACAGGTCTGCCATCACGGACAGAGCAGACACAGTGGCTAATAAGACCTTTGCAACCTCCCAGCGGTGAAACACTTTAATGTGCGGTCTTTGAGTTGAAGCTCCAATCTTAAAGGCTGCTCCCTGGTGGAGCGAGAGCTTGATGTTCTGCGGTTTATTTAACAAAACGGACTTTAAACTGAAGCTCTACCACTCTGCCAGTAGAGAAGGGTCTACAAATACAAGGAATACAAACTGATTCTCGGTTGTCAATAGCAATAAACCAGTTATTATGTCATTTCAAAGGATTAGAGACAGAAAAGCAACATTAAGCTTAATTAGACAATGCGTCTGCAACAACTTACATAAAATGTACATTCACGTCAGGTCACACCCTCTTATTGACTATTCAAGTAAAGGAGGAGCACTCCGTTGCACTATTTCCCAAAGGGCCTTCAAGGGTTGTTATCAGGAACGATGTAGGTTAATTAATTCTCATGAGACTTGTTCTGGTCTATGATGACTATGAGATTCATGAAATAACAGAGCAGACAAAAAAAAGCTTAGCTTAGATATGAGCATTCGACAGCAGAAGGAGCATCAGTGGAAGCAACGTATGATGAAATAATGATATTCTCTAATGATTTATAGGATCATGTCATTCAGCAACATTTCAGTTGATATCAGTATTGTTTTTTTTTTATTAATATTGCTATAGCCCCCCCCTCCAATACACCCCATCAGACGTGCTGAGGGTGTGTTGAGATTTATTTTTCTGTCATGTTACATCCCTCCTCTCCTGGTCCCTGTCACCTGCGATATCTATTGTTTTAATTATTGTGAGCAGCACAAGCTTTCCAGATGGTTTCCTGTAATATTTTGTAAAGTGTCTTGTAGTAATTTGTCAGTAGGCCTATTGATCTGTTGTGGCAGGAGGGTTTGGACCAGATTCAAACAGCCTCTCTAGCATGAACAAAATATAATTTAAATTCAGCTTCCAACCATCAGCGGCACTTCAAAAAGGTGGTTCAGTCACGAGTGACGACAACTAAAGTAGCCTACATTTCTATGCTGTCACATTGTTTCCCAGACAAGACATACGGTGCTTCTGTAAAGGGCTGAAAGGGCATTATGAAAGTATTTTGCACAAAACTGTAAAGCGGTGGTGTTGTTGGCTAAATTACAAATGCATTGCATGCAGAAAATCACATTGCATTACAGCCTCTCACAAAATAAAATTAACTTCATCAATTCCGCCCTGAATTCTTTCCGACAGTATATATATATATATATATAAACCAATAAATTGTAAATTTGACAATGTTTCCATTATTATTAAATGTTGTTTTTAATGATTAATATTAAACATTTAAAAAAAAGAAATATCAGATGCCAAGAAGATTTATCATCTTGCAAATTTGAAATATATCAATTCATTTCTCAACTCTCTTTCTAATGTAGGGAGATTATTTTAATTTTTTATCAAAGAAACTTACATTGAAAATCTGCTAATTTAACTTAGATGTGATTATTTATGAAAACTTCAAACTAAGAACTCCCACCAGAAATCTACTGTATTTAAACTCTCAACGACGTATTTTTCTTTTCAGAGCCTCCATTGCAACTGATGAAGCTGATGTCTTCCTTTAGATCAGTGTGTGTAACGTCTATATTGGTGTTTAATTGTGGTTGCAAAACAACAAACTCATTAGCGCCACCATCAGGTTGGACTGGTTTCTTCTATTGATCGCAACAAGTTCAGACTTAATTGTATCTCCACTGACTCAGTAACTGTGGCATCATTTGTTTTTCGGCTTTTCTCTCCCTTCTATCACCTTGTGACCACTTTGATTTATCTCTCTGCCCTTCGTGGGTAAGTGTCCCTGAGGGTGACCACAGGTTGGGAAAAAATGTCTTAGACTATAGCTATAATGTGTACTTCATTAGGACATTATGCACACAATACACACATTGATGAATCGGCTACGGTTAATTTAATTAACTGCACATGTGAGTTAACTTTACTCTCTCTCTCTCTCTCTCTCTCTATATATATATATATATATATATATAATATATATATATATACATCAGTGGTGGGCCATCAGGGCCTGCAAAGCCTTCTCTGCTGGCCTAAACAGAATCACAAAGTTATAGCTATTTTATAATTTAATAATTTTTCATAAATACACTACATGTATTATAATTTATAAAAATATTTTTCCCATTATCTTATTTTCTCATTGCACAGCTCCTGTCTTCCTCAGTTGCTCTGCTTCCAGTGCAGCTTGTTTTAAGTAGAGCTTTTATCCAATCAGATTTCACCTCTGTGTCTCTAGGTAAGAAGAGAGGCCCGAGGCCTGCAGACTCACAAGTGAATCCCTTTGCAGTTTAAGTGAATGGGGACGATATTGTTGATTGTCATAGTGTTCAACCAATCAGATATTTAGTCATGTTGGGCGTATTCTTTGACATGCCAGAGCCTGCTAGCTGGCCTAGCCATACATGATTGGTCAGTGGGCTAGCGTGACATGTTGGGCGGTGACAATCCCAATATCTGCTGCCTCTGTGGAGCGGACATTTTCAGCCCTCAAACGCATTAAAACGTATTGAAGAAATACAACTGGGGAGGCTCGACTGTCTTCACTGGCGTACATGAATCGAGAAGGAATTCTTACTGGAACTAAAACACACGGATGTACTGAACAACCGTGAGATTAAACTCTTTATTAACAAAGAAAGGAGGATGGACTTTGTCTTTAAATAGTGAACAGCCGCTCTGGTAAGTTAAATGCATTTGTTTTTACATCTGCAGTAGCTTTAATATGCTTGTTTGTACATTATTATTTGTACAACTTGTTTTTATGAAGATTTTTGTTTGGTTTAATATGTGATAGGAACTATTGTTACGTCCAATGTTGCTCTGGGGACATATTTAGCCGGTGCCACTGTTGGCAACTTGGCGACTTTCTCGCTAAATCTGGTGACTTTCCAAACCCTCATGGCGACTTTTTTTGTCAAAAGCTACTAGTGACAAATCTAGCGACTTTTTCTGGTGTTATTGGAGACTCTGACGTTAAAGCACGTACGTTCTGCACTGTCGCGAACGAGCAGCGGGAGCTGCCGTGAGCCCCTCCGCCGCCCCAAAGCACTCACAGGCGGGTACTCTCTCTCGCGCAGCAGTCCCAGCTGCAGTCAGAGCAGAGAGGAGACGCAGTCTCAGCGTATTCTCTGCAGTTAGTGTATTTACAGGCGTTGGCTTCATTTTTACACGAAACACATAATAACCGTAGCTGTGTTTCAGCTGCAGGACAGCAGTGAAGGCCCAGGTATAAAATGCACGGCCCGCCACTCATATATATATATATATATATATATGGAATTTGGTTGAAGTTTATAACTTCAACCAAATTACAGTAAGTCTATAATCGATTTAGAATTACATTCCAGCCCCTCTATTAAACAGAATCAACATCAAACTATAACCGCACTGACGTGTGAAAAATGATTGGAGGAAAGTGCTTTTGATGTTTTCAGCTCCTCTCAGATAACATCACATGTGGTGATCCAGCGGATGGAGTCTGAGTGAGACTGACTCTTGTAACTCAATATATGCAAATGTAAGCCAAGCTAGGTTCCCTTGTAGCAATTATCCATGTACAAGATCTGTGATCAAGCCAGCACAGTGCAGTGTACATTGATTGAAAGAGCACGTTTCCAAACGACCCCTGTCTCTTGTTACGTTTTTTTTCTTTTTTTTTAAGCATTTTTCCAGTTTGCTTAATGTATGCAGTCATAATCAGTCAAGCATTAAATAGGTGTTTCATACCTGAACACGAGAATGCCTTGTAAGCATCAACATGTACATATATAGTAAATCTTCCATTAATGATGTCTTGATGGTAAGTGTAACACAAAAACAAATCAATATTTATGAACTTAATATCAAACTCACTACACCTTCATGGTTTCATCATCATGTTCATCTCATCAGATGTATCCCAAAGGTCTACCTGATCCTCTCTGGAAAATATGTCTCATGTCATTTAGGATATTGAGAAATTCCAGAAAGAAGAAAGTGTACGAATAGGAGATTTGTTGGTATAAGACTGCACATTTCCAGCAAGTTCCGTACATTATCCACCCCAGTACATATCTGATAAACCACTGAAATAATTGAGCTCTTGTTGCAACAATTTGAATTGAACAGAATCTGGTGTCTACATATTTGACAACGTGAGCTGCATAACAAAACTGATTCAAATGAGGATAAATGTTTAAAAAAATAGAAAACATGTCTTAAATGTTGCTTTCCGCTTGCTCTTTTCCAGTGTTAAAAAAAAAAAAATGCATGTTGATTTATGTTTCATATCTTTATGTGTTGGTCAAAACTGGTCGTGAAGCAATCATGCTCCGATGTGTTCCCTAACTCAAGTGTGACAAGAGGGACTTGCCCAACATGAAACAGTGAGTGACATGCTGCTGGCTGGTATGTGCTTCACTTCACACTCATCTGCTCCTACGATGATGGACAGCACACACACACGCGTTTGTCTCCACAGGGAGAGCTGTTTCAGGCATAGGCCATACAAGACATAAATGATCCACGGTGCCCGAGGAATACGTTACAGTGGGTTCATTCATTCATGTTGTCAGCACTGTATCTCTGCTATTCCCTTTCTTCAAAAAAAAAAGAAAAGATTTCAGCTCCCCTGCCGCCTCCCAGCTTCGGTAAGCATTACACGGCTTTGCCACACATTATTTTTAAATTCCTTATCAGACATAACACAAAGGGCAATCCCTCACTGACATCAACAAATACCACGGTGTGAGTTTATCTCGGTTTAATAAACATGTTTTCATGATTTAGGGAAGCTAGTCCTTGTACACCACCAGAGTGAATGTAATCGTTCAAGACTCCAGCAGAGACATTAATGCAGGAGAGCGTGTGCACTTTGTAACATAATTAAAAGTTGTCCAGGGGTAGGGACTGCTGCAGGCTGCAATTACTCATAACTGCCAATGTGATAACATGAAAGTATGAGGATCACTGTATTGTGCACAAATGCAAGCACGTTTCAAATTAGTAAGACACTTTCTTTTACAGGTTGTCTGAACGTTTGCATGTGTGTGTCGGAGTGGGACTTGTTTACACACACACACACACACGTGATGAATGCCGTCTTCGAGCTGCCATCCTGTGTGACCTGTCTGACGTGAATGTGTGCTCTTTTACCAATACAACCAACTTGTGTACGTTATAACAAACAGGAATAGTAAAGTTGATATCAAATGCGGCACACCTCAAGGCCCCTCTCACCACATGAAAAAAAAATATATATATTGTGTTCACTCTTGTTTCAAAATGTTTGACAAGCTCATGTCTGTCTGACATTAAAGCTAAATCAATGAAGATCCCACAAGAGGATAATCATATACAAAAAGAAAAATGCTGATTCTTAGTGCTAGCATGCTCTGCAAACAACTCTGCGCTTTCATGATATCCATTTGATGTGGCTGCAGATTTTTTAATGGGCCATTGATTTGGCAGACGCAAACGAAAACAAGGTGGAAATGCATTCTAAACCATTTATAATGTAGTTTTGAAGCCACTAAGCTCGTCTGGGTTGGATGCTGCATATAATTAATTTCTTATTGTTTGTGTTCGACAGGGTCATTGAGGTTAATTGAGTCTTACTTCAAAATTCTGGCTGGGAGCCACACGTGCAGTCCTTACTGTATATTCATTTTAATTAATATAAAAGGAGTAGGCAGTCTTGCCAAGCCTAATGATGGGCAAACGCTGTGTAAACAACAACAAAGGCTGGCCCTGTTCAACCAACATAGCGTCTAATCGTGCTGTGGCTGTCACCGCTGCTCCCTTTCCGTCACTGATAGATAGGCTACTCGAGTGAACTGAGTGGAGAGCGAAGATAACCTCCGAAACAAAGCCTTGTGGGTATTGGCTGCTGGGAGTATTTGCAAGGCATGTCATGATACCGGCCTCTTACTCCGCCTCATTTTAAAGCTCTGAACGAACTCTCTGGAGATGGTAAACACACTTGAAGGGTGCTTCGCTGATGGCCTTCCAATAGTTCTAAAACAAAAACCCATAATTATGTTTTTACAAAGATTCACATTGTGAAAACTGCCAGACCTGATACGTTGCATGAAGCTCAGCACAGTCCACCTCCCAGGAAGGAAATCAGCATCACTGCAGTCTTTGTACAGCATTATAAAGAAACACACCAGCTCATTGTGACATCAGGGCTTGATGCCATTTCATCTTGAGTGTTACAGTTGTGCCTCACTCTTGCTTAGTATATATTTGAAAAAAAACAACATTATCCAGCTTCTCAAACGTGGATACTTACAGCTTCTTTGTCTTATATGATAGTAAACTAAATATCTTTGGGTTTTGGACATTTGAAGTCATGCATGAGCATTTTCACCCACTTTCTGACATTTTAAAAAACAAAACAATTAACAGATTAATCAAGAAAATGATCAGCAAATTTCTGAACTATGAAAACAATTGTTAGTTGCAACCTGTTATTCTTGATATTTTGTATTAAATAAACTCAAGTGAGGTTCCAGCTTCTCTTACCTTTGGTATTTTGTAAACAGAAAATTGAAAAGCAATTTACTAACAAGGGCATAGCAACAGTTGCAATACAAGCAGCTGAAAATGCTCAATGAAAGAAAAGAAACATGTTGCAAACTAATCGGCCAAAATCTGTTTTAATTACCAAATGAAAACAAAGAAAAGAAAAGAAACTAAAGTGAATGAGGATATTTTGCTCAAACTTTAAAAAGCAGATACCCTGTGACTTCAGTATCAGACCAACATCAAATACATGTGGTGAAATATAATGCAATAAATCATTCTTTCTTTTTAAATATAAAATGTAATAATGACTTCAGGTTTTATAATCCTAAATTATAAGTGTCTTTTATTTTTCTTTGGTATTTTTCTTTTGTTTGTTAGACTGTCAGTGGAGACTACTAAGCAACAGGGACTTTTATATGAAACATTTTTAAACTTTTCATAATGCACGAGTAAATGTGAATAGCTTCTGAATACATGCCTTAAACGTTCATATGGACGGAGCACAGCGAGCTAAAAAAAAAAAAGGAACAACATAAACAAAAACATGCCCCCAATCTAAGAAGCCGACATATCCAAGAGATGACCATAGCTATGCAAATGATATGACCTCAGCATAGGACAAAAACAACATCCTGGCCGTGACTACATTCTGAGCGCAGCATGAGTGTAGGTCTGGACCAGTGATGCATACGGTGCACGCCGGGTCAAGAATAATCACAGCGGGTTTTGGGAGAAAATTAATCACTCCGTGATTGCACTCTATAGGTTCTCCAACCGAAGTGTTCAAGTGTGATTTTAATTTCCCCGTTCACCTCCTGGACCTTAAAGGTCTGCTTGAACATCAAGGCACCAGTCACTTATTAAGAGATGAACAACAGGATTGTGTAGCAGCAGGAGAATTGTTCTTTATTTGACAGGCTCATATAAGTATCTTTGTAGCAACGACATTCATCTTTTTTTATATATATATTTGCTCAAACTCCAAATATAGAAGTGTTGATTTAAAGGTCATGAAACTGTGCTTTTTTTTATACATGGTACAAACTGCTCCACAATTTTAAACTGGCAGTAGTTATAGAAGATAGATGACGGGGATGATAAAGAGGATCACACTAATAATTCAATTGATAAATCAGGTTGGGTCAGGAATCTATTATTACTCTGTGCCTTTCTCATCTATAACCAGTGGCTGAAACCCCGCTAGCAGTCATTTCCCATCTCACAGACTGTCTGGATGACTGATCAGGGTTGTGATTGTCTCCCCTCTCCCCAACACACCACGGCTACATACGTCAGCAGCAGCACATACATCTTGAGCAGTCTCTAACTCCAAGCCAGAGCAGCAGCCCCAGTAAACGTTGCAATCACCGCCAGAATTGGGCCAATTCCTCATAACCTTGTCTGCACATGGCACCTTGCCTTGAATCATAAGAGCGTGAGGCTGTGGCAAGTGTTCAATCTATCAGCAAAGCCGCTATATTGCCCCAGTACAGCTGAAGAGGGTAAATCGACATTTAATTATCTGTCTGCCCACAAAAGCTGCATGGGCATTGTAGTCCTAATGTAATGGAGTTGCCACAAACCCTGTCATGGCAGCAATATGTACAAACAGCAGCTGTATGACATTGAATCTGCTTGCATAAGGTATGTTCCATACTCGGCCTGACAGCGGACATGTATTTTGGAACTGAAGCTTTTTGAAATGTTTGAATTCTATGAAGACACAAAGCCTTCGCAAAAGAAAGGAACATGAAATAGACATCTCAGGTGGACTTAAGTCCTCTCACGATGAATACCCAAACATGGATTATTTATTCCCAAACATCAAGCTTCTATGCCTTCAAACCGATTTTTGCTTCGTCACTCTCTTTTCTTCCAAGAGATCAATACAACTCTCTCATAGTTTTGAAAAGTTGACTCTGTGGCTTTTTGATGAAACAATCATCTTTTCTTTGAACAAAGCTAAAGCCACACCATCAAAAACAGTGAATCCAATCAAGAAGACTTTGGGGGGGGGAAAGCATTTAATTTATAACCACGCAAACTTAGACTTGGAAATGAGTTCCTATTGACCCATTGTTGAGGGGAGATGTTCGATCTTCAGCATTATGTTCAGTCTGATGACTGGAGTTCTTTATGTTTCTCTTGAAGAGAAACGCAAAATCAATGGTGAAAATGTTTCACATT
Organism: Leptoclinus maculatus; assembly: GCA_032191485.1. Lineage (NCBI taxonomy): Eukaryota > Metazoa > Chordata > Actinopteri > Perciformes > Stichaeidae > Leptoclinus > Leptoclinus maculatus. The sequence goes on along the minus strand of JAVDOI010000008.1, from coordinate 5,571,290 downwards.
ATTCCTTTTTTGAGGCTCAATCGAAGTGCAGCAATTTTCCCAAATAATTATGAACAATCTAACAACTTGGATTGCACATCTTCTCCAGCCAATCATAGGTGTATAAGCAAGCAGTGAAAGCCGCCGTGTGGAAATTGATTGTCCTCTTTCGCCACTCTCACAATCTTCAAAAACTAAACAAAATGTGCTGATCAATCCAGTCAACTAAGTACACCTCTTGTCAATATCTCTAGCTTCACAATGGGGACTTGATGTTTCTGAAGCCATTAGTAATGACCAACTTGCCAGACGAGGCATTGATCGCTGGCCAGTTGTAAATGCAACAGCAATCATTTCACAGGAGAAAAGTAGAGCCGACGGTGCTGTCGTGTATGGATAGGTGACCTGCTTAAAAGTGTCAACTTAAATTACTTTTTAATTTACTCAAGTAGAGACTGGCGTGAATTATTTCAGCAGGGGTTTGATGTTGTTATACTAGACCTCAGTGTCCTTCAGAGTCACTTTTACCAGTGGCGGCTGGCCAATAGAGGGGGCGTGGCCCCACCTTGAGCGCCCCTCCTTGAGCCACAAAAAATAATAATAATATGATATCTGCGCAAAATATATGCTTTTCCTGCACGTCCTCTCCGCCTGTCTGCACGTCCTCTCTGCCTGCCAGCGCCAGCGCGAGCACTACTCCTCCAAGACCCGTTTGAGAGGAGAACTTTGGCGGAGATTCTGCAGGCCAAAGAGCTGATCCCAGATCAGCCCGACCTCACAATCAGACAGCACACTAGCGTGAAAGGGAAGCAGTACATGCGAAGCTTCTCTACTAGCTGTACACCAGACAGGTTTGGCTAGCTGGATAATGATAATAACTTATTTAGCTTTTTAACAAAATAAGAAAACAACGGGGACAGATCCAGCACGGACAGTTACAGGAGTGAGGGATGAGGAGGTAAGGAGACATGAGAACACCAGGGCACACATGGAGAACTCTGTCAAGCTACATATTAGGCAAAGTGAACATCTTTTCTTCTACATAGTTGTCCTCAGTCTCATCTGCTTAACTTGGTCATGGAGGCATCAACATTTAATTGAGATGGTAAATTAACAGTGAACTCATCATAGCTTAATTTAACATCAGTATTCCTAATTACACTTCATGTTGACTTCTCCTGATCTTTACCTCCTATAACAAGGTCCATAGGGGCATCTCAATAAATAAACATGTTCTATTATATTTTATATATATATACTGTATATATATATTATACTGAATTCCCTGTGAGGGTGACTAAAATAAGATGTCCTGACGTGTTTATCAAAGTGTTATTTACTGCTTTTTTTCGTGTTGGAATAAATGTTAAATATTTAACTGCAAAGTAGTAATGCGTGTTTGATACCTTAATTTTTTTTGCATTAAATCATATTGGGATGTTTGCTGAAATTGATTGGATGGCCTAACCTAGAACATTTTCCACCAGCCGCCACTGACTTTTACCCTTTATTTTGCTTCAACATTGCCTTGCACAGAAATCCTATAAAGAACATTTGAGCAAAAATAATACCATTTTAGATATCAATGACAAGTCTATTCAACCATCAGTCTTGTGGCTGACAGAGACATCTCTCCTCTAAATTTAAGTACCTGTTTGAGGCCTGTAATAATCTCACAACCTTTCAGATCTATCTTGTAACCCCTAGATTAGGAAGCACTCCACTAAACTACCGCACTGTAGATAAAGCAGTAACAATACCTCCACCTCAACCAGATACAAAAGTAAAGTACACATTATTGCGTCAGTGATAATGATAACAATCTATTTATGTATTGTTTAAATAAAGAAACACTCATAGGGGACACTTATTCTGCAGAATGAGTACTTTATATTGATACTTTATGTGCATTTAGCTGATTTCTGTAATAGGTATGTTGAATACAGGACTTTTATTTTTTTACATCGTTGTACTAGTACTTTTACCTGAGTAAACTGATGTCAGACTTTGTGGCCAACATAACATAAGTGATGTGGATGTGGGTGACGCCAGCACTGCTCTGGTCTCCTCTAATAATCCTCCTGGCTCCACTCCCTCTCACTGCTAAATTGCATTTCAAGTTCTTGTAATGGCAGGTGACATTGTAACATACGGCACTTCTTACAATGATGAGGTGACAGGGAGACAAAAAAACGATGGCTACATAAAGATTTAATGCCAACTGCTGTAAGAAACACAAACAATGCAAATCCAGTTTGCTTCAACAGCTATTCCAAATGTAGAGAATCTAACTGCGGTACTACATCTTGTGCTTCCCGTCTCCTCTCTTTGTGTCACAGCGGGGAACTCTCCTGCTCCAGGGTCTGACTCCCTCCAGTTATCAGGTGATTGAGAGCACAGACCGCCATCTCTCTATAGAGGGCACCCACAGACCCAGAATGTCTTGTTTGCGAGAGCTGTGTACATTTTGTATTTGAAAGAGCAGCAAGTCAATGAATCTCGATAATGCGAGAGCCGGGCCACATAACTCACGTTGATAGTCCTTACATTGTGCCAAGAGGCGATAAATCTGCTCTGGGAGACATGAATATGCAGTGGCAGTCAGTCTGGCTTGTTCTTGCTTGCATGCCCCCTGATGCACAGTTTATTCCTCTACCCCATTCCAAACAGAAAAATAAAACCAATGAGCCACAGCACCATCTCATCAACAGTGTTCTATTAAGCACAAAGAAATGTAGCAGCGCATTGTCAGAATATGCTTAAAAATGGCAAATCATTAGTGTAAAAAATGCAATCTGTTTGGTTTATTAGGAATATCTCCTATTATTATCATTATTTGTGATGTCAAATGGGTTTAGATTTCATCTATCCATCTATCTATCTTCCTATCTGCATATTAAAAATGTTCTTCATCTAAAAGGTGATTAAGCAACCAGAAACTATTTTTTTAAAGAGCTTTCAGCTTTCTAAAGTTGATTTCAGCATTTTGATGATGCTACACGTTTTAGTTATCTGTTTTAGGGAAAATGCATAGTTCACTTACTGCAATCTGTGCCATAAACAGGTAATTCATTACTTTCAGCCGGGCTGTACCTCCTCCACTGCAGTAGTGAGAGAGGTATGAGCAGCACTCACTGTGTCATTGTATATATAACCTGCAGCTTGTATTTGAGGGCTATTTGTAAAGCATGAAAAATGGACAGCCAGATAGGCAGAAAGCAGTTATGGGGGTTTAATGTACTCATTGACAAAGACTGAATGTCTCAAATAACAGCGATAAGAAGCCTGCTTTGTCAATGTCCCAATCCTCAGCTGACACTTATTTCCCTCATGCAAATAATTCATCACATTCACAATACAGGCGGGGGTTTCCTACTTGCTTGCTTGAGGCAAAGAAAAATCCATCTCAGAGCAGTAAATAAGAAATAAATCTGCATCTCTAAGAGAACACAAAACCCTAAATATCATAATATCAAATGTATAATGTAGAACATACATCTAATGTGTACCATGTTGCAAGTGTATACAACAACTGTAAAATTAGAAGACCAGGTCATTATTCGGATCCATCTCACCTCCATAAAATACTTCTTGGACATAGTTGACAAGTATGCGTAACGACGCGTGCCTCTAGTGGCACCGTGGAAGGAGGGTCGTCAGACGCACGCAGATGCACGGCTTTCTGCACTGCCTTTCCATCCAGCACAAACTAGAAGGCTTTTTTTAAATGAACACTGTGCAACAAAGAGCCTTTTTGTACAGATTTGGACGTTCTTCAATAGCCAGCCTCGTGCCATCACCGTGCGCAACTGGAGAGGAGCGTCGCGGAGCGGCTTTTCCACCATCTCAAAGTACATCTGTGTTAACAGTTTTCATGACTGGAATGGGAGACTGGAGTGATTAAACTGCAGAAAGCATTATTTGAACGTCTGAAGTGCGTTCATATTCCTCAGCACTCATCGTGTGACGCTTTTCTCTGTTTGTCTTGTCGGGAGACAGAATCGTTCGAGGCGACCCAAAGTTCCGCAGGCGCAGTTCTCCTCCTCCACAGCGTTGCGGGAGTCCGGCTCGACTGTTACCGTGGTACTTGCCAGTCGACAGATAGCATCGGCGGAAGGAGGGGATACAGATATTCCTGCAGGGTAATTGTAGCAGCCTGCGTTCGCAGGTGTATCACTGATCCGCCTGTGAGGGGCTGGGGGCTTCATCCTGATCGAGCCGCTCTCAGACTTGTGAGTAACAGAAAAAAAGAAAGAAAAAAAAAAAACTGAAGAATGTTGCACCAAGTACAATGAGCGCAAATTCATCGAAGACACCACAATCCATATATGCTCCGTCGAATTCAGTTTTGATGAGCAATTCTGAGTCGTCTTTGGAATTTTAAAAAGTGGATCTCGCGACTTTACAACCATGCGAAATACTTGGCTGTCTCCCCGGAGTGCGATTTGGGAATACTGGACATTGCTGATTGCATGTCTCTTTTGGATTCACTACTCTAACGGGATGCCTCATGTTATTCGAATAGGTAAGTGTTCCACATTTATACACACACACACGCGCGCACACACACACACACACGTTTCTGTTCTTGAAAGTTGCCCCCTTATTCCGCTCATTTTAGTGCGGGTCCTCATTCGTGAGGTCATATCGGTAGCGGGTGTTTTTTTGGGGGGTAAAGCCTAAACGAGCAGTTCGCCTCAGTCGGGTCGTTTCATTTGACTTAAACGAGGAGCAGCCAGCATGCAACAAGAGAGCAGTGCATTATGGCAGACGATTGCCTGTACAATTGAGGATGCCTTCTCCACTCAGAGATCACGCCATGAAATATTGTGGGTTAGTGTGACCTCTGTGCACTCTGCTTTGTCTGTTCCATTTTCTGCAGCCAGCATGTTGAGTCACCAGCTAAATTCAGGATCATTGCCATGCCTTCTGGGAGTCATGTTTAGCTTTTAAGAAGTCTGTTCAATTAACAAAACTACTGCATCACATTAAGGAATACACCATGCGAAAGTTTCAAACAATTTTACAATTTATTCAGGGGAGTGGAGTGTAATCTAATCTTATTTTATATGATCTTATCTTGTCACTGCAAACAAAACAAAGTGCTCACACAGTGTACAAAAAAACAATCTGTTCAAAGTTGCATTGCATTGCACCGTTAAGTCCTCCCTCCGGATATTTCACACACACACAAAAAGAAGAAGCACACCGTGCTGGTGTTGTCTTTTTCCAATCACTCACTGACGAACAATGTGAGAATTGTCATTTGGAGGCTGGCGATGCGATGAAACATTTTGCGCCGCCAAGAGACAGGAGCAGAATGAAGATCAATAAGGGTTTTGTCACGAGGCAAATCGTTTTTGACATTTGGCGGAGTGCCATGCAGGACAATTACTCAAAAATGGCATTGGCCCACATTAACATACCACTACAACAGCCGGGGTACAGACAGGGAGTGAGTGCAGCTTAATGGCATGGAGCTCTTTGTCTTCGCGTTATAAATGACGGGTGAAAGTGGATGAATGTTATACAATTGCATATTCTATATTCCAGTGCTCTAAGAGAGGCGGGTGGCCTTTTTCAAATCAGTAGTCTCTTGTGTGACATATGTGCAAATCACCAACATCCCACTCTGATTTTGTAATACGATTCCTGTCAAGCTCAGCGTCATTAAGCTACATTTATTCAAAGGAAAGTTATTAGACTTTTTAACAGGATGACGTATCGCTATATCTATGAGCTGGAGGGAATGTTGTCCAGCCTTCTGTATATTTTATACAAATTCTAAAAAAAGCAATTCAGCAGAAACACGCAGAATAAAGTGGAAGACTGTAGAATAATATTTAGTGCTCGGCGTCATATGCCGCTGTCAGGCAGGCCCAGGACGTCCCTGTGATTGACTGCTGCACTCTGAAGAGCCATGACTTCTGTGACATCGCTGTGCGTGGACTTTGGTGATGTCTTAGAAACCGCATAAATCCTTAAAGCTCTCTCTCTACTGATCTGAACTGAAATCGTTTGGTCAAAAGGACATTTTTTTCCTTCTTTTTTTCCTTTTTCTTTTTGACAGTGGCAGCAGCTCAAATGAAAACCTGGAATAGAGTTGACAGGCTTTGTTTTTTAAAAATGTCAAAGTGCTGAGACAAATTTACCTTGAAATGTGCTACAGTCGCACTATTGCTTTTTATAGAATCTATCAATGCTTGTGGTGCAGGAGCAGTTTTTTTTTTTTTTGTGTTCCTAAGATTGTATTTTGACAAGGTTGCTGAATTTGCCTCAATGCCAAAGAAAAAAAAATCGAATTCAGAAGGCTTTACGTCTTCATATGATCTTCTGAAGCTCAGTGTTTACGTAAACGGCCATGTGTGCATCCATTTCATTTTGTCCACTCAAAAAATAGGCCTGTGTGAAAATAACAAGACATTTGAGATAATATTCTATATAATTGAATTCATACAATTAAATTGTATCTGTTTTAAGAGGGGATAAGCTTTGGGGTGTTGATCAGATATGCCATATGTGTATTATTGCAGCAATACTGTCGTATTTTCTCAGAGAGGACGTTAGTATTCACAGTCTGTTGATTCATTTTGGGATAAGCTCTTTTTTGAGTGTGTGTGTGTGTGTGTGTGTAGTGCCCCCCTTTTTTGTTGTAGTTTGGTTCTTGGTGTGCTAGTGTGTGTGCGCTCTGTGTCGCAGCCACCCCGCTAAAAACCAACAGAGGGCTCTCTTATAGTCGGCGCACGGTGGCCAACGTCGCTCCTCAGCACTGGTTACCAACACAAACAAACCAGTGAAAATCATCGAGGTGGGCGGTGGTATTTGAGCACGGCGCTCTCTCTGGTCTGTGCTGTGTCTGCTCTTGGTTAGGTGGCCTGTGCAGTTCTCCCAAGTACACCATCTGGGTAATGGTGGGCATCCAAGGTAGAGTTGTTGCCATTGATTTTAGTGCTTTTACAGTGCACTGCTCTAAGTTGAGGCCAGATGGTCGCTCCGTCTTGTTCTGCAGCTTCTATTTGTTGGAGGGAATAAAAGACTGCTCCTCCAGTATTTGTCCACTTACACGCTGTGCTTCTCTTTAGACTCCCTCCGTCTGCCTTTGGTAATTCTTTTTTTTTTTCCCCCCCTGACATGTTGTGCAAGCTCTCATCTCATCTAGGAACCATTTCAGTGGATAATGCAATGTTGGTATAATGAAGGAGAAACTGCTGGAGGATGTCATTTTTCTCTCAGAAGGTAGCATGTGTCTGGAGATAATTTGTATGTTTGCCAACAAGGAAATAAGACTCAGTACACCGATGATTTTTTTGTGCTTAGTTCTGTGACCCCAGTGAGCAGCATTCAATCTGCACAATTCATTATAATCCGTAACACATTGCGTTCTTCTCCATCAAACAGGGATTGCACAATTTCGATCACATGAAAATGCATCGATCTTTTTGTTAAAGCTTACAGTAATAACAGATTATTATACATTGTCTCTTTCATCTGTGGATTGAAGAAACTAATCCATCATTTGGTGTCTCTTTTCTCTCTCAGTGAGGTTATTCACTGCCTGACAGGGATTTATTGTATAATCAATTACTTTATCTACCTAATACTCAAAGCACTTAATCAGTGCCAGTTAATCAATCTCCCTCATGATTTCATGTTGATTTCATTTCCTTTGCTCCTCGCTCTGCCCCTACAACACCTGGTCACATGCATTTTTCATTTAGCCTCCCTAAAATGCTTTGGGCAGCCATGACTGCAGACTTAATTATTGTGTGTGAAACAGCCTGAACATTTAAATGTAAGCTGACAAATGTGCAGCACTTGAAGCTGTATGCAGTGTGACCACTCATAAGCTTCAGTGGGATAAATCGGGTCTGTGGTCACCACTTTGGTTGAAGTCTGCAAACACAGAGCCACTTCAGAGGCTTGTCTTTATCCCCGCACCAGCAGCAGAGAGAGACCGAGTAGTTTTCATGTGATTAACTCTTTAAGCGAGCTATAGAGAGTGCACTCTCTACTCGCATGCATCCCGAGATCCCTACTCCCCGGCTGGGTTTTTTTTTCCGCAAATGTCTCATCTGAAATGACTCAGACATATTTCAAGAGACTGCGAAAAGCTGTAATGGTACTTTGCATTTCTACTTTTAACAAAGTGAAACCCAAAGGGCGGCTTGTTTTGAGAATTACCCACATGAGGACGGTATATATGGCCGGCAAAAAAAGAGGGAAGAGGAGGACAGTGATGAAGAAGAACAACGAGGAGATGTTGCATCAAAACTTGTATCAAATAAAGATGGCCATCAGCTGCTGAGTGGAAATGAATATTTCATTTTCATCTAAATTTAATCTCTCCCTAGACAGAGAGGAAGCAGGGAGAAGCCTGCTGGTGGAGGCTCGGGGCAGGGGAGTTGTCGTGGTGAATATGAACAAAGGCTGTTAGAGGTCACAGAAGAATTGGATACAGGGGGAAGCTTCTTTGATGTGTAATTCCATTATCTGTTAGCGAAAGCAGAGATTGAAGGGGGAAGAATACAACGGTTGTTTTACCTGCGCTTTACACACTCCCCCTTCATCCACTCGCATAAACATCAACTGCAGAGAAAAAAAGCAGCGGCCTGTTTTCTACTACTCCAATCTCGGGCATGTGTGTATCTCACCTTCCACACACACACACACACACACGTACTATATAGAGCCATACTCCATCCACAACATTTTCCAAAACATATGTCTGCTCTCACTGGGCCTCTTGTACACAATCCAATTCTATTCTCTCTGTCAGCACACTCGCGGCTCGTCATTAGCTTCAATCTCGCTGATGAGAAACGGCAGATGTTCGCTTTGTTGAGCAGAGGGCCCCGTCTCTGAACGTCTTCTGTACTCGCCTGTGATCTGGTTTAGACGCATTAGAAAGGGTACGTTCTACTTCCACAAACAAATATGTGCTCCAGGCTTGTGCTTATAAGTCTGTCTTTTCTGAAGCGCAGAGCCTGTTTTTAAGTCGGTATGTCCAAGTTCGATCTGTGCTAAATGAACAGTGTGTTTATGTTTAAGGCGAGGTGAAATAGATGCGTAGTGCTCCGAAAATGTGCTCATAATGTGTCTGATCACTAACACTAACAAGACTCGACTGCATCAAGGAAGTGCAGGTACTTAGCTTCTTGTTCAGTCACACATAATAATGATCATCCTATAATCCCAGCCACTAGGGGCTAATAGAGCGGATCTACCAACCAGTAAGATAATCCTGTGACACAGCAGGGCCCCATCTAGCCCCAGCTAGTTTAGCCTAGCCGCTGCTAACACACCAGATGGTGTTTTCATATCGTACTACAAAGTGGGTGCTCTGCAGTGAGGCCTGCTCCAAACATATGCTTCTGATGCCTATTGACATAAATAAGGTGCTGGATTCCTTATGGCTATATACATTTAATCTTTTAATTCAGAAAAAAATGAGGAAATCACTGCTGTCATGAGGATTGGTAGACGTTATTTTGCAGGCAATATTTACCTTGCTGTCATTCGTCACCATTCGGGGATGGTACAGAAGCTCGAGGGTCATCTTACCCAAATCACAACAAAATTTGTTTAACTTGTAGCGCTAGGATAAGCGCATGGCTAAGCCATGAGGATAGTTTTGGTTTTACATGCTTTGGTCGCCACTGAAATTTCTACTTCTACCCTAGTACAATGCAAGTCAATGGAATTTTGTTTGTTTTGGTTTACAGCATTTAGAAACTAAATTTACACTATTTTAATTTTACTGTAGATAATCTACATAACCCACTTTAAACAGTTTCCATTGGGACTATCTATGGGGTAGAAAGAAATCCCAATGAAACTTGTTTAAAACTTGAATATCCAGCACAACCTGCACATAGTTTGTGGAAAAACACAACTCTAATTAATTTCTTTAAACTAGGGATGCACAGATCCAACTTTTTCTGTCCCGGTACCTGGGTATCGGCTGTTACAGGGTACCGACCAGATACCAGTGTTTAATTAATGTATGCCTCACTGTGTGGACTTGACTGGGATTTTTCTTTTATCAGGCTTGACTTAAACATTGTTGTTTTATTTTTTTAAGACAGAATGTAACAAATACATACATTATTAATTGTTATTTATTCATCACATAATAAGCAGCTTGGTATTACAATTGAAGTGTAACTAAGGTGTTACTATTTAATGCAGCAAACAATTGGTCAAACCATGAACAAGAATTACAATTTTATCATATAATGTATATAGCATGTGGTAGGTATAGTAGAATACCAAAAATTACAATATACAAAATAATAAGAACATAAAGTCAATGCAGAACAATTAAGGATTAAAATACTAATGGGAAGGAAAGGGAGGAAAGCAAACTAGAATACATGAAACAGAACTTTAATTAAGAGCCAAGAAACTAAATGACGACAACACTGAGAGTCCTCTTAAAAGCCACCAAGTGTGTCTATGAGTGTGACAGAATAGCTGATGATGTGGTAGACTAAAACAAAACGTATCTGTATGGCCCAATCACATTAAAGGTAAGGTATAATTTGCAATTTGGGTGAAGCAACCCTTTCCGACTCAACGTGGAAACGTCCATCAGAAACAACAGCCTGATTGATTTGGTCCACAATCGGCCTGAGTCCCCCTGCAGGCCCCTCGGGGACTCAACGTCATTACAGCACGACGTGTGCTTTCTGGATTTGACAGTGTTTTGAAATTCATGGCATGTCAATGTTGGCCATTTCCCTGTGAATGTTTCTGTACCAAGGCAATGAATCAAATTTCATGCTCTAGCCATTTGTCTTTATTATGTGCCCTTGTCCTTTCTATTTGACTCTGCCATCTCAGCCGTCCTCGGGGCTCTGCCGGAGAAGTCAAATAACATCGAAACAGTCTGAACAAAGCTTGATCACGAGGCATTTCGCTGTCAGGGCCAAGCTGGCAATATAACATAGTTAATTAGAATGATCTTGTTGGAGGTAATTTGGTGATTTTCCACTTTTCTGTTTTTTTCTTTTTGTACATTTCAGCATTGGGGAGCAATTTGTCTACACTTTTTTTCAGACGCACTGTATGTGTTGGCAAACTGCACACACAGCGGCATGGGCACATTAAGTACAGCAGCAGAAGAGACGGAGGGAGGGGGACAGAGAGAGGGGGTGGTTACATAGATGAAGCTAGGGGGACTCTTATTTAGCTTGTTAATTAGCTTGAACCTTTTGATCCCAATTTTAAAACCCGCCACGTTGCAATGCTGGCCGCCTTTTGTGTGTTGCCCCAAGCCAGATAAAAGTAAGCTTTATTCCTGCGCCTTTCAAACACCGTTGCATTCACCGGAGCAGTATTAGCTTTGCTTTTCCTTCCCCGCGTTAGCGGCGTCCTTATCTATTCCCAGACGCTCTGTGTAAACTTGGCCACCTCTGACACCTCAGTTACATGCTGTTACTCACCTGCATTACAATAACAAGACCTTTTCTTTGCTTCTGCTTTAAAGCAATCAGGAATTGACAGTGGAGGTATCAGCCGCAATGCACTGGTTTCAATCCTATTTAACTTAGGCTAAGGACAATGAATGGACTATGACACTGTTTCATTCTGCCCTTTTAATCAAGCTCTCATTGTTATAAATGTCAGGTCTTGGCTGTGTGATTCCCTCAAATTGCTGTTCCATGACTGTAGGGAGATGTGTGTGCATGAGTGTGTGTTTAGGAGAGAGAGGGAGTGTGAGTATGTGCATGACAAGGGGATGTATAAGCGGAGCTGGCATAGAATCCCTGGAGCGTAGGGGTAGAGCAGGAGTTACTAATCAACTGTGAGAGAGTGGGCTAGAGAAGACTCACCCTCTATTTTCCCCCCAGAGAGAGAGAGAGATAGAAGCAACAGATAAGACAAACCTCTTCAGGCCAACACCGCTACAAATGAATGGCTATCACCAAAAAATATCAGGGAGGAAACAGAGATATTTCCTCCACATTCTACCTCACACGTCTTTTATTTTTTTTTATTATTTCTCCTCCCCGTCCCTTTTTATCCCGGCAGTAACAAATGTGAGGGCGACCGCAGAAAGTGCATAAGACTCGGCGGTTACCTCTCTAGCCCCTGTGCTCATCCCTCCGCTGATGGATAGCCAGAAGGTTCAAAGCCAATGTCAATTAAGTTAACACAGCCAATACCCAGAAGATTTCACTCAGCACTCGCACTGCGTGTGTGCAGGCAAGACAATGTGGGATGGGCTCTCCTGTCTCAGCCAATGTTTTACCGGCTGCGGATCTACTGTCCAGGTTGCTCCCAGAGAGCAGTGTGGTTAACCGCAAAATGTTCCCCTGTGACTCGTCTGAAGATGGCTTGTCTGCATGTGACCGACCCCAGATATATGGAACAGGACAGAGATCATCATTGACAAGGAGGAGAAGAAGAGAGGAGACTCTGGGCAGTTTGTCTCTACATTTTAGTAAAACTATAAGGGATGTTTGTACGAATGCGGGCCTTTAATGTAAAGCCAGAGCGAGTATAGTAACTTAACTGACCTGCAGGTTTTCACTCCTTCAGATGAGGTTTTGAGAATTAGAGATGGCTGTCATGGTAACCGAGTAGAAAGTGATTGGTGGAGATTATAGCGTGTGATTAGACTATCATCTAAGCGGCAGGTCATTTTTTTTTTTTTTTGGCAAATCAATTTTCTATCACAGAGAGTTAATGAAAAATTCAGCTTCTGATTGTTTTGTTCCTAAATCACGTTTTACAGTCTCGAGTGCTTCTGTTTCTCCACTTCCAGCCTCAAGTTATACTTTGGTAAATTGGTTCAGTAAGTTTATTATTTTCTCATAATTTGTAAATGTATTATAGCTCACAAGCAAATAAGCAATATAATTGTGTATTATATATATATATATATATATATATATATATATGTGTGTTTTTGTTTACCTTCTCAAAAATTTGAACACAGAAAATCCCCCCCCACACACACACACACATTAACGTTAACACTTTAACTCCTCAACCCCAGAGTTTTTACTCATCCAGAGCAAGAGAAATAAAGGAGAATTAATTTTGTGAAAGCCGGCTAATTTCTGTATAAAACTTGGCAAAATAGGAGCGATGCTCCTAATTGCTTTTCACCAAGAGTGAAAATAATACCATGAAATATTTCTGCACCAAAATAGGACGCAATCAGCAAGTATTATCTGGTGTGATGAGAAGGATCAGTTGAAGCAATGCTGCAATAATCATATTTAACGAGTCATCTGCAGTGTATTAGGCTGACTGTTTTCTTTGGTAAAGCAAACAATGCAGGTCCTTCTTGCCTTCCATTTTAGTCAAATATGCCATTAAAATAAGACCGTAAATATAATCTGTGGTCTTCAAAACACAGTAACAATATTCATCTGCGGTATTTTCAACATGCAGATGACTTAACGTCTGTATCAGTAAACTGTTATAAGGGTATGTAGCAAAACCTGAGCTTCATCTCTTGTGATATATGCTAAATATCATTTGATGTCTCACAGAAAATGTAAAACAAAGCTTTCTGTAAGCCAAAACAAGGAAAAGAAAAAGCTCTTCACTGCAATTACATGTCTAGACTTACAAATCTATTAAGAAAATTTAGAGCGCAACACAGTTTAGAAATGTCAATATTCTAAATGTCTTGAAAGGTCAAATAGAAATGTCATGTACTGTATTGTAAGTGGAAGCAAGGTTTCTAATGGTGGTAAAAAAGGACCTCTATAACTATCAAGCTGTTACTCTGAAATACATTTCTACACTACACTATGATGCACATTTCAGTTCCAATCCAATTTGCAGTACGAATTTCCTTTTGTTTTCATTTCAACAACAAAATTGCTGTTCATGCTTTTGCTCTAGACTTTCCTTTTTTAGTGCTTTTTTTTCCATTTCACCAAGGAGCTTTTGTTAGCCTGATTGGTGCTTGGAGAAATTTACAACCATCAGAACATTGACCACATTTAAAATAATTGGCATCACGCTGGCATCACAGAATTAATGCTCAGTTAATGTCCTGCTCAGCCTCCCTCTGCACGGTTCACATATGGATCGGCTGTCTGCCAGAGGGGTAATTACTTCAAATGTGGTTAGGACCATTCCTATTGTAGAACTGTAGTACTGGAGAACACAGGCTACAATATACAGCATAAAAAAAAGAGCAATCTCTTAATGAAGTGATTTAAAAGAGGGCAAAATGATCAGTCAGTCAACAGAAAAAGTAGTTTTTTTAGTCATTAATTCAGTAAAAATAGAGTTGTTTGCTATGTCATTCACATTATCCTAAATTGAATACTTGGTCACTCCACTAAACATCTCACAGCTATTTTAGCATTTTATACATGACATATAGTATGAATAAATATAGAATTATATGAATTTAATTAATTGTCCAAAACAAATCTAAAGCTGAAAGAATTGGTTGATTAATCGACTATTTTTCAAGCAAACATACCCAATGTCCCCTTTTTTTGACATTTCATAGACCAAACAATCAAGTAAATAATAGGCACATGAATCAATGATTCAAATACTCATTAGCTGCAGCCCAAAAGAAACATGTTCAGCAATGACAAAGCAACTTGTTTACATGCGGCCCTAATGCAAAATTAGATAATAAGTAGACAGTAGGTTTGATACAGAATCCAGCACAAAGACTTGGAAATGTCTCAATAGAGAGTATTATATTGTAAGACTTCAACATGCCCCTTTGTTAGATGAGCATGTGTCCTTTGCACCCAGCATGGTGGAGATTTAACCACACAAAAAGGAGGGATGGCTTCAAAAGGGGGAGGAATATGATCCTCTTTTCCTCTATCAGGGCCTTCAGGAGGCCAAGTGACAATCAGCAGGGTTTGTCAGCTGGATTTCTAGTCTGTAATGATGTGTGTGTGTGTATGTGCTTCTCTGAGTGGAGCCTATTAGTGCGGTGGGGCCTCTTCAGCCACTGTCAAACTTAAAACAGAGGACAGGAGGAGGTATTACCTCTAATTACGTGCTGTGATGCATCTGTGAAGTCTGAGCATTTATCGAGCTTCCGGGCTGGCAGACTTTTGTCTGTTTATGAATTCATTTTTGTTTCACATTATACGTATCTTGGTGACAGAAAAGGAGCCCCCTCTTCGCCATTTCTTGTCTCCTTCCTCTATTACCCATCTTCCTCCTTTCCTTGAAAAAAGAAATAACCATTCATTTGAAGGCATGTTCTTTTAAGAGGGTACAAGATAAGCTTTTGTTTGGGTTTCATTCACTTTCTCTTCCTCCTTTCCAACCACACAGAAGATGTGGCTCTAACATATGCTCATTGTGTTAATCCCTTGCCAGGGTCAAATTAAAACTCCCTTTTCTCACCTTTCTTGACCAGTACCCCTTCTGTCTCCCCAACGCACTGTATTACAAGACTTACATTTCAATTTGCAAGCCCAATCACAGGGATCTTCTGTGCTGCTGGTTGGAAAGCAATTGCGCCTCATTCAATCTGTTCCCCTCATGTTTCCAATCCATTTATGCTTATTTAAAGATATTAAATGGCTTGAATTAACCGCATGCAGAACCAAAAGTTTTTTCTCTCTTTTTCTTTCCTTTCTTTTCATTTTTTTTTTTTCAAACTTCATTTGATTGCACCCCCACCAGCCACCTTTGCCTCCATCCAGTGCTTCCCTGGTCATCTGTGCACATTGATTTGAGAGACGAATGTGGGAGGTGGCAATAACAGCACATGGAAATGGACTGGTGATTGCCTTCCTCCCCGCATGGTGATGGAGGGCTTGAGTGATCGTTCCCCTGAAGCCCCTCCTTGGTGGTTGATTAGCTGTGAAGTCCTGGAGCTCCGGAGTGACACACTGGCTCATCAGACCCCGCTCAGCCTGTCAGGGACCCCCTGATTGGATGGTGCTTCATAATTGTCCCCTATTCTGGGTTAGGGTCCGGTGTGCTGCCATCTCATCTTTGTGTCAGAGAATGCGCCACGCTATGCTCGACTTTTCCTGTTGCTTTCCAGAAGGTACACGCTTAAAATGTTGCCGTATGAAAAGGATGCTTCATAGAAATTTCATCCATTGGGAAGATTCGATTTACTAACAGGAGACAACACGGTAATGCGCTTCCATATATTCAATGCACAGTATTCATTCAACTGCCTTCAAAACATACCATCTCTCTGAGGCCTACACTTTTCTCACAATGTACAATGAATAGGAAATGAAACGCTCCATTACAAATGATGGTCAAAGGAATGCTGTGTTGTAATAATGCATATTGAATTGTGACATTTATTTCAAGAAGTGCTTCTTCTTCCTCCCTCTCCTTGCCAGCACCAGCAACTGCAAATGGGCCCCTGTGTAATGTCCTTTTTTTTTTAGTAAGGCAATTGGAAAAGAATTGCCATCGTGGCATTTATAATCATTGAATTGGTCTACTCTACATGATCGAAAGTTAAAGCAGTCAGAACGGAGAACTCTGAGGTCTCAGGCCCAGGTTATTGATTCCCATAGCTCATGTGGGTAAAATGCCCAAGGTGTGGAGCTCATCAAATCATAGACTGTCTTAATTAATTCATGTTCTGGCATCAGTCTCTGAGGACACTTGAATTTCTTGAATTTTTTTAAAGACATGTGCCCATGCCATTGCGATCAATCTGTGACAACTTGGCTGATATTAGGGAAGAGGATTTTCTGAGTGTAGAAGTACTGTGTGTAAATCCTGCAGAGTGGGGGGAGTGGCGATGGTATGCTTGGCTGAGTGACTCTGTGTAAGGCTTTATGGTCCTGAGCAGAGCAGATCCCATACCAGTTGGTCATGACCCTTGCTTTCCACACCACAAGATTAGAAGGTCTTTTGGACCCCAGAGAAACTTTTTAACTCTTAAAACTGTCAAGAGGTGGTAAAGGGGTTGTCTTTCTTGCCAAAATGTCGCTGTATGTGGACAATGTCAGAATCTCGATGATGTGGACCCCAAAATGTAAAGTTTCTCGGCTGCTAACTCCAACAATCGCCAACTAGCTCCTTGATTTTGCTGACTTTTAGTAAGATGCTGTCGGCCATACTGACAGGTCTGCCACCACGTCCAGGTAGGCCTTCTCCTTATTGTTGGTGATCATCATCAGAAAGCTTGACGATGGAGTTGGAGCTGTTCCTGACCACACAGTCGATAATGTATAGGGAGTGCAGTAGGATGAGGGGTTTAGAAGATTGACTGCCCACCCGATCACCGAAGTTCTGACAGTCGGGAAGTCCAAGAGCCAAGCACAAAGGGAGGTGTGTAGTCCCATTTCCATCAATGTGCTGTTATCTAATATAAGTGATAGTATGTTTTAGTGTCTAGTGATGCAAAAGACTGGAATAGAAAGACACGTGTGTCTTGTCTCAGAGTAATGGTCCTTCTTTCTATGTCTGTTGAAATGCCCATCAGGTCTGACATGTCCACACATAACTGTAAGGCTTTTCCACTCACCAGATAGTTGAGCTGACCTGCAGTCACTTAGCTCAGCAGCTGTTTTTTTTTTTTCCACTCATCCGTGACACATGAAATGACATCTCTCCTCCGTTTTGGCTCCTAGAAGCCATTCCTCCATGTTCAAGACTCCGTCGGCACCAATGGAGTAAAACTTCAAATGTAAAATACGAGCTCCGTGCTTTGTGGAATCGCTTGCCCGCATCTGTGAACGTCTGCAATTGCATTTAACTGCATGCCAGCTTTTATCATATTTTCTACCAAAGAAGTGGTGACTGCAGCCACAGGCTTTATCATGTTCACACTTTTTACCTACCAAATAGGCTTTTTCCTGTTGTCAAGCTTTGGATAAAATCACTCGCTAGGCGTTGTTGGTGCGTTTTCTTTTATTTATTATTCTAATTTCCCTCATGCCAAAAGGAAAATGATGGTCTTCGATGACTCACGTTTGTACTGGCCTTTTTTCTCGCTCCTCTGGCTTTGTGTAATCTTCTACGTACAATGGAACATTAGTTTTCTCCACCCATTACAGTTTCAGTGATTTCACCTGCTACATGCTACCATGACTTTTTCCTTAGTGTTTCTTTGATAGAGATTATAATGTCACAGCTCTCAAATGCAATAGGGCTCAGTGTCAGCCTTGCACTGGATGATGGACTTTACAGTGCCGGAGGAGACTTGTATTGAAAAGCAAATCCACCATCATATTCAGCACAAACATTTACATAAGAAGTAGAACGCTGGAGCAGATGAGTGGTTTGTCGTAACATTACACATTTGTTCTGTCAAAAAATGAGTCAAGGTGTGTGCGGTGTGTCAAAAGAGAAGCCTCCGTGAACATATTGGCTTTGTAAGATCCCTGAAGAGTGCTGCAACCAGGGTAAAAATGACATGTTGGTTTATACCAGCGCTCCTTGGGTGTCTGTGTTTGTATCTGTCTGAGTGTGCAACAGAGGGATAAGGAAGATACATTGAGTGATAGTATTGCATCTTTGCACAAACTGGCTGTCGAACTTGATATTTTCTATTTTCTTTGTATTAGTGAAATGAATTAGGTCATGGCAATGATGCATGGGGATACATTTAACAGTGTTTTCTTTGATTTTGTAAAACCTTTATATAGCTCCCCCTTTGTCTGACACATCTGAACTTCGTGTGTACTATTTAATTGGCAGATCTCCTTTTTTTTGGGTTATTTTCAGGGCATTGGCAGAATGACGGCGACAGACGCACGTCAAGGTGCTTTGAGCACAGTGAGGTTAAGAGGTGAAAGTTTAGCTAAAGAGTCTTACATTTGCTGATACAGCCTCAGCCTATTCTGTTTGAACAGTCAAGCAAAACTGAGGGTCAACTTTAACATTAGGTGAAGTGTTGACCAAAGGGAATAAGACAAGTGACGCCATTTGCATTTTGTCACGTACCAGACAGAAGAGCAGTGTTCACGGAGCCTTATCACATAGACATGGTGTGTGTCGGTGAACAATACTACATTAAGGGTTGGTATTGAAAATTGGTTTCTATTTTTTGAGAACTGGAGATTGATTCACAATTGTGCTTTTTTGATTCCACTCTTCTAGAGTGGAATCAAAAGAGTCGTGGGAGAGAGCGGTTCATCATCCTGAAGTAGGTGGTGCTGGTAGCTTGGTTACATAGTGAATACTTGCAGGTCTCGCAGTAGCTACTGTTAGTTGTGGCTCGGGTCATTCGTGGCAAAATGGATTTAAAGAATAAAGCTCTACTGATTCTCATTTGGCAGAGCAGGTTTACATAAAACTCGGTGGTGCTTCATTGCTGGTATGATTGCTTGCTCTTCTAAGTTTTGTATATTACCTCAAAGGTCAGCACTATCCGGATGATTTGAAATTATTTTGATCATAAACGCTGGTGTAACTGAGCCATAAGAGGTGCTGCTTACCTCTGTAACATGTTCGAAGTTTTACGTTTTGAATTGCTGTATGTGGCAAAAAAACTCAACAAATTAGCTCACTGTGGGTGTTGCCGCTTACACCATTCCTCCTTTGTTGATGTATTGTATACGGACTGAAGCAGTCACTTAATGACTAAGGCTACAAGAAACGGTGACAGGAAGTATTGTGTTTGCATTAACACATGCTCAAATTCATCAGACCTCATTTTCAGCTGCAAAAGATGCAAAAACATTGATCCTGCTTCCTCTGGAAATGTTGACTGATTGATGATGCGCGATAGCAGGCATTTAGTAATAGGGGAAAATGGAAGTGAAAACCATGGTAAGAGGTGTCGCTTGGTACCATGTTGGATGTCTGACGTTTTTTGCCGTAGCTTGTTCATAATTGTGAAAATATAAATGAAACCCAGCCCTTACAGACGTTACTGTATGTAAGGCAAAAATGATTTCACCTACTGATGAAAGATGAAACATGACTCTTCCTCATATTCCTCCTTTTACGAGCTGAATATTATGCAATACCCTGCAAAAGCCGCACACCTTCCTGTTAAATGTGTCACTACTGGAGACAGATACACTCGCCTCAGTTCAAAGTAAGGCATGTCATTTTGTTGACAAGCTGTAGCTGTAATTCCGCATTTTCTCTCAGAAATATCAGCATCGTGACAGAGAGCCTGTCAGTGCTGTGCGCGCCGATCACTTAACTGGAGTACCAGAAATGGCTGAAAATAAATTCAAAGGCCAAGTAATGATAGACCTGATGCAATGTTTAACACAGAAACAGTTGCTTATGCACGCTGCTATTACAGAAGCAGGCAAGAAACAGTGTGGGTGGGTGGTTGCACCGAATTAATAGATGCTTAACAATACAATGCCAATGCTAAGGAGAATAGCGCTTTTCCACCTTAAAGGTCAGCCCACCTTTATTAATGAGCCTCATGTGTCCACGGCAAGGCACGTGACAGCGGGGGCTTCTGACTCTCCTGAACATAATGAACTGTGAGTTTAGCTGCCTGTTTCGCACCGCAACTGTTGGTAAATGACGGATTTAAGCGGTTTGTGCATCGAGTTATCGTTGAAGCTGAGCGGTTAGGCACTTCAACCACAGTAATAAGTTAACTGTTAAGTTGGGACAAATGATCTTGTGTAGACATTTTTGGTGGCTCGTGGTTGTCCTTCCTGTGGGAAGCAACTCAAATCGTGAGTGGTAACAGGTTAACTGCCTTGCTCAAGGGCAGGTTTATTGTGTTTTTTTTGGAAGTGAGATAAGAACTCCTTCAGGCTACAATACTGACCTCCTGGTTGTAAACCCAAATGGCCTACCTCATCTCTATAAGCCACCTGAATGTGAACAGCAAAATAGTAACCTGTGGGGATTGTGTGCATTATGGCTTTGCCCCGTCCAATGCTTGAAGGTCAATGTTGATGTACATGTAGCATTGTCCAACCTGTGTTTCCCAGACTACACTAAAACACTGAAACAATCATAAACTCTCTGTAGCTACAGGGAATGTGTGAATCAATAGTGCTTGCTGTTGGCATTGTGTGGCCACAGTGATTAACTTGTTCAGAAGCTTAAGATACTGTATCTGTGCTCAATTCAGGACATGGAAATATGGGAGACATTTATTTTCTGCACTGAATTTGGTTCAGAAGCAAGAAGTCAGCATTGTGCCTACTGGTTATTATCTTGTTGTGATTCAACATCTTTTTAAAGCGGAGTCCTTCCCATTCTTTGCAGCCTCTTTTCAGTTTAAACGCTGCTGGTACTTTGCCATTCTGCGCATATATAGCAGAGTGTAAACATTATCACTTGAACATTTTTATTGTTTAAAGTGTAATTACATTTTAGCGCTTCAGCCTGCATGTCTCCACCTAACACACAATTTTGAGAAATGACCTTCAATTACATTTCTGCCAAAGTGATGTCAGTGTAACTCCAAATGTAAACAGCGCAAAGTTTGTTCACATATAAGAAGGAAGTGATACTGCTCTTCACTCCCGGTTCCCCTTAATTAACAAAAGGGTATATATTACATTCCCTCCCATATCAACCTCATGGTTGTCATGTTCTTTGACAGTGTTTAATTGAAAAAGGGTCTCTCTCATTTTCTTACCAAGTTCATGATCAGCATTAATCATATGTTGATGTTAAGTGAAACTTGTTTTGTTGTTGCAATCATTCCAGATTTTCTTAATTTTCCAGCTGGTTTTGTGGATTTCGAGCTAGTCATTGTTAGACGTTGAGCAATGTATCCTCAACGGTTAAGATTGCTGTTTGTAGGATCTGTAGGCTTTAGCTTCTATCTTTCTCTTTTTAACCTGTTTATTCAGCTGAATCATGACAACCTGGATATATCCTTCAAACACACATTGTACACCCTTTGTCTGCTTCTCTTTGAAATAGCTTCTTTTTATTCAATATTTATTCAGGGAGTGCAGTTAGTGACAGTGTGGGCTCCATCTTAGTCCCTTCTGGTGGACCACTATGAGACATTTTTTTTGGAAAGCATTTGTACGTTTGTCAAGGGTGAGAGACAAACACTTTCATATCACGTTTCCAGTTGTTTGTCATTTAAAAAGATTATTTTTGCATGTCAAGAAAGTTGCATTGCGTTGTAAAACTGATGAAGTATAAGACTTAGACACCTAAAAGTTGTGCTGTTGACGTTTTTCTGAAGCTACAATGTCTGTGGTTTGTGCTCACACCAACAACTGCTCTTTAGCCGTTCTTTCGCTTCCCGGCTGATAAAAAGTGTCGCTGGATAAAACACATCACTTAAGACACTGTTGCATTGTTCGTGGAGTATAGCTAAGTTACCTAGCTAGCCAGCAAGCCAAGGTACTGGCCATGTTGGTGTTGGTGACGTATATTGTGCAAGACGAGAGATGTAGTTCACTGAGCGGTACGACGACAAACCTGCGATAAACCTACGAAAAACTGTGACTTTCTTGACTTGCAAAATTATGTTTTAAATTCACAAACATCATATGTGTAATTCATGGCACAATTCAAATAGGATCAAACATTTTTTGTCTTTTGCCGTTGGCTACTGTACAAATGTTTTCCCAAATTTGGTCCAATCGGGGACACCGAACAGTGTGGGACTTTGCCACTTGATGAAGTTTTCATTCACGCAAATAGTATTGTTGTGGAATCGGTATCGAATTCGTAGTAGTGTAAAATATCACAGCCCCATTTAATAGCATCACCACACACACATACACCTCAGTGCTTCCTGGCCCAGCCTCTTTCATAATTTTCTTGTCAAGCATAGCAGACAGCCTAATGTGAGAGGGCAAGCACAGAGTAAACAGTGGACATATTTGAGATGTATCACTGTAATGGAGTAATTACCTGTCAGTGGAGGACTGCACAGGGATTTTTTTCGTAACACTCTGGTTCAACAGTATCAAAATGAATCTTCAATTGAGTTATTCAATTTTAATTACCAGCATCCTTTGGCAGCTTAGTTTGTGAAAGCACAAGTCAGTCCCTTTTTCAACCTTGATGCTATTTTCCCATCTATCCTCAAATCGTCCACTACGTACGACTTTGAATAAACAGATTGATGGTACGTTATACTTTAAAGTATCCGCTGACAGAGTGATGTAATGATATACCCTGAGACAATACAAATGTGTCCCCCGATATTTTGCCAGGCTCTTTATACTGTGATAACATTCCCTTTAATATCTTCAATGTGCTGAAGAAAGAGTAGTACTTCTTTATGAAAGCATTGCATATTTCAGTCACAAAGTCACAAAAAAAAGCCATTTCAATGTGATAAGGTACTTTGATTTGTTTTCAAACAAAAACAGACCTTTCTGTCTTGTTGTGTTATATATTGGCAATTTCTCGATTGATTTTTGTTGACGTGATAAAAAAAAAAATGAGTGAAATTGCGATAGAGGATTTTATCACTGTACTAGCCCACACAAGTACCTTTATAGCAAAGCAGTTGTCAGGATCAGGATGGAGTTAATAACCATGTGTCAGATTTTCCTCTCACTTTTTCTTTTCATTGGGGAAGCATGCACTGGGACGTAATGGAATCACTCTGGTCTCCGTAGTTTGTGGCGGCTGCTGTACTGAAATAAAAATATTAGATTTAATAGTATGTAGGGGAGAGAAAAGCAATGAATAAATAAGGGGTTATACAGTGATGCAATGCAAATTAGCCTTGGATTCAATTTGTCGATGGAATGGTAATAGTAAGGCCGGAGAGAGGAGGCAGAAAATGGCATATGATTTCCCCCACTCACTTGCATCACACCATGCTAATTTGTGTTTCATGCTCTGCAAATGCAAGCCAAACTGCAATTTTTCTCCCCCTCAACCCTGGCGCAGAATAATGCTTTCTTTTTTCTTTGTATGTTCTTTAATTATTTATTAATCCATTTGGTTACTTGGAGAGCATCAACCTCAAACGCTGATTTTGGTAGTAATGGTGAGAGTTGAACAGCTGTTTAGTAGTCTTTCACAAGGAACTACTTTCAGCCCGAGTGGCGGCTCACGTGTGATTTTCATGATGTCTTCGTAGCCTTGTGGCTCTCTTCAAAGACCACAAAAAAAAAAAAATGTGTGAATAAGAAAAGCACAGTGTAAATGGCCTTCCTAATGACTCTCAGCAGGACTACTTCTTGGATCTTTTATGAGCCAGGAAGAAAGGCGCGCATCATTATACAGTGCCCATCTGAAATCCACCAGCAGCATGATGCTCAACAAAAAGAATCCCCTCCCGGCAAATCGGGCGTAATGGGACACATTAGCGTATCGTTAGCCTGTTAGCGTGCCTGGAGGTCAGACACTGGCTGCCAAATTCCTGCTGCTGCAGAAAAATAAAAGCTGGCTCTAGATGTCTGTTCATTCATTTGTGAACAGATAAAACACGAGCGCAGACATGTCTATGATATTTTGAATATTTTTCCAGGATTTATCAGTGTTAGCGATTAATGAATACATTCACATTGATTTGGCCGAGAATAGACAATTGACCAACTCAGCAAACACCGACAATAACTCAAACTAAGTGCAGATTCCTCAGAGTAGCAGTTCCTCATGTTGAAATACAAGCAATGGTAAATGTTAGTAAAGTCTCCTGTAGGAGCACATCTATTACTTGTTCTCTCACTTAAAATAAACTCAATACAACATTAGTGTAAGTCTTTGGCAATAATGTTAGGTTATGGAAGCACTAACTGAAGAAAAAGATGCAGTTTAAAAGAGGAATATTGTATTTCTCCATCTATTCTTGGAATCGCTGCTGGGGAAATAACGTACCACAGGTGTGCTTTGTTTAAAATGTCACCGGTCAGAGCTCAGCAAATGTGAGTATATTATAGAACACGAGAGGCTGCCCATCAATATACAGTAATCAAAGCAAGTCATTCATATTGACAGATGAAAACAGCGAGTTCAGTATACATCTTGAATTTGCCTTTATGCATTTTGCCTCATACATCCTTACGCTGCAAGAAATGATTGGTATTATCAGTGTCAGGAATGTGTAAAAGGAGCACAAAGGATTCAGGTCACTAATGTAAATTACAGGACAGCTGAGCAGAGATTTATAGGAAGATGGATGGAAACCACAGCAACAGATGATGTAGATGACGGTGGAGAAAGATTGATGGTTGTGGTGAGGGAAAGGTTAATAAGGAGAAAGTGAGATAGGGTAATGAGGGCTGTGACTGTAGCAGTCACCTAGTGTAATCTGTCACTCACTCTACGTTGCTCTGTTGATGGGACCGAAACCCCCAAAATATCATCTAATTTGATTCACCTTCAAAAATGATACGCACCATCAGAGGCACCAACGCGTGCTGCATTGTGGGAACATTTCTGAGTGGTAAAACAAATGATCTGCTAGGTCTAGATGCAGTATAGAGTAGGCGATGCTTTGATATCCAAGGAATGAGGGCGCGGCGTTTCACTGTGTCACTGTGCAATCTAGTAAGGGGTGAAGGGTGGGAGAGTGGGGAATTGTAAGGCTAACAAGTGCAGGGGCTAGTCAGCAAATAATGGGAAAGTCATCTGTGAGAGATGACTATCAATTAAAGGCACTTAAGGCACTAATGATCAGCAAAGGGTTCCTAATGAGGATATGTGAAGGTGGGATCACATCTCTGGAAGTCAAGTGCAGTGTTAAGATTCCAGCAGTATGCTAAAAGCCATGAATGCACACAGGCCCACTCATCACACTATCAAGGTCATTAGACACTGTAATCAACTTAGCTAGCACTATTTCAGGGAGAAACAAAGTTGCTACGTTTAAAGCAGCGATGGGAAGCCGTGTGCCGTGGTACTGCGGGTGATTACATTAATTAGATCCCTCTGTCAGCTAGAGGCATGCTAATCAGTGAAATCGCCCCATGTAGTGTTTGGTTGGAATGAAAACCTGCACACTCTCGGCCATTCCCCTGTCACACGGTTGCTTATTCCTGCCTTATAACAGAACATTGGAAACAATGAGCTGATCTGAACCAGTTCTCTTTTGGCTGCTTCAAAAATAAAAGGTTGAAATAGGACCAGATGAGAAAAAAAACAAGTATATGCTGTAGGATGTAGATTTCTGCTGAGCACCAGATGTTTCAAGCTTTAAAAAACCCTTCAAAAGCAATACCATATTCCTTGTGTCTTAGCCACAAGGAAGTATTGTCAAAAGCCTATAACGGGAACTGTAGCAAACAGTCTTTCATCTCTGTTAAAGCTCCACTAATCAACATTTTTTTAAGTGAAAGTGGCTGCTCACAAGGCTGAACTCCAAATTAGATTTTTCATTTTCTCTTAGCTTATTGTTGCATTTTTACGGCCAGCCCGTTTATTGTACGTCCTCCAGCAGCCCACTGTAAGCTATCAGCTCAGCACCAAGCTGGCAAAGCTCATGCATAGCTGGTAAAGAAAGTTGAACATCTAGGAAGCTTAAGACTTGTCCTTAGCTGGGTGCTGACTTTTCTCAGGGATTGGTGGAGACCAAAGCAGAGATTACAAGAGAGAAAATATTGGATTTTCGATCGTCAAGGTAGCGAAAAACATGACTAAAAATGCTTTGCTCTGTGTTTGCTGGATATGAAAGGCAAAAGTCTGATGTAGGATTATGACAATTTTAACATTGAGGACTTATTTTAGCTGTCCAACAGCCTTTTCCTTTTCTTCTGTTTCAACAATAATAGTATATTATTGATGAACACATGTATTTCTATAAGAAACATGCTGAAATGGTCAGGTCTACATCAGTAAATGAGCAGTGTAGGCACAGCGTGGATGAATGGCTGCTCTGTCTGGGCTTTAGGAACCACACCATTGTCTGGACACAGGAAAGAGCATGATACAACTGAGCACTCAGCACCTCTGGGCATTTGATTATATCCGTAGCAACCTGCTCACTGATGACCCCCATTACCTACCTGGCACACAGGTCAGGCAGGTATTGCATCAAATAAAATGTACATCCTGACAATCTCACACACAAGGCCACGGGAAACGTGGAGAGGCTGGAAGAGAGTCCTCAACAACAATGGAACCACCTGTGCATCTATGTGCCAATTTAATTGTGAGCTGCACTGCTATATACTGTATTGTCTATCCCAGATGTCCGTTTTGGAGATAAATTGTATTTTTGAAATATTTATTTCTGCTTAGGGGCAATGGAAGAGCTTTACATCCTGCTTTGCAAATGCAATTTCCCCACTACTTCACCTTGCTAACCATTAAAGGACAGGAATATCCAACATCCAGGATTAACACTCAATACAGCGAATGACAACTTTACTTAGATTGGATTGACAAGACTCATTAGGGAGGAATTTGTCTGACCTAAAGTGTCGCCTTATTTGTGAAATTTGGAGCACACTGAATACTTTTGTGAAAATGGAGCAACAACATGCTGGTTTGTATTTGGCCAGAACCATGTGGGATGTTGTCTGTGATTAAGAGCTGATAGTGTGCATGTGAGAAAACGCTCCCCTCCATTACTCTTTCATTTTGATATGACCACAGGTGTGAGGTTTGCCATGTGCAAAAAGAACTAGGGCACAACACAACTTTGTGTCTCCCTCTGTTGGTCCTACAACTACAGACTGTAAATCTATAAGAAACCTTGTCTCGATACTGGCATCATTTCAAGACCAGTATTTGCGTTAATGAGAGCAAGCTTCCTCCCCCCTGAGAAAAAAATAGAAAGTGTGATGTTGTGGGAGCCAAAAAACTGTAATTTTTTCAAATATGAATATCATTTTAATAGTGGTATTTTTCACCTTGCTTCCCTTGGCAAAGAAGAAGCGTGACTGAGTATGTCTGTGTCATTTGGCCATGTGGGTGTTTTTGGAATAGAGTGCAAGCTTTCACAGATCTTGCAGGTTATTTTTTCATTCATTCAACTGTGTTAAGAAAATGGGAAAAAAAAAACATAGGCCATACATCAGTTATTATGTTCCTCTCGTAATAACAATGTTTTTCGAAAATGGCCCCCCGCGTTTCACAATGGATTACGTTTTTCTCCTGAACTGTAAAATGAAGTCATTCGCAGTCTGCCGGTCATCTTAATGGCAAATAAGTTTTGTTTTGTGTCCGTGTTAGTTCCCCATTCATCATTCCTCAAACAATACATTAAGCCGTACTGTATATCATACTATGCCACGCTTCATGACACAGTCACACCAAATTAAACTGCTTAGCATCTCTAGTTCCTGCAATGTTATGGTAATTAAAGACAATCATTAAAAAATCAAATGGAAACTGGGCCAGGCACATTGTCAACTTCTACTGTGCACTACTGACTGGAGGACGTCATAAGTAAGTCGGGTTAAACCTTTTTTGCATGTAGCTTGGTGAAGTCAAAACAGTACGGTGGCCTACAGAGACTTCAAATCACTAACAGGACTCCAGCGGTACCATGAAGTGTTCAACAAACTGAGCTACAGTCATGGCCCCTAGATCAGGCTCTCAAGATAAGTCCCTAACACCCTCCCACACCTGCCAGGGACAGGCCTTCCTGCAGGTTGCCTCTCCTCTTCCCCCTCCCACTGGCAGCAGGGCAGGCGGTAATTAATTTCCACATTTTAACTGGGAGGCAAAACGCTAACGTCCTGGGACTGAGGCACGTGCCGCACGCCTACATTCTGGATTCGAGGGATTAGGATAATTAGCCCTCGGAAGAGTGGGCAGACAGATGGAGAGAGGAGATGGTGGCATCTCGTGGCCGGGGAGGCTGATCCCTCCTGTTCCTTCCTCTAGCGTATGGAAAGCTAAGAAGCTGTAAACAATAGTTTCCTTACCGAGTAAAGAGTTAAAAAAAATATGCAAGCACAAACAGATTGCCAAATACTTTTTGCCTCAGGATAATCCATCTGATGTGTCATTTTTTTTCTCCCATTGCAGCACATCATTTTGGAAACACTTCAAACTGCTTCCTCTGCTGTGGAGAACTTATCGTGCTAACTTGCAAACATAGAATGGACAATTCATGCAATATTGCGTATAAGCACAATGTAAGCAAGCCCTGTTATATCTCAAAATGGGTGCCTGCTAATGTGTGTGACGGTTGGGCAGGGTGTTTTGACAGCGGCTCTGCTCCCTGCTCGGCACAGCCTGCAGGATCCCTCAGTCAACTTAATGAAAAAGAGAGTGCACTTGTTGCAAGTCATTGATGCAGAAAACAGATTAACTCAGCTGGGCTGTACTTGCCCAATATCATGTACAACAAAGGCATCACCTCGATGGTGGGCAAGAGGGGAGAACGCACAGGAGGCATCGAGGACGGGTGTGTAGTATATATGCTGTATATCGGGGTTGAAATCAATATCACAATATTAAAGTCTTTCTCTAAATCATTGTATATGACATCAAACTGTCATTGACTCTGTTATGCATTACATTAGACCAAACTCTTTGTATAAAACACAAACTTTACACACATGTCTTTGGTTATAAGGAAGATGTATAATTAGTTGCCAAATACCACAGCATGGAAAGTCTTAGTAAGTTAATTTAAAGCAAATGATTGACACCTGAACATCTTAGAGTCAGGTCTGATATCTATTTAACACTCGTTTCAACTTAAGTTTAAATTGATCCCATGATGCTTTTTGAGTTCTGTGGTGTGTAAGGAAGTCCACTTATCGACTCCCAGAGCACACCAGAAATTCTTCCGAAGGAGGTTTTTCTGAAGGGCACCTTACAACTCCCTGTAGATGAACCTTAAATTACTGAGCAAGAAACCTCTGTAAGGTTTCATTACACCGCAGCACCTTGGGAGCCTGGTTATGCAGGCATTCATTGTTGGAAATTCAAACACCGAAAGATGCACCGATACAGATACTGATATCGGATATTGGTTCCGATACCGACTCAAATAGCTGGTTCAGGTATCGGTGACAATGGGTCGATCTGGTATCGGATACCATTATTTCAATAAATAGCAATTCAGTACATTTATATCTACGTAATTGTTTGAGATATTTTGTTGAACAAATCTAGGAAAGCAATGTTTAGGTCCAGTCTGATGTTGCCTTATACATGAAAGAATGATCCCAGTCACTTCCACACATACAGCTTGTTAATTAAACGCTTTATCAAGACTGAAAAAGTCTGATAGGTGCATCCCCAGCACAAACCTGCATGAACTTGTTTTTGGTCCATTTGTGGGCAGTGCAACAAGCTGTAAACACAACATTGACATCTTTGCCTCATTAAGTTGTGAATGTGCTCATTTACACATCCAGCAGATACAGAGAAACATGAAACTTCATTCTAACCTCTGGCCACCCGACAGATGTAAATGCTCAGTGGAATAGAGCATTTTCCCTGAAAACAGCTGTCTACTATTGCTGAAAATGGGGTTGATGAGTGCAATGAGAGAGAGATCAAGAACAGATTTAAAACCAAAACAATGAGGTGAAGACGATAACATTCTCCATAGTAGTGAGGGGAACTGCAAAGTCTGGTTCATCATTATGAGTGACACCTTTAATATAAGTTCATAATTCAAATGTAAGTGTTTTGTTTCTTGTGAAAAGGGCAGCTCCCCAGCCATCTTTCCAAATGATAAATAAGATATAAGGGATAACAATGCACACACACACACACACACACAGCCATTGCTTTCATATATTCTCCGTTAGCATATTGTAGCAACATCCCTGGCAATACTAATGCTACATGCCTCCTAACATGTGTATGCTTTAATGATTTCTAGCACTGGCTGACAGCTTTCGCCATATCTTTCCTCCCTGAGTGTGTTTTTCGGTGCTCTCCACTCCTTTTACTCAAGAGAAGCACAGGAAAAAAAATGAATGACGGTTAGCTCCGGAGACTCCAGCGCGGTGGTGCACTATGTCTGAGGCTGGCATCTGACAGAACGCAATAGGAGAGGCCTGCAATTGTGAATAGGCTTGACTAGTGATGGGGGGGGTGGCAATGAAGGAGGAAGGGGGGGGGGGGGGGCAGCAGTACAGTAAAGGCTTTTGACAGGTAGACAGCAGGTGTGAGGAAAACGGATTGTTCCTGTGAGAGCGGGCTGTACCACTTCAAGTGTTTCTGATATCATGTTTTGTTTTTTGTTTTTTAATCGACGGGCTGTTTGTAAAACTGGTTTTGGACTGTGTTCAGTTCTCGATTTCATTTAAGGTAATACATCCATCTATTCTTGCACAGTTGCACTTTTAAAATGTCAAAGTAAGGGGTTGTTGTTTAACAGTAATTGTAGCGACCTGCTGCAATAACTCTTGTCAGTCTTTCAACTGTATTGGGGGAAAAAAGCAGTGAATGAAAAACTGCCTTTGAGGACGTTAAAGTGCTACTGTTTCCATTCTGTGGATAATTAGAGTTCACTCTGGATTAAACAGTTTCACATGAATTCATTTCCCAGCATTTCTAACTTTACTCCTAATCAAGTTGACCTTCAGTTTGCATTGAATTCACAAGTACCGCAGCTACTTCCCTGTAAAGTAGGACTTCATTGTTAGTCGTGAAAGTGTGATGTTTATTTTGAAAGACCTAGCTGCAAGTATTATGTGCTAACTCATACTCAGTAAGGTGTATGTCTCATAGGTAAATTGCCCTGTGATTTGTAGAACAACGCTGAACATGTAATGAATACCCACTCTCTTCAAGTATAAGGTATAGATGCTGACCCAAGCATTTTTCCTGTCTTAATTTTGTTTTGCATGAATGCTCTCAAAGGCAAATAAAATCTGCTGTTAGTGTCAAATTTCATACAGTGAGTTCACTACGGATATTAAGGCTAAATGTGGGTCACCAGAAGGAGAGAGAAGTGGGTGCTGAGCAAGCTTAATTGCCTTGGTTTGAAGAGTAAGTAAGGTAAATGTGTCTTCCCTTAGTACATTAGACTAAAGTAAAATAAACCTCCAGGAAGGCATGGCAACACTATTGTAATCAAGACACATGGATAAAAACATGATTATTTAATAGCCTGTGTAACATACCAATCCTAAATATCTTCCAAGGAGATCAACATCTATAGGCTCCGATCTAAACTGAGCTATTTTTCATCTTTTGGGAAACACATAGACTGGTTCTCTTAACAACAACACATGGCAGAAACCAGATAAACCCTTGTAGATGCTGCGCAGTAGACCCCAGATTGAAGGAAGACTAATTATGTCCAAATTACCTGGTAAGCAATCATTTAATTCCCCTTGTCACGTTGAATAAGGATTAATTTGCAGGCAAATATTACACAATGAATTATTGAATAACTCATCTCCCAAGTCAAATTAATCTTGAGGATTGATGGCGTGGATGTAACCTGTGATCGGAGTAGCATATTTCACGAGTCATTGGTGGCGCGCTACACGTTCACAAGGGCATTGCCAAGTGATGACTTGATTTTGACTGACTGTGCCCATTTGAATTCAGGTTATATAAACAAACAGGGGATGTCAGTCGACCGAATTATGATTGCAGAGTCACTCAGCCTTTTTAATTAAGTCCTTTTAACGGATTATGACAGTGCCTAAAACATTGCATCACATGTAATGACTCACGAACCGTCGCTTCCTGATTCCTCCAGACACCCGAAATGATTTAGTGCAGTGTCCTTTAAAAGTTGACAGTGAGACTCCCTTGATGTTTGGGATTTGGACTCAGTGACGCACAACAGTTATGCAGCTGTACAACTTGATTTTCTGCAGTATATGCCATGCCCCCTCAGAAAACTGCAACAGGATATTAAGGACAAGGTAGAGCGGTTCATATTTAGGTTTCTTCAAACATCTTAGTGCTTCAGGCCCTCTCTGCTTTGAATGACAAAATAGGTCCTTGACTCCACTCACTCACTGGCTTTACAGTATCTCTGCTTCACGTTACAAGGACTGCCGTTAGAGTGACTGTTACTAAACTAGTACCGTGTGGAAGTCCTTCAGGACTTTCTCTGTGTGCTAGTCTCCTCTTCTCGCCACACTGTTGGCTCTCTTTAGGCAAGGCGCTAGGCTTGCGTCGGCCTCTTGATCCCAGAAGCACCCTTGAGACAGGCCAGGCGTATTTAGTAGCTGCCTCCTGGCATATGGCCTTTTTTTTATACTGCATTAGATTGGGAGAAGAAAACAATTGCACTTTCCTCTCAGTGTGTTGCAGGCTGTAGCGTAGGGTCCCAACGAGTTTCAAGGGTGTCCGCAATAAATACATAACATCCCACCAGCATTCACCAACCTCACACAGAACAACCCCTGTTCCCTAGAAATGGCTTTTACTGACACGTTGTTTTTAGTGTACAAAGTGCTACATTTATGGGCAGCGAACAAAGCCAAGGTTTTTAACACCAGGGTCAGGGGTTTGAATCCTGAGTCCTGCACGTGGTTAGGTTTAAGCAACAAAATACATTTTGATTGAAGGTTTTGAATACCTGGTTTTTCAGGTATTTGTTTTCTG
This sequence comes from Leptoclinus maculatus, assembly GCA_032191485.1. NCBI lineage: Eukaryota > Metazoa > Chordata > Actinopteri > Perciformes > Stichaeidae > Leptoclinus > Leptoclinus maculatus. The sequence goes on along the minus strand of JAVDOI010000008.1, from coordinate 5,538,041 downwards.
AGTTAAAATATATGTTAATTGTGGGTCTGAAAAACAAAATGATCACAAACAACTTTCTTCATTTATAAGAAAGGTTTTTCTTTTAATGATCTGTTATTTCCCTCAATAACTTTTAACCGTCCACGTGAAGCTGATCGTTCCTGAGCGTCGGGTTTGATGAGTTATGCCATTTAAATTTACCCCGAAACATTGAGCCAAATAAATTCATTCCAGTGTTCAAGAGAAACCATAATCATATTCTGGGTTATTTAATAATGACTTCACAATCTGAATTTCAAAACATACAGACGCACATAATGAATAAATAAGACAAAGGCATTCCGCCGGTAGAAATCGGTCCTGCGCTTATAAACAGGACACAGAACACAGTATCAATACTCAATGCAGTTTGTTAAACTGTTATGCAGTGATGATGACTGTTTGTCTTTATTAGTATAAGTACAGTTCATGTTTGCAGACACAAACTCTGTCAAAAGTCTCTCCAGCTGTTGAAGCCGACTGACAAGCTGATCCAGCTGTGATCAGCGGTTCGCCGTCATCAGACACAGACGTCGCTTCACGTGACGCTACAGAGGAAAGGACGTCTCATTTCTCCTAAAACACATTTCCTCGTTTCCTCCCTCCTCGCATTGGTTTTCTTGCATCTCTCCATGCATCCCTGGTGAGAGAGACTTAAGACCCAAGGAAAAGATACACGAGTGGGTCGGGTCCCTGTCTTGTTTGTATCAAATGGAAACATGCAAGAATGCTGGCGTGGTGGCGTGGTGCCATTGGTTTGAACGCTATTCCGCTGACAGTTGGTGGCGGTGACGTGCCAAAAAAAAACAACAACATAGTAATGCACCAACAGATGCAGTGTTTCATGAAGAAAGAGATGCAACTGAGATGTTTGTTTGACCTCAAGAACACAGTAGGTTTTTGGGGAGAAACAGAATGTAAACATAACTTTGGTTTGCTTACAGGGAAACTCCACAGGGCACGTTTCGGGGGAAACTATGGTTTTTGGTTAACTTTAATTGAAGTCAACACATAGGTTATTTTCACTTTTTCAATATTTTACCAAGACAAAAATCTTTCTCTAACTATTACCAAGTGCTTTGAGTTCCCAAACATACCACAAACTAAAAATAACAAGTGATATATACGATGATATACGTGAACATTCTAATGATACGTTCAGTATCAACATTTTTGTGACTTGAAAGATACTTGAATTAATACAAGTATTGGCTGTTGCACATCACTGTATATATATAAAGGTCATTTTTAGGAGACATGCTTGAACGGGCTACTATGGAGTCTCCTGTGAAATCCTCTCTGTGTGTGTTTGTATGCACATGCATATCTTCTACCTTTGCATAATGTGAGTTTGTAAAGTCATCCTTAAAAAAATATCTTGATTTAGCTCTCATTCATATTCATCAAAATGCATCTTGTATGAACCTGACATGCTGCACCCTCTGCAGCTAAATAATGGAACAAAACATGCTTGGTTTGGAAAGTAATAGCATCAAAAGAGTGTGAGAAGAGGAAATATGGGATTAAAAAACATGACCTCGATTTGACACCAAGCCACAAGCAATGTGGTGGCCAGACAGAAATTGCAGCATGTGCAGTTATTTTTTTGAAACCTTCTATTAGTAAAAGCCTCATAAGAAAAGCCGTTAGCCAGGTGGTTTCAGCGGGTAATGAACTTGTCAGCTTTCCGGTTTTAGAGTTTGTTGGCTTTGTTGGTTTTTGTTATTATTCAATTCAGCACCTCGGTCGCTCTTCTCCCCCGATGGATTTCTCAAGTCTCCGCTTGGTCGCTTGTTTGGCACCGGGAGCACATTTTAGCTTCTCCCATTGGACCCAAGGTATCGAATTGCCTCTCATTGAAAATAAATAATCTGCTCCCATAATGCTCCTACGGTGTGTATTCTCACAAATGCTAAGCAGCCAAAATGTCGTTGTAGCAAGGGGATTTTCTATTCTTTTTCAACAGCCCATCAATATTATTAGGCCTGCAAGATAAAAGCACTGAGACTTGACTGCACAAGAAGGTGAGGTTAGTATGAGGCATGGATTCGCCTCAGTCCTTTTTCACCTAATTTGAGATTTCTTGCTGTTTTCATTTGGCAGAGGAAACATGCCGTTGGCTCAGATAGCACACATTACTCTGCATTGGGGTTTTTATTTTTGTAGTATTGTGATAATTTGGAGCAAACTCATGTAGACAAAGAAGTAAGAGCGACGTGATAAACCGCCTGATTGTGTCGTAACATTGTACTTTAATAACACAGTGGGCCAAGATTTCACTCTAAGTGGGTTGAAAATACAATTAAACCCACAATACATGACAGCATCACATTATAACATTAACCAGCCAATAACATAATTGTCAATGATATTGACTAATGGGGTATTTATGTATGTTTAAGGTACATGTTTCTAAATGGGGTTTCTTTTTATTATTATATTTCAAGTTTTAAGGTGGAATGTGTGATGCCTGGCCACCTCTTCTACTTTACAGTCATCTATAATTGAAAAATAATCCAACTACTAACTAACAGCAGGGCACGGATACAAGAATTCAACCAAACTGCTGAAACTCTGCGAGCCGGTCAAGTAACTCTGCTGTCTTTAATCTTCACATGTGGTGTCGGCCTGTAGTTCACATTAAAGCCTGCAAAACCCAAGTTTTAAGACTACAGTAGCAAGAAAACAATTACATCAAAAACCATATCTTTTGTGAGTGTTTTTCGGTAGAGTTTGTGATGTCATTAGTTGCATTAAAGATACATTTCGCTGAGTAGCGAAATGCGGCACAGTGTCACTGTGTTCACTGCGACACAAACCGCAGGCTGTGTGCACCGCGCACGCTTTGACAGTTTGTTTCCTGGATTAAATCCAAAGTGGCGGAAACAAGAAAACAACTCGTATCTTTATTTCGTCCTCCCCATCCCCAGAAGACTACTTTGCCAAGAGGAGAGCATGCAGAAGCTCGGGGAGACAGAAAGTCAGTTAGCAGAGCTGTGGCAACTAGAATTCAGCCAGCACGTCTTGTTCCTGACACTTTGATAAAAAGTGGCAGAAACAAGACGTGTTCCTGACACTTTTTCATAAAAACTGTTTCTTTTCCTCATCCTTTTTCGATAATGTTAAATTATTTAAACTAAAATGATGTCCACATCTTACACATTGCACCTCTAAAATGTAGAACTGGAATTAGCCATTTCATTAATTAGCAACATTTCTGGCTATCGATACATCTTTTAAGTAACTTTTCTTATTCCAAACATTTCCTAGTCCCAGCTTTTCCTGTTTTCCTCTATTTTATATCATTGCAAACTGAGTATGTTTTGGGTTTTGGGCCGTTGGTTGGACACAACAAGATGTTTGATGACGTCACCCAGGGCTCTAGAAATTAGTGATTGACCTTTTTCATTTGACATTTTATAGACCAAAAGCAAAATGAATGAATTGAAAGAACAATCAGGAGAAATTCAATGATGGAAATCATTATTAGTTGCAACCCTATTAGCATCACATTTCCTAAGCTTATTTAGCATTTTCAAACAAGATTCACTATGAATGGAATACAAAAAAAAAAACGGTGCCTCACATATGAATAAAAAAAACAAGGTCAAGAACATAATAACAGCAGGCTTCATTGGGAAATTGAAATCATAAAAGTAACCCACGTTTACCATGCTCCAAAAGGTATGAGAGTATTTTCAGCTCCTGCATTACTTTTCTTGCCATAACGGATGCTTTACTTCAACAAACAATCTTAAATGCCCTATAAACAATAACCTTCTCTATTTATATCTCTGTTATCTGAACTCTGATTATAAATCCTTATTTGTGCTCCAGACAGTATTTCCAGTGCGTTTTTTTTTTTTTTCAAGTGGATGACCAGACATGATGCACAGCTTGTTGTGTCGGCGATTCGCAAGGTGCACACACACGTTACATGTTCTCTCAACACAACAAAGTGTTGGCTGATTGTCAGTACTCCACGCGGGGCTGCTTTAGCGGGATGCCATGTCCATGTCAGGGATCAAAGCAAACAGTGAAGACAATTTATGCTGTGCAGCGTGTGTGACCGAGTGTGGAGGAAGTGATGTGAGAAAACATGTTGCGTAGTCAGAGGATGTTTGCAAGGAGTCAGTGCCGCTGTGATGATGCCTTTCCAACAAATAATGCTTTTTCAAATCAAAATAATATTACATTTTAGTTTGATAAGGATGGACGAGGGATAAGTCAGGGCTACACTTCATGTTATCATCACGCAGATTTCACAACACAAAGACCTATTTAATTAAGAACGATTTAAATGTGTCACACAAAAGTTGTTTTGAAACATGAGCTGCTTTGGAAGCTAGGCTTTTGAATTATTATTTGAAGAGAACATTCAAGATAACTTTCTCTCTCTAACCTTCAAGGTGGAATATGATTTGTGATGTTTTATTAAAATATGTCGAAGTATGCCCTGTAAGGGCGTTCCTATAAAGTAGAGATAAATACGAAACGCTAGAAGACATGAACAATTTATTGCAGCATTTCGGTTTCAAGGACACGTGCACCTGACAATCAAATGTTTTTTTCGTGCATTTAAGAGAGAAAGGCAAATGAAAAATCTTAAACATATTCCACAGCATTGCCTGAGGACTTTATCAGGGCCTGTGTAATGAAACACGCACTTAATGGGTTTGTTTAAAAAGGCCTAATGGTGTTCTTGGGCTGCGTCCAAAGATACTCGGAGAGGCAATACAGGAATAATCTAGACATTTAACTTTGGGCCGTATATTTTTGTCAAGGTCACTGATCTCATTAGAATTATTCCCTTATGCCGCTGACTGACGTTGCTTTTTGTGCTTTGGCTTTTGGACTCACATGTGTTTCTTTGATTCCGCTTTCACCGCGATCGATGGTGCGAGAGAACTTGGCACTATGAACAAAGATCAGTGATGAGACTCGTTGCACCTGTCAGAGTTGACCAGATCAGGTAATGAGGAAAGTCCCTCAGGATGTTAACGAAGCCATTAAGCACTCATGTGTGAAACTACTAGGAAGCCGGCGTGTTAAATTGGAGTGGCCAAATTAAAATTCACTGCACATGGCACTGAAATGTAAATATCCTGCCTTTTGCAAGGATGAGCTGGCCTCCTTCTCTGTGCTCTAATCGGCTTTGAAAAGACGGTGCAAAGTGCTTAAGAATAATGCTCGTGCTCTGTGATAAAACAGGCAGCCTTTTATTATAAACCTACAATAGTCAAGCCATGTTTGAAAAATAACTAAAATATAATATAAGGCTCTCATTCAGCACATGGCGTGTACACAACAATGTCTTTTCTTTTGTCTTATCATCCCGAGGACAACTCTGAGGTGAGCCTGTAAGCTGTAGATCGATAAGTTCAATTAACAAGTGGGTTTTGAAATAGCAAAAAATAGTTCCTGTATATCTGTGCGATTTAAATATAGACCGATCTTGCCTCATCCGTTTCATGAAACCACATGACTCGTGGTCGATAGTGTGTTTACAAGAGGGGCTTCGTGTAGGCTGTCAATCACATCAGTGCAGTCAAACATGGAGATGTACATGCAGTCATGAGGGAATGTGCTTTGAAGCTGATCATTAGGGATTTTTTTTTCTAGCTGTCTTGGGCTTTTTGATATGATATAATTTGACTGCAGTGTCTTAAAATGAAAAAACAAAGTCTATCTGTAGTAACTTCAATTTAGATTCTATAAATGTTTGAATTTCGTTCAGAAGGTATCAGTTAATGTCCCTCGGTTGACTGGTCCCTCATAATTCATCGCCCCGTGCTTTCTGCTAATCCTCATGAGTACATGGCCCCTTCTACGTGCCCTGAGTGGAATAATCTCCCTCCTCATACCACCAGAAGAGTGGAAGAATGTGGATAGAAATGAGCGCCCCGGGCTTCAATTCAGATGTGTTAAGATTGGTCTTGTTCCAGAGGATGTGAACGCTCCACGCGGACGCGGTGAATTTCCATTTGAGTGCCTCCTGTCCCAGAAACTAGCCAGAGGTGTCCCAAATGATCTGACCTGCACCTCCCCCTCATTTGTCTACATTAACTTTGCATGTGTGGTCCGTCCAATAAGAAGTGGGGCAGATTTATATTTGGCTGCGTCTGCAATGACTTTGAAAAACAGGGTGACTCTTGTCTTCGGACCCTTGTCAACCTCTCAGCTCAAGGCCTCTAGAACATGTATTTGAGCTGTAATTTTGATATTATTAGAAATATTGAAATGTCCACATCTTTGTCATTATTTGGGTTACATTCAAGCTGTATGTAGCTTTCCGTCTTGCAGTTGATAATGCAATAAAAGCCTGCCTGAGATGTTTGCTGCCTTTTATTAAAGTAAGACAGGAGCTCATAAAAATATACTTGCGTCCTGTTTTCATTATGCCCCCTGGCAAAAGACACTCATTTCTGTGGGTGGGGGGGGGGACGATAATAGCACTGTCAAAGAGTTTTATACGTAGCTGAACTCAAACTCTTGTTCTAATTATGTTAAGCATGAAAGCAACTAAGTGGTTGTCAAAACAGTGATAAGGTGGCCTAAATTAAACAAGGCCTTTCCATTTTAGTATGGACTTTGAAGCAGCCAGCAGGGATAAACACAGGCCTTGATATTAATTGCACCTTTAGTTGTAAAATCAATGTCAATTACACGGCACCATTTTTGCGACCCGGAGTAGTTATCTAACCTTCCACTTTTCGAGACTATACATCCAACTGTGGTGCTTTAACCCTCAGGGGGAGTCGATTGGTCTGCAACAGGTTTGTGACCGTAAAAATTAAAAGGCCCTTTCAAAGTGTTTCTAATGAAAATGAAGCCCTGGAGTTCCCAAGTGACCCGTCACAAAGAATATGGACATAAAACTCCGCGGTGAAGCCTTCGATGTGGAAGGCTATTACGCTCGGCCTTCAGGGCTGCTGACACTAACATAAAAATGTAACGTACAGTAATGAAACAATGAAAGGACTTAAAAGAAGTTCTTCAAAGTGTTTTCAGCAACTTAACACTGTCAGTGTCGGCCATCTTGTACCAACCGCTTAGAACGACATAACAAAGAGAGAAACATATCAGACTTCTGAAGGCAGTTTGAGTATTTTGAGAATAAAAAGTCAGATCCAGTGAGATGATGAGCTGCAACACAGACCAGTTCAAGCAGTAGATCCTTTACGCTGAAGGCTTATCACATGCCAACACTGTGCATGTAATACAATACTGTGAAGATGTTACAACTCTCGAAAAAATATCACCGCGTCTAATTCTATCCTCCGTCTTTAGGATATTTAGGCAAAGAGTGCGCTTTGCTTGTACCCCACTTCATTGGTTAATGCGGCGCTTCGCCACGTTATCACATTACACTGCAGACAAAGTGGAGCCAGGTTCTACTTTTTTTTGGCCCAAATCCCTCTGTGGCGGCACCCCCGGCTGTGTTAAAGCAGTGGTCTCATTGGAAGGACGAATGCACACGGTGCTGTTGCCTGTATCAAACCCGGCATTTACTCCCCGCTGCTGCTACAGCAGCAGCAGCAGCAGCAGCAGCCGAGATGCTCAGGGAAATCACTGTGTTTTGCTCGCCTGGCTGATGCAGCTCACTTGGGGGGGTCTGACTGGCAAAAAGAGCATAGCCATTTGTTTATGGGTGACCGCATTTATTTTCAGACCAATCTTAAACAAACAATACTCAGCTGTCCTGCACAGGCTGTAGGCTGGTTTGTTTTGTGTCCACTTCACGGTTGTTACTTTTTTTGCATGTTTTGAAGATTGCAAAAAAATAGTTCTCTTCTGCCAGCTTCTGAAAACATCCTGTAATTAGCCTTTTAAATGTAATCCTGATCATGGTCTGTCACTTTTACTTCCTGTTTTTTTTGTCTTTATTTTTTGTTTTTGCACAAACAATGTTATGTCATAAATGATTCATTTGACTGACACGTTTCTTTTCTTAGCTGATGAAAAAACACCCGATGTGAGGCCACAGGTTTCTGCATTACTTGCTTCAGTGTTGAATTACTATTTGCAAGTTAACTGTTAACAAGGTCAATTTACAGGAATATTTGAGGAGTTTCGCAATTTTCCCACATGGATGACTGCTGCTGACAATATTAGGTTATGTTGAGATAGCGACAGAGGGTATACGTGGCCAACGGCAGAATACAGTAAGTAAGACTTTTCACAGCTGGTGTGCGTGACAATATCAGGTTGCACTGAGGTTAAAGAGATTATTTTAAATGAATTAGCCAGATAAGACCTTTAATCATGGTGTATATCCAAGTTAGGTATGTGGGTTAGAAATATTTATCGCAAAACAAAATGTACATTTAGTTTTGTGTTACAGTACATAGGTTCAGAGGCGATTTATTGCTATTTGACAGCACACACGGGATGCGTACTGTATTTTTAAACCACAGAAAGAGGAGGCAGCCACAGCATAGCTGGTGAGTAAGCTTTTTTGGGGTCATGATGAAAAATTGGTTATTGACAAATGTTGCCACGGATGCAATATTTAACTGTATCCTGTATTTATCTTTATGTAAGTCCACTTTCCCAAAAAACACACACACACCTTTTTAAAGCTGTTGTGTATGCACAGTGTGGGGCTTTTTCCTGCTGTTGGCCACCTTTGTGTCCATCTCTGACAAACTGCCAAGGCTGCAGGTCTGCATATTTTCTGCTACCATATGTGGACAAAGAAAGGCGGCAGCGGGTGAGGAGAGCGATGGGGGTAGGGATGGCGATGGACACAGGTAGCTTGGCACAGCTCGGAGCCCCCCCATCCACCTGGCATTAGTGACCATTGTCTCGCTCCCCGTTTTCCTGGCAGAGCCTTTGATTGAACTGGCGGTGAGGTGAGGATTTGGCATAGGGAGGGTTTTTACCTCCGTGATAACAATAGGCCACAGACGGGGGAGGTGTCTGTTTGTATCAGGCATTGTGGAGCAGGATTGTCAAATGGAGGTTCACTGTGCATTGTGCAGTGTGTTTCTGGAAAGGGATTCGTGGTTTGTAAAAGGGCATCCGAGTCCCACCTCTCGGTTTGGCTAATCAATTCTGTGTCCTCGCTGGGTTGTCCCACAATTGTCCTCATACAGTGTGAGGCAGTTTCTCTTTACTAAGGAATCTAATTGACACAGCCACGTTTTTTATAGCATGCAGGGAGGAAGATATACTCATTACTTCTAGTTTGGCTTAAAGGGGGGGGAAAAAAAAGGGATTTTCATTGCAAGCACGCCCCGACACCCCTAATCATGACCGGGGTGCCCTGTACGGTGCAGAGCACAGGCTCCCGCCCTGACAGATTATCCGGTGTGAATGTTTGGGAATGATAATGAGATCAAAACACCTCACTAAGCTGGGAAGAGAGGGTGGAGACTGGAGAGGGAGGGGGGGGGGGGGGGGGGGGGGGGAATAAGGGAAAGTGAGCAAGAGCGAGCATGGGAGAGGGTGAGCGATAGCTGCGATAAATTGCAGAAGCAGAACCACTTGAGCATAAAATTAGATTTTACAAATGTGTTGTTACCTGACAGTCCTCTGACAGAGGAGATATCACAACATTATAGGGCTGCATGAGTACTACTAATCGTATCAAATAAATAAGAATGCCTCTCAGCTGTGAGGGAGCAGGATGGATATTCAATATGGACAGTGAGTTAGAGGGAGAAATAACATAATTAAAACAGCCTTTCCCCATTATGGACTCAAACATTAGAAGCCCAAATTCAATTTATATGATAATATATTATTACCCGTTAAAGCTGTACACACGACGCGTTTGTCCAAATGCTGTGACACTTAAAACATTGTCAATTCACTTTTAATTTCACATGTTGAAGAAAAGGTTTTGGGAATTAAAAAAAGAACCGTTTTCTAATGGTGATAATTCTCTCCTTGATGTGCCTTCTCTGTCATTATTTTATAATGTTGCTATGGAAAAGCTTCAGGGCGGTCTGTGCGCCTCAAGGACACGTGTCGGACAAATACTTGATATGAAGTGGGCTTGAACGTGAATCATCCGTCCCTTCAATTACCAAACGGTCCCGCTTCTATCAGTTATCGATATGCGATTGTTTGAAGGTAAGAATCTCTTTGCTTTGGATCCTTTAATACAGTGAAGCTAGTTGATGCTACATTTAAGCCGTCAGTGGTGAGAATAAATAAGTAGATAATACAAGAAAACATACATTTACTACACGCACAGCCTGTCAAAGTAATACATGTAAATCCTCACTCTACGTAACGGATTGCTGAGAGTATTTGAGGTAACAATTATTTGCCATGTTATTGGTAGTTACAAAAGTCATTAAGACAACAAAGAAGACTGCATTAATCAGTCTGAGTGACAAATGGAAGCTCTAATTCAACAGTGTGTGTGAGAGACAGTGTGTGTGTGAGGCAAACTGTGTCTCCGGTATGTTCCGAGAATAAATATTGTGTATGTGTGTGGAACAGAATAAATATATGAAGAGTTTTATTCCCCAAGGTAATAAATCTACGGGGAAATATTTTACCTGATGTTTATTGCTTGAGATTTCAAATAGATACATATGGTTATATCGGTTTGTAGCGCGTTGGTCTTCACACTAATAATGTCAGTAGTAATCTGTTGTAAGACACTTTTTAGTATTATTTTATATATTTTGGAACAGTTGGTTTTATGTTTTTTTTTTCAAGTTATTAATATTGCATTTGGAAGTAAGTTTTTCACATATGAGAGTAAAGTCTGTCATTTAAACTGCACTGCATTCACACCAGATGCCAGTGGGAGGAGGCTAAAGCCAGATTTGCATGTATTTGGCACACGTGTCAGCCAAATACAAAAACTAACAGGATGCTCATTTCTTCATAATCTGGAGTTGTGAGGAATAGTAAAGTGGCATTAATTAATGGTTTTAATTGTAAGACAACTGCTGAATGAGTTTATACTCAAATATTTACAACCTTAACACATGGATAAGATGTTCTGGATATCATTTAGGTGAGTCAGAATCTTAATTTTTTTACATAGTTTAAATATCCAAACCGTTGTTGAGGAGCTGTAAAAGAAACGGTTACATTTCTCTTGGTGAAGTTGCAGTTAAACCGTGTTTTCCTTGCCACGATACATCTGATCAATTGACTGTCAAGTGTATGAAAAAGGAAAGTAACCCATAACCAATCTCCTTACTGACAGCATGGCTCGAGTTGCTAATATAGAGGGTCAGTTGTCAGGGCGAATTTGATATTCCTATTCTGGTTTGAATGGAACATTAGCCCAGTGGAGTCTTCGTTGAATTAAAATGAGACTATTGGTAAAAACCAGTCACTACATTCTGTTAAATGTCTTATCATTTACTGACACCTGGTAAATTCAGTTATCAAATACAAATAATTGATATAAGTGCCACTTATATTTGATATTGAAAGCAGAATCTAGCAGTACTGTCACCGTAATTTCATACTACTCAATGACATTCGAATGTGTCAATGTTAAAGCATAATTACTATGCTAGAGAATAGAAATCCATTTATAAGTATAAGTGTTGTCCTACTATATGATTATATAATGAATAAAACAGTTTTTTTTGTTTTAAAGGGCTTAAACAGGCATTCATAAGAGCTTAGTATAATGTCATTGTTGACTCGAATTGTTGAGGCTACAATGAAGCTGCCATTGAATTTAAGTGTAGGCTTTATTCTTCTATTTATATTAATTTTCATGGATTATCAGTGAACACAAACACTTAACAGCAGATGTCAACCATAACATGGGCCCTGTTATAGTGTAAGCTCCATCACTGCTTAGCTTACATACTCATCCACATTACCAAAAACCTTCTGAGAAGGCCTTCTAACCAAACATACAACTCATTTACAACAAGAATATTCTCCTTTTGGTTACAACATCTTCATAATTGTGTGTCTGTAAACATAGTACTGGCAAGACAAAGGCTGAAACATATCCAAGTTGGAGCACTATTCTGCAACAGAAAAGCGTTTTTTGAATTCTTCTCCTCTTTGGCAACGCAGGTTGAGGATCATGGGTAGTGTGGTGCTTTAATTAAAGTCTTCCACCAGGCTAACATGAAGGACAACACATGATTTCTCAGGAACAACGTTGGAAGAATCAGAACTGCGGCGCATAAAATAAACCTGTAACTTTATCCAGGAGAGTCATCTGTTTCTACGTTAAGTAATATTGAAGCTATTAATCTGTGAATACTCACAATTCACAACTCTAATACAGGTGTTTATTTCCACATGCACACTTCTCATATGTGTTCCTCTAATGGTAACATTTAAACAATAATTTGCGGAGATTTTAAATCATTAGTTATAGCAGACCATTAACGAGAGGAATGAATCATCCATGCCCCGTTATTGTTAAGGGTGATTTGGAGCATCAGGAGAAAGACACGGTAACACCTGAACACAGGGTCACTGATTCGCTGCAGGGTTAAAATGTCGGCAAACACATTCACACTAAACACCTAACAGGCAATTTTTAGAGTCTTAGATTCTCCTGACCTGCATGTGTTCGAACTGCAGGAGGAAAGCAAAGCAGTGGGCGAAACATGGGGAGAAGAACCGAAGCTAAGGTCAAACCCAGAACCTTCTTGCTGTGAGGTGACTTTGCTAACTAATGAGCCAACATGCTGCCAGACACTATTAATTAACGAGTACCCTTAATTTCCTCTCATGGTACTCATCATTGATTAAATCTAACAGATAACTGGCCTGCTTTTTTATTTTAAAACTGCAGTATTGGGTAACTTCAGCGCTGGTCTCTGCATTGTATAACAGTTAGTCCCAAGTGTTGTGTTGTTATCCATAATTACGAGGGGACATATTCTTCTCGGAATTGGCTGCATTTCCAAAACGTTTGTGGCGGTTTGCGTGCGCGCTTTGTACTGGCCATTATTTGCAGCCATCATTGTGTAACTGAGTGTTGTTGCACATCCAGGGAGACAGGAAGCCATTCATAGGGAGATTGGGAATCCCACCAGTGAAAAGAAAGTACAAAAGAGCAACACTCAGAGATGCAGTGGGCGAGCACATACTGTATGTATCCAAGAGCATAATGAGCTAGTTTCATTGTTTGGGCTTCCACATTGGTTTGTCTGGTGGCAAGGAGTTTGTTTTAACAAGCAAATGGTCTCGTAAAATGGAGGGCAATAAAACTCAAATATGTGCTCCATCCACTTACAGTATATGTCCATCTATTATGGTCTGTATCCAGCAGTTATGGACTTTTATATACTGTAGAAATACATTTTGATTTGCATTTTTGGAAAAATAACTTACTGCAGTATATCTTATTTGTTGTCGATTTCAACTAAAACAATGAAATCGACTGCTCTGCTTTTGAACACCCCCCCCCCAAAATGGAGTTACACAGGTTTAGAAGGACAAGTGAGGTAATGACATCATATTCAATGTTTTGTGAGGTCAGATTGTTGCTGGTTATCGATCTTGCCTTAGATTTCATGTTGAACAAGGGCAATGTTATCACAGATTTGACCTCAGTAGTAGAACCTGCAGATGCCAAACATGACCTTGCCTTGTGGGTGCTGCATGTATTTGAACACATATTGTTGGATGGAACAAAAAGAAAAACTGTTTAAACTCTAAAGTGATATTTTTTCAGCTGAAAATCGAAATGTTCTGATTCCTTGAGACATTGGATGTTGATCTGACCGTCTTCGGGTTTTGTGTTGTTGTGTGATTGTTTTAAGGACAGGGACACAAATGTTCACGTGCACACCGATGTTTACATTGCAAACAAATATGACTTCTCCAATCGTGGATGCAAGCCCAAACAATTGAATGAATAAATAATCAAACGGAAAGCAGCTTTGCTTTAAATGAAAAATCAGCAATATATTTTAGCTACTGTACTCAGATTGTAAGAAAAAAAGCATTCTTTTAGGTAATTAAATTTCATTCGAAATGAGAACATCAGTAACATCACCAAGTGTAATATTGCAGAAACATGTTCAATTTCTTTGGCAACATATTATTTTTCAACTGTATCATGTTGATCTTTACCATAATGTTGTAAAAGTCATCAAACCATAAAACTGAAATAGCAAAAACAACCCCCGACATCAGTCTATTTTAATGTCGCTTTGTTTTGGCAGACTGTCACTCAGATCACTCTTTCAAGTCTTTAACTGCAGTAGATGTTAAAAATAAGCATCTTCAGTGGTACCCAGTTGATTCAGACCTAAGATGGCTTGCAGGCAGTCTGTCACTCCTTAAAAGCAGAGGGCGGGTTGATGCTTGTGCACTTCCCCACGTTGTTTTTTGGGAACATAACATGTGGGGCTTTCATGCTACAACATGGCTTTTTGGAAGGGCATGTACAGCTGGAACGTGCTACCTCTGATTTGGACTTGACACAGCTTGTCTCTGTCCGTTCCTTTAGGCCTTGCAGACCCCTCTGCACTCACAGCTTCTATACAAGTCAGCTTCATCTTCATTCACACCAGAGATTACCAAAAGGCTTTCATTTACATGCAGGCCATGTGTTTTATTAATGTATAATTTATTAGCTTAAATAACAATTTTGCACTAATCTGCACTTTGGTCACATTTCTTAGTTGAAGGGTTTTCTTTCTGAATACTATGTGTTTTTGGTATCGCAATTTAACAGTATAATATATACTGAATGTAGCTATTACCATGCAGTTGCCGGGTTAGCTGCACTTATACTTATACTGCTTTGTACTTTGTTAATACCTTTTCATTGTGTGACGAGGTCTTCAAATCATCTTAACATCTGCAATGATATACATGTCAGCACCGTTAAAACACCACTGGATGAGGAGTATCATCTACAGAAGTGTTTTTTCAGGTTATTTTTGTTACTGAAGCATCAGGATAAAACCAGCAGTACAGATTTGTGAAAAGAAATTAGGAAAATACCCGGATAAAGTGACTCTGATTGACAGCTGACAAGCCTCATTTGTTATATATTAAATCATTCTACGCTGAGCAGTACTTCAGCATTCATTTCATTATATTTGACACTACCACTAGTTGTCCCCACTGTCTGTTATTATTGCTGTGAAGTTAGAATGGTCTGGTTTCACTTCCCGCAGTTTAAGAGTCAAATTTGGGTCGTCTTCTCCTCACATGTATCACTCTGTGGCTGTTGAATGCAGCTGATCCACTAAGTCCTCAAAGGACAAATTATGGAAACAGCTGCAATTAGCAGCTGATTTATATATTGTGGTAGGACCTAAGAGACTAATTAAAGCCCTTTGTGTTCTTGTCTATTGGAGGCATGCTAATTTAAAGCCTTTTGACTGACTCACAAGAACAAGTCTGAAATTCATGCGTCTCAATTTGCAAACGCCCACCGCAATAACCAACATTCGGTGCGGTTGTTAAAATGGGAACTTGTAAACATATTCCATGATATTCCAATCTCTACATCATTAGAGTAGATTTTGTGCGATGCTAAAAAGAACCGCTTATCCCTTATTGGATGAAGTTGCGGGAGCTCTTGTACATTAAGGCTTCAAGGCCATTGTGCTTATGGCAGACTTCTAAAAAGGGAAAAGCAAATTATCCGCAGGATTTTCCTCCCGAGGAGCAGGTTTTCCTCCCTGTTTATTAAATTTGTTAAAGTGCTTCTGAGCAATGCACATCTTATCCTCTTAACAGTCAAATTACTATATACTCCAGCAATTACTTAATGTACTCTAATGAGATTTCCCCATGAAATGGAAGGATTCATTTATTTTAATGTGACGCATTCCACCGGGCGGTTTATGCATCACGTCCCTTTGCAATCCAGGGAGGCTTTGAGTCATAAATAGTAAGATGAGCATGGCTTCCAGAATTGCCACTCTGCCTACGAGATATGTGAGTCAGTGATCCAGTGACCGGGGGTCTATTCGGGATCATCAGCAGGTCACGTGTGCCATCGCCGAGCTCAGCTCTCTGTAACCAGGCATTCTCTAGGATTAGTGAAATAATACCGGGTTGGCAGGCAGTATTTGTGTGCTAGGACAAGGGAGTGCAAACATCATGAACACAAATAATACAGAAATAAATCATTCTGTGTTCTTTAAATCCCATTAGGCCTAATTAATTTAAAGCCTTTTTGTTATAGATTTTGTCCCTGTGCCTTTTGATATATAACAACGGTGCGCATATGAATCCAGTCACTGTTTCGGAATAGTGTACCTAATTCAATATTTTTGTAAGATTATTCCAAGAAGTATTTCAATCATCCAAATTGAAGGTAAGAATATCAATATCATAGTTCATATACTCCAACAAAGTAAAGCAAACTGCTGAAACCATTGGTCGATTGATCGATCAGTTGGTCGTCATTCTGATCATTGGTGAACATTGTCATGGGTCCAGAGTCTCACATTTGAGGATGTGCTGCGTGTCTTTGTCAGTTGGATATCTCAAGGTTATCCTGAAGCGTGATCTGAGTCAAAATCAGCATAAAGAGGCAGCAGAAATACATTTAAAGATATCTACGACGGTGATTTAGTGTTTGGAAATGTTGTGATCTCACTGCGGGGGAAAACAGGTTTCAAAAGGCTGTCTCTATAACTTAAATGACGGCCATAAAATATCAACTTTTTTTTTTTTTTTAATTGCCGGAAGATGGCAAAGAGACATTTTGCTTTGTTATTGAAATGGCTGTTATGATGGGAGTGGAGGTGGAGGAGCCAGACACTCTATAAGCTGATGTTCCTACAGGCATCTTTTAAGAAACTGTCTAAACTGTCTTCTTAAAGGCTGCAGCTGAGCCACACAGGGACTTTGTTGTCTTACATTTGACAGTAATGTTTCTTACTTTACCAATTACACACAAATGGTGGAACTTAAATATTTTAGATGCAGCGGTTGACATGACAGGGAAAAATTGCCAAAGAAAATACTCTTGACTACTGAATAATCTGTGTTAAAATGAAACGAAAATAACAGAATTTCCATACATAAATTAGTAAATAGTTTGAGCAACACATGGGGTGATCACATCTTATATAAGGTCTATAAAGATTTGGATGCACATGCACACCATAAGTGTGCATGTGCATCCAAATCGAGGCAGCAAGGCTGCATAAAGTGTTCATCACACACACACGCCGAGTCACATCACGCAAGCTTTTTGTCTGGGTTTCCTCCGTAAGGGACAATTCAGTAGGAACTGGAAGTGCACTTCCATCACAAGACACATAATGAGATCGATTTTGAAAGTAAAAACGGAAGTTACAGAAGGAGTTGTGAAGGTGAAGTTATTCAAAGATCTGAGTTGGTTGTTTCAAAATGTTTACAGGTTGAACAAGTCTGCCTCTCATCCGTGAGCAGTGTCTTAAATGAGCTATATATACACAGTATATGTTATAAAAACATTGGATCATACATTTCTCAATATGCAACCAGTTGTATCGATTCGTTAACCCCCCCGGCCTGTTACATTTTCACTTCTTTCAAGCTCTATGAAACACAAGCTTTCAGTTATATTGTTATAAATTGCAAGTCCCCAAGGCCATCATTATGACATCATCATTTAAAAAGCTGATTTTAAAGCTACAGAAGACAACAGTTTTCACACAATGAGTAGTACTCTCCATAATAAATAAACTGGTCTAATATTGGTGGAGTCCCACTTTAAGTGACCTGAATTAAATTTGATATATTTTGGTTGTTTAAGCTTCATTGTGGGCCCTGCAAGTCCAATATATCATTAAATATATATATGTTGTTTTGCTCTACACTGAAGGACGTAGTGCAGCACTTATGGTCTGATACACAACACCATCTCAGGCGATGCTCTACTTTGATGTGCACATTTACATGTTTTTTAAGTTCTGAGCAGTAGTCCAGCCCATCTAAAAAATGGAAAAATACTTTCCTTTGAATTTTATATAAAAGAAGAGTGCTCGCGTCCAGTTATCGGCTCCTACCATGTGGTATTCCGGTGAAATAAAAGGACATTTTAATGGAGAGACAAGAGCCTGAGATATCCTGCTGCCCTGATGGACCAGACAGACAGACGTACACACACACACACACACACACACACACTCCTTAAATCCATTATGGCTTTAGACTTCAAAGCTGATATTGGGTTTTTTCAGCATTCACTGAAAATGGAGAGGGTTGCTCCATGTTTGCTGAGCAAATGTAATACCTTGTGTTATGTGCACTGCTCCCCTCACATCTAGTCCTAAGTGCAAACGCCCTCTCAATATCTCCATTTAGCCCTACCTGGAAATGTGTCTGAGTTTCTCCTTTTGCTGTGATTATGTTTTGAGACCGATTGTCATGGACCTCATGTGTGTCTCTCTCTCTCTCTCTCTCTCTCTCTCTCTCTCTCTCTCCTCTCTCTCTCTCTCTCTCTCTCTCTCTCTCTCTCTCTCTCTCTCTCTCTCTCTCTCTCTCTCTCTCTCTCTCTCTCTCTCTCTCTCTCTCTCCTCTCTCTCTCCTCTCTCTCTCTCTCTCTCTCTCTCTCTCTCTCTCTCTCTCTCTCTCTCTCTCTCTCTCTCTCTCTCTCTCTCTCTCTCTCTCTCTCTCTCTTGTTTTTCAGGTGGGATTTTCGAACAAACAGAAGGACCCGTTTCACTTGTTAGCCCAGAGGAGCTTGCCTTTAAATTTGCTGTCAATAACATTAACAGAAACAGGACTTTGTTGCCAAACACAACATTAACATACGACATACAGAGGATTAATATCTACGACAGTTTTGAGGCGTCAAGAAAAGGTGAGTGGCTTGTTCTGTGTTCATTTATGGATTGTGATCACATTGTGGCAGAGAATTAGTCAAAAGACAGCAAAAATCAGTTTTTCATGTCAAAATCTGGAATTTATTGGAACAAATCTTTAGTATTTGTGAGTCCTTACTAAATGGACTGTGATTGAAGAGCTAACGCACTATATTCTCAAGCTGTCTTCTCTTGCTCCTCTCTAGCATGTGACCAGCTGTCTT
This sequence comes from Leptoclinus maculatus, assembly GCA_032191485.1. Lineage (NCBI taxonomy): Eukaryota > Metazoa > Chordata > Actinopteri > Perciformes > Stichaeidae > Leptoclinus > Leptoclinus maculatus. The sequence continues at coordinate 5,519,080 of JAVDOI010000008.1, read as the reverse complement.
TAGGTGTGGTTGCAATATTTGGGCCCTCGCATAGTTCGTCGTCAAATGCCGTGCAGTCCATCTGCAATGCATTGGAAGTGCCGCACGTCCAGGTGCGGTGGAAGCATCACCCCTTGGACAACAGAGACAGCTTTTATGCCAATTTGTACCCAGATTATTCTTCACTAAGCTACGCTATCCTGGACCTGGTGCAGTCCCTAAAATGGAAAACAGCCACCGTCGTATACGACGACAGCACAGGTGAACAGACTATTGTATTATTATATGATGTATTCTCACAAACAAGGTGCACATGTGCAAAGTATGACACAATATCATCTCTCTTCCTCAGGTCTGATAAGACTACAGGAGCTGATAATGGCCCCGTCCAGGTACAACATAAGGCTAAAGATTCGTCAGCTTCCTCTTGACTCGCAGGACACGAGACCCCTTCTCAAAGAAATGAAGAGAAGCCGGGAGTTTCGCATCATCTTTGACTGCAGTCACCAAATGGCGGCACAGATTCTCAAACAGGTTAGTGAGAGACTGTGGAACACACCCTCCTGACGTTGGATCTTAGCGTTGTTGAACGTTGAAAGCATTTGGCCCTCTTCCACACGCTCACTGGCACCAGCTGACTCTTTAGCATTCAGTTGATCAAAATGTGTTGAGAATGAAAAGATGGGAGGCTTTGAATTGGCAAGAACGGCGGGAGGAGAGCAGCAGCAGAAGGTGTGTCGGTGATAATGAAGAAGCATTGAAACTCTGCTTTGAGAGTATGGGGTTTTACCACTTGTGCCACCTGCTTGCTGAGACAACTACAGTCGTGTCCAACGGGAGATATCAAAATCTAAAACTGATCTTGGAGTGAACAATCTTATGATGTAAAGCAGAGAAACCTGTCGTAGTTTGATGTTGAAATGTGACAGCTGTTTATTTTTGCATCTGTTGGCACCGGCTTTGTTGTAGAGTGTAAGACAATGTCAACGTGATGGGTAGTTCTCACAATGGATCCTGGGCCTTCACCATTTGAGGCAACCAGTTCATTCTCCAGATCTAAAACTAAATCAAATATAGAACATAGAAAACAATGCTCAAAATATGCTTATTCTGTTTTTAGTGTTCAGGTATGGCCTTAATATGTTACTGATATGTACACATTCTGATCTTGTTTAAATGATTTCCAACTCTCTTCGTGGATGGCCAGACTTTTATCATTTTCCGTCACAAAGAACAGTATGATGCACAGAGTAGATATTGTGTAGTTGGTCTAATGCTTTATAGATGTCAGGAACAGGCTGGTGGATTCCCCCTCCTCCCCCCCCCCATCCATCCATCCACCCTCCATCCAGTGTGCTGTCAGCTTTTGTCAACATGTTTACCAAATGCATCATCTCCTCCGAAGTTATTGAGATCTAAGTTGACATGTATTCGCTCGTGGGCCAGTCTGCACATCTCGCACCAAAGAATCAGTGTCCTCTTGAGAGACGAAGTGAGAGAAGGTTTTGAGGCAAAAATGCTCCCGACAGTTCCAGCCCATGACCGCGTTTGTCAGGCTGCTGTGCTATAGCGCAGACTACAGCTTTTAAAATAAAGGAAAACGTATATATGGTTGCAATTGAAGGGTTGTTTTGTTATGACATACATTGTGCATTTCTGTGATATCTGAAAGAAAAGCTCTGTGCGGATTCAATTTGAACAACTGAGGTATATTTTCATTACTTTCATTTCATCGATTTGGTATGTAAACTGTCAAAAATAAATGATAAAAAACCCACAGGTGACATATTCAATTAGCTTGTCTTCTCAAACCAAGAGACCAAAACACAAAAATGTTTATTGGCAAAGAAACACTGCAAATATTGATATTTGAGTGTCTGGAAACTTCAGAAGAACTTTAGAGATTAAAAAATCCCAACTGTCTGGTAAATAATATTGCAGTACACAAAGTATGATCTCTCAATACAATTTGGTGCGACAGTCATGTCAAATAACTTTCTCACTAAAGAAAAGTGTGGAGATCATCTTGGTTTTGATTTGCAGTCAGCAGTGACAAAATGTACTACTGAACTACAGTAAAATAAGATTTTTCAGGAAGCTCCATTTACAGCTTTACAAGACAATAAGGAGCATTCAAAGGACTGAACTAAAATCATGTGTAATCTGACTTGACTGGTACAGCAGCTGCACGCGTAAAAAAAGGAGGATCTGACGGGACTATTTTAAAAGGGTTTAAATATCAAGTGCTGCATTCTGCCCTTGGAGTATTTCATTTTTTTTCATGCCATGATTCTTAACAATGTCGTGTCCTGTCTTCACCCTGACAGGCTTACCTGCATTAAACCTGCCTCTGTTCAGTTATATTCCCTCTCAGATTGGATAAGAATGAGACACTGTCCCCGGTGTGTTTTACAAGAACTCTGTGTGCCCTTCATTGTCATTATGTTTTCAACCTATTGGTGGGAGCACGGACATATTGGAGGTTTACCAAAATAAAACCTTGATGAATAGAAATGATGACAGAATGATATAGTATAATATTATTAAATGTGGAAATAAAGAGGAAATAAATACTCCTGCTCACAATACAAAACGTGACACAAAGTTTCAATGTCATGTATTTGGCTTTGATGTCGATAGATGGAAAAGGGAATTCGTCTCAGCATAAGCATAGCATCTTATTTATATAACCTTGGCTTTTTTTTTTATTTTCCACGACAGATGGTACAATTAAATAGGCAGAACAGCCGCCATGGGAATGTGGGGCCTTTGAATGTAGATTGAGTGAAACAAGTGGCAGTGATGGAGCGTTCGGATATGAGGCAAAGATTACCGAGCTCTTTTGATTGAAGGCTCTCTTCTCTGCTGGAATAACACCACGTGCCCCAAAGCCCCTTGCAAACCATTTAAATGCATAGAAAAGCATCAAGTGCTGCTGCTATTCTCTGTAATTGTGTGGACCACATATGGTGCTAGCAATCCGATAACAGAAAGTTGTCCACAAAATGATCAGCGTGTTAGTCAATATGCTCATTAAAAAGCTGGCCATCTTCCTCTTCAATGATGACGTCTTTTTGCGCATCTCTTTGGTGTTGTTTGTTCTGACTGTGACGTGAAAAATGACCATTTTCATCTATCCTGTCTCTTCATTCATTCACAACTTTCTTTCTCATTCTCTGTCTCCGTATCCTTTCAGGCCCAGACCATGGGGATGATGACAGAGTATTACCACTATATCTTCACCACTCTGGTAATGTACCATGCTTGTTAATGCAAATAGAGTCTCGTTTGTTCTCATCTCCCTACCGCTTGAGTTTTTGATGAATAGTGGCTAATTGCCAATGGGGTTTGGATCCAGTCCATAATATCAATTCTGTTTGACAAGCTGGAGGCATAATGGCGTCTCCAGTGTGCTGTAGTAAACACTGCCCTTTACAGTGAAGTCAAACAAAGTCAACAGCTTGAGACTCAAAACCGAATGTGGCTCCGAAGTTACAAAGACCGAAATTGATCCTTTGTGAGCTCTTAAATTCTATAAACTAAAAGCTATATATTTTTAAGTGGAAATTATCAAAATGTGGATAAAATGCGTAGCACACATTCTACCTGCATGAACGAATGAATAATGTTCATGAAACTTCATGGTCAGCGTGGACGCTGCAGTCTTCGGTGCTGTCAAATTGTATTGTGTTATACTGACAGGTGTTTCTAATATTTTGTCCACCCCATGAATATCAATGAGGGCAGGCTAAATAACTAACACACTTCTGTATAATGTAATACAATTCATCAGCACCACAGTCCTCCAAAATAATCAACGATTCAGAGTTGAATCAGCAAAAACTGAACTAAACCGAATATTAATTGATTCATGAAGATAATCTGATTTAATACAGGGCTGTTGTGTTGGACTACATTAATTTCAGCTATGTTTATCTAATAAACTGGCAGCTGAGTGTATGTCTTCAGTAGGAACAAGTGCAACAGACAGGGTCAAGAAGTCACAATGTATTTAATATGAAATGTTGTTAGTTTTGTTCTAATAAATATATATATATATATCGACAGCCTTTAAAATTACAAATGATTTAGGCTTGAACATTTTTTTGTCAGTAACAGATATATTAAACGTGACGTGGGTATGTCACTATTTCATTCCCATCTTGAGCATTTTAAGTTTTCACTCTAAAAAAAAAAAAAAGATCTCCCGTCTGACTAATACAAGCAGACCCAGCAGGGAGCCGTTGCTGCTCGTCACTGGGACGCTGCCTATCTGGAGACAAACAGACTGAATGGGAATGAATACCAGCATGATCTGTGCTGTTCCTTTCACTCTCTGTTATCATCAATGTTTCTGCTTCTCTCGTGCACACACACACACACACACACACACATCTTCCCCTGTCTCTCCGGACACATCCAGTCTTGTTGTGATAATGTGACGTGACACAAAGGTCCAGGCGTCACGTGTGTCATCTTTCACACTCGACAGCGTGGCTACGACACTGTTCTGCCTTACGTTGTGCTTGTATTGCATGTCTGTTGCTTTAAAAAAAAAAAAAGGGATTCAAAAACTCCTTTTTATTGTCAATATATTGGTTCATGTGTTTGAGTGGAACAGTTTCCCTAACAGATGGAAGGGGGAAATATTTACAAGAGGATTAACTTTGAAACTTTTATTTGATAGGATTTTCCACGACAACAGCATTTTTTTCACATGAAGGCAGGATATCTTTATAGAATCAGGAGTGTGGTATCAATCTGATGCTGCAATAAGCTGTCATATTGATAGACACGCCATTAAGGAGATAACACCTGGCGGCTTGATTTGATCCAAAATGATGAATACTTGTGTGGTATACATGGCAATACAATTTCCTCTCGATGGAATCCACTGCTGTCTGTGTTTTATCTTCCGAGGTGAGGGGAAATGCCGACTTATTAGAGCGTGACAAGGCAACAGCAGTGTATGGGGGATAATAACTTCCTTGTCCTCTAAAATGAGTCTGTCATAGCTATCTTTGAGAACCTGAAGCTGAGAACTTCGTTATGCTCGCCACCTCCGTAACACCTCTGTATGCACTCAGACACCTACAGCATGTTCTCAAGGGTACAGATTCCAGTGTAATGGTGCTGTAGGATTTTGTTGATTTTGTGTTTTAAATGTGTGTGTGTGTAGAAGGCAGCAAAAATAAATAAGTGAACTAATAATTGGAACAAGTCACTTTTCTGACATGTCACAAAAGAAGATTTTTTTTTACAAACAATGCTGTCCCAGTTCGTTTGTATTCTTAGCTTCAAAGAGAGAGGAAACTTGTAACCCGATCTACTTTTCCTGAGCATTTTTTAACGTCACACAGAACAACAGTGATTTACTTTGATCTCTGTTCACAAAAGATATTACTGTACCACGATCTGGGGTGGGGAAGAAATAAAAGAGGAGAAATGTTTCAGAGACTGGCGGGCGACCGTTCCTTAGTAAGTGTCTTACACGCTGTCGTTCCCCCAGCTCTAACCCCACAGGGTGCTAATGAAATATCTATGTTCATCCAAATGTATTTTCCAAGCCCCCTGGCCTATTCCGGCACGACATGTGTCAACATGTGACTTCACACTTCAGCTACAATGGCTGCCCCAGAAATTACAGCGGCTCAAATTGAATTGCTGAGGGGAAGTTGCCAAGGGAATGCAAGTGTTGAATTATTAATATGATCTAACGGAATTTGTGTTTGTTTTCATTCTTGTTCTTTAATATGTCTAAGCTACAAACAGTAATTACTCCCAAAAAAGACATTTGCACCTATAAAGATTCCCTTACATGAACATGATTAAGAAAGACAAAATACATCACAGGCTTGTAGTTTGTGCAGTGGAATTCACTATCACGTAGGCACAAAAACAATAACAATTTGTCAATTCTAAAAGGGTTTGCGACGGCGCCACCCTTTTATATTTCATTTATTACACAGACACCGCTTCCAGACACCGTGCTTAAATCTCCTGATTTGACATTGAAAACTACTGTGTTTCTCCTCCCTTTCACTCTTATTTGGTCTTAATATAGCATCTCTTTAATGAGCAGCTGCGTCATTCTCTTTTCATGTGAGGAGAAAGCATCCAGGATGAATACTTAAAACGAGGATGCTCGATGCCGGCAGACTAAACAAGAATCCGTCCCTTCATTACTGTTTGTCTCTCAAAAAGGACCTGATGGCCATTGACCTGGAGCCCTACCGCTTCTGTGGCGTGAACATGACCGGCTTCCGCATCCTCAACGTGGATAATCCCCAGGTCGCGTCCATTGTGGAGAAATGGTCGATGGAAAGGCAGATTCCAACTAAACCTGACTCGGGCCTGCTGGAGGGCGTCATGACGGTATGTTTTATTACTTTTGTGTTCCATCTAAAGTCAGTCACAAAAGTGTCAATACAAAGGGACCACCGCATCTATCTATCTGTCGGTCTATCTCTCATGGCTCTAACCTCAACACCAAACCATTAACCTCAGCAACTACTATCACTAGTTACCAGAACCACTTTAATAGGTGCACTTTCTGATGTATACAAACAGATGTGTGATGAACAGATGTGAGAGATTCAGCGACAGTTCAACGAAATGTTGAATGGGGAAGATATTTTGAATCATTTTAAAAGTGGTATGACTATTAGTACCATACCGACCAGTCCAGCCCTAATAAACAACTATTGTCCTGGAATGTGTGCACCCCCCAATGCCTCCTAATTACTCATGTTTCTTGTTGATTAGAGAGGTTAGAAGACTAGAACCAGTCAAGCTTTCATATAGCAGAGGTATGCAAGGTATGTACATAACTTAGTGAACCATGTATATATATATACAAGAGGTCTCAGGAAGGACAAGCTGTCGCGCATTAAACCCATGAACAGCATAAAAAGAGGAAAACAATCACAGTATTAAAAAAAGAAAAACTCAAGAACAGCACAATACAAGCACACAGCTATAAGACTGTACAAAAGAAATTAACAAATAAATCATCCAAAAGGTAGAATAAGTGAAAAAAGTTCACTGATGTACTCTGCCACCTAAATTACTGAAGAGGAAGAAAAGAATATTCAGAAGAATATTCCTGGTTCTGCTCTGGCTTGTTAATGGCAGGGTCAAATATTGGCAAGAATAGCACAAATCCACTGGGTAATCTTTTACGCTTTCAACTGTACAGATGGGGGTGATATAATGCTGTGGAGAACATTCATTTAGCCCTTACGCACCAATTATCCCCTCGGACACGCCATTCTCCCGTCACATTGTTTCAGAACAGGTGCATCCCTTTACAGCCAATCTTTTTCAAATGGATCGTTTATAATGGATAATGCACCATTGTCTCAATATGTTTCTAGGAAAATGATTCTCTGGCTTACTCCAATGGCCACACTGTCCAGATATCAAACTCACTACAGCCCGTTTGGGATGAGACAGGACATGAATATGCTACAAACAAATCTGCAGAAATGTGATTATGCCATCCAAACAGAAAGATCTTTATGGAAGGCATCCAGCCCTTGTTGAACTCATACCCTTAAATACAGGCTGTTCAGGCTGTTCTGGTGGAGAACGCAGACTGTTACAGATTGTGTAGCTACAGTTGTGTTGACAGTATTTAGATGTATAGTCTGAAATAAATTATTATTCATTTTAGTGCAGGTGTTGACAAACTCATTGTGGTGTAAGTCTAACATTTCATAAATATAGACTTTATTTAATAAGCCAATGTAAGGTAAGCAATAAGATCTTATTTATATTTCAAATGTCCTTTTAATTTGCACTTCTCATTGTTATGATATCACACATTAATCATTTCATTTCATTAAAATGTTTCCTTTATTATTCTGGAATTAAGTTTTTAAAGGTCTGTTATCCAAATATCCAAACAAATATATATATATATAAATACATTTTAATAATGAAATTATGTATGTTAATAACTTTTAATGTTGTTGTACAAAGTAGACCTTTAAAGACTCCGTCATGTAATAAAATGAAAGACAATTATAAAGTATATAATTGATCTGAACGTGAAATGTCTGCACTAAAAAGTGATTTGAGAAAAAATCCTGTCAGAATTCCTTTGGATGTATCCATATTAGTTTTGATGGTGACCAAACCATTATTCATGTATTTCCACAGGCATCAGCTGAATTAATGTTCACCCCTTATTCCAGACAGATGCGGCTCTGACCTATGATGCAGTCCACATTGTATCCATCTCATACCAGCACGCCCCACAGATGACGGTAAACTCGCTGCAGTGCCACCGCCACAAACCCTGGAGATTTGGAGGGCGCTTCATGAGTTTCATCAAAGAGGTGAAGGGACATATTTGGCCTGTTGTTATTTGATTATTGATATTAGAGCATAATGACTGAGTGGTGAACATGACAATAGCAGTGGGTTGTGGACTGTGTAGTCATTTGGGACTTCGGATATTTACCCAGCAAATCAATCATATCCACACACAAAGCAAACCGAGCCTTGATAGACACATCAAAGCAGTGCTGTTGTCAGCTTTATAAATCCCCTGTATTCATAACCTATTTTCCAGAAAAGCACGTACTGTAACCTTTTGAAAGCACAACTAGTGTAGTCGGATCTTATTTAATCTAACATGAGAGTCTGACACTGCCTCAGAATACACAAACAAGCCTCTATAAAAATGGCAGATTAAGGGTGTGCAGGGATGCTACTATTTGTATCTTGATTTGTTCAAACAACAAAATAATTTGTATTTTTATTTGTCCTGGGTGTGGTTTATAAACGGTAGGAATTCCATTTGTTTTTCCCTCCTTATAATTGCCACTATTATCTCAAAATTAAAGCTTTAACCTCCTGGATCTACTGTATTTCACACAGGCGTCGCCCTTTAACCAGGATCCCTCATCTGTGGTAACTGCCCTACACATTTACATATACCCACAGAGCAATCAGAATGATGGCTATGGGGGGCTGGCCATATAAAATGGCAGCGCTAAACCTCTTTCCTCATCCACTTATCATTAGCAAAATGGCTGACAACTTCTGTTCAGTGCCCATGGCTTTGTTCAAAGATTGTGTCCTGCACAGGTTAGGTCTTTGCTTTTGGTTTTACGTGCCTCAGTGCTAAGCATCCTGCCGGCATATACAAGTCCCAAGCATGCTTTTTGGCTTATTTTCCAGGGATGATCCCTCTTGAGCTTTACTGTGATGACAGTGAGACTGTGGCCATAGATCTCCTGAGCCCTACTCACCTAATCATAGCATGACGACATCCCTCTCCATCGAGATGATAAAGACTTTAAAAAGTAAAAATGCTACAACACTGAGGAACCAAAGACCAAAGTAAGAGGAAGCTGCCATTGTGGCTGCGGCTGGCCACCTTCAGATGACACAAAAAAACACAACTCCTCTGTCATACTGTGCCATTTCCCCCGGCCTGCAGTTTTCCTCAAATCAGAAAAAGGAGGGAGCAGTGGGTAAGCAGTCTCTTTCACATACTGTAGGTCCACTGATCTGTACCTTCAACCCAGGTGCACAGAGGCATGTGTGTATGCCCCTCAACATGTGTCGCTAGAAGCATCTGCTTTGAAAGAAAGTATGGATAAGTGGAAGGTTTGAAATGGCCACCGCTGGTGGTTCCTCCAAGGCTTTTCTTCATCAGCAGGCCCACGCGACGTCCTTCAGAGAGCAAAGGCTGATATCTTCAATGGTGGCAGCAGGCTCGTTCATCTCCACTGGTATTCAACGACAAGGACCAACCATTTCCTCTTGAGCTGCAAAGATAGCAGGGGTTGGATAGATGTTTTAAAGCAAGGATGACAGTCCATGTGTATTCAGGACTTTCTTGAGGTCTGTGCATTGCACTAAAAAGGGACTTGTCAGGATTTAAGACTAGTGCTTTTTGTTTTCAAGACCAGTGTTGACTATTGCCCACAGCTATCTATAGTTTTATTAGTTGTGTGTCTTTGTGTCTTCTGGTCTTCTACTAAAGCAGTCTCACTTGGCCGCTCCAGAGAGACAAGTTGACATTTATCATGCATTGCCCCTTAAGTTTGTAGGCCTCTTAGATAGATAAACCTGTGGGAATCTACAGTAACCCTGGCTCTATAAATACAGCTGGGGGTCTCAAACCAGCCTTCCCTGCTGCTTCCTTTAGGTTCTGAAGACTTAGTAAATAAGGGGGGAAAAAAGAAGGAGGTGGTGAGGGCAGGCCAGGCCTTTAGGGATGAATTGAAAGTACATGTAATCTGATTTTCAGTATGCAGTTTGGCAAAAAAAATAGGGGGTCAAGCCTACATTATTGAGGCCTGTTGTCTGTCTTTATAGAGCTAGAATTACAATGTGTAACCATCCATTTGTAACGACGTATCAACAAAGAAAACATTACGGCATCTTTATTTTTAGTATGCTGGAAGCTGAGAAAATGCTAAATGCAAAATCCTTACATTCATGATGTGGCTGTTTTCAACCACTTCTATCATACCAAGAACGTATTGTGTAAAGTGTAAAATTGCGCTCTGGAATGCCCCATATTATTATGTTTCTCAGCTTCACATCGCCAACTGGCACAACATCGATGAAAACTATTGTTTGTGTACGAGTTGTAGCAGCAATTCCTGCTTGTCTGCCAAACGTGCAAACATAGTATCGCAAAGGCCTATACCATTACAATGCACAACAAACAATGTCTTGTGTGGTGGATAAGGTCAGTTGAAACAGTGAGCATTGTTAGCTACCCCAACGAGCTGCACTGTGAGCAGCTGTAGTGACCTGTAGTGATCACGACTAAAGCCAGTGAAATAGTATTGCATTGTCCCTGTACTGTAGTGTTTGGTTATAAAAACACATACTCTCGGCTGATTTACGCTCTCTTCTAGACAGGCGTCTGACATGTTCTGAAGGTCGGCTTGGCCCTTCGGGTGGGATGTGGCTGAGGCATTTATGTCACTCTCTGAATTAGAGCTGTTTGAACATGCCACCCACCTCGGTGGCGATAGGCCAGATGGAATGAGGTATGAGGGGGTTTGAAAAAGGAGAGTGCCACAAATTTATCCTTGAAGCTTCGATCTTCTCACAACACATTCTGGCAAGCTGCAACAAAGACAAGTGAGAGCTATAGCCTGTAGGGTTGTGACAGTTTTGGATTTTTAAAAAAATCATAAAAGCGCAGCAACTCGACACACAAGGATTGATTACTGTATTGTACCGATAGTAATTAGAGATCTAGTGCCCGCATCACAGACTGTGACTGAATGAAAGTGACAACTAAAAACCTGTTTATGCAGAAAGATCACAAGAGACAAACAGAGTGAACGAGTAAGCTACAAAATATATCTTGGCATGCCATTTTTAAAACAGGACCCCCCCCCCCCCCCCCACACACACACACAATTGTACAAATCAGATACAGGTAAGAAGCCTTAGCATCATGAGTGCTTAAAGATGGCTATCTCCATTAGCAACAGTTTGAGAAGAACTGGTGGGTATCAGGGAATCGTAATAGGGGATGGGCAGTGTTGTGTCCACCACACATCCCCCGCACCCCCCCCCCCCCCCACCCACCCACCCACCCCAACTCCCCCATGGGGAATCAAGGAAAAGGAGGTGGTTGTTAATTAACTCCGTAGTCTGGAGGGAAATGCGTTGGAGGCGTTGAGATGTAAAATGTAATTAAAAAAAGGAAATGCAACCTGTACGGTTTGTGTTTGTACTTTTGATCTGGCAAGCTAGAAGTTAGTGGGTGTTGTAGTGTGTTTGTTGATAGCCGTTGTACATTGCTCTCTGCTTATTTTGTTCATTATTGTTGTTGTCATATTATAATGTGTATCAAATTCTTTGTTGTAGACTGTAGGTGTGACATCATAGTGGGAACATGATATAATGCAATGCAATCTAAACTACAGCCTCAACACTTGGCTGAATCAGCATCTCTTATAAGATCTGATTGGACAACAACTAGGCAATATAAGCACCCCAAATGTATTGATTGCATCAGATTGTACAGGTTTAGACTCTTATGTGCAGTATTCGACATTACCAAAACAAGGTTTGTAATGTTAAACTTACTACATGAATGTCTTTGAATGAGTATAACTATGTCGACATATTATCTTTCAGTCCCACTGGGATGGTTTGACGGGGAGACTGTCATTCAACAAGACGAGTGGTCTACGTACAGACTTCGACCTGGACATCATCAGTTTGAAGGAGGAGGGACTTGAAAAGGTACATTTTTGTCTCTTGAATTTTTTCACAGCAGCAATGTGTCACCCACCCCATGCAGTGTAAAAGAAAGTGGAAACTTCTGTGATGAATATACCATAAAACAATAATTTAATGGATTATTGATTTCACAAATACGTTTCAGATTTTTTTTTCCTCTTGATGTGGAACGAATAATGCAAATTTGACGGTATCATTTACCTCCTAACAAGGAGGCAAATTGGCTGTTTCAACATAAGCATAAGTTAGTGGATCATAAAGCAAATTGGATTAGGGTACACATTAGGGTGTTAATTGCAGCCTCTCTTAATGATGATTTGAGGTGATGCCCAAAATGCTGTTTGGTGGTAATGAGCTGTATAAACATGTTTTTCAAAAAACGAACTAAAAGGTTGGTAATGTAGACCTTATTTTATTATACTGGAAGGCAAAGTACCCCCTGGACTATAACAGCTTTTCTCTACTAGAGGGCTTTCATACATTATGAATACATCAAATAGGGATAAGTCCCATTATGACTTCCTCAAGTACTCCCTAAAGGCTCCACGCTATAAAATAGCAGCAGCTTTTCAGCTTGTAACCCTTCTGTTCAAGAAAAAAAAAAAATTGCTGCTTTGAAATGATTCTTCTTCTCTATTTCACTGGCATCTTGTCCTGTGCGTGTGGTCAATTAAGTTAAAGCACAGACATCTTGCAAAAGTATTTGATGCCATATTAACATCTTCTCATTGTGTCTGTGACAAATCCCACGCTGGAGCACGTTAGCGTTGATCCAGCAGCGTGCTGAGGATTCTTTCTCTGGTGTATATCCGTGGAATCGGCTTTAACTGTTTGAGCCGGTTAAGATGTGGACTTTTCTCAACTAATCCATTGTAATTGAATATTAGCCCAAGTTTGAGCTTCTGCTGGAATTATGAAACAGGTTCTCAGAGCTGCCGCTTCCACTCAACGCCAGCATACTCAGGAGGGTGAAATAAATGTAATGCTCTCCATGTGGTTGCATGAGTAAATTACTTTTGAGTAAAATATTTGGCTAATCATGTTTAGTGAATGAAGCTAATTGTAATTGGGAACAATTAGAAGAGAATTTTGCAAAGCCGAAAGCATTCAGAGATATTTTGAAAATCTCTCTCCTGGAAGTCCTCTTTGGTTGTGTGACAAGCTGTAACTAATGTGCTTTTCAAATTAGAGCACATGCCTCTCTCTGGATTAGGCAGGGAGGACATTAACAGACGTTTTTCATGCTTTTTTTGTGGGGGGGGGGGGGGGGGGGGGGGTGTAAACACAAACACCAGTGAATATTAAAAGCTGTGTCTGTAGTAATAAAGAAAGCAAGAGGGGTAGGAGGAGTGTTTGGTGGAGGGCTCGACTTGCAAACAGAGACGGTTACCGACAGCCACGGGACTATTTGTGCTAACGATATGTTCCAGAGTGTGTCCCTACAATATGCAGAGCTTTTTGCCTGAGAGCTTTTTGTGTAAATCCCTTTCATTTCTTCAAATCTCTTGGTTTATCTCACAGCGGCTGCAGAGCAAAATTACTTTTACAGTGCAATCCAACCTGCAGCTGTACCTTCAATGTACCTTCATTCAAATGAACTGTAACCTTTTTTGCAAAAAATTGCTATTTTTAATAATGTTCTGCTCGTTTTAGCACCACTGTTTATTTGTCATGCACTTTTACACCACGTCAGAAACCAATACAACATAATGAATCATTATTTGTCTGCTTAAATTGATTCATGTAAAATATGCCAACATTTGCATGAAAAAGGGTCACAGCTTAGTTAGATGAGGGAAGGTGATTCAGTTTACATGTTTTGAAAATGTCATTGCAATCTACAGTATCTTATTCTGTTAAAAGCATAGTCATTGTTTTCACATACAATTCATCAAATGATTCTTTGATTTGCCCATCATGCTTGATACACCTTAACACCCCCTGCTTTCAAAAACAACCTGGCTTGCTGATATAAAGGTGACTCAGCCAATCATCTAATGCTGCTGGAGATGTGTTCAACCTGGCACTTATGTGGGAGACCGGTTGGAGGGGCAGTCTGCTGGGGGTCATAGCACACCAACAGACACAGAACACTTAGCTACATGCTTTTCGTCTTCCGCAGGTGGGGAAGTGGAGTACGTCGGGAGGTCTTAACATCACAGAAGTGCCAAAGCGAAGAGGGATGAACATCACCGATTCCCTAGCTAACCGCTCCCTCGTCATCTCCACCATCCTGGTAGGTCACCTGCGTAGCCTTGTGTAAGATATATCCTACCCTTCATGTCTCCTCAGTTTTCTGTCAGGTAATACACTGAAATTCAAGCTTTACAGCAAGGTCATATATTTAGCTCTTTCCAGCATTAATATAAAGGTACACAGTACAATTCCAAATTATTGACAAAAACATGATTCTTAGTTTCAGGTGATTATTCGCTAATGAAAACAAAGCTATGAATACTATATTCCATTTCTGCTAATAAATCCCTGAAAAGGCACACTGGCCCTTTTAGACACTTTTTACAGGGTTCTAAGGGTTTTTTTAAAACAAGTTTAAGAAGTGAGACAGCGCTTTCAACCACCTCATTGAGCTAACTTGAGCTTAATTAGCTCGCTAGCTACAGCTGATGAAAGAGACCGTAATGAGAAGTCTGCTTTTGTCTAAAACCAAGGGCTCATTGTTTGAAAGAAAATTCTTAAGAATTTTAAATGTTGGATCTGCGACCATCATTATAAACTGCATAAGTATGCTGTGTGCAAGAATGGGAGGCTTTACAGGTTTAGTAACAGGAAACCTAAATTATCAGTGATTCAGACTAGATTCTAAAGTCACATCATGAGCATGTTAAATGAGGCCTGGAGCACGACAAAAAACAAAGTAATAGACAGTTACGCAGAATGAACTATTCTTGAGAACGCAATAATTACATGTGCAGATAGAACTAGGTGAACCCTCCCCCAGCTCCCCATCGCATTCATTTGATCCCTGGTTGTATGTACTTAACGCTGTCACTGGATGCTGGGGTCTTTATGGAGCTACCAGGGAGGTGCTGACACAGATGCTCCCCCTCCTGCACCTTTTCAGGATAGATATACAAGCTGCAACGATAAACACCATCATTATGCCTATATTGGACGACAAGGCTGTAATTATGACAAGTGAGGTCAAGGCAGGACATAATTAATGCCTATCAGGTGCCATGCATGTTAATTCCGTCTCAAAGAGGAGAAATTGAACAAGGATTTAAGTGGTATAATGAACTACTGCACTAGGAAATGCCGGTATTGGCTGATTTTATGTTGCAGTTGAAGTGGTGTTAATGTCGATGTGTATCAGTTAGATTTCAAGTTACCTAAAATGTTTTATCATTTTTTGTCTTGAAGTGCATTTGAGTATTTTTTGACATTTGCTATTTCGTTGGGATTCATTAGTTTAAGATGATAAAATTGCCTACTTTCAAACTGCTGAAGAGAGTTTCAACTTTAATATCAATCTCCCCCCCAATGTAATGGCATTGCATCAAACTGATTCCAGTGATGCATGAACAAGACGTCTGACAGCTTTATAGTGATAACTTTCTCAAAGAGATTAAGGCACTTAATGTGTTTTCCCTCTTACATTAATTGTTTGCACTCCATTGCCTGTAATGTCTCCGTGCAAGCCCACCTCCCTCCTCGTTCTGTTATGCACGCCCATGCTGCGACTGTGAGGGTAGAACTGGTATAAACACTTTGATTTGAGTCCAAACCTTTGGGGAATAGCAAAAAAATTGGAAGGCTAGAAACAGATGGTAATGACTTTTTCCCTTAACATGCAAACTTTTTGATCAAGTTAATTGGACAACTTGAGCAAAGTTTGTGGCTAAGCATTTGCTCTCTAAATGCATTGTCATCATCGTGTATTCATAACTTATTATTTATTCAAGAGGCCATCCTAATTATGGTGTCCAAGTGGCTTCATATTTTGATCACAAACAATTAAAGATGTTCATAAATTATCCATGTATTTCTCTGAATTGTATTTTGTTAGAATGTACAGAATAAATGATGCCCTGCTTAATGTTCGTTCTACACTGTTCTTTGCACGAAACTGAGCTCAACAGACTACCAACACATGTTTTATTTTCATTGCCCCAACCTCCACCCTCATCACCTCCACTTTAACCCGTGTAAATTGCTGCCTATTTCCTCCTCTCTGACTGTATCTTTTTACTTAGTGCCACACAAGCTGCAGTCGAAAAAAAGAACACAAAGCAAGGGTCACCTTCACCAGAGAATTAATTACGCTGCTACTGATCTCAGTAATAGCACCTGGCTGTTGGAGGCTGTAAAGTGTATTACAGTCCTGGCATACATGGACCAACATGTTCCGCAATGCACAGTGGGACATGCGAGTTTATCAGGCAGGGAAATGGCAACAGGCACTAGATAAAGGAATCCATTTATGAGCTATTCTGTGTCAGTCATTGTCACTGCAGGCATCATCTCTGTTGCTCTCCCCCTGGAGATTGGTGTCAATTGATGAAGGCAACATCGTGGGCATGTTCCATTTCACTGCGGCATTCTGTTCCTAATCAAGCTTTTATATTGCCCAAATTATGAGCAGCCAGGCAGGATATTACAGGCCAGTAAAGAGTGTCAGCTACCTGACCATAAAACGAACCGACCTGTACACCAGCTATATAGGTCAACACACAGCAGTGTGGGGGGGAGAGAGTAGGTTTAGTTAGCTCAACACCACAGGCACATTGATAGTACAAACATTCATTTGATGTGCATTACCATCACTATAGCAAGACACTTTACATCACAGACTTAAATTAGCTGGGCTCTCCTTTCTTTAATACATCAGGGTAGGAAAAAACCTCAGCCGTCTTTCATATTTGAACACTCCCTGTACCCACACGCTGAACTTGAATCTGCTGTCACTGCCAGTTAAATGCAACAGCGACTCATCAGCTCGGATCACTTTGCTTCAATTAAGTGCATGTGCTGAAACAAATTGAAAAAGCTGACCTCAACATTGCTTTTCATTTGATCTTTTGGGTCTGTGCAGGAGGAGCCATACGTCATGCTTAAGAAGTCTGACAAGGCGTTGGTTGGGAACGACCGTTTCGAAGGATACTGCATCGACTTGCTCAAGGAGCTGGCCAACGTCCTGGGCTTCACGTATGAGATCCGCCTGGTGCCTGATGGGAGATACGGCTCCCAGGACGAGAAGGGCCAGTGGAACGGCATGATCAGGGAACTTATAGAGCATGTAAGTTGTACTTGATGTTGTCTGCTTCACATTTTTTCTCTTAAAGGAACAGTTTGACATTTTGTAAAATATGCCCATTTGCTTTCATGCCAAGTTGCAAGCTTAGCAGTTGCCAGGCAACTCCAAGAAGTTACGGCTCTCAACCAAGGAATAGTCCAGGATATTAAAAAAAAAAACGATTTTGTTTTTTGTTGTGATTAAACAAATTAAGTTTTGTGTTAATTAGTGAGCTTCAGAGGTACTAGTTTTGCCACCTTTAAATGGGGCCAGGCACATGTTTACAGTCTTTATGCTAAGCTAAGCTAACTGGTCGACTGCTGGCCTCAGCAACAGATTTATTGTACGGACACGAGAGAGGTATAAATCTTCTTGTCTAACTCTCAGCAAGGAAGCTATTGAACGTATTTCCCAAAAAACTATTCCTTCATGATGTGCTGCATCTCTAAAATGATGCAGCTTCACGCGCCGTAAAAAATGTTTTACATCATCACGCAAACTTACAAAAGCATGCCATTGAGCTAAATTGAAGGTTATGTCCTCTGTGTGGGCAGTGATATAGTTATGATTGAATACAAGTCAGGAAGAGCCTGCAAAGCTGTCAGTTACATTTATGGCACAATTATGTCAAGGTTGCCTAAAAGTTGCAAGTGTGTTGATGTCATTCAGTGAGGCAAACCACTTCCTTCAGCCGGATAAGCCAGAGATCCAGGATGAGCATGTGATCCTGCATATATTTGTCAGGATGCAGGAGAACTAAAGCGCCAATCATCCTGGTGAGGCATAGTGGGGCATTTCAGCTGTCTTTGTCAAACTCAAAGCCTCAGCGGCCATGAAACAGCCGCACACCGAAGTGATGGTGGCAATTCTCTGCTGGCATTTCATAAGTGTCCCTGTCGGTGCTCTCTCTTTGTCCTCAGCCCCATCGGGTCAGCGCTGTACTCAGCTGAAAACTTGTAATAGCTTAAGTGGCATTTAGTGCAAGGAATCGTATGGCAGGAGTCAATGGCTTGGTGCTGAAAGGGTTGGGAAAGGTGGGCTCCCACTGCAGCACTTTATGTCTCCATCCAAGCTTTTCGCTAGATCCATGTTAATAACAATAACCTTGAGGGGAACAAATGGATTACTAAAGGGTAGAGAATTCTGGCGAGATATAGAGAGGCATGACTCCATCATTAAACAGCACATATGCTCTCTGTATTAGTCTGTTCTTGGTTTAAAGGGAGATTTTGCTCGTGGTCAGAGAAAGTTCACTATCTTACAGCACAACAGAAAAAAAACGGTGTTTTTGCTGTTTTACGTCTGGACCTGGTGAACACACACAAACACACACATACCATACCACCAATTTGCTCCATTTGCTTGTGTTTTACACAAGAGAAAGAATCAATCAGCAGAAAAATACAGTTGAAGATGTATATATGCAAGAATTTTGAGAACGTACTTATATATTTGAGCTTTTCACTAGGTTTATTTGCCTTTGTGAATACCAGCAGAAGTGAAGATTAGAATCTATACCACTATTTATTGCTTTTACTGCTCCTTATCGCATGACCAAGGGTGCATGAAGTCTGCTTTGTGGATTTCTAGTGGGTTCTATTTTGTGGTCTGGTGCTTTTCTTACCCCTGTCGGTAAGGACAAGCTGATCCGTGACTCAGCAGACCTGAAACATAAACTTTAACTCAAGCTCAAGAGATCTGACCCTGGAATGATACGAGAGGCCAATATGGCTACAGCATCGCCGTCACTGAGCTAATCATCTCTGTATTTCTTCCCAACTCAAACTAGAACTGTTACATGTACTGTGAAATGCTATTTTCTTCTATATCTATCTTATACTAAATACAATTCATGAAAGACATTGTATGCATGAATTGCATTCATTGTGTACACCACACACAAAGAGATAGACGAGGGAAAGGTAAAAGACTGCTACTGTCATAGTGTTTATCTGTTCAATTTGTATTCATAACTACCTCTTAAAAACCTATTGCCCCCTCATTGTTATACAGACAGATGAGATGTATAACAGTTTAAAAATGGGTCACAGCGTTAGATAAGGTGTGAGGTATAAAACTGGGGAAAGCGGTTGGTTTGAGCTGATAAAACTGGGCTAACCACAAGGCTCATGCATTAATGATATCAGCTCACATAGTGCACCATCATAAATCACAGTTCCCCTTCACTGTGCATAATGGGAGACTCGGACATACTGGACACATCGCATAAAAACAAATCACAACATTTCTACTGGTAGCATCTAACTATCGCCAAGAAAACTATTCTTTTAAACAGGGAAAAACAGAAGCAAACTTTCACTGTGATTAAATCTTTCAACAGAACAGATAACACTGGAATAAAGCTCAGCCCTACAAAAACAACAATTTGAACAATTCAATGAAAAGCATTTAAATATGATTACTGTCACATATTGATTTACTTGAAATGTCTTTCTCCCCACATTCACTTCTATTTATTTATTGACTCATTCATCCACGCATATTATTCAGTTTCTGTCGTCCCATTAAAATGAAAACTGCCGCCACAATTGCCTCAAATAATTTTATGCTCAAACTAACACCACACATCTTCTTCCCCATGCACAGCTACAGTTAATGGCTCTATTTTAGTATTCTATATGTTGTTAACCTGTATGCAACCCTACTTGCCAATCTGTATGTCATTCCTGTATCTTTTGTTGTTGAAAGTAATTAAAAAAAAGATCATAGAAATAGAGCGAAGCTCTGTAAGAGTATGTGTGTTAGCCTATATTTTTGGATGCATACCATAATGCGATTTTTTTTCCCCCATTTAACTGCTGCGTACGACAAACTGCAATGTTGTCAAGTGCAACGATTTAGCACTCTGTAACATACAGCCTTTATTTAGCGTAGTCACAAAGCTCACTGCGGTGCCAAAGGGCATTGTTTGGAAGGTGCTAAATGATGCAACAGGCCTTGTTAAACTTGATTTAGTCATAATAGATGATCACTTTAATCATGCTGTGATTCAAATGTTAATAGCATGCTTAGCACATCATTTGTTTCTGTCATGGCAATTCCTGTTTCCCTCTCGACAGATACACTGGCAGGTTGTAGCCAGCCTACATCATCTATGAAAGACACTGACTAGTCGACTAGATTTAGGTCTGAATGAAAGGCTGCTCTACATTATGTGTATTCTGGGAAAACACACATTTTGTTTTGTTTTTATGCTTATCTAAGGATTTTTTATTTTTTTTTGGTGATGGTGGAAAGCATGTGACCGCAAGTGAATGGACAAGTGCGACTTTGATTTTGATCTGAGACGACAGGATGACATGGTGGTGGGAGTGACTGACCCGTAGCTGCAAGGGCAAAAGTTCAACTGCCTCAACAGCAAACATGTCTGTCCCGTCTGTCAAAGCCCCCTTAAGTAAATCACGGTTCCAGGCCATCACGGCTCTGAATGCACTGCTAATGCATAGCAACAGTTGCTTGATTGCATTGCACATGCTTCATCGTTAGCCCTTTGTGCCTCTTATTAGACATAAGAGGCATATCTACACTGTTATGCTAAGAAGTGTCACGCTGTGCATCCATTTATCATCATGGGTCTATTTAAATGCATGTTCAACTGGCGAATCAGAGCTTTTTATATTTCCTCGGCATCCCTGTAGCACAAATTGCTCTCTGTTATCGGTGGTGACTGAAGCAAAATCTGCTCTCGCATCTTCTCTAAACGTTTGAAAAATGAGAAAGGTAGCAACAAAGGGATCCCTATATGCAAGTGCTATACAATCCTTATATCAGCATTGTGATTTCAAGCTGTAAAATACATATACAGACCCTATAGCACAGTGTGTAAATGTTTGCTGAGAGATAAAAAGCCTTGGTTGTAAGCAGTATGTAATTACTGTGTGTTTGGCACTGTAGCAAATGCACTAAATGTCCTTGGCTGCATCAATTCAGAAAAACTAAGAATAAGAAAGAGCTCACGGTAATAATGCTCAGGTACTGGATGTTCAGTGTACAGTCAATTGATTGAAGAGGCATAGGATCGTGTAAGTTGTAACTTTATCATCAGGTGAGGAGGTCCGGAGGGAGAACACTACCAAGCCCACCATCTGCAAACACAGATAACACAGAGGCATGTGGCCACGCAGCAGGGCACATCAGGTAATCTTGATTGTGCCCAGTTTGTGTGCCTAAGCAGAAAGCAGAACAAGGACATGCGGCATGTATATTAGCGCACCGTAGGGATGTTTGGAATCGCATGCTGGTTGATCTTCCAGCTGAGTGGCAGGTTTGGTTCAAAGCTGCAGTTTGGCAGCAGAGAACAGAGGGACCAGTATGCGATGTAGAAATTTGAATAGTTTAAGAGGGACAGCAGATGCACTGCAGGAATCGTCGGTTTTCCCATCTTCCCATCTCTTCAGAGGCCACCGTGTATTTAGCTACCATGGTGCTGACCACAGGAGTGCACAATCCGCAGTGCCAGACCCAAAGTTGAAATGTTTCCTTTCTGACCTTTGTTTACTGCCATGTGGTAGTTATCACACGAATCTGAGGAATGAGCTGTGTAAACCACGGGCAAAGTCAAACTCGTGTTAAGAACAGCCTTAACGTGGTTTTAAGGGTTTTAAAAAACAAATAAGTTGCCGTACAGTACACCAACATCACAAGAAGTTTGCAGAACATGGCTCCATCATTCAGCTCTATGTCTTTTCGTCTGATTAAAGCTTTAATGTGGCTTTGGAACCTGCAGATTCAGTTCCTGTGGGATCAGGTCGAACGGTTTTTGCATAAAGACCCAAAACAAACATGAGATCTCATTTTATTTGGTGAAAAAATGCTGTACGGTGAGGGGTGGACAAGCCCTGTTCCTTCTCTTGCCCCTCAGTATGTAGGAAGAAAAGAAAGCCTCCTTTTTTGAGTTGTGTCGTTTCTCGGAGGAAAGAGTTATCCGAGCGTGAAACAAGCAGCTGGTTTCATTAACCTCCTGTCCAGCCGGGTTGCAGGGGGAGTTGTGGGGGCCTTAAATTTAAATGGTAACCTTCCGAATATGCAGTCATACGCATATAATAGTGTCGGCAACTTATTTGTCGTGCTCAGCCGTGTCCATTGCATAATGCTATATGGTGTCATATGTCATTCTATTGACACTAGATAATGGCTTCATAGATGGCACTACATCTGATACATTGGAGCAACGCGAAAGGCATCATTAAAGAGACAGAAACATATTTCACTTTCACATTGTACGTTTCACAGAGAGTGCCACCGCCGTATATTATTGTGTGTATCCAAACTTCAACTGAAAGACAGACCATATATAACCCGGTTGTATCCTCCCAATAAATAATTGACAGTATCAGTGATATAGCATGACGGAGAGTCTACAGTGGCTGTGTGAGACAGTGCTTGGACATAGCTTAGACATTTTGTTTGCATGCTAACATGCTCATAAATTCAATGCTAGCATGCAGCATGTATAGCGTTCAACATCTTCGCCATCTCATTTGAGTATGTTAGGATGTTAATATTTGCTAATTAGCACTAAAAGAAAAGCTGAGGCTGATGGGAATGACATTTGTTTTGCAGTTATTTGGTCATAAACCAAAGTATTAGAAAAAAAAGTGCAACATGACAAGTTACAGAAGTTAACAAAAGTCATCCTGAGGGGGACATGAAGGTCTCTACCAAACTTCATGGTAATTCATTCAATAATTGTTGATACATTTTACTCAAAGCAGCAACGGTCAGAAAAGTCAGGGGCTCACCAAAGTCATTGGAATTCATATTCTAGGGAACCACAAATGACTGCCAAACCAAATTTCATGCGATACAGTATTTCAGTCTGGACCAAAGTGGTGGACCAACAGACAGACGTAAAAAACACTGCCAGTATTAAAATAGAATTCTGATTTTCTCTATTTATGTTCTATGTTTTCTCCGCGACAGAGAGCTGACTTGGCAGTGGCTCCTCTCACCATAACCTACATGCGTGAAAAGGTCATCGACTTCTCCAAGCCCTTCATGAACATGGGCATCAGCATACTGTACCGCAAACCCAATACCACCAACAACGGCTTCTTCTCCTTCCTCAACCCCATGACTCCTGACATCTGGGTCTACATCCTCTTGGCCTACCTAGGTGTTAGCTGTGTCCTTTTTGTCATTGCCAGGTAAGTCCACAAGTTGCATACTGTTTGTCGTATCCGTCCTTCATGCATTTCTCCTTGAGGTCTCTCAATAGACATAGTAATTTACTCTGATATCATAGCAGGCTGGGATTTGTGTAAACCAGCCAGTTTCTCATACTGTGTTAGATGCTGGGTAGTGATCAAGGCAGTTAAGTCTGCATGGGCTGTGGGAGGACGGATAGAAATAAAAAACCTTCAGTGAAGTTGCAAAGTCCCATTCAGTGTGCAATTTCTCATTTCCTGTGGTATGTCTTTTTTTTTTTATTCGCAAGGCAGCTTTACGATGCACTTTAAAATGATTGCTTAAAATAAAGAAATACTTGCTGAAGCAAAAACAAAATCATAACTTAATGATCTTATTCAGAAGTACAAAGAGAAAAGATAGACACACCTGATGGGACATTTCATTAGTGGAAGCTATTTATAGTTGATCATTAGCATTTACAAAAAGTAATAACAGAGAATTATTCTGGTTGGAGTTGTGTTGATTGACTGAGAAGTTGAATGGCTGAAAAGTATTTCACTTTTTTTTTTTATAAATATGCTGAATATCCTGTTAGTGTCATTGTGAGTATTTCCTGCTGCTCCTTGTGCAAAATGGTGCTTGAGGAAGTTCTAGAAAAGCGGGAACTGAAAGGCGTTCTCGGTCTTGAGAGCAAACAGCTGCACTCCCTCTATCCTCGTTCGTTGTTGTGAGACCAAAGAAATTCTGGAGTGGCTTCACATAAGTACAAAATCATCTTAAATCGTTGCATCAGTTTTTTCGGAAGCCGGCCCTAGAAAGCTGCTGCATCCCTTAAATCGTGTGAGCATAAAACAGACAGCGGTGAACAATAAGAGGGCTACTTCAGCACAAAGCAGGTTGTTTTAAATACTGGACTCGTGTCAAGGCATTACCAACAATATTAGGCAGAAAACACTTTGGCCTTCAAAAGCTATGCTGCATCATAATAATTATGTTGCAAGGTACCCATCCAAAGGCACATTTTCGTCCATTGCTGGAGATGAATGGCATCTAAAATAAACTGTATGTCAGCCTATATTTAAAAGCGAAGGATGATTTAAGAGGACATTAAGCAAGAATATATTTTGTCTCTCTCATTCAAACCCATAGCTAGAAACCGGGAGAAACACATCTGAAAAATGGTTCGAAGATTTTGGTAATGTGTTGATGTGGAAGAACATTTAAGCCCCGCTAAGTGTGTAATGATTAGAGTTTCTCCATGTATATACTTATCATCTCTCATAGTTACACAGGGACCTGGTTTCGGCTTCTGTCTAGGCTGGTGTGGGTGCAAAATATCTCTTTCTCTTAGTGATTGGAATTATGATTTTACCACCATTTACAATAGTGATAACAAAAATATTCGAAAAGTGAAAGTGTTTGACTGTATAAAAGGTAGAGATATTAAAAGCAATTACACTTGTATTTTCAGAGAAAATCAAAACTTTTGCAATGAAAGCAAAACAACATTTAATCACTTTGTATGTTGCTAGAAGTCTATCTATAGCTACTTACAGCCTTTGCAATAGATTTCAAATGGCTGACATAGCAACACTTAGTGTTTCCATTAAACCATGCAATTTATTTTTGGCCAAATATAAATATACATTTGGACATGTAAGTGTCTTTGGGTATTATAGCTGCATATGAAATAATGAATATGGGACAGAAAAAGTACAGTGTTATTGGGGGTGTGAAAATAAATTGAAACTGCTAATGAATGGACGACACTACCTGTTGCTGCATAGGGCTGAAGTAGTTATGTTTGGACACCAAGCTGTTTCTAGACCACCTCCTCTACTGTATGTGTGGGCTGCACTCTTGGCAGACAGCTAATAGTGTTGTTTAGCAGACAGTTTTGTGTAGGGTCGTTCAGTCTGAAGCAAGCTTATGGCTGTGCTAACCGACACAGCCTTTTTTTTAGAAATTAGCAGAGAACCATGGATATTGAATACGCACTAGCACCTTGTCTGTGTAGAAGTTGCAATCAAATGAGTGAAAAGGAACATTGCCCTTTTCTTCCCGTGTGGCCTGTTTAAGTTCAGGTCATGTGTAGTTTTGTAATGTGCAGAAAGCTTCTCCCAATTCCCCATGCCTCTTCACTATTACATATTCTTTGACCATGGCTTTCCATTTCACATTAAAGTCAAATGAAATGAGACTGAAGGAATTAATTGGATTGGTAGGGAGAACCATTTGTACAACAGATGCCCAAGGCGTCTCTGATGTCTGCAAATGTTATTAAGGGGACATGAATGTTAAGAGAAACACTTTGAGATGAAAACACTAGACAGCGTATTGTATTTTAATGCACAATAAATAAAACTTCGGTATGCCAACATTGACTAAAAGCACCCTCTTATTGTCCATCACTTTAGATGTCTGATTGCTTAACTACGATGAGAAATACTTTGGCTGGAACAAACTCCATTTTAGAGGCTTTTAATGATTAACCGTCAGTCCTGTTCAGTGTCTGATTAAAATAGATTGCTCACATGTTCGAAAAAAATCTCTGCACCATGTAATTAGATTGAAGTGTAACTATCTCCTGAACAATATACATTTCATGTCAATTAAATCTTTCTAGAGAATTCTAATTAAGCACTTGAGGATACACCATTGTGGGTTCCAGTGTTGTGGACCATTTTAGTTACTTATCTAGCTTTTGAAGAAATAGTTTTTGTTTCTGTCGTTAGCCCTTTCTACTCTATCTCATCAAAGTCACAGATATGCCACTTATTGGGGAGATTCTACCTGGAATCTAAGGGATCCAATTGTACCCAGAGTAAAGAGGCAGAAAAAGATATTTCACATGATATGAACACATTTAAAGTAGTGACATTTACAATGATGTATCTCAGAATCTGCCTCTGAAAATGGCTTGTGCAATGAAAGGTGTGCAGCTGGTGTCAAACTAAATGGCAGAGATATGGAAAGATGAAATCTTTATGGTTTCATTGGAGTCTTAATGCCTCACATTCTCAAATATGACATTTTGTACTCTAATAAAATGAGATTTCTGAGCCCCTGTTGGTCAGCTTTAGTACAAGGCATACACATACTTAATAAAAAACAGTTTTGAGCTCAGGCTAAATCATGACCAGAAGTTTCAAAAATGGTTTTATATGACATTTGATAATAGTTTTTACACTCATAAAAGCAGTGAAACTACTGCATATAAAAAACTCGAAATGTATGGGTGGGTGATCACATTGTTCCCAACGTGTTATGAAAAGTAAAGTCACATGAGCAATGGATCACAAAACAGTTTGATTTGAAAGCTGTTGCTCATAGTGATGAACCCACAGAAAACTGTCACCCAACTCTACACTTCCCCTCACTTTTATAGAGCTTTTCAATGTCAGCACATTATGTTGGTTTACACGGCTTGCAGCTTAATTGCTCGGGTTCAGTCTTAGAGCAGCAGTGGGCAGTTGTTCTCAGTGAAAAAGCTCTTATCGCTGATCTCCCAGCCCCCAAACGGCCGACAAACAAAACCTGCGACTAACTAATGAACATAGTGGAGCACGTAGCAGCTAAAGAGACAGATATTAGTCTTAGGAGTAGGTGGAGACCAAAACAGAGTGAAAATTGGACATTATCAGGTTGCCACAAACAAACATTCAAACAAATGCTAGTATTGCTCTGTGTTTGCTGGATATACAAATATCCAAATTGCTAACACGTTTGCCAAAACAACTCTATAGGGTTAGTCAAGGTTGTGTTTACTGCTTGTTCTGCTGCCACCAAGTGGCCCAAAGCATCCGTTAATGCGGGTACTGTTTTGTAGAGCTGCTGCTCTACTGCAGTCATCAATACTGTAGTTGTGTTACTCCAAACCAAACGTGGAACTCTAAAATAGCTTTAACTCTCAGAATAGCTCTCAAGCTGATATGATTCAGTTTTTGAGATTCTACTTGAGGAAGGAATGGTGTTCAAGAGGGATCAGAAACACATTCTTGTATTTTTAAAAAAGCTTTCCAACTTCCTTTCTTGTTCCCAGGTTCAGCCCATATGAATGGTATGACGCCCATCCTTGTAACCCTGGATCTGATGTGGTGGAGAACAACTTCACCCTCCTGAACAGCTTCTGGTTTGGAGTCGGTTCCTTAATGCAACAAGGTTTGGTGGCGCGCACATCCTCTTCCCTGTCAGAAACGATACTGTCAAACCACCCCCCTTTCCCCCTGTGCTGCTAGCTCTCTCTTTCTCCCTCTTTAACTGACAAGCTCCATGATTTCCATTCCATAAGACATTTATCTGTCAAGAACAACTGCAGAGCTCAGCCTTACATGACAAAGGAAGGCTGTTGTCACCTACCTGCTGTTTAAAAAGGTTAGAGTAGGTGCCAGGCACTTGTCAGAGATTGTCAGGAAAGGATGGAAACCATTGCTGCATTTATTTCCCCGAAACGCAGTTGCTGGCCCTGCTCAAGAGCTTCCCGAGTGTTGGGACGAAAAGGGTTAGTTGAGGAACATGTCTGACAAATGCCAGCTGTCAGCCATGCTAGAGCTGGCTGGTGTGATGTTTTCAGCACTGTGCGGGAGAACATTTCTATGTCTCCGCGCCTAACTGTCCAACAAGTAGCCTAACAATTAAATGTCATTGTGATCTTTAATGGTGCTCAGCTACTGATTTTTGGGGTCAACCACCGATCGCTGGTAGCAGGATCGTCTGATCCGATCACTAATTACGGGGTCTATTTGAAGCCATTTCACCGTTCAACAAGCAATTCTGCTCCTCTGCTCTTCCAATGTGTGTGTGTGTGTGTGTTTGTGTGTGTGTGCCTGTCCATGTGTCCAGGAATATTTCAATGTCCCTGACGAATCGGTGGAATTTGAATCCTAAATCAATGTTTTTTTCTATTATTCTACCCTAATCAGTGTTTCCCCTATAGGCTATTCATTGTGCGGCGGCACACCGCTCCAACTCATGTGATTCTAAAATTTCCAATAACTCCAGAGCAGTGTAAAGTCCCAAACTCAACATTTAAAAGATTGATGTTATTATATTCAAAATTAACAACATGTTTCTATCTTACAAAGTATTTAGCGTCAATCCATATTTGTTGGCTTTTAGCCGTTCCAAAACATTAAAACATCTTCACCCCGGTCAAAAAACTGTTTCTCCCACGCGGAAAAATATATATAAATCAGACGGACGGCAAAACTACCGCTCGCGTTGTTGAGCTAGCGCTCGCGTGTTTATCCAGCTGTGTAGTAATCTAAAGAACAGGCGAGACAAATGAGTATTGAAATCATATCAATATAGAATTGATGCAACATCTCCTCGGACGATAATCGCCAGTGGCCGATCGGAGCACCCTTTGTCTTGTTTGATGTTGATGTATAATGCTGAAAAAAGTCAGAACAAAATAAACAATTTCTTCATTCAGCACGAGAACCCACCATGTACCACTAAACCTCCCACTGCAGATTTAACTATACCTTTTGACTGAAAAACCAAAGGGATACAACCCAAGTTTTCATTTGCTAGATGTCTCTTAAAGCGATAGGTAAGTAAATTAAGGCCCAGGAGTAAAATAATGAAGTCAACTGTGGAGGAAAAAAAGACCCAAGTAATAAAATGCTTAACCTCAATGTAACAAGACAAATCAAAGAGGCTTAGAGAGACTCGACGGTGGATCTTTGCCCATAAGGATAGCAAACACATTCAGCAATTCATTAAGCACAGAAGCTCGGCAGCACTCTTGTGAAACTGCATAGCAGCTCTGTCAATTTGCCGGTGCAGGCAAAGGGCTGCGAGTGTAGCACCAGCATGCCGGGAGGGAGAGGAGACAGAAAATCTAAACTAAATGAGCTAGTTAGTTGCCTTTTATTATTAAACTAAACTGGGAAGAATTCCCTATTATAATTCATATCATGGCTCACAGGGTTGTCTGTCAACGCCTCATATCTAAACTGAAACTGCTGCTGCTAATCAGTTTGTATTCATAGTTCCCTAAATAAAGAAATGTCACATTTGGATATCGAAGTTAATATTAAGATCATGTGTGCATTCTAGCAGGTGTATCTGCATTATGAATTGATATGTGACGGGTGTATTTTTCATGTTGCATAACTGTTTCTACATGATTTTTAAATTGAGTATTGTCAAAATTACCTTCACAATGATTTTAAACATATAAATGATTTGAGTTGAAATTGACAGACAGATTCTGGCTTCCACCTTGTAACACATGCTGCATGGTGGTATCTGCAGCAGGGTATATTTTGTCTGTGTCACATTAACAGACATCCTCTACTTGTCTGCCAAACACAGTGACAGCAGCTGAGACGGAAGCCATTTCCTTGACATGTTTAAAATGCAAATGGACGTGTTTGAGGAGATGCACAAATAAAAAAAAGAATTCTACCAGCTTGTCTGTGGGAGGGGAGGTGTCAGAGACAAGACAAAGAACGCAAAACATGAGGAGGTGCAAAACCAAACACTTTGTGCACTTCAAATGTGTTCCTGGGGGTCTCAGTAGGCTGTTGCTCACAACAAACATATGTCTGATCATTTCCTGTAAATTGGTTTCTCCACGTAAAAAAATATTTGTTTGATTTATGAGTTGACTTATTCCCAATCCTCTCATTCTCACTGACATTATTCTTTGCTTTTCTAAAATATATTTATACTCTAAATATTACCAAGATGCATAATTAAAGCCCAAAATATTGTACTCCTTATTTGGTTCTTTAATGCGAGAACTAATTTGTCTTGTGTTTAAGAAACTGCAGTTGTGACATTGCCCCTTCTTGAGATTCAGAACAAGATTTACTTGCAATGGAATAAACATTTCCATTCACAAGTGTTATTATTCAAAAGCAATTAACAAGTAAAAGCCTCAAGCTTTGAACGGGAGTTATTGTGCAGTGACTCCACAGAGCGAATGCTAAGTGCAGGTAATCACTCTCATGGGAAAGCCTTGTTTTCTAATGTTAAAGTGAGGCCTTGCTAGTGGGCAGACTCAAGAAAACCGGTACATCATGTTTAGCATGATGCACGACTGAATCCACAGAGACCAGCATTCTGTTAATTTATTCAAAATGACAACAGCAGTGTCAGACTGACTTCTGCACGATGTCATCTTAAGAAATGTATGCTGAAATATTAGTAGTGGCTTTAGATATAGTGTATCCATTATACATTAACTCCCTTTGTGTGTATAGTATTCACAGATGCCGCAAAGAAAGAACTCACACACAAGAAATTAATGGAATACAGGAATTCAACCTCAGTCAACATTAAGTTTAAAACCACTGATAGTTTCCTTGAGTGCTGGTTAATTGAGAATATTTATGCATTACAGATAAACTATTGAAACAGACTGGAAACACAAGCCTCACAACTCTATGTTCACCTTGATATATAAATCATAAGGATAGATGATACAGCAAATACAGGAGTTAAAAATGCAACAGCACAGTTTTCTTCCGACCTCAATTTAAAGTTGAAAAGTCTACTTTTTAATATAATCAACATATAAGCTCTCTAAAGCCTTTTGATGCTAGTAAATCGACCTTGAGTTAAGATTTTTTTTTTTATTGTAAAAGCACTTTTGAACCATCTCTTGGGGAACTAAGATTTTATAAATAATGGCAAACAAGATAGATAGGACCTTTTGCACAAACCTTACTGTGAGTAGAAGTTAAAGTTAGGATATTCTGATTCTCACTTGTATTTTTTACAATAACAAAAGGCACAAAGGTTGTTTGTTACTGCCGGATGTTTAATTTTGGAGATTGGGAGTTGTGGTGAGCTAATGTTTGCTACAGGCTGGACTAGCTTGTGTAGCTAACATTTACTACTTCAAAGCTTGTCATTCATGTCCAACAAATTCAATGTTATATGCTATGTAATGCCTTTTAAGGTAAATACAGGATATACTTTTATTCACTTCACTTTGAGAGTTGAGAGTAGAAGATCAACCACTCCAATAACTGTCAGCTAATGTTAAGTATGGAGCCATGCTATTAGCTTAGCGTAAAGACCGGCTCTCTCTATTGAATGCTTCAGAGTCCTAAAACCCCAAATGTATTTTTGCGTCTCCGTTTCCCTCGTCTCAAAATCAATGGATTTTTGGTTAGATACCTGAAATGCACACTTGTCCATCTTAACAGCTTCTTTTACTTATTGTGTATACTCGCACTCATGCGACCGTTGGTGTAGCTTGTTTTAGGGCAGTCGAGGTGAAGGACTGTCTTGCTGACCTGAACTTTTAAGTATCATGAACTTGTGTTTGCCACAGAGCTTATTTTCTGCAATAATCCAAAATCCAATGAAAAAATCCCATCGTCTTTTTTGTCTAGGAAACCAGTGCAATGCTAACTTCTAGGGTCGACCTACAAAAATACACACCTCTGCAGCACTCAAAGAGACAGTAAAGTATTACTGTTTACGAATGTAAAGCTCCTTTTGCAGGTCATTGTTCATCTAACATTTTCTTGTACTTTTTCCTGCATCTTCATCAGTGACTTTACGAAGCACTCTTAATTCAACTAATATGGCATAATAAGGATTTATTATTTTGAATTACAAGAAAATTCCTGAGCCTGGTCTCAAAATCAAAAATGCCAATTTTTGCTACAACACATGTCCCCATAATGTTACTTGTGTAATAGTATGTATTCTTAGGCAGCTATTTACAGCATTCATGTGAATGAGCAGTGCAACAGTCAGTGACATTGATGTGATGTTTTGGTTACTGAAATAGAACAAGTATCGTCTTCTCTGAACGAACATTTATACTACCTTGGCTTACAAGATATGAGTCCTTCCTCAAGCAAATGTATGGCATATTGACACCGTTTCATTTCCCTGGCACCATATGACTGATCTGCTTTTTGCATTTATTAGTTCTCTGATCCAGCGCCATATACTGTTCCATGCTGACAACAGCACTTTATAGTGTGGAATTCAATTGAGTTACCCGTTGCTTCACTTCATTTTTGGTGCAACAAGAGAATGCATTTGGGTCCTTACGCTGCAATAGTGAATTAAGCGATGCTACTGTCTTCCCTTGTTTGTAACCATGTAGTCTTTGTCAAACCGCAAAGGACAATTTGGTAGCAGAGGTTAAAGAGCTGACTACTCTGCCCCCCCTTCTGTGGACTTGTTACTCTTTAGAATTGCCCCCATAAATCTTCTCAGTAAAGTAACAGTGCAAAAAGCAGAAGGGTATTTTAAAGGTTGTCAGATATGAGATATAAAGTAACTTTAACACCAGTCGGTGAGCCATTATAATCATAGTATTACTTAGCAGAGGACCACTCAAAGTCACGGCTGATGCTGAAGTGGACTGTCAGTCTGGCTATGCACTATATCGTGATTATTATTTTTTTTATACAGACTGTAATGATTTGACTGCAAAATATATTAGTGTGTACATCTGGTAAACATGATGAGCTATAAATGGCATAATAGGGAGATAAAAGGAAACAGTAGTAGTGTGAATTACATATGGTATGTCAACTGGTTCATCACATCTCATTTCAGATGAAAGATTCAGTCCTAGACTAGGATCAACTGCAAATGGTATTAATCAGTTAATCTTTTATGTTTTAGCGACGATTTAACGATTATGCAGCAAATGCTTCAATCAAACTAAAGCACACTAGAAATGATGAAATACGGTGTAGGGGTAGATTTTATACTCCCTCATAAAAAGTGTTTGATACACATATTTTCAATAAAATACATTTTATTACCAATGTAAGTTAACACTATAAAATGATAGTCATCTGCCAGTGTTATTAAGTACATAGTGAGTATGTAAGTTATTGCTCAGAAAGGCTATTGAACCGAATGTAGCAGCCTGAGGAACACACACTTTACTGGTGTGATCTGCCCATTCTGAATTGTTAAATTAGATTTTGCCTAAACTGCCAAACTGGCTTTATTTTCAGTGGCACTGCCAAAAACATTTGCAGGCTAATTAACAAAAACGCAGGTCATCATATTTCTGCATTTGTTTAATTTGGTTACAGTGTTGGCAGGTACAATTATATCTCGATAATTGCTTAATGGTCTCTCACTTTGTGTTGCGTACAGGCTCAGAACTGATGCCCAAAGCCCTGTCTACCAGGATCATCGGTGGGATCTGGTGGTTCTTCACACTCATCATCATATCGTCCTACACCGCTAATTTAGCAGCTTTTCTCACTGTGGAGAGAATGGACTCGCCTGTGGACTCAGCCGATGACATCGCCAAGCAGACCAAGATTGAGTATGGTGTGGTCAAAGATGGCGCAACCATGACTTTCTTCAAGGTATAGCACGAATACAAGTTTGATACATTACTGAAGGTACTAAGGAGATTTAAGATAACATATGTCAACAGCAATAGAGATCGGTTCCAGTGTAAAAACAGCCATAGTGTAGCTGAAGCATGCCTGGTGCAAACATGTACAGTAGTAATAATAATGATGTAAAATGTATGTGAAATTAGGCAAGATGTTGGTTCTTGAGTTATTAGTATAATATAGTTGGATCTTAATTCCCACAGCAATGGAAAATTCTTCAGCTTCTCCACTTTTTTACACTGTTTGATGTGTTCCTCCATAATGATTTTTTTATTCCAAAGTTTCAGAGTGCCTGCAGGGTCTTTGAATTTATTTTATTATTTTGAGCATTGCTTTAGATGCTTCTGCTTCTGTGGTGCTGAATAACACATGTAACAGAGTTACAGTTTCTCTGAGTAAGAAAATGAAAACACTGCACATTTCAATTGAAGGCAGTCCATAAGTTTATGAAATTCAATAGCAGGAAAGCTAAAAAGTCTTCCAGGGCAACTCTCTGCCCTAGTTTTAATGCCTGAACAAATTGTAGATTGTAAAAACTCATGAACACTGCATGCCTCATTGTTGAATCTGAAGAATTGTGTGTGTTCTGAATCCCCCCAGCTTTGATTATGTTATTGGTTTCAGGGTTGTTGCTTATACCATATAGATTTAAACAATAGTGGTGACTTGGAATTGCAGCCACATGCAAGCCAAATAATCACAATACTGTAAGACAACTTTCTTTTTGCATTGCATCCCGTGAATACGAAATGTCATGTAATGACAATTAGCGCACCTGGATCCAACTCAACTCGTTGACACTTTGAAAAGAAATCAACCTTCTGTTGCTCTGAATAGACATGTCAAAGACAGTTTAAGATCATTTCGTGTTCGTCGATAAATCATACTTGCGATTTCAGCGTCACAAATAGGAGAAACAGGTGTTTAATTACCTCATCAGAGTTGCATGGCTCAAGTGCCCTCTGCTCCCCCTTGCACTTCCAGAAAGTCCTAATGAAGTAAATTCAATGGGCCAGAAAAGCATGATAAATACTAAGGAGACCGTGAAGTAGATGAAGGCTTTGCAGATGGATGTAACTGGATGGATTTGGTCCTTAACTCATGTTTCGGTGACATACTTAACCGTCTGTGTTTTTTGCTCTCAATTCTGCTCAATTCTGCTCAATTCCAAAAAACACTGTACTGTAGTTATACACCTCCAAATATGCATCCTGGCCCTAAAAGACGAAGACAGTATAAAACTTCTCTTAGATACATGAATTAATTCACCAGCAAACTTAAGTAATGGCTGACCAGAAACTCTGACAGCCAACAAGAATTATTAATTAAACAAGACATTATCTACTGTACAACTCGATATGTCAACGGCATTAAGATCCTGTTGAAACAAACACGTTGCTTTATAAATGTCATCAGAGGTTTGTAGCCACTGCTGGCCAGGAGGTTGTCATGTCACTCAAAAGCCTTCTTTTCACCAATCCTAATATCAATGTAAAGCATCAAAAAGTATAAATGTTATACTTTTACCCTATTATTTTAATGTAAAGTGGATATTTGCATAAAACAGGAAATGCACATATTTTTTATTAAATACTTGCTTCGTTAAAAAAAAAAACTAAACCAAGCCTTGAAGAGTAGAATTTTTGAATTCCACATCGCTGCAATGTGCCATATGGTCCATCTTCCTTTCTGACCTCATCTTCAAACCTCTAGCGACAAAGATGCCAACTTGGCAACACTTGCTATACATCCTAATTGGTACTTTTAAGCTTTAATATCAGACTATCATACCTTCATTTTAAGCGAGCAGGACTGTGCTTCTACTGTAGTTAAACATAATGGAGGGCTTCTTATAACAGCATCTTTCACAATTTGAAATGGCTTATCGTCTTTAGACAGTAATTATCTAGGATTAGACATGGCATAAATGTGACCTCATACAAAATTGCATGAAATACCACATAGCCTGATGCAAGACTAATGGAGAGGCATTCTATTATTGCTGCTTCAGTAGCACTTATCAGAATAGATGGGCACAAAGCTTCAATTTACTGTCCTTTAATCCCGAGACAATGGCGATCAGCAGGATGTAATCATGTAAATCTATTTCATCACTGGCTGAAATCTGTATTCTCTAATACTGTAAGTGAACAAATATTATATACCTTTTCTATTCAAACATTAAAACAATCCATTCTTCAGGGCTACAGAGGTACCCGTGAGATTGTATGGTTAGCAGTCTGTTCAGCTGTAACACCTTTGGCTGTAATGTTTTAAAGTAATACTGTTCAAGCTCGAACCTTTTTTTTTTTTTAAATGGTAAGAGCATTGTATATTTTTCAACCACTTTTTCTTCACTTGCAGCAAGGGAGATTGCTCAAATGAGGTTCAAAGGCACATGTTTTCTTTATCTGTCTCTTTCTGTCCCTTACAGAAATCTAAGGTTTCTACTTTTGAGAAGATGTGGGCCTTTATGAGCAGCAGGCCGAGCACATCACTGGTGAAGTCTATTGAGGATGGGATTCAGAGAGTGCTGAAGTCAGACTATGCCCTCATAATGGAGTCCACAACTATCGATTACATCACCAAGAGGAACTGTAACCTGACACAGGTGGGAGGGATCATCGACAGCAAAGGCTATGGCATCGGCACTCCCCTCGGTAAGACCTGTGAACGTGAAAATCAACCTCTTCAATCTCTTATATGTTGCAGCAGCATAAGGTTTTTTTTTAGCTACCAGTTAGACGGTGTGTGCCACAACGTGTTTATGAACCTTATTATCACAGAATCCAGCTGGCATTTCTTCCAAAGTAAAACAGGCCTTATGTTGCTTCCAGGCTCCCCGTACAGGGACAAAATCACTATAGCAATCCTAAGCATCTTGGAGGATGGGCGCCTACAAATGCTGAAGGAGAAGTGGTGGAGTGGGAGCAGCTGCTTGGATGAAGAGCGTCACGAGACGGGCCCCATGGGGATCCAGAACCTGGGTGGTATATTCATTGTGCTGGCATCTGGTCTCGTGCTGTCTGTTTTTGTGGCGATTGCTGAATTCGTCTACAAGCTAAGGAAGACTGCAGACCGTGAGCAGGTACATGTCCCCATAAATCACATGCCTAATGTGTTATTTTCTTTATTTGATCTTTACTCTGTGGTTTGGAACATTAGCCCAACATTAATTTAATTACATTCCACTAGCATTTCAGTTTAATTCACCCTCAATTTTTAGCAAAGGAGTTGCAAACTAAGCCTATTTTGTGATGATACTTACACGTAGCCTGTAAACCAACGCCGTGCTCTGGCTTTTAGTTCAAACACGTTATTAATAAAGGATTTTCCTGCCTTTGGCTAATCCCTAAGAGTACTTGGGCCATAACACTACAACATTTACGTATTTTAACAGGCATAATTGCAAATTGGAGCATGGAGAATGAATCCTTTATTAGTCATTGGAGTTGTCAGAATAGCATGAACCCTTTACTGTTGTAAACCACTAATGTGAGTGCGTAGTTGCATGCATGCTCATGCACCACACTCTTCCTGACACAGCAGCAATAATGAACCGTGTGCAGGCTCCATGGGGTGGTGGTGCGATTCGACATTGCTGACAGCCATGGACGCCCGCGCGCGCACATACACACACACACGGTCACTGGCACAACACGAATGTTACGTTCCAACGCATGTTGTGCTCTTTAGACTGTCGACACTCTGCTGTCAGAACAATTTAAAGCTAAAGCATTTCCCCTCCCCCCGTCCCTTTCCCCTCTTCTCCTTCTTGCTCCCCTCCCCGCATCCTCCCTTTTCGACCAGAGGTCTTTGTGCAGTGCCATGGTGGACGAGATCAGACTGTCGTTCACCTGCGAGAGGCGGGTGAAACACAAGCCTCGGCCTCCAGTCATGGCGAAGACGGATGCAGTGATCAACATGCACGCCTACAACGACCGACGACTCCCGGGAAAGGACAACATGAGCTGCAGCACTGGGATGACTCCCGTGTTTCCGTGACAATGTGTTCCCCCCAGGGCAAGAACCTCCTGAGCAACTTGTCAGGGGTGATGCCAGAGACTAGAGACAATGGCATAGACGGGATCACCAGATTCACTATTAACCACAGTGACATGGGGACACTAACAAAACATGGGCAACTCAAAATGGCAGCATCAGCCACACAGGTATGACAACATTCACCACTGTATTCCAAAACCACAAGAGGTACAAATAATGTTCATAATGTTTGGGGGAGGTTTTAGGAAAACAGTACACCCAAAAAATCGGTTTCAAGTCTGATGTTTACGTGCGCAACACAAAAACACAAGAAAATACACATTGTTAAAGGAATCCTCTGACTGAAAATTTTATTGGAAAATATCGACTAAAGCGAGAGGAAAGGCTTCGTTAAGAATGGCAATAAGTGACAGATTCATGGAGGATGATAAAAAGTTGTTTTCATTAGACAAGAGTTTTGCCATACATTAAGATTATGATATCAAGTTCATCAAAACTCCTGAAAAAGGCCTCCGACGGCAGAAAATATTGTTGCCTCAAACTTGTCGAGGCTCCAGTGTTTATCTTTGAGTCCTGAGCTTTGAGGTTATGAGGCAGGATCTTTTGAAAGCATGGTTCACAGGTACACATATGATAACCTGAAAGAATACTCAATCAGTAACTGCAATATTATTGTTGGTGGAAACCCATAGAGAGACAGAACTGTTCCGAAGTAAAATAAACGTGTGTTGAATTTGTCATGTGAAATTAACTATATTGTTACACACAAGCAATTAATCATTGATACAGAGATTGATTAGAGCAGAAGAACATTATATGTCGAAAGGATTTTTTTTTTTACGTTATTGAATTTTAATCAGTTTTGCCAAAGATCTGGCCACTCAACAGAACTAGATACAGTACAATTCGGGCCAATTCCTGCTCACTCTGCTTTTTAGAAAGCACTACTCTTGCATTCAATGCAAAGTAAATTAGAGTGGTTTAAAAGGGACTATTAAGGGATCTTGCTAGAACAGTTTTTCCAACCATGCAGGGTAATATGTATTCAAAGCAAATTGTAATTGGCACAGTCGTGGCACTGTAATGTATTAGCTGGTGCAAACCACGTCACCTTAAAGTATGGTTATCAACACTATAATGTAAAACAATCATTGCATGAAAAGCATAACAAAAAAAAATAGAACATAACCATGGTCCTGTGTAAATTCTGAAAGGATAATGACAGAAATATTGAGTATATGGAACAATTTTAAAAGGTTCGTGCTCAACTCTGATGAAATGGTAGCATGTCTGTACTTATATGTGTATATATGTTTGTGTATATGCATATACAGTATACAGACTGGGTGGAAGGCATTGGATCAGGTATTTCTGTTTATATCTTTGTTTAATAAATAATTGTAAGTCACAGATAACGGGTAAGAGACTGTGACCTTAAAACTAAAGAGCATTTTTTTTTTAGTGCATTCAATTGTGACATATCCATCAAACTTCGTGCTGGACTTGTGTGGCTACAGGATCATTGAATGTCCAAAGTACTTCTGAAAACATTTCTTGAACAGTTACTTCATTTCTTTCAGGTGTGATCTAGAGGATTTTTTTTTTGGCAGGAAATTGATTGTTTTGCATTACGGGCGTTTATGAAAACTTCGCAATGGTTTGGTTTGAAGGTTATCTCAGTCACCAGCTTTTCCTGTTAAATTGCCCGGTGTGGACAGAGTCGATCCATACGTGTAAGTGTGTGAACCCGCTGAGTGATAACGTGGTGAATAGATAAAAGACAGATGATGATTTTGTGTGGTCATGTTGACTTTAATACCTATTGAATAAGTGTTTATCTTCAGCAAATGTCATGCCGTAGGAAGATTCGAGGAGTCTATGAGCTGCTATCACCTGGGAGACCCAACGAACAGCAAACCTCTGTGAGGTTTGTGAAGTCAATAAGTCGAGACAAAAAAAAAAAAAAACTAAAACGTACCCATCTATGATTCAAGAAAACTCCAATCTGTATAACTTAGCGTTGGTTTGGTAGAGATTCACTGTATAATTGTCTATGGATTCCCCTTCTGCAAAGTAGAGTATGTAGATAAGATCAGCAGGAGAAAATGTATTTTGCTAAATTTATACTGTTATAAATGAATTCTGTTCACAGTCAAATATGTTATAGATGCTATTTATTTCATTAGAGAGGTCTCTTTAACTTACTTCCTCACTTTACCCCAGTTCCACAGCCCCAAACCGTGTTTATTTATTTAATAGAAATGCATTATATTATGGTAGATCAGAGTGCTATCATCCAGATGGGAAACTGTATGTAAATCTTCTTTTATGATGGCTGATATATTTCTTTAAGTTGAATATGAAATGGAAATAGAGCGTCCCCAAGAATTTAGGGGACAACTCTCTTGAAATAAGGGAAATAGGATTTATCTTGTGTAACTGGACCTTTACCGCTCTTGAAATCCCGATCAGGGCGTGATCTAAAGTACGGCCGCAGCTGATGCGTGGTTATACGATATTACTGTTACCTTCATGTGTACTGTAGCTTCCCATGCAGGTGATTCAAAGCCTCTTGTATTTCACCTCTGTAATATGTGAAAATAATTGAAAATATCATCATA
Organism: Leptoclinus maculatus; assembly: GCA_032191485.1. NCBI lineage: Eukaryota > Metazoa > Chordata > Actinopteri > Perciformes > Stichaeidae > Leptoclinus > Leptoclinus maculatus. The sequence continues at coordinate 5,478,494 of JAVDOI010000008.1, read as the reverse complement.
ATCCAAATTAGTTGGAATTACGACAGAGTTTTCTGATTTGGCTGATTCAGTCAGTTTGGTTGCTGAATATATACATCTTTTTTTACAAATTTACGTGAATAATAATGTCATTTTACACAAAATTGTATGAAACGTGGGAGAAAAGTAACGCAAAATGTAAGCGACATAACCTGTGTTCCATTAGCAGTGTGTGATATATGAGTTTTGATTTTCCAGCAGTCACAACGGTATGCCTTTTTATGTATACCTTTCTTTTGAGTTGCACAGCTACCATCATTTGGCGGAAAACCTCACAAACAATATGATAATTATGTTGGTGCCAACCAGGGTTTTCTTTGTGGACATGCAGAATTTCTATGAATATAGTTTTTGTAAGGTTTTGTAAAAAAAAAAAGGGAAAAAAAGATGATTTTGTTTTCCTAGTAACTGTATGTGTTAAGAGTACATTAGAATAACTGACATCTGAGTAAAACATGGGGGAATTCAACAAAATATTAAAGAAAAGCTAATGAATTATTTTCTTTTTAACGCATTGTGAATAATTCAATTGTACAGTTTGCTGTATGGGTTATATGAAGTTTTAAATAAAAAAATACAAACTTTATCTCCTGCTAAGCTACTGATTGATTGGTGTTGTGTTACCATGCTCAGGACATGTCAAGACATGAAATGTCTCTCTTTTATCGTGATATTTAACTATTTTTGGGCTCTAATTTGAGTCTCACAATAAAGAGATTTCAAGCAATGCTGTGATTATGGTTGCTTGGTACGAGGCTTAGACCTACTTCACTATTACGATTTAGAAATTTGACATTAAGTAAAATATTGATTTTAAAACCCAGTATTTGACTTTTCCAAATGAACGGCAGCATGATTGTAATACTGGATATTACATAAGATATTAAATGACCCCAATGGGGATCATTTAATATCCCCATGTAAGGTGCAAGATATGGCTAAAGAACATCCAAAATACAATGAATAATCAAATGATCAAAGGATCCCACTCATTGTCCATCACGTGTACTCACTTTATTCATTTCTTTTTTCATAAAGTGAGTACTTGTGATGAGAGTGTGCAGGATTCTTTGTTTTCTCAAAACAAAAGTTTGGTCAACGGATCATTCTGGACAAAATATCATCCGGATCCCAGTATTGAATGTCGACCATTTGTGGATTTTCACTTCGCCGGATTAAATTAAGGGACACATTAACATAATAACATAAAGCCGTTAGCCACATACCATTAAAATAAGCATGATTGATATCTATATTTTGCCATAGTCATTATTAAGGTCCAACAAAAGAAAAAACAGATTCTGCTATATTGCTCAGAATGAGATAGATTGAAGATGAAAACACAGCTGCCAAGATCGGCAGCATGATACAGGTCAGTAACTAACACACAGGCTAATGCCTGAGGCAGCCCTGTGTGCCGAAAACAAGAAGTGGAAGAAGCTTTGAAGGGTGAACATGTAAAAACCTCTCAAAGGTGTCTCATGGTGGACTAATATATATTGTCTTATACAATAAACAAGAACAAATCAGCATGTTTTATGTTTGCATGCAACAGCTGCTGCATAAGGCTGGGTATAGCATGTACAACACAGAGTATTGCAAAACTAGAAAGGGAGAGAGGAATAAACATGTTTGCTTCAAATGGTGTTCATGCATGAATGAATATGTGCTTCTTTCAGGTAGCCAATCGACTGCAATAGGCAGAGATTAACCTCGCTGGCGTTAGGATGACGGACGTGCGCGTTAAAAAAGCAGGGGGAAACCCCAGGCCATGGCGTTAAGGAGCAACAGGCGCATAATGAGCGATGGGCAGGGGCCTTGCGCCTAATGGGAAGATTTATTATCTCTCACTATCAATTAATCCCTTCGGACAGACCGGGGCCAGCAGGAGCGCATCAGGACTATGTAAAAGAGAAAGAGGGAGGGGCCGAGGGAGGATGAGAGGCAGCCAGTTGAAGAGAGAGATGTGAAAGGACGTGAGAGGTGGAGGGAACATGAGCAGTGGGGCGAAATGAAAAAAAGATGGGGTGAGAATAGGAAAAAGGCAAGGAGAATGAGGATATGATTTGAAGATAATACCCACAAAGATGTGAGAGCTATACAAGACAGTGAGGGGAGAAGAACAAAGTGAAGAAAGAGGTATAGTTTTATAGTAAGATATGAGCCAGGAAAGACAATGCAGGAGTGCAGAATCACATGAGATAGAAATAAAAGGGAGAGCATATAATGAGTGAAGCAACAGTAGACAAAGAGAGACCAAAATCTATGGTCTATGGGAGACTCAGGGAAACATAAAACAGAATGTGGAAGACGGATACAACACTACGAGCTACTTTGTGCGCATGCTTTAAAGATTAGCTATGTTCAACTTGAAAACACAGAGCTGGACTGGTGATGCAATCATGTAGATACTCTCTGGAAGTAGGTCAACAAATATCAACTATTTTAAGTAGTGAGCCTTTTTGAAAATGAACTACACGGTTACTAAATGGATTTTAACGAAAATAATTATTCCATTCAAAGAAAGATGCATGTGGTGGTGCTCAATTATGCTGGAGTGGCTTTTAAGAAAGGACATATTCTTTTTTTTATGATGGAAAGTCTATGTTTGATTTAATGTTAATGGGACAAATGGGCCTAATGTGGAAACATAAACTATTTATCTAGAGTGGTTTTACACAGTGTTGTGAATAGCAGAGGCAATGAATGACATCAGGGCTTTGCAGTACCTTTACAGTTTTCAACATCATGTCCCCAGATTTATCCTCAATTTATCTCACTGTACTTTACCATGTACGATAGGAGAAGGGCTGCATGGGGAAAGCACAACCTAAAGCTGACCTCCATCGTCTTTGCCATTATGGAGACTGCTTCGGTCTGTTGCTCATGCACGCTCGGGGGCGTTTTTTCTCACTCTGATGGCACATGTCCAGACCAGTGCTCTTTTTGATGACCTTGACAGGGCCGTCGGTGGGTGATGTTCTGCTTGACACTCCAGGGCGATGTGCCTTAGCTCAATGGCTGAGCACCATTGACCCATTTGGGGGTGAATGAATGCCCGACCCATGCCATGCCCATCTCAGTGGTCCCACTGTGTGAGAGACCCATCTTAGCAGAAGCTGCACCAGAGGATTGCCATGATAGGAGAGCCAGTGTGCACTGAATGTTATTATAGGCAATGTCATCATCCCAGAAAACTGAATTCCCTCCAGGAAGTGGAGGATACGGAGCTGTGAAGGATGCACCTGAATAAAAAATTGTTCTGAAAAATGAAGGCAGATATCACCTTCGAACAGAAGACCAGAAGGTATCACAAACTAGGGCATAGAAAGTTAAAGTTATAATCTAAAGATTTGTATGTAATCAAACCCCATTTATGATAGAAAGTATGGTCAGCATTTCAGTAATTGCCATTCAGTGTGTTTTTACATCTGTAATTAGTTCTCTATAGAGAGTAGATTTCATTGTTGGTGGCGGAGTCGTTTGAAAAGGAAATAGTCGATGCAAAAATGATTTACCATTTATTTAATTTATTTGGTAAATTATTGAATCTTTTTTGCATTGTGGCTACGAGTGTGACTATTTCCCTTTACACTTGTGCTTTCACCGTTGTCAGCACCTCTGTTCCCTTTCTCTCGCATCCGGAGAGAAGGAATGGCAGAGTGGGACTGACAACGTATATCATCTTAAAAAAAACAACAACAGAGGACAACGTTTTTTTTTGTCAGTGGATGATTTAAAATATTTGCAAGGGAGTAATGGAACAAAAAAAGAGCCACAGTGAGCGGTAAGATGAAGGCGACAAGCTGCACATCACCAGCTCCTCAGCAAGGAACAGTGTCGTTTACAATTATCGATCACGTGCAAGATTGTATTGATTCTGATACATTTTCACTTTCATATGTGCGCAGTGTGCCAAAGAAGCTGGATTACAAGACTATCAGAAGGTCGATAGCACTGTCCATCCCAATAACGTTGCAAATGATAAACAATTAATGAGTGTGTAATTACAGCTCACCATAATGCTGTAATGAAGTAGTACCACAGAGGGAATACTCATTACTCATGCATATTCTACCTTCCATAATGAGCTTGGCATTAGGCTACATGTATCGTGTTTGTACAGGGAGACACCATATGGCAGAATGTCTGAATGAGAGAAAAACATTGTTTACTCCAGACCCTGTCTCTTTTATTGCAAATCACCGACACCACCAGTATCAGAGCTCTATCCACACACCATCATGTTGAATTATCCATTTGACTTTAGGTGAAATAGCCTGATAGAGACATTGCCCATGAAATGCCTTAGTGACTTGCTCTTTCTGTTCTCTGTCTTTGACCCTGGTAATGACTGGAATAGAGGGTTTTCATGAATATAAATACAGTAGATGAAAGGCAATTTTCTCCAGTATACATAAAATAACCCCCTTGAACATTTAATGCGGAGTAGTTTTTGTCAAGAAGGTACTGTGCTTTTGCAGTTTAACATTGCGTCGTGCACTCAGGGCCACAAGACCTCTTCATTTACGTAAATCGATCGGTCCTCTCGAGAGCGTGTCACATGTCAATGAAGCCAAAGCAAACTGTGAAGCTTACACTCACTAACAAGCTCAAAGTTACAATGCACATGATGCAATAACTACATGTTTAAATACACAATGGTTTGTGCCAGCATCTGAGACTTTACAAACATTTGTGCAGCAGAACATTTGTTTGGGAATGATAAGACTCATTCAAGCTGACAGGCAGGCCACAAGTACACAAACCATATCCCGGTACAACAGTATGTGTAAAGGGCATCTCATTAACACACAGCTCACTGAACCTTAACGTGGCTAGGTTAAATCAGAAACGTTGCTTCAGCTATTAAGCTGTACAGTGTGATGGAAGAATGGAAAAATTCTGCATTGGTTTCTATTGCGACATGCCGATGAGCAAAAATTTGATGTGGGCAATACAAGTCCATCTGATGGTAGCAGTAGCAGTAGTGGTGGTGCTGTACTGATAGTGGATGGTTTTCATTCCACCATTTCATACAAAATAAAATATCATTTGAATGCTCTTCTTGCTTACTATCTGTAGCATTAAATTACTTTTGCAAATGGATATTGCAGGTATTGTGTATGCTGATGTTATACTACATTAAATACCCTTATCATTGCTTAATTTGAGTAAAATGGAGCATAAATATAATTACATGTATCAGACTTAAAATGTACAATTGCAATTATTGTATTGATATTTTATTAAAAATGATTATACAAAAAAGTTCTACAACCAAATAAATATTGTCTGTCTACAGATGGCTTCAGTAACTTAAGACTCCAAAAGCCTTCATAACTCATAACACTCATTGTTTTCAGTTTTGCTCAGCTGTTACCAAAATAACCAGATTTGTTAAAGGGTGCTGCATTCAAGTGATTTGCACCCAGATTGTGTGTCTCCAAACATTCAGAAATTGTTGTGTTTTCTGCAGCAAGAAGACTAAACATATCAGCCAAAACAATGGATCACAAACCAATAAAGCGCCTTTGAGAAGAGCTGGATGAAATGTTAACGCCATGCGCCAATTAACGCCAATTACTTTAGAAAACGCTAGATGTTATCCAGTAACCAAATACCAAGATCCCTTGGAAAACTTCTAGCATCTTGTTGAGTCCATGCATAGAATCATTTCTGATTAGCCAAGAGATTTGTATCATTGCCACAGACAGGTGGACCTGCCTAAGTAGTCCTGACTAGGTTTACATAATATTATGGCCACAGAGTATTTGAATGTTTGGTTTTGGCAGGTCTCTCTCATCATCAAATACAAACTCCAAACCTCTTTGCTTGCTTCTACCTGAGGAAATACTGTCAGTGTTTTATCCCAAGGATGCATGGAGCCTACAGCAAGGCTGTTTGATGTTGGCTCAGGACCAGACTTCATCTGGTTCCAGAGGGGGATGAAGTTCACCAGCAGATGATTTGCTATTCTCTATCAAACTCAATCCCTACATTTCCATCCCTCAGCTTGGGACGCTGCCAATACATCCAGCATGCAAACCTCTCTAAAAGAACATTATGATTGAACAAAGGCACTGTTCACCATTTATGGTTTGACTTAACTTTGACCATTATGGGTGAACGGGTTTGTGCTGGTTTCTGTGCGCAGGCTTGTCAGTTATCGGCTAAAAGTACATTTTCAGAATTGGCTAACAGCAGCTACCCCTGGCTCGGCACTATATGCAAATAAACGTGCCTATAATGAGTTGATGATACGTTTAATGGGGGCTTTCTTCTACTACAAGAGCGTGAGTTCAATTTAGCATCACTATGGCAGAGAAGAAGTAATTATACCAGAAACTAAATGTAAGATATTTATCTCCTTGGTAAAACATGAAAAATCCGTAGTGATGGAAGCCAGGGAGTCTCTCTTCTCTTTCTTCTATAAGAGGACATTATATGGCCTGTCCACAGGGAAGGTGCTCGAGGGTGTCTGGCTGGCTGGTGGAAAGTTTATGGGCTGTGAAGGCCAATTTGAGCAGCCTGCAGAATCCAAAACCGTCATGTCACGTTCTTCCCTCTATCGCTCAGTAGAACATTGAAGAAAAAAACCCAAAGCTATTATCACCAAGGAAACAAAACTGCTGTTCAAAACTATTTGACATTTTGAGTGGTAGTGGCTTAGACTTGTGCACCGTATATTGCTCATTAATATTAAACAAGTAAGTGACAGTTGGAGGGACTTGGCATACACTCTTGGCACCTCAAGCAGGATTGCAAGTGATGGCTGGGTGCTTTGTTTAACCCAATATGTGGTGGTTAAGTGAAAGAACAGCTGCTTTGGACCTCTAAGACCAAGGGTGCTGCTTGGCAGTGTCGAGATAATGTGGGCCAACGGCAAAAAACCTAAAATGTTTTATATTCATTTTATACTGTATATATAATTGAATTGCAATTCAATGTATTTACTGTTATTTATTCATGATTAGTCTTCTAAATTATATCCTGACACATGTTCATTCAGAGTTGGTTTCAAGTCTTTTGGATCTAGTGTTCTGTAGTATATTTGAGCAGGGTTTCCCTTGATTCAGACAGTATACTAACATCACCTTATGCCGCACACTGTAGCCATAAAGTGCATAATTAAAACGTGTCCTGCTTTCAGTATTTATGGCAGATGACTTTCGTTGTGCTAGACTGGTTTTAATATCCACACAAAGCTACAAAAAAATGTTAATGTGTAGCCACTGAAAATAACAATTTATGTCCCCCATTGTGTTTTATTTTTGTGGCTCCGTGATGCCTGTGTTTACGGGTAAGGCCAAATGTAAAGTCATATTTAATTACAGAGCATTATTGCTCAATGAGGCTTTGTTAATGCAAGCTAGTGTCTCTGATATAAAAGATAAAGAGACAGCACCTGTAGCCGAGCATAAATGGGACAGTGAATTTCGGTGACATGGAATAACGGACTAATTCAATTTATCAATCCCTTTACAGCAGTGAATTTGAAGGTATAATGATTAATGTATATGTATGTCTTGTTGATTAAATTAGATGAAACACTAAATTGTGTTGATTTGTTAACTGAAGGCGATCAAAATTAATATGGGTCGGGAAAGGGACCTGGAAAGCTTCTTACTGGAACTCCTCCAACCACTCAAGTCATGCTTTGCAGTAAAAAGCCTGCAGGTTTGAGAGAAGATGTGGGCCACCCACAACAATTCCACAGCAGTGCCGTTGACTTCCCCGTCTAAAAGACCGTTAGGAGATGCTGTTTGGCATGAAGCGAGTGGCATGGGCTTCGTTGGCGGTTTGTGGCATTGCATATGGGAAGTCCTTCAAAGTCAGCCGTCGTGCCGCAGGCAGCATTCTAATGAGATCATCAATAACCTGCAACAGCTGCTCAGAGAGAGAGACCTCATCTGTTAAGCTCTAGCCACCAGTGACTCCGCTGTAACTGAACAAACCGCTCCAAAATAATGAGAGCTATTCTATGGAACATACAGCAGCACCACCACAGAACCATTAATTGGTGGAACTGCAGTACATTTAAAAAAAACAAAAAAAAACCAGCAGTGACAGTAAATGAAAAGGTTGCATGTAAGTCCCTGAGGAACTGTCACTTGTGATACTTTGGGAGGAAAAGCCTCTCAAAATGAGGCAACGGTAAACATGTCACCCACTACAAAGGATGCAGTCCCACTTTGGGCCAATCAGGAACAAGTAAACAAACTTTGTAGCACTGAACACTGAATTTTAAAAATGACAAAATTCAGCCTTATTTGCTTTGAATTCTCTTCTCATTATTTTCAGCCAGAGATCCATACACATATTCACAAACGTGGCCAAAGCAAACACACTGCAGCATCCAAGGTACTGTGCATTATGTTGAACAAATAAATGTGCCAATGCCTTCACTTGTCAAGTGTATTTTTTTTTGAAAATGTGGTCCGAAAGCATTGACATACTTCATTCCAAGATGTTTAAAATCTGATTGGCAGCATCAGGGATAACGTTCATTACTGATGGATGGACGCAGACAGACCAGAGGAAGGATAAACGAGGGCCAATCCACAACCTTTGCCATGATTCATCATTGGAAGGAACAAAAGTCTAGTGGTCCAGAAGAGCTGGTTGATTTCTAGTGTCTCATTGCTAGCTACATGAAAAGGCCAAAGTGACCTTCTGGTTTTAATATTGGGAGGCAAAATTTGGATGAATGACTTCTGATCCTCAATTTCCTACCTTCAGACATGTCACTGCCAAGCTTTTGCTGGTCTCACCATGTTGTATATTATTGTATTTCATCGCCATTGCATGGTTGACCCCTTCTCTTTCTCACTGTTGGGGACACCACAAGCTCATCTATTTGTGTGATATTTGCGGCATGCCACATGTAACCTGGAGGGCTTTTCTTACGCCTCTGTAGCTGTCAGAGGAACATGAGCAAAGGCAGCAAGATCTCTCTTCCCCTCTCTCTCTCTCTGCTATGGATTTAGCCCACAGTTCATGCTTGCTTGGATAAACCAACACTAAGACACAAAACTATGCTTGCCAGTAACAAAATGTCTGCCAGCCTACTTAAAAAGCCTTTCCAGGGAATACTGTTCAAGTTTTATGAATGTCTAGGTTGAACTTATAGCCGGAGTACACCTAGTGCAATTCATACGCCTGCCAGAAGTACAACTGCTGAGCCGCTGTAGGATATTTATACTTAAATAAGTCTGCACATCATTTTCTTGTGAGAAATGTAAGTGTGCGATATATTTGTATGTGTTTTAATCCTTAAAGGTCTTCACAAGTAAATATTAGGAGGTGTACATTCTCATAATAAAACATTGATAGTTGATTTAAATTTATTGATAATAAAAATGTGCAATTCTCCCCAATTCTGCTTCCCAATAAAGCTGGCATAAGCTCTACTTATCCTGTGCATCTCATTACAGGTACTTCATCTCAGTACCACATTGGTTGGGTAATAAATATGGGTAATAAAGTGCTGACCCCGAGCAACGACTAATGGGTTTGAAATATTGTGTTGAAATTGTGCAAAATTTCATGGGGAAAAAGACTGCAGAGGATCAGGTCATATATGTATTAGGCGGCAACCTCCGGTTGTGAAAAGTGAAGCCAATGCTGAAATGACTTAAACTTTCATTTTTATAGTAGCCTCCACTGGTTGCAAAAAAGTCTGATTGTATAGAAGTCTGTGAGACAGTGACCCTACTTCTCATTTGATTTATTAACTCAGTAAACATTGTAAGCAATTTTTTGTTTATGTTCCAATTTTCAAGTCTTCTTCCAAACAGCATCATGTTCATTTAGTTAATGATGGTCCCATTCAGAGTAAAATAGACAATGAAGCAGGGTTTACTTTGGGATGCGGATCTTGTGATTGACAGGTCGCTATCACAGCATTGTTCAGTCTGGGAGTTTTTTGTGAGTCTTCGCGTTTTCGTCTTTCGAACTTTAAGCTTTGCACAGTGTGTTTTCAGTTCATGCAAGTGATGCAGATGATGGTGATGGCAAAAAAAACAAGATGGCGACGACCAAAATGCCGAACTCGAGGCTTCATCAGAAATGTGCCCTTACCTCTAGAAATGCCATTTCAAGTCAAATAGGGACAACACCTGCCATTGGCATTATGTTTAAGGTGTCCTATATTCATTTTGCATTACAATATATTTGCTCCTTGCAACTCTGCAACTTTTTGAATAAGACGTTTTATCTGTAGAGAAGCGGGTCTCCACTCCTTCCCACTATCCATTATGAAGCTGCAGTGCACCCTGGCAGGGAGTGCAGTGCTTTTTAGACAAAAATGAGAGGGGAAATTTGATTTGCCATGATGTATGCTAGTTCTTATTGCACCCATGATAACTCCTGTTATGTCTAAACTATGTCACTGGTGTAATATACACCAAAAACACCAAGACACAACAACAACAGTTCATACTGGACCATTGGCCAAGTCATCAATTCACAAAATTGCAGTTGTGTATGCTTGGTTAGCAAAACAGAGATAGTTGTTGTCGTTATTAGCTGTTGTATGGATAATTACTTTAGTAACATAACAGTATCAATAAGACTATTTTCTGTAGTCATTATCAATTCCATTTTAATTTACCTTACAACTAATGCAAAGCTTTAATTTGAAATGCATTAGCAACACAGATGTAACTACACATGCCCATTTGAATCCCGTTACTTTTAAGATCATTCTCTAGAGAAAGATGTATCCTTTGATGGTGTAGTCAGCCTTGCTATGATGTTAGGCAACATGAATAACGTTCGTGATAAGCCCCCTTTTCTCTGAAGTTCTGCCATGACGGCTCACACGCAGAGGCAAGTAGGGAGGTGGTGGAAGGATTAGGAAGAGGTTATATCTGAGGCTCACTCGAGTAGGGCACACCGAGGGTGGCAATACAGGTTCAGCAGATGCTGCTGGAGCATGGCCACAGAGTCACAGATTAGACATGGAGGCCCGGTGGAGAAAATAAATGCAACAGGAACTTTAAATAAATGCATGCCGTCTTCTCTTTAAGTACATTCATACAACACGTAAATCTGCTTCTGGTGCTAACTGTGTTAACAATATAAATTTCCTCTGAGCATTCAGACTCTCCATCCCTCCATTATCTCAGTTTTATTATGACGGTTTTCTTGCATTAATGTACCTAATCAGTCAATTAATCTCCTAGATTATACCTTTATTTACCTAATGAAATTTACTTAGAGCTGCCAGTCCTCTTCAAAATGATGTATTGCTCTTATTGATGGACTGATTTCTGAACACCGCTTGTGTTCCCCGTAATTGTCCTCATTGATTAATTTTCCCTATCTTGTCAAATGTCTCCTTCATTTAGTCCGCACATTAATTTGTGTAGGCACATGTGTCAATAAATTAACATTGAACAGGCCCTTCCAACAAGGCTTGGGATGGAGATCAACTTTTCATTAAGTGGTGAGGGATCCCGGTTTTGCTGATAAAATCTGATAAATCCAATTTAGTAGCAGCACAACGTGCCTTATATGATTAGGGCAGTGGTGGGCCATCAGGGCTTGCAAGGCCTTCTCTGCTGGCCTAGACAGAATCACAAAGTTATAGCTATTTTATAATTTAATAATTTTTCATAAATACACTACATGTATTATAATTTTTTTTCCAATTAGCTTATTTTCTCATTGCACAGCTACTGTCTTCCTCAGTTGCTCTGCTTCCAGTGCAGCTTGTTTTAAGTAGAGCTTTTATCCAATCAGATTTCACCTCTGTGTCTCTAGGTAAGAAGAGAGGCCCGAGGCCTGCAGACTCACAAGTGAATCCCTTTGCAGTTTAAGTGAATGGGGACGATATTGTTGATTATCATGGTTTTCAACCAATCAGATCTTTAGTTTGACATGTTGGGCGTATTCTTTGACATGTCAGAGCCTGCTAGCTGGCCTAGCCATATACATGATTGGTCAGTGGGCTAGCCTGACATGTTGGGCGGTGACAATCCCAATATCTGCTGCCTCTGTCGAGCAGACATTTTCAGCCCTCAAACGTATTAAAACGTATTCAAGAAATACAACTGGGGAGGCTCGACTGTCTTCACTGGCGTCCATGAATCGAGAAGGACTTCTTACTGGAACTAAAACGGACGGATGTACTGAACAACCGTGAGATTAAACTCTTTGTCAACAAAGAAAGGAGGATGGACTTTGTCTTTAAATAGTGAACAGCAGCTTTGGTAAGTTAACTGCTCTTGTTTTTACATCTGCAGTAGCTTTAATATGCTTGTTTATATATTATTATTTGTACAACTTGTTTTTATGAAGATGGATTTTTGTTTGGTTTTATATGTGATAGGAACCATTGTTACGTCCAATGTTGCTCTGGGAACATATTTAGCCGGTGCCAGTGTTGCCAACTTGGCGACTTTCTCGCTAAATCTGGCGACTTTCGAAACCCTCACTGTCGTGAACGAGTAGCGGGAGCTGCTGTGAGCCGCCCCAATGCACTCACAGGCGGACTCTCTCGCGCGCAGCAGTGCCAGCTGCAGTCAGAGAAGAGAGGCGACGCACTCTCTGCGTATTCATGTATCTGCACTCTGCAGTTAGTGCATTTATAGGTATTGAGCTTCATTTTTACACAAAACAAATAACAACCGTAGCTGTGTTTCAGCTGCAGGACAGCAGTGAAGGCCCAGGTATACAATGCACGGCCCGCCACTGGATTAGGGCATTAGATGCAGGCAACACTGCAGTATTTTCAAAATACACCTGCACACAGGAGTGAAGTTTGACAGGAAAGGATACTTGAAATGAGACACAGGACACATTTTGGCAAAAAGTGAGTGTAACATGGAGTCTGACCTCCCCTTGTCCTTTCTGTAACTTCAGCAATAGTTAACATCATAATGCTGCTATTTATGGCACCTGTTAAATAAGGCAATATCTCAGGATCGATTTTGCTGCTGCTCGCTCTCCCCTTTGGCACCCTCTTCCAACACACGTTGGATTTGATAACTCAAGCTCTATTGATTTTTCTATAAGCAAAAATAGTCTGCACAGAGGCATAAACAAAAGATATTGGTTGTGTCCACATGCTTTTTTAAGTATCAATATTTCAATGTTTTTGTTTGGTTTGTGAGGGATATATATATATATATACTTTAGTATACAGTACACCTATACAGTGATACATTATTTCTGAAATATGCATTAGCAAAAAGAAAATTAAATGTGTCACTATCAATATATTTATTTTCTATGAGGCTGTATCAATTTCCAGGAAAATGCATGCAATCTGGTTGTCGCATCACAACTTCTGAAAAGAGTGTCACTTCTCCAACTGCAAGATTGCCTTGTATGCTATACATCTTGATGAGTACGTGAGGGGAAATATGTTTATGGGGGGATGATGCTGATAGAATGGTGAGAGATGATATACAGTGAGATTGCTGCCCAGACACAATTGGAAATACCCAGTATGCAACAAATGTAGAAAAGGTAATGGTAAGGCGGTGTTTGGAAAGGTCTAGTGGGATGGAAGAAAAAAAGATCTAGGGGAAAATGGAAAGAGAGGGACCATAACATTCGAATGGCAGATTGGGATCTAGTTTCCTGAGTTGGGGAGAAAGTGACAGAGACTAATGGATTTCTGTGCCTGGTGTGATTAAGAGGCTGTACTAAACCTGAGATAATGTGCTGATATCTGCTGGGAGCTGCTTGACGCTAGCTGATCATAATCAGTAGACCCAAGGCAGTCGAGAAGCCGATCACCTCTCTGCAGCACTCTGCTCGCCCTACATGTCCTGTCTGGTTATGTCTGAAGAGGCACACCCATCTTCTCCACAATCTCCTACTATTACAATAATACGGTGCTGATTTGGTTAATCGGTTTCAGCAATGGAAACATGTGTCTCCTATTCAGCATAATGGCATGCATAAGAATGTAGTTCCCCCTTTTTATATTTTGTAATGTTTAGTGCAAGTGAAGGAAACGTTCTATTTCCGTGAAGCTATTTAAGCATTGAGTAGTGACAAGAACTCGAAACACCACTCGGTAAGCTGGCAAAGCAAAACTTTAAGTTTCATGGAGTAAACAGGCCGTGGTGCATTAAACATTGCTGATGTTCTTATGCATGGTCCTTGGGCTTCACTGTGCCGTTGCACATTTTAATTTTAATCTTAATCAATGTTCCGCGCTCTAATGAGAACACTGGTTTTTACACGCTTGTTGACCTGCCAGATCAGGATGCACTAAATGTGATCAGAGGCTTATTAGCCTTGGGAAGGTAAGCAGTTGCCTCTAGCACCATAACAACAAGCCCAACCAATGCTGCAAGCCCTCACCATGCAAGAACTACCACAACAAACAGCATTTCATTTTCTAAAGGGTTGACTCTTTGATGAGCTGGCGTATCACTTTTAAAAAGGCCACAAAATCCATGAGTGGGACTTTAACGCAGCACCTGTGGAAATATGACTCTCGTCAATTCATTCCATACTGTCATTACTACTTAACTGGTCCAGTGGGACTCCTTTACTGCAGAATAACAAGTCCCTTCATCGCAACAACCATATGTCCACGGTTTCCCTGGGGAAGACGCCTCCGGCTGTCCAGATCCCATTTCCGTGTTGACAGTTTCAGGCAGAGGAAGCCTGACAGCTATATGTTGGACCGTCAACATGGATCAGGATGAGGTACTTTGCTAACAAATCTGGATAAAAATCCACAATTACAGTATGAGGTCTCTGCTGCTTAATCTTGTGTGTGATCTTGTGAGAACTGTCTGTGTGAATTACAGTATCTTGGCCTGGGCTGCATGGCAAAATCAGAAAGCCGTGTTTTGATGATACTTGAACCCAGCGGTACTACTAGGACTTTAATTGTGTTTAATGCTACAAAATGCAAAAAGTGAGGTGCAGAATATTCACCAGATGCAACCAGATCAATTGTTTGCTATTTAGTGGGACTGGATACCACAGTATCCAGCAAATGATCTCATCTGTCTTATCGTAAATCTTTCTAGATCAATGTTTGAGATTAAATAGGGTTCAATCTAGCTTGATTTGGATAAAAACTAGTAGAATGATAAGACCTGTTCAGATCATGCAGTGTATGTGTATGAGCTATTTCAGGCATTTTACAAGCAAGCTTTTAATATTACTGACTGTACTGACACTTACCATATGACTTGGAATTAATTGCATAAATGAGTAGGATGGCTAATTTGTTTATTTTTTCCCCCTTCTTGTTCATTATTGAATTAAATGACACAATCCAATTAGTAGTGTGCATTGCAGTTTGATTAAGTAAGTAAAATAGTAAGGCGGATGCTCAGCCAAATGATGTGGCATTACAAATCCTCCAAATCAAAGGGATTTTAATTCATGCGCAAATATATTATTCTACAGAATCTCTCTGAGCTGCAGGCTGAGAGCAAGAATGCCTTCATCTGTCAGTGGTTTTGGATTCGTACCGTATAGACTGACCTGTCCAAAGATGTCTAGTTGTCTCCGTCTGGTTCTGAAAAGGGAAGCCAATGCTTAAGTGTCTTAAACCTGCATTCTTTTAAATGGTCATCAGGGGGGGGCGACCCTTCTGGTTGCTAAAATAATTCAGATTTCACAGTATGAGAAAATTTCCCTTGATTTATTACTTAATATTGTAAACATGAGGTTATGGTATCAATCACTAGTTTCACTATTCATGTAAAAAGAGCCTGGCATGCATGTATTAATATTCTACATTCTGCCTTGTAATTATGAACACAATTTGATACACAAAAAGACTTCTCTGGCCTAACAATGCTATCATTATGCAGAATGTTTCCTTTGTCATCACAGTTATTCTTGTAATATGCTTTCCTTCCTGTGAGGACAACAAATATTTGAATAGATATGACCTGAAATTTCATTTGGCTGGAGTGCGTGTCATGCATATTGAAGAAATGGCAACATGTCAGGCTGATTCCCAAAGTAGCTAAAAATGACACCGTATTTTGGATGTCACTACGAATATTTTACACATTGGGTGCAGAGGATGTTTTTTTTTTGTCTCACTCTGAATATATTCACTTTTTGTCCCATCCTCCACTGGCGAACTGCGACAGTGACGAACCGTGTGTTTTCATTGTAAATCAAACGATCACCTTACTAGGTTCCCTAAAAACACATGTCACCGTTACCTAACACATTACTGCGACGGTATGTCTGCTGGAGAACAACAGCTGTTGGAATATTTGAAGGTCATCACTTCTTATTTTCTAGAAAATGATGGCAGGTGTCATTTATAATCCACTGACACGTTGCTGCTCTCTCTAAAGAGGAATTGCTTCAACATGAGGAGAACTACATAGGCTTTTTTTCTCCAACCATCTATTGGGGTGAATAAACTGCCGGAATATATAACATATGACCCCAATTTTCCTGATGCTGGTGACAGATGTCTCCTTTTACAGGTCAGAGTGACTGTGAAGAGGTTTACCTTCTCTTTTAACCAATCTTTAGCGAGGGTTGGGACATTAACTTGGCAAAGCGAGTGATCTGTAATCTGGGTGAATGGCTGTGACATACATCAAAACTCTTGGCAAGAGTCATGGGTTCAAAACTGTTTGAAAAACCAACAGACGAAGAGTGATACTCTTGATAAAAAGAATGAATCTGTCCCTTGCACTCAAAGGAACACTTGCTTTTAGTCATACTAGTGCTCTTCATCCTGAATGATTGATTTCAGGGCTTTCTATTACCATATGTTAGACAAACATATCTATTTGTCGAGCAGTGTGGTGTACTTGACCACTCCACACAGGCCACTTGATCAATCGGTACACAGCCTTTCAATTCAACAAAAAATTGGTAGCAAACATAGGCAAAATGCTAAATTGCAGAGCCCAGCCAGGGCTTTGTCAAAGGGACATCAGCTGAGACACTGAGCACTCATGAAACAATGAAATAGAAAGGGACAGCATCTATTTGCAATAATAAAGTGCAAATACAAGCATGGAACTCCTCACTGTATCGCTCATTGCTGGGGCCCCCCCAGGCTTAGCAAGATTGAATACACCATATGGTTATCTGGAGTTTTTCCCCTTGTAAGTGCCACTGACGGCATGGTTTTGGCACTACCCTTGTACTTCCCATAATGCATCAATCCAAAAGCTCATTTAGGCAGTCCCTTTCCAGACACCACACACAAAAAGGGACTGGGTCTCTTATTTGTTCGTTAGATAACGGCTATCTATCCACTTTGTGTATCTTGCATCTTTCTGGCTTTACTTTGTTGTGCTGTACATGTACAGAATACCACATACAGAAGAAGATTTCACTTGCCTGACAAATAGATGTATGTCCAACCCTTTCTCCTAGAAATTACACTTTGATTCAAAGTTTTTTAGTATATTCTATAATTTCCCATGCAGTTTCATACAACTGCACACGTTTGTACAGTTGGCGTCAACTTTTTTCTGCTGCCTCACTGGGGTGGTGAGCTGGCAGGTGATTCTTCAGATTTGTTGTAATCTGGAGTAACGCAGCTGCTTTTATAAAGTTAAATTCTGACATCTGCGGTGTGGAACCTAATATACTTTGTTTTAGTTATTATGTCGTTTATGAATCTTGATTAAAATATATTACCAGTGTAAATTCTCGGGCTGTCCTCGACCCAAGAAAATTCTTACTCGCCTCACACTTTTTGGTCGACTCATCGATTAGTTCAGTTTCTTCTCAAAGCATCACACAAGAGCACCACTTTGAATCCTGTGGTTACCAGATATCTGCTTGTAAATTTCTTGGAAATAAGTAATCCAGCATGAAAAAAGCATAAAACAATGACTTATCGATTTAAGAAATCTTAGTCGACTCAGAATAAAATGTCCAATTAGTCCACTAATCGACTAAGGGGGAGCATACTCAGGACATTTGTGGATTTATAAATGTAATTTAGGAGACATGGTTGTCATATCATTGTGCTATAATTTGTCAATAGTACTCTTCCACATTTGCTAATCCACACAGTCTCCCCCGCCTGCTGCGCTCTGTGTGCGTAAACTGATTATTATTTTGTGATATCCGTATCTCATCTAACCTTGTAATGATATTCCCTATCCTGCCTCAGCAGCCCTCCCCCTCCCCCACAGTTACCCTGCTGCTGCCGTACGGCCATTTTTAGCCCCATAATTTCCTTGGCAGTAAGCTCCTGATGAGGTTGGTCAGGGATGAAGACTTCTATTAACTCAAATGTTGTACATGAAGGGAATTGCAGACCCATAAAGCAAGGTCTCGTCAGTCTCCCAGGTGAGCTCTAGCATGAAGAGCATAGCCTCCCTCTCCTCCCACTGGCAGATTTGCCTTAAAAGTTTCACTGCCTGAGGGGGAAGGTACAAACTTTGAGAAAGCTGCTTGATTTTCCCCTTCATTTCTCCCGCATTCATGCTGTATGTGCTGTTAAGTGAAACTGACTCTCTCCATCACTACAGTGCAAAAATTACCTAATTTGTGAAGATGGGTATCATACAGTATAACTCATGTCGACATGGTGTCCCAACATAGTTTAAAGCTTATTGTTTTGGGTTAATATTGCCCCTGAAAAAAAGTTTGGCTAAGCGCAATAGAGTCCTTTTTTCTATGAGTGGTCTCTGCTTTGTATATTGTGTGCACGAGCACAAGGATTCACACAAACACCCGGGTGAGCGAATACACAGGACGTGGTGGTAACAATCCAAGATATACAGTAATGTGCAGGCAAGAAGAAGACTGGAAGCTAGTAAACATGGATGTATATGATGCTGGATTGAAAAATACAAAAAAAAAATCTACTCTGCAGATGTTTCATCTTTTTGTTAGACCTCAAAAGATACAAACAACGCATGTTGGTGAAGTGAAAACCTCTCAATCCTGTTCTCACCTCTAAGAGCTGATGAGGGTTTGGTGGATATTGCACTCATACTGCCTGTGTTCTCATTTCCTGAAATGCTCTGGGATCTGGAGGGAGGCACTGAGACCTGTCAGTCCAAATGTCAGCTAGGAAAACTCATTTTTTTCCTCATATTTTTTTTTTCTCCCCTTTCTTATCTATGGACAGGGCTGTGTAGTATATCCTACCAAATGTCCCAGTTATATTTCACGATCTTCATGATTCAAGACAATCGCTCAAAATTCAAAAACTGAATGACACTGACCAAACACATTCTGTATTGCATACTGCATACAGTTTGTTGCCTCATTTTTATTTCGCTACAGCTGCTATTCTATGGTATGCACCCCACATTGCTTGAACAGATCTTCCTAGGAGGACACAGGAAATCATGTTGGATTTGGGTGCAGTAAAATATTCCTGGACACAGCCACAGTAAGATGTTTAATGCAGACAGCAGAAACAGTGTTGCTGATGGACACATAAAAGCCTATTTGCAGGGACAGGAAATAATCTTTGCAGCTGGAATCAGAGATGATGTGTTTTCACACCACTGCAAGCACATTAATTTGCTGGAAAATTAATCAGTGAAAAATATGATGTAATGAATTAATGAGGAATTGCTACTGCTTGAGGGTTTGATATGGGATTAAAATACTTCCTTTTATACCTGGGGTAAGAAATATACACATTTACACACACATTTAACTGCCAGAGAGTAGTTACTATGTCTTGCTACCGTATTGATTTTTCCATGTACTCCTCTTGGGAAAGCATGTACACAAAAGTGTTAATATATTCTCTTGCATTTTTCTTTTGCACCGCTGTTGCTTCCAGTTTGACTCGACTTGAACATGTGCAGCCGTGGATATTCCACCCACGTAAAGTACTGAATGAACTCTTATAATTTGGTTGATAACCTCCTCTGTTATGTCAGCAGTATAACATTCCCAGTGAGGTGGGATGTAGTGTAAACAACAGTGATTAAAGTGTGTTATCTATCCTGCCTTTTGACACTTGTATATCTGTGGCTGGGTTAAGAAGACACATGCTGACAGGCAATGAATCTTAGTTATTTCCCAAGGTCTAACCATGTTTACATTTAGAGCGCTGCCTTCAGTTGTGTGGAGAGAGCAGTATCTCAGCAGTTCACATCAGTGTTTGGGGATATGTCAGTACCCTTACTGTCAAAACAGGTGTTCTTTTAAATCCAGATATTTTAGAGCAACTTTGCGAGTATCAGCTATTTTCTTTGTATATATAATATATATATATATATATATATATTTTAAATTTGAGGCAGGTTATATACAAGCAAGTAAATTATGAGCATCCAAAGTAACATTTTACGGAGTCAAGTTTTGTTTGTACTGGTGCCTCACAGGCTAAACTGTGTGTGCATAGACAAAAGAAAAAGAGGAGCAGCAGTCTTTACGCTGATCGTCCAACAAAAACAAATGTCATGAAACTGAACAGAAATCGTTGTACTGCCAAAATAATTCTTGACAATTTATGAAGGATTTCATTGCACATTTTAAGGGCCATACTACAGAAGAACTCTCCATGTGGAAAATATCCCACCGCAGTAAACAATGGGTCGTACCTATGAAGGTGTCTGCGTGCACTTTAATGAGAGTCGGGGTAATGGGCTGTTTAATCTGGCCTCAGAGGCGGGATGAATATTATGATTAAGAATATGACAGCACCGCTTCCACACCTTGAGAAAGTGATGATTCTACACGTGTTGGTTGTCGCCTTGCGTTAAACGGCTGTTTCATCACTGTCAGCGACAGATGTTGCGATCCCACTCCTGCCATACTGAGCTGCTGCAGAGGAACCTCGTCACAACACACGAACGTGACAAGGGGAAGCATTCATTGGTGTAAATTAATCTGTCAAGAATATCAATCCAGCTATATGTGTTTTGTGACAGCACCAGAATCTTGTTGCATGGTACTGTGTGTGTGTGTGTGTGTCTGTGTGCTTATGTGTCTTGTAGGTCTTTGGCCGGGTGGAGCTGAGGTGTCATCACCCTAAGTGGGAACACCTGGCCAGTGTTTCTGAGCTATTTATTGCCCAGTGTGTCAGCTTCTTCACCGTTCATCCAGCTGATTTGTTTCTTTGTTGCGTTGCTTTCTCTTTGTTTCACACTGAAGACACACACGCATCAAATGAACCACTGCATGTATTCACCCTCATACACTGCTGATTCTGACTTCCACACTTCATTGTTATTGTCATCATTGGTACTACTATTTTCAATCAATACATTGGCATACCTCCCTCCGTTGTTGCGGCACACGAGCCGGTCGTAATGGTTTGTACAGGAGTTGGGCTCAATTCGGTGTCACAAAAATGCCTCGACCAAGAAAGAGGCCCATTTACTACCGGATCCCCAGCTGGAAATGTAACCCTTGCTGTAATTCATCATTGGTTTCAAGGGAGGTGCACTGCTGCAGGCCATTAGGACCACTGAGGGTTTAACTACAGCCCAGCAATGCGTTGTAGTCATAAACTACTACAGTGTAATCGTGTGGATCTGTATGAGCAGGTTGTGCACTCGGTGATGGAGTACCCAGACTTCGCTGAACCTCTGAGCTGGCCAGCGTTGGATCATTTGGACGTCATGCGGTTGGCGTGCGATATAAATATAGATTGTTCTGCTCACACTGGGGCAAAATCTATAACCATGACCTGGGAGGCTTTGATCTTGGGCTTACATATGACCAAGGCCAGATTTGTTTGCTGAAGGTAAAAGCAAACTATAAAGAAACCTAACCTCTATGGATTAAACAAGTACACTTGTGCTTTTGAGAAGATTCAGGGGAGGGAGGGAAGAGAGTTTGTGGATGAACAACACAGTCCACTAAATGCTGGCTGTCCCGGTTATCTGATGTACTGTATGAGTGAACACTGGATTTAAATGTACTTGAGGAAGTCTTCGGCCTAAAGATGCATGCAGTTATTTCCCTGATCAGTGTTGATAGCAAAAACGTTTTAAATATAGATAAAAAAAAGAAAACTCCAAACAAAGTGCCCTTTATGTGCCTTTATGAGAGCCCCAATCCGAAGAATGGAAGTATTATTGTAAGGTTATAAGATCATCATTTATTGACTTTCAGTGGAGTCATACAGTGATATGACCCCATTAAGTTATCAATTTGATCCTTTTTAATATACATTTTTAAAATTCAGCTGTCTGAATTAATGATTTGAGCAAGCCTTAACTTAAGAACTTCATAGTCAATCCTTTTTTGGCTTTTTCTTTATAGAGTTATAGAGATATTTAAGAGTTGGTTTGCTTAATTAACATTAACATTAACAAAAAATATATTTCATTAATGGAATAATTACAACTGTTGCTCTACACCTCAAAATGTAATGCTAAGTTTGCTTTGAATGCAGCTCGAATGACAATGTTTGGTTATCCAAATTCACTGAAGGGGGGTCGAAAACACCCGGGCCAGAGGGGTTAGCTGGGTTTGTAAGTGTAAACAAGACCCTTTTGTTCAGGAGACTGAACTCCCAGTTAACGCTGACATGATGATGGAGGGAGTCCGGATGGGGCCCTGTCAGCGGGCCACGGCGGATGAGGGTGCCACCGCTCTGGCCGTTAACATAGAAAAAAATGAGAGAGAAGTAAGCCGAGGACTGTAAAACAGGGTCAGTGGGGACTCCCTGTGTCTAGTCCCACATCAAGAGACGAGAGAAGACACACAAGCCTGGCTTTTAGACAGAACACATTCACAGAGCAAGCAGTGAATGGCGCTCTGTCAATTTGCCAAAGTAGCTTGGGTGATTAACATTTGAACTGTGGCACATCAAGAGCCCCCTGTGGATGAATGGTCATTCTATCAGCCTCATTAGGGGAAACCTATTCAGGGATGCCAAGCGCAAATTGCCCAGGCCCAACTGTCAAGCTTGGGTTGAGAATGACAACGGCAACCCAAAGTAAACAGTCGCGTCTCGCAGACCGCTCAAATCCTCCAGTAAACAGCGTTCAGAGCCAAGATAAGCAATGAGCTTCTTAAACTGATGGAGTGTGTCATAATAATAACCTGCGTAGCACCATGGTAAATCGCTTCAATGAGGTCCCCTCCTCGGAGTAAGTGACATCATGGGACAGGCAGGATGGTAGCAAACTGACCAGCTCGTGAGAATTTGATATAATCTACTATTCTTTAACATAAAACATACAAAAGTTCATTTTACTGCTTTTATTTTAGCTAAAGGTGATGTTTTTTTTCCATGGGCAGAAACAATTAGTAGTGTAAAACTCCAATAATTGACTTTCTAAATGCTTTTACAACGTGGTTCCAACTAATGATAAAGAAAAAAGCCACCAAAGTCCACCGAATGCGTCGGCTGCCACAGTTGTGGAGACGTAGATGTGCCTTGCCAGTACTTTATCCTTTTTTTTCCTTGGCTTCCCTGCCTTCTGCAGACCCGTCATCAACAATTTATGAAGTGTACTCAAACATACACAAGAACAATAAAGGCCAGAGAAAAACAAACGTCTGGACGAGAAGCCAGTTTCGGCAAAAGCTATAACAACCTACATTCATATTGAGAAATACAAACACCTCAAGTAAAAGAAAACACAGTCAATCATATTCTTATGTGAGCTACATGTCAAACTGTCTGGCTGATATTTTCATGTTCTTAGGATATGCTTGATATTCTCCCTTCATATTCATTCCTGCAATACAACTACTGAAAAACTACTACTATTAGAAAATTGGTGAATACAGATGGTATACTGCTACACAGCTATGAGAGCATGCAGCTAGTATGGCTCTGCCATGTGCTGCTGTTTGCTAAAGCTATGATTATACCTTGTAAATCTAACGAGCGAACACTGTATAGCATAACTGGATTGACCTTTTTTTTTGTATCCTGGAAAAGATTATGTTCTAACATAGATGAATTCATAGGGGTATCCAGTTTTGCAGGATAATAGCACTACGACACAGTTTTTCTCTCCTTTTAGCAGTAAATTGCTGCTATTAGAGGTAAAGAATTGTCTCTCTTCCAAGCCCTTAGTGGAACCGCAGTCATTTTGGCAGAGAAAATGTTCATGGTTAGTGATTGCTCTTCCATATTTATCTTTTTTCCCCCCTTCTCTTCTCTTTTCAGTTAAAAGAAAAACCGGCATGATCTTGTTTGATGGACGTGTTTACCCGAGCTCTGGATGGAATTCATTAGCCATAATTAAGCGTTTACTTGATCAGGAGGGTAGAAAAAAAAGGATTATGTGAAGTCAGATTAAAGGGAGCTGAGTGAAACCAACGAAGAGATTATCAAGCGCTGCCAGGCAAAGCAGGCTGCCTTTGGAGTTGGGCCCTCTCTGATCGCTATCTCGTTAGTGCTTTATTCGTCAAGCGCAAGCTTAATGCCTGAAACAAGCTTGGCTATCCAGATTCTTCTTGCAGGAGCATAACACTGAAGATGTCGTATTGACCGATTGGTGCAGTGGATGCACTGACTCAGAGATGAGGTTCAAAAGACTGGAGAGGCCATGACATTATTCATCTTTGCGAAGCCCCTCCCACCTTGGTAGAGTATTGTGATTGAAGAGGCCGATGAAATTGAGGGAAAAGCTCGTTGGTCCTAATGCAAGCTTCCGCGGGGGAGGAGTGGATCTTTGCCTCGCTGCTCCGCCGGTCCCCACTATAGGAGCCAACACCCACACCTCGCTGCTGGAGGCCCAGGCTGGAGGGAAGGAGGCACGGGAGAACTAGAACCAGGGCTGAGCGGGTCACACTGTCAGGCCTTGCTGTAGTAAAATTAGTTTTCAAAAAGGACTCTGGTGCTTCAAAACACAAACACTTTTATCCGCAGGGATCGCCAAAAGCAACAAAAATGTTCCTCGTTTTAACTTTAAGATAAAAAAACAACAACCTTGAACTTGATTTATGACATAATTAGATTAGTAGAACCTTAATCGAAAGCAAAATACACACCGCATTAGTATGTAAACATGCCACAAAGAACTGTGACCTTCCTAAAAGTGTGGAGATTCAAGTCACACACAAACTCTCGTGAGAGTTTCACACAAGATGGATCCTTTTTTTCACCATAACAGCTTGACAGACAGCCTGCGGCCTCGTTGTGGCTGCTAACGTAGGATTGGACATTCGCTGTTCTCGGGAGGAGCTTAGAGAAGGGTCAGTTTTGTTAATTTTTGTAAATCGTTTATTGAATCGAATGGAAGTACCCTCAATTTCAAGAAAGAGAAAAGGAAAAGTTATTATTTCAATATGTTTGATACCCATAGTTTGATGTTGACCATTTGCTGTTAGTCAACATGAATAAATAAAAAAACATCACTTTTAGCAGTATTAATTGTTATTTTGGTCACTTTAAAAATAACATGGACATATTATCACCGTAAAACGTTGATATGGCAAACATGTAAGCAAACAGTTTCTTACGTATGCAGCAGACACAAGGCGACATTTACAATATTTGGAGTCCTGTTTCCAGCCACCTTGCAGTCTAAGTCCAATACTCCTTTTAGCTTTGTTGTTGGTCTTCCTCAACTCATGAGCGAACTATCTGGTTCTTTAGCTGCTAAATGCTCCACAGTGTTCACCAGCAGTCACTCATTTTGACTGTCTGCTGTTTGGTGCTGGGCAGGTAGCGATGTGAGGTTGGGCGATATCGAATTTCCCCCACTGACAATGTTGTTTTAAGAAAAACAAAAGTTGAAGAGAGAGAAACACATATAGTCTCCAGCCCATAGATATGAATATCTATGGACTGGAGAAGCACGTGGCCACAGAAGTATGAGCTCTATTTTACACAAGGGTATGCTGAGATCAATGAATCAGATCAATCAACTTGTAGTAACTGCCCTCGTACAGTCTAGAGTTTTGGTCCGGCTGCTCTTTGTGGATGGAGTATTCTGTTAGAGTTGAGTTTTCAGAGATTTGTGGTTTTTCCATCTTCAGTCCCAACTTGTTTACCACACAGCTTACAAATCACTTCGTCCTCGTTGTTTGGCTCTCCTTTTTTGTTCGGTTGGGTAATTACTCGGGCTGTACCAATTGTTCGAAGCTTTATTCATAATGTTGACATTGGAATCATCAGAAATAACAATTTACAGAAACATTGTGTGCGATAGTAAATCTCTCTCTCTCTCTCTCTCTCTCTCTCTCTCTCACACAGCGAGCGTCAAGGCGCTCTGTGTGATTGTCTCAGTCCAAAAGTCAAAATGTATTGACAAAAGATTGATGTAATCATTTCCAAAATTCACAACATGTTTTTATTTAACACAATATTTGTTATTCATTTGTTGCAGGTCGTAGAACCAAAACAACAAGCTGATGAACACTACTAAGCTAAATAGAGCTGGGGGGGGGGGGGGGGGCTGCAGCTTTGGTTGATGATTCTCTGTGGGTTTGTCACTATGAACAACTCATTGGTTCTTACACAGTCATTTCACCCATTGTTAATATAAAAATATTGATTAGTGCAGCTTTAAAGTTTGGAAATCAGGGTTGGATATTAAAACTGAAAAAAATAAACATTTTACCATCCTTAATTGTGCATCCATGTTTGTATTTATTCAGCCATTTATGTTTATAATGCCTAAATAATTATAAAACAAATCCACCAATGGATTTTACGCAGTCAGAATCCTACAATCTATCTAACTGCAGGATTGCCATTTACCTCTTGGAAGTCAAATGCACCCACTGTTTTTCAAAAATCCATTAAAAACTGCTTGCAAACACATGCTGCTAAAAAAACCTGCATTATAGCAGACATGAGGAGCTTCTGGCTGTTGGAAATGCATTACTTTGGTTTTCATGGGCAGTAATGCTGATGGGGGCAAAAAATTACACTGCGGCATTTGAAGTTGACAGCCGCACACGTCTCACACCGTGGATAACGCAAACATTTGAACATCTTAAATGTCACAAGAATATCTTGCACCATCCCCGTACCTACAGTATTCTGTCATCATTTCAATTCACATCTGTTATAAAGACCCTTTTCG
This sequence comes from Leptoclinus maculatus, assembly GCA_032191485.1. Lineage (NCBI taxonomy): Eukaryota > Metazoa > Chordata > Actinopteri > Perciformes > Stichaeidae > Leptoclinus > Leptoclinus maculatus. Next base: position 5,451,582 of record JAVDOI010000008.1, on the reverse strand, counting down.
TGCCGATGTCACAAAACAAAGGAAAGACGGCAGGCTATAGAAGGCTCAACTATTAGAAAGATGGAAAGAAAATGTTGCTAATAGTTTAGCCTTATGCTAACCATAGCAGCAGCAATGAGCCTTCGGATGCGATTAGCGGAAGCTAAACTATTAGCAACATTTTGTCTCCATCTCTGAAACTCTTTGCCAATATTTAAAGACTCAAATTTGTGTCTGACTTTATGGGTTTGTTTCCAGTGTAGGCAGCTGTTGTAAATGCTGGAATATAAACCTTTTCTGCAGTATAGTTATGTGCATCCAAACATTTATACACCCTCAGTAAATCTTTACTATCCTCACTTGGTTTCTCTATCAGATTTGTCATGTTAAAGGTCTGGCCATTGGGTCAGGGTGTACGGGTCTGCCAATCTGGTCCCGTTGGTTTAAGGTCGACTTTCTCATGTAACACTCGCGTTCCCAGAGAGGGAGTTATTGTAAACTCACATTTTCTTCCAACAAAACTTACTGGCCTGCTAACATTTTCAGAGAATTGTTCTACCTCCACTTATGCTCCATCCACACAAATATGTCATGTTTACTAAGAGAAAAGGGGTTTATTGTGGTGGCTACAGAAAAACACCCTTGTGAATATCAGAACTACTATTGGTGTGTGGTTTTCATGAGGTAACTGACCCTTTAAGTGTCACTATACTGTCTCTTTTATTAAAGGCCTCAGTTTCTTTTGGTTGCTTGCCTAATGGATAAGACGTAGTTGTCAGCAGATGAGTAATTCCTCTCACATCGCCTTTGCACATCCCATCCCTCCAATTATTTTCTCCCCACTGATCTTGATCAGAAGATTTTATATAGGAGGTCAGTAATAGAAAAGGACACTGGCATGCCTCCATAGACACGAGTCTAAGCGCAGTGATTAATGCTAAAGTGTGATTTTGGCCTAACATTACTGACCTGTTGATTTGAGGGCTGCAAAGTACTGCCTGTCGGATCGCTGCTGGAACACTTAGAGGAACCTGTAATGAGGCCTGTGAGAGATGTCGAGTGGTTGGAAACCGAAGTATACCTGCTGCAGCCAGGCAAGCCAGTTTTAAGGATTTAATGCCTTTTTAAAGGGAAAAAAAGATGATGGATTTAAATTGGATGCCAGATGTTAAACGTTGATTCCAACGTTTCCTTTTAACCCAGATGTTTCTACTAGTGCTTCTTTTTCAGATCAAGTAGAGCCAGGGTATGCTTTTAAACGTGTAGATATTGAATTATGGCTTTAAAACTTTTTTAAATTGCACTCAATTTGAAAAGAAATTAGAGAAAATAATACTAATTAACTAATACTAACTAAAAAAGGATATAGCTTGAGCATATAGGTGGTGTTTGATGGCGACTAAAAGGGACATCGGGCTATGTTATCATAAATCTGCAGGACTATCACTCAGGCAGCAGCCTCCTAAATTCAACTTTGGGTTGATAGTTTAAGAGCCAAATATCCTTGTGGCCCTTGATGTATGAAAACAAGCACAAGAATGCAGATTAAACCTAAACCTGTCTACTTGTATTGCGTCATACTTCTTATATCTAGTCTACTAATTGATATAAATAGGATGGAAAAAACATTGAAAACGTAATTCTGCTTAGTCATCGAGAGGCTAGAATAATTTGATTATTTCATTTGAATTTTATCTGGCAAAATATGTACAAGTCTGTTAAATTTCAAATTCAGAGATGTTACATACCAGAAGGAAGATTTGTGTATATTATGTTTCAGTACGGCATAATGAGATGGCAGAGCCATTTGCAAAGCTTCCACAATATATTCCACGATAATTAGCAGCTGGTTACGTTATAATGAGGAACCAAACAGATTTTAAGTGTGAACACAAATCTAAACAAAGAAAAGTCCTACCATTTGTTTCATGGAAGAGAAAATAACTTTTGATGAGCGCATTGATGAAGTATCAGGAATGGTGTTAATCTCTGGCTTAGTTTTTACCTAAAATCTTAATTAAGTCTTAACGGGAAGAGCATCCCTGAACATATGCGGCCACTTGTTATCACTGTGAAGGAAGTACCGTTCCTTATGTCGTGTGAACTGAGCAAACTCCATCCACTGAAAGAGGCCTTGAGATACAGACTAGCTCCAGAAAAAGCGAGCTAGCTAGAATGTTTTATCACACTTTTTCAATGTGCAATGATGTAATGACTAGGGCTAAACACATCCCAAAACAAACATAGAATGAATATTGATCTTATCTGTTGGAAATACAAAAAACAGCTTATATCCCTTAATAAACATGAAAGGGGAAGACTTTAGAGACAAGAGAAAGAGTGGAGGGGCAAAGATTCATCCATGCAGAACAAGATGCAGCTGCACCTAATGACTCTGTCTATATATCCGTGTTTTTGAGGAGGCTGTGAGATGAACCAGTGAACTGTCCAGTGACCAAGTTGCCATGACAGAGTTCTGCTTGGAAGGGCAACGTGTTTACACGGACCATTGGCTTTATGCCTCAAACAGGATCTGTGAATCTGGCCTTACTGTTGCCTGATTGATACTGTTTTAATTAACAATCAAACAGAGAGGAATGTGATCTCCTTCAGTCTTCTTCACACTGAACTCTGAACAGTCTCACAACCGTATATATTTGGCTTTCATCCATTTCCTACAGCACTGCCACCCTGCAGACATCAGCACTCATTTCACCAACGTGTTCACTTTGTGCACAATGAAATGTTTGCATGCATGCACATACAAATATTGCACACACACCCCGATAAGCAAACTACACGAGGCTATAACAACTTTCACTGTGTGACAAGAAAATAAATCAGCTCGTACTTGAATATCTGCACATCAGAGCAAAGCCCTTTGGTTATTGTAATTACAAAGTGCAATAAATCAAAATAGAAACTGGATGCGTTTGTCGTGGCTTTTCTCTCTCCCGGTGGAATTTTTTTTCAGAAGATCCTAACTGCTGATGCAGCTTTTCTTGAGACAACAAGCCCTGGAGAATTGCGCATGTCTCAGCAAATATGAGAAATCGACATCAGGGGTAATGAAGTGACTGAAATGGGAGAACAGGCAGCCATATGATGTTGTGATGATAATGTATTTCTTCCTGGGGATCTGATTTCAGTACAGTGATTACCATGCTTTTGATCACCTTATGACATAAGTCTTTAGCTCCTCAACAGATGTTTCCACTCCGATGGACACCAGGCACTGCATATTCACTGTCGGTATAGTTTAACAGGCTCTACGTGTAACAACACACTATGAAGATAAAATAAAGACAGTATATGCTGCAGAGTGAACCACAGTGACTGTATTAGGGGTGTGATGACCAATAGTCCCTAATGTGATCTACAGTGTGTCATCTTTACTAGCAGTGGAAAAGTCACAAATGTAAAACCAGCCCTCTAAAAAACAAACAGAGCATTGGGTTTCCAAATGAAATTGCATTTGCAATAAAACTACCAGATGATTGACATCCAATTCCGTTGAGCATTTAAAACCATCAGTCCCCATTTTGCTCACCACACATAAAAGGAGCAGTTACACCTCACTAAAAGGTAAATAAAAAGTGCCTCTCTTCCAGTTTTGAGTCCGATTTTTCACTCAGCTTGCTGTCATTGACAACCTACAAAAGCATTCAGAATTCTATTTTAGCATTGTCGGGTTGGTAAAAGAAGGAAAAGTGTACCAAATTTCGAATAGGATCCCACGTTGCTACAGCCAGCGAAGCCAGATTATGCAGCTTTATTTCTGCATTGCTGTAGGGATACATGTCATATTTAGTTAGGTGGCTAAGGAAATGCGTGGCTCCGTTCATGCATGCTCCGTACACGAGTCTGCGGCAGAAGCAGTAGGGTAGAACTCTGGAGAGCAAGCTGCCCTTCCAACTGCCCTTGAGGCCAGCGGGCTGTCACTATTGCTCTGGATACAAAAGTCAACTCTCCAGTTTGATTCGTGGGGATTTCAGAGATGCACTTTGCAAGCCGTCAGCATCTGTATGGAGCGAAGGGATGAAATCATTTTAATAAAGACAATGTTGGGGAAGTTACTTAAAAAAGTGTAACCAATTATCCATTACAAACTCATTGGAGAAGAAACTACAATACAGTGAATCAACAACAAAAGATAGTAGTTTTCTTCCATTGCTCAGCCCAGCCAAGTAAAAGAAGCCTTTAAACAACTCAAAAGCCTTTCCATCAACAGCTAAAGGTGCTCTGTGGAGTTTTCTTGAAAACAAACAAAAGTTATGTTTACATTCAGTGTTACTGATGCATACACTAATGCATTTCCTTCCTCAAAAACTATGTACAAAGCACATTTTGTAATGTGTTGATTCCTGCATTATTCACAACCATGTTTGCAAGATAGCGGTCTTTACTTCACTGTCGTTGTTGGCTCAGTACTATGTTTCTTGGTGCATTACCGACACCAACTGTCCTCAGCGGAATACCAGTGGCAGGATGTGATTCACATCGCTCACAGTACAAACACAGAAGGATTGTAAAGACACGTCTCCGTAGCAGTTCTGCAAGTAAAAAGAAACTCCGCTGGTTGCCTTTAACGATAGTCCTGGTTGAGGCAAACTGCCCGACAACTCCAGCCCCATGTGACAAGCAAACATGTACAAGACCAGTCTGTCAACTGACATGAAACCATTACCAGACTCCCAGTAAGACACGGAACAAGCAGACTACCAAAATGTCCTAGTAACATTGCATTACAATGTAAATGTAATTACTGAATTACATTGTAATCCCTTAATTTATTCTAAAAAAAGTACTCAAATTACTGTTGGGCATATAAGTGCAGAAGGGCTACCTTTGAACAGTACGAACGATTTCCAAAAGTGAATCACCAAGGCAGCTAGGGAACACATTTAAGGAGAATCCTGTCACTTATCTCAACAAATTCCACTTTTAAGATTTTCACAAATGTCCATTTTGCTGCAATCAAACAGGGACAATGAATTGCTGATTTCTTTTTTAACGAGCAATTCTTTTTCTTTTTACTTTTGTTATAGCCTTTTCATGTCATGCGTGTTACTTTGATGATTGGTTCAGTCAAGAAAGAACAAGATGTTATCAGGAAATGTGAACTTCTCATGATCGAGAATGTTCTCTGGGTTTCCATGGCGACCGAGAGATCCTATGCAGCCGAGCAGAATTGTCGGTCTCAATTACAAAACGGCTGATTAGCATCAAGGTACTTGTGCAGGAGGAAGCACTAGAGGCTTTCAGATCCGCAGACAGCTGTGCGACTGAGGGGCAATCAGAGTGTGTGATTGCCGTCATTTCATAAGAACTCTGTTTGTTTTACAAATAAGCTCAAATTGCTAAGAGGTCAGAAATGATTATACTTTCAAGTGAAAAGTAAAACTTCACTGTACTTTATTTCTTTACATGTGATGCAATCTTGAAAGGTTAATATGCTTACACATTTCTTTTGTCTCATCATCTATTTATTATATAATTTGAACTCATGTCTCAAACTATATATCTTAAATGAAGTATTAAAATGTCCACAATGCACTTCATTCTGAAATGGTACGGCACCACACTGGGAAATAGATGGAGAACCGCATGGGATTTCAGAGCTAACGAGAATGATATAACAGGATAACAATGCTCAGAAGTCATATGTTGGTTTTTTTTTGCAGGGACTGTGCAATCAAAGAGACGGATCCCCTATTTATCTCTGTCGCCTTGCCTGGGTCAGGCAGAGGACACAATCAGGCTAATAACAAAATTAGCCTTGATCAAATTACTTCTGCCTTGGTGGTTAATGACACTGCAAAGTTTGGAGCCCCCTGGAGCCAAAAATGCACATTTGTTGGATGTTCGTAGTGCAGTAGACGTTAAATTAACTTTTAAATCACAGACCACTAATGCTTATGGGTCTGTACTCCTTTAGGGTTCCTCAACCCCTGACAACGCAGTTATTGATGCACCTTAGCGGGAGCGAATGACTTTGACATTATGCACTGTCAGCATACTTCCACTGCCATTTCTACTTACCTCAAAAGGAAATAGATGTGTAGACGTTAGGAGGGCTGCGGTAAAAACAATGTATTCTACGTTTAACCTGAGCTCTGTAGGTCCGGTGTCTTGGTCAAGGACGATTCCAGCGTAACAATTCTACTACGCGGGTCATATCATGGCTTCTGTCGGTGCCTAAGGCCACCTTAGTGCAGAGTCAGACTTCACAGCCACAGAGCTCCCCAGTCTCTCCCGGTGGGAGCTCATGCTCAGTGTCAGGTGTCAGGTGGAGTTATCCTGGCCCCCGGAAAGAGGACTCCAATGTTTGTGAATGCCCCGGTCATTGTCACACCACATCTCTTGCCGCAAGGAGAGATGGACAGGAAGGCTTCTAAAGTGATCTGATTCTCTGTTAGTTGAGGTAACGGCGAGGGGCAAAGTGGCTTACTACAGTAAAGGCTACGTGCATTCGGGAAATGCTTCATCAGTTGTACAGCCACATCTGCCGCTGGTGATACTGCACAGTGTACAGAGATTCCCCTGAAAAAAGGAAGTCATACAAAATAAGGGAATAAGGGAAAGCAGTCGGTTCGCAGTGCATACGTGATCATAGTTCTCCCTTTACTGAAAGTAAAATGCTTTATCTCCAATGAGAGGTATTTATTTAAGTTTTAGCTCTGTCAACAAGGAGGTGAGAGCAAAAGAGGCAAAAGCTAAATTCTTCTGGAAGCAAGAGTGAATATGATAGCTGGCACTCTGCGTTTTTTTTGCACTTGTGTTATCAGCGTGCAGCCCCTCAGATGACGTGCGGTTATTGTCATGTTGCTGCAGTCACTCCTGCACTGAGAGGTGAAAGTGACCTGATTATATGAGTGCTTGACTCTCAGATGACCCTGTTACAGAAAGTCTCTAGAACAGCACTGCACATCTATGATTGATCCAAAAAAGTATCAAGGTTGAAAAAAAAAAAAAAAAAAGCTTGCATTTTTTTTTTCTTCTCCCAGCGAGTCCTTGTGATTTCATAGAAATAAAAATCAGGGGCAGCAGTGAGATAACTCATACATTGAATGACAATAAAACTGAGTGTCTTATTCAGTGGTTTGGGAATTTGCAAGGTCACCTTGCTTTTGACAGCAACAGTAACAGGAATTCATGTGGCGACTGGCTGCTCTTATCAAATTCACGACTTAGTCACTTCAGTACAAGAGATCCACACCTTTACAGTACCTCCAGGCCTTTTTTTCAGCTCCACACATGCCACAATACTTTCTACGTAGCACTGCTTCCTCTGCTCTACTGTGGTATCACTCCACCTGGTCTACACTTCTCTCCCCACTTATTTGACATTCCCACTTCAGACCAGAATTGCAGAGTCCTTCCCAATCTTCCATCATAGGCTGAGCATCACCTTCTACACACACAGTAAAAACAGCTCTCCTCCATTCAATGTAATTAATCTAACATCTCTCCAAAGCTGTTATTCTGTGTGTATCATAAAAAGGGGGAGCTTTACGAGAGATTATGTCCATGAGTGGCCACATTTGCGAATCTCCTCTCCACATCTGTTGGCAACCAAAACTTGGGGACCGGAGAAAGTGCCGCAACATCCTTGCCACGACAGTTTTTCAAGTGGTTGCCCAATAAATACCAACATTCAAATAATGTAAATATATGTAGCTGCAGGCTGCATGCTTCACGTTGGGCTGAACAAGGCCCCTTAGCCTTGCCATACCACGACATTTGAACTTCTTGCCCTTTGCTGTTATATTTGCTCGTTTCATCAGAACGCCATCATTCCGTTCACCGTTTGAGTGACTGTTAACCGTTTAACTGCACCTGAAACAATTGGTCTACCTTGCTATCAATTAGCATCTTAATAGTCCCAGAGAAAAATTGTGTTTGGTTGAACCCCCATCCTTGTGTGTTGTTATGGTGATCCAAGCAAAGTTCTCCTTAATGGGTGAGGAGGCCAACAAGAGTATATAGTTATTGTTATATTCCAAAAATGTGGCAAACTGTTAACATTCTAGACAATATTATAAAATGCATTTTGAAAAACATTTTTACTAGGTGACTCCTTATATTGTACATCATAAATCTTGATTAAAAAAAAAAAAGTGTTGATTTTCAATTAATCAAGGTTATTTAAAAAAAAAAAAAGAAAGTGAAACACATCCATATTTGAAGCTAATACTTGACTTTGAGAAGCATATAAATTAAAGTATGGCAGAAACAGTTTTTGTCCTGGGACAGAAAGGGAGATTTTAAGACAAATGCGTGATTCTTTTGCCCTTGCACGACATACGCGAGGTTTGATCTTTCACAGTTGCATGCCGTATGGTGTTTACAGCGGGGAAGTGATGATGTATGAGTTCGCAAGTCAAGACTTGCAAGGTAATTAACAAATGATGCTTTGGCTAACAAAGCATGGCCTTGATGTGGGGATGCATTACTTTCACGGAGCCCCACAGCTAGGCCGCTCACAAGGATGCTGCTTAATAGAGGTAGATGAATTGCCTGTGACTTGGACCAAGCAGGTGGACCCACCACTACCCCACCTAAACCCCTGCTGACTCAAACTCACACATGGACATGAACACACAGATACACACTCACAAATGCGAACATGCACACGGGCTGGTGCACATACACATTATCCTCAAAGGAGAGCTGCAAGGTGAAACATGGCAAAGAAGAGACCAATTATCCTCCAGACAGATGACTTGGGATGTGGGAGGCCCGATCATTTTTCCTGCCCAGGTTTGAAACCCTGCTGCTGTCGGCTGATGACAACTGGTCTCCTCCTTTCCAGCCCTCTGTTTATGGTACTCTGCACTTTAAAGGAAGACTTACCGCCACACTGTTTTAATGTTGGGGTTAAGATCGACGCTATGTTTTGTTGTGAGAGGAGATGATAGTCATAGAAATCATAGCTAGACTAATATAAAACAAGGTGCAACCCCATTCAAGACAACATTTCTGAATTTTCAACAAAAAAACATAAAAACAAATGGATTAGTTTGTATGTCAGCGTTGTGATACTGGTGTTTCCTATCCGTGCATTCTCCTGACGATTACACTTCTGTATATCCACTAGGTCAGCACAATTCCATAGGCTATGTAAATAACATGTAGTGCCGTCTGATAGAGAAGGAGATTTTTTTTATTTTAACCCCAAGAATACCAACTATGCTTTGCAAGGAGATAATAATGCATCAAATCATAGCCTGGGATGGTTTTACAATAGGAAACAAAATGGAAAAACTTAATTTAATTCTGACATCTAAATATTTTTCTGATGTGCTTACAGCATGTATTGGCACTCACAAGTATGTTCAAGTTTAAATGAAATAACCAAACTATTTCTAAATAACTAATGCATTGTATATAAAAAAAAAGAAGTCCAAGCATGGAGTTGAATTTCTTCTACACCTACACAAAGAAACATTTGGGTATGAATAATTGGGGAACACTGAGTAAAATGTTGCCAAACAGAGGATGTGGAGCTTATGAGCAAATTGTTAATAATCACCATACAAACATGCATATACAATACTGGGTACAGGATGCCGAGAATAGCAGCTACTTGCTGAACAACACTTCAAGATCTCCGTAACACCAGCAGCAGCTTCAAAGGCTGATCTATCCACCATGACTCTATGCCTGATGGCGGAGAGATCAAACATTAAATGAAAATACATTTGTCAGTTAAGGTAAAAGAAAAAGAATCAGTGGCTTGTCAATGATGAGAAGAGATTGTACATGCTGATATGGTGACATTTAGTTTTTTGAAAATCTGTCCCTATTAAGCTCCCTTCTGTTTAGGGCTACGTTTGCATTGCAGCTAAATATGGTTTTCACTTCTCATGGGAATGCAAAATGCGATTATGTTGACACACAGTCTGGTTAAGACACAGAGTGGCAATCAAAACACACATATTTGCTAAATAGTACATAATTCAATAAAACACCAGAGGGAAATGCCCGAAAAATGCCAAAACTGCTCTTAAATGTTTGGGCAGAGGAGGCCAACTAAAAGAAACTGAAGAGAACAGACAGGGTGTAAAATATAACCATAGCCAAACTAAGTAGAGAGGAAATCAAAAGAAATGCGAAACAATGCTGAGTTGATATCAAACAGCTAAAGACGGAGTAGCTGAAGAAGAAGAGATGCCTTTTTTTGGTGTAAATGTCATTACAGGTACAATACAGGTATTATTCATGGCTACGGAGTGGAAAACTGACTTGAAACGCTAGTCATCCCATTTTGCTATGCTCTAATAACACAACCTATTATTACAAATAAATATTGTTTACAGTTCCAAATAATGAACACGTGAACATTGCCCAAGTGTTGTTGAGCTCCTGGAGCTTTTGAGCAAACCACCATAATAACCACAGTGTATTTATTGAGCAGATTACATTAGTATGGAAAAACATATTCAGCATCTTTGAAATGTATGTTTAATTTATCTTTTTTATATTGTTGTGAAAACGCCTCCTTCAAACGACAGTGTTCAATAAAGTACATTTTAAGAGATGACATTTGAACACATTATGATAATGTTAGAATTTACATTCGCCCAATACTGATTTTTACTGAATATAGCCTGAAAGCCTCATAATGTAAGTGGCATTGGCGCCTCCCATTCACCGGTGCTAACGGTGTTAGCTCTGTGCAGGACAGCTAACGTTAACTTGTTCCCTTCCTGCCAATTTCAACACTTATTTCTTGTTCACAATGTAGCACTATCTGGGGAAAAATAAACAAGTATTCAAATGTGTCCGGTGCTGCTGCTGGTTACAGGTTACCAAAAAATGAATGCATTGGTTGGTTACTTGAGAGACTGGTTGACGTTTGATCTTAAAGGCTCATTAATGACCTTGGAAACAACAGTTTCACAACAAGTTTAGCTCCATTTATTGGAAATCTGCAGATAGAGGGATGATTTTTGCTTCCAAGCCCTAATTTGGGCCCAAGTATTATATTTTTTACCAGGATGTGCTTGTTTTCAGTTTGATTTCAGTTACTTTAGCTGTGCACATACGTTTTTAAATATGTGTAACCACGTGACCAGAAGAAACTCAGGACTATTATCAGAGCTTAGGGTAGGTTTTGGGTAGAAGAAGAGGTAATTTTGAGATGACAAAAATGGTCCGACTTATTAAACATATGTAAACAACATTAATCTACTATACATAATGCAGAGAAAATATGATACTACAATACAATGTGACCTGGGGAGTTAATCGACACAATATCACGACAAGTTGCTTTGTCATTGAGAGATTTCTGAATAAATTAACATAAGAATTTCCCCCGAGGACGATTCTAATCAGAGTATACTATCGTTTTCTGTTCCTGCTTAATGAATCATAGGAATTATAGTCACATTATAAATGGCAAGTCTTTGCAGGGCTATTAGTTTGTTTCTTTAGGGGTCTAATAGAAGACATGCTTCATTTAGGGCACTGTAGTATCCCGCAGCAACACGGAATGAATTGCATTATTTCCAACAGCTGCCATTTTCCAATGATCTTATCAGAAGTGCACTAACATAATGTGGCAGAGGAAGTTATTATTCCAGACCAGCCGTCTCACTCTCACTTCATAATAGCATCCATCTTTCTGAGCAGGTCTTTTACTTCCAGCTCTCCGTCCTCCTCGCACATTTCCCACAAATTCGTTCTTAATTACAAAAGATGGATTTCGTCGGTAGATACATTCCTGGTCAAGATTTATATTCAGTTGCCTTTAACTTTCATTTTAATGCTAATGCCTTGTGCTTTATTAACTCCCCGTGTGTAAACCATGTTTGGTAGAATGTGCGACTGCCTGAATGCAATAAAACCTCATTCAATACGTTGATTAAATTTTGGTGCATCTAAAAGAGGTGTCTGTAGAGATTTCACTGGGTGGGACAAATATTCCTTCGTCCTATTACTGGCTCCAGGCTTACTTTTCCTCATTGCAGAGCTGTCTATGGTGTTTTTTTCCCCCTGCATCTGTGAGTCAAGTGCTTGATTTCTGGCAGGTATAGTCTGACGGAGACCGAAACAAGTTCTTCTCAAGTGCACCTTTTTCCAGGCATCATGTAGACCTAATCATGCAGCACTTATCACCTGCTTTGCCCTTCACACTTGTTTGTCATCACACAGCTGCAGATAGTTTCGTGCTTCCATCTACGAGGCCATTACAGTCATAGTCAAAGTCCTACTGACAAACAGAAGGAGGACGAGGAGTCATTCATTATTTCTTTCTGAATATGCTCATGGCTTGGCCACTGCAGATATTTTCCTGACACTTATTCACACTTTTATTGAAAATACATTTCATTTTGTTGCAGTGATTTGAATATACTGTCAGGTATCACAAACTATGACGACAACAATGTTTAGCCTGACCATCATGTAACATTAAAGCCTATTTAATGGGTTCTAAGATTGTTTCAACAGTCAAAATGTCTTTGACTTTTCTAAAAAAATCTGTTGGTGCTTTGTATATCAGAACATTGTGTGTCAAAGCTATCATGGCACTACATTTTAATTCCTGAGTGTTGAAAGTTGTATCATGATTCGACAGATGAGATCTCACATGCTATTAGCTTTTTTAGGAGACAAAAACATCAAAGTGTTATTTAACTCTCCACACAAAAACAAAAACATCTCTTTGAAATGCCAATGCAAATTAACTACATAATGAAAAGAAATGTACATGAGAGCTTAGCTATGAGAAAAAGTTACATTTGGGTAAACTGATTCATTTTATACATTAAAGGAAAAAAATACAATTACTTTCACTATGTAGGTTGTGTGCTGACTTTTTGTATCTTTTCTCAAGATTATAAAAAACAATTCGAATAGTTTATATAATTAGCTGTGAAAAATATTATTGATTCACTCAACAGCTGTGTAATGTAAAATGTGGTGCACTTTGATGAAGTCGCATTATTTTTTAAGGTTTGGTATTGGATCTCTGCAGAAAACTACAAAACGATATGGTTCCGGTGCTTTTGTCTGATTGTGTGCTTTTAAACTCCACTTTCCCACCTTTGTTTGATTTTGGAAGATTGTACAACACTTTGTTAAATAGCTTTTTTGATGGACGGCAAATGCAATTTAACAGCATCATGAGCTTTAAAGACCAGCAGTACTAACAGTGCTTTATGTCAAATAGTCTTTTTTTTAGAGTGCCAGAAAGTCATGACAGTGTGACATTTGAGCCAGCATTTACAACAGCAGCTAAATGGAATTCGGTCATCATTAATTTGATTATTTATATGGTGCTTTTCCCACTGTGAAGAGTCAAAATGTCTTAGGAAAAGGCCTATTGGATAACTTTGTGGCACTGCTATGATTAGTGTTTAATTGTATGTAGCTAATGGGGCTTTGATTTGGTTATACTGGCAATACAATTGTACTAACAAGAACATGGGCATGTCTGTACTCAGACAAACTAACCAGCATCATTTAGGCATTTAAGCTCACAGTCAACTGGTTGGCTGGCTCTGCATTTCTAATGTCTTGTTATGCTTTTTAATCAAGATTTTCATAAACAAATCAAAAAAAGAACTTCACATTTGCCAAAGATGTCCAATACAGCAGGGATAATTGATGACAGGCTGTGATAGTAAACCAAAGTTGCCCGCCAGAAAATCTAAACAGTTAGCTGAAAATTGCTAGAAGGTTCCTTGGAGCCGAAGGGAACGGTATGAGTTCCCGTTCTGTGCGAGTTGTGTGATAATTCATCAAGCCCTTTCACATTTAACTCAATGTAAAAATGGTGATTTCAAGGTAACCGTTTTGTAAGTACCGTATATAAGTACCATGTTAACTATACAATAATACGTTTAAAAAGCAAAGATACTTTCCAAAAAAAGGTTTTGCTTATAAATAATGATAAATACGCACCTGTACAATTGGTGATGCTTTCCGACGCCACTTTTTTTAAACATCAGTGGAAGACTTCAACTGTTGTTCATGAATATGTGCAACACATTTGTTAATAAGCTGAGTTAATGCATTATTCAAAAGTCATTCAGGAGCAGCTTATAATAGACTGCTATCAAAGTGCTACTCTGTGTTGTACTTCTGCGAGGTTCTCTCGCCTTGATGTGCACCCAGAGAGACGATACAGCACACCAAGAGCTGGGACTACTGCAACAGCATCTTGTACGGCACGTCCACCAAAATCATCAATAAACTATACAATGCATCCAAAACTCAGCTGCCCGTATGCTCTCCCACTCCCGCACCAGATATCACATCATCCCAGACCTTAAAAACCTCCACTGGCTCCCCGTACAGCAAAGAATCCAGTTCAAGATTCTCCTCATTACATACAAAGCACTTCACAACCTATGTATGTTTTTGTTTTGTTTATTACTGTTACGTCATCTCTCTGCTTTGTTTATATTGTTATTGCTTTTATTGTTTCTGTCTTTACCATGTAAAGTGGCCTTTGAGCGCTATACAAATAAAATGTACTATTATTATTATCATTGATCTCATCATGCCAATCAAACTAGTGAACATTTCAACCCAAAAATGATGTATGTATACGCCATAATCTCAATGGAGAGGCATTTTACTGAAGCTGCGTAACACACTTTACTCCTCTCTCATGTTTGTGGATCAAAGCAGCCACTTGTGCCACATGAATGCAAAGACATGGCGGTCTGATTACTTTAATAATACATGAGAAACCTAATGAACACATTCAGAAAGTGGCACGTCACCCGTCTGTGCGGCGCTGAGCATTGATTAAAGTTTGCTTGTTTGGCATTTGAATAATGAACAAACACTGAAGAGAAACGGCAGCCATTAACCTTTCAGTGAGACCCTTTTATTCTAAGGCACGGCATATCAGGACGTTCCAATTCCTGAATCCTATTTTCCACGACATTACCCGTCTAGAAAAGATTCAAACGGTGTCCCTATCAACAGAAAGGTATGACAGAGGAGTTTTAGTTATTAGCCACACATCATCACATCATCGTCATTTTAATTTAAATGTATTAATAATAATAAGATAGGCCTATCTAAAGTCTTTGATACTAAATCAACACACCTTTTGTAAAATTCAGCGAATATCTCGCAATCCACTAGCTGTCTTTGTGTCTTTGTGTGGACACTGAAAAAAAACTGGTTTTCATACACAGCCCTGGCTCAGTAAATGGGAAACAAAGTGGATCAGACCAAGCCACCAGAGCTGTAACAAATGTTCTTGTTTTCTTTACATTCAAACTTCTATTGAAGTTTTTGAATGAAGCTTTGAATGTTAAAGTTGCAAGCCTCTCATTGTGTGTGTATGGCAGTAAGTGGGAGAGCAAACACTTTTCAACTGCAGTGAGAAGGCTCGATGTCACGGGGCATGGTGGAGGACTCAAACGCAGACCAGGCAGAGTAGCGTGAAACAGGGATTTATTGAACAAATAATAGGAATGGTTAACAGCACACAACAGGGAGTCCAAGCACAAGACAAGAGACGAGGGGGAAATTTGTTGAAGTATCGCGCCAAGAAATGGAAAGAAATGTTGGGAAAAAATAAATAAAAAAATTTAAAATGGCCAACTTCTGTTTGAATTTAGAGCATGGTCCCAAGAGACTACATGTGATACAATGTGGTGTCCCCTAGTGGCTGAATGGAATGAAAATTTTAGGTTATGTTACGAGATGTAATGCGGACATATGCTACAAATTTCGTGATGATTGGCCAAATTGGTAAAGTTATATGTATTGATATACATGGCCACATCCTTATTAAGTTCATTGGTCCATATCTTGTTAACGCAATGAGATATCAACAAGCTTCTGATAACTTTTGATAACATTAATGCAATAATGATCCACATACAATTTGGTAGCAATCAGACCGAGCGTTTAGGAGGAGTTCACCAAAATGTGTATTTTACAAAATTCAAAATGGCAGAAAATCTAAGTAGTCGGAGCTTAATGGTCTCACTGAGTTTTTTGTAGAGCAGATGGAACTGGACATGTGTGTCCAATTTCAGGTCAATTGGACATACGGGGTGAGGGGGCTTGACTTTACAACCAGTTAAGGGGTGCTAGCACATTTTTCATTCCCGAGCATGGGACCCAACAAATAAAACATTTTTCACCAGTCCTGATAAGCGTGCCAAATTTGGTGAGCACTCCTTTGGTGCTCGGGCCCTAATAATGGGGGACCCACTCGTCAAATCTATTGCTGTAATAATTGTCTCAGATCTAGAAATTTGGCTACGCCTTTGATTGGTTGTTGTTACAACCTGTGGCTCGAGTATGAAGATGTTTCATGTCATACATTTATATGAGCAAAACACAACTCTTACACCTCAGTGCTGGCTTTGTGTGGGAATTCAACCTTATTTTTTCAGTGTACGAATTAAAATGTAACACTTTGTGCATCCGTCTCTGTTGCTCTGTCTGCTGATTTTATGTTTATTAATTTCTCTAAGCTAAGGAAACCAGTAGCCTACTGGGCTTGAATTATATTTGCATCATTGACAGGTATTATAACTAACAGTCTACCATTAACATACTGCTATCAGTGGCGGCTGGTGGAACATTTTCTTGGTAGGGCTGTGCCACATCCAATCAATTTCAGCAAACATCCCAGAATGATTTAATGCAAACAAATTAAGGTATCAAACACGCATTACTACTTTGCAGTTAAATATTTAACATTCATTCCAACACGAAAAAAAGCAGTAAATAACACTTTGACAAACACGTCAGGACATCTTATTTTAGTCACCCTCACAGGGAATTCAGTATAATATAATATATATTTCATATAATAATATTCTGTATAATATAATAATATATATATCATATAATATTCTGTATAATATAATAATATATATATCATATAATAATATTCACTATAATATAAAACACACACACACACACACACACACATATATATATTATATATATAATTATTTATATATAACTATATATCCATTTCTCAGACAGGTGCTTCATGTCCCTCACTCCCTCACTGTCCATGCTGGTTCTGTCCCCGTTGTTTTAAAAAGCTAAATAAGTTATTAGCATGACATCATCCAGCTAGCCAAACCTGTCTGGTGTACAGCTAGTAGAGAAGCTTCATGTACTGCTTCTCTTTCCTGCTAGTCTGCTGTCTGATTGTGAGGTCAGGCTGATCTGGGATCAGCTCTTTCAGCTGTAGTTTCTCCTCTCAGTTCTCCTCTCAAACGGGTCTTGGAGGAGCAGTGCTCGCGCTGGCGCTCGCCTGTAGAGACTAGCCCCAAACTGAATCTATTTGAGGACGCTGATTGGCTAAATTGTATGTCACTCATTTATATCTTTAGCCAGCATTAAAGCATCATTGGCTAAACTGCTTTATAGACCCGCCTCTTTAGGGCAGATTCTCCAGCGCCCCAGCCAGCTGAGACGTGCACACGCGGAGAGGAGCTGCAGAGAGGACGTGCAGGAAAAGCATATATTTACCGCAGATATCATATTTTACACATATTACTGGGTGATTCCATGTTTCAAAAACACAAATATTGTCAATTTGTATAGTTTATTATTATTATTATTTATTTTTTATTATTTGTAGCTCAAGGGGGGGCGGCGCCCTAGCGCCCTCTATGGACCAGCCGCCACTGACTGCTATAAAGATTGTTGAACACAAACTTTATATTTTCTTTGCAAAGTTTCCATTGGCTCTGAAAGATATGTACACGTCGTTCACAGCAATGAGGTGGCAAAATAGGGTGTCTGCTTGTCTTGTTGTCCCTCTAAATGTCTTGTTTCCTGTTCGAAGAGTGCTCTTTGTATTTTCCTGGCATAATTTTCAGCTTCCACTAAGCCTCTAAAACGTTGCAAATGGAGGCGTTTATTCTTTGCTCCAAGAAGTGGTGCTGCAGCTTGTTAAAAGATGCTTTTCAAGAAACAAAACCAAAGCTTTCTTTGTCATCTTACAGAACACTGGACAACGTTTGACAACTATTATCAGCGATCCAAAGAGAATTAAAGAGATTTTAATTAATAAATATGAATTTTTAAATTGATGGAAGCAAAGCAAGACATCTACTCTGAATCAGTACAGCAGCAAATGGTGTTTGAACAATGATTTGTGATGACTTCAAAACAATAAAGCTGACTAGAGAAGCTGGAATGCTGGAACTCCATGCACCAATCACTTTGCTTGTTGTGACACTTTTTTTTTAACAGTGTATATACAGTCACGCATTGGGATTGACAGTAGCAGCAACTCTGAGTGCATAAAAGCATTTGGGAGTCAACATGTATTGTAATTATCCAGAGGAGAGCATTCGTATTTATTAAGCTTGAATGCTTTTTCCTGGACATATAAAAAAGTAAGATATGTGGTATGATGTACTGTAGGGTGGCTTGCTTAGAATAGATGATAGTGACACCTACAGCATGCTCACAGATAATGGTACAAGATAAAATAAAGTGACAGCTTTATATCATCTAAATGCAGCCATGCGGAAATGTAAGTTTGTCTTGTGAAGTTGGCAGGAAACTATGTCAGGCGCTAATGTTCAGCATATGGTCACTAGAAAAAAGTGTGACAATCGACACCAAAAGGTGCAAACGTCTCTAAACAACTGCATGAGCAACCATATGTGGGATATTTTCAGAAATTCAGACAGTAAATGTTTAATTTCAAGGAACCACAATTATCTTTCTTATATTATTCAAGTCAAAAACTTGCTTTTACCAAAAGGTTAAAAATAAGAGAGATATCAAAGAGGAATAGAGAAGGTGGGTGAAGTTTGAGGAAAACCTTGGAGAGTTATTTTCATCAGACAGGTGGTTTTAAAATAATTGGGATATCCTTTCAATAGAAGTGTCCATTGTGCAGTGTGAGCTTGTTGAAGTTGGAGTTTGTGCTCAGCCTGTGGCTTCTTCTTGCTTCGACAGGCAGTGTGCAAACAGCTCTCAGAACTATAATGACTTTGGAGGACGGGTAGTGAGAAAAACACTCCTTTTAACAATGTGCTGAACTGTATTGGCACCGACATTGAAACTCCCTTTAGGGAAATACGCAGAAGAAAAAAAGGTTGAGAAAACAAACCCCTCTTGAACTGTAGTGACAAGGCCTGTTCCATGTTAACATGGAACTCGCTTACAATAAACATTATCCCATAATTTACTTTCAGTATTAACTAGTGTCCATTAGCACAATACATCTTTGGGAAACACAATACTGTCATAATACCTGAGCCGCCTTGGGTGTTTACCAGCATTTACGCTGGCAGGCCAATTGTTTGCCTTGACTTGTCAACCTCATCATTTGCCTCACCTGTTAAGCCCGAGTCTATGTTTACCTTGTTGTTCCAAATCCTGGTTGTTTAGTCTTGGTGAGACCAACAGCCAGCTACCTTCACTCCAGTCAGTTTTGTCTTGTTACTTATGTACTTACTTATTATATATTTTGTCCAGGTGCCCTATGTTTGTGGCCAGTTTCATAATTCCGGGTATAGATTGGTTTGTGTAAAGCTATATAAAGTTTTGGTAGTCTGAAATGACACGTATTCTTGGGTTTTACAAAACAACGTTACACTCCTATTAAACAGTTTAGTTTTTGACCTGAGGAAGTAAGAGTATGAGTAAAAAGAATGCCGCATTAAAACTAATCAGACAAGTACACTTTGCTTAAAAAAGTTACTTGTTTAATTTTGGTACTTTTTGTAGATTGTCGGGCTGAGGCTACAGCCATGACCTCTACCACTGCCCAACAGTGGAGTCAAAGGGATTCAAGTAACAACTAATAAGTCTGTCAGTGTATAGAGTTGTTTAATAAAATATGTACAATTGTAGCTATTTACTGGGTTCAAACATGCAGGAAAGAGTTTTTAAAGCTTTTTGAGTTCTTTAATGCATTATGAAAAGCAAATGCATTGTGTTATAATTGGGCTGCAGATGAGTTCATAGGTTGTTTGCAACTCATTTTTAAAATTGTAACAGTTAATATACATGTATAGGGCTTATAAGGCACCTGTTGCTATTGGGATGATGAAAACAAAGAAGTGAATTGTAGTTAAAATAGCTTGGAGTGTTGACAATTCATTAATATTCCATTTACGGCACATGTCATTTGAGAAATGCTAGACGAACAACAACAAAACAGATGGGGAGTGGCACAATCATTACAGAATAAGAATAGAGGCGTGTCTGATCTGAATTCCTTGCTTGTAATGCTGCTTTAAACAAAAGGCATATTTCATTACTTTTCCGAAGATATGGTGACTACCAGTGTACTGGATCCATGAGCTCTATTCAGCAATAACATGTGACATTTATATTGAATCAATTGAAGTATGGTAAAGGGTTAGTAGTATTGCTGAACCCACTGAGACACAGCTCAACACAGCTTTTAGCTCATTGTTTTGGTTATCAGGGCCACAAGAGCAAACTGATTGCATGACATATGCCTGTGTGGACAGTTGATAAGGATGCTATGGATCTGAATGTATATATGTCTGTTCACAATCTTTATTTTCTGACCTCAGTATCCCTGTACTGACTAATGTTTTCCGCCAAGCTTCAGATTTTCTGACTCATGTCACATGTCAGGGGCAGAGTGTGGAGTATTCAGAAATGCACAAATTTCACTTTTCCACTATCACCACAGTCTCTAGAGGAAAATTACAGTCAACACTTTCAACCCTTGTCAATGCCAGAATTCGAGTTGATGCACATTTTTGGAGGTGACTATATTTAGGATCTATTTAGTTCAACTTTGGCTACACAATCTGGCAGAACATCAGTGTGGTTCTTGACGCTATGGCTTGTGCTGTTGCCAGAGATATCACAGCTGCTCTCTCCATCAGAAGTAGCGTCCTTCATCTGCACAACGTTGAGCTTTTAGTTTAAAATCTGTGATAGACAGTATTGTTGAGTCTCACCGCTCTCACTCATTCTAAAATCCTTTCCTTTACATAACTCAGCTCAGGCAAGCCAAGTTCACATTGCCTGATAGGCATGAAATGGCATAACTAAAGTAAAGATATCATGACTGATTTAAAAATAGAGTCAAATAAAATGAGTTAGACTCCAGTAGGAAGCTCATGTTGCTCCGTGTGTGTGTGGCAGGTGGTAGCCAGAACAAGTCTTTATAGTGGTCCAAAAAATGCTTAATGAAGCTTTAATCTGCAGTACAAATGGGAAAACCTTTCACACACTGTTTGAAATGTGCAGCAATCCTTTTATTGTATAATAGATGGAACAAAGAGCTCATTCCATAAATATCAGCTTTTCCAATTAGGCAGCTTTACCATTATTCAGGGACTTTACATTTTTTTGATTAGTTAAGTTGTAATAACTTTTACATAAATGTTCCTCTGCAAATATAACGACAGTTTACAACAACAGCAATGAAACGGTGGCATTTCATCCGTGAAAACAGGTCAAGAGAACAAGATTCCTTCCTTATATTTTGGCTCACAGTAGAAACTCTTTGTTCCCTGGGGAACATGCTGATTTTGGGTCCGTATTCCCCTCTGACTCGTTCATATGCCTTTGGCAGTGTCTGATAACACTGCCATTGTTTGATAGCTTTGGAACACACACACGGACACACGGACAAACACACACAGATGCGCACGTGCACACAGTCACGAACACACACACACAAACCACTGCTGTAGGAGGAGGACAAGTGTCAGCTGGAGGCATAGAAAGATAGGCCGCCCCCGCTACAGAGTTAATCTTAATGAAAAACGAGTCTGCCTGCAGACTGGGTACGTTGGCAGACATCCATTGATGTTCTTTCCTCAATGTATTTTTTTTTCTTCTTCTTATATTTATATATATATATTTTTTAAAAAGCATCACAGAGCTTAAATTTAACATATTTTTTGAAGTGAGTCAACTATTACTTAGCAATCTTATTGTCTTTGAATTATGAGCCTAATTATTTGTTGATCAATGAATCAATCATGAAATCTCTATAAAATATCAGTGGTCAACAGAGGCCTCACATTTGAAAAGGTATAATCAGCAAACGTTTAAATGATGTAATTGATTAATTGATTAACAATTTTGTCATACATTCATTATGTTAACTTACCAATTGATCCATTGTTTCAGCACTATACAGTAAATGTTCTATTCTAAACAATTATACCAGAGTACAGTATATATTGCAGGAAACCCGGTGGTAATTTATATTTTCATTTAAATCATTCAATTTTGATACTGTGAGTGTGAGGTTTTTAATTGCTATGAATATTAATATTAATTACTTGCTGCAGCTTTGTTTAAAAGCAGCTGGCTGTTGTTCTTAGATAAAGAATATATATAATGAAGAAAAATATTTCCTATTACGAGACCAAATTGAGAAATAAAATGAACAGGCAATTACTGCAACTTCCTGTTTATTGTACTACAGGGCTAATATATAAACTGAACCTGTGGTACATGCCAGTTGTATGCTATTAAGCTTGTTTTGGTCCAGTGTTTCAACTTAAATCATTGCTCTCCAAAATGTTTTATTCGTGGAGTTTTTATTGCTGTTGTTGTACTTGTTACTAGCAGCCCAAAGCATAGAGCCAGTTCCAATAAAAGTGCAACTAACAAAATTAACTGCACGAAGTAGCCTGAAAAATATTTCTTTATTTCATGTAATAACTATGGAAGCCCATTCCCACCAGCAAAAAAAAAAAAAGATCACTAAAAAAGAATAAAAAATGAGATCACTAAAAAAATTATAAATGAATAAGATCACAAAAAAAAAAAAAAAAAAAAAGAGTAACTTAAAAAAAATAAAAATTATTTAATTCGCAAAAAAAAAAAAAAAAAATCCACCCGCAAAATAAATTATAATAATTCTAATATATATATATTTTTTTTATTTTACTTTTTTTTCAACAGCAAAAAAAAAGAAAAAAAACTTTTGGTGCATCCATCTGTAACCATAACACTGACCAGATTTTTCCAGTTGCTATAGGATGTCGAAATTATGAGATACTTTAACACAACAGTCATAGAAGCAGCTCTTCATAGGTTACTCTACATTTGACATATGAATGGATTGTGAGTACATTGAAGACTTCTTTAAACGTGGCTTTACAACACATGAAATACAGATGATGTTTCACATGGATTGTACTGAGCAAACGCACCCTTGAATAGAATGTTAAGCAAGAAGCAGCTCTGGAGTACAAAGAATGAAACCAATGTGGCTGAGGTGGCGACCAATAAACAGCAACTGGAAACATATATATTTTTTTTCTTTTTTGCTGACAGAGAAAAAGTAAAAAAAAAAAAATATATATATATTTTTTTTTTTTGTGAATTCATTTTTCGTTTCTTTTTTTTTTGTGAATTCATTTATATATATTTTTTTTTTGTGAATTCATTTTTCGTTTCTTTTTTTTTTGTGAATTCATTTTTTTTTTGTGAATTCATTTTTTTTTTGGTGATCTTATTTATTTATTTTTTTTGCTGTCGGTAATGGGCTTCCATAAATAACAGACTGCATTTACTGGAAAACACTAAATGCTTTTACAGTTGTTGTTTTTTTAATCTTACACTCTACACTTCATACTGCACATTGTACAATAGATGTGTGTAGAACCAACGGGACTAGAAGCTATTTACCCATAAGGCCAGAGTGTAACACAGGCTGAATTGGTCCCCACTCTTACTGTAAACAAGTGCCTTGAGCTGAGTCTTGACCTCTTGCACCTGTCAAATGTTGAACTTGGTGCAGTGACTTCCAATTTGCTCGTCTCATTGTAGCAGAATGGCGGGGACCGGCCTTGTCGTGACTGGTCTGCACACTGGCATGGATCTCAGTTAAAATGTCCTGTCCCTCCGGGTCGTTTCTCTGGCAGGGTTTCTTTTCGGGGGGCTCTTTGGAATGACATAGTGCATTAAGAATCCAGTATGCATAAGTGAATAAGGGGGTTTGACACGCTACCCCTGAATAGCTAAAGGCTTGGACACTTAATTAAGTCCTCACAATTATGTTCACTTCTCATTAATGTAAAGGATTACTGAGTCCAGACTAAGTGGGCTTTGTCAGAAGTGGTCTTCTGATCTCATACCAACATAATATCCTACAGCCAGACCTGTGTGATCACAAATATTGCATGAATGGAGTATTTGCTGGATTAAATTTGCAATATATTCAGGCTGTGTTTAAGTACTGTATTTGCCAAACCAACCTAGATAGAATTAATTAAATGAACACAAACAATAAATCAATATAAAAAAAAAAATCATTCAAGTTTAAGTAAAACTGTACACTTGTCCTCTTATACTAGCTAGCAATGGTGACAGTGATTGCTATCAGTCCGATGAAAACTGCTGGCAAGATGCTTTTGCAAATTTAAGTTCAGACTTTTTAATGCTTTCTAACACTTCACATGTTTTTTTGAGGACAGTCACTGATGCTTGGACCAATGTTCAGTGGCAATGTTTTTCAAGTAAGACAAGTAGGTGGATGGTGGGTGCACATAATGCAGTACTTTGATACCAGACACCAGGGTTTACATCTTGAAGCCGGTGTATGGTTAGGTTTAGGCAACAGATGCGCTTTTGTAAAGATTGGAAAAAAAAGACTGTAGTTTTGGTTAGAGGTTACCAAAGTCAACATGTCTTGTCTTATGCTATAATTTATAACTATTGTAGGGAAAACAAAAAAAATGTATAGCCAGTGAAAGGTTTGTTTGCACACGCAGTCGATACAAACATGTCTGTTCATTAAAAATGCTTCTGTTAAAAGTAATTTGGGTGGCATTGTGTTTCTGTGTTGCTGTTGCAAACTGATAGGATACAAATATAATAAGCAAGAACACAGGGTTGACCAAACAATCGCTCACTTATGATCAAAGCAGTTTCATTGGCTTTGCAACCAAAGAAGACTTAATAATAATTTACCAAATGCCTTTGGATTTTTGACAAGGAAACTAAAAGACATGATTTTACTTTCTGATCTCCTTCAGCTATTGTTTCAGCAACTCTTAACCTACATACCAATAAACCAATAAAAAAAACGTAATGGCAACATCATTATCCCAAGGAATATTTGGTGTTCATACAACAAGAGCTGGGAGCAGAATTATTTCAGAGGCTTTATTGAAATGCTGTGAATCAGAACAGAAAGAAAGAATGATGCATGTGAATTGAGCCTGCTGCCTGAAAGGAAGCCATTTAAGTATAGCATTAACTGTCAAGTCTATGACTTACTGAGCTGTTGGACTTCCTAAAAGCCCGATGAAGCCTCATACGGTACTTTATGACCGAGGAGAGATGTGAATGGCACATATCAGATATAGATATATTTGCAAGCTGATTAGCGCCGTTTCATTTGATGTCAGCACACAGAGAGAAAACCATCCAAGATAAGACGCAATCCACGTTATCCACACACATTGCTGGTAACTGCTAGCAACAGTTCTCCTGATGTTGAATCAGTGCAAGTTCCTAATTGGATGCTACCAGATTACAATCGCTGGTTTTATGATGGAACGTGTTCAAGTGAGGCTTTGTTGACTAGTTATTTGAAATCTTATCGGACTATTGCAAAAAGAGTCTTGGTCTATGAAAACACCCCCTCACATACTGTCATCACTTTATCAGAGAAGCTCTGAAGTACACCACCTTTCAAGTCATCAAACATCCTTGTATATGTCTAGAGCCTCAGCCACACACTCCTTCTGTTGTCTGTGTGTGTCTGTGTGTGTGTGTGTGTGTGTGTGTGTGAGTGTGTGTGTGTGTGTGTGTGTAGTGAAAAGTTGCAGGTCTAAAGCAATTACGTGCCACAGACAAGCCTTTTGTTGCACTATGACAAACCAATTTCCTGAATCTATGGCAGCCAAGTGACTCATCACTTTACTTATTCAGGCTCCTCAGCATACAAGTAACACATAAGACCTTTTGAAATAAGAAATATTTCTTATCTAAATAAATCAATAGCCACCATCTGCACACGCCCCACAGGATCACTGAATTCTCAATTTATGCAACCTCCACTCTTTTTCAAATAGCGAGTGATCAAAATACTGAGGCAAACCAGCTTCATAAAGCCAGGATTGTTGTTAGGTGAAGTAAATTGAAAGGTTCCATTAAATAGAAGGCGCCTCATCAGGTCTGAATAATAATGACGTTGGTGCCCATCTCATAATAAGTCTTGGCTTTATATGGCAGACAGCTTGAGCGTCCCGGACTGAAATTGAATTTGGTTCATTTCCTTTGGCTGTCTAATTCTTTTGTGCACTCCTCCTCTACTTGGCATTGATTGTTAAGATACTAGGTGCATCTAGGCTGACTTCCATCCATGGGTGCAGAAACACACACACACACACACACACAAAGGTGCATCTGCACTTGCGGAAAAGCACCATGGGAATATATAACCACTTACAGCAATCCATCCAAAAAAGTAAAGAGGGTACTAAAGTTGTATTCTCAGCTTTTGTAAATTCTGTAAACGTGTGGGGAAATATGCATTTTCTCCACATGTTCTGGTCCTAACACACCGAGTGCTAGATCTGAGATGGTGACCTTTCCAATATGTTTTGCTGGATTCTGTCCAGTGCATCATGGGATTGGCTCCAGACCTAATGACTCCGAATGTATACAAGCATGTGAGGCAGGAAGACATGGATGGATGAGGGTGAATGACCTCCATCTCATTAGCAGCATTTTTAATTACAGTGAGCAGCAGAGTGTACAGTAAGCCACGCCCTCTGCTGACCGTCCACGTTTTTAGGTCTTAAGCGTATTTTGGCAAAGCGCATGGTGCAGTCAGGGCACAGTTGTCATTGTTTCAATGTTGGACCCAAAAAGTATGTATTTTAGCTAATTAGAGTGTGTTGGGACTGGTTCAGGCTTTGACCAACAGCCATGGCATTTTTGTCCAAGCTCTGGGACTCTTTTAGTGCCAGTTTGTCCTTTTTCTTTTTTTCTAGACAGCTGTTCCGGCATTTGCCCCCAGATTAGCACTAATGTCAATAATGATCACACTGTGCAGAAAAACATCCAAGATGGTCGAGCCAAGTCTTAAGTACCACTTTGTTTAACATGTCTCTGAGGATCGTGGAAATCCATAATTGGAGACAACAATTGACTTGGATCTTCTGAGCGAGTGGATATACAGTAAATTGTGTGTGGGCTGTGTACAGAAACATTATCTAGTAAACAGTTGAGCCACTCCCTCCAGGGCCAATAAGTAACATGCACCTGTTTGTATTGATCTGCAGGTAAAAGCCATTTCAAAATCCACAACACCCATAGCACAAAATCACTCCCCACAGTTAACAACAAACATAACACATCCTACATATCCTAATTTAATAATGAAGGAAAGTGATGTGTAATGTGATGTAATGCTGCTGAATATAAGATATGATTATATAGATCCTATTCCTATTTGTACTACATTCAAATGAAATACGCCTTCTGTCCATATAGGACTGGGTTTTGAATGGCATTTTATCAAAATCTAAATTCAGTATTGAATGTTCTTATTGAATCATTTTTACATCCCGACTCCTAAAATCGACATAAATCAGCGAGACCGTTTCACAAGAGAGGAGTCACCACACCGTAGAGGTTACTGGACTGCAAAAACACAAGCTATGACCAATATTGAAATTGAGAACAAAAAAAATGAAAGATTAGAAAGGTGCACTCAGCAGAGTGCAGATCTCCACCAGGTGTCTCTACAAAGACCACCGCTGTGTTGTGCGATTGAATAATTATAACCCACGATTGGTTAACCTCCGTCTAAACATGAATGGGCTGTAAGGCATCGTACAACATACTTCATTCAAATCAAAAACAAGTAGTGATGCAGGCAATTGTCTCGAAGTCGTTGTATAAAGACACGTCAGACAATCTTGTGAAATTGAACTCACCGAGGTGTCTGCCCACATAGCAGTGGCTGTAAGTGTACTCAGCAGTGTGTACTATATATAAATATAATGATAACATTAACATCATGTCCACCCCACTATATCTCTGAGGGAAATATTTAGTTTTTTACTACATTATATTTGTTAGAAAGTTTAAGTTTCAAGTTTAATGAAAAATATAAATCAACTCTTGCTTCATGATGTATTATTATAGATGAAGCTCCCCAGCTGTGTCTAAGTTACTTAAAACCGCTTGATCACTCAAATTTACAATCCAGTAATTCAATATGATTCTGAAATGGACCATTCTGAATAAGAATCAGAGCCCATCCCTATCTCTTCATCATGGATATGGCATTAACCAAAGAAGGAATCTTAAATAGATATTTTAAATCAAAACTGGTACTAAAACCAACTGTGTTACTGAGACATACAATGAATTGTGGTTTAAAATATTGTGAAGAAGATTATTATTAAAACATTTTTTTAAAGCCATATTTGTGGTGAAAAGTTCCTACCCCACCTTTAATAAAAATCCTTATCACCTATTGATGTGGCAGAGGGTGAAAGGGAAAGGCAGCAAATTGTCACATTAATTGGGTCATACCTGAAGAGCAGTGAAGGCATTTGTAGTGAAATCCCACACTCCTGAGAGGGTGTGCTAAATTCAGATAAGCCTCCACTGCATGCATTCTCAATCTTATCTTGAGCCAGCAATAGGACTGCGAGATTGAATAATCTGGGGAAGGTTGGGGAGCAATAGTTCAGGCATCCATAGGCTCTTAAAAGCAATTTGACAACGCTTCCATGCTCTAATAAGTGTGGCAGGTCTCCTTACTGTCAGTGAAGGATGCCAAAGTAAGAGGAGGTTTCGACTTGACATCCTCTCTTACAAGACTATAAAACAACTAACTACGTAGTCTGCTATGTGCTGTGCAATGTCAAAGTCATATGTCCCTATAACCTGTATGCTGGTATTTACTACATCAGATGTCCATCCATCATTGCCTGCATGACAACATATTTTCTTGTCCTGAATGAGGTCGTTGAGGATAGAGATGGGCTTTGTAAGTAGGGCTCCACGTTAACGCTTACCCACTGGCCAGGGGCACGTAAACTCTGTGTTTGGGCAAATGGAATGCCTCATGGCAGTTGTTCTATTTGGCAACGAAGCTAACCGTAAATGTAAAGAGGTTCTATTCAGTTACACGATGGTGCGTTCAAGCTCCAAACTGTAATAGCACTGGGCAAAGGTAAATAACATCATGATGTGTTTGAATGTAATCTTGTAAAAGTTTTGTTTTTGGCAAATAAAAGTTCAAAATGAAACGGCAAGTGACGGCGACATACGACTCTCTGTTAGAAGCTGTCCACAAGACTGTAGTCACAGCTATCTTGGCAGCACTTTGCATATTACAGCACTTACCTCACAGAATTTCTTACATTCTAAGCTTTTATTGAGGTTTTCAAATGAAGCTTCGGAAGTCTGTCATCATATTTAATGACGTAATGTAATGTTAAATGTACATGTCGACGTCAACAGAATGTACGGGAGAAACAAACGGTGAAAGCACAAGGATCGTTAAAGGTCCATAACTGTCCTCTCGAAAACCACTCAAGTATAAATCCTGTTTGCCCAGAGGAGGAAAGAGAGAGAAGAAAAAAAAGAAAAATAGACAATTGTATTTTTTTTTAAATGTAAAGATTAGAGATCGAGAGTAAGAGGCTATGAAGTGTGAGCGGAGAAGCGGAAATTGAACCTCACTGCCACAGCACCAGTCAATCAGATAAATAACGGTATAATCGAGTTTTGCCCCTCACATGCATAATTCATCTTACATTTAGCTTCATATCGCTTTTTTTCTCAGAATGACTTTGCTTCTTAGGATAAATTGTTGTGGATTTAAGAGCATGATGGGAATAACATTTTCTTCCATTGACCATGCTACAGGTTGTAGCCCAGAGGGATATTACAGCGGTCTCATGAAAGCCAGAGAGTTGGGTTTCTGTGCACAGATCGCTCTTTCATCCTCCCCCTGAAACTAGATTGTATCGATACTTCCCCATGGCAAACCTAATTATTTCGCCCATGGATCAAGGTCATAAATCTATTAATCCAAGAGCAACCTTTAATAACAATAAGAAATACTGTATATTGGAGTTCAAATACAATCGGCATTATTCTTCTATGAGCTTTTTCAAATACCAAAAACAGCACTGGGAATAATACTATATTTACTTGGTCACTTGATTTGATGTTTTTATTGTTATATCTACACTCAACGAATGACCATTTTGAAGATGTTACAATGCTGATGGACGATGCATCACCACTGAAAAACAGAACCATTGGGCGGTGCAGGAGAATCACCTGGGTGGAGAAAAAGAGTGTTTTCTTCTGGCTCCACAGTCCTTGGCAGGTGTAGAGGCAGCTCACTCACAACTCCACGGACCACCTGCTGCCAAATCTGATTTAGTGCAGGGAAATATTTTCTCCCCGAGACCCTGCCTTTGGTTTAGAAGGCCAGGCCACATGTTGTGAAACGAAGTAGGCCGCCAAACTAAACGGGTTGTCATTTGCCCACACTGCGTGGCTATTGATTTACTGCTCCTTGCTGCTGGTTTCCTGGAGGGGACTGCAAGCTCTAAAAAAAAAATGCCTCCGTGCTCCATCAAAAGAAAGGTTCCCCCCGGGCCAGACCTCCCATGAGGCTCAACTGCCAGCATTTGGCACAATCAGGGGTTGAATAAATGATCAGCTAATGCACACGTGTGACATTAATTGACACTATTGTACTTTATAATATTCACAAAAAGATGCATTAATGAATTAAAATATTTATCTTGTAATAACATTGTGATGTATGCATTCATTTTTGTTATGTTGTATAACCTTGCTTGATCAATGCAACAAAGGGAATTTTAATAAGAGATTTGAACAATTCAGCGCTGGTATCACAATGCACCTATTGGTACCTGCCTACTGCTGGGTCTAGAAGTAAAGTATAGATGACATGACCGTGTGTTAATATTTCCAGCATTGCTACAGTGTAGCTCAAAAAGACCAGTGCTGAAACAAGTAGCCTACTTAGTTTGATCAGTCAATCACAATTGATTAATTATCTCAGTTAATTACGAAACAAAATGCTTAACATTCAGTACTTCCAGCTTCTATAAAGATGAACTGCTTTTACGTAATGCTTCTCTATGTCGAACACAACAAGCTATTTGAACACATCACCTCGGACTCTAATACATCTTAATGGGGATTTTTCACTATTTTGAGGGCTGGGTGATAATTCAAAATCATAATTAATCGATCAATGGAATCGTATCATGATGAAATCATGATCTTCGTTATTGTTGGCTCTTTAGCTCTGATAATGTTACATTGTAAAAATCTAAAATGTGTTCAAATTGACAGTAGGAGAACGAAGGTACCGTAACGGTTACATTACGATGCATTCAGGCTCTGTTCAGTGAAAATGAGTATTGGGCGATGGTCAATTATAATGTTATCATGATGTGTTCACATGTAATCCAATAAAATGTAGTTTTGGTAGAAACTTGAATAAATCCAGTTGAATGAAGGAGATATTTTCACAGCAATATAAAATATATATGTGGGATGAATTATGACCTGTTTACACTATAAGCAACTTACAATACATCATTACAGTTACTAATGACAAGATTTGTTTTTATCAATAAATATCATTTGAATTATGTGTTTTTATGAGGGGAAATAAACACTATAAGTAAAGTAAAAGGATAGCATTTAGAATTTTTGATGGTTTACAGACTTCCGAGTGGTTGAAATGAGTCTGGAGCCTTGTAGACCAGCTGCTATAATCAAACAACAATATGGATCATCAATGATCGTCAATTAGTATCAGCGGCAAAAATAAACGTTATCCGGGATCTCTAAAAGTTCTATTTGCTGTCTTTTTTTTGTCTTTTGTGCTGATCCAATCTGTGATCCGGATCAGTGACTCTGATCCGTGATACGATCCGAACCGTGAGCTTTATGATCCGTTGCACCACTACCTAACACGCATGTCTCAGGGTGGAAAGAAACCGAAGCATGAAGACGGGGAGAACACTCCACAGACTTTCTTGCTGTGAGGGCGATGGTGCTAACAACTAAGCCAGTGTGCCATCGTCATTCAGCTTGTAGAAGTGTGATCTAATCTGACTCTGACATTGTCTCCATTTGAAGAACCAACAGCAATCTGAGCATAAAGGGAGTAAACACATCAAGACCAGATCTAAGCAATTCCTAGCACGATCAGATGATAAAAACAACATTGACATGGCAATTTTAACTGCAGGCACACTGCTCTGTGGGAGAGTCCTGAGTGGGAGGTCCTGATTAAAATCACGTGTCCCTTTACCTTTCATTTCACATGAACATAATGCAAACATTTCTCCATCAGTGCAAATTAAAAGCACACGTGTATTACAAGATTTAGCAACTAGTATATTAATCAAAAGCTGTGATGCTAAGAATACAGAGAAGATAAAAAAAATGTATTCATATGTAGCCCTGGGGTTAATAAGTTAGGTTTTTGAAGAAAACAACTTAAAACAGTATTAACGGTAATTCATTTTACCAGAGTAAAAAAAATGAAGGGAAAACCCACTGATAGTGTTTTCAGTTTGAGCAATGTGTTGTGATTGGTTGCTCTGGGTGTCATTCAGCCCCACCTACGTTAATTGGTCGTAGGTGAAGGAGAGGGCGGGGTTAAGAGGAGAAGCGGGAAAAAAGGGGAACCGCGAAGGAAGGAGGAGAGAGAAGAGAGGGATATATATAACGAACGCCAGAGAAATGCGAGGGTAGATAGTTTGTTTTAAATGTTTAGTTTTAGATAACAAAACGGTTAACTATGGACAGCACGGCACATTGATTGTTTCATATCAGTAAAAGTTGCCGAGGGTTTCTGTGAAAAGTTGTTTCTGTGATGAGTTGCTGGATCAGAGGACGTCACTGCTGACAGGACAGGACGGTTGGTGTGTTTCGACGAGGACTTCATCGCCGTTGCCGTCACCTCCGTTTTGTCAACGTGTTTTTTCAATATTTTGGACTACAAACTGTTTTTTTGTTTTCCCTCCAAGACTGACGATGGACTGTTGAGGTTTTAGACTTTTGGTGTTTTTTTTTGCTCAGCTGAGGATCAGGACGTGGGAGGAAGCACCGCCCCGAGTTTACAGGCCTGCAACGTTTATTATTTTAATGAGAGTGAGTGTGTGTGTGGGCCCATTTGTTTAAAGTTAAGTACTTTGTTTTATACACCGAGTCTGCTGTAGTGTGTTATTGTTGTTTTGTTTTTTGTCCCCCGAAAGGGTTAATATTATTTGACCATTATAAAAAGCACTCAGTAAACATGTATGTTTTTTTCATCCCAAATCAGTTGTCTGTGGTCAGTTATTTAATCTAATGCTAATGTTTAACAGTTTATTTGTTTATTCGGAGGGTAATTTAAAAATCACCCAAATCAGGTAAACCTTCGTGGTAGCTACCTTGAGATACCGAACCCAAACACCCCATCCCTCCAGTGTAAAGGGTAACCTAGGTCTACTCTCTATAGAGTGAAGGGGTGCTACAATATTTTGTTGTCTCCAGCCTGTTTAACCTTCTCCACCTCTAGGCTGAACAAGTGTTTATTCAGACAGCAGTCAAGGTTTTGGATGGGGAGTGGAGAATTTCATTAAGCCTGCAATCACAATGCAGTGTCAAAACATCGCACTCCCTCTTCAAAATCTTATACTGACTCCAGAGCTTCATAACCAGCAAATTGAGATACTGATGCACTTCAATTATTTCAAAACAAGATCATAACGCAATGTTAATGCAATCTGTGTGTGTGATTAGTGCTGGTGGCCGAGGTGCAGACTGGCTGCACATTGCATATGATCAACCCATTACACGCTGCCAGGGCTGGTTATGGAAATAGACTTATAACAGTGCTACCTGGTCTTGCTGCCCACTGAGACAGAGGGAGATATCACATTCATTTACCAGCCTCCAATTAGTGCTGAGCCCGCATCATCATCAATTCACATACTAATTGTCCCGCGTGGCTCGGATAGTGTACCACCATCTGTGCAGATCCTCTAACTCTGGAGCAGGTTGTTCTTTTTTTTGGGATCGAAGAAAAGTGATGTGGTTTTTTTAGGCACCTGCAGGTCTACATATTTGCACTGTATGAATGAAGAGGGTTACCATTGTTGTCAAAATTCACAGTGTGTCATTATAACACCACAGTTTTCAAAGGTAATTGATTAAATATAACACCTCCTGAGGTATGTCATCATAATTGGCAGCTACCTTGCCTCTCTGTGCCCTTTTCATTGTTTAATGTTGTATATTTCCGTGCAAATGACTCATTAAAAGTAGACATCGCGACCCCACGTCGAGATGTTTTCAGTGCGGCTACAACAGAAACATTTCTTCAGCGTTAAAACATCAATGGTAAACGTCAGGTTTGCAGCTCCTCAAAATCAAAGAGCAAAGACTTCCTTTGTAGCTGCCATTTTGCGTTTATGATCAAAAATCATACAGCAAAAATTCCATTACAGAAAAGGTCAATTTTTCTATCAACCATAGCCTCAACAGACCAGAACATAACGCCGCAAGACATGAGTTCACTTTCATTCTCTGAGGATGGTTGAAAGTCTCACTGGGGAGCCCAAGAAATCACAAACTGAGGCAGAAATAGAAGTTGATAAGCTGATAAGGGAAATGACAAGACTCTATTACACCCAGTAATGCATCACAGTGTATTCCACACACTGATAATAATAGATAAAAGTCTTTCTTACAGCCAAGTTAAATTCTTTTCACATATTCCTAATGAAGACAGGCCACTGAGTTGATGGCTTTATGGTTATTTGTCTTGCAGAAAGTGTCTCACTGACAAGATAAAAAGTTGAACAGCCGCTTTCTTCCGGAAACATATGCTGCGTTAGATTACAGTGTAACCCCAGCAGCTGCTGTGGCAAACTGAGAACAGAATAGGTGAGCTGAGAGTGTGTGTAGCGGTTTACCCTCAGGTTTAGTAGAGACCTTGAATGGTGAAACATAAGTGTTTTCAAAGCTTAAATGGAAGAAAGGTGGCTATGAAACAGACCGTACGGGTTTAATAGAGGCCATATTGCCCAGCAGGCTTAAAATAAAAACTGCAGTTCAACATGTTGATGTGAAAGACTGTACACTAAGCAAAGGGCTTCTGCTGCGGTTTGCAAACCTCAGAGCGTCACTTTATTAATTACTTCACCATTAGTACTGTTGTTATGGCACACTTGCTCAATGAATCCAAACATATCAATCTTGTAGCCATGACGTGTATCTCCATCTCATTTTTTCTCAATCAGTTCTCAGTGTGTTTAACAAATTTGAACATAAACTGCATCTCATCACAGAGCTTTGTTGTCCTATTTTAACAGAGGATATGTGAAACTGTCTCTGTCACAGGACTGCTTGTGTTCGGCCCATGTGTATATGGTTCAAGATGTCAGCAGTCAAGTGTGCTTCAGTTAACACATTTTCGACCTGGCACAGAGTCCGATCACGCATCCCCATCCAATCCCTTGGCTGGCTGCAAAGTAAAATGATTCAATACATCCAATAAGCTTTACGCTTTCTTTTCATTTCTTTCATTTGAAGCTGGTTGTGTACCGCCATCCTGGGTCAGTCAACCCCATTTCAAGTGGCTTCCCTTCAATCTATACCACGAATTTCCTCTGCGGTTTCCCCTTTCAAAAAAGTCACAGACGTGGGGGCATTGCTGTTTCGCAAAAAAAAAACACAAAAGAGAATAAATCCTTCACAACGATAATACCCTTCATTGAATCCTTTACAATAACGCCACAGCATTGTTAGATCTAGATTGTTGTTTCATGATATTGCTCATCCGCGTCACTGGACAGGATGGATCAACTTTGCAGGAGCTCCTACAAGTCTTTATTCAATTATCACTTGATTCATCAGGTCGTTTCCGAGTGCAATACATTATTAAATGTATAATAGAAAGATGTAGGATACATCTCACATCTCCTGCTCATGAGTTTGAACCATGAACATTAGTGAGAAGGCACAGACAATAAAAATGTCATCCTCCACTCCGGCTCCACTGACAGGCATTAGACCAATAAGCACAAATGTCCGAGGGATAATGCCTGCATTAGGGCTTGATTCATTCACCGTCCCTATTCATAGCCCTTTGTGAAACAAAGTGAATATTACTCTGTGTGCATTACATCCCGCTCGATGGAATCCTTTCTACAGGGAGCAAATGCACAGCATAGATCACCAAACAAAAAGCTTGTAGGAAAGGCCTCATGATTATCCTCCATTCATAGCGTGGGGATTAGTCCTCCATTATGAATGGCACTATTAACCTTGGTACATTTGCGAATCATTTCCAGGATGTTAGGCTTTTCAAAAATGTTTCTGCGTGTAATGTAACAATGGAAATGCAATGTGGCCATGTGGCAGGTGTTGGCTTGGATATGTATTGATTTTCTATCTTCTGTTCGGTGAAAGTGTGAGCTGAAGACACGGTCATGCCTGTGATGTTCATCACTGCTCAAAGACAATTATGGAGTGAGAACTTAAGGGTAGCAGAGGGTAATCCTTTTACCAGCCTCCCTTAGGGCTTTCCAGTGGGTTGCTTGATTCAGGTTATTGATGCCAACCACTCTTGTCTGGCCCCAAAATTACCTATTGATTTACCCTTTTGACAGTTGTTAGTTGGAAACTTAATCACAGCGACCTACATTGTCATATAAAGTACATTGTTGTCAGGCACTAGCTGCTGGTTCCCCTTTTGTGTCAGTGCAGCAAGTAATGCTGCTACCACAAACATGGAAAATCAATACATGTACTATACCAGCGCAGTTTTGCTTACAGATGCGAAGACCGTTATGTAAATCTCTTTGTATTGATCTTTCACAAAAAAAATAATGATTCATTCTAAAGCACTTTGCGGTTTGCCCTCCAAATAATGAATTGTCTACAATCATACTAATCTTGGTACCACATTTTTTTCCAATCAAGCATTGTATACTATGGCATTGCTGTGGCTTCCAACATTGAATTTCTATCAGCAGCTGCTAAGCACAGAGGCACAGTGTTTGCACTGAAATCATGACAAACTGAAATCAGATGAAATGCCGATTCAAAAAGTC
This sequence comes from Leptoclinus maculatus, assembly GCA_032191485.1. NCBI lineage: Eukaryota > Metazoa > Chordata > Actinopteri > Perciformes > Stichaeidae > Leptoclinus > Leptoclinus maculatus. The sequence goes on along the minus strand of JAVDOI010000008.1, from coordinate 5,414,548 downwards.
AAACATGAAGTCAGAGAGAATAGAAATGCCCTTCAACTCCGTTACCCCAGGTCATGCCTTTTGTCAAATGTACCAGCCTAAATCCCTGCCAGCTCCCAGCTGCTGACCTTTGACCTCTGTGGGGATTGAGGAAATATTTTTTTACGAGTCACTAGGTTTGCTAGAAAAACATTTGCATAAAAAGGAAAAATCATGTCATGAAAATCTAGAATAATGCCATAGGTATGTGTAAAACCATTATCCATTATAGAAACAAAGATGGAGATTAGGGTTGCATGGATTTAGGTTTTTGAGAACCAGTCAGTGCCCATACAAATATTTCTGTATTGAAGCTGCACAAACAGCCTTTAAACCACCACACAATGCTTCTACATTTACATTTGGTTGTGCCCAAAATGACACTGTTAACTTTCCACCCTGTCTGAATTCTAAGAGCAAAATGCATGCTCTTGATAACGCTCTTCCTTTTTCCATAAAATAAGCTAGTGTCCATGACGTGTACGCTAGTTTCTGCTACAATCCCACAATGCAATGTGTCGCATTTCATACATGCCAAAATTAGAGTCGCGCAGTACTACGCCTGTGTGATCAGTGATCCAAAATGATAATAATTTACTGCACACAATAGAGGAAGCTACCGAGTGTCTATCATATGGAGAGTAATGAATAAATGAACGAGAAAGTAATTTCGGACACAGCTAAATACTTGCATGTGTAATCTCAATGACATTTTGTCAAGTGCATTCATGTAAAGCCTTTAATTACAGAGGATACACTACACTGAAAACAATTAAGAGTATGAAAGGGCAAACGAGTTCCTGACAAGTTTCTAATACTACAGTACAAAAGGAAGGCAACACATGACAGTCTGTTATTATTAATATAAACTTAAAAAAAACATCAACAAAAAACAATCCAAAAAAATATATAGAGCTGTATTTTATAGATATAAAATTTAACAGGCAAATCTTCAAATACAAGCATATTTCACTGACATTAAAATATGTCTTTGGAAACTGATTAAAATTGGGTGCCATCAGACCTCTGTAATTAGCATAAATAGCTTGATTTTCTTGATTCCGTTGATAATAGTAAATGGCATTAACATTCAGTGGATCCTACTTTTGAACACCAACCACATGGTTAGACCTTTATTTATGCAATTCATCCCTGCGGGAATTTGTAGAGCCTGATTTTAAGTGTTATTCTTGTTGTGAAGAGCTGTACACCATGTTTGATGACTCATTTCAACTGAATTAAATCACTAAAAGCGGTAAAAAGTTCTTAACTGGTCTTTGACCACTAGATGTGTGACGATTACATGCTTTCAAAGGATTCAGAGGAATAAGGTAGGTCTTTTATGTATGCGAGTACATGTTTGAATCTTTTGATCTATCAGTCAAATAATAAAAGGTTAGTTGATAAGCAGCACTACCCAGAGGATAATGTGTTTTTATGGATAACTTATGTAGAGGTAGAGAAGACTTTATCCAAAATACAATTTTAACATTTCTAGATTGTGTGTACTTGTGTGTACTGTGATCAGCATTTGAAGTTACAAAAATATCAAGTCGTTTTTAAAACTTGCCGGATTTTATTTAGGCTGTTGGCAAGTTGCAGTTCTACAAGTAGTGGCTGTGACAGTGAACCTGTCAGTCATACATGAAAAGCGGCGCCCAGGGATGTTTGTGACAAAACAGTTTGTGACTGCTGAGAATCGCCTGTTGGAACTATTAAAATAAAGATGGAAAAAATTAATTGTTGGTGATATTTCTAGGAGTTGATGGCAAGAGCAACAGAACTTAAGGCCTGTGTCCACATAGCGCCTCTTTCTGGCAGGAAAGCGTCCGCAGGGCAGCGCTGGGCGTTTCAACCAAAAAATGCTCCAAGTGCCTTTTTCTAATGTTTCTATGGCAACAATATCTTAGCAACATATCACCACTCTAACCACTCTTTACATATTTCTTCCCCATGAGCACCAAACGGAGGATGTCTGCTTCATACTTTGTACGGATCAGCTTTTCACCGCTCAGTCTGACAGCCGCAATGTAAAGCAAGATGAGACAAAAGGACAACACTCACCCGCAACACTTAGTGTTCGCCATGGACGATCTGCTCCTAAATGGGCGTATTAGTCTTTGTTAGGATAGTGTCTGTCCGAAATATAAAGTTCAGGATAGAAAGACACAGTCAAAACAAGCTTGTGCTCCATTTACTACAGTGACGTCTCCAGCGCTTTTCTGAAAAGTTCAGAGATTTTTAACTTGAAGCGCTCGGAGAGGCCGCACAAAAAAGGCGGAGCGTGATTGGGAACAATGGAAAAAAGATACTGGCACTCTGAGCACTCTGGGAAAAGCGTTATGTGGACACAGTATGTGTAATTACAAATCTATGGAAGCCCATTCCTGCCAGCAAAAAAAAAAAAAAATAAGATCACCAAAAAAAAAAATATATATATTAATTCACAAGAAAGAAAAATTATATATAGATAGATTATGGAAGCCCATTCCCGCAAGCAAAAAAAAAAAAAAAGATCACTAAAAAAAAATAAAAAAAAGATCACAAAAAAATAAAAAAAATAAAAAATAGTAACTTAAAAAAAAAATGTAATTCACAAAAAAAATAATAATAATAATCCACCCACAAAATAAATAATAATAATTCTAATAATTTTTTATTTTTTTTTATTTTACTTTTTTCCACCAGCAAAAAAAAACAAAAAACTTTTGGTGCATCCATCTGTAACCATAACACTGACCAGATTTTTCCAGTTGCTGTAGAAAGTCGAAATTATGAGATACTTTAACACAACAGTCATAGAAGCAGCTATGACATATGAATGGATTGTGAGTACATTGAAGACTTCTTTAAAACGTGGCTTTACAACACATGAAATACAGATGATGTTTCACATGGATTGTACTGAGCAAACGCACCCTTGAATAGAATGTTAAGCAAGAAGCAGCTCTGGAGTATAAAGAATGAAACCAATGTGGCTGAGGTGGCGACCAATAAACAGCAACTGGAAACATCTTTTTTTTTTTTTTTTTTGCTGACAGAGAAAAAGTAAAAAAAAAAATATATATATATATATATATATATATATATTTTTTTTTTCTTTTTTTTTGTGAATTAATTATTATTATTTTTTATTTTTGGGAATTCATTTTTATTTTTTTTATTTTTTGGGAATTCATTTTTTTTTTTTTTTTTTGGTGATCTTATTTTTTATTTTTTTGCTGCCGTGAATGGGCTTCCATAGTTTATTGGTCGCCACCTCAGCCACATTGGTTTCATTCTTTATACTCCAGAGCTTCAAGGGTGCGTTTTCGATTTTCTATAGCAACTGGAAAAATCTGGTCAGTGTTATGGTTACAGATGGATGCACCAACATTTATTTTTTTTTTTTTTTGGTGGAAAAAAAGTAAAATAAAAAAAATAAAAAATTATTAGAATTATTATTATTTATTTTGTGGGTGGATTTTTAATTTTTTTAGTGATATTTTTTTTTTATTTTTTTTTTTTTTATCTTTCATTTTTTTTTGCTTGCGGTAATGGGCTTCCATACAAATCCAACATTTTTAACCATATTTTCTAAATTAAAGTTGATAGAGCTTCGGTTTGCAACTGCGAACAAAGAAATCGTTACAAAGATTATATTCGGATTGTCTTCCCAAATATACTGTACATAGGAATATGAAATACGCAACTTTCGTATTTTGCAGTGAGTTTTTGTGTGTTTTTATGTAACTGGTTCGATTTCTGCAAATTTCAGATACCGATAAACACAAGCCAACCAATAAAACTTCTGCTCATGCGATCAATAGATTTTCTGGGACGTCAGTGTCATGATTCTGTTCACACTCACACCCATTATGGATATTGATCCATTGATCCATTGGGTCTCCAAAACCAAACAAAATAAAAAATTACAAAGACGGCATCTAGGGAAGTGGAGCGGTTGAACTAGCCTGTGATGGTGAGTAGCCTAAAAGTGAGGTTAACATATTTGGTTGTCTCTATAAGTAACGTATAGAGGACCATTCATTTCCAAGTGCATTAGCTAAAGTTATGCTATGGACAATATACGTGTCTGAAATTGCATGCAGTTGTTATAAAAGGTATACTATAAAACCTGACCATTTGTATATATTTTCATTTTGTTTGTTTCGTCCGTGGTGTGTAAAGGCCTTACGGGTATTACTGGTCACTGTATTAGGTCCAAACACCCTTCAATATAATGAAGTTAAGTATAACACCACCATCTACTAAGACCTAGAGATTTAACATAGTAGAATTATCACCTTTCTGACGTGTCAACAATAAATTTACATTTATGAACTTTGTAAAAATGGAGTATACAACAATACAACAACAATTTGACAAAGATGTTGTATTGGATTGCTAATAAAGTAGCCGATGAGTGCAAAGTAAATTGATAGCCTGTTAGTGGAATTCTGATTTGTAAAATGCAACTGTGAGCTTCAGTGCTTAATTCCTTACCTGACCTTCTGAACCAAAGGGTTTCGGGTTTATTGATCATGTTTGGGACTGAAGGAGTTCGAGATGAATGGTAAGAACTGATCATGAAATGTTTTCAGTTACGGGCCTTGCATATAAAAAAAAACTTTAATCAAATTGTTGGCCCTTAACAAACACCAAGGCAATGACCATTGCTCACCAAGGTGTCTCCAAAATGAAGAGAAGTAAGAATCCACATGTAGTAATTGTACGTCTTCTACAAAGTGCTTCGGCAAAAGGAAATAAATGTTGTATTATTTAAGGTAATTCATAAATATCTATAAGTCTGCAATATATAATATACATAAGTACAGAGTATGAATGTTCACTTTGACAGTTGTAGTGTCACTGGACGTTAAAACATGCATATCGCCATTTCAAGTGGAAAAAAGGTAATTCAACACAACACAGCATTAAACATTTATATTGTTTTCCCTATTTTTTGCTGCAAGATGCCTCTCAGCAAGTCTTGATATGCACAAATGTATGTTTTCTCTTCTTGCTGGATGTGATGTTTTTTTTTTTTATATCCATTACCGCAGGCATTAGTGAGCTCTTTGCACTCTGCACTGAAGCTTGGTGGTGTAATAAACTGTTAATTTTTCACTCTATCTGACAGAATATCATTAAGCTCAGCTATAAAGGAGAGATGGCAAATAAAAGCTTGGGCATTCTTATAGTAATTTGCTGCACAAGTCTGGTAATAATAATAATTATACCACTGGGGGGCAAATGCAATCTCAAATTTATCCGTGTTGATACTGCAACGGCAGTGATGATGTTGGATTTGCACAGCATCGCCTGTGTGCGAGTAGATGGTGAGAGTCTGTGATTTGTGATCAGTCTCTCTAACCTGTGCAATACTGCATATACATTCTGAAGATTAGATTAATAGGATGTTCTGGCTGTAATATCAATATATTTTGATGACATTTATTGTGAATATTTTCATTTGATTTACAGATTTCTTTGTGGTTTTAAAATACAACATTTAACCAACCCTGTCACGGTTTGTTTCTGGTTGATTCATCTCCCACTTTGACTCAGGAAACAGACGGAGGCTGGTCCTGCCAGCTTCGGAGGTTCAGAGAGGAATGAAAAGCTAGTTTGGAGATGATATCTGTCCATCTCCAACCATGGAGATTACAGCCATGACAGCTGTTGTGGCAAACGGCAAACGGCTTATAGCTTACAGAAGTACCTGCAATGAGATGGCCACGATAAAATAAATTACCTGTGTGATGGCTGACGGCTTAAGAACACTGCCTCATTTCATTTTCATTTTTTTCCTCACCAACAGAACTGTTATCTGATTTTTGTTTGGCTAAATTGATAGAGATTAAGGAGTTTTTAAATAAATGTGTTCCTCATTTCACTCCTAATAACAGGTTGCCTGTCTGTAATGTGAATAAACATGTCCCAAAGATATATTTTTTACCATGACAGCCCCCTGAGAGATTTTGAGTAAAATCATCAGCCGGTGACCTCAGTCGACTTAAAATTCTCCAAGTCAAGCCGTCTTTTGTGTGTGCGCTATAGGTTACATTACATTTTTATATTCTATTTGGGCAAGCTTGCAAAAGAAAAGAAAAGAAAGTAGTATAAGTACCACAGTAGGTTGTAGGCTTAAGATATGTATGGTGATGACACAGCAAAAGGAGTCACTCCCACAAAGCATGCTGCACAAGATGGAGTCTGTGCTTCACGACGGGTCTGGTGGTTTGCCGTCGCCACTGACACACAGAGGACAGCCAAATCTGGTTCAAATTAACAAATTCTGATTCGGGTACGGCCTGATTGTTTACCCTGTGCTCAGGGCTACACCTGTCTCTATGACAAAAGGCCAAATTCTTGGCTGAGCAGCATGATCTCTCATGTTACCACGTGGTTGTGGTGGTGCAGTGTGCTCTATTCCTCTCTTTGCGCACTCAGCCTGTAGAGCTGAGGTTTAAAGGCAAGGCCTTATCAGTGTCCTCCAGGCCCTACACCTCCACTGGAGTCGGTATCCTCGGGGGTTAAGGCAGGGGGGGGAAAGTGAAGTCTGACAGAAGAAGGAGGAAGGAGACAAAGAAATGCAACGAAGCAGAAACAGGCAGAGAAGAAAAAAAGCCTGAGTGGGAACAAGGTGTTGTGAGAGGAAGAGGAAAAATCTAAACAGAAACGGAAACAAACACAAGAGCAAGCAGTGTTGATTGAGGGTGTGAGGTATTTATGTGACTCATATCCAGGCTGTGACACCTTCCTTTCTGAATGGCAAAGCTATCACTTTATCACCAGCAGCATCTACTTCCATGTGGGGTGATTAGGAGAGTCATTATAACCTGTACTTTGAGACACGGAGAGTGAAGATCATTCAATTCATTCCTGATATTCTGCAAAAGACGGCTGCCACAAAAAAAAAACAGAAGGTTGGCAGCAAGTGAAGAATGCGAATGCCAGTGAGAAACAGCTTGTAAAAGCTCAGTAGAAAAGTTGCCCAACTCAGACATCACATGATGACTCTGAAGAAGGTTCTGCTCTGAATCTGCAGGGAAACAGAACGACTTATATTGACCACACAGGTCAATATAAGTCGCTCTGCAAGAACCGACTGTTTCAAATCCTGCACTGAATCAGAAGCGCACAACAGTGAGATCACTGGGAAGATGCCAATGCACTAACGCTCAAAATAACTATTTGGGATATGGACAACAGAGTTAATACAGATCAAAAACAGCTATCAGTTTGATAATGCAGAAATTCATTTCTTTTTGGTGACGTATTTTTCTTACCTCTACAAATAACTAATCAAACATAAACAAAGTAAAGTTACATCAACACAGTTTCTATATTGAATGACCAATTTTCATTGACAATGAACAATCATTAAGGAAGAAATCCATTACAGAAGAGATACAGAAAGCAATTTCTCCACCGACAGTACAGCCTCGACATATTACAATGCTGTGCAGCTACGAAGCATGCAGGTACATAACTCTCTCACTTTTTCTTTGCCTAAAACCTTATGTTGCCTCTTCACGGCATAGCAGGATAAGGAAGCTTGAAGGAAAGTGGCTTCCCCAAACAAACAACACTCCTTTGGTGGATTTTTCATTTACAAACACTTTAAGGAAAAGACATGAATATTCACTTTCTAGCTAAGAGTTTTATGAGACCATCGTTACCGTCTATGGTAAGGGTTCTCAACCTTTTGAAACTCCACCTGCCTAAACAAATTAGAAGAAAAAAAACTGGGCTGTATATTATGTGCTATACCACTGTCAGGTGTAAAGACCAAAATAAATATTCTGCTTACCCACAGCAATCCCTGCCTCCCGTTATGAAGTTGAATGTATTCAGGGTCCTATTTCCTCACCACAAGCTATGGAGTATTTAGTGGCGCAGGATTGTCTCCCACATCTGGTTTTCATTTCAAAAACCGATCCATTTTGTTTGATTGCATTCGAGGGAACGTTGGCTAGCTAACAGTGGCAAAACGCGTTTGTCCCTACCTGATGCTGTGTGTTGTTATTGGCGTGTTGACATTCAGTCGTAACGGGTCATTAGAAATATGCTTTCTTTGAATTACTATGTTTTCTTATTGATGTGAATTCTTGAGCACATTCAGAAATAATGATAACAAGCTTTGTAAATTTACTTATTTTAAATAACTAACTAATTGGTAGTACCTCCGCGGCCCAACAGCGGGCCCCCGGCCCAGTGGTTAAGAATAGCTGGTCTCTATGGTAAATATTAAGCTTCAGTTAATATTACAATACGTAACTGGTCTGAGCCAAGAAATTGTCTGGCACAAAACCCCTCATACAAACAGCTAATTGTCATTTTTACACTTCGGATTTAGTAGAGATTAAACAAAGAAACAAAACATGTTAATTAGCGAGATTTAGATTGATTGCTTGAAGGAGGACTTATGTACTGTTGGACAGAGCCAGGCAAGCTGTTTCCCCCTGCTTTCAGTTTTTTTGACTGTATAGCTTCATATTTAACGTACGGCTATGATAGTATACAATATACATTTTCTCAACATAAAGTAATTAGCTGCACTTCCCAAAATGTTGAGCTATGTAGCGATACATTTTGCATCAAATATGGCTGGAAACGGAGGAGAACTACATGCCAACCACAGTGATGTGACATTTATAATGCGGTGAGGCTGGAACAGTAGAAAGCCCTCTAGCCTTTAGTCTGAATCAAAGGTAATATGGGTCGCTGTTGGTGCATTCTAATTTCGACATCTCTCCAGGGGCAGATTACCTCACACAACACACTCCCAGAATGGCAAGACACACAACTTCAACTTAGACCTAAAAATACATTATTTGGAGGAGGTCAAGCCATCTGTGTAGTGTGGGCTGGAGAAAAAGAAAATGAGAGAAGCATGAAGGTCAGTTGGTTGAATTAAATAAAAGAATACAGTTTGTATTTTGAAGGGTATTGCTTTGTGGTATTGTATTATGTTGTTTCGGGAGATGTGGTGGACAAAAAAATAGGAATTGGTTTAATTGAATTCAATTTTTTGTTCAACCAATTCACTTTACATAACATATGGCTACACTCATTTTTAACATAACTTAAAATGCTTACAAGAGCACTGCAGCTGTTTAGTATTGCACCTACACAATGTTAGGGGGGTTTAACGAAAAACATAATAAAAGAGAGGCAGATGTATTTATGTCGATTTCTTTTGGCTGGATGACTATGAAAAACTTGAGTTGTGCTTCAGGAAAGGGATCTTTTTTGTAGCGGATTTCATTTGCCAGGCCTGGGAGAGAAGGCAGAATACTTTGTTTCACTTTAATTTTGTAAATTCATAACATATATGACCACTGCAGCTGTGTCTTTGGTGTCTGATAAACCCATGAGGGTCGGGCACGTAACGTGCCCGACACGAAAATAAAGAAATCAATCAATCAATTAATATATCCTGACTTTTACTCACTAATGCAGGTAATGATCCAAAAATTGTATTTATTGGGGAGTTGATGAGAGTTGTAAGACTCGACCACACCATCATAACCATGAAGCAACACTTTACACTGATGTGTTTGAAGCATTGTAGCAATAAACACATTCTTTTCTGCAAACCTTCTGAAAGTTAAACATAATGCATCACGTTAATATGAGCAATGCAATCCTTTTTAAAGTTACATTATGGGAAGTGTGAAGCACAGAGAACCGCGTCTGTTCTTTACTTTTCCCAGGCTACACGGTTACATTTAAATCACCTGTAAGGACACAAAACAGAAGGGAAATCATGAAGCGAGTGGCCAAAATGGTACTGCTTTAAGACATTAGTAAAATGTGTTGATCTAAGTTTAAAAGCTTTTTCATTATGTGGGCTTACTGAAATGCCAGCTAGCAATTATATCCACACCAACTTTCTACTATGAACCAATTAATGAAAAACTGCAGTGGTTATTGTTATTACAGACATAAAAACACTTCAATTTTTGTGAAGTTTGAGTGCTTGTTTAAGCGTGTATGGGAGAGAAGCATTAAAGCTACGAGAGATTATGTACATATCTATGTATGAATATAGCTATGACTTTCAGAACACTTGGCAAACTCCCATAATTACCAGCTTTTATGATAGAGCAATGCTGCCTTCCAAAGGAAGCTCTTAGGGCAGGAGGGACCCAATGAGGGATGTGTCCTCGACGTTGGGGCGGGAGCTGTTTGTTCAAACTGCCATTAGGCTACATTGTTGAGGACATACTGGGGTCATTTATTTGAAACTTGTGACAGCGTCCATTCAATTAGAGGAAACGCCTTATGTCTTGTGAAAGGAAGTGGAACAAAATAGCACATCATGATCCAGGGTCAGTTCTTACCCTCTAAATTCTCGCTAGTCATATATCAGAGAATAATTTTGGAAGGTAGCAATTGTCTTCTAAATTGCCGTTGAAGGCATTTCTAGGAAAGGGTGACATTCAAGTAATGTCAATGGAAACTGATAGTACTTCAGAACTTTCCACAAGCGCCAGTTGCCAGCCAAACAGCCGACTACTCATTTAAGTCCAGCTGGTTACTTTATTACGTTTTTTATTTAAATAAAATAGTTTTGATTAATAAGTTGCAATTTGCTATGCAAGTACATTTTGTCACCACTAGCTTCAAAACAATGCAAGCTTGACGATAAAGAAAGTGTGTGTGTGTGTGTGTGTGTGTGTGTGTGTGTGTGTCTGTGCACTCGCTCAGCTGAGCGGTTGTGTCCTACCAAGTTAAAAGCAGAGAGTGGTCTTCAGTGTCACAAATATTCGGCAAATTATTGATGACCAAACGCACCAAGAATTTACTTCGGAAAAACAAAGGTGGCAGCGACTTGACAATTGCACAGTCAGCATTAAAAAGTCCACCGAAAGTGTTGAATTTTTCCAAATGCGCCACACAGACGTTTATTGGCTTAATTATTTGAAAGAAATACTTACTCATCTGTATTTACATTGTGCTTTTTACAGCAGAGCCGTCTCTCGCGAACACGCATGATAACAGGAAATGTTGTCGAAGCAAGGGTTGTTTATTTACGTTGAATAAGGGTGCATTCATGTTTCTGGTAAAACAATACATTAACCATCGTTGGGGGATAGATAAACCTTACAGCAAAGGTGTCAATGAATAAATAAAATATAATAAATAAGGACTCCTACGGGGAACTGTAGGAGTGCTTGCTCCACATACACCTCCATTGTTGCTGAAAGTTGCAGATTGATTGATGGGTGGATGTCGTGATGTTATTGGTTGAAATTGGTTGGTAGCTCAAGTAAGCATTCGTCATATTATGTTTTACAGGATGAAACGATAAGAGCTTGACATACAGATTTTTCAGCCACTTGTAGCCGAGTAGCTGAGATGTTTTACGTGCCAAGCGTACTTGTCGGAAATGGAAAATGGAGGCCTATTAGAAAATCTAATTTACAGGGATTTGGACAATAAGTAGACAATTCTAAATGTTACCATTTTACTTTGTAATTGTCGTACACTGTAGTTATTTACATTAAAAACGTACAATTCAAATGACTGCACCAATCATTCAAAGTCACACAGGCTGACATGGTTCACCATCACTTAACTTCACATCACAAGGATGCATACAAATAAAACTTAGAATATTTAAACCCCATTTCCTCATGAGGGATATTAAAATCAGCTAGACAAAAATAAATCTGTCCAGTTGAGAGAAACCATTGACATCATGCAGACACATCCCCTTGAAATGACAAGTAGGCACCATGACACATCAAAGTGGTGCAGCAGGTGAGCCAAATCATTAGATTAGGCAGATTTATGGCTCCATGAAACTTGTTATTACCCATGGCGCGCTCCACTGATGTTTAGCCTGATGTCTTTATGAGGAGGCCGTTGTTCACCTTGCCCTGACAGACAGTGTGTGATGATTAGAATACCAGAGACTCAATTTGACTCCTATCTCAAGTAGGGCTGCACGATTATGGCCAAAATCATAATCGCGATTATTTTGATCAATATTGAGATCACGATTATTTATCACGATTATTCATTAATCTTTTTATTGCACTTTCACGTTTAAGTGAACGCAGCATAATGCTGCGTTCACTTATTGTGAGTGTGAGACTTCCACAACACGTACTAAGCAGAAATAGAGGTTATTTTTTCCATGGTTGATGGCGGACAGTTGAACGGCTTTCAGGGCGATAAGCCCCGCCCCCTCTCCAGCGCGATTCGCGCGATTCACGCGAATGAACACAAATGGTCCCCGGAGAGACCGGCGGCGCGATGGACGCGAATTTGCGGCGCGATGAATTCGCACCGCGTTTGGTGTGAACGCAGCATAACGCACTCTGTGCATATGATTTTTTCTTGTTTCACATCACTTGCCCTAAATCCCAAAAACTTCCAGATAACTGATGATGATCCTTTTCGAGGGACTAGCTCCTCGCCTTCTGCTCCTGACATTTTATTTACCTTTCACACGACACCCGTGACCGTCTGCTCTCTGTTCTGTTGTCTGTCTCTCTACTCTTCTACTAATACCGGAGTCGACTGCAGACAGAACTTTTGTTGAGGCTGCCGCTGCAGGGTGCGTGCATGACACCTCCATGACACCTCCCATCTCGTTCTCCCCCTGGTGGTTGGCTGACTCTTAGTTGAGGAAGCGCTTGATTTGATATGTAGCAGAGCACGCATTTTAAATGTTAATATCGCCGACGATCATGCTCATTTAATCGTGGCAGCCAAAATCGTGATCGCGATTAAAATTCGATTAATTGTGCAGCCCTAATCTCAAGTCAGAGTAGCAGATGTCTGTCTGCAGTATTTAAAAACATATTTAAACGAGTATTACGAAAATGTATTATTTATATGTTTTCCATCATGAACAATTTCTGTTGCCCAAGTTAGAAAAATGACGGCTATTTCACATCAGTGCATTCTCATTCTTAAGGATTTTTTTAACTATACCTTTGATTATTGCTTATTTAGTCCTGAATATTTAATGTTGGAAAGATATACTTAAGGTATGAAGACAAATATTCTCGGCTTTCATACAGCACATAATAACTATGGTCATAATAGAAATTGCCAATCATTTCTGGTTTGTTTTGAGTCTTTTGGGCCTGGGCTTGAGCCATTATAAGAACTCATCGACCTCCATCTCTGAGAAAAGGCTTGTATCTAGAAACAGCCCTGATATCCGACTCAGATGTTTTCACCTTCTTTGTCCAGTATGGCTAGTTAATCTATTAGAGCAGCTCATGCCTATGGTTTTTTTTTTCTCTGCTCACAGAGTCAACGGATGAATCGTTGAGGCTTAATTTAACACGGCAAACAATGGAAAGCAGCCGCAAATAACGGCAGCCGTCATGAGCTTATCAGCCTGAGCGGGGATTACAAGGGAAATGAATCATTAACACTATTGCCACTTGAATGCTGCTAAAGCATGATTGGCAGGTTGGAAGCTGGGTGTTAAGAGGAGGAGAGGGAATGGGTGGAGCTGTGGTCTGATACCCAGTGAAGCGGGTATCATTATCGGATAAGAGCTCCAGGAGGCCCAGACAAAAATGACCCCCAGTGTGTGTGTGTGTGTGTGTGTGTCAGTGGAAGACCGACTAGAGTGAAGGAATGGATGAAAGAAAATGAAAGTATGAAAGACATAGAACGAGTTAAAATGCATGCCCACTACGCCTGGCCGAATCAGACATACACTGACACGTAATCCAAAGTCCATGAACCGATTCTGTCCCAGCAACATCCTGACAGCAGACGTTGAATTGTAATGTCGCTTTCTTCTATTTATACTTTACAGTTGTTTTTTTTTGTATTAACAGAAAGGCTTTCAGATGTGCATGACATGGAGTGCACTGCAACCCCACGACCGCCTCTCCCAATATGACACCAGGTAGATTTTAATGGCTTTATGGAAAATAGTGGGATGCCACGCTGGTGAAGGGGATTCTGGGTCATGGAGGGATTTGTTAAGTTATTACAGTGTCTGGAGCAAGGCCCTTATCGGCACCTGCCAAGTCTTTGGCGGACCCAGTGGGATTGCGCTGACCCTAGTGGAAGTAATGGATATTAGAAAATCTTCCCACTGTGAGGAGGGGGGGGTGAATGGGTGACAAAGCAGGGAAAAGGCTGCGAGGGAGGAGAAATGGATAGAACCTCAAGGACAGAAAGCGGCAGCATAGCAGCACTATAACTGAGCATAGATGTCTTATTCACAGAGGGAGTGATCGGGAAAGTGGATCTTATGTGGAGTGTAAACGGATAAATGTGTAGATGACTACAGTTGTTTATAAAAAATAAATAAAGGATGGCAGAAGTCCTCATCAAGATACCTGATCACAAAAGTACTGGACCTCATATTCAAAAGGATTGCTGTGACAAATAGATTTATTGAATCATTGTACTTTGAAGCAAGCTTTTTCCTGAACTGGAGAATCCATACTTTTCAGAAAGAGCACCACATTGTTGGGTCTCTGTCTATAATGTATTTTTGTTATTGATGATGTTGACTCATGGACGTGTATTGCTCTAAATTTATTTACTTAAAATAATCACAAAAAAATACATATTTATATTTGATTTAATGTTAATAGGCTCATTCTGTCTTTGCGGAGCTTAAACCACACCTAATCTAAACATCACACACAGAAAAGTCCACAAAGACACGAAAAGATAATAAAAGTGCATTCTGAACGTTGACTCCTGTCTCTGAAACATACTTCAGACAACCTACTGGCCATTAAGCTTAGAACCGAACAACAGCTTGGAGGATTTCACAGGCAATTACTTGTTACTCTTGTTTATTTTATGAATAATATTTGATTCGGAGAGGTTAATTACACTGATATGTATAGAGACTGAGACTCCTGAATCATAAGAGAAGGGTTATTTCGTCAAATCTATGTTGTCTCAAAATCCCTTATGAAATCCAATTCTACCTTCAAAATTTGCAAGAAACGAAAGCTCTGAAGAACTACAGTTAAACTCAAATCTAATCAGCTTCAGTTGGCTGAGAAGGCAGAAACAGTTTTGAGTGGCAGCCTAATTAATGTTCACAACCTGTGGCTACAGTCTGAAATGAGATGAGCTGCAAAAGATGACATGTTGATTAAATGTATCTGACAAACTGGAATAACTGCTGCAGCGTTCTGACTTTGCACACCTTGCTCTCACAGTCTACCTGCTCCAAAATACTACACATCCCGATTCAGAAATATGAAGTCGATGAGCTTAAAACAAAATAAAAAGTTGAACTAGGAGATTCTTCTTAAAGCGATGTGATGCAACCTTGAGGAGGACATGCTAGACTGTTGAACTAACAACCCCCCCCCCCCAATGGTTCGATTGCAGACACCAGCTCACAGAGAGCACATTCACTACACAACAGTCAAAAGTTTCTTATTCGCAGTTATAGAATTCAAATTTGTTTGAGCTGATGTCATTTTTTGGTAATAAAAAAAGACCAGGAAGAGAATAAAAGTGTAAAAAAAAAGCAGTGGTTAGCCAAATAGGAACCAGATACAAAAAACAAAACGTTTTCATAGTACACTTAAAAATAGCACCTGAACTGTGATGTCATGTCTGACGTATTAATGGACTTTTTAACCGACAACAAATTACACAAACCTTATCTCCTATCTGTGTGAATGCTGTGCTTGCAGTTGTGAGAAGGTATAAGATGATAATCACAATGAATTGCCATTTAAATTATTTGTCGCAAAATAACTCGGGAACCAAGATAAAAAACAAAATGTGAAAAATATTGTGCTCAGCTACGATCAACAATGGACATTAAGCGCTAATTATTCTTGTTATTGATTAACCTATAAGGGAATAACTGCGACTAAACCAGTATTAGCAACAAACAAACGTATTAAAAAAAAAAAAAACTTAATTCTCAATTTGAAATTCAAGGTCTAAAGTCATCTTACGGAGCAAGAAATAGCTCAAATATAAGTCTTTCCTACATTCAAATTTGGTTTCCTGTTCTCAGTTTTTCATACATTGAAAAGTCTGCTGGTCTCATGATGCCTGCATATCATCCAAGTCTATATGTGCAACCGTCCTGCATTAATGAAGACAGACTGTTGGTGGTGACGATGCACACAGCTCACATTAACAGGACGACACCACTCACAGAGTGGCTGGCTTTCTGACAAGTGCTTTATTATCACAGGTTGCCCTTCTCAAGGTCCAACCCACAAACAATGCAACTCATTTGCTTACAAATGCACTTCAGTCATCTACCGCACTGTATGAACGGGCATTGCGTAATATATTCCAAAGCAATATGGGTTGTACATCTCTTTTGATTAAGCCTTGCCTTGAGACAAACCAGACACAAACCAGGCCAAACAAATCAAAGCCGAGCATAAACGTTTCAGAGCTTGTCATAGCTCCTGTTGGTTCTCAGAGTAAAATGCTTTATGCGAATCTTACAGGCAGACACAAAATGATATCCAGTGGATGAACTGTCAGGAAGGAGGTAGGATCAAGTGACTCCTTACTGGGATGCAAAAATAGACCAAGGAGAAACGGATTCTTTGGTGTTGTAGCTTTAATGTTGGTCTGTCATTATGCATCCTGTGTGCACCTGGGCTCAGAGATGACAATGTTTAGAGATCAGACATGGCCCTACTGCGGCGTGAGCCCCAGAAACGCACTGCAAAAAAACAGCCATGTTAAATTAGTCATTCATCGAGCTGCTAGGATATTAGCAGCTTGGATGGAAAGCGCGTCAGGACACGAGTGAAATCCATTGTCTCCATTTCTCACTTTCATACACCGTGCACCAGGTGCAGAAAGGCAAAGGGGGGGGGGGGGATAGAGAACCGAGATTTGAGATTTGAAACCTAGAGGACAAGAGGATCTTTCTGTCTGCACTTTCTTGTCAGACGAGAAAAGGAAAATTACCCAGCAGTAAATAGATGAGTTTGATAAGGCCTCCTAAATATAAGTCTTATCTCTCTCTCTCTCAATTTGAAACAGCCATGGAAGAAATAGTCCACGTTGTCACTCAGGATTTTAATTAAAAACAGACACAAAAGTCTGTGTGTTTCTGTGTGCGCGCATGTGTTCCCAGGAGGGAGTCGTTTTTAAAAACATGTATTCACGCTTAATGTTTATCACCTTCAAATAACCTTGATCTTGCGATTTTTTTTCTTTTTTTTTTGGTCTGGTTGAACTTGCCCGCTCCACTCTCCTTCAACCCAGTGTGACAAACACAGTGAGAGAGAGACAGGGAGAGGGGGAGACATGGAGAGGGAGGTGACATGACCCCATGTCTATTAATCAGCAACTCAGCTAGGCTCACATCACTAGAGCAGATAAGACCGCGCCTGTTGTCACACAGGTGGAAGTAATGGCTGGGAAGCACCCTTGTCCGATAGCAAGCTTGTCCGAATGCTGAGATGTGAACTGACAAAGACACGTACAAGGCCTGGAAACAGAGGAGCCGCTGTCAGGCCTTTGACTGATAACAGCTTGAGTGAGAGGAGTGCAAGTGAAGAGGAACAAGTCGAAACAGACAGAGATAACACACTGGCCTAAATGTGATTATGGCTCATCATCAGTTAAAGGCAGCGTTCCGCTGAACATCGATTTGTGCCATCTTCTGTTTATCTGAGGTATGATAGAAAAGAACAAATAGTTTTCAGTAATTGTAAGGATGTGGGCTATACAAATAAAAAATGAATGGTTTAACAAAACTTATGAGTGCCATAGATCTCACTTTTTACTGAAAATGTGTGATAGAGATGATCTGTTAGGGCCCTAAAGCTGCAGTCAGACCAGGTGAAGGAGGACACAGGTACTGTGGTACATTGGCAAAATGTCCACATCAAACTACACATTACACAATTGTGTTTAAATCAAGACCTTTTAGATTTTTTTTAGTAATGGTATAGTTTTTAATATTAGAAAAACATTGCAGTTTTGCATAATAAATAATTTTAAAATACATATAGGCATACTATGTGAAATATATCCTAGTAATACAGTTAAGAGTACAGTAATAGCAGTTGCCATACCAGTGCTTTACCCCTATATACCGTCATATAATAATTTATGCCATACCGCCCGGCCCTATGACAAATGCCAATTTTGGTACAGTCAATCTTCATGTATAAAAGCAGAGTCTCAAGTCAAGTCAGGTCCATGTCATTACTGCCTGCTGTCAGCTCTCCAATCTCAATGCGTAGAACCAGGTTTACTGTTCAACTGTGTTGAGTGTTCAGAGCAAATGAGGTTTACGAAATTCTATTGTTTATGAAGTGGCAGCAAAACGTTTTTTGCAATTGTGCTAAAGCAGAATTAGTAAATTACAGAAGTAAGTACAACAACAGCATCGGAGCCAATCCTCTAGAGACCCGTTTGCAGTGAATCAAAAGCAAACCCCTCAGAACAACAACCTTGAGTGAAATACGCCACAAACCCAGTTCCGCCTATAAAACAAAAAAATACTAGCAGACATATTTCAACAGCCTCGTAGAGTCAAGCACACAAACACAGAACAGAGTCATCTCAGAGCATCTTCTCAATATATGCATGTTGGCACAAAAAGCTAATTCTTACCTTGTTGAAGCAAACGAAGTGATCCCTGGTGTCCCTCGGGGAAAAGGATGATGTATTCCAAACAGGAAAAGTCCTCTTCTGGCTTTTAGGAGACATTTATGGCCCACAGACAGACAGACACTTCCAATATTGAGCTTAGCATGAATGAAGCCCATATTACAGGAAATAGTGTGAATGGGGTGTGTGTGCATGATAATTTGCATGTTTACATGAGCCATAAAGCCAGTTTACACTATTAGCCGTTACTAAAGACCCATATTTGCATTTAGCTAAGAGGCAACAACAGTAACAACCAAGACGAAAATATGCCATAAAACACATTCAGTGGAAAATACTCAATGTAGGGCTGGACAATAAGGCCGAAATTAATATGACAACAGTAATATTTCCCCAAAACACATCTATATATACCTCAACATGGCAAATGCAGGCAAAATCACACACAAAAACATCAAGCTCATGATCAATGCAATGAATCACTGTTATGCAACTGTTTAATCAAACTGAATCACTACAGCTAAAAAAAAACACAAACAGCAACAACTACAAGGGTAAACAAGCAGCAAAACATCTTAGCAAACCAAAAACAAACATTATAAATTGTAATGCCATAATTTAACAGAATGGAAGCATTATAACACACTGTCAAACAATAACCAAAAGAAAACTAAGCTCAGCCACTGTAGGACAGTCAACCACAGCTCTTGCTAACGCATATAAGCCATCAGCATTTTGCATCAGCAATTAGCACGTTCGCCCAACGAATGCAAAGTTTGTGCAGCAGAGCAAAACATACATCATCAGCCAAGCACAAAAAACACCAGCTAGAAGACAGCCAAGACAACAAGTCACAAAAATGCTTATTCCTACCTTGAGCCAAGTCCTGGCTATGTGGAGTAAAAACAGCAAACTCCAATTTACAGTTTGAGGCAAAAAAATAAATCGAAACTTCGATCCACAATTAAAATGCCAGTACCAATAATTTACGAAGCGTGCATGTCACCGTCATGTCAACATTTTCCTGCAAATATTTCAGAATAAAAGCCAGAAAAACGCTAGAGGGCTTTTATTTTGAAACGGAAACAGGAAGTGTTAAAAATAAATAAAAAATCTACATATTTCCTACATATATAGACATCAAAACTGTAGTAATGTTGCTAGTATAATGTCAATATACTGTCAAACAATCATTTTCACTGTCTATTTTTGCGGTGAATCGCACACTTCACCGGTGTGGCGTTGAATACTGTTTCCCCGTTGATATATGTTCCTCCCTACCTGCACCTGAACTAATCCTTATCCCTAAACCACTGAGGGGGCGCCATCATTTTAACAAGAGTGAAACACTATTACAAAGGGGGAATAGACTTCAAAACAACACCGGGTGTTAGACCAAAATCCATGACCCATCAGATCACAGTATGTGACACTTCTGTCAACAATGGAAACTAAATATGTGTTGACAGCATATTGACATACGTATGTGCTTTAAAAAAAATGTAAGGCTCCACATACAACACGAAATGTGTGTCACCATTTGTAGAAATAACTACCAAACACAATGGAGCTCCCATGTTTGGTGACGGCAATCAAAATAGAGTTTTTGACCGTGCAAAAAACTTTCACAGTGGCTACAGCTGAAATTATTCCTGATCAGGTCGCAGAACATAACAGGTCACACTGGACTCCGGGTTTAGAAACTCTGTTCTATTGGAACAAATTACTTTTGTTTAAAGTGATACAAGCACATCAGGCAAAGTCAAGTTCTAAGTCACTCAGTGTGCACACACACGCGCGTGGTAAACCCACACAGGTGATTTTAATTGTGCCTGATTAGACCTCCTCTCAGGACAGTGTGTGGCCTGCTGTGCTTTTATTGATATCTCCCATACTCTCCTGTTTGCTTTGCTGTACCCGTTAGGTCAGGGCAAATCAACATCTTTATCATTCTCATTAGTAAATGGAGACGGGTGACCTGTGAGACTATCGACAGCATAGCATAATCTAACTGCTTCTGGGGTGGGTCAGGACAGCTGTGACTGGGCAGAATGTTATGTATTTATTATTTTTATTTTGTATTATTTTGTATTTTTTGATCCTATTCTTTTTTTTCCAATTTCCCCTTCTCCTCTTCCTTGCTTCCTTTGCACTCACCTGCTTCACGCCATCTCCAGGCCTGTAGGAAGTGGCTATCTCCGAATAAAAAAGCCGTTCCTCAGACCCAGTTGAACAGACCCCTCTTGTAGGGTTGGGGGCTGTTCTAAAGGGGGATCTGACCCCCAACAGGCCAGCCACCTCCCTATAGCTGCTTCTGATCAGACGCCAGCCTGTATACTCTGCCTGGCTTGTCTAGTTAATTTTAGACTTTTTAGACCTCTTTTTCTCGAAAATTGTATTCAGATAGAATGCACATATTTTTACTGAGGGAAGAACGGCATTACTCATTTTCTTTATTCCTCACGACTTTCCTTGTTGGTTCACTCTGGGATCCAACAGCATCCATTTGTTTTCCCTGTAAATGTGCACATCTCTTTATGTTTGCATGACACAGATTGCCACATTGGATAGTTCCTCTGTTTTTCTCTTGTGATGACAAAGCGCCTCTGAGGCAACTATTACCTTTTTTTCTCCCTCCATTTACCATTTGTTCAACTGTGCAAGCCCCATTGTTTTAATTTCATGCAAGACTTAGTTTGGTGTTTTGTTTAAATCAAAAGTATATTCAAAAGTGAAAACCGTTCAGTTTTTTCAGAGCTGGAGGTGAAGGCAGTATTTATGTTAAGAACACATCTTTTATCAATCAAGGGTTGCTTTGTGTGTGTGTGTGTGTGTGTGTGTGTGTGTGTGTGTGTGTGTGTGTGTGTGTGTGTGTGTGTGTGTGTTTTCTGTAAGTACCTAAATGGGGCCATGATGCAGAGTCTAAGCAAATCAGACTTTTTTGATGTTTTCTGATGTTTCATCTGTGGACTGTAGACAAAATTCACATTTACATGCTTGCTGAAACCGCCCACTCCATATATCAAGCCACCGGGTGATCAAAAGTTAATAGGGATGCAGCACAAGAGGGAGTTTAATTACCAACCTAAAATACTTTCAAATGATGTTTGGGTTGATGCTGTTGCTTGAAGCGAGTGTCTGGCAGTGGGGAGAGGCATGGCTGTACAGAATTTCTGAGTCAAAGCAGCTTATTTGTGTTGTGGGATTTCAGAAAAGCAACTGGAGCAGAGATCAATAAGGTGTAATAGGCCTGGGACTGAAATGATGCCAAAGTGTCTCCATGTCAATGAATCTGCTTATCTCTGTCTGCCAAACTCCAGCCTACCTCACCCATGCTAACTCACCTGTAGATTACGGATAGTGAACTGGAGAGCTTGTCGGAGCTTTAAATAAGGCTTGAGTTTAACTCTCTGCCCTTGACTTATCTGTAGAGCCAGAGCACCTGCTTATGCTTTTTTTTCCTACTATAAGCAGGTGCAGATGTATGGCTCCTCCGCTGCGAAGGTTATGGTAAAGAGTAAAGAGTTTAGGGAATGATATGTTACCTTTATTTCATTGCCTACAGTAGAGGAAGTACGGTATTATGAGGGGAAAGTGCCAGGGGTGGATGTATCTGGATTAATCCTGGCCTAAGGGTCATAAACCTGCATTATAATTTTTGAGCCAGCAACTGTTCTGTTGTCTGTCCTTCAGGTAACTCTTGAGTGTATGTGTACTTTGGAACATCATGAACTCCAGGTATTGTAAACGCTAGACTGTATCGCAAATATTAGGTCTTGTGTATATATATTTATATATCATAAAAACATGCATTATATTCTATCCATCCAATTTTTTTAATGTACTCCCACTTCCCCTCCTCCTTTCTTGACCGCCTGCATCGCATGTGTATACTGCAATTGCTTTGAGGTTGTACCATTGTAAAAAAACAACAACCTCTCCTGGCATAGTCCGATAAGGCATGTGAACATGCACGCTGCTATTCTCCTATCTCGCTGACATGCTCAAAAACCGCCCACATGCCAGTGCTGAGCGTAAACATGTGCAGCCCGGCATTATTAGCGTGATCGGAATAGGTCCTTCTATTCAAGGACGTGACGATCATGACAAATGTTGCACAGACCCGAGTCGGTGACGTCACCGCTCTAAAGGAGTTTTCCCTTCTTGGTGGAGGCAAGGCTGTGTGTGTGTGTGTCGTGGTCGGTCTGACTGGAAAACGTGAGGCCAATGGCAAATTGGAGACTGAGTGACAGGTTAACGGCCGTCAGCCTCATGGTAGGAGCAGGTGCTGATCTCCTCGCCTTGTCTCATTTGACAACTTATGGTGCAGATGGAGAGTGTTGGAGCTTGACTTGAACTGATTGGCCAAATATGCACTAGAAAGCCTCAGAATATATTTATGTATTCACCCTTAGCACAGAGATCTTGGAATGTTGCCGTATTGTGTCTCTGGTATTGCCTTATTCATAAGCCCTGCAAGCCAAAAAGGTACACCCTTCAACATATGTGGTGTGAAAGGCCTCCAATCAATTAATTGTTTGTTTGGTTGTTTGTGTTCCTGCTTAGCGATAGCTTTATTTTTCTTTCTATTCATACACATTCCCCAGGAACTTATTTATCAAGAACTGTTTTCAGTGATGTTCAGTTTCATACCATAGACAATAGAATTACAGTCTGACCTGGTAATTACAACACTGCCCATGTCTTCTATTGAGTGTTTTTTTATGAAGTTACCTTGAGACATAACTAGACAGAATCTACAGACAGGGCTGTTTTCTATTGAGGAGCTGCCTGCTGTAAGTGGTCTTAAACTACCTACACTTGTCCTTGGCCAGGCTCTTGACAAATAAATGGTGACTTAGATATTAAAATAGAAGGGCAAGCTGCCAGGTGTATTATATTCAGGAGCCTTGCTGTGGATCTCAGCCTTTTATTGTCATGCTTTGCTCTCTAGCGGGTCTTTAGCGACGACTTTAGGTCTTTTTCTTCCCAGCCTTAATGAATGTGTGAGCCACAGGTATTGACCTTGAGAAGCACCATGGGCTTAAAGGTGTCCTTGACTATAAGTGTTTTAACCATAGTCACGTTGTATGTCCAACACAAATACTCTTGTGTGACTATAGTTTACCAGTTACAGATAAAATGGTTACAAGGATGGTATAGTTTGAATGGCATCATCAATAGTCTATTCATACGCAGGATCAATATTCAGATAATACAAAAGCTTTCGTATGTTGCATTCAGAGATTCGGGGGTTTATCGTCTATGCAAGGGGGTTTTTAGAGGCTAGAAGGGATAAGAGGATTTAAAAAGGGATTTAGGTAACAAAAGATGAGGAAAGAATAATAGAATACAATGTTTTACTTTTCTTTTCTATACGGCAAAATAAAAGCTGTGAGACAATAGTAATATGATTGAAAACAGCTTTTCCCCTTTAACATATATGTGTGCATGACGTCAGTGATGTCGGTAGTAGATTAACAAATCAGGGATGATTTGCAAAAACTTCTGGACAAATGAATATAGTTTATATAGATTTAAAAATAACTTTTAAGAGCAGAAGCCATGAATTATGTGTTGTTGTAGTGCCATTGTTTGGCATTGTATTGCCAAGACAATGTGGAATCTAATCCAAACATCGCCAATTGACTATTCTAGATCGTAGCTGAGGCCAAATGAGGCTCACGTGAAAAACAATGGCGTTGAAGCGTAAAGGTTTTCCTTGAAATGTAAATTTTCTTAGAAAAAGCAGAGAGGCCCTGAATCAAATGTTCTTTTTTAATGAGAGTTATTCAAATGACCGTGTGTTGGTCCTTAGCTCATGTAATTTATCCTAATCATGAGGAATTCCTTCAAATTAGACAAGTCAGACAAGTTAACGTTCAAACATTGAACTTTTTACACCTTTTGTTGTAAGACTGTCACGAGAACACGTACAGGCCTTTATCCATGGCTGGTTTCATGTCAAATGTTAATGTATCGGAGCAACATTGCATTGAGCCCCTTCCTCCCACATTGCCCTCAGCATTGACCAGCGTCACACAAACATGCACAAACAAGCAACTTTAAGGTTATTTAAAGGACAGTGATCAATAATGCTCCTGTAACTCCTACTTAATCTCCATAATGAGCTTTATTGCAGCAATTAATCATGTCTTTGCAGCCTGTGCCCAGCCTCCCAGAAGAATGCTGGCAGAATAAAAGGCTATAGGCGCGACTGGTGCTGCCCACAGCTGATTTCACAAGGATCTCATGGTGAGGAGATGCTGCTTTAAGAATTAGACTGACCTCTTCCAGTTGATAGCTGTTTGATTTCACACATTGACACCAAGCCTTCCATCAAGCTTGCATTTCAAAATATACCAGATATGACCATCGTTATGTACGAGAAATGTTTTACAATTAGTGTTATCTTCTCATCTCGCTCTCTTTTCAGCACATGGAATAGATTATTGTTCCACTCACTGTTTAATTGAATATAGTTTGTTGAATATCTTGAAATGGAACAACACCCGGTCATAGATATAAAGTATATATATAGTAACTCATCAGTAAAACAAAACATAATGTGCTTTTTCAAGTAAGCAATAAAACAAAAGATAAACACATTCCGTCACAATACACTCCATGGATTTAGTGTGCAGTTTCCCCACAGAGACTCATTTTTCTAACACCACAGGAATTGTACTGAAGATGAAAGATATCTATATTTGATTTTCCCAAACCTTTGTACTGTATATTAATTATTAATTGAGCAAAAAAAAAACGCATTTTTAATGTAACTCCTTAATCATCCACACAATGTTTTGTTCCCTTTTCATTTCATAAATGTTTTGATTTCCATAAAAATGCCACTTTTATCTTAAACTTTCTTGCTGCTGCTGCATTAATAACTTATCTCTTCCAGACACATGTCTTTAAGGGTCAGACAATGCCATCGAATGCATTGTGTTTTCATGTGTATCCAAATGTCCCCGGGTTCTAAGAGAAGATTATCCCATGTCAGTTAAGATTATGTGCTTTTGTGGAGTCTGAAAATCTTCGTGTTTGATTTGGGTAAGTCGACCATTAGACGGCCCCGGATCTGTGAAATGGATGACACCTCTTCGCAGCTTGATCAAGCATTCCTCTTTGGGGTTTTTTTTTTTCACAAAATGGGTACTCGATCCTCTATATGAGGAGGGAAAACGAGTAAGGCAGGTTGGAGAGGTATCAGGCGGTAGATGAGGTGGACAGCACGAGGCCTCTTATGATGAATGATTCAGCTCCATTTAGAAAACTATTGATTCTGTCCTGGGCCTAATAGAAGGTGATGATGGCTCAGAGGTGAATCCATTACCGGGTAAGAAGCAGCGTCAGGTACGCAGAGGGCTAATGTGTGTCCTTTCCCATTTGTCATCGGCGTATATACGCAACTGGATGAGCATGCTAGTGGGGCACAACAGTGTGCTCCTGTCCTCCACCTGTGGGTGGAGATGTGAGCATTGTCTGTTATTGTCAACAGCAGCTCCACAAAAAAGGCCAAAAGGCACTTTTGCCACTCTATGTCCTCCTGCCTGAGGAATCTCCATGTCAAACCCAGACAGACGGAGAGCAAAAAGAAACAAAGCAGCTGTTTTTACTCTCTGACCCCATCTGAAGCAGTGCTTTTCCAGCTTGGAGCCAGGCAGAGGGCCCCCACACAATCAATAAGTCCTCAGGGACGGCAGTGTGTTTGGGAACAAACAAGCACCTCTCATGACAGAGCACAATGCCCTTTCATATACAGTAGCCTTAGTGCAGCCTTTGTAAGGGCGTGTTAAATGGAAATGAAGTGGTAAGACAAAAAATTGTGTTTTGTTATTTTTTTTATGGGCCTAAAAAAAACATTTTTTTATTATTATTTTGGACAAAATGAATATCTTTCTGACACTATTTGAGTCCGGCATTGAAGTATTCTTGTAAAACACACCATGTTTGACACATCAGTTTATTACGGTTGGGTCGATATTCTATTATTGTTCAGTTATGTATAAAAAATGAACTCCGCCAAAACGAACAATCCATTTCAAGGTCAGCATCTGGTCACTGCCAACAAGGTTAAGGAGGTTTAGAAACAAACAAAGTCTCCCTTGATGTGTTGGCTTTTGCCATTTCTCTGGCATTGCCATAGGCTGAATTGCTTCACTGTTTCCATGAAGGTCTTGTGACATTTGATTAGAAAGCCTTTTGGGAGTTCCTACATGCCTTTTCCTGAGTCGTTTGAAGTGTTTGCAGCTCAGTGGAGCAGTGTATCAACAGCAGCTGTGAGGCCTCCGAGGCCTTTTTCTTTTAGAATCCAAAAAGGTGTGTCATTCCATCTCAACATCTTTTCACTAACCCTCTGCTTCTTGCTTTAGAGAGACTGAAGAGCTGAAGTAACCTGGATCCCCGTTCCTTCTCCTATACATTTGATTTAAAAAAGCATGTTGTCTCAGCACTGAATGCATCTATGATAATAATCCACACTGAATCTCACGCAGCCTGTGCTTTACAGTTTACATCACCAATTCATATCATTCAGTTTGCATACATGTCTGCATTAGACTTTCTGGTGGATGCTCTTCGTCAAACAGTAGCACGTATTTGTCAAATAATACGGCTATTTATTCTATTGGTTACTTTTTATTGCCAGGTATTTATACTGGAGAAGTTGATTTTCAGTCATATTGACTCATGATTAACTGTAATAGTCAATTGGCAATTAGGTTTTAGGTACCGAGAGACAATGAATATTTGGACAAAAGATTAAAGCGTCGGGAGTTCACTTCACCCAAATCATTACCATCGTTACAGTTGTTTCTTTTCATGACTCTAATTCCGCATTCTGTGCTTTAGTACAGGCTGTTATCCTTTCTTTATCTTAACATGCAGCCGTTAGCTCAAGGGGATAGTATTTTTAGCTCAGGAAAAAAAATGTATGGAGCTTATTTACCGCCATCATATCATCAAACTGTCAAGAAGCATCTTTTACCCGACTAAACCTTTCGCATATCTGTGTACTCATAATTGATTCTCTGTTATATCGCCAGCAAAATGCCACCAAGATAACTGAGCACTGCAGCGCGGATGGCATAAAACCCTCACTGAGGTTTGATAGACTGTCACATCTTATCTCAACTTTGAAACACTGAGAGGAGAGTGGGGGGGGGGGATATGCACTCGACTCCAGTACCTCAAAGGTGTTTCTGTGCTAAACATTTTCAAAGCACTCTGCCTTGAAAATATCATTTTTTTTGTATTTTTTTCAGGTTAGTGGAAACGCAAGTGTTAAGTGAGATAGAGGTAACAACTGACTTCAAGCGACAAACTTTGAGATTTAAAAAAAAAAGTACAAGTTTGTGTTTTGGAACTTTCCGTACGAGCCATGTAAGGTGCAAATAGAAATGCGGGCGCAGCAAATAGGTAAGAGTGCAGACACAATGGTGAAGACTTTCCATTAAGTAGGACAAGGGGAGCAACATTTAAAGCCTTCACATCAACCTTGTTCAGTGTAATTGACTCCTCGCTTATAGCCTCACCTTCCTTCGTTGCCGTTGCTAAAGCCTGTCGAGCTTTCCATTCTGGAATGGCACCTTTGCAGTTCGCAATAATAACTGCGGCAGATTTAGCAATCGAAGTTCATTGTAATATTTGAAACAATGAGTCCTAATTTTAGACAGAGGCAGACAAAAGCAGCTTCCCATTTCTAGGCTTGCCACCACTGGTTTGGCAGCAGAAAATGACAACTGCTGCTGGCAGGTTTGATCATCTCTGGTTAACTAGCTAATTTACATTAACTCCAATTGTTGGTTAAAAAACTGTCTCCAGCTGACTAGTTTTAAATCACGAGCCCTAGAAATGGGTTTTAAATATACACTTTGATGGCTACATACACGATGCTCAAACGCTGAGGCAAAATATCTTCACGGTTGATGGACCATGTAGAAGAAGTGGAAATAAAGGAGCAGCTTTGTAGATCTGTCTGCTGTATTGTAGTACAGTATTAAGGGGTGAGGGGGGTGGAAGGGATCTAAGCTCAGACTGTTATTTTGTTCTAGCATCTGTGTGGATGTTCACTTTTTAAAAAACCACATTTGAGCACGCAAAACTGTTCAGATTTATGCTTCATTGTTTGTTTTCTTCAATGCCTTTTGTCGAGAAAAAGTGAAATAAACTGTTTGAAAATACTGTCGGATGAGTTGGATGATATGCTGTCTGTAATGTCTGATTTTTATTGTTTTCTTTTTTTTATGTGGACACATCTTGGCTTATCGTGGCTGAAAACCTAATTTCCCACAGAGGGATAATAAAGCTGAACTGAACATCACAATGATGTAAAAATGAGTTGTTATCAGATAGAGAATGAACTAGTAATGTCAGCGTTAGCTAAACACAGTTGGATTTGGACTCCTCGAGGGGCAATGGCTGACAGCTACAAGGTTACAAGGTTTTTATTTGTCATTGTACGTCAGTCATTTAGATTGTAGTCCCAATTTCCTACATAGGAAAGAAGACAAAAAACAACAAAAACACTATTACCCATGCCAGTTGGTGAGTTTGCAGTCAGGATGCTTTCTATTGCTCCTCTGGAAAAGTAGACAAGAACTTGACACAGGAATTTTGCCTTCTTAAGAAATACAGCCGTTTATTAGCTTTCTTCACCAGAATGGAGATGTGTGATGACCATGTCAGGTTGTTTGTGTTGCTGATTCCCAGGAACCTAAAGCTGCTAACTTGCTCCACCTCAGCTCCATTGATGTAGACTGGGGTGTGCGTCTTCGCCTCCTTTTTTTCTAAAATCAACAATCAGCTCCTTGGTTTTACTGACGTTGAGCAGTAGGTTGTTCTCCGAGCACCACTCTGTAAGGTTGTTGATTCTTACTCTCTATTTTTGATCGAGCCTGTTAGCCTAACTGCCATGCCTGTACAGTTGCTAAGGTTTAGCAAACAGTCAATTGTGGCCTACATAGATGTGGAGGATAATGTAGCAGCAGGTTCAGGTCCATGGTCAGCGGTTCACCAAATGCTGCCAGTTTCAATCATTCAATCAATATTTTAACTTCTTCAAATGGATAATATAGTAAAGGAGTTATCATAACATAACTATAATGTAGCTACAACTTGTTATAGCACCTTTCATGCAAGCATTCACCCAAAAATCCTCCACAAAACAGGATTAAAAACTATTTACCTTTCACGATTTATTACTTTCATGATAGCCAATCATGTTCATCTGTCCTTGAAGCTACTTTACTATTTTGTGTTTTCGTCAAAACAAATCTTTTCACTTACAAATGCCGACAACATGCCATCCGGGCAGCTAGCAACTGTTTATGCAACTGTTTATCCAAAAGGCTCTCTCACGATTTAAGAGCACCGCAGATGATTTGTAAAAACACAAGATTAAAATAAAATAACTCTCAACAGCATGGGTAGAGCCTTTTTGATGTTTCTTTTGAAAACCTGCAACATTAAAGGCATGCGTTTGACAGTGCAAGACTGTGAAGCCCTGCTGTGCTGAGACTGAGAAAACAGCCTCCAACAAAGAAAAACATCTACCCTCAGCATCACCAGCCACGCTCCTCTGGCCAATACTCCACCCCAAGCTCACCCCCCCCCCCCCCCCCCCCCCTCTCCCGTGTGCCGGCTTTGAACATCAACCGCATAACTGAGTCCCCAAGTCACATGAAATCACAAACCTCAACCATCACATCACATATTTATCTGGAAAATGACTCTGACAGAGTTCTGCTCGGTCTTGCTAATCAAACATGCTTTTTGTCAAAGTGCTATCTTAAAAGCCATCAAATTCTGACTTTTAACGTCAGATTGTCAGTGATTTCACATCAGATCTTTGACACATCGAAAGTGACTTACTGTAAAATTATATCATTTTTCTTCATTAAATTGTCACGCTTTCAAAGTAGCATATATGCTTTAAACGTCAAATCATGGTCATATTTATAACTATTACAAAGACAGCTTTATGAGCTAACAGTCAACGTATAGACATGGACACAAATGAGCTTTAAACATCCTAAAACTAGTTGTAACTTGGTTTGTCATTTTAGCTTAAGCTAGTTTTTCATATTAGCCTAGATATGAAATGTATTGCAGAGACAAATACAGGTTGCTCTGAAGCTCACACAGTTGCATCTCTCCCCTGAAACAGCACCGAGGCTACTTTTCACTCTGCTGGAAACATGCACCTTTTTGCTCTGCAGGGCATAACAAATGGCAAAAATTGCAGTGTGTTACATAACATAAGCCTAAAGTTCTCAAAGTAAACAACACCTCACTAGTTTTGTGACAATGTACCTTAGAGAAACCTGTGACCTTTACCCCAATCTTTACCCATCCAAACACAGACCTCTATTCAAAAAAAGCTTGAGTTATTCCACCTTATATTGTTTTCCTCCTATGTGACTCACTCGCGGTTATGAGTCACCATGTGACCTGTCAGAGAGGTTTAGGGGCAACTGAGTACACCACTGTCAGCCACTCTGCCTTCAGGGGGATGAGGGTCTCGTTTGCACGTCAGAGCAATGCTGCGAGTCCACGAAGGTTGTCGATGTTACACATATTTTCACACGCACACATGAACAAATGTCACACCCTCAAAACACATTCTGAACATGGTTGGAGCTATAATTTCCGTGAGAACAGGGGCATTATGCGAAATGTGTGTTATACAGATTAGTACGATTTAATGCTAATCAAAACACGATAACAAAGAACAAAATACAATTACAGATATTCATTTGCTGCAAAGATGACCTTTTAAAGCGGCTTTATTTTTTATTTAAACCGTGGTATACATCAAATGCAAGAGAAACAAGAGAATATTTCTAAATATGAATTAATTATTATTAATTCTTATAAATATCACTTATTCATTTATTTTCTTGAAGTCTTTCTCAACAAATGGAATTTGCTTTATTGTCATGGAGAAGATGGGAACTTCTCTGCTGAGGAAAACCATGAGATGCAGTTTTTAAAGCTCTGCAAAAAAACAAAAAGGTTGTAAGTGCATGGTTGAGATTTTGTCAAGTTAAAAATATGCGTTATTGCGACAAGATGGTGTTTTAAACTTATTCACAATTACTTCTCAAACTAGAATCCACTGGCTTGGAATGTAGCGCAGACGGACACATTATTATTCGTGATGCCTCCCATAAGGGTAGTAAACTGTCTTTAAGTTGTTTATCGGCCACTTGGAAGGCTACAAAACACCAATGACTTTAAAACGCAGTGGCAGAAAGACGATTGTTAGAGAAATACTGAGTTGTCAGATGTGTAGAACTGAGGCCAGGATTCTAGATATATTGAGATGATCATAAATTCAAATCCCTCAAAAGCCTCCTGCAATGCTCTCATCAAACTTTGACCAAACACCTTTTTATTTAGTATAAAGACGTAATTAAAGTTAACAGTATACCTGCTAAACATCAGAATGTTAATAGCCACTATGAGTATGTTAGCATCCAGACACTAAGATTTATTTTAAGAGCAACTTAACTGAGGCTATGGAATCTTAGTCTTGTTTTATATCATCCGGTTGGCCTAAAAGTTGTCAAATTCAGACATATTGGGTATATAATAACTGAAATATGATTAAAATGTACAAAACATGTGCCAGTTTGTAATTACAGAATGTAAACACCCCCGATTCACTCAAACCTCCCTCCTTTTCCCAGAGAAAATGCTGAGGACATGACCTCAGTGCTCTCAGCTGTGGTCATCTGGACACACTGAGTGAAAGGTTTGGTGGTGAGTTCCCCTCGCTGTCTGAGTCAAAGCATCCTGTTTTGAAGGTTTCCTTCGTAATAGTTAGAAAACACAGCGAGGGTTCCTGTAAAATAATCAGCAGGAACACTGGCTTGTCTGAACAACCCCTGCACACACACACAATTGAAAACACAAAGTCCAGCCAAAGTCGCTCTCAGAGCAAAAGACCTCCCTCCCCCCTAAAAGCTCCCAGGAAGCTAATTGTCAACGGTACATTTTCTGTATGTAAGAGAGCACTTCCCCGAGTAGTGCCTATTACTCCCTGCATGAATTGACGGGGCTAATGAGGAAATTAGGGTTTTATTAATTCACCCAGAGGACAAGATGAGGGACACACAGGGGAGGGGAGGAGAGGATAGGACTCCATCTTTGATTTAAAGGTTAATTTGGAGAGGAGGGGTTAGCGGGAGCACAGAGAGTGGTCCTGACAATATTTTTGATGCTCCTGGATGTGGGCCAGCTGTCCCGCCATGGGTGCAGCTCCGGCAAAAGACAGAGTGGAGACAGACGAGAGGGAGATAAAGTGGTCGGCCAAGCTTGGGTCAGGCCTGGGAATCACGCAGAGGCAATTAGGAGCGTTAGCTTCATCAGTAATGCCAGTGGCTACGTCCGGCCATGCAGCATCGGTGAGAGCTTCCTGCGCTGCACACACGCTGGGTAAAGGGGCATTAACAACTCAACACTTGACTTTGACAAGGTCAGGCTTGAGGAGCAGCAGGCGGACTGGCATGGTGCTGATGACCTTATGCTGTCATGCTGGTGACCTTGCCATGCTCAGCACTGGCCTGCTAACAGATAATGATAAGGATCACTTCCTAAATCCTCCATATTTCTGCACACCGGTTCTCTGCTGCATCACTGCTCTTCGGTGTTTGAAATGTAAGGTGTTGTATGTGTTATTTATACGACAGAGGTGAATGTAAACTCAGATGTCCTTATTTGCTGCATAGACCTTCCCACAGTGTCTCGTACATGCCGTAGCACTGGGTCCACTTGTTTAAGTTGATTAAATGTAATTTGTGGTATGAATATATATATAGTATATGATATACAGTAACAGTGTGGGTTTAGAAAAATGAAGAGGAGTAATCTTTTTCTCAATTATTCATTCTCCAGCTTTTATTTTGTACAAATACTATACCAATTGTATTTGATATAATTTCTAACACAGTAAAATTCAGATTCAGTAGTATCAAATATTGGACATGTTTTGAATATAGACGTTTCATTTAATATCAAAGTCCACCTTCACGTTTATTTACACATTCCCTGCTTTGTTCACATTTAAACATATTTCAAACCTGCAATAACTTGAATGTTCTGGCCACTAAGGGGCCCCGGTGTCTGCTTATTTAGTGCTGTGCAGGGTTTAGTGTACAGTGGAGTAGAGTTTATACTAAAAACGTAAAAAAAAACAACGTTCATGAATCAAATTTGTGAGCCGTAAAGCCAAAATAATAACCTGAAAGTTGTTATAAAGCTATTCATCACTAAGCGCGCGGCACAATAAAGACAGTCTTGTGACCCATTGTTCGACCATTGTTTGATTACAGCTTTTTTTTGAGTTCACAAAATGTCATCAAATTTATCAGTCAAATTCGTAATTCTAAACTGGCATTCCAAATGAAATCAATAGTAATTTGGCTTTTCTAATTCTTCACTTTGGAAACACCCCACGGAGAGAGAAAACAAGACAATGCTCATAGTTCATGTTCATACACCTTGTTAGATAGTAATGAGTCATATTTATGAACTTTTGATAAATAATTCACATATCAAACTCTCAATTTGAGCTGTGTGGATTATTTTAATTGGCCCTTGTGTTTTCTATTAAAGAGCAAGTGGAACAAGCCATGGGGTGATGTTGCATGATTTATGGGACACCTTCATCTGGATAGGGACATCAACAGGATTACATTTATTCTTTATTCTCTGCCTGAAAGGAAGCATTTGTGAATCCCTTTAGTGTATTATATGAAATAGTTTTAGTAGAGATGCTGCTCAGATGTGTGTTTTGGGAAACTGTATTGCTTTAGCTTAGATATAGTCAATGATTAAAGTATTTGTTTTTTTACTTTTATATAGCTCAATATCACAACTACCGTTTGAAACACGTGTCCAGTTAAAAAATGAGGAATGCTCTTAACTACTCCAGGTTGTAAGTCTGATTTAATATATTCAAAGTTTTGTTTAATTTTCATTCGAAATACGAGACTCCTTGGAATTAAATCAGCTGCGATCTATGTCCAAATACTAAAGAAATAGTGGATAACATTTAGCATGGACGTTTATATGATCACATTTAAGGGCCATTAAATGGGTCATTTGTAACACACAATACAAGGTTATGTATGTATGTAATGGAAGCTCTAGACTTGTCAGAACAAGCTGCTATAAACAGTACACCGTGGCCTACGTTACACCATGCCATTCTGCTCAGATAATAATACAACATTGAAACTGCTAATATTTACATCAGAATGGTAATCATCCCTTTAAAATATTCCTATTTGAAGGGTACTGATCCAAATCCCGTCCGCCAGCTGAACCAAATAGGGGCCAAACAACCCCGGCAGAAAAAAAAAAAAGGCATCTCATGAATAACAGACAAGTGGATGAGCCATGGCATATGTGGTGCTCTGATCCAATTATTTTGACTTCTTTACCTCTGCCAAGACTCTAAAGCCTTCACCAGCAGAGCAACGATTGTGGAATTACCGAGATGGTGCATCAAGTCAAATGAGTTATTTATGTTTCAATCTTAGAGTGTTTCTGTTGTGGTCTGTTCAGCATCAATCTTTCGAGTATATTCTGTGCATATTCAAGGGCACATAATATTCACTTGCATGGAACTCACGTTTGGGAATGGATACTGTACATGTCAAATCTAAATAAACACCCAGATGGGGAACACTACTAGATTTAGTTCCATCTAGTGGTAAGGCTGCAGATTGCAACCAAATGAATACCCATCCGTTCACCCCTGTAACGGTGGCCTTCAGGTAGCATCAAAACACAAAAAGGCCTGCTTTAGAGACAGAATTTGGTTTCTCTGTTCTGGGCCACTGTAGAAACATGACGGACTTAATATTATATTACATTTCTGCCAATATCTCACCTTATATCCTACACACTGGAGTTTTTAGAGGAAGAAAAATAAGAATGCTCTCACGCTCTGTAATCCATTAAAACTATACTCGGACACATTGTCTCACAGTGTGGACAAGTGTCTCCGTCAGCCATGCAGCACGGATTACGTGTGAGGTCCTTAATGGTGAATCCTTCGACCAGTCAAGCTTGGCGAGTAAAAGCCTGTTAACGAGGCTGTTAGCCCGAGTTTCTGCAACACGTCCACCTACAGAGGCGTGTGT
Source organism: Leptoclinus maculatus (assembly GCA_032191485.1). NCBI lineage: Eukaryota > Metazoa > Chordata > Actinopteri > Perciformes > Stichaeidae > Leptoclinus > Leptoclinus maculatus. Next base: position 5,378,819 of record JAVDOI010000008.1, on the reverse strand, counting down.
CAGCTGCATAGCTGTGCAAACACAATAATCATCATCAACTACATAACAACTGGACAATGGATACTACTTTTTTTTTAAGGTCTTTCCTTTATTATGTCTGTATGTATATTCTGTGAACACAACTACTTAAGTCCAGCCAAAAGCAGGCCACAGTGAAAGGCACCGCAGTAAAGATACTCAGCTTCAATATTGCTGGTTACAGTATTCTACACTTCTCCCAGTTCATTGTCAAGTCATGGCTCCAGGCAGTTCTGCCTTTTATGAGGACAAGTGAATGTGGTCCTTATATTAGCATGTCATATATCAATGTTCAAGGGTTATACCAGAGATTTTACAATTTTGTAACCCATTTATATTGAATTGTAAAAGTCTGCTGCAGGCTGCTGGGTGATGGTTTGACATTTGTTCTTCTGCCGTGGTATGTTCAGTCGCCGTCGGTACTTTTGATCTTTTGGACTTGGTAGTTGAATGCGGAACTGCTGCATTTTCACTCGTAGGAACTACTAAATTCACATTCATATTTTCATAATGTCCCTGTTTCCTTATTGTTTGGTTTCCTAGTTTGATTCTCTGACAACATTCACGGGGCTAATGGCACACCTTCGGGTGAAAATGCAACCCTTTGAAAACCTACTTTTGCAACTCCTTTGTCAAATTTCTGTATTCTTAGTCAGTCACACTTGTATCCAATCATTTCAATACAGAATGTCTAGAAAATCCAAAGTTCATCCCACTTTTCCACAGGTGCATACTGTATACAGATCAATATGCCATGCTTTTAGCATTAGACAATGTGAGTTCTTCCCCATGTAATAGAGTCACCTCACCTTACATCTGCCTGAGTTCATACATATTAAAGGCTTGCATTTTCCCTGCATATACATCGTTCATTTTTGCAAAGTGTTTTGTGATTTTTAAAGGAGGAGAGTTTGACCTTCGAGAAGCTTACAGTTTCTCCCTCTCTACAGTTATTTCCTGTTGTTCTGCAATGGTTGAACACTGCCATCTAAGGATTGTCAGTAATCGGATTCCACTGTGCTACAGGCAGGCACACTTGATCCTATACTCTTCTTTGCTTTATTTGCGTTGAGGTTGAAAACACTATACGCGATGTAATCACTCAACAAAATCATTGTTTGTGATTATGTAAGAGAGGTGTGAGGATATGAGTGAGTGCAGGGATTTAACTCCAGTAACCTGAAATAAATGACTTCACAATGTTTAAAAAGAACACCAGGAAATCTTGGATTTCTGTATTTACCGCATCATGTAACTAATTAAACCAGAATGGTTTTCTAACCGTTCTCATTCACATTTCATTATCTCCGTATGAGCATAGACTGACTTCATTCATCACAAATCGGGCTGTTTGTTTTTTTTGTTCAAGCATATAAAATTGTTTTGGGCTTTTGTCTGTTGTATTTATTCAAATACAACTTGAAGTCACTTGCAGGACTTTACACGGAATCTCGCTGTTAGCCAATGTGCAACTTAATTATGACGGTTGGTTTGGTGGAAATAGAAAAGACTTTGTTGTGCTGGCATTGCCGTTACGGCTGAAACAAACAGCAGGTCTTTGTGCCAGGATGTGCACAGAAAGCCACAGCCGTCTAGTCTCCCTCTCTCAGTCCGACCATTCACCCAGGAGAGTGATTGACGGGGGGCTTTACCAAGACAATCTCACCCAAAAATCCACCTCTTTCCCTTTCATCCTCAAAGGGTCTTGAGCAGTTCCAAACAAGGTTGAGTGCTGTTTCTTTTTACGAAAGGTATTTGGGTTCTTGGCCAGCATTTGCTTGTGCTTTGTGGGTCTCTGCATTGAGCCCTCAGCTAGGAATGTCAGACTTTCAAAGCTCTTGTTAAGATTCGTGGTGACAGTGTTTTGCTATTTCCTTTTTCCGCAGCGCTGAGGCCTTTACGATTCCAAGAGTCAATGAACACGAAACTAATTCAACCAATGTCCAGGAAGAAATTGGACATTATAAACCATGACAGGCAAATGTAACAGAAGGTTCTGTTATCAGCGTGGTCCAAAGGAAAATTGCACAAAGTCTAAATTAAAATCTGGACCCCAAAAAATGGTGAAATTGCACCCATAAGGACATAAGCTCGGAAAAACATCGCCTCACAGGCATCCAAAATACTTACACGATGAAGTATTTCCATCAAAGCCAGTCAGGGAGAAACAACTCATTTGTTTTCCTGTCTAAGGTTCAAAGAAGAATCTGGCAGAATAACATATTCTTGAAAATAATGTCAAGTGCCAGATAATCCCTGATTAAAGATCGTCTCTAAGTGTCAGTGAGTTATTTGCTGGTGCTGTGCTGCTGCTATAATGAGGAGAAAAGCCACTCCACCTGAGGCGCTGCTGCTATAATCTTCACAGTAAACACTTATCATGCATTCGCCATTGATTAGGATGTGCCTCTCATCAATCATCAGAGGCTCGTCTGTACAGATTAATAATTATGACATCTGCACTCAGTCAAGAGCGCTGATTAGAGGGAGGAGGGAGGCAACGGCGTCTCATGATAGTGAGCAGCGAGGTGTTCAGGAACTTCATCATATCGTCTGGTTCATTTGGTGATCACTGTGGTGCTCGATGACATTTCTATTAACTGTAATCAATAATACACTGCAAGACAATGTGATGTACAGACAGATATTATTGCTGTAGACATACAACAGATTAGAGCTCGAGTGCATTTTGGAGGCAGATGCCAAGTATCATGGGGCCTTTTCTTAACAGCTCAGACAATTGATTTATCAGTTTAACACTTTATGGCTTTTCCTAATTTTAATAAAAATGCCTTAAAATCAGGATTTCAAACTGGTGTCTGAGAACTTCTGTTTGGTGGTTTGAAGAACCCAATGGACTTTTATATGCTCTCTACCAGTGTTTCCCAAACTTGTCTTCTGAGGACCGACTTTAAAAAAAATGACAAACCATCACAAACTGTAAGAAATTCTGGAAAATGTATTTGGCAACCCTTGTAAAATCTCCTGCGACCCACCTATGGGTCCCGACCCAGTCTTTGGGAATGACTGCTCTACACGGTATCTGTAGCCTTTGAGTTGTATCACCTGCTGGAGGTTGACAGCATTCCTTTGTTATTCTAGGTGTTTGTGTGCCTTACATTATGTCTTTCACCTGTCAATATGCTTGACATCATAACCATGCAAGTGAAAAACTAAAATAAATAAAGAGAGCTTGGATACATTTAGTGTCTCCGACCACTGTGGTACATTTAAAAGAACATACAGTATGTCTCCTTTTCTTTTTTTCTTCATGTTGTGACTAATGCTAAAAAGTCTGGCCTTTCCTTGAAGAATGTCTGTGAGTGCACTTATCTGGCAAATATTAAAAATAGATTACGGGGCCATTGGGAGGTAAGTGGTTCCATAAGCAGAATTGATGGTACTAAGGAGTATCATGGAGACTGCCTACATCACCTTGAGGGTCTCATCCGCTTAATGATGCCATGTGCCGCATACTTTCCTCCTGAAGAATGGCCACCGTTTTGCTGTGGGCTCTGACACTCCACTTAAACTGCTATTCCAAGCAGTTAATGGGAGCACCAGGGCCCACATACCAGACAGCTGGAAGATGGACAACAGCGGGTGATGTGGTTGAAGAGTAAGAATGCTCAGCTTTTAAACACAATCAAAGAAGGAAAAGGTAAGCTTTGGTGTCAGTAGATATGGGACATCGGAGGCCAATGTAAAAAGTGCCGGTTGATATATTTGAACAGGGAATAGGGATTTGACATGCAGGCAACATCTTTCACATTGAATTGATACATGCAGGAACAGAGGACACCGAGGCTTTCTCTACATAATCTCTGACGTACATTTTTTTATTTTATCCATCTTTTTGAGATTTTAAACATATTCCTTTGAGTGTTTCCATTGCCAGGCAGTTTGCAAAGGAAACTGTGGTTGGAATGGAGAAAAAGGGACCATTTACAGAATCAAACTTCAGGTGAAGTTTTCAAAAAACCCTAGGTTTGTGCGCTTCCAGCTTGATTTTCATACGTGTGATGCACTCCTCTAAGCCAGCTCAAGGGAAAAGGTGTGGACAGCTGCCAGTTCCGTGGGGTTTGGAGATGCCTTGTGCAATTAGGTTCTTCCACCGTAAAAGACTGCCGTGCTGGTGCTGCCAGCCCCCTTCCCCTGGACCCCGAGCCTCTTCTCCCAGCCAGCCTGTCAGCAGACGGGTTGAAAGGTGCCATTTGACCATGGAGATGGGGCTTCCTTTCCTGCCAGCAAGCTTCTGAGCCGATTTGAAGGTGTGTGTCCCTGGACTGGAAAATCTTCCCTATCCGAAAAGTCGATTAAAGCCAACAGCTGCGTTTCAGGCTCTGCCAGGCAACCCTACACTAGACACACACACATGCACACGCTTTGACATCAAGAAGTGTTTGGAGCTGTCGGCTGTATGCATCAGCATAGCCCAAAAAAATGAAGACAACTTTACTTAATCAGCCTTTGAACTGTATCACTATGTCCTATCAATTAGTGTTCTCTTGTCAGCAAGTTGTGTTCGCTTTATTAACAAACTTCATCAGATTCATCAGATAGACACAACTGGCAGGAGATGAGACACTGCAAATATGAAATCGGCCGGCAAACACGGTGCTCAGCCATTGCTTAGTTGTTTTTTTCCTCTACATCTTGCACTCGTGAGCCTTCTGGTGTTCAAATGAAGTAAAATGCAGTGCCTGATGACCTGGGTACACATTTTGGCAGCAAAACAAGAGAAACAGTGGGTTGTTTTTGTGTTTCTCTGTGCATTATGAAGTAGAAAAAAAACACAGACTTCTGTGTGAAAGAGTAGAAATATATATATATATATATATATAAACAAATGCAGCAACAAAGGAGCCTGGAGCTTGAGATGTGGTTCTATTCTATACAAACAAAACAATCTTGTCACATTTTCTGCAGAGCACTTACTTCCTCTGTAGAGCTTCAATTGTTTGTGTCATGTAATTGAGCACTGCAACGGCCCTCATTGCTCAGCAGCCACCAAATACATTTTCCATTGGGGGAAGGGAAATCAATAGGTGCATTCTGCCTCTTTTAGGGCCCTTGTGATTTTAAAAGTATGTTAATGTAATTTATTGAACCTTTTACCCTAATCACACACATAGCCTATAATTACCCACCTTGACAGCTGCTGGACGTCTAATTGCTAATGCTTTTCCTGGAATTTGTCCTCTAATCCTGGTAGAAAGAAAAGTCCTGGTCTTCAAAGGCAATGTGGTTCAAGCTGTCTCTGATGTTGTCACTGCTGGATGGAGAGCAGATAATAATATTTGCATATCACTTGTCTGATTATCAATGGTAAATTTGATTGAGTTGAAGTGGCATTAAATAAGGAAAAACATATTTTAAGATTAGATTACAGGATTAGAATACATTTAGTATTATAATTTAGTGATGCAAAATTAAGCCATAAGGCAAATATACTGATTTTTATATCAGCTATTTTCTTCTTCTTCTTTTTTGTTTTTTTCTACTACCATGAATGGCGATGAAAACTAAAAACGCAACCCATTAGCCACAGACAGATGTTGATTCAGTTGTTTTTGCTGCAGGTTTGCCTTACCAGCTGGAAATCAAATGCTCCCACTGTCCATAAAAAAAAAAAAAAATCCATAAAACGAACCACCTTTTCGGCCTTATTCCATACTTGTAGCAAGCTTTGGTAACCTAATTCAGTAACCTATCCAGTGATATCCACTGGAACCCCAGTAGACCAGTAGATTGTCTCTCATTGCTTTTCAAACATGGTTTTCTACACTCCGTCTCAAAAGGTGTAGCTCAGCTTTCTTTTGGTGTTAAAAATGAATTCACTACTAAACACTTTTGTTTCTGTCAGGGAATAACTATTACGTGGTACGTATTTAATTACAAAATATATGCAATTGTAATGAGTTCCAGTTACTGAGAAAACAATATGCGATTAAATTACAGTTACTGGGAATTTTATTTATTAAATTACAGTTACAAATCGAGATGTTTGTGATTACAAAAGAGTTACATCCGCATATATTATTTTCGGGAAAAAAGTTTGTAGAATGTAGATTAGACCTTCACGTCAACAGAAGTTCACCATCCCAGCATAACTAAGATGGGTGGGGAGCCCCCCCCCAGGAAGCCTGATCACAGCCGAATAAAATAAAATGAAATATCTTTGTCGAAAGTTGTTGAAAACAGTAGGGGCAAATTCAATTCAATTTATTTTTGTATAACAAATGTGCCTCAGAGGGCTTTACAATCTGTACACATACGACATCCTCTTGTCCCGGAACCCTCACATCGGAACAGGAAAAACTCCCCCAAAAACCCCTTTAACAGGGAGAAAAGAGGGAGAGACCTGTGGGAGAGAAGTTAGAGTAAATCCCAAGGTTTTACATAATTAGTTAATTACTTTACAACTGTATGATTATAAATACTATATTTCAAAATATCACTCTCACTCTAAGTTTGACTGTACTTAACTCTCAGTAAATAATCAATGTTAACAATTTGATATTCAAGGAGGGATTTGGTAATCCTGAAATCATCATGGTGGCACCAAACATCCTGAGCCAATTTACGAAAAGTGGTAGCAGTCAAAGTCTATTCTGAATCCAAAGTTACGGGTCAGATATGCTGCTGGTTTACACGACAGGAGTTTGATGCGAGTATCTTACCACGGCGTCCTACATCGGACACACCGGACGCCTGAAGTGAGCTCTGAGGCAGACTGGCACGTAGACTTCCTGCCCCCCAGGTGGCTGGTAGGCACAATTGCCTGTATATATATATATATAGCTTTAAATATATATGGTAGGCACAATAGTGCTTCATTGTTCGGTTAAAGTATTTTTACGACATCTCTGCATTGTCTGCTAAAGTTAGTTGAGGCAACATTGCTCTATTTGGTGTGTTGGTGCTTATTAATTTCCGGTTTGATCACTCAGCTATCTGGCTAGTCTGTTGGTTACTTTGTGTTGTGTGCCTTCCCAGTGGAAGTCTGTACGATGTGCTGTAGGGCTAACACAGCTGCTGCTTTAACAGCTCCTGTAATTGTCTGTGGGACCAAAATGAACGAGGATTTTGTGACCGAGTTGTCTCTGGACATGTCTCTACTCTGTTGTATCTAGTATCGGTCTATCTGGTGCACATAAGAGGCAGACTGCTTGAACAGAAACATCCTCAATTCTCTGTACAGGCACAGGCGTCAATAAATATCATCATGTATGAATTCAAGTGCTTTATTTTCAGGATCCTGCTATGTCTATGCTGACTCACTGTCATGACTTAGTGGGATACCATCAGTGGTATCATTAATTATGTATTTAACTTACTTGGTGCAGTGGCTCCTTATAACAAGGCAAATAGTAAGATCTCCACACCATAATTATAATTTATACAAAGGGAGAGACATTGTGAGCTTAAGAAGACTTACTGTATTTGTCATTTTAAAATTGACAAAGCAGTTGGTAGCAACATATGGCTGCTCTGTATTTGTTTCACTAATTATATTCTACTGTCATCAATTCATTTATTGTTTGAACTATGGGGGAGAGAACTCTATTTGGTTGTATTTAATGCAAAATCTCATGTTTTTTTTTTTTTTTTTCAAACAGGCCGACTTGTAAATAGCGGATAGGCACAAAACAATGAGTTGTCATTGTCATAATATAGAAATGACAAAGCCAGTTGGTCGAGTATGAATTTACTGAATATTTGACAAAATTGATGTGTCTGCTACACTTCACTGCGCAGGAACTGCATTCATTCATCCGCAGCATTCATGAAAACAATATCGTGATCTGCGAGAATGTTTCCCGACACAAAAAAAAGGATACATGGTTAAAAAACAAAAAAAGACATTTCTTTCTTCCTAAAACCTCCATCTCAGTCCACTCACCCATGCTGAGAGGCTAATGTCATCCTCTCTGCCTTCCAAGTCTCATCTCCCTATGTGATCCAGCTTCACAATGACAATGAAAAGGATTATTTTCTCTCATAAAAACAGACATTACACTAATTTTGCAATACACTTTTTTGATTTGCGCATTAATACCATAACTACAAGTGTAGATTTGTAATATCACTCTTTGTTTTTTTTTGTAGATCCATTTTTAGTAAGTCAATATGCTGAACACAGCAGCCTCCTGCTCTTCCATGCTTGTTCTATGTGTGTGTGTGTGTGTGTGTGTGTGTGTGTGTGGTATGGGCGTGGCTCCGACCTGGTCTCCTCCCGGCTGCCTCCTGATTACAATTCACCTCACCTGCCCAGTCAACCCAGCTGCCTTCCATCAACTCATCACTCAACAATATATCTACCCCGATTCTTCATCCACTCTTCGCCAGATCGTTGTTACAACTTACGTGGTAGTTTGCTTGTTCTCGGCTGCTCTGTTTAGAGACTAGTTCAGAGTTTTTTTTCCAAGTACTTTTTCGTTGCATTGACCCTGTATTCCTGTTCCTACAGTTTTGTTCATCCTCCCGGTTCCCCAGTCTGCCTTAATGGATGTATTTATGCTGCTGTTGCAAGACAATGTCGCTTCATTATTGACTCCTCTTAATGAGGATAATGGCGCATTACTCAAGCCAAAAACTCTTGTTTTCCCAGTCTACACGTCAACACAGAAAACCGAGTTACTTAACATCTTCCCCCCTGGCAGGAGTTTTTAAAAAGCCCTGTTTTTGTGGACCTCGAACAATCTTTGGGTGCCGACGAAAGACCAGAACGTGGAGTCAGCGGATTGCATTTGAAAACAGGCTCAGAAGAAAATTTGAGTTTGTTCAAAGTGGGCTAGTTAGAAAAAGTAACGAAGCAATGTAACAGATTTGTCATCATTTCTATAATTAATTAGAAGTCCCCTGACTGCGTTTGCAAATTAAGTCGGACTTTTTAATGAGCATTTAGAATGATTTATTTTTCAAGCTGGTAGCATAATGAAGAAAAAGTCTGTCCTTTTTATTTATTTGTAGTATCTCTATTATCGGTGCTTCATGGTTTACTGTGTCCCCAGACCAATTCAGGATTCCTTTACAAAGCCTCATTCGCCTGCACAGGTAACCGTCCCCCTTTGTTAGAATTTCACAAATCGACCACTGTCATTTGCCACATCTCAGGCTCCAATCCTGTCGACATGACACAGATCGATGGTACTCCCCCATCAGTGTCTCCAGCCTGCCAGATGGCTGGTGGGCTTCAGTCTCTTGACATTCATCAGTGTCTTGCAGTCAGATGCTCCCACAGCAGTGTTCTGACCCTGGTACTGGTCCAGCAGACTCCTCTCTCTTGCTCTTCCGTAGCGGCTACGAGGGTTTGATCTAATGATGTCACCAAATGAGGTACAATTGCCTGGGAGGAATTTGGCCAACATGGCACAGCTTTCCCACACAGCTGTGCAATTCTGCTCCCCTAGTTGACGCGGTGAATGCATTTTATGAACAGAAAGAAATGTGTGGCCTATTCAGATATGCACAGTCCCTGTATTCCAAGTATTTTAAAGGCTTCCACAAACCCAATTAAACAATTATACTTTGTGCTCCCAGCTGCTTCTTAACCTCAGTTGCGTCACACATCCCATATTATAGTCATGGGGACTCATAGGTGTAAAAAACATGAATATAACAGCATCTTTATGACCTGGCTACTGCGTTCAGTGTCATGGAATCTCACGTTCTGCCACCACCACCTCTGTCCACGAGAGCTCCTCTAACAGGGAAAAGCAATCGTCCTATGGGATTTTCTCTGACTCCCTGGGGTGATAAAGTGCACTTTGAAGCCACCCATAGAGGCTTGTCCCTAAAACACCCAACAATTCACAACCGTGGCTTTGTTGACAAGCCAGCTTTTTTTCTCAACAAGTAAAGTGAAAGTCTTTTCTAATGGACCCAACATCACTACCGGGAGACCCAACAGGCCCCACGGCACCACCAAATGAGCCTTGTGCAACACTGGATAGGGAAATAAATGTCACAAAAATGTAATTTCGCCTCTCAAGCAAAGGGCTCTCTTGGCTCCCACTCTCGATACCTACTGGCATGTTATTTGTAGTGGTGCAATTCCTTAAAGGCTCCACAAAGAAATGCTAGTTCTGTTAGTTGTGCTTCAGTGCTCTCCCCAAATTGGTTGATTTGCAAATTGACTGAATAACACATTACTCTGTAAAATATGGATGAAATGAACATAAGGTACTTCAAGTCTCTTAAAGGGAGCTGCAGTCAGGGCTGCAACTAACAACTACTTTGATAATTAATTAACAGATTAGTCCATTATTAATCTGATATAAAAAAAACGATTGTTTTCAAAACAACAAGTTATTCTCGTCTTCTTGTATAAAGCTCTTTTACTACAATACAAAAATGAAATGAAGTAAATGGTCATAGAAGATGCAGCCATGCACTGAGAATAAAAGGGAAATATATATTTGATCAGATATTGCTCAATTGTCTGTTAGAAGAAATAAAGGATTTGCGTAAGACTGTCTCTGACTAATGGCATGAAGTATACCAAGAACTCCAACAGCATTTGTGACAAACATGATTACAGTTAATTTAAAAACAAACAGACAGAAATATGCTTTGTCTGTTTTCTCTCCATTTTGTAAAGGACTAAGGTATAGCCGGGCGTTAGCTTCATCGCGAGTTAGCTTTAAAATAGCTTTATCAGTGGCCTGATACTACATTTGAGAGAAACAATGGAGGCCAGCCAAACATTTCCTTTATATAAAACAATTTGAATATGATGTAAATACTAATTCAAATACCCAAAACTCTGGGTATCTGAGATCAAAGAAACAATTTAATGTCGATCGGCCAATACCCGATCCACTCAATAAGCGTGGATGACACTGTGATGCATTGACATCGACCCTTAACCATTTGCAGACACCGATCCTTGTAAGCAGCTGCCATTTAGGCTAATAAATGTGTAAGCTAGAGGACTAAACATAGCTAAATAATACCTCTTTATATACAAATTAGAGCCATGAGATAAACGATTGCCACGTTGTGGGCTATCAGATGCCTCACTTACCACGCTAAGAACATTTCTGTCCATAGCAGGTGCAGTACTATGTTTTTATCTCTCCTCACATAATTAGGAAACAGCTTACCCTAGTACTGATAATGCCAGTGCCAAACTAATCTATAATTATCAACCAGACAGGGTGCTGCTTGTACACTCAAACCTGCAGGAACTATTATTTTAGCCAAAGCATCAAAGAAGCTAAACAGAGGGAGAGAAAGGGGAGATGTGTATTTGGTTCAAATTGATTTCCTTCTTTTGTATGAATATCAAGGTTTTCATTCTTTCCCATTTTTCCCCTCACTCCCCATGGTAGCATGTATTCATTGGGACTGCTGTTCCGAACAGATAAACAGGTTTTTTTTGTTTTTGGCAATTATTGCCTGAGGATTGTTTCGAAATGTGACTCGACTGTCAATGAGGAGGCTGGGCAGGACGTAGGGAAGATGTGATGAGAGGGAATTTAGACCAACCACCAGAGTGCTCTTGCATCTCTAGCAGGCCTTTCCTCAATGATATGCAGTAGCCAGCCAGTAGGAGGAAGTAGCCAGATAGAAGGGTTTTACTAGAAACGTAAATGCACTCTTATTCAACGAAAATAAACAAGGTTGTTTGAAGGGGGTGCAGGTTTTTATTCTCATGTGTTGTCCAGCCTTATGGATTGGTTTGGAATTAAATTATTTTCTAAAATAAATTTGTTTATGCATGTGGGGCGGGACTGATACAGACAGATGTGCACATTCCTTGCAGAGGCTAGTTGTCATAAAATGTACTCGCATAGTGAATCGCAACTTGTTACTCAAAACTATTTCATAAGAATCAAATGAATATGATGAAGTAGCCAGCTGGACTTACATGAGTAGTTGGCTGTTTGGCCGCCAGCTGGCGCTTATGGATAGCTCTGCTTAAGGGAACATCTGCCATAGATGAGGCTGCTACATATGGAAGTTGTATAGAATATAGGAATAAATATTCCTATTGTACTTCATTAGACTGTTTACTATTAACAGTTGCAGGATGGTTCTGGTTCGCAGTATAATTCCTCTTTAAAGAAAACAATGTGAATTGCTTTAGAATATACCAGTGGGGCACACTATTTGCCCATGCAGTGCAATGATACAATGAATCTAAGACGACATAAATCAAAAATATTTTTTTTCAAAAAAGTTTGTAATTCTTGTATTCTTAAAATACTGTGTTCCTTGTTATTTATCTGTAAATAGTCATGTTTTCCCTCCAAAATGCCAATAATTATTATCTCATCAAACTGCATCATATTTTTGGTCGACTTTGAGCAGATTGCCTGCATTCATCGCTGCTTGTTTTTTGAGTTTGAATGAAGTGTGTTTAACGCCATTGGTGTCTAGATGAGGGGTTAGCCAATTGTGGGTTTATTCATTCAATCGCACAACACAGCAGTGGTCATTGCAGACACACTGAGCGGTGATCTGCACTCTACCGAGTGCACCTTTCATGTTACCCTTTTTTCTTTTTTTTTAAGTATGAATGGCCAGGACCTTGCCTTTGGAGACATCATTAAATGAGAGTAGTAAACAGTTGTTTTGCCTGGCCATCAAAGTCATTTTCTATGGGCTGCACATTATCCCTTCTGCAGGGAAAGGGATTGGAAGTTGCGAGCAGGCATCGGCGACCTCACCAAGGTCATGAGAGAAAGGCTTCCCCCAGAGATAGAGCTGGAAGGCGGTTCTGGGTCGTATTTGCATATATTAGCTTCAACAGCGTGTATGTAAAACAGCAGCCTGGTAGGCCACTGTCTCATGTTGTAGTACAGGGGAGGAAATGATTATGATACATTCACCTTGGCGCAGCTTTGGGATTATTTTGAGGACGCACCATATGTCCCTTTCTGCTTCAACAGGCTCCATATTTTAAAACAGTCAATTTTTAACTGGAGATTCCCAATTAAATGACCACTGAAAATGCAAATTGAAGTCCCTTGACACTCATGAGAATAAACATGGATTTCAATTCCTAAATTTGTCATACTTAATCACTGGTAGAAATCATTTGATAGAAATGTTAGTCCTTTAAAGTGGATGGGTTTTGATCAATCTAAGAGTGTAACCTGCATGCCAAAGTAAAGTCAATAGATGGCTTTATGTTATGCAAGTGCTTTTTAAGTTGAGTAAGGAACCTTCTGGTCAGTAGTATCAGCTGGTGGGCTGCTATAAATATCCCTTTATTTTGGAGTTAGATATTTAAAGGCCTTACTTCTGTGTCTGAGCTCTTCATACTTTCCTGTATCTCTTCATTAACTGAATTGTTGCGGTCATTCATCACATCAAAGTGTTTAACCTGGCACTGGTTGATTTCCACTCTACCTCCCAGAAGTGGCACTCCGCTGGCAAATGGAAAAGAAAAGTATATTTTGCTTTCTCATTCTGCCATTACATGGCTAGTATATATGGTTCGTCAAAATAAAATGTATACAAGTATGATAACATTATGACAGACAAATGTTGCCTTTTCGAGTAGCTTTCCTGACTCTCCAGTATTGAGATCAAGACTTGTATAAATATGAATAGTTCATGTTTGGAAAGTCATTTCTCAAAGCCTGTATGACATTTATTAATAAATCCTGGTTATCTGGGTGCCTGTAAGGGCCTTCACACGTTTGACAAATCACCAGGAAGTGCTTTTAAACCAATTCTTGACACTCTGCAATAATTAGATAGAAAACACATCATTTAATCAGCGTGTTTCCCCGACATTTGTCAACCTGTCAAGACACAGCAAGTGCTGTCGTAATATGCATAATGCTGAAGCCACAAACCTGCATGGGCCAACCCTGCAATCAGAATCAAACATACTTGAAGTTTTTAGTTCATACTATTCACCGCACGCATTCTAGAGTATTAGGTCTTTTATTTCAATATTTGGTGTTAGAAAATCAGCAATAGTTTGCATGAAACTTTTTTGAAAAACCAATGGAATATATATATATATATATATGTCAAAGCATTATTAGCTAAGCCCATTGATTTGCCATTTAAAAGGCCTTAAGCCTGATGAATGTTCAGTTGATTGCATTAAATGCAGTACGGATTAATATTCCAACACAATTACTGTTGAACTGAGTACAGAATTGCTAATTACTCCCCCCACACACACACACACACACACACAATTTACACCCATCTGAATGAAGATAGTAATTTCACATTAATGCTGTGACATTTAATCAACAAGGGACAAACAGAGCGATGAATCGGATAAGCAGTTGCATTTCATATTTTCAAAAAAAACTGTCTGCACAAAAGAAACAGCCTTGCCAATTTATATTTACAATTCAATAAAGCCTGGGCAGTAAAGATACATGTGTTAGTATTTAAACACATTATATCCAGCTCTTTCAGCTGTTGGCACGCACAGAGCTGATTCACAAACACACTGCTCCCATATTCCTTACAGACGTGTGTGGCCTGCTTGTTTTGCTGGTAGTAGAGGAGTGTGTGAGTAGCTAACATTATTTCCTCAATCCCAACCCTCTGGGATGCTTTGCCGGGCTTTGTGGCTGTAATGCGGGGAAGCTGAATGTGAGGCTATAGCACTCACTACTGGTGGCATTTCACCACAAGCCCGGGGCAGACCACAGGCTTTCCTTGGGGGATTTGCATCAGAAAGAATGAGTCAGGCTGGTTTGCAACCCCTGGAAAAGTGGCAGTAGAGCAGAAAAGAAGAAGTGAAATGCTGCCATGAAAAAATCTCTCACCTTCCACTTTGCAATGCAGGTCATACAGTCTCGCAGAAATTGATTGTGGTCGGGAAATAGAGGCTTGCATAATGTTTCCGTCTCTCTCTCTCCCTCTCTGTCTTATTCTCTTCCGGGCTTTCAGTCTTGCTTCCTTTCTTAGTTGCTCTGGCTCTCTCTTCTTTTAACACACACACACACACACACACACACACACACACACACACACACACACCTTACCAAAGCTGCTCCAAAGCCATATTTATTTTCAATGTCAGTGAAAAACTCTGCTTTTTTATTCATATTATTTCCTAAATTCTCTCAAGCTCCAACTTCCTGCAAAGCTGATAAAGACTGTTGACATAGCTGCTGTTGTTGACATTTGGTTGATCCGCGCAGCTCTCGCTTTAATTCTATATGCCTTTGTAATGAAAGTGGCAATATCCCCACCAGAACGCTGACTGGTTGGTGTATGTCCGCTGAGGGCGGAGGGGGGTGTGCTACATCACCAGGAGACGGGCCAGAATCGCAGCTGCCCAGATTGCATCAGCACAGACCGGACTAAATCCTATCAGACAAGTCAGTGAAGGGAGAGGAGTCCACCTTCGCAGCGCTGAAGGAAGGGAAAGTGAAAGCTAATGAACAAAAATCAGGTCACAGTGGCGCAGAGACAATTGACAACAGATGTGTCGAGGAAAAGTCACAGGCAGGCAAGGGTGATGAATAGGAGGAAGCAGAGCGAAGTTGCAGAGAGGTCACCCAGTTATTCACTGATGTTGCAAAAAAAATGTACCATTATCATTGGCGAACATTTATGTTGCTGTAACTCTAAATGACAATGTCAAACCACATTGTGTACTCTTAGCATAAATCTTACATCTTCTGGTCTACTGCGTAACATAAATAAGAGAACTAACCATTCTTCTCAAAAATGTCAATAAACTGCATTCCAATTTGGGAGAACAGGAATCAATCTGTCATTGGTGAGTGCCATTCATTTGAATCCTGTTTTTTTTAATTATGGGTAATCAACACAGCAATCATCTCTGTCAATGAGACAGGAGCAGACCCACCCTCTAACTGCAGCTGCCAGCAGCAACCTGCTCACTGGGTGCCGGTTTAAAGCTGGCCAGGTTAATGAATGGCATTGATCAATTATGCGCTTCTTTCCTTCACTGAAATCTTTAATTAATGGACTTGAATACTAGTGAAAGCCCGTTTTTATTTGCTCTCAGCACCAAAACATTCAGCAGTAGAATGAACTGCAATGTCATGTAGAGAATTGTGTCTGTGCAGCGGCCTTTTATTGTGTTTCATTTTATTTTAATAGCAATCATTGTGTGTATTGATACATTATAGTGTGTGTGGTTTTCCTTCATTTGGTCATGGCCACTATATATTGTGCGATTGTGGACAGTCCGAACACAAAAGTTGACAATTGTCTTGTCAGACAGTCATGGTGAAATTTTTGGTCATCAATCTAAAAAGGTGCAAAACTGGGATTCGGTCACTAAAGACGGAGTCAGATATATCGGACCAAATTCTCACTGCTGCTATGACACCTCTTCTTCAAATCAACCCACAAAGAACTTCGGTCAAACGACATTATAAGCTCATTTTTTAATAAAGTGCAAACAGTTAGCGCTAAAGCTTTAATTTTGCTGACGATGAATAATGACAATGAATCATGATGTTTTTGTTTGTTTCTATTTACATTGATGGGCTGTGTCGTCGGACAATCTGACTGATTTTATTAAACCCGTCTTGCAGCGTGACATGCACTGAGCCTACAATATTGCTGATATTGCACTTTATTGTGTATCGAGTCTTTAAAACTCATTAACTGCATTGTCTATGCTAATCAGGCACAATTATAGCCTCATTTCACAGCCCCATACAGAAGTGTTCACTTGCAACTGTTCAGAGAGGAACAACAAAGTTCTACGGCTGAACATGCCTTTTGTGTTCGTCTGAAACAGAAGGAGGCAGAAGACAAGAGCACTGCTTAAGATGCAAAGCATCACAAGTGTGGCGTTTAACTCGCTCACAAGCTCACAAACGCATGTATTCACTCATTCGTGTCGGCTGGCAACAGGTTTTCCAGCTGTTTGGTCATTGTCAGGTCCACGCATGGCAACATGCGTCACATGTAGGTGAGCAAAGTAGCAGCTGCAGCAGCAGTAAAACCTGAGACATGTCGATGTCGTCGCCTAGAAACAAATACAGAAATTGCTGTTACTCTTTTTTTTTTACATTACATGTTATGGAAAACTAAAATATTATTGATTAATGTTAATCAATTAAAAATGTAATATTATTTAATCACTCCGATCCGGGATGATGTACAAAAAATATATATATATTATATAATTCAGCTCCTTGCAAAAAAACATAATCATAGTTTTTGTTAAATCCTTCATTTTTCATTCATGTATTTTCTATTCATTAGCCATCAAGTGTAAATAATCACCTGTTATCTCCAACCATAATGAGTGAACATGTAATGTTTGCAGTCAATATATTCAGAACCAAAGACTTTAATCGAGCCACATTGCTTACTTTTGTCCTCATGGTTTTGTCTTGGTTGTCTTTTGGCCAAGTGCATGTGTGAGGCTGCTGGCGCTGCAGCTCTTCACTTGTATGATATTGGCTGGGCCGGGTTTCAGGTGCGTCCCGTCAATGACACTGTGTGTCCTTGTTTGCTATTGCTGCACTTGCACTATTGCTGCTTTCTGGATCTCATTCGCAGCATGCTAATGCTACACTGACACCCAATGCCTGCACTTCAACAGTGAACAATTCGAAAGTGTTTTGTTTTGCATCAATCTGCGACGCGCAATATCATTGTTCGGTATTGCGATGACGATACGACTTGCGATAAATAAACAAGTATTAAAGTGTGCATATCAAATACGATTCCTATGTCAGCCTGGTTGTCTTTAAGTTCAGAACAGGATTAGAATGGAATATTTTAAATAAAGCTAGGCTTAATGTTGTTTCTAGAGCAGCAGTAATGTTGACAACAACAAAGTCTCTATACAAAGTTATTAATATGTCAATTTTAGAAAGAGACCCATGCAATAAACTCGCAAGATTGCTTATTTTGCTTCTTTTTTTTTTTCCAGGGCTGCCCCCTCTTGGTCCATTAGTTTACTTATCAGTCCTTTTGGTCTTATTTGACTAAGATGTCTTTCATTCTTCAGTTGGTTTTAAGCTTTTTTCATGCTAAATTACCTACTTCCATGAAATGTATGAACAGATCTCTGGTAAACTAATTGATCAGTCGAGTGTTTGTCGACTAAGCATTCCTTTGGTTGGAGACAGCCCTGTTTTGTTCACCATCGCTGCAATACTTGTTCCAAGAATGTGGCTGCCATCTATTCTTGCATGTCATAATGTAGGGATGTGTAAAGCAACATGAATTCAGGAGTTACTCACAACATCGGGGCGAACACCCACATAAAAAAAAACAGATTTAAGGAGCTCACACACATTTTATTTAACAGGTATACTGAACACTAAAACCCTCTGAATATAATATAAGTTTGCGTTTCTCTGAAAAATATGTTTTCACGATCTTGATGCACATTTGACTCCCCATGTTCTTAGTAATCAAAGCACCTATTGATCAGTTTCTTACTAATGAACCTTCTTGCTCAATTAAATATGATTTTCATCAGCACTCAAAGCCAACCCGACAATAATGATCTCAGATTAAACAGGTTGACAGATACTATATATCTTCTTCTGTCTTCTGTTTTACTTTACATAGTCTCCAGTGAATATTATA
Organism: Leptoclinus maculatus; assembly: GCA_032191485.1. Taxonomy (NCBI): domain Eukaryota; kingdom Metazoa; phylum Chordata; class Actinopteri; order Perciformes; family Stichaeidae; genus Leptoclinus; species Leptoclinus maculatus. The sequence continues at coordinate 5,360,276 of JAVDOI010000008.1, read as the reverse complement.
TATATATATATATTTAATAGCAAATACAAGTATGCATTGAATCCTGTTGCATTAGTACCTTAATTTAAGGATTTTACAATTGAATATGTCAAATATCTACACTGTTTATACAGTGTAGCGCTGCTTTGATCAGTATGTCAATTATTTGTGCGATTACCTAATAATTGTTTTGGCTATAAAATTTAAGAAAATAGTGAAAATGCCAAATACAAATTCCCCGTGTTTAAGGTGACAACTTCAAATTACTGGTTTTATTTTACCAGCAGTCTAAAAATCGATGGTATTCGGTTTGGAATTGAAACTATTATTTGATAGACAAAAATGAGTAATCGAGAAATTGTAGCCTGATTTATTGATATGAAAATGATCATTATTTGCAGCCCTTGTTCATTTTATACATAACAAAGAAAATAATCAAATGCGGCCATTTTAGACACTGGAACCAGGAAGTGTTTGGTAATTACGGTTACATTACTTTTAAATATTTTTTTACCGGAAACAACAGCAGTTTTAGCGTCTACGGGTCAAAAAAATATGAGAGATGATATGATGAAAAATATTCAGTGACAAGAACAGGAGCGCAGTTCAATTATGAGTAGTAAATCAATTCTTCTGGTGGAGATTTGAGCCAAGTGAACAGTCTTGTGATGGGCACCTGGGGATCAGTCAATATCCAAGTCTGACGATGAACAGGGAGTTTTTCTCAGTGCCTCCTCTGTTGATTATCAAACGGGCTCACCTTGTATTTTCTGTGACGCAAGATCGATACAAAAACAGCATGTGCATTTTGAAATAACCCTGCTCTCATTCGAATCAATATGCCACATGAGAGGTTTGGACTTAATTTCTGCATTAGCACCATAGCAACCCTCAGCCTCCTGAGAGGTGTATTGCCGCTATGACAAGGTTTTTCATGTAACCCTCCCGATTTGGATAAATGATGCATCTTTGTGTGGCGGTACACATAATGACTTGTGCTTTTTTCGTCAGGACTTCTCTTACTGCAAAGAAAGCCTGATGGAAAATCTCAGAGCAGGGCGAAGAGAGCAAGATCAATAATCTATTCTATTTAATGGGCTGGAGTGTCACAGTAACGAGATAGGAGTGGATGAGTCGAATCGTCCATTGCCAAATCTTAACAGAGGGTTGCACACAGAGACTCTCTCTTTCCCACCTTTCTGTCTCGTTCCTCCATGTGCAGTTACACGTACTGTATGTACACTCTCTTTTCCCTCGCTCTCTCTTTCTCTTTCTTTGCCACACACGTACACAAAGACACACACAAGTAGTGCCCCAACTGCCTTGGTCAAAGTCAATGTGACACAATTTAATTTGTGTTATATTTTTGTGGATCATTGTGTCCAATTGTACGTTTTTTATAAGTGGACAAAGTTTGTTTCTGTCATATATATTTACCTGCCATTCCCCAACTGTCCCTCCCCCCCCCATGAACTGTGGCTCATGAATCAAGGTCTGAGCCGAGCGGGGCTTTGGAGAATCTCTCACTCCTAATGAATAGCTTCAAAACAGTGTGATGTTAAGAATTCCTATTGTCTCTGTCTTTGCTGTGCTTCCGCATCAATATGTAACACGCTCACAATCCACTAAATATTTCAGAGTTTTTGAGATACAGTATTAACTCGCACTCTCGCCACAGAAGCAACCGCTAATATTTAAACAGGTCTGGCAGCTTCTGTTTACCTCCTTTGTACCACTGAGTTTTAATAGCAAAACACTGGCTGTTCTACTTTGCACTGACTTGCAATTGCCAAAGTCATGCATAAGAAATTATTTGAAATACTTTTGACTTTGATGTCCGTTTTCCCCGACGCTGTGCTCCCCTCTACCCACCATCAACGTTTCAGTATTGACTTCTAAATGAATCTCTGTGATTTAGCGCTACAGGAAGGTGACAGTTTCATTCCTTGTACTACAAACAGAAGATTTAGCTCTATTGTTTCTCTGTCGCTCTAACTTGGCAGCAATATTGGCAGCATAATCTTATCATTCGTAGCTGAAACTAAGGTATTGTCATTTCATTCATAGCTGAAATTAAGGTATTGTCTGCTGCCTTAACCGCCAACGCAAATCCTGTTCGTACTACTTGTGGAAGCTTTGACCTTTTTAGTAGATATTTCTGTCTTGTATCGTGTGAAATAAAGTGTATGTCATGAAGCCACTTTTGGATGATATGAACAGCATTAATATCTACTCCATAATTACCAACTATTTCATTTCAGCATTTTAAAATTGACGAGGATTAATTGGAAAAAACACAAAATAACACGATTCACTTTTTACTTTGTTATTTATTTATTGGTAACACTACATGCAAATCGTAAATAGTTACCACAGACTAAACCCAGAACTAATTGCTATTTAATGAGTTACCAAGTAGTTTCTGAATAACTCTTACTACGACTAGAAGTAGAAAGTTATATAGATATGTTAATGAATAATTGTCTAATTAGTCGTTTCTAGATGTGAATCAGCAAACCAATCACTTTCTTAAAAAAAACGCAAAATAATAATGATTTATAGAGAACATTCTAATACAGGACAAAAACCCCTTCCTGATTAACTCAGTTGCGAAATGACAGAAATCCAATTTCTTATCATTACTTGCTCATCATTTCTAAATTCGTTGTTCCTTTTTTCCATTTTTCTATCCTACTTTTTCTTTTTTTTTTCTTTTTCTTTTCCGTGTTTGCTGTTTTGTTCCGGCCAAATAAAGCCAATTTCTCCAGTAAATCTATATTCACACCACATTTACATAAATATTCACATCCACATGTCACATTCTTGACAAAGACTTGCTCCCCCATTACCTGAAAAAGGGACAGGCACAGAATTGAAAGAAGGCTGGATGAGAGGACGGATGGATGGATGGATGGATGTGCATGCAGAGGGTTGAGAAAGCTTAGACAAACAGAAGATGGGTTTAGCGGGAAGGTGTGACGGGTTACTCACAGTTTGGATCATAACATAACGATTCAAAATACAATGAACCAGCATCTTAATTATTGAAATGTGTGAATGGGCTGCTCACAGTGCCGAACCCAAACAAATGTTCAGTCTCCCTGTTCTGAGCACAGAGCCACACTATTTAAATACCATAAACATTAGATATTAGCTAAGCGTGGTGCATTTGGCTTCAGCAGGGTCTATCAAGTTTTTATGGCCAGTAATTTATCTTCACTTTAGTTGGAATGTGAAATGAATGGCTTCAGATCTAGTGTGATGCAACAAATCTGCAAGCTTGAAATCATTCACTCCAAAGTTACAGAAGCTTATACTTTGATTTAAAGTGATACAGTACTCCACTTCAGATCTTTTTTTTTTAAAAGTAACAAATACTTTCCTCTTGTGGACTTGAAAGGTAGTATATATGTTGGTTGTTTCCTCGTGCCGAGATCTGTGTTTAGTGGCGAAACGTACACACACACCCGGGCGCTTCACTGAACCGGGTGAATTGTAGTTTAGGACGTTGGGGTCACAGTATGTTGTGCTTTCAGGGAAATCAAAATGAATGTAGAAGGTGACATACAAAGCTCTCATAGTGTCAACAAGACCTGAAAAACTGAGTATTTCACACTTTCCACCATCTTAACTGAAACATCTGTGAAAGCTGCTTTCCTTGTAAACAGTGGTAGACATAAGGCTCTAAAACTGACAAATGGGCCAGATGGAGTGTTTTCCCTTAATATAAATCAAAACTTAAGTAAAGCACATGTTTTTGGAGATGAATGCTGTCTTGTTAGTGAAGTCACAACTCAAAGTATGTTGATGTTACAGATTTATGTAAAGGGAATCATATCTGATATTAAATTTGAGATCTTTACCTCAACATGTCCCGTTAAAGAATCAAACTGCCACAAATAGTCAGTTATATGTTAACTCATGCTAATATAAAATAAAGATATTTGGAAATACACACGCACGGCTCAGACCATACAAGTTTCTGCTCTGCTTTCCAGCTCTTTAGGCAGTGGATGGTACAGTTTGGTGAGAATCTCCGCTGATTGGCAGCTTCTATTTATTTGGACTTCTATAATTAACCATGATGAGGTCTCTGGGCTCTCGCCCGTGGAATGTTCTGGACTGAGAGGTAGAGCGGCTCCAAGGGCACCTTGGCTCAGTGCCACAACTTCTTAACTTCTGAAACTGCACAGGCAAGCGGACAAGCCCACACACACACACACACACACACACACACACACACACTGCCGACACTTCACTTTTGGCTTGAGCAGTTTCTCCTAATGAATATTATTTTAACAGAAAGTTTAGGAAACAAGTATGTACATGCCTGAGGACAACAGCATATTGATGTTTGCAATATACTAATATAATAATGACATTTGTTCACTTTTGTTTTATTTTAGGGCAGTGTAGAAGTGCAGCTCCACGAAATGAAACCTTACGCTCGCCTCTTAATTTGGCCTGTTGATTCAGAGGTTTCTACCATTGTTTTTTTTTGGAAAAAGGTTGTTTATAGGCCTTCCTTAAGTGCTGGGATGTAAAATATGTAATTCTGAAATGAATCTGTCTTGAAATCTATCTCTATCATCTCTACAAAATCCACCTGCAGCACAGTGCTCTTGGCTCAGATTTACACAAGAGGACTCATTACAGAATGACTTGCATTCCTTTCAGAAGTAGAAAAGCAAAAGAACATCGAGTTGATATTTAGTAGCCGCAATACTGACGCTGGTATTGTTTTAATCTCGTGAGTCTGCATATGAGTCATCGTGGAAAAAATGTCCTGGAGACACCTACTGTATTAAGAACTACCACAGCAGCGGTTTTGGGTACTTTGTTAGTTTATGTTTGTGTGTGAACAAAGAAGTTGTTATTAGCCCAAAGATTAGTCCGAAGCACAGTCATGGGATATATTGGGGTTAGTACATGGGTTAGTATTACAGCACATCGTATTTCATGTTTGGAGGGAAAAGTGAGTGAGTGGCTTGAAGTCTAGCTGTCAGGCTGTCGAAGGGCAGAGGGCAGAGCAGCTGCAGACGCCACCAGCTGACTGGAAGCTCGGAGCGGCCAAAGGCTGAGGACACAAATGCTCGGCACAGTACAGAGGAAATCAGCACATTTCATCAGAAAGAAGGCAGCAGCTGAATGGCCTTTGATAAAAAAGCTGTTATTGAGTGATTTTCAAGAATTGGTAGCAATGGCGCAGAGTGATTGCATGCATTCACTATGTACATCTCATTTCCTGCTTTTTATTTCCAACAATCCGCCAAAGCTTTTGAGAGCAAGAAAAGTTTGGTTTTTTTGTAAAGCTTTTATGCTAAATGCACCCATTTGAGTCACTCACTGGGGCTGCAGGACAAGAAAAGCATTGAGCTGCTGCAGATCTGCAGTATTATTATTGTAATAACTGTGACTACTACTAGTAGTAGTATGTTCTCATTCCATCATCAAATATTCTAGACCTTTCAACCAATGCTTTATTTCCACAAATCAATTAAGTTTATGAAATGCAGTTAAAGTGAAACATCAAGTTTGTAGAGCCTAAGGTGACATATTTGGATGATCCTTTGTTTTGTCAGTGCAACAGTTCAATACCCAAAGATATTCAATTCATAATGATACAAAACACAAATGAACCAATGAAAGTCAAAATAATCGATGCCATCCACTTGCAGACTGCTGCCAAAATCTCCTCCCAGACCCGGCTACAGTCGGCTAAGCCCAAGTATTTATGTCGTATTTAGGCTTCTTATATCACTTTGCTGGTCACCGTCAGTGACTTCACCGTTGTTGACGTTGTCCCCGTGTGATAAACTGAACGATGCTGAATAATCCTGACATCCACTCCACCGTGAACAATGAATAAAACATGATCAGGTAAGAAGACATCCGGCTAATTTGAACCAATCCAAGGCGTGTTAAAAAATGCATCAATAATATATAAATAAATATAAATATAATCCTCAAAGATTGCAGCTTCAAAACCTGTGCATATTTCAGTAGGAAGAAAGAGACTGATTGAAATAGTCGTTTGTATGTCGGTAGAAAGAGATTCTAATGAGGAAACATATAAGGGAGGAAGCCATAAAAGCACATTCACCAGCATCGCTCCCTTATCTTATGCCTTCTGCTCAACTTCACACGAAAACTAACTGGGGAGCAATGAGGGGTATGCTCACACAAGAAGACAAGATATGACACTTTATTTGATTAAAATGGTCAAATATTTTAAGTGGGACATTTAATGCATACTTTGAGGAAAGCTTTAACTAAATACTCTCAAAATAATGGTTATTAAATAATATGTCTTGGAGTTTTAGTTGTTTTACATCAGATTCAACACAAAGGGAAAAATCAGCTTCAACGTTAATGTATTTAAAATGCTAAGAAAGTAATAAGAAATGATTTTCTTGTTTTAGCCTGGTTATGCTATAACTGTCCTTTCTAAATTCAGATTTATTTCTTGTGATTGGGGAAAGGAGAGTATCCTCAGGAAAGAAATCACTCCAAGCCTTAGTTGCTCAGTTCAGCTCATATTGTAGTTTTATTATCTTCACCTTAACAGAGGCTTTTTTTTTTATAGCCTACTTTTGAATTCAAGATCAGGCTTAGATGACAGGATTATTCCAACACTTTAGTTCTTGCTGTGGATTACACAAGGGAATATAAGGCACTTTACAGTATGTGGAGAGCATATGTAAATATTTTCTTACAAACGATAATCATATATATTTTTACCCAGCATGAAATTACTGAACTCTTTAACCCAGATGTATTTCTGACAATAAGGCAAAGTCAGAACAACCCACGCTGTACGTGTTTTCTGTCTACATATTACTCAAGTTACTTTATTTCACAGCTGAGCAAACTCCATCCACTGATGAAGACTGCGTAGTTGAAAGATGTGGCTTGATGTATCTGGTATGTTTGGAAAGTTTTGGAATCTTTCTCAAATCTACATGACTTAATTTTAAAGTTGAAGGAAGTGTGTCCTCACATCATGCGTATCTGCTAGCGACTGACCCACCACCAAGTCATAGGGGTCACAAGCATTTATTGGAATTACTTAATTATGATACGAAAGACAAGACTGATTGACAATAACAAAAATGTTACTTGTGTTTACGTCACCATTTATGCTGATAGAAAAGGCACCAGTTGCAATCCGAATAATTTAGACATACAATAGTTTTTTGTGGTGTTGTTATTGCACTTTTTAAAGAATGTATTTTATTATTAAATTACCCGTCTGCCTGTATGTCTGTAACGTTTAACATAATAATTATAGTACCGTATTTTCCGCACTATAGGGCGCACTGGATTATAAGGCGCACTGTCAATGAATGGTCTATTTTCGATCTTTTTTCATATATAAAGCGCACCAGACTATAAGGCGCGGGCGCTCTGAAGAAATCTGTAGATTCTCCACTTCCGTGTCCGTATTCTCACGAGATAGTACGAGACTCACACAGCGAGATGTGATGCATATGACGAGTTTATGACGAGCTTACAGTTCATCATGTGACGATCTGGGGGACGGACTGTTTACATCGTGTAGTGTAGCTTGTTAGCTCGTTAGTTAGCACGTCTGCTAACGGCAGCGTTCTGAGACAGCTGTAGCTTTATGATTACAGACATGTAAACACACAGAATAAATAATGGCCATCAGTGAGAAACTGAGTTGTGTTGTGAGAACAAGTGAACAGCTGGGCAGGTGTCTTGAGAGATAGAGGCAGATTACCCCTAGCTTGTTAGCTCGTTAGTTAGCACGTCTGCTAACGGCAGCGTTCTGAGACAGCTGTAGCTTTATGATTACAGACATGTAAACACACAGTTAGTGGAGTCTGCGTGACTCACACAGCGAGCTATGATACTATGATGCATGCTTATGCTTACACCTCGTCCAGAACTACCGGTGAGACTCCTGACTACGGTAGCCGTAATGCTGCAAGCGGTGCGGCTTTGTAGTTTACCAAAGTCGTACTAAAACATTTTGACAGAGCGCCGTGTACCACACAAAATCGCTTCGAGGTCAGTAAACACAACCAGAATTAATCCATATATAAAGCGCTCCGGATTATAAGGCGCACTGTCGTTTTTTGAGAAAATTAAAGGCTTTTAAGTGCGCCTTATAGTGCGGAAAATACGGTAAGTGATTAGTAAGCTCTGGGCGGGTGTGGGGTACTCACAAGCCCCCCCGCTGAGCAGCGCTGTGGTGGGGTTTTCCCCAGAGAACCAGAGGGTTGCCTCTATGCTAAATGTTGCTCGGCTGTGGCTGTTGTTTGTGCCTAGGGGCTTGCACTTAATTTAGTGGATTCTCAACCTGGACCATATTTTGTTATATTTTTGTGTCTAAGTGACTAATGGGGACAGCAATTTTTTTGTAATGCAATCCTCCCAGGCAATTGACCCTTTGCTTAGTCCCGCCCCTCGAACGAAGACTGGTCATAGCGAAGCATCGGCCGGCTCCGACCGTGGTCCGACAGCTATTTAATTTTTTCAGGCTGATTTTCAAGCTTGTCATGGTTAAATGTTGTGTTAGGGGCACGTTTAATAGTGATACCCGTTACCCAGAGAACATTTCTAACTAGCCCAAGCACTTCTATGCTACACAAGCTACAGAAGGTATACACATGCTGCTTTTGCTTTTTAATGATTGTAACAGTAAATAAAGACCTACCTGGCTTTAAAGGAACAGTTTTGTTTCTTAATGTCATTGTCTTCTGTCTCGATGGCCAGGTGATGTGACGGTTGACCTTTACACTGTGATCTCTAGGCTTTAGCTTCTACCTTTTATCTTTTTAACCAGTTTTTCGCTGCTGAATCAGTTTGACATCCTAAACTCATATGGACCCTTCTGTCTGCTTCTCTCTGAAATCACTTTTTTTTTCGGAGCTTGACGGAGTAGCAGCGGGGGCGGTGCTTAGCTAAGTGATGCATGAATGGACCCACGTACAGCAGCTCAAGCTTCCTAAATATCATAGGTTTCATAGTCACAAAGTGACAAAGCAATTAAGTTAATAATATCTTGCAGAAACATTAAAATTCATCTTCTCTTTACCTCTCTTTGTCTCTCTTTCTCCCACTCAAACACACACAAACAGCAAGCGCTGCAGCGCTAAGTCCTGACAATTGTGCTACTATAAAGCATAAAGTTGTGCAGGTATTAAAAAAACATAACACGATGTCATCAGCGCCTGTAGCAGCAATCTATGGAAGAAGGGCACTTATTTCCTTCCTATTAATAATGGGCCATAAGTATTTAAACCCAGTGAAACTTGTCCAAATAGGCTTGCATATGAGGCACACAGCATTGTAGGGTTATAACAGGGTTATACATTCTACGATAACTTCTATCACCAGCAGCTCAGCTTTTACTCGCTGTATGGGTTGTAGCTGTTGCGTTAGTGAGCCAATCACACGTTGCATTAAATAGAGGAACGCTTGCGGCGATAGACTGAGAGCAAAACCACACAAAAAGTCTAAGTCATTCTAGATCTGGGTACAAAAAGGACCAAATGCAGGCATGTTTCACTGGAGAAATCTCCATACTACTTGGTGCTGGGTTATTTTGGTCGATAACTATTTAATTATTTAGTCATTGAGTACAGGTGCTTAGATTTGATCCAGATAAATGGAGGTAAATGGATGGTGTATGGCAAGTAAACATTGGGTTATAAAGCATTTTCTAAACAAATCTTTGACAGATTCAAAATGTTGCCCTGATACATATTAAGTCAAGTCTTTATATTTGCTCACAGCTACATTATTAGGTACGACAAAGCATATACTAATCTTTAACATACTGCTTATGAATGCTAGACTAAAATGTTACGAATTGTACTCCTCTTGTAGGGGCAAGTCTAATTCTTTCTAGCATCTGTGACAGAGCATCTGCTGCTTACCAAGGACACGATTAGCAATCCATCAATCAACTCTCTCTCTTGTTGCTAACTCAGATCGTTCTCTGCCAAAAAGCATGGGCATCAACAAGCAACTGTTGGCCGTCATGTTCTAGGCCAAGCTGTGGCTTTACAGTGAGGCAAATGTAATGTCGAGGAATTATATTGAGGGTGTCTTGTTTGAAATTGTCTATCAGGACACACAACCAAATTAACTGCGTTGCTTGCAGTCTGTTATCTTAAAGAGGGGAAAGTACCGAACGCCAACATTCATTGGAGTATTTAGCTCTGTCGGTGAACATGCTACACCGTCTTCTGCTGTCAAAACCAATTGTCCAAACAAAGCTCAAGTATCACAAAATACCAGGCATGGAAGGCAGTAGCATGCACAGGTCAGCAGTTCATGACAGGGCTAATACAGATGAACAGCTCTTCATACCTAAGGGCAATTTCATCTCCAATCAACCTGCAAGTTTTGGACTATGGCAGGTCTAATCATTTAGAATAAAGTATATGTTATGTATTGTGTTGTAAGTTCAGGTGTAGATCCCCCAAAAAAGTAGTTGAGACATCAGAGAAATAGAAGAAGACTGAGGGCAGAGATAAACACAGGGTAAACTATTGGTAGAGGAAATCCTGTTTTTCTGGACTGTCAGCAGTTCTGCACTATACCTCAGCAGTTTGTCTGCTGCTGTGAGCTGTGCTTGCCGCCGAGAGCTTCCAGTGGTGACAGAGCGAGGTCACATCCTTCTGTCCATCACTTCCTTTTGACCGGAGCGCGACGTTCCTCTTCTATCACCATCCGGCAATCGGACGCACCCCTAATGAGCTCTCCGACCAATTACGATCCTCTGGAGACGACCAGGCCTCTTATTTGCACCTGCCAGCATTTACATACAGTAAATAGCTGTGGAGCTCATTCCTGCTTGAATGCATGACATTACCCTTTGGACAGAAAGATGGATTTGCTATGACTGGGTATTATTCCTCTGGTATATCCGTTTCAAATAAATGTCCCCTGCTGCAACTCTCCCAACTGGGACAATCTGCAGCATGACGAAGTACAATTATGTGCCGCATAATAGCCAGTTCTAACCCTAACCCTGTTTAAGACACGAAGGGCAAAGCAAAAACCCTGCGGGACACGCTCTGAATGTGGAGAATTTAGAAGGAGAGTATGTGTGACACATTGACTGAAAAAGCCAGCGACAATAGACTAATAATGGAAAGTTACGCCTCTGCCTGACATCACCGAGGAAAAGCAGCTCATTCAAGACTCCTGGCTCAGCTTGTGATGGGATGCACACAGGCATTAGGGTGTGCTGCGACAGTCTCCCAGTTACACTAAGCGTTTTGAGAAGTGTTTCACTGTTATGAAAAGAACACATCATTTTGTGTTTTTATTAGGTTTTGTCCATATGTTGTTGTTTTTTTTTAGGGTGGGTGTTCCCAATGCCATATGCTTGGAAATGTCCTGGAGGACTCAACTATTGTCAGAGGACAGCCTCATTTATTTCCTGCAGACAAGACGATGCAAAATATTTTGACATGACAAATCTTCTCATTGCAGCTGTCAAATGAAAAATCGGTATTTCAACTTTACAAGGAAGTAAGAATACATTTTTTTTCATAATCAAATGGATTTTTACATGTTTAGCCTCAACAGGGTGAGAAATGTTCTTAACCAATAAATGTAAACCTCCAATTTATCTTTAGATATTTAAATCACCAAGCATAGAGATGCATGCTTTTCACCGTTTTGCCACGTTCACTTCAACTCCCTCCCATTTTTTTTCTTTTCTGTTTTTTATATCTTTCTTTTTACACCACTGCAAATTATTTCCATCACTTCTACTTAAGTGACATTTACAAATGAGGGTAAAATCAGGAAGGCAGAGGATCTCAAATTGGAAAAGGCATTGAACTGAAGATAATGCCACAGGCTCCATAATATCTAACCAAATGATATGAAATGTCAAATGATGTGAAATTGTTGCAGAGCTGAATTTTATGCTTTTATGCTCCACCCTCATCAAAGCAGTAAAAAAAGTAAAAAAAAAAAAACTGATTAGATTATTGTTATGGAGATTGTGCTGAACATCATATTCAGCTGAAAAAAATACATATATAAAAAACTAAATTAAACGGTCTAATTAGAATAAATAAAAGGTCAGTTTATGTAATGCTTCATTTAAGAAGTAATAGGACAATTTGGAATAGTGAATTGCTCCTTTCTGCACATTTACGTGATTATTTCTTTGCCTCCAGGCAAAAAAAACAAAGAAAATCTAACTGGTGCAGAGGGGAAACACATTCTGGTTTTATTTCACCTACTTACTGCATGCTGCTGTACTTTACATGCAGCGCATACACTAGATGTTAAGAATTCTCTTCACAACAGCTGCTGGATGCACTATGCTGCTCCAGTGACATCCAATCTGAAACAACGTTTTCCCAAATGAACGGCCAATTTTCGAGGTTTCGATGATGATTGTTGGTTTTTTTTTCATCTCTTTTTCTTCTTCTAACCGAGTCTCTCGGTTGCTGTTATTCATGGTCGGCTTTCAGGGGCTGGAAAATGCAGTTAATTTGGGTTTAATTTGTGAAACAGAGAACAGAATGAAGGGCCTGGGTCATTGTTCAATGCAAGCAGTCAATTACGCTGGTTCTAATGAGATCTAACTGATGAAGGCCATCAAGAGTAACATAAAGCCTTATCGGTCACAGATTAATAGAGTCAGTTTGAACATTTGGGATGTTTGAATGAAATTAAGTTCTATCTCCCGTGTCTCTTCCAACAATCTCGAGGTCAGTCTCTTGACCCTCAAAATCATGTTACCACAGCTGTGGAATAATGATCCATATTCAATACGGCTTTGCAACTAAGGGTTGTAAACATAGTATGGACGTGCGTTATATCTCATTAAGGGACTTGACCTCACAGCCTTTGATATGTGTCATGGGATGAGCAGAAAATCACATCCTGCTCATGTATTCCTCACCTCCCTCCTGAACCCGTGCCCCTTGTTCCATTACATTTGATTTGGAAACCCATTCACGGTCCAGTGACTCCTATTTTCTCACAGGATTATCGACAGGGAGCCTCCATTTCTTCTAATCCATCTCTTTGTCATTCAAGAGCCGATGTTGATCTCATAATTAAATTTCTATCTTCCAGTCAGATCTGGCTGAAAGATTTGTATACTTAGAATCCAAATACAGCAACTCTGGGGAAAAAAAAACGACAATTTAATACAGTACATTTTGATACCTACCGTGTTCTTTTTTTTTGACTCTCTCCACTGATATGGAGTCAGAGGCACATGAGTCACTCCATGTCTTCCTCGCCAGATGTGCAACACCCACAGCTCTGGAGGAGCCTCTGTTTTGTGATAAGAAGAGAGGTGAAGGCAGCTCATGTTTATGGCATGACAGTAATGTACTTATATGTGACCCCCGGGCAAATGCGCAGATGCTTCATTACTCTCGCTATGCATTACTGGGATTATAACAAAACATGGATATGGAAATAAAGGCTCACGGATGCCATAAGGGAGGAGAAGCACATGGTGAACATGGCTATTCAAGTTATGGCAGGCACAGTGTTCAGATAGAACATTGTAGATGGATGGATAGATAAATGGGTAGATGAACAGATAGATGCAGTCTGCCTTTGCATATATACAAGTATGAATATAAACACCTCTGTGCCATTCTTTGAGACTGGATTAGTTTTTTAGCTCGGTGGACCTAATACACTGAGTGTATACACACAAACAGGCAAAAATATAAATTTTTGAGAATATTTCAAAACTCCTGGTTCCGTTTAATAACAATGTACTTTCATTTCATCAAATTGTGATGCGCAGAATCATCCAATGTGGTCGTAATTACGAGGGATACTCGGGTGATGAACACGTAGACAGAACTGAATAATCTCTTCTCAGCGTCAGTGCATTGTCTGGCAATTTAGGGAAAATGTATTTTTATAGTAGTCCAAATATTACCCCATTGTTTTACTTCAGAGCTTCTCCCTGGTTCAATTTGCTGGTTGACTTGAATGTTAAGTTTCTGTTTCTGTGACAAACATTTCAAATTTGACATGTTAAAATCTGTTAAAAGTCAAAATTGTTAGTGTAAAAGCACCACAGGCTGTTCGTTGTACCTTTTTTATAATATGCATTTGCCTTATAGTACACATTAGCTTGTCAAACACTCGAAGCAGGCACCGTGAATGGATGGAATTTGTGGTTGGAATTTACCTTATGAATTATGTGTCATTGCAACTGATCACCTCAGCACATTATTTTACTGATAACTTGTGGGTGGAGTCTTTGGTCGTCATGAAAACCTACAACCTGTCGGCTCTCCATTACACAAGGTTGGCCACCTCTGGTCCGATCGAGGAGTAACATGGTTGTATTGTTGTTGAAATAACCTGTTTAAGGTTTGTTTGTTTTTACCCTCTGGACGCTTGTCTAAAGTGGTTTCCACCAGAGTGCTTGATTTCAACATTTCGACAACGGTGGTGCTGGATAGAGGTTATGTTTAGTTTACCTTATATTACCTTAAATAAAGCCCTGCTCGTAAAATATCCTGTTTTGTTTTCTTTTAGAAGGCCACGCATTGCAATCAGCAATAATATCACTGTCTCAGTGAGTGGACCATCTAAAGAGATCAAAGACCACAACAGCATTGTTACAGGTGTCATTCACGCTGACATGTGGCTTCATTCCTGCCAGCACGATAGGAGCAATACTGTAATGAAATAAACTAGAAGAGTTTATCCTTAAGGGGATACAGATTGATGCTGTTGAATTGCTGTTGATTTGAAAAAAAAGGACAAAAATAACAGCAGGTCAATTTGACACCACTGTGATCAATGCACATGAAATGTACTATATATTCTTACTCTATTCAACTTTGCCGTTCCTCTTAGCTTTTTCTCTTCTTTTTTCGCATTAAGCCCAGCAGCAGATGCAGAGAGGCCTGTGACCGATGGACCTTGTATTTTCTCTTTCAGACTCAGCTCAGCGTTTTTTCACCTCACTAACTTTATTATGTTCCTCGCAGTCCCTAAGCATTTGCTCTCTGAACCTAAAGTCCAAAGAGATCTCAATCCCGAAAGGAGTAGAGACGGACTCCAGAGAAACCAGAGGGCACGCTACCAAAATCAAAAGCACTTTTGAATCCAGAGAGTGCAAATAAGGCCTTAGAGGGCATTTGTATTAGACTGTGAGGAGGCTGTGATGAATGGGATGCACTGTAAACATTTTCACAACACTATTCATGGTGGAACATATGACACGAAGAAGCACAGACAAATGCAGGAGGTGTTGTGTTGATGTATTTTTTATTTATTTTTTTCTGCTTTTGAAGGTGCAGTGTCAGCTCACTTCCTGTGAGTTTTGCTTACAGAGCGAGAACGACTGGGTCACCCGCTAGGTCACAGCAAGGTACCGATTCCCTCGGTTGCATAGCGACTGCTTTCAAAGTCATTCTGCCGCTTTTGGAAACTCAACCTTGTAAACCCTGTAAACAAGACTCTCCAGTGATGACCCAAAGGATAAAAAAAAAGTAAATCATTTCATGTTACCAAAGGAAATCTACATTGAAACATGTCTAAACCGCAAAGCCTGTCTGTACACAGAGTACAGCACACTTTATCTACAAGGCTAGTCGGTTCAATACAATAACACACTAGGAAGGCACATCCTATTTGGACATACATGGGGCCAATTAGAACACATTAGAGCTGCATCGGGTGACTGTCCTCAGTGGCCCATTTATTCAGAAAGCACACTTCATTTTGAAGTGAGAAATCGGGAAACAGGCATGAAGATGAGATAAGAGCGTCGCTTTAGTCTAAGCATCTCCTTTTTATGATTATTTATATTGCCTGTGGGACTTAAGTGATGGCCTCAGCTACATGACAACAGGCTGATGCAGAAATTGGGATTGGGAAGTATAGCTGTTTCCAGACAGGTTAGCTTCTCCTATACAGGGAAAAGTGCAAATTCAATTACTTATTTGTGTATGTATCTAGCCTGCAGGCCAGGCTTCACAATCTAAATGGTAATCGCGAGCCTATTTATTTTTGCTGTGGTTTCAAACAGTAGTGTTATATTTGTACCTTCTGAGGACGCTCCTCACCAGCATATCTTCATTACCTCATGGGACGCTTGACGTAATGATTATGTTTAATCCCTGGTAAAGCAGCCAACAATTTGTATTATGTTATTTGGAGATGGATGGAGTCATAGCAAATGATGTTTATGCTCTTGTTCTAATTCTTAATTTCTTTAAAATTGACTTCAGTTATATTGTGCCATAGAATCTTAAACATTAAACAATTCGGTCACGTTTTGTGACCCATTTTAACATTTGTCCTCACCAACTGGTTTGACTGAATAGCAGCTTTCATGGGTGACTTTAAGATGGACAAGCGGTTGGAGTGTTTGTTTGCCCCCAGCTTCACCCTGCCAGGCTGAATACGCTGAGACATTGTTTTGATTTGAGTCTGAGCTCCACTACTGCCTGTATCAGATTGTCTATGAAGGGGGAAGAAAACTACTATACCCTGCCCTGCAATCTTCACTTGGCTGAAGTAAATTGCTTTCATTTTGGCTAGGCTACCCTTTGTTATAATGTGACAAGGCTACTGATTAGACGAGAGGGAGATCAATAAACTGTCAAGCTTGTGGCTCAAAAGCAGTACAGGGAAATCAAGCGGGAGACTTTCTCCACCCTGTCACTGGCTGGAGTTCACATCGAGCCTCCAGTCTGGAGAGTTAACACCCACATCTGAATTGACACTTGTGAGTTTGACTAACCGTGGTTAGCTGTGGATAACGATGTGGCTGCTAGTTACTACTAGCTTAAACATGGTGTTTCATCATCATCATCATGACCTCATCAAAACATAATGCTTGTGGTGCACACTTCTAGATGTTGTTGTTTTTTCCAGGGCTATACTATTCAGGTATCATCATACACAAGAACAATTAATCAAAACATATTAACTATAATGATCAGAGATTTCTTCTACAGGATGTAGAAGCAAATGGTGCTACGCTGACATTCTTTTTCAAGAGAAATAACAAATATTAAGGTCCAGAAATCAATTCTGCAGTTGCAAGGGGGGTTATTGCTAAATATATATATATATATATATATATGGATGGAGTTCCGATTTTGCCGGTCCGGTCTTGTGTACAACCTTGCACAGTTTTTTTATGCAAATTGGCTGAACTGGCATTTGTCCAGTGGTGGGCCGTCAGGGCCTGCAAAGCCTTCTCTGCTGGCCTAGACAGAATCACAAAGTTATAGCTATTTTATAATTTTTCATAAATATTATAGTAATATAGTAAGAAGAGAGGCCCGAGGCCTGCAGACTCACAAGTGAATCCCTTTGCAGTTTAAGTGAATGGGGACGATATTGTTGATTGTCATAGTGTTTAACCAATCAGATCTTTAGTTTGACATGTTGGGCGTATTCTTTGACGTGCCAGAGCCTGCTAGCTGGCCTAGCCATACGTGATTGGTCAGTGGGCTAGCGTGACATGTTGGGCGGTGACAATCACAATATCTGCTGCCTCTGTCGAGCAGACATTTTCAGCCCTCAAACGTATTAAAACGTATTCAGGAAATACAACTGGGGAGGCTCGACTGTCTTCACTGGTGTCCATGAATCGAGAAGGACTTCTTACTGGAACTAAAATGTACTGAACAACCGTGAGATTAAACTCTTTATTAACAAAGAAAGGAGGATGGACTCTTTAACAGCTAGGGTAAGTTAACTGCTCTTGTTTTTACATCTGCTGTAGCTTTAATATGCTTGTTTATATATTATTATTTGTACAACTTGTTTTTATGAAGATGGATGATAGGATCTATTGTTACGTCCTATGTTGCTCTGGGTGCCAGTGTTGCCAACTTGCCGACTTTCTCGCTAAATCTGACGACTTTCCAAACCCTCATGGCGACTTTTTTTGTCAAAAGCTACTAGTGACAAATCTAGCGACTTTTTATGGTATTATTGGAGACTTGACGTGAAAGCACGTACGTTCTGCACTGTCGTGAATGAGCAGCGGGTGCTGCCGTGAGCCCCTCCGCTGCCCCAAAGCACACACAGTCGGGTACTCTCAGAAGCCTCGCGCAGTAGTCCCAGCTGCAGTCAGAGAAGAGAGGAGATGCACTCTCGGCGTATTCATGTATCTGCACTCTGCAGTTAGTGTATTTATAGGTTTTGAGTTTCATTTTTACACGAAACAAATAATAACCATAGCTGTGCTTCAGCTACAGGGCAGCAGTGAAGGCCCAGGTATAAAATGCACGGCCCGCCACTGCATTTGTCAAATTAAAAAGTAGCCTACATCAGCAACCTGCACCGACGGCATCACAGTGCTATATCCAGCGTGTATTGCATTAGTAATAAGCAATATGACAACATGATCAACATAATATTATGTTGGTTTAAAAACAGACTAACAGTGTCTGACAATGTATTACTCAGCCCGGCCGGCAACATGAAGGAGATCAAATTTCAGTCGAGGTGGGTGGGGGGGAAATTGGGCACGATATGTTTGTTTACTATAAAGTTTTAGAGTTTGAGGGTGAATTGACAAGACAGGTTTCCACCAGCCAGTGAAAATTGCAAGCCCGGCAGCCTGTAACGTTAGCAAGTGTGGGTCAAGTAAGGGGGAGAGAAGAAGTGAGCGAGCGAGCAAGCCTGATGTGAGCAGGAAGTTAGCAGCAACGTTATAGTAGAACGTAGCACTGCAGTGTGTGTACAGTTTAGGGTGTTAGTCAGTCAATAAGAGCTACAACTCCATAAGTCCCAAGCCAAGTTCCTGTGTCTTGCATGCAACCTCCTGATTAATGAGAAGGGGGTTAGCGGGTTAGCCCCACAGTTAGCGACGACTGGGCTAGTTGGGATAACCTTAATGGCCAGCTATTCTTATTTTAGTGACAGCCGTCCCTCCGAGTTTCGGTGGAGCTCTGCTAAATTGAGAGAGCAAAGGCCAACTTGCCCTCCGATGCCGACAGAAACAGAATCGTTCTGCTCTAATGAATGTCAGTGTGGGTTGATTTCGTTAGAAGCCGTCGCCGACAACAAACAGGAGGGAGCAGCCCTTGTGTGCGTTATGTGAAAGTTTTCGGACAAAAGTGTGCTGGAGACCGTCTTCAGGATCCCGAAGATAAACTGGAAAAGACAACCAAGACCAGCAGGGCGATTTTGAGTTGATTTTTGTCATTGTTTGGATTGTTCTAATTTAATGGTCTGTGTCCGAAGAAGAAGTAAGCTGCAGCAGCGGGGCACAGTGGAAACTTTTTTCTGTCCAGTTTTAATGAAGTGTGTTTTACGATGAGTTAACGCGGCAGTTAAAGCATCTCTTAGTTCGTTGTAAAAAATTGTTTCAGAAAGGGGATGGTTATATTTTTCGGTTTAGGTGTAAGAATATTGTCTTTGTTGATGTTTTTTTTAGTTTATTTAGTTTATTTATCATACAAATAGGACTTGTGTAATGTAACAAACTTGCGTGCAATTCATCTTGGTACATGTAGGCACAACCAGCATGGCTCCGCAGCAGGAGAGATCAGCTTTTTCAGTTAATACAGCACACACTGGGGAATTATTTCTTCATCCGACTGCATTTACCATCAGCACTGATTGGATATCTACGTACAAGGTTGTCAATCTTCCCTTTTATCTCAAATCAGTTTGACATGATTATTATACCACCGCTATTATATAATGAACAGTATAATAGTGTAAGAAACATCCAGTGTTAAATCCAGAATTTAACATTTGGTGTCTGAGTGGTGGTCTTACGGGGGATTACGTTTTGGGCTTTTTCTTGGCTGGGAGCAGTAATTTGTCAGTAAAGTCTCTACTGGTTGCCTGGCAACCTCTCAGTTATCAGACTTCAAGAGGTCCGTGCCTCTGGCCAAGAAATAGTCCGGCACATAACAATCTGTAAAACCACAATCTGACTTTTTTTTTACACTTCTTTTTCTAACGAATTAAACTAAATAAATACGACATGTTAATTAGCTGTAAGGTTGCTGGTAGGTTGATTTAGTTGCTTTTGGACGGAGCCAGGCTTTCTAGTTTTCCACTGTTTCCAATCTTTATACTTTGCCAAGCTAACCGGCTGCTGGCTCCAGCTGCATATTCACCACACAGAGCGACAGAGTGATATCAATAATCTCATCAACTCTTGGCAAGAAAACAAGTAAGCGTATTTCTTACACTGAACTATTGCTTTAAGGGGGAAAAACACCACAATGGAGTTTCATATTCTTCTTACTGTTTGTGTGTGTGTGTGTTTGTGCGTCTCTCTCTCTCTCTCTCTCTCTCTCTCTCAAATACTCACTCAAGCAATAACTTATCATTCCTTCAAACACACTTTTTTCCTGCTATCAAGATTAGCGCTAACCTCTTTAATACAATGTGGAGTACAAGTTTGATGCTGCTATTCATCTTTTCCTACAAGTGCGTTGGCATAACTGAAGCCAGTCCACACAGAAACAAGTTGGCCTCCAGTCGTGAGCCACCTCAAGCCAACTGTGATGCAATGAAATATTTGATTCTATTTTTTTGGGCTGTAGGGACCGCTGCTCGTTGACGGTGATGCTGATCGGATGGGGCAGGTGTCCTTTTGATGTCCTCAGCACAGTTATTAACAAGTCATATTGTCTGTGAAAACCAATCATAAAGGATAACAGGCAGTAATAGCTGTTGTCTCAGCATAATTGTTTGGAACTCAGGATGCACAGGATGGTGAATGACACGCACAGCAGAGACATATTTATGCTCTCTGTCTTTGAAGATTGTCCTTGTCCATGAAGGGAAATGGAGCAGCAGGTAGCTATTTGTCATCCAATTTGGATTATTCGTAGAGTTTAATAAGAACACACCTGAAAACTGTGTTTTCATAAATTTCCAATACCCTTCTTTAATGATAAAGATAGTGGGATGCTAATGAATGTCATAGACTCAGACATATCCCTCCAGCAAGCAGCAGCCAATCAGGATTCAAATCTGTTTTATCTATTAATGAGTAGATAAGAGTCTCAGCAATGCCCGCAGTGTCAGCTGTGAGTTCGCCACGAAGTTCTCGCTATGTTTAGTTCATTAAGCCTAAAGCGCGGTGAAGCCCTTTCACACAACTGACACCATCCAACACAGTGCTGTAAAATGTGAGACAGCTGTGGGTCTGATACAAGGGCAGGTTACTCTTGCCGTTGTTAATGCACAACATGAGTAGATGTCTGTTAAGCATAATACGGGGAATAAAGTGTTATATTCCGATACTGTGTCATGCTTACCTGTAGTGTGGAGTTTATATTGAAATAAATGACACAACTTGCAAGTAAACATGCCTGTTGAAATATTTATATAGGTTACAGTGGAGCGCTGTCGTTGGAACATGCTGCGGTTTGTTATGTGGATCTTTAATTATGAGAGTCATGTGTGGCTTTTTCAAAAGCTTTCACATAAAATTACGCCACAAGAGTGAAATTGCTTTGCGTTCATAATACCTACATTTCAGATTATCCCCTTTAGACTGAAAGAGTTGTTGATAGAAAAGCCCCGGGGGGCAGAAGGCACATCCACTTCACTTTGATCCTGACAGAAAGATGGCCGCCTCCCAAAAATATCGTCTCTTCTCAGCTTGACCCACTTGTTTGCTCCTATCTTCCGCATGTTGAGGGGGAGTGAAATGATATGCTTTTGCTGGTGGAAATTGATTCTGAACCTTTTTCTCTATGTGACAGTGTATTTAGTAGATTCTAAGTGAAACATGATGTCTTCCATTTTGTGGATG
The DNA here is from genome assembly GCA_032191485.1 of Leptoclinus maculatus. Classification (NCBI taxonomy): domain Eukaryota; kingdom Metazoa; phylum Chordata; class Actinopteri; order Perciformes; family Stichaeidae; genus Leptoclinus; species Leptoclinus maculatus. The sequence goes on along the minus strand of JAVDOI010000008.1, from coordinate 5,338,558 downwards.
CTTTTATCCAAAGTGACTTATAGTACCGCTGCTACCGCAAGTGCATGCAGTATTAGCATGAGTGGACCCAGAGAATGTATGAGCTATAATATACTCAATGAGCTATAGAGGGTTTTGTCTGACAAAGTCATTCATATATAGGGCAGGTGGCAGATAAGAGCCTCCCTGTTTAAACTACCTTTGTCTGCAAGAGAGCTGCAGGATGTACAGTATACGACTGCAGGTCCTTGCTATGGGTGCAACGATTGATCTAGATCTATCTATTCAATTAATACAATGATCAATGATCCAATATCATTGATGCAAAGCAAAAACATCGATATTATTACAATTTAGATATTTTCACAGCAATATTAAATAGTTATTAGAGAGGGAGTTATGAAATGTTTCAATTAATAACACTAGCTCTATGCAGTTTCTAAAATATAATTATCTACTAATGCCAAGATTTGAATGAAAATACCATCCGTTATATCCTAATGAGTTGAATCATGTGTGTTATGCAAATAACCACGATAGATGGCAATAACGATGTAAAAAGATAACATTTGGAATTTTTTTCTTCAGGACGGTTGAACAATATTTTTCAGGGCGGTTAGTCTGGAGCCTTACCGTTAATTATAGTTCTTCAAATGAAAATGTGCAAAAAAATCTGAATCAGCAGGTCAGTCTTCGTACTTGGCCAAGAAAATTGCAATCGGTGCATCTCCAATACATGTCATCTTTAATATACACTTTTATTCTGAAATTCCCATGGCCCGTCTGTGGCACATCCTTCCTACAGAACCCGGTAATAAAATTGCCAAATTATATTTAAGATGCTTTTTGTGAATTGATTTAAATGTATCTTGTGTCCAATGGGCATATGATATTGTCTGGTATCGATTACAGGCCCCTGAATTTAATCTAATCTAAATCATATCGTTGCAGAGTTAATGATATCAACAAATGTCATTGTCAAAATAATTTAATTTAAATAATGTCATATTGTGATGAAACATGTGATTTACACCCTTGGTCCTTGCAGTGTCACACAAGTGCAGCTAGATCCCGGAAAAATTCAGGTCTCCACTATGTCCGCATGGGTCGTGTATCACCCCCCCATTAAATCCCATGTGTGAGACGAAGCACTCAGATCAGATGGTAGAAAGAAACCCTTACTTATGTTTACAACTACCAACTTCATCATTGTCACCATCCCAGCTGTGCTGTTTCTCACAAGTGGACCCTGGTGGGCTTAATGACCCTCAACACAAGACTGTAAAATCTAAAGGACTCCATTATTAGTCTTCCTTAATAAAGTCAGATTGTTTTGTCACAATGTGTTTCTAAAAATGGGGTCTATTGTGCTATTTATCAGCCTGATGCAGATGCTCTTATCATCAGCAGCAGAAACAGTTGGTTATGATCTCAGATAATTGATTTTGCAATGAGTGTACGCCTTCAAAAGATGCGGGGGGAAAAACACTGAGAGACATCATTAAAAGAAATGTTGAAAATGTAAACGAGGAAATCTTTTCCACCATTTTGGTAATCATCATTGTCAAACAGAGTATTCTCTTTTTCAGTATTAACTGGATTGCCGGGATTGTCTGGATTCTTACAATGAGAAATTGTTGTATTAATTAAAAAAAGAAAAAAATGTGTTTTGTTTTGTTTGGGTTTTTTTCACATACAGCAAGGAAGGAATCTGAGTGAACAAGGGCTGTGCCTGTGAGATAAGGTGTAGAGTCTCTTTTGCCGTCTTATCAGTATCCTCTGCAGTCTTAGTACTGCCACAGCTCCAGTGGAAATTGACAATAACAACCAGGATTTTATTTTTTTTTACTCTTGGTTTTTCTGCAGATGGATTTGTGGGATCTTAAAGTGTGAAAGCTGTTGCCAAGTCCCAGTATTAAACGCTATCTTCCCTCATTTAGTCAGAGAGAACTCCAGGAAACTCAAATACATTTACTCAACTTTACAGGTGTTATTGACATGGACACACTAGAAGGGCATTCCATATTTCCATTTGTCTCCCACTGGCTTTTGTACGATCCCCCAACAATTCAAATGTAAGCAAAAGTAGGAGCTGAGATTACTTCTGTCACAGTTGAGTGACGGGAGTGGCGAACACTGATGAATATCTGTAGGCGTGTTACTGCGTTTGACTTAACAAAGAGACTGTGGTTCTGAAATATGCATTCAGACAATAATGTTCAGTGTTTGCCCAAAGGAGTTTTTGAGAGGGTGTGGTGGCATGTTTTTTGAAAGAATTTTGTGAGTGCAAAATGAAGAGGCTGGATCTATGAAGAACTTTGTGCTCTTGTATACAATTTTGTGCTCTTGTTCTAGCAATGGTGGGAAGTAACTAAGTACGTTTAGGATACTCGAGTACTGTTCATAAGTACAATTTTGAGGTACTTGTACTTTACTTGAGTATTTCCATTTTATGCAACTTGATACTTCTATTCCATTACATCTCAGAGGGAAATATTATACGTTTAACTTCACTACATTTATTTGACAATAATAGTTACTAGTTCCGCAACTTTTCAGATTCAGATTCTTAATACAAAAGACAAATCAACTATGGAAGCGTTGCGTCAACTCTTTGGTTCCCCCAAAGGAAACACTATTAGCTAGTTTGCGTTGTTAGCGCTGTTAGCTACAAGCCACCAGCTCAGGCGTTGAGAGTACACTGTGGAGAGTCTACCCCGGTTTCACAGTCCTGCCAGAAACAGGGGGCTCCGTCACTCTCCGAAGGGTTCACTGCACCGGGAAGTGGCGAAGTCCGGCCAGGGATTGCTATAAAGTAAGCCACTTTTACTTAAGGAGCCGAACTAGAGCTGGGTGCTACGCACTGCTTCGGAAAAGAAATGTGCCGGGAGAGGGCCAGCTATCCCAACCATTGAGAGGTGTACAAATATTGTTGGTTCATTATGAAACTGAGGCGGGACAAACACTGATGTTGACATGTCAGTGCAATGCTGATCCAGTAGGGGATTGTTGTTTATGTGAGCAGGGAACATTATCTCTTTCCCTTCACTCTGATGCAACTTATATGCAAATTTCATATACAGTCTGCTATAAAGAATATGACAACACAACGTCTTTGAAAACACTGACTAAATAAAACAAGAATACAATGCAATTATTCAGAACTGCTCTATGACAAGTAAAAAAATCCAAATCATGCTGAAGTAAAAGTACAGTATTTTCAGCTAAATTATTATTTTTTTAAATCAATGGACTGATGATGCGGCAGAATAACCCTTGTGAGTGTTATATTATTAAATAGTAGATTATTTGAGTTCAAGAGTTCATCCTTGACCTTGGAAACAGTATGACAGAACAACTCCTCCCCAAGGACCATTCAGTGGCGGTGAGAGCTTTCGATCATGTCACATGATGCTCCTCAGCAGATTGAGTTTGCCACTTGGCATGTAATGATAGATGTTTAATGCCAAGCTTTTTAAAGGATTTCTTTTTATATTCAACATTGAAGTATTTGACTAAAGTAGAAATATCTCAAAAGTGTACTCAAGAACAGCACTTGATGAAATTGACTTAGTTAAAGTTCACCACTGCCAGTCATAAACCACGTGTGTAATACTGCTGTAAAATTAGCTTTAATATCATGACAATGATACGATGTAATAATAAGTTAGTTCACTTCTCATTCTCACTCTAGACAACATTTAAAAAATTAATTAATCCAGTTTGTTTATGAAACTCTGCTTCATTTTTTTCACACTGGACTGTAAAGAAATGCCATACATTTAACAGACTGCCTCACACACACCCTAAAACCTTAACAAGCGCCAGAGATATTAGATGATTAATTTCAGTTGGGAGAGATAATATGGTGGCTCAGGCTTCCCCTCGCTCTGCTTGCGTGGCTCCTTTTTGTCCTTTGTGTGGCATATAGAAAAGGACAGAGGGGCTGCAGGGAGGTGACTAATGTATCCAGGTGGGTCATATCTAGCTGGCTGTATAATAAGCAGAATGGGATCAAATTTTGAGAGTGGAAACGGATCAGGAACAGCATCCCACCCTCTGTGAGAGTAATGTAGTGACCTTGACCAGACTTGGAGCTCAGCTTTGGGTGTTTCGCCAGAGGTTGCCCCAAGGTAATTTACCGTAAGCTTTTCGGTGTCTCTGTCAGTCATTGTGAAGTTGAGTGTTGAGAAAAAATCGAGACACGCGTCAGTCATTTTTACCAAAGTATACGAAGGCAAGAAGGCAAACTATTGAGACACAGTTGATCAAGCATAAAATTCCCACTGAGCAATGCTTTATCACTTATTGACCTACTGACGGACCAAAGTGCCATTTTCTTTAAGCACAATTGGCTGTGAAAAACAAAAATAACCCAAAAAAGAGGGATTGCGAGATAGTGAAATGAGGCATTCAAATGCCCCTCAGAACACAGCAGTGGATCCAGACTGTCGAGCCACAAAGAAAGAAGCGTAGTATCACTGTTCAGATGACTTTATGATTTTACTAACAGCTGCACAGTGCCATCTAGAGGTGCCTCAGGCAACGGTGGAGAGAATAAAATTGGAGGGAACCTATACTGAAAGCTGAGTATCGTGCAGGTGTTGCCCACATTTATGCAGGTGTGCATTCTGGGTATCAGATGGTGAGAGGTGATATCTGTCTCCAGCACATGCACATGCCCCGATCCTCTCCAGGTGAAAAGAAGGCAATGTGTCACTGTGTTTGCTGATTCTGTTCTTCCTCACATAACTAATCCTTTACTGATCCTATTTGGGAAAAAAAAAGAAAGTGATGCAACCAAAACTGGAGCAAGAATGTCTCTACCAGGGCAGACCCAGCCTGTTAGGAAGCGAAGAGAGCAAAAAGCGAAAGATACAAAGTACCGTGAAGTGTGTCAAGGTTGTGGAGCTGTCAAAAACATCATACTTGGAGTGCCTGCTTTTGAGTAGCAATGCTTTGTCCTTTTTTTTTTTTTTTTAATCACCAGTGCTCAACTGGCCCCAGTAGCAGTGTGACATCTTTAACACTGCAGGTACACAGCTTCCAGATATATGCTGTCATCAATTTTCCTGCCCACTGAGCACACATTGTTCATGTTCAGTACACCCTTGTCACAAAAGTCAAACCTCGCTGTTCTTATGTTCTCCTGCGGTTAAAATTTACCGATTCACTTGACCAGATATAAAAAAAATACACTGTAGCCGCTGCCAGTGCTGAGGGATGTGAGAAAATACAACGGTTTTAACAGCAAAACATAATTTTCGTCTTGTAAAATGCAAAAAAAAAAAAAAACAGGATGAGAGGTGATACTTGTCCTGAGATAAATGAGATGAATGAATAGATAAAGGCAACGTAAATGTGATATTTATTTGTAAATATATAGGAGCCTGAAATGCAAAAGGTATGTTCCTGCTTCGATGTTGCATTTTAGAGAGAGAATTGTTTCCTTTGCCATGTAATTAATTCAGTTGCAGATGGCCAGCACTGGCAAATAAATTCAAGCTAATTATATGAGAAGAGGAAGCTTTCCCCTCAGACCTTGGGTGGGTTTACTGAGTTACATTAGCTGAATAAAACCAAGAGTCACCATCAAATGCGCAGCATGGGCCGACGAAAAAAGACCTGTCCTGAGTCAAAATTATGCAAATAACAAAATGGAATTAACATACAATAATAATAATAATAATTGCAATAACAATTTTGCTTTGTTATACCTTGCACCCAGCAGACGCTTATTCATACGCTGTCCTTGTTGATTCTGAAAATGAGAAGGAAAGATAGATACATTTGAGTGCAAGCAATTGATTTTGTTTTCATGTAATTGTTTGCGAGTACTGTATTTGTGTGGATGCTGAGTGGGTGGGCGGTGAGCAAGGTGAAGAGCACCATATTGTCGAGGAAAAATGGGGACAAAAGTGTGGAGTGGGCCCCAGTCTGAATTAATTGTAACCTCAATTTACCCTCCCGATGATTACAGAGGTCACTGTAGCTCTAGGAGCCCTTGTCCTCATTCTCATTGGAAAAAAATGTGTTTCTTGGGGGCTTATTGTGACTTTTACCAATGTCACAGTTAAAATATTCCAAATGTGGGGTCTTTTTAGGACCTTTACATCTGTTCTGAAATAATTATGTATGCATATGAACATGTTTTGGGGGCTTAGACCTATTTCTGTTAAATTCCTTCCTTATTTGTGAAATATCGCTACAATTATTTGCTGAACTATATCCAGCGGCCATTGGGTCCAGCTGGTAACATCAAAAATAATAAACAAGGGTTTAGCACAAAAAGCCCAAAAATACATTTACTAGTCAGAGTTTCCCCTAGTATTTTTTCCAGCAGTCTGGCTTAAGTGTGCTAGTTCTATTTTGTGCCACCGTATAAGATATACAGTGCATCTGCTGACAAGAGATGGGTTCTAGACCCATATTTGTACACAGTTGTAGATGTCGAATTACGTTTAATAAAATGCTCATGGATTTCTTGCCTCTCTGGGTCGTTATTTAGGAGCCACATGGGCCCGGTGTGATTTTTGATATACCTTCCCACGGAGTCTCTTTTTCTTTGATCGCAGGTGCGGCTGTTGCTTTTGTTTTGTTTGTTGTTTACACTTTCACACATCCTTTCATGCTCACATGACTGATGTTACATTCTTCATAATAATTTTGTAAATACATGCTTATTTATCATTACTATACCTGTGTTTTTTTTTGTCCCAGTCTAAGAGCCTGGATGTCACTTTTCTGGTTTTCAGTAAAAGGTCTCGACAGCTACAAGATGGATTGCTTTGAAAATTTGAAATAATGCACCTTAACTGATAATCCCTTAACTATTCATCAAGTGCCACCATCTGGTCTAGATTTCAGTACCTTGGTTAATGTCTAAATGCATGTAAAAATAACGACATTCCCATCGACCTTACTTTGTGTTTCATGCTAATTATCATGTTAGCATGCTAACTTTGCTGAAATAAGATGGTGAGCATGGTAAACATCGTATCTGCTCAGCATCAGCCTCACAGTATTGTCACTGTGAGCATGTTAGCATGCATGTTAGCTGTTAGCTCCAAGCATCGTTGTGCTTCAGTACACTCTCACAAGAGCCACTGGCATGGCTGTAGACTCTTACTCTTGTTACAAGACGTTAGGCCTTGTGTGTTTTTTATATTCCTGTCGTCACAGCAATATTCAGTCAGGAGACAGTCAGCGCAGCATGTGTGCACCAGATACGGCTGGTGAAATTTCTCATTTGTATGCCATTCGGCAGGAAAGATTATAAATGCCTCAGACTGATTGGAGTAATTATTTGTGAAGTCAAGGTGCACATTTAGTTTTTACATTAATAGCACTGCTGCTGTTGCATGGTCTATGTCTGTACTGTATGTGTTCACGTTATGATCACATTTGATAGTTGATGACACACAGTAAACAGGATGTGTTAGAGAGGACCGGACATTGTTCTTTTCAGATAACGCAGCTTGACGTTGGATAACTTTGTGTTTTATAACTGGCTGGACAGATGACCTGGATAATGTGTCAAATCATCTTCTATGAGCAATATGACTCAAATATTTCACTTCAAATGTATAATAGAGACTGCTTGGGTTTTTTTTTTTGTTGTATTTTATTCTCATTCCTGCAAAACTTGGCAAACTTTGAAGATCAGACTTTGATAAACATCTAACACCACCATGTGTACAAGGAGAAATATGTTGTAGAAAAGGCTTAGTTACCAATTTCCACCAAGTGGTCGATGTCCTGGGAAATATAGTTTAATTTCACTTTCATTAAATATTCAGTTTGATTCTATTTTCATCCAAAATATAATATTTAGAGTGAAGCATAATGACAACAATGTAAAAACTGACTAGCAGCTGAGAGCAGTGGAATTGTTTCCATTTGTGCTACACACTGCTTTAGGCATCCACATAATTAACCTTTAGACCCCCATTTTCTGAATAGGGCAAACTTTAGGAAATAGGTATGTGACTCGTGTGTGAGTTCGGTGTCACACCCTCTCAGGGACATACTGTGGATGTCCCGCTTCTGCTGTATGTGCACCTCAATGCATACGATGTTTTCATTGATATTGTGAGCCAGTTGGTGTTTCATCTGAAACATTATTGAAGTTCATTCGCAGCACGCTCCAGGCAATTCCTTAAGGGAATAGCCTTGTTCTTTGTCTCCCGTGTCACTATCTCAGCCTGCAGGCAGCATATCGATTAATCTTGCAAATCTCTTATGCTAAAACTTCCCCTTAAATAGAGTATAGGCTCACAGATGTTCCTGCCTTCATTTTAGAGCTATTTTGGTATTTTTATTTATCTTACATTACAAAAAGGACTTTAATTTGATCATGTTAGAATGAGTTTGATAGATTTTGTGAGCATCACTTCGAACAATTAAACGTATATTAAGTGCCAGGTGGGCTAAATGTGTTCATCAAATGTCATGGCATCGGGCTATTACGTTATTCAATATCTTGTGTGCAAGTAGACATTTTTGGCCGGTAGTGGCACTAGATGAAAAGCCACAGATTCAACTAAATGAATGGGGATCATCCTCTGGGGATCATGACTACCCATTAGAAAGTCAAGATGGATAGTTGGGTGAACAAACACCACCAATCACAGCAAGCACATTGGCATCTTTATGCCTCTGGGCTCGCGGCTCAAACATGCCTACATTAATGACAAAGACATCTACGTATACCCTCTGAAAAAAGTGTTTTAGTTACAACAGTTACATTCAAGAATCCCCAGCATAAGGAAGCTGATCACATCATCAGACCTAGGCTATTTGTGTTGCAAGCTGTGGTGCAGAGAGAAGGCACTATGGGCAGCCGTCAACACTGTGTTCAAGGATTTTGTTTTGGATGTGTGGAAAAGTGAGATGGAGAAATCTGTTTCCTTGATATGCCAGATGTTTCCTCAGGAGCTCCTCATATTGCCCCAGGCTAGACAACAAAGAGACACAGAGTTCATTGAATCATAATGTTGTCTCCTCTTCCTCAGTATGCTAAGTTCTAGTGTTGTTGTTGTTGTTTTTGTTGAACTGACTGAGCTTCAACATATAAATTATTTGGTGGGAAACTGGATTGGAAAGTTGTAAATGGGAGATTTACAACACCATGATCGTTTGGAGAGACCGTGCAATTATTAATTGTCTGTGTCTGTTGCCGTTCTTACTTCCTAATTTGTTTGAGCACATTGAATGGTTTACACTGCAAAATGTGTCAGCTTTTCAATTTTTTATTGAAATTATTTAATCATACAGTCAGCAACAAGAATTACACACTTTTTACAGGAAAAGAACTGTACACCATATGGCTGTGGCATGTTGCAATCTGTGATCATGCAACAATAGCTTCAATGCATATTGTGTTTGTATGGATGGATGGATGAATGGATGGTTTGCTCAGGGTTGTTCTTTGCCTCAACTTTTGCTTCAAGTTGTTGCCTGCTATGCCTGCAGCACTAGTTGACAGAGTTGAGTTGAACATCCAAGTTTAAAAAAAAGAAATGCAAACAAATGCAGGTGAGCAGGCCGGAAAACAACGTCGACCCTAACCATGTATGTACAAATTTGATATTGTATGGTACCCATACCAGTGCATCAACACCCTCATTGTCACATGCACACCATAACATGATGCATGTCAGTGTGAATCTGAGCAGAAGTTTCTTGTGCTGCAGAGGGGAACTTGGTTGACACGGTGCAGGTGAGGAGACCTGAGGCACATCACCCCTTTTCACTCTGCAACATACCTCCTCCTAAATATAGCATCAATAGAGAAGCCGTTTGGTGTTTTGGGTGGGGAGAATGAAGCAACTCTACCTGAAGCCTCAGAGATTTTAGATGAATGGGAATAAGCAGGGCAGAGAGGGTGGATCTGATACCAGGGGCTGCGGCTGCTATTGAAGGCCGTTCCTCTCAGCCTCAATCATTTTCTAAAGCTTAACCTATCTTTGTGCTCCTTTTGCGCAGCTCTGTGGCGGAGCCTTTCATGACCTCCTCCGCGCTTGTAGAAAAATGTTAAACCTTTCTTGTAAAGAGGACTTAATGTACCGCCGGAAATATCTTGTATCAATTTTCAGTTGATTATGAAAGAAAAAAAAAACCTCTCACAGTGTTGTGGAGATAAAGTTTGCTTCAGTGAAATTCAGCTAAAGAAATGACATTCCTTGATTGATTTTTTTTTTTAATAAATGATTGTAGGTTACACTAAGACTCATGAAACTGCTTCTCATAGAGTTGCCTGGTCAAACCCAAGCCAATGTGAATAACTTTATGCTGCTTTACCGCAAAAAAAATGTTTCAATCACCAATCACCTCTTCCAGACCGAGACAGTTTAACCACTAAGCAGGTTAACAGCAAGGGCAACATGAATGTTAACTTGGAAACTTGTGTTGGATGGATAACGGCGCATGGTATTTAGATGAAAAAAAGAACTAAAAACAAAGCCAGTATGATGCCAGCTAGTTTCACAGGAAAAGCTGTTGAAGTCTAGCTAATGTTTTCCCAAGAGAATAATTTTTGACTGTGCACAGGTGGACCTATCAATCTAGTGTCTGTTTGCATGGCTGCCAGATGTTAGCCACCGTGACCAAAAGCAACTTAGCTTTCTTGTTTTTCTTTCTTTTTACTTTTATTGAGAGAACAGTTGTAGTCTTTGACTGAAGTATACAGAGAGGTGTTTCTGTTATTTAGCCTACCCTCATTTGTATAAATGCAGTTGACAAAATAACAATAGAAACACCTGTCAGTGTAACCTTCATAAAGGGAGGATTTATTCCAGGACTGTTGTAATAGACTGCATTTTTTTTTTTGCTACGCGTAACTAATAAACTGGCAAACTCGGGTATCATCACAACCTCAGTTTCATCCTTAAATACTGTATGTACACGTTACATTTCCCTGAAAAGAATCAAGCATAGCCTCATAATGCTTCACAATGTGAACTAAGCTAAACCCAATGAAGACCGAAGCTCTCAGGATGTAAATTTTTGTCCAACATATCCATCTGTGTTTATTTAAACCTTCGCTCTCTTCCAAAAATTCTGGGCAGCCAAAACAAGTGTGCAATTCACCTGTCACACCACAACTAAGACTTTTTTTATTTTAATGGGAAATTGTAATAGAGACAACACACCAACCTTGCAGGTGAAGTGACACTCGTGTTAGAGATCAGGCCAGGTTAATTCCACACACAGCAGGAAGGCACAGGACAGGACAGGACATGACAGGACAAGACAGGGTAGCATAGGACAACAAAGGTAAACAAAACACACTGCATCACTGAGCAGGACAAGACAGGACAGGACAGGACTGGGACCAATGCATATCGAATGTGTTTGTTTCCTTTGTTTGCTGACGGTGGACACTGTCAGTTGCAGCTATCTCAGCTTAACGCACACGAGCCATCCCAGTTTCCACTGTTTAGTTCATCACTGATGATGAGCACTAATTTCAGTAATAGTTTTGTAGGCTGAGACAACAACAGTTTGAAAAAGAGCAGTGTGTAACCGTGTTTGTTTTTCTCTGGGGATTGTGTTCTCCATTCTGTGTTTCTGTAGCTGCCATGTTGTGCATGCTGATGCGTCCCTCTGCCTCCCAGGAGGACACACCTGGGTTCCTCAGCAGTAAAGCTGCAGAGAAACTCAAAACAAGTTCTGTGTCTTACCATTAGTAACATAAGTTTTGCTTTAGTTTAATTGACATTTTTATGCCTGCAATATGTTTTTTCGTCTGCTGTCCCATTCTCCTGAGCGCGATATCTCAGGAACGCCTTGGGGGAAATTTTTATCCGAATTTGGCATAAACGTCAAGGTTAAACTGTTTCCATTTTGGTGGTCAAAGGTTAAAGGTCACTGTATCTTTCCATCCGTCCTATTCTTGTGAAAGTAATATCTCAGGAATGCCTCGAGGGAATTTCATCACATCCGGCACAAACTTTCACTTGGACTCAAGTGATGAACTGATTAGAATTTTGTTGGTCAAAGGTCACCAAACACATTTTGGCGCTTTAACTCAAGAATTCATTTGACGATTATAACAATTTCTCTCAAATGTCTAACAGATAAAATGATAAAGTGATGACATTTTGGAAAGACATGGATGTAAACCGTAACTGGTTGGCGAAGGCATTCTACTGTGAGGCGGTGCTTCTACTTCAGTTTGTGTGGCCATTTCAGGGTCACCATTTCTTTCCATATTTAAGAGAGAAAAAACACTTCTGATAATCCTCTATTTAACCGCTCATTGTGCAGTATAGCTCCAGACATGCTATACTAAAATAAACAGATATTCTTTGATACACGCTCTCTGTTTCTTTGTGTTGAATTTTTTTTTTTTTTTTTTTTGCATTACGGGGACCACTCTGTTCCCACTTGGTGTAATTTAATTACAGTGGACCTTGGCATACCCAGGCTGTGCCCACGCAGAGCAGTGCAGAATGCCAGCCGGGAACATCCTGTCTTAAGCGACAGGAACATCAGACGCGACAGATGGCTCATAAATCATGGAGGTGCATGCACAGTGTCGATGGGAGGCCTTCCTCTGGAGAGCACACTGTGAGCAGGTGGGCAGAGGGAGCATCAGCTCAGCAACATGAGCCCTGGACGCATTACCACTCTGACTGGGTAACTGCCTGGTGTCACAGAGGCAGAATCGGGAGGGAAAACATGGGAGGACCGGTTCCACAGTGTCACGCTGTTCACTCTCAGTCAGCTTGTGTGTCAACATTTTAAGGTGTGATTTCATAGTGTGAGAGAACTTTTATTTTGGTATCTAATGAGAATGGGTCAGTTTAGAGCTGTGCACACATAAAGGTTAAAAAGGTTTTTTACAGCCTCACTTACAATGTGCACCATATGGCAGAGCCCTCACCTAACAAACTGCAACACACTGTTGTAGATTAAAACTGATGTCGGATTTTGTTTCCCTGTGAATCTCACAAGGGGCTCATTATCTTTTTTTTGCGTGGTTCCTGGAAAACATGTAATTCATCAGTGCTTTTATTTATTAAAAATGCCAACAATAAGATAAAGTATTCAGCAACACAAATATTGGGTAAAAAGAACCTTTTAAAAAACACAATTTACGTCTGACTGTTAACTCTTTCCTGTAGTATCTCTCCGCAACAGACAGCATTATGGCGCATAAAGACATGGTGAAAATCTATTTTCGGCAATCTTTTCCTCAAGAAATGTTAATTGTTCAGGGAAAATTGGTTCAAACTGAATATTATATTCATCCTCTAAATTGAAAGTTACACGGTTCCCTCTGTTTCAAAACTCTTAAGATTAAGAGGAAAAGGTCATGTGTAAAGGTCTGTGATTACGGTGTCTTAATTATATTCCACATCAATTCTCCACCCATAGTCAGTAAAGCGCTAGACTCTAATGCATCAGGTTTCCCCGACACTATGTTTATTAATTCCTCATCTGTTGTGAGTTAATAAGACACCAGCACATTAATTGATCCTGATATGTTATTCATTCATAGGAAAAGTCATTTCCTTTTTGATTGCTAAGTGCCTTGGCTTCTAATCAATGTTTTACTTTGCATTCACTCACATGAAAGAGATGCTGCTCCTGCGAGCGCAAGGAATAATGCAGCAGGTGACAATATGCTACATAAATAAACAATTCTCTTTTGAATTGGAGCTGTTCAAGTATCATTAAGTATACAACTGGCTCCTCTTTTTCTATTTTGTGAAATTGATAAAATATGTATTTCTTTAACCACCTTAATGTAAAATATGCTGTTTAATTGATTCAACTTTCATTAGAATTAGATAAAATATAACTAATCACAACTGAAATTCAAGACAAAGGGATATTAAAGAGGTAGTATGGAACAGTGAAACATACTCAAAGTAAAATAATGCCTTTAAATATATAATGTGTATTAATTTATGTGTTGCTATGCAGGTCATTTGAAGCCCAGCCTGGCGTTGGCGAGCAAATGAAAACATGAGCAGCTGAATTTGTGTTCCACAACCAAAGAGGTTTCGGAGCCAGACATCGCCAGCTGGCAAAGAACCAGCCCTGCAGATATATTATGGTCATTTAATTCTAACAATAAATATCTTAGTTATTGCGCCTTTAAGCGAAGAGGACTTAATGAATTTGCGTGGCATGTTAATTAAACCAGGGTCAAATAGCATTTGACTATTATAAGTGTTTTTTATGTTTGGAGCTGCTCGGAGTAGTAGCGGTAAGTGAAAATTTGATTATTTTTCAAATACTACCACACAGCATGGTGAGGAATTGAATAGTTTTTCTTTTTTCGCTGGCTGTCACGTATGAATCAGGTGCAATCATTACGGTTAAAATCCGCTTTTCATAGGAAGGCATCAATCAGTAAAAAACAGATCTGCAGGATGGTCCATGTTCCAGGTGAGGCTGGAGTCCGTTATTCTGGCTCATCAAGACCTGCAAACCTACAGGTCAGCCAGTTTAAGTTTACTGTGAAAATGTTTATGATCCCTTCTGCCAAAAAAAGTAATTTCTCATCATCCCTATCTGAGAGCCACGATAATGAGCTCAGGAAGGTTTAAACTTTGAAAAACAATGAGAAGCCACAGCAAAGGTTATCATGACTGTGCATTGCACCTGCTTGATCACTGGGGTCACCAGGAAACAAAGGCTCCCGCGAATGAAAAATGTAAGATCATTTCAATTGGTGACGGGGAGAAGCCTTTGATAGCCGGATATATGGCTAGATAAATAGACTGATGGATGAATTGATGAATAATACACTAACAGACTTCATAAGTGAGATTGATCCTTCTCAGCTCAATGCTTCTCATACTTACCTTGATGTGAAAGTGCAGGTATGGCCATTCTGAATCAGAGCACATCACCGGCTCTCTCCAGGGAACCCCGCTCTTCAGTGTAAAAAGACTAGCTGAAATATTCAGCATTAACTCCACTTGAAGCCAATGTCACTGGTTCTCCCTTCTCCAGCTGGCTTGCAGCACAGACACACACACACACACACACACACACACACACACACACACACAAACACTCCTGCGTTAGCATACTAATGCCTGTGTTCTAAACACCTTTCCATCATTCCTCTGATGAAATCTCCAGGCGCACACCAATCCACAGTTTGAGTTGTTTGTTTGGAGTTTATTATTCACTTGTTAATGAAACACAAATGCACACAGCATCTTGAAGTGAAGTGTGGCATGCTGTCACATGAATACCCAGAATAGGGACATCAAAACTGTAAAATCTCCAATGGCAACCTATCACAAAAACGAAAGGGTATTAAAACTCTGCAAAACAAAGAGGCATGGTGAATCATTTTTAGCCCTGGTTTAAAAGGAACAGGCATTTTTTTAGGATGGCAATGATCCGGACTCAAATATCTCAACAACTATTGGATGGACTGCACTTACATTTTATACAGACAACTGACTTTCCCTCCAGCGCCACCATGAGGTTGACATTTGTGGTTTTAAGTGTAATATCTCGATAACTTTTGGATAAACTGCCCTGAAATACGTTGCAGACATTCATTCCTCTAGCGCCATCATCAGGTCAAAATTTATATTTTTCAAGCACTTTGGTTTATGACCACAATAGCTGCAAAACTAATGACTTTACTGCATAAACTGTATATAAGGAATGGACCAAGTCATCGTGACGTCACCCATTGGTTTGTGGACTTATTTGGTCGTCGCCATCTTGGATTACGGCTGTCACCATGTTGACTTTTTGCAACCGGTGAACAAACTTGGTGAAGACTTGAAACTAGTGATTGAGACCATAAACTGATGTTTACAATGTTTACTTAGGTAATAAATCAAGTGAGAAGTAGGGTAGTTTTCTCATAGAGTCCATACAATCAGACTACTTTTTGTAACAAGAGGAGTCGCTCCCTGCTGGTCAGTAGAGAGAATGCAAGTTTTAAGACACTTCCATATTGGCTTCACTCGGCAGAACCGGAGGTTGCCACCTGCTTCACTGACAACCAACAGCTGTACTCTGTGTATTGCTGATTAGCAAAAAAAAAATATGCCTGCTAAACATCAGCATGTTAGCATTGTCATAATGTTCATGTTAGCAGGCTGATATTAGCATGTAGCTCACAGTGGAGCTAGCATGACTGCAGATGTCTTGTTTTTATATCCGGAGTCTCATTTTAGTGGTTTGTGCCACTATCTCTACTCCTTACGCACGGGTTAACTGCATGAGCAATCAGATGTGATCATACCCAGGAACCTCTGGACTGTATTTACACATTATAGAAGGAATTTCTTCTGAAAATCTAGATAATGTTTAAAACAAGCAACCTTGTTTTCCCTACCAAATAAGTTCTTAAGTGTATGTTTTTTTGTATGCCATGCACATATTGTGGTATCTCATGACCCCATGTCTCAACAATTAAGTTAAAACTAAAACTAAAAACCCAAGTTGTAAAAAACATTACAAATCTTTTAAGAGAAAAATATCAATAAATCAATATTTTATCATAAAAGAAATAGGAAGGTGAGACAGAAAAGCAAAACCTCCTCAAACTTAAGCCTCATATTCACGTTCCTCCTGAAGTAACTCTTGTCATGTTGAATTCAGGGAAGAATCACATTCGGCACATATCAGTCCACTATAACTACCCAGTATCATTTTTGCTTTGCTTGTGCAGTTTGCAATTCTTTTGAACGATGAAAAGCAACGTTTTTTTAAATATGGGGATCATTTTAAAGACTTAATCATACAGTGACTGCTACAATGGTTGCTGTGATTAGGCTCCACTTCAGGTATCATACATTGTAAGGTCTGTGCTCAGCAATCAAGGTCTACTCTTTGTTTGTGGTGTTCTTTCTTTTTTTGTTTTTTGTTTCTTTCTACAAATACAGCTTGTGGCTAACAAGTTGCCATATTGAAGTTCTGATTTGAAATGCTTTTTTTCCTGTAAGGAGGGTTTGTGCTCTTCCAAGGCTGAAGCAATTTACCACAACACACACCTGATTACAAATGAGAGAGGCATGTGGGAATATTGTAGCAGAGTGACTTGTTTCGGCCATTTAGACTTTAATTAATGTCATTATGTTTTCCACAGTTGTCTGATTGGGGGACATGCACGTTGTACATATATTATTGACTCCATGTAATAGTGTCATTTCCCTCTTTCAGATCATATTTATTTTTCCCCTGCATGTTTGCTTACGGAAATTAAAACCGAGGCAATTAAACGCTTCAGTAAACAAGTATGATAGAAATGAATAGTAGACTAACCATATGAGCACAGTCTGTAACAGGATGTATAGATTTAACAGCAGCATGTTGGTATTTGCATTAATTAGTCTCCTCTAATGGTACCGGCACTATGTTTAACTGAAATCCATAAAATCCATCATTTTAGGAGCTGCAGGACGACAAAGCTAAGGAGAGCCGGCGATTGTTTTTAGGTAAAGAACGCCCTTGAGTCTCCAAGGCATTAGAGAATTAGATCTTTCTCCATTTAGATGACCTCATAGTTATGGCCAGCACTCCTAAGCAGGCCATGCTTTACACCTGCAGCCTCACCTGGAAGGGATCTCCCCATCCTCCAGCCAGGAGACATTATACCAAGTTGGAGGTGGAGCTGAACTCTGTTGTACTGCAATTCAGAGGCAGCAAAAAGTCAAATGTATAAGCTGTTTGTAACACATGGTCCATCCAACCATCCCTTTTGAATTCTTCATACATGATCACTGTTAGTGGCAGATATACATTTGGTATGTGTTTATGCTCATTGATGTTGTTACTGTTGTTGTTTTTTAAGGGAATCAGTCCATCAGAGCAGCTTCCAGTGCAGGTCTTTCAACAGCATTGACATTTCCTGTCAGCACAAATAAGACATTGCTCAATGAAGCTGTGGTGGTTCCTGGAGTAGTTTTCCGCTGTATTTGCAGTAATGTCTCCTTTCACCGCAAGGATGCTGGCTAATTAAAAACTGAAAATCTGTGGTATTCAGCAAAACCAAATGACTGTTGAGTGCCGTGCAGCAGCCTACAGTATGGAGGACTGAACTTCCTCTGAAAAGTTTAGGGGTTAGCTTCCAGATGGTCCACAGATCTGTTTAAATTCGCCATAGGGGAGGATGGGACTCCTGCTGCAATAAAATTACACTAGTCGCATATGACACGTAAGCATACTATGCAGCTATTGTTAAGGAAAACTTAACAGCTTTGAATAGGGTTTGAAGAGAGATTGAGTACGTAACCACAGTTATATTTTCACTGGACTCCATGCTGCTTTCTACTGTTTACTAATCCTGTTTCCCAGCGTGTTTGAGATGAAACAAAAGAAAAGAAAGGCACACTCGTCTACAATGGGAGTCTATTGCCTATTCCAGCTGGTTTTTCATACGTTTTTAGTGGAAGCCGGATTTCAGTGGAAAAGAGATTTTACTGAATATGTGAAAAAGTTGTATATAGCATTGTGTGGTGGAGTTAGAAGTAAGTGAGCTTACCTGACCTCTGTAGCCTGCTCCTCATGTCTGCTTGAGGCTCGAGGCAACATTGGTGGTGGGGAGGCAATGCGGTGGTCAGGCATGGTCCTTTATACATTTTAAAGTCAAATGCATCAGTCTGGTCTTTTAGAGCGTTTAGTGTTTCTCATCAATTACGAAGACTGTGGTAATTAATGAGAAACACTAACATCTGCCATATTTCTTTGAAAGCTCAAGGAAAATGACTTTTTACTTGGTACTTTTGTGTGCTTCACGACTTACTTGGTACTTTTATACTCGTGCTACAAAACTTAGAATGTGCATCACAACTATATTTTCATTGGAAAACTCTGTTTTCAAGTTCATTTCCCCTTTCAAGCAGTAAAAACGCAGTGCGGTGCCAGGTCTAGATGCAGAAGGGCAGGTGGGTGCTGACAGAGACGGTTGCACAGACACCATGAACAGAGGGAAGGAGCCAAGACCTGCCAGGCACACACAGACACCAGCAAGTCCCCAAATGACACAACATATGGAGTACAGCTCAAAAAAAAGCCCTCCACCCTTCTCCACCCGCCGTCATCGCATCCTCTTTTTCCTGCCACACAGCAGCTCTGTGAAAAAACAGGCACTGAAGCTGCGATAGCAAGTGGAGAATTTGAATATCTATTTTTGTAACAATGGCAACCATGTTAGGCATTCTCAGAAGACATGCTAAATCGTAGTCCCCCCCCTGCTGAAAACATCTAATTCTGTATAATAAGTGAATCACTGAAGCTTGTTAGACAATAACATTTCCCCTTGCAGTATCAAAAGCCTGCAATGGGATACCTGAATGCTGCCTTCTTGTGAAGACAGAGAGTGCTGTTATTTGTGTGATGCATATTTCTCTTGATACGATCAATTGAATCGATGCGTCGCCCTCTACAACTGCTGCCCACCTCTCCTTAATGAGGCAGAGGCCAATTACAGCCCAGACCACCTTCCACGCCTTCATTAAAGGCACACCCCTTGTCGGCAGGCCAAAAAAAGGAGACAGCGGAAAAGAGTGCTTGACCTTGACTTTATTCCACTTCACTTTCCTCAGCAAAAAAAAAATACAATACAAAAACTTTCCAGCCTTTCTTTGCCAGCGAAATAAATATTTCTCAGCTTTTCAGGGAGATAGAGATGATGGAGGAATGAAGGCATGGCAGTAATCTCAAGCATCAGCCATCCCAGCTCTCTGTCTATGTCAGCTTTCTCTCTTCCTTTCTAGGCTTCATTTTGAACCCCCCCCCCCGACCTTTTGCCGACCTTTCACTCACTGTGCCACTTTGTGTATAGCTCCATTACAAAAGCCCCCCCGAATCATTACAACCTACCACAACCAGCAGCATGGCTATGACTGCAGGGCATGTCCAGATGTGCAGTGGATCAGACCGCCGTTACCAGCAGGCCCCACACCCCACAGACATTTAGGAGATTCACAGGATGTCACAGCCAGCAAACGCATGCTCCCGGCTTTCCCAGTTGTGGGGCATTCAAAGCTGATCGAGGTTCAAGTAACTTTCATCCCGCTGACTCGCTCACAGGAGTGAATTTGTATCTTAACAGATTTGGTTTGACGTGACAGTTTATGATGGATTTTTAAGGGTTTTTAAAGATGTGACCAACACTTGACCTCAAAGGATTTTGATATCAAAACCTCTTCTGCAAAACCAAAAAAAAATGGGATTCATGGCTTAACTTTGCCTGAACCGTAATCAGATTTTTACAGATGG
This sequence comes from Leptoclinus maculatus, assembly GCA_032191485.1. Taxonomy (NCBI): domain Eukaryota; kingdom Metazoa; phylum Chordata; class Actinopteri; order Perciformes; family Stichaeidae; genus Leptoclinus; species Leptoclinus maculatus. Next base: position 5,318,365 of record JAVDOI010000008.1, on the reverse strand, counting down.
CACATTGTATAATGATGATATTGTTTTGTGATGGCAATTTGATGAATTCAGTGCCAAGACATGACACCACTACCACTTACAGTATGTATCACAAATGCTTGTCACCATCTGTCATCCCCCACAAACGCAGCGATCAAATGGCTGATAGTGGGCACATGGAGAACATGGAAACAGTAAAGTTAAGTACTGGACCATGTTAACCAGGGTTTCAATGTACAGCATCCATTTCAATGGCGACTACACTACAAATCAGCATAGTTGGCACTGAATAGGAGTGTAACCTTTCTATGTTTGGCTGTGTTTTGTCATTTGCATATTCATTTAGCTGATAATTTGAGTATAAATTTGAAGGAAACAAAAATGACATGTCAAGGTCTTTAAAACAAACAGTGAAAATGGATATAAAATGAAATCCCGAAGTGGTATAGGAAGGAAAACTAATTTTGAGGAAGGGGAACTGAAATTAACGTGCTACTGCTACAACTTCTGCCTTTTTTGTTATTAATGTTATTTTTTTATCATTAATGCAGTTGTGAAAATAACGAGAGCTTTATTATTATATCAGCTTGTCAGTATTTGCTGCTGAGCATCATTGAAAACTAGGGTGACGTCTTTGCTTGGATAGCAAAAACCCTGCGAGGAAGACACCACTGTTTTTTTTCATCATTACTCTCTTTCCTTGACTAGCTTGCTCGGGTTTCTCGGCCTCTGTAGAACCAGACATAGCTAATTAATCCCTGACACTGAGCTGCGCGTGGGGAGATGGTTTGGGACAGCACCATGTAAAGAGGAATCCACCACATCCAAATGAGGCCTGACAGGCGACTGTGTCCCCAATGCAAGCCACTGCATGCGTGCTGGAACTAGCCACAAGGGGTATTTGTTCAAGATATCACAAACAATATTTGCTGACTGCTCTTTTTCCTAATTGGCAAGTTATTTAAAGGAACCATCCTGGTGGTGTCATTGTTAATTACACTTTAGGCCTTCCAGCATCTTGTTGTCTCTTTTTTTTTTTCTTGTTATGGAAATCCAAGAGAGAGAGAGAGAGAGAGAGAGAGGGACAGATTGCAAGCAACAGTCTATGCTCGGTTAGTTAAAGAATGAGGAGACAGGCTCCAAAAAAGTTCAATTAATTATTGTCTCAAATTGCAGGCTCAGCATGCCTGGTGCAGGCAAGCCTTTATAATGAAAGTCGTATGAACAGGAGATGAATTGGAGCGCTTTCTAATTTGGTAATGTGGAAACAAATGCTTTGCTTCCTCTTGTACACAACCATTTTTTTTTTTTTTTAGATATTTCACTCAGTGTGTATTTCGACCATTTCTTTCTCACAGAAACTGTTGCTCTTTGTGTGTATATGTGTCTCTGTTCCTCCGCTCCTTTCCCTCGCTCCCTCCGCTGATTGATATTCGTGCTGTGGAGGCAGCCTGAGCCCTAGAGCTCAAAGAGTTCAGTATCTGATGTCCACAGTGGTGAGAGGGAGAAAGTGGAAGCGGCAATAAAATAATAGAAATGTTAGAGTTGAGAATCCTGAAATTCATTAAATTCCAGTGTCTTCATCTGATTATTGATCATTTCCATGAGAGTCAAGGTTGCCAGAATCCTGTGCTCTTGTCAATCTGAACCATGAGGTTGCGAGCAGTAACAAGAGAACAATACAAACTGGGAATACTGTTTCAAGCTACAATTCTCACTGTAAATATTTAGTACATACAAGCTTACCGGATGAATTTCATCAAACAGTATTGTGTCACTTTGATGTCACATTACAGCCTCAATAGTGTGCTTTGTCTCTGTTATTCAGGCTCTTGATCATATACAGTTTCAGTCTCGAGATGGTACGTGGGACCAATGTACAACCAGGTTCCCACCTATAAATTATTATGAATATAAATAACAAATGTATGTGGATGTAGATTTATGGAGGCTTTATTGTCTTGGATCTGTGCTCTTGCGTCAGACATTTTTTTTAGATCCTGCTTTAAGAGTAATGTATGCACTTTGCCTTTAGCTGTTTTTGTCAACAATAAAATTCACCGTAGCACTTTTAAAATAGCAAATAAAATGTTTGTAATTCCCGGGTACCAATTCCCTTGTGGTCTGCAACTTTAGTTTCAGAGTCCTGGAGATAATACTAACGCGTAAGACAAATGCACAAAAACACAAAGATTGGACGGCTGCGTATACGCTCACTCTTTATCTCTCTCTCTCTCGGCTCGTACATACAAACACACACACACACACACACACATCCATACGCCCACACACAACCACTGGAAAAGACACTCCGGCAAAATATTGTTTACTGATATGCGGATTGGGTTTAAGAGCGGAACGCTGAGCATTTCAATCTAAACAGTAAACACTCTTAATTGGATTGTGTGCTTATGTGCTTTGATGTGAATCCTCTAAGGACTGTATATTATTAGGCCTAATTGATTCCGATACATATTTACACGAGGTTTAGAGAATTAGTCCAAAACAAATGCGAGTGGTTTCATCATGAATCTAATGGCAGCACATTACGTTGCCGTGCCTCGGATTGAAACGGCCATTACCGGACCATCGTATCGCTGCAGTGTCAAAGAGTTCACTGGTCACTTGGCAGTACGCTGAGGCGGCTGTGTCTCTGTCAACATCCTGTGGACCTCCCGCTCATCACAAATGAGGCCCACAGGGGACGATTGGGAGCCGAGCGAGGGCGCTGGTCCCTCACCCCGAGGTTGAGAGGTGGAGCACCGATCCTCTGTTGCCGAACTCATATAGCATCACCCGCCTCCAAAGGCTGCGTGTCAAGCGATTCAACCTGGGCCACATGGGATATAGGTCTGCTGTAGTGTTCCAAGAAATGTCGGCCAGCTCCAAGCAAAGTACAGTCACGTTGATGATGGACACGCCACCGCCGCCGCCAGTGTTTATCAGACAGTTTGAATGTGTGGGGCTGTGTGTTTATCAGGACTGTGCATTGTGTGGAAGTCAAATAGCAAACTTCAAGAGTCCACCCTAAACAACCTGGAAGGATGTCCTTCCAGGTGTAGGAGCAGAGGATTGGGTCTTGTAGGTTGATTTAGGGTTTGGTGCCACTTTTTGGCAGGGTGAGACTGTGGTTGGGGAAATAACAGGAGCTCCTTGGACAAGCGGGCATTCACATCTTTTGGTCTCACATCACCTGTAATTTAAATTCCATTACTTGCTGTGCCACACTTCAAATAAAGCTCAGGCCTATTTATTACCAAAGTATGGGTTCAGGGTAAAGGTGAACGTGCAATTACGGAATTAAATCAAGTCTCCGTTTACCTTGTCAGTCCTGACAGAAATACTTTGAGTGAATTATTAAATGCTTCCACCACTCTCAGCTGCTTCATTGTTGGCTCGGGCACACCCAGCTGGAAGAATACAAGCTATGCTCCTTTCTCTTTCAAAGTAAAGCGATTGTGCTTTTTATTGCAATTAGTAACTGTACATGTTCATGATAAAAAAAATTAAAAAAAAAAAAAACACCCACTGTTACTGCTTTACCTTTGCTTCCAAATGCTTTCTGTGTTCCTTGAACCGTTTAATAAAAGAGGTCAAGCTTAATGAGATCATTTTAAATGTGTGGTGGTTATGCTAATGCTGCAGAAATGTGATATCATCATCAGGGTTTCAGGCCTAGTAAATTAGAAGTTGTAATTAGCTACCTGTTCAGGTAATTTAAATTTCTGAGGTGATGTTGTTAATCATGCAGAATAGATAATATCGGCTTTCACTCGCACCTATAGACACGCCTTTTTTTTCTTTTTTCTTTTCCTCTGCAGAGATTACAAAAAAAACATAAATATGACTCATCCCTGCTCACATGGACATGTTTTCAAATGTTTCACGAAAAAAGGAAAAATAACAAAAATAATGTCTTGTTTTTGTCAAATTCAGCTTCAAGCAAGCATTTGAACTAATTGCCTGTAATGAAGCAATTTGCCAGTGGCTGACTGGATTCAGTGGTTGAGGTTTGGTCTCTATGACAACCAGCTGTCTGCAATTACTAAATCAAGCCAGAGTGAGGTTTTGGGCAGTCAGAGTGGCTGTAAAAGAAGTCAAGAGTGGCAAGTGTTTACACTAATTGCGTTGCTGGGGAGTTTATGCTGACATAACTGCAAGGATGTGTGTACCACTGGTGGTTTTTCTCAGGTAATTTAAAACTTGATGTGTCCTGTGGTTAGGGAAAAAAACAAAACAACAACCATAGCTGCTCAGTGCAGTGCTGTTTGTCTTTCATTGTTTGTTGTCTTTTGCAGCGCTGTTGTGCTTCACTCTGTGTCAGCTGGAGGTGTGTATTGTGCCAAAACAGCCAGAGGTATGTCTAGTGCGCTTCGATTGATGTTCCTACTTTCTTATAATTACCCATTAGCGGGTATATTTGACATGTTCAGAACGATGAAACGGCACACACACACACAGAATAAATGCATTTGATCAATACTTTCTGCATGTTGTTCTGTTGCAGCTCGTGCAGCTGCCCTGGGTTTGGATTATCCTGGAGTCCATGGAGCCCCTTATCTCTATGGACCAGCTCGCCGTGGTGGGATGCACCCCAGCATGGTGCCGTTCAGACCTCAACCTTACAAGAAACCTGATGCGACTGAACCGAACATGGCCTCCCACAAACAGAGTCAACAAGACGTGAGATCCCTAGATGACAGAATGCCTCGACAAACTCACTCCAGGACTTGGCATGGCACTCGCAGTCCAGTTCAAAGTGAATACGCCACCGACCGAGTGCTCAGCCTTCCCAGAGGACGCTCCGTTTTTAACCGCAAGTCCAATTTTGAGGAGGTCAACCATGTTGCCCGTCCAACTGCCCCGGGCCGGCCTAACCTTGTGAATTGGGATCCCCGAGGTCGCAACAAGCCGCTCTCGTTTGTCCACAGTGAGCACGACAGTGTTGTTGACGAGTCTGTCCCAAATAGACGTGACATGTCGCTGAGTGGGCTCCCCCTGCCCCAAAGCAGGGGTCACGGCGCTTACCCGAGCGCTCTAACTGGATATGGCCGGGGAAGAGAGGTTCCTGCCTTCCGTTCATCTGGCTTCACCAACAGAGCGATGTCTGGCCAAAACCCTGCTGTCGGTAGACCTGAAAGGATTGGGTTCTCTGGCCGTCTTGCTCATCCCCTGTCAAACAGTTTTTATCAAGGTAACCCTGTTCCGAGACGTCTGATGAAAAGCAAAATCAGGTCCAGTTAGAATAAGTCAGTGAGCTAAAGGCTCTGACACATAGCTTGGCTGTCTCGTCAAATGGTGTCCCAGTGAGGAGTTGTTAAAATTAACAGGCCAGCATTTTGTGAAGGATGAAGAATGTGATTTCAGAATGTATTTGTATGGTTTTTCTCTAACCTTTTTTTGTATTGAAAAAAAATAAAACAATGTCCAACTTATCTGTGTACAAGCTCCTGCGTTGTTGCTTCCTCACCTGTAACTCTAAAACAACGTTCTCTCTTGAATATAAAATGACCAACGGTTGTATTTCTCAGTGCCTCTTTCCACCATCATGAATGTGTCTCTGAGGTCTGGATGTTACCAGAGTGCCATCTGTTGGTTCTAATGGGTAGTTATCCCTTTGGCTCACATTGTTGAACACAGGTGCTGCTTAACAGAAGGTCAGTTCTTTTACAAATCCCCTAATCAGTTTACAATCTGCTGTTTTGCAAGTACTACTAGTGGTTATGCTTATTTGTCCAAATAATCTTGATCTGTCAATGCTGTCGTGTTTCACTGGTTGTCAAATGGAGACAATGAGGTGTTAAAATGCAACCTTGGATTTAGAACTTGTCTCAGCAAATAGTGAGTATTTTTCCTTTCACTCATTCTTTTACCAAAGGAGAGCAGGACCTAGAAACACAGGTGTATTTAGATTAATTGAAGAAACCCTTCATATGTCAACGCCTTGGCTTTGATTCCTGACTGAAAGACATTTTGAGAGAGAGTGTGTGAATGGTTGTAGGGTAAGGGTTATTCAGTGATGGACCCATAAATCAATCAATCAGGAGCCAGAAGGAGAGTCTGTTATGAGTGCTCATCCAGAACCCATATAAGGAAATGAGTGACGGAACAAAGTAAAGCAATCAAGAGTTTAAGGGGAGCAGGAAGGAAGGCAGTGAAGAGTAGCCATACATCATACAATATGTCAGGTTGGGCAGAGAAAAAAAAAAGAAAGAGGATGTTCAGCAGCTGCAAGGAGCTGGCTTGAATCCCACCTGGAGACCACACATGTTGGTAATGTCAGGCTGGATTCAGAACCTAGAAGCAGAATATGTCTTGCATACATAATGTTGATCTCAGAGCGTCGCACACTAAATATATGGAGAAATAGTAATCCTTAAAGCCGGTCCTCACAGTTTACCGTTGGCTACACGCGCACACATTTCCTATTACATCCTGCAGTTGTTCGCCTCCTTACCCTCGATCAATAAGTTAATGACCCCTTGTACGATTTAAAAAATGGACGGTGAAATTCAGCAAGTAGGAGAATCTGCTGTGCATAAACTTGTGGGTTGAAGCAACCCGAGAGATGCACCTGCACCTTCTTTAAGCGTATATATATCGCCAGCAGCTCGCTGGGTTAATGTCAAAACATGCATGATGGAAGGTTTATTAGCATAAAGTGACAAATAAGTCTGACATCTCTTCAGATCAGAACCTCTCCCTTGCAGTTATCTAGTTTAAGTCAACTTTCACACTGACGGACGAGATGGTTGACGGCACACGTCTCATGGAGAGCAGTTAGCTTAGAAAACAGAGTTTCTTCACATGAAAGAGGGAGTGACAGTCCATATTAGCGTTGGTTTAGTTGGAGAAAAACAAGAACTACATTGATGTGCACGTGGTGGACAGAATAATATTCATATCTGTAGAGTGTCATTTTTAAAACGCATACCACACAATAGCGTTACTATGATGTGTACTAGGAGGAGCTTTTGTTGAGGTAAATTATATTTAACATGTGAGCTCTAAAATATAACAAACTATAACTAGGATGGTACTCTTATTACATTTCCAACCTTCTCATAAGCCATGATTTGGTGTTTTTTTTGTGAGAGTAAATATTATGAACCACTGTAAGTTGTAGTTCAGCTCTATTCTTTCAGGTTTATTTCTGTTTGACAAAATGCACCCAAGGGTTCAAGCCCAAAAACAACCCTGAGCACTTGCTCGGAGAGGAAGGGCAGTGCTTTTGTCACTTTAAACATCAATAGTAGCCTTTGTGCTCTGACAAATGGCAATGGTAATTTTCACCATCTTTTGCCCCTGCTTGGACCGGAGCCATCTTTTGATCTCGGCCCTTGTTTTGAGATTCTACTACACATCTGTAAAGTTCCCTCACTGCATTTAACACAGTTGCGTCGCTATCGCAGTGATGAAATCGGGTCTACAGAAGTACTCAAAAAAAACGCCTCTGTGGTAGTTCCCGTTACTGTAACTGTCTCTAGGACCACATTTCAACATGAAGACACACACTCACACGTACACACACACACACACTAGCAAAGTGAAAACAATTCCAACCGTCACAGCTGGTAATAACCTGTAGCTTTAGCAACATAGCTTTATTTTAAAATAAAGTTTGACACAATCTAGCATGCAAATATACGCTTCTTTAACTTTCTCTGCCTCACAAAACAAATCCCACCACAGTTGATCAGAGCTCTGCCACGTCCTCAGTGCACACACACACACACCTTCCTCCCTTTACACAATCCCAGACAGTGGTGGTTAATAAGAACCTGTATTTGTTCCTGTGAGTTTTGTGTTCTGTGTGCGTTTCCTCCCGGTGTTCCTTTCCTCTCCTCTTGTGGCTCTCTGTGAGCCCACTATATCCTGCCAGCACAACTGACCTGTGGTAAGAAGGAAATCGATAGTCAATTCCATTTTGCAGCCAGCGTGTGACAGGTACTAGATAGGAGTGGATTGGGTGCATGTAAGGAGCCGGAGCGTGAGTCGGCACTTGACTTACCTCTTTCCTTTCTCTCTCTCTCTCTCTCTCTCTGTCTCACTGTCTAGCTCGACCAAGTACAACAACTCAGGTGTATGTTCACGCCTTACGCGTCATCTAGCGTTAATGTTGAATATGTATACAAACAGTATATAATATGTATATTGAATACAAATGATTGTGATTCTAATCAGAATGTGTCTCATATGATAATTGTTAGACACACAACGCAATAGATAGGTCACATCTGAATGAAATGCATATGGCAGGTACACTTTGTTGAGCACATATGCAAACAGCATCTGTACACATGTGATTATAACAGCGGTGACGGGAACATGCACCTTCCACACTGTCACTTCTCAGGACATATGGTCGCTCCATCTGGGAGGTTTTTGATCATGTGGGCAGCTAGTAGAGAACATATCTGAGCCTTCACTGCAGAATACAGTTTCAGAAGTCTGTATACATTCAGTTGGTCAGTTCACCGCTTTGGTCCAGACTTGAATATCTCTATTGCCATGGTGGTCCCTGACTTTTTCGGGTTTTCTGGGTTTTTGGTTCACTTTTTTTTACTAAAATATCACGACTAAAACTACTCTCAAGCTAGTTAGCTTGCACCATTAGCAATGTTAGACTCCTTTTAGGGGTGCACAAGCAGACCTACATTTCAAGAAAACTTTACTCTTAAACCTTGGCTGCAGTGTATTGATTTTGACTTATGGGGTTGAGTGGCGTAGTAGGGTGGCATTGTTTCATCAGAAGGCACTGGGCCTGAAACATTTTTAGATTTGAATATAAGCTTTCATTGATAGCAGATGTCGTGATTACAGCAGTTTTGATCGCAGTTACTGTAATTCTCTGTATAATAGTAGATAGATATTGGAGGATATTCCCAGTAGTGACACATCTCTAATGTGAATAACAATCTAAAGAGGGGTGACAGCATTCTATTAAGTACAGTACAAGAACCGTAGTCAAACCTAGCAAAGCGTCATCAGCTCAACTTAGCTCGCAGGCCCCCTCAGCTAATTTTACTGCTCACTGAAACGTAGCATGTAATACCCAGTAGATGGAGAGCGCTTTGTTCATTACTGCCGATTAGGGAAAAAAAGATCAAGCAAAATATGTCAACGCATGATAACCAGTTAATGTATTTTTAATTAGTGCATGCTTTTCTTTTCTCCTGTTGATTCCTATTCACAAACCTACCCCTGTGTGCATTTAATTCCTCCTCCAGCGCCTCTTGATTAGCAGTTGGCTTCCATTATGTTTTTGAGAGCGGCGGAGTGACCGAGCGGGGATGCCGCGAGATTAAAAGTTGAGTGGGTGAGCTCACTGGCTCGCCTCGTGCACCATTTTAAATGAGGTCTCAGCGAATCATTTTACAATTTAATAAGCTAATAAACCTGATATGGCAAGTAGTTTGAAGTGCCCTTGGGGGGTCAAGGCACAGTTTACAATCCCATTTAAGAAGCTTGTTCTATTACCCTGCTGACAAAAGCTTGGACAGGCTCACAGAGGGAGATGACCGCGTTTTGATACAGCAGATCCGCTACTTTCAAAGGTCACACTCAACACTGAGGGGGTCAGTCTGAACCTTACTCCATTCCTCAAGACGGCTCCCTGGAGTCTTATCATGGGGCGTTTGATAGCCGCCATATTAACACCTGGTGAGAAAAGAGTTGAAGTACCTCCGTTCTCTCATACAGGCAAAGGCCAGACACCTCGCCTGTCTAGAGATTACATTAAATTGCTTCAAATTGAGTTGTAAGGACTGTTCTTACTACTCCATCAGCAATCACAAATGCAATATATAATATAGGAATGAATAAACCGATATCACTTGTAAAAAAAAAAACTAATTGGTCCCAGATTCGATTCATTTTAGTTGATTTATTTGCCTATCAATAGCTGCAACCGTCGGTCATGTGGGGAAACAATTCTAGTCATTCCTTGGGCAATGAAAGTGGTTTAAAGTTTTTTTCACCCACATCTTGGTGTGAGTCATTTTAGACTAGATTATTTTATAAGTATGCACAATTTTAAAAACAGGATGAAGGACTATTTGAACACGGATGTACTTGTACTTCTAATTAATTTGCATTTTTGTTTTTTTGTCTGTTACTTGTCTCTTTTATGTGAAATTCCTTATGTTGTTTTTAACTTCCTTTTCACTTTCGTCTTTAAGTCTGTTATTTGTGCATTTATGTGTGAAACTTTCATGCTGCAGTCTTGGCCAGGACTCCCTCAGAAAAAGGGATTTTAAATCTCAAGGCGATTATCCTGGAAAAAATAAAGGTTTAATAAAACATAAATTAACTCTTTTCTCTCGGCTTTTAAACACCCCACTTTGTTTTCTACCCCGTAACTGGGCCCCATCAGTCATGTGTTTCTTCCTGGAAAATAGTGAAGTTTCACAAATTCAAAACAAGGATGTTGCTGCTGTTGCTGCTTGGCGAACAATACACATGTCCTCCAGTCTGAGCGGCTTTGAGCCACACTGTTTCATCTAGTGCTATCAGGGCTGATGAGAGCCTCTCGTCTTTCTGGGTCTGCTGCAGCTGCTGTGTGGTGAGTGGCAAGCCTCTCTGATGGCTCTCCTTTATCTTCACATCAAGCGATTTGCCGCTCCTTTCATTTTGGTACTTGTGCCAGATTGGAAAGGAAAACTTCACAAAACTTGTTTGTGACTGACACTGGTTCAGGCTGGAGAGTCGCATCCTGATCCATTTTACGGACTGCTCAACTTTATTTCATTATTCATTATTAATTCAACACTTGCTTAATCAGATTTTATTTGATTTTGTTTGCCTGTTCTGTATTGTACTTGTGCCATTTATCATCCTTTGTAGTTTCCTGTCTAATAACGCCAGTACACGCTTAACAAACATGAAATACTACAGATATAGAGGATCTTCAGATATTAAGGATTTAATGAGGAATTCTAAGATAAGACAACACCTTCAAAGTAAAGATACTTGGAGTTTCATGCTGAAAACATGTAAAACGTATTAATGAGTTTTAAGATAATGAAAAAAATATATAGTTTTTTGCTTTATTTTTATGAAAACAATCATTTTGTGTGTTTTTTCAGCTGTTTTGTGATTTTGTCATTCTTCGAAATGGCCAGTGTTGCTGTGAAAGTAACATTAACATGTTAAACTGAGAAAAACATAGATGTGTTCTGGTCATCCATTCAAAAAAGGGATGTGAAACAGATTGCATTCCTCCTTTTTAGTTTCTTGGACTTTTACATCTGCTGACACTCAAGCTTACCCTGTCTAAGCTCGGAGGAACTGTTCTATGATTGATAGGTGACTAAAAAAAAAAAACAATAACTCCTATCAACTCCTTTAGTTAAAGCACAATACTGAGTGTGAGAAATATCACCAAAAAGGGGAAATAGTGGCTAGTTTGTGATTGCACATGTGTCAAGGATATTGCCAAATCCTGATAGTGGGCGTTTTGTAACAGCAACGGGAGAGGAAACATATGTTGGCTACAGCGAAATGTACCTCTACACGCAGTGGCATGACTCACTGAGACACCAACATGAATCCAGATAACATTTTCATCAACACATGAGGAACAAAACACACCTAAAATATCTAGTGATATTGTAATGCTGTCCTGTATCAAAATTGTGATTGTTAACAAAATACACTCGACATTTAATATCACATCTCTTCTCTCCCTCTCTCTATCTCGACTGCCTTTTGTCAGAGCCACAGGCAATTGCCGATTAGTGGTAAGCAGAGAAAGGAAAGCTGAGGAAATGTAGGCCTTTATGCACACGGCTGATAAGAAACAGGGAGACGTTGCATTCCTTTCACATCGCTTTAACGTGGACTTCTCCAAATAGTATGTTGTTGGGCGCTGAGGGAGGTCGATCTGACTGTGAGTTTGAGTGATAGTTTCAAATGATTAAAGCAATACCTTATCGTCTAAATTGACAGTCTGAACGTTTCTGCCCAAAGGTAGACAGTTGTTCTAGACCAGAAATACTTGTAAGCGGGTTTTATGGAAATCTAATTGCAAATCATCTCAATTAATTCGTTTTGCCTTTAAAGTATAAGATGAGTTGAACTCTGCAAAGTTTTTAAAGCGTGTTTTGCTTCATAAATCACGGAGACAATTTAATATCATTTCATTTGTGAAATATATTGTGGAATACATTGCGAAATGTCTAAAAACCACAAGTCTGTGTGTGTGGTTTGTCACGGGAACAGCTGTTTGCATGTGATAAACCAGATGTGAATTTATGTATTTATGTATTTATGTGAAATCTTTGTTTTCTCATGGGACGTCTTACATGTGAAACATCACTTTAAAACTACCTGATGTTAGTTTCTCAGTGGATTCTATGTGAAATGGTGTTTTACATATAAATGATCATGTGCTTTTCTTTTATAATGGAAACACTCTTGTCAGCTTTCTGTCTATCAACCAACTAATTCATATAAATAAGGCAACTAGTTGTTTCCACGTGATTCCAGACGAATAACTGCTTCGTCTTTTCTCCCACACAGACACAGAAAATGCTGTGAAGGCATGTCTGTGCCTCGTTGGTGTTGCTTTGTGAGCCAGCTCCCAGAGTTCAGTTGAATTTTAACGCTTTTTAAGTCGTGTAATGGTGAGTATTTCAAAAACCCACTCCTCAAAATTAATTTAAATGTAACACCTGTGCTTTTAAGCTGAGGTCCCAACTGATTCTTGAATTTAAGAACCAGGTTGTTGACTTACGATCAGAGTTAATATGCTGTAGAATTGCTCCCATCTGCTTAGTTTACAGGCCCCTGTCTTCTGTTCATTATACATGACCAATCAGCTATTGAGCACATACCCAACAAGGCTGGTTACCTTCTAACAACTGGCAATCAAAATCCTCCTGTCTGCTTGGAGGAGTTTCGTCCCTTTAATAGAAAAGCGTAAGAGGAGAGAGATTTTTATTCTGCCTACAGAGCATTTACATTTCATTTTTGTAACAGCCGGAATGTCACATCTTTTTGTGTAATAATTTGACACAAATGTGGAATCAAGCTGTCATAAATGTTTTATATTAACGAGTGTGTCATGTGTCTTACACAGGCCGCACTGCAGCTTTCTCTCAACTATTACGTTGTGAAGCAGTGGATGCATTCTCTATCTGTCCGTTTATTTTTGATATATTATGCATTATGGAGATCACATCTTGGCTCACATCACCCTGCCATGCCCAACACTTGAAACACCACGTTGATGATGTCTTTTCAAGCGACGGACGTTATCACTCGCAATACTTCCATTACACAATGCACAGTGTCGCTCAGACGGAACGGCAAACAAATTTCCCCCTGGGGATAAATAAAGTTTATATCTATCTATCAATTCAAATATTGTGTTGATAGGGCATGAAAGTTTGTAATTTAGGAATAATGCCTTTCAATTTGGCTGCCCAACAGGTTTTATCGTCATGATATCCACATCAGTGTCAGTGATTGTCGTGCTCGTGGCGTTTGTGAATGGAGCGAGAAATGGTGAGTGTGTGCTTTCAGAGTGAAGGAGCAAATCTAAATGGAAATGTACAGAGACAATTGTTTTTACACCTTTCTTTTTCCGACTCTTAGATTCTTCCAAACTAAATTTAAAGCTGGGCATTTACAATTAAGATTCTCGTCAACGTGCAATGGCACATCTAAATTAATTTCCATTCTCATTGCTAGAAGACGACATACAGCCGTGTGCCACGGTCCGGACGTCCAGCTCAGTGGTGCCTTTGGGGTCACCTGTCACAGCCACCTGTGTCATCAGAGACGGCTGCCCTCTGGTCGCTGGGCAAGCTGTTCATATAGCGTGGCGCCTTGGTGATCGTTTCCTCCCCAGCAGCCCCGTGGCCAATGAGAGCGGCAGGGTTTCTGTGGTTGTTATACCGAGCTTCAATCACACCAGGGAGTTCCTCACCTGCTGTGTCCGGGCCTCTCCTCTTCAAGTAGTAGGAGGAGTGGAGATCAGAGCTGGATGTGAGAACGATTTAGACCTATCTAAGAGATCTGACACCTGTTAATGGATCGGTAGATGGATACTAATGTAACAACTTATTTCTCCTCTATAGATCCACCAGAAGCACCACAAAACCTCAGCTGTCAGACCAACCTCACCACCCCAAACACCCTGACCTGTAGCTGGGACCCTGGGCAGCAGGAGACCCACCTGCACACAAAGTACTCCCTCCACACCAAGATATGGTAATATTCTGCCTGTAAATGCCATCTACCAGGAATACACTGAAGCACTTCAGTGTATTCGTCATTTTGTGTCAGGAATGTTCAGTGTCGTTTACAAAGTATGTCTGTGAGTTAGCACAAACTGTGTTTCCCAAATTCTAATTTCATTTCAGGTATTCAAATGAGAACCACACTTACGAGCTCCAACCAGGAGTCCACCATTACACCATCCCTCGTCCTGGCTTTAGCTTCTTCTCAGATATGGAGATATATGTGAAGGCAGTGAATGAACTTGGAGAAGCAACATCAGCACCTATCATTTTGGAGCCTGTCGGCGCAGGTGAGAAATATGGAAGATATGCACATGTTAAAAAAATATGTGATTGTTTCTATTGTTGGGGAGGACTACTGCAGACGTGAAACACAAGTTGTATTCAGCATTTTGTGGCTCCAGAAGGAGATAAGCGAATCTGACAAATGACAAGTGAAGTCATTTGAGTCAGTGTTGGTTTGTTTGGACTGGGAAATGGGTTAACAATCTTTATTTTGCAGTAGATGGAATATGTCTTTTTGTTATCCAGATGGCTAGAATAGGCTTTTAGTATTCTGGAAATACCGTCAGACCAGCTCCTCTGTGCAGTTATATGACCCTCTGGATCTTTTAAAGATCTCTCTATGTTTATCTTTTGGCTCTGTGACAAATGAATACATCTAATGTCATCTCATGTTTTTCTGCACATTTTAGAAAAAGTTAAAAGAATTGTGAGCAAAAATGAATTCCATTTTTTAATCACAGCTTGTTGCTTTGTTGACTGTTTTGTCACAGCTAAGCTTGACCCACCAACGATTCTGAAGATTGAAACGGTGCCTAAAAGGTATGGCTGCCTAAAGCTGAGCTGGAGCTTATCTCAGCATCAGGCCTGGATGTATTACTTATACCTAAACCTGGAAGTTCGACTTATGACTGCTGACAGCAGCCAATGGAATGAACAACCAGTGAGTAAAAATGCATTCCATTTAACTTTTGACACAGTCGCTATAAGCAGCCATGCAGTAATAATAACACATGCTTTAACTTCATAATGTGCTTGCCTGGAGTCATATTTGAAGATCTGGGACAAACCCATAATGTCATCCAGGCTGAACATTTCCCGTCTACAACTAATTAAAATAGCTGCTGCCCGGTTATTAACAAAGTCCAAAAAACAAGACCAATGTCACCCCTATCCTTGCATCCTTACAATGGCTCCCTCTTCATTTCAAGATAAACATCAAAAACCTTCTAACTGTCTACAAATCTCTTCATGGTCACGCCCCTGCCTATATATCAGAGCTTCACACCCCTTACAGCACCACCAGACCCCTCAGATCCACCCTGTTTGTCCACCATTATGGTGGACAAAGGCCAAGGACAGGACTTTTTCTGTAGCGGCTCCTTCGCTCTGGAAAAGCCTTTTGGAGGCCGTTAGACAGTCTGTTGATACATTTAAGATGCACCTTAAGACCCACTTTTATTCTCTAGCTGTAAAGTGCGTTTAACCTGTTTTATCCAATTCCCTGGGTTTATCTTGTTTTATCTATTTCCATGCAGATATGTGTCTCAATGGTTGTATACAAGCTTATATATATATTTGTGAAGCACTTTAGTTTGCTTTTAAAGTGCTATATCAATGAAATAAACTTGAACTTAAACACATGATAGATCCTGGTGAACCGGGTTAAAACCACCAGATCCGTGGACCAGTGCCGTCTCCTCCATGGGACTCAATATCTCGCCCAGATTAGAGTCAGATACCAGCAGAGCCCCTGGAGTGAATGGAGCAGCAGCCAGTCTGGAGTCACCTTGGACAGTGGTAGGGCTCAGATCAATTCACGGTGACACAATCAGTCACTCTAACATTTTCCAATCTATTGCCTTTTCTTCCATTCCCTGGTCTTTTCAATATATGCTAATGCCATGTCTACATCTCCCATTGCTTTGCTCTATAGCACCGGCTGAATTGATGTATTGAGTTCTGCCGCACACTCAGGCAGTGAATCCATAGTCCACAGCCACCTGTCTTATAGAGGAAAGTTTTAGTTTTTAAAGAGTGAGGAGAGAAGTGCAAGCTTCTGACGAAACCACTAAGCTGACAGCCGTCTCTTTTCAGCTCCCACTGGACGCCTAGACTCGTGGATGAGGGTATCAGGGGATCACATGAACAAACAACTCAACATACTCTTGTTTTGGAAGGTACACACATCACATGTTGCTCGACACCTGTCACGGGGCTGATGTATTTTCTGTTATAGCTCTTGTTGAGTGTGCGAGGTCTGCCTTTAAAATGCCCTCTCACTTCTTTTTTTTTTTAGCCATCAAAACAATTCCGTGCCAACGGCAAAAATGTGTCATACAGTGTCTCGGTGAAAAGGCTGCCAGGTGAAAATGGAAAGGTGTGCTCTACAATGGGGAATTACTGTTCATTCCAGCTTCCCGTGAGAGCAAAGAAAGTGTACCTGAGTGCTTTTAATGCAGCGGGGAAATCCTCCCCCACTGAAGTGCGGATTTGCCGACCTAGAGGTGACCACCGTAAACCTGCTTGAACTGGTTTAGAAAGTAGCTCAAATATGATACAGATTAATACATTTCCCCACAATGTGTTTGATGTGTTTTGCGTTTTGTAGCTCGTGCAGTGATATCAGACGTCACAGTCATTCCTCGGGATGACAGATCCCTGCTGGTCCGGTGGAGAAGCCTGCTGTCTTCCAGTCTCACTGGTTTTGTGGTGGAATGGAGACCTTTGTTACAAGCGGACCTCTCTTTCACCCAGTTTGAATTAACTGACGGAAACCAGACACTCCTTGTAATAACAGGTATGTTTTATAGTATTTGTATTGCAGGTTTTGGGATCCATGTCCCTCCTATTTTACTCAACTTTTATTTGACTTATCCTAATCTAGTGTTTATCCTTTCACCCCGAGAATCCACTCTCATACAATGTCTTCTTTTTTTCCTGTGCACAACCTGCCTGTACACACTGTTAGGAGCTTATGGGCACTGTTACACTCTAACCTCTTCACTCTCATCAATAGGCAGCTTTGAGCCCTACAAGCCCTATGGGATCTCTGTGTATCCGAGGTTTAAGGATGGGATAGGCCTTCCTCAGACTGTTAATGCCTACTCCAGACAAAAGGGTAAGTCACCAAAGACACAAAGAGGATCACACAGAGAGCAGGCAGGGGTGTGAGAGTTGAGCTGCCTCAACTTTGAAGAAGTGAGAAAAGAGGTTGCCACATGATTTCACAAAAATCTATTAGAAACAGCTAATACATGATGTAATAATGCCCTCTTGTGGATAGAAATTAATATTTTTTATTTTTTTTGCTGGCCTGAAGGTTTCAAATCATGAGCATAATCACTCATTAAAGCTGGAATAATGACTCACAATATTTCTTTTTTTAAGCTCCATCCATGGTTCCGAAAATACAAATTGAAAAGATCTGGAAGTCACATGTTGAGCTTACCTGGGATGAAATACCATTAGACCAAAGGAACGGAATTATCCAGAACTACAAAGTCTTCTACTGTGATAGGAAGGGACCCATTAACGGTAGGCTAAAGACCTTCATTTAACTGTTCGAAAACATTTTCTTCTTTACTTGATCCGATCTGATGTCTGACACTTCTTTCAGTTGCGAATGCTGACCTGGAAGAGAGGAGAGTGAGCCTGAGAGACCTCAACAATGTGTTTCTGTATGAAGCTTTTATGATGGTTAGCACGTTTGGTGGGAGCCTGAACGGGTCAACAATTGAAATCCAAATGAAATCCTTCGGTTCGTATTATCATTCGGCAGTGGCTTTCTAGAAACATGAGATTAAGAATAGTGTCTATTCCCACAACAGATATGTCATCCAGAATGTGTGTTTCTCTCCTCTCAGATGCAGTTTCCGTTGTGGCAATTGTACCTGTGTTTGTTGTTGGACTGTTATTAATGGTTATCTTCATCGTCATGACTTGTTTCTCCAACGACAAAAGGTGAGATCATTGCCCCGTTGACTTAGGCTGTGAAGCTGTGGTGTCATTTATTCTGAAAAAAAATGTCTTTCTTTTGCAGGCTAAAGAGGCGTTTTTGGCCAGCTGTTCCAGATCCGGCTAATAGCAGCATCAAGAGATGGACATCAGAATCAACACAGGTGCAGAAAATTTACTTTTGCAGCATTTAAATGCTTTTGTGCAATAATAACCACTTCAAAAGCTTCAATTTTATTTTAACAATGGATCAAATGACTGCGTGCAATGTGAACGGAAGTGCAAGCCACACATTTTCTCAGTGCTCTCCTCAACCCAACAACCAGCCGCAGCATGCAGCTGCTCCATGTGTGCAAAAGGTGTAAACAAGCAACCGCTTGCTATAACATTCACCACAACTTTATATTTCAGTGCATCATGTAAAGCTTGTTCCAAAGTACCCATGCGCGCAAACAAGACACAAATTCTGCTTTAAGTAACATATACGTATATATGTATAAGTGATATACTTGTCAAAATACAGGCCTTATTTATTTTCCTTTTTCAGGATTCCCATCTTGCCTTCGACAATGAGGAGCCCAATCCAATGTACCTGTCCCACCTGAGCTTCCTGGACCTCCATGTGAAACTAACTAAAGAGGACAATGACCCATGGTCAAGCAGTGCAGAGGACACCAGTGACCTGGGAGAGTCCATTTGTGGTTCACCATTCACCCCTAGCTACTCCGGTTCCAACAGCGACTCTGTTCCTTACGCTACTGTGGTCTTCTCTGGTCCATGCAACAGCCCTACACCTCATGTCTACCTGCGGTCTGAGTCCACGCAGCCCCTCTTGGAAACTGAAGAGTCCTTCAGTCCAAAGTGCTACCATAACATGGCAACTGATGGGATGCCGAGTGAGCAATGTTTTTTTGGACCTTCCCATGATTGTGTACCTGTAAAGGGGGCAGATCCAGCCATTGTGTGGGATGACTTTCCTTTTCTCCGAGCGTTATCCTTGAATGATACTCAAAATGGCTAGAAGTACTTTGGTGATCATAAAAGTAGCTGCTTTGCAAGATCTTCGTCTAGTTCTGAGTTTGAAATGAGCCGATTGTGATAAGTTGATTCAGCAGAGCACATATCTGTAAATTCATGCAAGATTTAATGCTAAAATCACTTTTATAATTAATGATTATGATGTCCACACTTTGTTCATACCACACTTTGTAGATATGTCACCTCTTTAACAAATAAACTTTTTACTGGAGAAAAAAATGTATATTGTTGAGACGATTTTGTCGTGGGGCTTATATATCATCAAAATGAAAATTACTTTTTTAGGCCAAGTTTGCAGTTAAAACTATTTCTTGGAATAAAATAATTTAACTGTATGAAGACAGAAAAAAAAGTTCTCCTGTTGACTGATCATTCATCACAATACCTCTACTTACAAAAAAAGTTGTTCTCTGTAGCTAATGGATATGATTTTAAATGGAAGCAGAATCATTTCCAGCGTTGGCCTCAAAAACATTACTGCAGTGAAATCCAATTGGAAGTATTTATACAAAATGTTTATGTATCAACATGAACCCCATAATGACGTGCTGTTTTGCTACACTTTTGTTCGTAAAATGGGACTCCTAATTCCATGACGACTATTTGTTTACTCCAAAATTTCAGTGAAACAAAAACTGCTTTAAATTTCCATTTAGTTTTATAACATGGAGGTAATGGATATTAAACTGAAACGTGATAAAAAAAAATGCCTCGGATATAAAACTCGGGATTAAAATACAAGATTTGTTAAACGACTCCCCTTTGTACTATTCTGCTTTTCATTATATTGTATTTTCATTTGATGTAGGTCCTCTCTCCTCTTTCTCTTTGTAATTTGCAATTTTATGTTGGATCATTAATTCAACACAAAAGCTTCAACTGCAGTTTGATATCTTAAGCTATGTCCATATGTATATATTTAATCAAATTATTGCTAGATTGTCCAATCATTACTATTATATATATATATATATATATATATATACTATTTTGATTCATTGACTTATTGATATTGGTTGTATTTATAATATATTATATATACTGCTATACTATATTTATCCTGTACTAAAAATCCCACTCAACCTGAAACCCCAAAGTCCCCCACAATTTAAGCCACTCTTCACAAAAACCTTCTCAAATACAGTAAATTAGAATGATTTAGTTATTAAGCAACCCATCTTTAATGCTAAAAGAAAGCAGTAGTGGAACAACGACTCTCTGACTCGGTTAACTGCACTTTTTTTTTTATCTGTATTCACTTTATATGTTCCAATCGATGTGTTCTGGGATTGCTAGCTTAGCCTAGGAAGACGAGTACCCGATCCTCACTCGGCTAGTGTGGTCTAGTCAAAATGGCGAGCCTCGTCTAGGGGTCGAGTGTGATAAACTGTCACATTTTCATAGTTTCAGGGGGGGGTATTTTCGGCCTTAGCTATATCCTGATGGCCATGTTAACAAACGTAGCTCTGCGAGCTGTTCTGAAGTCCTCAGTTGGTGTTTTGCGAGAAAGCGTCGCTCTGTCAGTGAAACCCTGGACATGCAGCTCGGCTTTATTATCGGGACCGAGAGTCGGCTGTGGTGAGTGGAAGCGACAGGGAGAACCAGAGGGACCTGACTAACGTTATGTGTTTAGAAAATAGCTTACTAATGCATTACACCTGGTTGTTCACAGTGTCGAACACCAACGTTACCTGTCTGACAATACCTATATCAGGGAAACCCTAACCCCTCTTTGGCTTTCCCCCCAAATAGATTAATTGTTTCACAAATCTAATACTGTGTTTAAAGCGTCTCCGTCTTCTCTGGGGTATCTAGTCCAGATTTGACAGGTCTAGATAGAGTGGATTTTAGATCTGGACCTGGTTGTGGGTTCCAGACAGCATTGAGGCTTTACCTGAAATGTCTAAGACGCTTTCACAACAGTAAGAGGCTGAGACAGAAGTCATGCATCACCTTGAATTCACATTAAATAAGAATATTAAATAAAGTGCATTTACAAGTTTTATAAACTAGCTTATAAAATTACATTATTGCACTGCTTGGAATCCTTAAAACATACAGAATTATAGCAAATATTGGCGTACTCGTATTTACACTTAGTTGCCAGTTTATTTTACACACCTAGACAAAAGTATGTGTAGTATTTAATCTATTTATATCGGTGAGGGTTGGCTAAATATTAGAAATACTTCTACTTTTGCAATACATTTCAACAGCATCAAAAACTGCAAGCTTGCCTCCGATATCACCATAGATCTGAGTGGACATCTCTCGTCTGCCTTCGAGGAGGTTTTTAGTGAAAGCAGTTGTGGAACCATTATTGGAAAACAAATTCAATGGCAGTGATTACAAATCAGGAAAAAAAGAGAGATTGCATAAACAATTGTTGGACCAAAAGTATGATAGAAATGAACAGTAAGCTAAGAAGGAAAGTGGATTCATCAAAAGTACCGACAAATAACTGGCAGATTAGTTGGTTAATAAATGACAGGACGTTTTGGGGAAAGGACAAAAAACAACAACTTGTGCACAGTTCAGAAAAGGACGGCTAACACAAATGTCCTTTTCTATGTCTTTGTATGAAGATCGTGGAGGGTTAATGTAGATGAGTGATCCCAAAAATGCCCATTTTCTCTCGTTTCTAAAAGAAAAACAAATAAAAGCGAGCAGTCTCTAAAATCTGTCAAAGTCAAACAGACTGCATTGACAGAAGCATGTGGAAACTAACCGACAGGCTTAGGAAGGATGTGCAGATTTCAATAAGTTGCTAAATACTCTTAGCGCAATATGGACCCCTCTCTGCAGCAGGCTCGCAGAATCGTTATTCCAAACTTGGCTGAGTGTTTCTGTGCATGTGTGTTTCTGCTCAATCTGATGCGCCATCTCGCTTCATCGTGATCATATCGAGAGCATCTAGAGCAGCGCTACTTTAATCTGCCCCTCGGGTCTACTTTTTCGACGGTCACAGACGCACCAAAACATCCGTAAACAGAACTCTTGCAGATCACTTTACTGCGTCACGATAGCAGATCGCTTGTCTCCTCAACCAGAGGACAAATGCTGGGAAATCATGAATCACATGTCACTAAAATGCATACTTTGACGTAATGTTTACCATAAAACCTGTCAGTTTGTTGTTCTAATGCACAGAAAGCACTGAGAGACCAGCTGCTGTGCACCATCATGTCAGCTGTACGTGTGTCTGGGTTTCTGCAGGGATGAAGCACCGGTGGTTTTTTGGGAGGAAATGACATCATTTGGTGTTTTGATGATTTTAGATATTGAAAACCAATTTCCTCTCACCATCTGATATGTGCGACGTTGTGTTTTTATCTGGGGTGAGGGACAGCCAGCGCTCTCTGCAGATTATCTCGGTTGCGCTCTTCAAATCGTGCATCTCAAAACTTGTGGATCGATTGCTTCATCATCTTGTCGCTTTCCTCTCGCAGCACGACATCAAAAAGAAATGTTTCACACGCAGCCGATGGAGACCGCACGCTATCCATGCTGAGTGGAATGTTGCAAAGCAAAAAAAATGCCTCGAGCAGAAAGTTTCCCTCACATGCAGGAGTGATGAAAATTCAATTCATTCATCTACTTGCTATGATATCATATTTAGCTTAGCATCAGATTATTTGAGGAAATCTACAAAGGGCAGTATGCCTGTATTTCTTACCTATTATTATTATTATTATTATTATTATTATTATTATTATTATTATTATTTTTGTATAGCCACAGAAAAACACTCATTGGAAATAGATGTCAGTCAGCATTATTACAGGTTTTTAACAACATGTAAAAGACATTGAGCAGTGAAGCTATCTTTGGTTCCCCTTGAATATAAAGCAGTGTCGTTAACTTTACAGTCGTATCATGTTGCTATATTTAATTGATCACACTCCAGCTTTCATGCTCCTTTTATTGTGAAGGCCACAACATGCATTTTAATTGAAACCGAGTCACAGATGTCTCGATTCAGTTCTGTAGTAACTTTCGGCATTACGTGAAGTTTCCGTGTAGTTCACAGTCAGCTTTGGCCGGCAACCGGTGATCCTCTCGTGTCTGGCAAAGGCCATGTCTTCCTTTGTCTTGGTTTCACCTTTTCTTCAGGGACCAACCGTTGAACCTCTTCTGGGCTCAAATAAGCTACGACGTCTCCGTCTGAGTTCTTTTACTTCACTCCCTCCATTAATCCCTCTCTCTCTCTCTCTCTCTCTCTCCTCAGGTGCTGCAGGCGGCTTTGCTGTTCCACCACCGGTGAGACATTACGCTCGGGTTGCAAAGAAGAAGAAGACGGGTATGAGGCCGCGTTGTGTCACCGCGCCATGTGACATTTTGAAATGCTCGCTTTTCATCCAAACATGTTGTGTTTCTTGCAGGCCCTGAGAGCCAGCTCAGCGATCTTCCTCCAACTATGCTGAAGATGGATTATGCAGCTGTGCCCCTCGCTCAAACGTAAATATAAAGTATATTCACAGTTCATTATTAATCTGCATTCACATCTTCATTATTATTATTAGTTATTCTAACACGAGAGTATTTTCTGCTGATAGGACCGATGATGTTGTCAAAAGACTTCTGTCTTTGGAGTTGGCGAGTCACGTGAGTTCTCACGTCCCCTCAGATTGAAACGCACAGTGACGTGCCCCTTTCAAAAAGAACTAGCCTCGTAAACATGACGTCTGCTTCTCATGTCTTCAGAGTGAAAAGCTGCAGCTGAAGAAGGAACAGTTGGTTGCCAAAGTCCAGAGGGACGAGAATGACCGCAGCTCAGTGGAAGTCCGGGGTGAGTTGGGTTCTTTCAGTGTTGTTCAGCGATGTTGTTCTCACTGAAATACAGAACACAGCATATAACGTATTTTTTTTTACTGTTTATTGATTCAGTCCCCGTTTTTGATTTATTTTTTTCCTCAGTGGCTATTTTGACTGCAAGAATCCGAAACTATCAGGAGCATTTGCAAAAACACCACAAGGTGAGTGCAGGACCAACAAATCAGCAGCATTTTAAGCAGCATTTTCCTCCCCCGACAGCTTCACACAAGATGTCAGATGACGTATCGTATCATACTTTACTCACACCACTAGACCGCTCACGTATGAATACGTCTTTTCACATTTCCTCTGAGCCTTCCTCTGGCTTGAGGCATGCGTGTGCTACAGGATTTCCTGTGTACTCCACCACATAGAATAAGAACATGCTTAGCACGATCGTGGTTGGAAAATTCCACATTACGTCATACATCAAACATTGCTGTTGAAATTGACACAGATAGTGTTGCATTTGTAATCCAGTATCTCCTCATAAGCTGATGAGTGTCCCCCATTTCCTCCCAAATCAGCCTGTTTGAATCACATTTGTAGTTCACCTTCTTTTTATGCGTTTATTTCATTCCAGGACAAAGCTAACAAGAGGCGGATGCTCATGGCTATCGACCGAAGGAAAAAGTTTTTGAAAAACCTGAGGTTGGTTAACTATGACGCCTTTGAGAAGGTGTGCGAGCAGCTGGGCATCACCTACACTTTCCCTCCAGAGTACTACAGACGGGCCACACGCCGCTGGCTGGCCAAGAAAGCCTTCTGCATTAAGGTAGCAAACAAATGACCCCTTCACATGTGGGTTTTTTAATTTGTGGTGTATATTAATGGTATCAATTGATTCATATCTAAACACTTAACGAGTCTCTTCCCACACCAGTGAAACGATAATGCTTGTGTGTACACTCATCTCACTGACTAACACATGTGGAAGGTGTTATTCTGTGCCTCCACTGACACTTGGTGATGTTGTCTCTCTCTTCTCAGGTCTTCAAGGAAGTGCAGAAGCAGAAAGCAGAGCAGAGGCTGATGAAGCAAAGTTTAGCCTCCGCAGGCACCGAGGCAGCCAAGATCAAAGCTGTTTAAACCCAATAAAAGACAACGTCCTGTACATTACAACGATGGATTCGTCATGCTTGTGTTAACATCTTTACTTTATTAACACCTTCAGATAGGTGGCATGTGGATAAATAGCTCCCTTTTTCATGCGTTACCATCACACAATGTTGTTTTCTTTTGCTTTCACATTGATGGTGGAAATAAAATATTCCAGAAAGTTGTATTCAAATTTTGTTTGTGTGGAATTATGTGACTATCAGTTGGAGGTGTTTATGGATTCAATTAGATTTATCTGCACAAAACGAGTAAGGTGGCCACTGATCTCGCTTGTGCAAAGTATTAAGTAAAGAGAAGTCAAATAAACAGATTATTAGGAAGAAAATGTTTTACTCTACTTTGCACTAAAGGCTCCTCTTTTTGGGTCGAACATGTCCACTATGTGACATCTCTGGTATTATTCCATCAGCTGTCAAAGGCTAAATTCCTGTTATATCGTTTGTCAAACTAATAAATCACTGAAATATGTTGCATAATGTTAAATAATATGCAATCAGTCCTGGTTTTGGCATTTTTCTTGTACAGAATTGGTGAGTTCACACTATGCCAACACCCTGCATTGTCTTCAAGAGCATCTGCTGATGTTACAATATGATTCACCGTTTTTAAAATGTTTGATTAGTTTGAGATTAAGTGTTTTTCGGAGAAAAGGCTTTGAACCAGCCGTCACGCAGGAGTTGGACACGATGTACCTGTACAATATTATTAATCCGCTACAAAGATCCCTCAGATGACTTAAGACATTCGAGGAGCTTATGATGTTACATTTTTGTTGACTGCCAGAGAGGTGTTGATGAAACTGTTCACTATTTATTTTATTGCAACGTCTCTCTTATTTTGTCCAAATACCAAAAGGGTCTTACTGTAATGTGATCCAGTACAACATGACCTCATACTATTCCCCAAGTAACTAAATCATCATTATGTTTCATATGCTGTACAACAAAACCTTCTGAGAAATCAGCATCACCACTTAATGACTGCTCCGCATTTAAATTACATTTTTTTCAATCATGTTTTCAAGTTATTTCACACCTAAGTCTTAGCATACTAACACATGCAGCCCTCTGTGCATATACATGTATATATAACTGAGACATCCATGTGAACATTTGAAATACCTCCGGTGTTTTAATCAATCACAAAGCTTTTGCAGCTGCAGGAAGTTTTGTAGTGGTTCAGGTCTTGAGTAAACCCATCCCTTCCTTTTACAAACTGCAGTGGAAACATAGTGTACGATTAAAACCGTAAGCTGTACGACAACAGGGACATGATGCATTTGTGGTTGCTTCATGAAAACATGGTGTGAAAAATTCTGACAACTGTGAGATTTCACTGAAGTGTGCTGATCTGACGTGAGATTGGAAAGCCGTTTCATTTGAAGCCTTAACCTCCTAACAGATACATGTTCTTGTGATCTGTAGCTGCTTGTGATTATACAAGCAGCAGTTCTGGTAAATCGTCTTGAGTTTGTCAGTGAATGACCAAAGATCTTTGTCATCCTCAGAAACAGCAGTTTGTGTGCAAACCAGCATTTCACAGCTTCAGTTCGTCACAGCTTCCTGTGTGGTGTGCAGCTCGTCAGTTTGAGCAAGAGGACTGCACACTGACAGACTCTTCTGGTAAGTGATACCTTTTTTGTTTCCTCTCGCAGTAGATTCACTTAAGAATGCACTTTTAATTGAGTTAAACTGTTGCTTATTATAACCATATTTACAAATCTTTAAACTTTAAAAGTTCTGCATCGCCAATAATCTTCTTCTGGCAGCAGCAATACCCATGTGAAATATGTATCTATTAATTAGTTAATCAACTATGAATCACAAGAGCTCTTAAAACCCCCAAACTGTGGTGTCTCGTGCTGTGTTATTAAGGAAGAAGTCCATGAAACATGTATTTTATGCTTTGCAGGGTGATTCATGTATGCTTATTGAGCTGTAGAGTATGAATAACACATGAACTTCGTCTTCTTATTCTGGAAAGCACTCAAATATATTTACTTATACCTCTGAATTTTTCTATGAAAACTCAAACTGTGATGTTACCTACTCTGGATATAAATATTGCATATAAGTACACATGAAAAAACAATTGTGGCACATGGAAAGATTTGATTTATGTCATTCCTCCAGCAGCGTTTTGCTCTATTCCAGTGCTAACAGCTGAATATGTTCTTACAGGCTTCAAAATCAAGAAGGAGATTCAGTAATCCAAAAAATGTCGAACCCAGTGGTCTCCCATCAACCAGGTGCAGGCAGCTTTGGGACAAATGTCCAAACAGGAGAGTGGAGCACAGGCCTGTGCTCCTGCTTCAGTGACTTGTTTGTCTGTGAGTAACATTCAAAATGCTTACATTTGACAGTTTTGTCCTATACACACCTGAGACACGCTCAGGCACGCTTTCATTGCTTTTTCCTCTTTCAAAAATTCACAATGAGACACACCTCTGTCGTGCAGGTGCTCTTGGTTGCATCTGTCCACTTGCACTGAGCTGCTACACGGCTAATAAGTATGGAGAAAACTGCTGCTTGGGTTGTGTGCCAGGAGGCACAGCAGCCTTAAGGACTCATATGAGACTGACCTACGGCATTCAAGTAAGTTACTTATATAATTATCACAACTCTCCAGAAGACCCTTGCTTGTGCATGTTTCGGGTGGTGCTTCTGAGTCTCACCTTTTCAATATCTTGGCTCTTATGAAAGACAGAGATTTCAAAAACAGAGGAAATGTTGGGTGTTCCCTGCAATTGAGAAAGTGCATTTCCTCAGAGAAGGTTGATGTTCCCTATTTTGATTGTTTTTGCACTCTTTGAACCACAGGGAACAATAACCAATGACGCCTTGATGACCTTTTGCTGCGGATTTTTCGAGGTCTGCAGGATGGCGCGAGAAATCCACATCAGGAATGGAGAAATGTAATCATAAGAAGACAAAAAGGATTCTGGCCCACTATATACAGTATTGATTCTGTCCAGCTATTGTGGAAATCATTTCTTTATTCTTGTAGCGGGCCTAGCGTTCATGCGCACTGCAAATAGGGGGGGGCTAATGAACAATGCGTTCAGGTTTATCAATCGTAATATGTTACCTGTTGCCTTCTGTGTATCTGTCTAACTGCCTAACAAAGTGCTAGTGCTATCTGCATTACTGTAAATAAACTGCATTGTTCAGTCACTCACAGCATGATTAATAACATTTGAGCATGGACCATTTTGTACCACATTGTCAATAAAAAAAATCTAATAATTTGGGTGAATATAAACCATTTCTTAAACCAGTGCTTCCCAAAGTTTGTGGTTTGTGACCCCTTCAAATAAAGAGTGTACTTGAGACACTGTCGCAGATCTTTTTTTAAAGGCAGAGGAAGCAAAGAGTATTCGGTATCACAAGAACAATATAGCAAAACCAGAAAGATATGCATTATTTTGTTCAACAGTGTCTTGTGACTTCTGGGTTGGAATCGTTGCTGCAACATGATTTATTCTGACATGATCAAATCATAATTGCTGCGTCCGAAATTGCAAACTATGCACTACATACTCAATATTAGATTTGTGTCTTCTTCTACAGTCTATGTTTGTGTCCGACCTATAATAATAAAGGCTATACATAGAGCTATTATCACAACGAGCAGCAAAGTGTTTTACAAGGCAGACATAAAAACAATAAAGGATAGAATACACTGCCAGATACAAACACATTTGTACAAAAATATATACAAACAAATATAAATAAATCCGAACGATATCTGCAAACTAGTAGCCTACAGATTGGATCTAACAGGATGTAACTATTTTTTGACTTCCTGTATATTCTTTGAAGGCTGCTTGAAAAACTGTCTAAATTGACTGCAGCTGTTACACTTACTAATCCTCAAATATTATATAATATAAAAAATATATAATATTTTTTTTGTTTAAACACAAAATTGATATATCTAATTACGTAAGTTACGTATAAATATTGTATATTGATTAATTTATTGACTACTAATCATCAAAAATAGAAAATCTTTCTCTCTGTTTGTACTGATTTCTACCAATATATACGCATGGAAATTGCCCGCCAAGTACTTCCTGGAACTATTTGATGTCTACGTGACCATCAAGCATTTTGAACTTTCGTTGACGCGACTCTCTCGTTTTACGGCTCTGGCTAGAATGGGGGCGTTCACCACAATGCACAGCGCGCTGATTGGCTGTTTGCTTCGTGGCCTGGCAACCAGAAGAGGCTTTACCAAACAGTCAGACCCCCTACAATCGAGCATTCGAGCTAGCTACGACCGCTAGCTGCCTACGTCTTCTGGAGAGATTCAACCGTCCAGATACCATCATGTCCTCAAGAACTCTGCCTCTGCTATTCATTAACCTCGGCGGAGAAATGCTGTACATCCTGGACCAACGGCTTCGAGCTCAGAATATCCCCGCTGACAAAGCTAAGAAAGGTAGCTAGTTTAGCAGCTATCCAGACCACAACACAAATGTCACCCTGCAGTAAAAACGTCAGTGTTGCATTGCGTTAACCGCACATTCATTTCAGTCGGTTTGTCCGTTTACTGGTTGGTGAATTAGGAATCAGAATTCATAGAAAGTCAATGTAAAGCAAAGCTATACAGCCAGGTCAAGAGTTAGCAATATTGGGTCAGCTGGTTGTCTTATATATTCACATATTTTGATCAAATCATAACTCACATAGACACCGGCTGCTGTTGCATGGGGCACTTTAACTATGAGCCCTGAGTCAATTTATATTTGTAGCTAACTCCCAATACTCCATTGTCAATAAATGTGTAGAATATGTAGAATGTTAGCATATATTCAACTGTGGTATGCAACAACATTGTTTAAGTTTTGAGTCATTTGTCATTGAGCAATCTGGTTTTCATAACATCATTTAATTGATCTATCTCCTTTCAAATCACAAAGTTTTCACAATAGCTGGCTGGATAGAGGATGACAGAAGGAGAGGTATTATTGCAGAGCTTCAGCATAATCATGCACTGGATGCATTAGTAGCTCTTTGCTCCGCTTTGGCTTAGACTGAAGCAACACGCTTAATAAACAGTAGTGCATGAGAAATATACAACAGCTCAGATCCGATCACAAATAATCTCTCTGCAGTCTCTGCACCCAGCTAGGCGGTTGCGTTAATCAAATGCTCATTTCCTGTCCACAAACTTTATTGGTTATTCCACATTAACAATGACGGGAGTTGTTGTAAAACAGTGATTGATACCTGCAAGTTCTATTAATCAAATTAAAGAGCATTTCAACCTACCTCGCAGGCCCACGTGCAACATAAACTACATGCCCTAAGACCATCGCTACATAAAATTGTCTCTTGCCTTAAGAAAACTAGTGCATTGGACTTGTTTGTACTGCGTATATCAAGACGCTCATCTGGGATCACAGTCTTTTCTGCACTGAGAACAGCGTTGCATTTTTCAAGTTTATCACCTTTGCCTCACCCTTGAGCCAATGAAAAGCTTGTGGAATATTTTGAATAACTGATTGATGGATGTAATCACAGCATATGAAACATTTCTGAGGAGAGTGCGAGCGCAAACCTTTTCCTACCCGGCTATTGCCCCGCTACTGTACCAACTAGGGCACACGCTGATGGCTTTCCAAGCTACTGCTTCATTAGGGCCGTTGGGATAAGCTTAGGGTGAAATGGTTTTGGTCAACATATAGTATAAAATGCTGCCTGCTTCTGAGCCTATGCGGAAAGTAATTAGTCTAACCTCAGTTAACTCTTTGTGGACTGTTTTGTTTTATTGTTTGCCTGAATAGTTATGAATGACATCATCACCACCATGTTCAACAAAAAGTTCCTCGAAGAGCTTTTCAAGCCGCAGGAGCTTTACTCCAAAAAAGCCCTGCGGACTGTGTTCGACAGGCTCGCCCATGCCTCCATAATGAGACTCAATCAAGCCAGCATGGACAAGGTAAGTCGCCATGTACACGTGTAGCACTCCGTTGCATCGTGCACATGTTGAATTGTCTCTGTTCCTTTTTTCGCCTAATTGGAATTTTCACTTCAGCACTCCAGGCTTATCCACACATTAATCACCTTCTCACCAACAGCACAGTGATGCCAGTCGCTGCCGCCTCAGTAATACACACTACATTAGTATTTTAGAGTCAAGCATCCTACAGATCTACATTAGATAAATCTACACATCAATCAATGCTTCGTATCCACACAAGTGTGCAAACATTGGATAATTGGTTGCCTTGAGGCAAAGAGTACAACAGTAATTCTGAAGTATAGAGCGATTCATATCTTACAGACTGCATGTTGCTGTGTGTGGCTCCCTCTGCTGTTAATTATACACCACTAGCATTGTTTCAGTCAGTGAAGTCATGCATGCGTGTCCCTCCTCGCAGCTCTATGACTTGATGACCATGGCTTTCAAGTACCAGGTGCTCCTCTGTCCTCGACCTAAGGACATCCTGCTCGTCTCCTTCAACCACATGGATGCAATCAAAGACTTTGTGAAAGACACTCCCAGCATTCTCGGCCAGGTTGATGAGACATACCGACAGCTCATAGAGGTATTAATGTCAACATATTCACATGTTGTATTTTTTTCATTGTTTGTGTTGTTAAATTACTTTTTATTTTTGTAGATGTATACAACCTTGTCTAGTGGGGAATTCCAGCTGATCAGACAAACTCTCCTTATCTTCTTCCAAGACATGCATATAAGAGTAAGTCCATTTTGTTCTCAAAGGGGTAAATATACTGGATAATATTGTGTTTTTTTTCTTTTCTTTGAAAGCCTCTTTCTATGTTTTCTTCGATGCCAGGTGTCTATTTTCCTCAAGGATAAAGTGCAGAACTCTAATGGCCGCTTTGTACTTCCCACCAGTGGTCCGGTGCCTTATGGATCACAAGTCCCATGCTTGATAAGGTACCAACCATCTCTTTACTCTAGAGAATGATGGAGAGATCAAACAAGTGGCTTGGATAGTAAAATGTACCGTTGGTCCTTCCAACGTTCTCAATGTTTACTTCTTGGTCTTCCATGTGCTTGCTGACCTTACCCAGACACCGTAATCTTAAGTTAAGCGGGCCTATCTGCAGCTAATGGCATTACAGGGGTTTTGTTGAACAAGAATTTACATTCTAATTTTAGATGCGTTTGTTGTGTGTTCAGCTTGGATCTAATTGTTTAAAGGAGACACACATGTCGTGCTCATCTCCAGGTTCATACTTGTATTTTGGATTTGTACTACAACTTACATGCTAACATTAGATGTTTTTGTATCTGGTAATTCCAGGATGTTCAGCTGCAGTGGTGAAGAGGTGACCAGGCGGCAGTTCAGTAATGGAGGAAACTACACCGCTGCTCTCCGGGAGGGATCTTTCGAGATATTTGGAGACAGAGTCACCAAACTCGGGACAAACATGTAAGACGCTGCAAAGTACCGAAAGATGTACATGAACTTGACTTGGTGATACTGTATTAATGCAATGGAGGGGAGTTGATGATGATGTAATGGTGTAGTGATGACGACGTTTCGGAGTCCTAGATATATAAACGTATGTGGTTTGATGTGGCATCATTTCATTGCATCACGTTGTGAAAGTTAAATGCCGGGGACTTCCCACTAGTCAGTAATAGTATAAAGCCTTCTGGATGAGTACACGGATCATCTTTGGCATTATGTTGCTATGGCGGGTTCATTCTCTCTCTTTCATATTTTCCTTCAGGTACAGTGTAAGCCGCCCAGTGGAAACCCACATGTCAGGAACATCTAAAAATTCTGCTCAGCACACTAAGGTGAAACAGCTACACTTTTCGGCAATGTCAAAATTCATGATTTTATGAATACACAAACTGTGCGTGAACTTCATGCACACAAGTTATGTCTTTAACACCTTGTGACCCTGGTCCAGAACTATACTCTGCTTACTGATGCACAATTATCAGTGGCAGGATCTTGTAAAAAAAAAAAAACAAGCCGTTGTGTATCAACAGGTCAACGTTGCTCCCAATCCTCTAGCCAAAGAGGAGCTGAACCTGTTGGCCAGGTTAATGGGAGGGTTAGAAGTTCAGAAGCCAGGAAATGCAGACAACGGCTTCCGAGTCAACCTCTTCGCCACCGATGAGGAAGAAGAGTGAGTCTCCTTTGTTTTTTGTTTGTGTACCGTCAACTGTGTTGTGTGGCACTCGATCATATGAAGCTGATACCAACATTGAGCTGTTTAACTTGTTTTAACCAATCAACTCTAACATTGTGACTCTTTTTTTTCTTCAGAGAGGCATTAATATCAAGACCAGATGACCTTTCATATGGAGTCATAAACATCCAAGCAACGAAGGTAAAGCTTAGTTATCCGTCCTCACAACCTGTTCCTTTTTAGTTTAATATAATTGCATGTCCAGTATTTGTGTAATGAAAATGTAATCTTTATTGTACGTGTTTAGTGACAAA
The DNA here is from genome assembly GCA_032191485.1 of Leptoclinus maculatus. Taxonomy (NCBI): domain Eukaryota; kingdom Metazoa; phylum Chordata; class Actinopteri; order Perciformes; family Stichaeidae; genus Leptoclinus; species Leptoclinus maculatus. Next base: position 5,284,765 of record JAVDOI010000008.1, on the reverse strand, counting down.
AAGTCTGACCATACCGTCAGTTTTCTGTCATCTAAGGGCTAAGTCCCCTGACTGTTGTCACGAAGGCCTTAGGGTGCACCAAGTGATCTCAGACGACCTCGATTGATTGCTGGTGGAGAATACACAAGGAGTCACTCCCCGGAAATGACGTCCGGTTTGTTTACTAGGCTAGTGATGGAGCTTGAGTGGGCCAGAGTTCATGGAGCCTCCCCTCCATCTCTCGTGTCCATCACTCAATAGGCCAAACGCTAATCCTCATATTAACCCTCTTTGTAGCTACGATGTTTGTTTGATTTTTGGACTGTCTGCCTTCCTCTGATTGGATACTGCTCTCCTCCCATCTCATTCTGGTCTCTAATGTGTCCCAACTAGTGCATCTTGTTTTTGGCTAGGGTGAAATCAAATGTGTTTAAAACGTGACGTAGCGTTTGGGACAGCTCACGACGTGGGCGGGACCCGTCACAGAGTGGCTCAAGGTTGTTGTTTTGTTTATCTCAGAACTGAGACGTTTGTCTGGGACAGACAAATCATGGATACAAATATTGTAGTCTTTTTAGCCTTGATAATCAACACCCATGATGGGACTCAGGGCCAAACGTTAATCATCTCAATGATAGGCTTATCGTTATACAGTCAGTGATCAGAGATTTGAGGCTAACAGGATTTACTGTAATGAGGTGCAAGTCCTTGTGATGATCACTCTGGGCACTACTTGTGATTGAGTCATCCAAGATGCATGTCAATGCCAGGTCTGAAAACGGGGCCGTTGTCTTTCAGGACCAGCAGGCCAATGCAGAGCTGGCCAAGATCATGGGGGAGTTCACAGAGTCTGGAGATCAATCTCCCGGTTCCAGCAGCAAAGGAGACGACCTTCTGGCCATGATGGACGGGCTGTGACGTGGTCACGCTGACAGTAAATGCCCAGGGAGTGGGGCGCAATGCATCGTCAACGGCATGTTCGACTGAAGGCCGGTCTGCTTGTCTGTACCTGCATATCACACTGCAGAAAACCTCACGTGCGGTTAGAAATCCTTCTTCTTTGGGTGCTTTTTCAAAATGCAGATGTGAGCTGGTGTTTCCATTGATTGTCAAATGACCAACTGCAAACTGCGCATAGTTAAGTTGCAAAGAATGTGGTGAGCCCAGCGTTTAGCTGTAAGACACTGTAATATGATGTTTGCTGTGAACTGAAAAGAGTTTCAGCGCATTCAAAATATGCAGTGGGCCGATGTCGGTGTGTTGAACATGTGTATGTGTTAATTGAAAAACTGTCTTTTTTTGGAGTTGGACGGCGCTCCTGTACACAAAATACATTATTTCTTTAATTTCACACAATGTCATTTATCTTAAATGTTAATTATACATCTCAGTTTTAGTTGATTTGATTATTTATGGTCCGTAATTCCATTTCACACCATGTTAACTTCTGCTGTATTCTAATGAAGAAGAATCGGAGGAAACCCAAGTGCTCTTTCTGATGTGATTTGAATTCCCTCAAATCTTTATTTTGGTAAGAAATATGTTTATCTTGCGTCACACTGTACGTCTATAAAACAGTATAAGGAGCCGTTTTTCACTATCCTGTGATGTCTATAGTCTGGACGTATGGCCCAGAAATGTGCTCATTGATGAGTATGTTATTATGATAGAGTATTGCAATTTAAGTGTTTGTCTAATATGTAAATATATTTATTGCATACTTTATTTATTTAAATGTATTATTTTAGTTGTATAAATATTGCTACAGTTGGTAAATTGTAAAATGTGCTATGTAGGATTTTTAATAAATAGATGAATGTTTGTTTTTACACATATTGTATCTTCAGCTTTGGTACTGATGCAATGGCGTGAACCTTGAAACAGCTTGTTGCAGTTTAACAGCTCTAACAATAGGGGGAGCTGTCTGACCTTTTATAATAATAATAATAATAAATCGTGTACTGTGTGTGGTCTGTCCAAAGTGACTACCACACATTGCTACGTTGCATTTTAGTATGCAGACATGCAGTCTTTAAAAAAAAAAAAAGCACTGGATTTTTAATTTTTTTTTCAATAACTCTCTTGCTGTATGAGTGTATAGGGTTCACTGAAATGTAAAACAAGAAATGTGTGATTGATTATATTCAGCTATAGCTACCACCAAACCAGAACATTAAAAGCAATATGCTTGTAATCCCCAATTAGACTCTCCGTCCACAAGCACACACCTACAATGAGAATTGCTAAAGCAACAACTATCTGTACGCAAGATATTTGTGTGCACTCTGCCTGCAGATGGGTCAAAGTGAGAGAGTCTGCACTCCCCCAGTAAACCACACTCGTACACACACACACACACACACACACACACACACACACACACACACACACACACTCACACACTCGAGCGTGGTGCATACCATGAAGGCAAGAGACATGCTGAGACATTTCTCTGATCTGATCCGGGGGAGGAGGATTCTGGTGAGGTCTTCCGAATAATCTTGGCAAAGGAGAGACAAGAAACACTGCGGGCCCTGAGGAACAAGAAACCAGAGCTCATGCCAGTCATCCCTGCAAGACTGTTCACCGGAGTCAACCAAGCTCACTAGAAAACATGTCACCAAGACAAGATTTGCAAGATTGCTTATATGTATTTCATAATCAAGATAATTCTCTTTTATTGGCATATTCATAAAAAAACATAAATGTGATTTCTAAGATAATTAATAATAGTCACTCATTTTAAAGAGATGTACACAATTTAAATAGCACTTGCACTGTTTGTCCCATTAAGGGAAACAAATGAATTTAAAAACAACAAAGTCTTTAAAGTACAGCAGATTTAGTTTCTATAAACACGCCAAAAGAGACGCTAAAATGTGTTTCTCTCACAAACCTTGCATTCGAGTTATGATTCAGTTTCCTCTTTAGAGACTGTGGGCAGGACACTGTAAAGCCACAGGCTGACAAGTGTTTCATGTGGCCGGGGGCATGTGCTCTGCTGAGTCAATGCAGGAAGACGAGTGCAACTCAAATAAGCCTTTGCCATTTAGGTTGCCCTCCCTGTTACACCTGCCCACCGGTATGAAACTGGTAGCTGTGGGTGGAATTCAAGGTTAACAGCGGAGTCTAAATAGGGAACATGGGTGGGCTTTACTAAATGTCACTGTCATTCAAATGTTTGCTGAGTAAATGAGCACGACATTTTCCTTTTCGTGAGCTGAATTGGTGGGTGTATTAGCAATGACATCCTGTTTCGTTGCAATTTCTACACAAAGATAGCATAATAAGGAAATTCTATGAGTAACTTACTAATTCAACTTTCACTAAGTCATATGGTTGAAGTGAATTAAGTGCAATATGTGTCAGTGGAGAGCCTTCTATGAAGCAAAAATGTTAACTAACAGTCAAAGACCTCTTTATGCACAGTTACATCCATGTACATTACCTTTGGTTATAAACAGGTAAGTTTAATAGCTTCCCTGAAGAGACAATGCTGTTTCACGTGAGGAAAAAAAGACTGTGTTATGTGATTTAGGTAGGACTGAAGATTAATTACATTTCATGTTATATTGCTCATTAGATTAGAATATAACACTTTTTTTAAATGCTCCATTATTTCTGACGTCCTTCTCCGGTTGAATGATTATTAAAACCTGTGTTTTATTTGTTGCAGATTGTATTTATAGATCATCTAAATGCTCAGCTGTTAGAAGTTATGTTCTGTCTGACAAATAATTCAACGCTACAATGATATGTGTGCTTGGAATTTATTTGCATGATACAATACATAACTATGGTAATGTATGAAAGTGGTGTTGCTTCATAGTGCAACAAACTTTATTTGAATGTACCAAACTTTTCCTGTAAAAACAACTATGATGTAATGTCTTTGGTTTTGCAACTTGTATTATGCAAAAAAATGTCATCATCGGTGCGCAACCATTGTCCAGGAGAGAGAGAGAGAAAGAAAAAAAAACCAGACAGGTGTTTGCATTGGTCGATCGCAGCTGTCAATCAAATAAGTGTGTGCGTCATTTCCGTTGTCAGGTGGTGCTGTCGCTGTGGAAAGATGCGATCAGCGGAGAGCAAGAGGCTTTTCCTTAATTGCTCATTTCAGTAACAGAGGCTAAACAACCCCGAAACCAACCCTCTTGTGGTCTCGCCTGTTTCAGCGAGAAGCTCCGCGTATCCACCGCAGCGTTTACCCCAAGAAACATCCATGCTGTAAGCGGACAACGCAGACTTTACCCGGCGGTTTCGGCTCGAGGTAAGCGAGGTGGTAAACTGCATTGCTATCTAGCTTTCTGGCAGAGCTAGCCAGCTGTAACGTTACCTTACTGTGTTTAAATGGCCTCCCGGCTGCTGTGTTGCCTCCAGGCTTGGCTTTAGCTAACGTCGCTCGACTGCAATCGTGATAGTAACACCGGTGGCAACATACGAATAACGTTTCGTGCGTAAGTAGCCGTAAACCTAGCTAACACTGTGTAGTTTGCTGCGAAAGCCCAACTCCTTGTTGTGTTGTGTGCCCCTTTGTGTGGCCGGTGTGCCTGGAGCTCGGGCAGCGTCTTTAGCCGAATCATTCAGCCAGCTTTGTTGTCGTACTAAGTCGGTATGTGCAGACTTAGTACGACAACAAAGCTACATATACATTGTTAATATGTATGTTTTGTGTTCGCGTAAATAACCACTTCGTGCCGGACGTTGCCGACCCGGTGACACTATCGCACGCCGTGTAAATGCTAGTTTAGTTTGCGTGGCTTTAAAACAGTCTCTAGGTGGTCAAATAGTAACGTTAATTGTTGCGGGCAAAAACACGTTAGCACCTGGTTACAGGAGTTATTGGCTGCCTGTGGAGTGGTTTTTTTTGCACAAGTTGTGAGGCATAACGTCAGCGTTTATACTCGTTTCGTGTACTCCAGAACTGAACGGTGTCCAGACCTTGTGGTCGCAAAATGGCACCAATCAACGCGTGACAGTCTGCGTTTGTCTGCGTTTGTAATTATATTCCGTCTCGTCATTTGTAATGTGACCTCGCGTACACGCAGACCGTGTTGTGCGTTCAAGGACGCTGTTATTGCAATACTGTAGTCAACAACTGCAGTCGGGGTTATAGGCTTGATAGCGGTCAGAGCTGACATGAATGATTGACATTTCATTCAAAGCAGCAGGATTGAAGCCTGTGTGACCTCCGGGTTGCCTTACTTCTTTGTCCTGTTTGATCTATTTGTGGATTCATTGATTTCGGATCATACTATCTCTCTGGCTTCATGATCGCTCCAGATTTGGTTATGGACTTGTATATTTACCACCTGCTCTAGTGTCCTTATGCTGTCTTTTGTCCATCCTGATACTATCTTTGATATTTTTTTTTTGCAATCAAGCTGTTCTCATAGAGCCAGACAAGTGTCCCGGAGTCTGGGTGGGTGGATCCTGAGACACCTACGTGGTTGTTTTGTTCAGATACTATTTAAGGAGCCCACATTTCTCGTGGGCACCGGCAGCGTGTCTCTCCTCCTCCTTTTTTTTTTTTTTTTTGTGTGATATGATTCAGATGCTGTATCTGTTCTTGTCCTCCCTCTGGTACAGTCAGAGGCAGAGGCAGCCTTGCTTGCCAGATCACTGGCTGTGCAGAGAGGCACAGCAGTGTCGGGAAAGGATAGCTGTGTGCTGTCATTGCGCTGATGTCATTTAGGTCAGTTGGTTGCATTGACCTTTTGCTTTTTAGATGTGTCAGGGGTTGGCTCTACAGCAATACAGCTGGTGTTTGGTAGGTAGATGAATGGCCGTGGGACCATTTGCAGTGTGTTGAGAGTCTGATTAGTGTGTTTTCAGGTGCATGGATTCGTATTGTTGTATTTTTTTCTAGTTTAGGCTCTGTCTGCTTATTTTACTCAATATATCAGCCTTTCTAGCACTCAACCAACAATTTAATATGAATCTGCCAGCAATGGGAGCGGTATGTACATTTTCAATTCTGCCAACCTCTTTTTTTTTTTTTCCAGGAGCCTCATGAATTGCAGTAGTTGATTATCCATTGCTTCGCCTTGCATGCTCTAGAGTGAGATGCTCTCTTACTATTGGCAGGGTGACGGTGTCACCCTGGCTTGTGCCATAAATGCTGTCAGAAAACCTCAGCTCATCAGACTCAGTGGGTGATGACTAGTGGAGATGGAGACAGATGGGCGAGAGACATGACGATGACACTGTCTGCTGTCTGGGTTCACAAAAAGCCTCATGGAAGTGAGAATTCATACCAGCCCCTACTGACTGCCAACTGTCCTGCCTCCCCTCTGCCCAAAAACGCCAACTGGCGAGTGGCGCACGATTAGTTTTGAAACAGGAAGAGGGCCTAATTCATTAAGAATATTACATTTCTCTAAGTTTGTTCCATTTGCAAGACTGGTTTCATATCCTGAAGTAGTTGTGGGCTTTGTCAGCTCCCCACTCAATGTCTGGTTTGCACTTCATGAGATATTTTGGATGTTATTACTCTGAATCACCTCTCTTGTTAAGTTGGCTAAAATATGCACACCACTGCGATCAGTTCGTGACATTTTTACTTCAGATATCACTTTGTGTTGCCTGTCTTGTGGACGTAACTTCTATGAGGGGATTCTTTTTTCAGTTGATGCGGCGCATGTCAGAGGCTTGGTGGTACATTCGTCTTACAATCATTGGTGTCATCACCTGGCCACTGAAGCATTTCTGTCCAATGGAAAGTGAGGACGACAGCGGGGTGAATCATTCCTCTCGGTCCAAGGCGCTACTTCCCTGTTACGGGAACCAGATGGGGTTTCATCACATAGGAACTCCAGTCCGTAAACAAAGCATACCTCTTGCTCTCTGAATTCTGGGAGGTAGATCTGCTGTGGCAGTTAAAGTAGTTTGTATAATGATGATGTGTCACACTGTGTCACCGGTCCCTCTGGCATGTGAATCTATTTCCTTATCGTGGCGTAAGGGCTTGGCTTTTTTTTGTTTTATTTCGGCCTTGTTCGAACACGCATGTCCTTTCAGATGAAGGTATGCCAGATAAGCCGGCTCTACAGATTTTGAGATAAAACACCAGATTAAGAGCGGAAGGATTTTTATTTTTTCTAAACCCTTGTCCACTGCAGCAGGAAATGCTGGAGAAGGATGTGTGTTTCAGTGCTGAGACTCAAATAAAAAATGTGTTCTAAAAAAAAAGAGAGAAAGAATTGTGTGCCAGTGTAATGCCTTTACATGTCAGCGTTTAAATTGCAGATTGTGGCACATTCGCATTGCCTGTTGGGGAGATTGAATCTGAGGTGTCGCCCTTGACGCCAGCAGCCATCATTCTGAATGGAGCTGTAATGGCCTCACATTCACACTGAGGTGTCGGTAAATGTGTGGGAGGGGTATTTAAAATAGGCTGGGAGGAGCTGCCCTGAAGTTTACCTCCTTTCTCCTCTATTCACTAATAATTGCATTCTGTAGTAGTACTACTGCTGCAGCTCTGGGTATAGTCTTTCTTTCTAAACAGACCGTTTTATAAAGCCATTGCTTGGTTACAGATTGCTGCTGCTATTTCGTCATCGGTTAAGAGTTTTGTCCATGCGGTCACGTTGGATGCTCTTACCGTTTAACTTGACTATCTTTATCCTGTGTACTCATCAAATGTATTCCCCTGTGCAGCTCCAGTATGTCCAAGCGGCGCTCGTCGGAGAGGGGGGCTGGAGAGACATCAGGCAGGGCCAGCAAGCTTCAATGTCCCGGGATATCCGGCAGTAACGCCAAGAGAGCCGGGCCCTTCATCCTTGGTAAGGAAGCAACTACATATATATATATATTTTTTTTTTTTTTGCACGAGCCCCAAAAGTATGGACATGGAATGCAAAGTTGTCTGAGTGGCTGAGATTGTACCCAGTGTGCAATTTTGTGAACACGTGTAATCTGTGTGTACAGGAAATCGGGGAAAGGTACTTGTGTGAGTGAATGTGAGAGTCGTGGGGTGTCCCTGTGTATACGCACGCCTAAGACAAGAATGTGAAGAATTTCGCTGACCCCCCCCCCTTGGCATCGGCCAGAAAGGTCCCAGTCTGTGTTGGAGCAAGGTTATTTCCTCCCTCTGGTGAAAATGTGTCTCTGCCTTTCTCTCAAACCTCTCTGTTGTCTACTACACGACCCCTCCACTATTTGCAATGCAGAGTGCCAAAGAAAACATTACACTAGGGGTGTTAATGGGTACGTGCACATGCGGCCTTTAATGAGTTGCAGTGGGAGCTCACACTCCGGCCTGTAGCCTGCCTTTTGGTCATGCAGCTGTTTCTTTTCTTATCCCTGCAGGGCCTCGCCTGGGCAACTCGCCCGTGCCCAGCATAGTGCAATGTCTGGCCAGAAAGGACGGCACCGATGACTTCTATCAGCTCAAAGTAAGTCGTTCTTGGGGGGGGGGTTCTCTTTCTCACAAACTCAGCGAGTTAAGCACATGCTTCAATAAAAATGTAATTCGAGACAAAGCTATGACATCTGAACCTTTGACCTTCCTTCGTTGGTGTTCATTTTATGGCCCCCTGTTTCCGTCTGGTGCAAACAACAATATCTCAGCTGGGCAATCTGTTTATTGGGGCTATTCAGTGTCTGTTACACACAGGAGGAGGCTATAGAGAAGGGGGGGGGGGTGTATGGAAGGGAGGAAGGTAGCGCCCCACCTGGAATGTCGACTTTTAACCCCCACGACCGTGTAGTGAGTCAGTGCGTGACCCTCCCCTCATACCCGGGACTACAGAGCCGCCCTGTCTGCTGCGCAGCTTGTTTGCTTTACCTATGAGCCACTGTTTTCAAGCTGCAAACCTCTCATACCATCTCCACTGCACGGGGTTGTAACTTCCTGTTTAAATGCCAAGCAGATGTATCTTCCTGTCGTGCCTTCAGTTATTTAACCCGCTGTAGTGTCTGAAGATCAGCTTCATACTAAATGGTTAAAGCTCTCGTTCTGCCGTCTGATCCGGTATGAGCTCTTGTCTTGTGACCTAATGTTTGCTCTGTCCTCCCCGTGTGTTTACGGCAGATCCTTACGCTGGAGGAGCGGGTGGACTCTGCAGGGGAGACTCAGGAGGAGAGGCAGGGGAAGATGCTGCTGCACACGGAGTACTCCCTCCTCTCTCTGCTGCACAACCAGGATGGCGTGGTCCACCACCACGGCCTCTTTCAGGTAGACCGACACCTGCACACATTCGGCAATTATTAATATCATGGACAAATGTCTTTTAGTTCATGGTGTATTACTCAGCACTGTGTGTGGGCGTGTTTCCTGTATAATTGCAAATGCTGAATACGCCAACATTACCATGGAGACGTGTCTGTAACTTTCTATTGAGTTCAGAATGAGGCGTCACCGTGTAAGTAACGCCGCGCTCTCATCGGCCCCGTAATGGCAGCGGTGAGCTTGTCATTAGTCTGGCCAGCTGCTTGTGTTTTCCTTATCAGGGTTGTTTCAAGGGAGAAGTGGGAGCACCGTTTAAAAGCCATATTTATCTGTAGCCATTCTCTATCCACAGCCCCATCCTTTCATAATGATCCCCACCCCCCCCCTCACCTGTATTCCCGTCTGCCTCCTCCTTTAACTTTGTTATTGTTCCATCTGCCTTCTCAATGTCATCTCTCTCCCCCCCTGTCTCTCTGTCTCTCTCTCTCTCTCTCTGTTTTTCGTCTTTGTCTCTCTTTCTCGTCTGTCGGTTCCACTCTGCCCGGGTTCTCAGAATAGCAGCATTTGAGCCATGCACTCTGATTAATTTAGGCCCGCGATATCGATATTGGCTATTATAGCGCATCTCCGCTGTGAGAGAACCAGTTAATAATGTACACTTTCAGAGGCGCTGTCTGCAATTGACAACCTGATACAGCTATCAATAAGAAGCGGTGACTCTGCTATTTGGGGCCCGGAGTTGGAATTCGAGGAATGAGCTCTGTTATTCATCCTCCACCAACCGATGCGTCGGGGTGGACGTGTCTTATTCATTGGCTACATGCAGGCTGGTGATTGATGTCCTCTACTCTGCGTGAATCTATGTCCTTCTAAGCTGAATGAATCGGCTCGATCAGCTGGCATCGTACAGGAATCCATTCAGTTTGATGCATTCATGAATGCCTCAACCTTTTATTGATTGGACACACTGTTGGAAAGTGCCTCTAAAATGCATCAACAACTTACGAAGTAAGCCCCTTCCTGTAGATAGCTGCTCACGCTTCTCTTTGTTGTTGTCCCCCCCCCCCCCCCTCCAGGATCGAGCCTACGAAATAGTGGAGGACATGGAGGCCAACAAGGTGCGCAAGATGAAGAAGCGGATCTGTCTCGTGCTTGACTGCCTGTGTGCTCACGACTTCAGCGACAAGACGGCCGATCTAATAAACCTCCAGCATTACGTTATAAAGGAGAAGAGACTAAGCGAGCGCGAAGCCATCATTATTTTCTACGACGTGGTGCGTGTGGTGGACGCCCTTCATAAGGTGAGTCTACGGTAGAATTTGTTCAACTGCTCCAAGAAAAGATGCACTTGCAGGGCTCGTTAATGTAAGAGTTTGTCCTCTATTTCACCCAACTAAACTCCTGTTTCCAGGAGAATTCACTCCGTAGCTACTTCCATCATCATGTGTGTAATTCTTTTTTTACCAGTTGCGCGATACAGCAAGTGAGTTGCCAAATTGACTAGCCCAACGTGGCATTTTACTTGCCCCGGGCAACTGGGTGAGGCTTAAAGTTATTTTATACTTGTCGTAGTGAAACCGCCGCGCGTGCCAGAAAATGACATCATCACTTTGTTATTGTTGGCAAAGTTGACATTTTACCTTCTGATTACTCATCTCCCATGTTCGTGTGCGACTCTCAAAAAACAAACGGATTGTTTTGATACCAATGATTCACGAAGCACAGTCTAAGCAAACTGTTTTTCCCTCTTCTCTTCTCTTTCTTTCCTCCGTGCAGAAAAACATTGTACACAGAGACCTCAAGCTGGGAAACATGGTGCTGAACAAACGGTAAGATGAAACTCGTCCTGTCATTTGAACTTGTCCAATCAGTTAGCTGGCCACTAACCTCTCCCATTATACCAGGTCAGTTATATTAGCCTGCCAGTAACAGCTCACGTGTGTGAGTGGCCCCCAGCAGCCTGTATCCAGTGTACGTTTGGCTTCAAATCCAAGCAAGGGGTCACATTCTCAGACTGAGACGGAGATCAGTGGTAGGAACCTAAAGCCTTGCTCTCGTGTCTGTGTCGAGCAAAGGCTGTTGATTTACTCTCCGTGGTTGGATTGTTGGAAGCGGAGGGTGAACCGGACTCTGGTGCAAAACGGAGCAAAGAATAAGCCACTGCTTTGTTCCCAGTGGAAGAGCGAGCTGTGTTGTACAGCACACAGGACAGCGAGTGCACCTCAGTTCAGAAAACGCCTCTGTACAGAGATGTTTGTATTCAGGGGTAACCGCCACTTTCACAGTGCGACTACTGCTATCTGGTACTTTGTGCATTTGTGCAAGTTTAGATGATTCAGCTAGATTTTTGCATTGAACCTGTGGATGGTTTCCTCCAAACAGCCGAGGTTTGCACGCACTTTTTCTTGAAGACTCTGACAACCATCCTCACAAAGCCGACCGTTCTCATTTCTCCCTCCGCTTGCCGCACATACCTTTAACATCCAAACATAGAGCATGCTCGCATCACGCACCAGTGAGCGTAGTCAAGGAGTTGCCTCACACTGTACTTAAGTCACTTCGCATACATTATCTGTCAGTATGAGTACATGCATTGAGATGTCACGTTCCCGGCTTATCTTTTTACCACATTGACACATCTCAGGTCAGGGCCTGTTGTGTCGTCCTCCTCCACCAGTAGCAGGAGTAGTAGTGGTGGTGGTGGTGATGAAACAGTGTTTTGTCCAGGGGAGAGGGGGAGAGGGACGAACGGAACACTCCGTCCCAGCTGAAGACAAAGGAGAGTCCTGCCAAAGGCCCCATAGCTCCGAGCTGACTCACACACACACGCACACACACACACACACACACACACACGTGGACACAGTCATCATTTATTTACCCTCTACTCTGCTTTTTCTTCTATTTTTCTTTTACACCCCAATCCCTTTCCTGCTTTTATTGTCTCTTCGTCATATCTCCTTTCCCGCCTTCTTTATGCATCATACTTTGCTTTGCTTGCATGTTTCCTCTTGTCACTCCACCCTGGATGTGTGTGTGTGTGTGTGTGTGTGTGTGTGTGTGTGTGTGTGTGTGTGTGTGTGTGTGTGTGTGTGAATGTACTCTCCGTATGGGAAGGACGTGGGCCAATTTTAGACGCAGACCGCTCCTAAAAATCCCCCGTCCTCCCCTGCTGCTTGTCGTCACTCCGGGAAATGCACCGATGCCATCGACAACCTCAGCAGTTTCTGCATGAATGATGTGATTTCCTCTTGCAGAGCCAGCTGTTATGAAAGCAGGATGTCATAAATGAATCTGCAGGGTTGTTGTATGTCGGAGCTGTGTTGACTTCCATAGATGTGGAGATGCACCACAGCACGGTGTTCTTTCTGTTTTTTGTCTTGTTTTGATCTCTTAAGTTGTGAACGTTTGCATCACCATATGTGCTGCATTGTCTCAAGAATCGCTGCATCTTTGTTATATTACTGTTTTTGAAACCTGCAATGATACCAGACGAGCAGTAGCCATAATTAAATAACACCAGCTTTAAAAAATGTGATTTAAAAGAATTGCTTGTGTAAAGTTTGGGTTCTGACCAAATGATGTGTAGAAGTTGCCCTGCCTTTGACCTCCTTTCTCGTCAGCTGTTGTATTTTCAGCAAAATGTTGCGGCTAGGGAGGATAAATCATGGGGGCTGTTTTAGGTTTCTGGTTTCCCGACTTACCCGGGATCACATGAACAGGATGCAGAGATGGTGTGGTCTCTCTTCGGTCCTCGGGGACCCTTGCCTCACGAGGCAAACGTGCAATTTCATTTACCCAATCTCCGGTGCAAGAATAGAAGCTTGGGTCGTGATGCAGACGGACAAAAGAACAGACTCCTCTTATGAAGGAAGCTTTTATGCCCAGGGTCCTTGAAGCGTGGCACTCTGTTCTGGCCCATCCCTGTGCAGATCACAAGGCCACTGTATGGTTCTAGAGATTTGGATCACAAAAGGCTGTTCAAGGGTCGGATCATATAAGTAGCTGGAAATTATTTGAACCAAATGTTCGAAGGGGAAATTGAGATTGGAGCATTTGGTTGAAAATAGAGTGTTTGACAGGAATTGGCTCCAGATGCTGTAATAGGAGCTGTGTGTGTGTGTGTGTGTGTGTGTGTGTGTGATGGAGCAGGGTGTGAAAGTAGGAGCGAATAGGGGAAGCTGTTGACCTCAGGCTTTTTAGAAAGCGGATGTGGGTGAGGAGCGTGATCGAGAGAGGACCCGGGCTCTAGACCCTGGCTGCTTTTTGTCTGCACTCATTTGCTTTCGAGTGCATTTTCGTGTGTGTGCGTGTCCGCCATGGGAGTGATCGTGTGGGTGCACTTGAAGTTGCGCGTATCTGTACATATTTGAAATCATCGTGAGCTTCATATACTCGTTTGGCAACCCATCACCATGCAGGCCTTAGTCATCGGAACAATTATCCCAAGCCACAAGTTGACTCATATGTTTGTCAAAGTGTAGCTTTTTATTTTCTCTTTCTCTGCTCAAAGAACACGGTGATATGGAGCCGTCCATAGTCCCTCGTCTTTAATGCTGTTGGGTTCACTCCACCACACGCAAACTAAGTTGACCTTAATGACTCAGAGAAAGATCGTATCGTGCCACGTTGTTTCCACAGAAACCAAATTAATCAAACATCGCTTGTTACATCCCAGTGCCAGTGTGTCTGGCATGGCTTTTATCTTTTATGTCTCATGTAAGCCCTTATGTCTTATGTAAGACAGTGGTGTTGGTGATATTAAACTTAATGTAGACCACCTGAGCTGCGAGCAAGCCCGCAGGAAGAGCGTCGGGATTTGAAGCAAATTTGACACATTTTTCCTGTTCTGTCACGTGACGCCATTGAGCCCAAAAAGACGTTTCTCCATAGACTTAAATTGGGAAAGAGAAGTCTGTGACTCAGCGGACGATTATTTTTGAGGTGAATCAACTTCCCAGTACGAACACTTGAATGGCCCTTATTTAAATCATTATGTCCTAGAAATTAAAAAAATACACTAATAGCCCAATCCAGGGTTACTTTCCTTTCCCCGTACATTAATAAGCCCGACAACAAGTCTGGACCGTCAGCTGGACGGCGGAAAAATGAGTAGTGCGCTTGCTCAACGATGCGAAATGTTGCCGGAAGATCCGGGTAATTTAATCTGAATTGTATACTTTAAAAATAGCTTCTCTTTTTTTGGCTTCATGCACCACTGAGCATGTTTCAAAGGAATGAATGGCGCCACCTTCAACTCTGTATTCAGTTCACTTTAAACATCCATGGCCGCGAGCCGCCGACTCGGACGTCGCCATGTTGAGAGCCGCGTGGAGGCAATAGATGTGCTCTGCATTGTGTATTGAAACCACTAAAGATCAAGACCTGGAGATAAACATGCATGGAGAATATAACAGCTGCTACAGAGGGATAGTACAACAGATTTACAAAGAAACTACTGAATCGAAATTGTAAATTGTGGGAACATTGTGTGGTCATGGAGACCCTTTGTCAGTTTATAATGCTGGTCCGAATCTGATATAAAGAATCTTGCGTTTAATTCTTAAAGAAAAAGACAGCGTGTATCTTAACTGCAATGATAACCCAAGGAAGATGGGGAGACTTTCTTCTTGTAGACTGCGTGTGCACACTGTTTTGCATTTGCCAGTCATGAGATACTGATGTATTTTTAAGCCCCGGTGAACCGTGAGATTATTAAAACAAGGCATGCTCGCAAGTTCTTCTCATCTCTGTCAGCCTGTGTTCACTTCACGCTTTGAGCCACGAGTGCAGTGTCCCACATTCTAAACTTACATTCGTTGTGATGAGTAACAGTGTTTTGCCATGGTTTGATCAAGTTAAAGAGGAGAGTACTCAGTGTGTGTGTGTGTGTGTGTGTGTGTTCATCAGCAGTGGGAATATTCCAGTCATTATTTGATTAAAAATCAGAACTAATAAAGGTTATTCATCAGGCGTTTTGTGTGTGTGTGTGTGTGTGTGCTCACAGGACTCACCGAATCACCATCACCAACTTCTGCCTGGGAAAGCACCTGGTGAGCGAGGACGACCTGCTGAAAGACCAGAGAGGAAGTCCGGCCTACATCAGCCCTGATGTATTAAGTGGTGAGTGAAAAAACAAGTATGTTGCATGTCATGCGTGTGCTTTTTATAAGACAGTTGATGTATCGTACATGGGGCCTTTCAGACCGTAAGAACAGTGTTGAAAACCGGTCAGCATTGTCACTTTCAAAAACTGACAGTCACACCTGTTTTTGCAGCAACTGATCATGTGTGCACACACAGGTGTGAAAAACTTCCTCACTTGCCCCTGATTTGCCGCGTCCACTTAAGGATGTGAAATAGAGTTGTGAAGCATATTAACTGCAAGTGGAAAACAAGTGTCTAATGTACATTATATATGTATACAAAATGCCAGACCTGGTTCTGGTTAGCAGAGTGACCCTTGTGGATCCGGGTCCAGAAGGGATTATTTTGAACGAGCGTTGTGTAACGTTAAGCGGACGGTCTTGTGTTTGATTTTCTGGTTATTGGGCAACAAGAAAGGGTTCATGTTGCAATCTCGGATGTAGCTAGAAACAGCTTTTTTTTTTTTTTGTCTTTGTTTGTGTAATCATGGTGATGTTGCATTTTCCCATGGTATGTGTCTGCAGAGGAAGCTACTTTCCTCTTTGTGTGAAACATCTTCTTTGTCTTTGAAAAAAAAAAAAAAGAAAAAGCAGAAATCCATTGTATTGTTTCGCTTCACAATGCTCATTTGTCAGAGTGAACGTGCAGACCTGAGCCCCACGCACCAATCGGGTTGATGCTTAGGCCTCAGGCACTTCCACGGTAGACCCCAATGCCATATCCAGAACATAGTCCTGCACAAGATTGAGAAGAATGTATTTCAAACAAGTCCTTCAGCTTCAACAAACTCAGAAACTAGATGAAACCTGGGCCTGTATATCAGCATAACGTGACAGGCACACAATTAAACAGAGCTTCAGTGACTCACGCACTGATGACTCACTGGAGGGAAACTACTCCCATCTACCCCCTTCCCCTCCCATCCCCCTCCCCCCTGCCTCTGTGTATGTGTGTGTGTGTGTGTGTGTGTGTGTGTGTGTGTGTGTGTGTGTGTGTGTGTGTGTCACAAGCTTTAACATAATTGCCTGCTGCTGTTGCTACCGCCTGCCAGGCGCTAACAACACTGCCTATGGTCATGCACAGCCATGATGCTCCACCTTCAACGGCTCCAGTTTATTCACCGCCGGTCCATGGCTGGTTTCAACGTTCAGCGTTGATGATAAAAACAGTTCCTAGCTCTCATTTCAAAAGTCAGCGTTGGGCTGGAAATTTCTATGAAATATATATATATACATAGATATGGAGTTGCAGCTTCTGTTTGTTTTTCTCATGCTGTTAATCATTAGACCCGGTGACATGACAGGAATTGAGCTGAAAGGGTTGATCACCCCTGAGTCATACAGTCCACAAAAAATGTTGATTTGAATCTGTTTTTTAGTATAGCACCGTATCAAATGCCATCTGTTGATGTCAGACACTGATCCAGATCCCCTGTCCTTCCTGTCTCCAGGTCGGCCGTACCGCGGTAAACCCAGTGACATGTGGGCTCTTGGCGTGGTCCTGTTCACCATGCTGTACGGCCAGTTCCCCTTTTATGACAGCATACCTCAAGAGCTCTTCCGCAAGATCAAGGCTGCCGAGTACTCCATCCCAGAGTGAGTATTTGTCCGCTCCATGTGATGTTTGTTAGAGATTTTACCAAATAGTTTTGCATACTTCATCTGTGATTAAGATGTTCTGTGCAGAACATTTGCTGAGAATTTGCCACGTTTTCAATGTTCAGTTTGGACCTGAAGAAATGACAGTCGCATAGTATACTCTTCCAATAGTGGCTAACAGTCACATATTAATAAGTGTCCCTTTCTGTCCTCCTTCACCTCCTCACAGGGACGGCCGTGTGTCGGAGAACACGGTGTGCCTGATCCGAAAGCTGCTGGTGTTGGACCCTCAGCAGAGGCTGACTGCAGGAGAGGTGCTGGAGTCTCTCAGTGGCATCATTGCCTCATGGTAATTGCTCCCCCTGCTGGATGATTGAAAGATTTCATCAGACGTGTTGATCGTCAAGTCATGATTTATCGCTGAAGAACTGATTGTAATGACTTTGTGTAAAACGTCTACTGCCAGCTTGCCATGAGTTTGTGAAGATGTCCACTGACTTCACATTTTATGATTTTATTTTGTCAGCACGTACAAGTATCCCATTTCAGAAGGACAAGATCACTGGTGTTAATCATCATCTTTGGTGTGTTTTCCTAATAACAGGCAGTCTGTTTCATCGTTGAGTGGCCCTCTGCAGGTGGTGCCAGATATTGACGATCAGGTCAATCACCCAGAACTTCTGCTGGAGGTAAATTATTGGCGAAACATGACACTACAGATCTGAATATGGAGCCTGTTGGATACATCCAGATCAGCTCAAATACAGCTACGCACTACTTGGATGCAATTATGTAGTTCTGTAGTTTTCATATCTGCATTTCTTCCTTGATAAACTTTAAGAGAACATGTTTTATTTCAGTCAGCTCAGCTGTTGCAGCACAGTGAACAGACTACATCTTCTTCCCTCAGGCCAAGGTGATAGAAGAGTCTTCACAGTACGAGTTTGAGAACTACATGCGCCAGCAGCTGCTGCTGGCTGAAGAGAAGAACACTATCCACGAGGCCAAGAGCTTTCTCACCAAGCGCCAGTTTGGCAGCATCCCACCTGTAAGGCGTCTGGGCCACGACGCACAGCCTGTCAGCCCGCTGGATGCTGCCATCCTGGCACAACGTTTCCTCCGGAAGTAGTCCCCCCAAACCACCCATGGCAGCCCCCCCCTCCCCTCCCCGGGGAGTACAGAGACCTGTGGAGTCCAGAGAGGACTGAGGAGGATAAGGATGAACTTGCATACAGGAGGCCCAGCCCGAACCAGGGAACAGGCAGCCCCCCATTCGCAGGTGGGCTTTGCGCAAGCTAGGTGGAGCAGGTGTGAGTTGGGCGCCAGAACAAACCTGCCAATTTTCAAACTTCACTCCTCGAATCTGAAGCCTCCAGCGAAACACGGAATGGCCAGGAGGAAGATCTGAACCAAAGGTTCCTTTGCCCTCCGGTCACCCCCAGTCAGATCTCACTGTGCACCGTCCCACGTGGGGCTAACAAAAGGCTCCGCCTGCAGTGTTGAAGAGAAGTTAAACCCCATATTCCTCCTCCCCCTTTGAGATCTCCCTACTGTAACAACCCCCCCCCCCCCATCAACTCTGGATCCCCTGAGCAACACAGGGCCAGAATCATGTAGCAACCCCCCCCCTCTTCCTAGTGGTTAATGGTATTGCCTCAAGTCAGATCACCTGATCACAGATGTCACTTCTCTATACCTCCATTCCACCCTCCTCCTCCTCCTCCTCTCACTCGTTCCTCTTCCTCTCTATTGTTTACTGTACCCAAAATGATCGAGACTGGTCCCGTCTGTAACTCTGACTTCAAATCAATCTACCTCTCTGTCTCTCTTGTCTGTCGGTAAACCATGCTCACTGTTCTGAGACAAGGGATTGTAACAATGGAGTCTTGATGCCACCAGTGACATAAAGCATTAATGTTTTCTGTCAGAGTGATAATGCTTTGAAACCTTTTTTCAGTGGTTTCAAAAAAAAAAAATATCTGAATAAGCTTTTTATCATATTAACCTTAATAAGTAGCATTTCCTCCATACCTTTTTTGGATCGAAGATGATGAATATCAAAGAATGTGTACATGCATCCTTTTTTGATATTTGCAGAATGCATGGTCTCCTGCTTTTGCTCATCCCTGTGGAAATCTAATTTAGCATCTAGGCAGCTAGTGTGAGGTACCTGGAAGTCACGATGCCAATAACTGAATGGGACGCGTTGTTGGATCCCTCCCTGCCAAGGCATATTGATGGTAACGCTTCCTCAGTGCCATTCTAGTGGAGATCTAAGCACTGTCGTGTTTCTATTGCCAAACATCATGTCTTAAAGTAACTCTTAGCCAAGGAAACTGGTACCCACAGCCTCATTCAGAATCAAATGGCTTCCAGGTATTCCAACTTCCCAGTTTCTCTTTTATCTAGAAAGATAATGAGACGAGCGTTTTTTTTTTTTTTGTTTGTTTGTTTTTCAGTATGAATGTGAACTGTCACTCTATGCTTTTGAGTCTGTGGAGCTGTGGAGCTGTTCACCTCTGACAGCCCACAGACCCTTTTTAAGCTAACCTCCAATCATGGTGTTCTGTTATCTGGCCTTGCCTCGGTGGCGGACACTGTGAAAACCAGAGCAGGCTTTTGCTGAGACGGGGCTTGACTGAATGTTTTACCGATTGCCATGAATGCTCTCTTTTAAGATAGAAACCTCTCACAGTCTATTGCCATTTCTCCAGCCTTCTCTCTCCAGCTCAACTTGTACATGCTTGTGTTATCTCACCAATGTGGGCTCTCTATACAGAGAGACGAGGTGGTGGCCGGTGATTGATACTGTAATATTTCATAGAGAAATGAAAATACAGACTCTGATTTTAAGTTTAGTTCTTGGGGCTTCTTGGCTATTAATGCATTCTTGTCTTTTATCCAAGGGGTTCCTTCAAACCATGGCAAAGCTACTAACCAGTGACTGTTAGGCATCTGTACATTGCAACTTGCCTTTGCGTATTGGTACCTGCTTTAGGCTATCTAGACTTCTTCCTATTTATAACTGATTGCATGAACATAGGCTCTGAAATATTTTCAAATGTCTTTACTTATTCTTTTTCCTTGTAATTTCATGTTTGATTTATTTATTCTCTTGTGTAGACCGCCCATCCCCGAATACTCGGCGCAACTTCTGCCCGTGTGACGGGGGGGGGCCCTAAGCCTCTTTGCTCTCTCAGCTTTAAGAAGTGTCGTTAACTCCCAACAGTGGTTCTCATTTTGATCATTTTCAGCCACATTCACGAAAGAGTAGCATCTAATTTTTTTGTGTTTCCCTTTTCTTTTTTGATTCCTCAGTCTTTTTCTTGCCATTTTTAAGTCTGTGGTCAACTTAAGCTACACTAATAACAAGACTGACTTTGCATAGTTATATTTTTTACAGAAAACAAAAATGACACATTATCTTGATTTATAGGAGGGTGTTTGTGTGTTTTTTTTTTTTGTGTGTGTGTGTCCCCCCCCCCCATCATTTACCCCCAAACATCCCCACATGAGGCTGCACTCTCTGGTCAGTATGTAAATATGTACCATCATGAATGCGCCAGTCATATTGTATGTAGTTCCACCCAGTGAGACACCAACTCTGTTTCAACACATGCCGATTGACGTGCATTATGGGCCACGTTGGCCATCAACCACCACACCCAGAAGCTAAAATTACATGTAAAGGGGAGCCGTCGGCTCTCTCCCACCTCAATGTGAATTCCATGGGTGTACAGCAGTATTGTAGTAGTTTTTAGGTTGTTCATCAGAAAACGGGTGTTTCATGAACACCGTAGCCATCGCTGAATGCTGATCTGTCTGTGGAAAGTGTTTTTTTTTTTTACGCAATCTTCCACGATGCCCAACTACAGATTAGTAACTAAAGGTTCAATGGACCCTTGATGTAGATGTTATTTTGTCCCCGCCCCTAATCGAAAAAAAAAAGTGTTTCACTTTCTAGCTAGTGGATTGTACCACGTTCAATGTTTTTTGTTATACGGAGTTGTATTGGTAGACTGCAACGTGGACTGAAAAGCATGGACATAGTGTGAGGTTCAGCTCTGTGTGAAACACGTGACTGTTGCATGATTTTAAACTTGCAAGGTGTGCCGGAAGCAACTGATTGAGAATGTGCAGATCATTTACGCTTTTGGTGTCCTTCGGGGGAAAACTACAAAGCAAAGTGGATAAACTCCTGAATTGAAGAAGTAAAATGTTAGTTAATTTTTCCAAATTTCAGTTTTTAATGATGATTTTTCACTCTGCTTCTAAAGTCCTATGTCTGCAGTATGTAACTGATGTATTGCTGACTGTTTCAACTGGAAACTTAGGATAGTAGTTGTGAGATAAGAAACGTGGTGTGGTTTAAACCCAATGGGATATGTGTTGTAAGCTGCTTGGTCGGACATGGGCATCTAGATACGGAATTGTACAGATGAAAAACACGTTTGTATAAAAAAAAAAACATATTTTTCTACTTCATCAGAATTCTACATGCATGTCAGCAATAAACTTTGATATGGAAACATTCATCTTTGTGTTGTGACACTTCCTTTTACTTCCAGAAGATGGAGCACTTTCTTAGAAAATGAAACTAAAGCCGGCAGTGGGACCAGAATAATTAACGTTGGCATTAGGAAATTGTTATTCTTCGTTGGCGTCCACATATTTCACTCCCATATGTGGAAAATAAAATCTACAGAAAATGTTGCGCAGTGCCAGCCATCTATATGTGCTTTTACATGATGTTGTCTCAGGCCTCTGAGGGAGGAGACTTGAGTGGAGAATGAACAGAATAGAGAATAAATGAGTCTCTGTGTGCGTCTATACCACCTCGGTTTTTTTGCGGTGAGTCGGGTTTTGGAGCAAAACTGAGGTAGAGGTGCTCGAACGGGAAACCTGACGCTGACAGCGCTGCGGGACCCTCTGGGCTGCTCTGCCAATTCCCCCACCTCAACTCAGGCCTTTGAACACACACACACACACACACGCACACACACACTCTTGAGCAGGGTATTAATTCAATTATAAATCCTGTCATGCATGCCAAAGAATACACATGGATATCTCATCATACGCAGGCTTGACAGACATTGGATTAAATCATAATGGCAAGTGCAAATGTTTCATGTTAAGCCACTATGCAGCTCACTGATGCACGGCTACTGTGACTCCAAAAAGGTTTTAGAACAAGAAAAGTGTCTCCCACCGAAGAGAATTTAATGTTAAACCTACAAACACGGCGGCATCGAAAGACAAATTCGGAGATGAGACCTTGGATTTACACGTTTTATTCATTTAGTAGGTACTAAAGGCAAAAATGATGTGCTGACTCGCTCAACAAAAGAATAATGGAGTTCTGAGTAACGTTTCCCACCCTTCTGAGATCCTCACAACAGAGATTGTCTCAAGTGGGTCTCTCCTCCAGCATTACACCCCTCTCCCAACATGTCAAGCAGGGCGAAAAACTCTCAAGGGTCAAAGTTGCACAGATGCTTTGTCGCCTTAAACTACAACCAGCTGGCCCTCAGGAGGTCCATCCTGGATTCATGTGTCTCAAAACAAACGATTGTTCATTAAAGGCTACGTCAGACATCTGCGATGCTCTTGCTTAATTACCTTGGAGAGCATTACGTATTCAGTTTCACTAGAGAAGAGCTGGCTTTGTCCAGCTGGACATGGATGACAAAGGATAAACAGGAATCCAGATGTGTAGCCGTATTGTCAGCTTTGTGTGTTTGTGTACTTTACTGGTAGCAGTGTATATCAAATCTTGAAAATGTATTAGAAATAATTGATTGCAGCGCACAGCTGCATCTGCTCGGTTGGTAATTATCACTCTGTGTTTATGTCTGTCAGAGTGTGTGAATGTGTCTCCAACTGTGTCCAGCAGGCCGAGGCTTTACGGCCCCCTGTCGAGACATTCCAGCAAACACACAGAACCAAACTTCTTTTGTATTTGAGCAAAACATGTGACTAATCACTGCATTGAGTAACGGATACAAAGTTATCTCTGCTGCCCAAGAAGAATAAGAAGACACGAAACTAGCTGATCGACGCCTCAAAGGGTTTAATATCCGCTTTCTTGCTGTTGAGAAGTCAGTGGTGGAAATTAACTAAGTACATTTACTCAATTACTCTACTTTACTTCAATACTACAACTTGGAGGGAAAAAAATGAATCTATGAAACTAATTTCCAGTATAGTAGACCCTATTTGAGGTGGAAACAAATGGAATTGCTTCAGTATTCTGCCACTATCAAAGACTCAAAAAGAGAAGATGAGATTAGCAGCATTATGATTTGCACTCACAGACATGCTAAAACTAAGTTCATTTTTGTTGGCAAGCCGTCGTGGCCACAAGGTCTCGAAACAGAGTACGACCCCCAGATGTGCAACAAGGAAGGAAAACATCTGCTCAAGGTCTTTCTTTCCTCATTTAAAGACACTCTGTTTTCAGTCTAGTTGCTCATATCTGAGTGTTGTTAAAACAGATGATTAAACAGAAGATCGGAAAATGACAAACGCAATTAGTGACCACCAACGTATAAATCTACTGAAGTGTCCAGATATCCTTGTTTTATCCTTGTTTTCATTAACTTTGCAGTTCAGTTGATTACAGTCACATGCTGCCGTGTTCTCTTAAACTTCATACTGTGACTTTGAAATCTCTTGTTTCTTAAGACCATGTGAAGTTCTCTTTAACATGATGTCTTCATTTAAATCGATAAATTAAACGAGGTAACAAAACCACTCGTCCTCCCACATTAGAGAGTCCAGTCTAATTCAGTGACAGACAGTGTGACTTCAGATGTGGTTCTACATCTGGTGCCAGCAGATTCAAAGACTTTGTTGTGGCACTTTTACACATGGTGTGCCCTACAGCAACGCGACCAGAGAACTGTCCAAGTCTAATGCAGATAATTGTTTTATTGTGACGAACTGGTTATTTCTCTCAGCACTTGGCTCTTTTTACATAACAAACCTGAAAATTGTGCCAAATGTTTGAGTGAATATCATTTTTATAGACCTCAATAATAAATTAAACTGCAATCGCAAAGTTTTAATTCATTAAATGACTTAATTAGTTTTCTTTTCCGAGAGTTAGATAAGAAGATCATTGTTATTTGTGTGTGTACAGAGTACAGAACTGGAATCAGGAGACAATTAGCTGAGTTAGCTTAGCTGCTTCCAGTCTGCATGCTTCCATGCATTATTCCAGAATAGACTATTTAAAAAACCCTCAGAGTGATATCAATCTTCCCATCTAACTCTGGGGAAAGGAAAGCAAATAAACGTATTTCCCAAGAATCATACTTGTATTACTATATTGTTCTTTCCCCCTGAGTATAGACTAAACATGGTTTACCTTTTTTTCCATCAACAGTCTGATATATATATATTGTGGGTATGACTCTTACCAGAAGGTGTTATTAATAAAGCCTCATGTGGACCCAGGGCACAACCCCTCTTACTCGTATTCATCTGAGACCCATCGGCGAGCAGCAGAAGATTGTTTACAGCTGCTCTGTGTCTCCTTGTGACCTTGTGCTGTTTCTGTGAGAGAATGAAACGCCTCTGTTTCTTGTCTCCTTTAGGGTGACATCCTGGGACATTCATACATTCTGTAATCTGTCTTCAGTGTGTTTTGCATTTGATGTGATGCATGAAGGGTTGCGATGGTCCGTCCAGCATTTGCACACCTACACATGGCTTTATTCGGTGTTGAGAAATAGCTTGCATAAATCTCAAGAGGAAGATCCCGACCAGCTGAGGAAGTTTGCTCACAGAAGTCCTTTTACTATCTCTGAACTATTTTCCCCTCTTCCCCTACACATGCAGCAAACTTACATCTGACTGAACTCCTTCTTCTCCCTCTATCTTTCTGCACCTCCTCAACTCGTGTGTCAGGGAAAAAAAAAAGTGGGAAATCCACAATGGCGCAAGAATGAGTGTGTCATTTTCAAACTGCCCGCTAACTCTGAACATCTGGTCCTACGGGGAGGAGGGTGACCCCGTCAATGGGAGGCCTTGTCTCCCCTGTCGACACCATGAGAACAGCCCGCCGCAAGGTGAACAAGGAGGCATGTGTGTGTTTTTAAATGCGTGGCCGACGGTGTTCGTAACTGGAATGATGTTTAACAGGCATCGACGCAGAAGTTTGTGGGTGGAGTTACTGTAATTTGAATTTTTCTTCCATCTGCAATAAAAAAAGGCCAAACTTTCTTCGGCACGCAGCAGCAATAAAAAGCTGTTTAATTAATGAATCAACAATGCACATCCGGTGCAATAACCAAAAACATGATCAGGACACACATAAAGATTTGACAATCTGATAAGCAAGAAAGTTCATGTATTAAATGTATCCTAAAATTTACATGGAATATTGCTCAAAAAGCATGAATCAATAACATGACATGGATATCTGTTCAGGGACTGAACTTTTCCCTTTTCTCCTTTTTCTTAATTTGTTTAGCAGAATGTCACAATTCTCCTTGGTTGATTGGAGGGTTATTCAGATCACCTGTTCCCTGCTCCTAATTAAGAATTGAGAGCAGCTTGGTGCATTTCCCCTATCGGCCAATCAGGGTGTGACAGCACCCTTTAATTAGGGCTTAAGAGAGGTGAGGGATTGCACACGCAGGGCTTTCTGATCCTCCCTTGACTCAATGCAGACATCATTTCAGCAGATATTTTCCCCCAGAAGTCCTCCATCTTGGGCCGTTTTGAGACTTCTTTGCTGTCTTAATTTTTCTGATTAAGGGTGATTTGGAGCGTTGCGAAACCCAGTTGGAGTAATTATGAAAGAACATCTTCCGCTAAGTTACCTGCATCAAGGCAGACCTTAGTGCCGTCAGTGCCAGAGTTTATACTTGCCTAAACAATTGAATTGAAGCCTGTGGTCTTTTTTAATGGTTTATTTCCATCAAAAAACCCTTGCACACATCTCATTATTATTGAAGAATGTGTTTTTCATTGAGATATTGGCACTTGTGATATTTGTTTCCAAGTATTTCTGTATTGTGTGGTTGGGAGCCGGTTCGCTGAAATCTGGAGAACTGCCACAGGCTGAACCTTTATGTTTTACTTTGAACCCTCCTCTTGATGTAAAAGTAAACTACAACAGCCTCTCCACAACATGTGAAATGTAATAAATGTTTAATTGTGTATACCAATTTAAACCGTAATATCTAAACAGAACCTCCATGTGTGGCACCATGCATTAATGATCCCCGACACAGAGATGCAACTGTCGGCATCTGAATATGGAAAGTGCACTTATAAGGGAAGGGAAGGTTGTCTTTTTGAGATTACATAAGTCAAGTTTTACTTACTTCAAATGCTAACAGAAACAGGTTTTTGTAGAATTACATGTAGTTTGGTTTCTAATCTATAAGTCTTCTCTCCTCCGCAAACATGCTCCTTTTTTAAAATTGATTAATTGTACCATATGCATCTTGACTAATTAATTAACTGCCCATTTACTGCTGCCATGTGTGTGAACTGGTGTCTCCAACACAAACTCATCAGCAACACTTGCTCAGATTTAAAAGCCCCTAATGGGATTTAAAACACCCCGACGAAGGTGCATTAATGTGTTGTTGAAATAAAGAAGTCTTCCAGTTAGTCAGCTAGAGATGCTGTTTGTCATTTTGTCCTTTTCACTTATGCACATAGTAAGTAGTGACAGCACACTCCTCTTGCATGTGAACTGGTGTCTGACATTAAGCGTGCTGAAGAAGAACTTGGCCTGAACAATCTGTGTACTTAAATCATTTTTCCAAGACAAATGTTTCATCACATATTGAATTAATACACTTTGGTTTCTGAAAGTCTCAAATAGTAGTCAATAGAACACCTCTTTTAGCAGTTTATTTCTGCTTAAATGATTTAAACCTCAGCTCCCTGTGCAGAGCAAAGCATTGATTGCAAAACTTGCTTTGGGACACCATTATGTGAAATGGGACACTCCTCTGAACTAGGCTGATGATATAATATATTCTTTGTTATTAAAGAAGCAAGACTCAATCAATGTAAAATCAAGTGGACGCTGAATGAAGAGGCTGTTTGGTTTTATCCAAATTCCAAATGACAGAATCAGGTCCTGGCCTCTGAGACACTTTTGTGAAGGAACATTTAAATGTCCTACAGTCTGTCTGTAGGACATCACTGCCCTCCCAATGAAAAATACTGAAAGTGAAATGTGTACAATCCCAAACACACTTGCATCCAAGCCAATCCCCAAAGTTGTGGGTTTGGGGAGTGTTGGCTTGGGAAAGGAGCCGCTTGTCCATCGAGGGTGATTACGACGTTGCAGCTGTCCCCACTCAGCACAGTCAGCGGAGAGAAAACTTAATGTGTGCTGTGGAAAAACTCAGGAAAACTTAGCTGTCTGTCTGAACCTCTCTGTCTCTAATGATGCTTGGACTCATTCCACACTCCCCCTCTGACACAGAGACATAAACAGAGACACGTTATTAAATCAGATACTGTACTTTCCTGACGGCAGCCGCAGCTGCAGTGAAGTGTGAGAGTGATGACTATATTGGGAATATAAAAAGTTCCATTTGACTGGATGAATTTACAGTTACACATAAAATTCACAGCCTCGTTTGGATTCATGAAGATCCTCTTGCCTCGAATGTAAACTTTTAGCAATTAGTCTGAAATATCTCCACAATGTTTTAGATGGATTGCCATGAAATTTAGTACAGATATTCATATTTCCCCCGGGATGACATTTTGGTGAACTGGACTTTTTTTATCTGCCGCCAACAGCAGGTCAAGATTTCTGTCCACTAGTCAACGGGCCGGTGCCGGATGAAATGGCCGGATGAAATGGCCTCCCCCAGTTGTCAAAATGTTATTGGGCAAAACACTGAACCCCAAATTGCTCCAAAAAATGTGATTTAGTTTAGGATCGTTGCATGATAGCCTCTGCCATCGGTGTGTGAATGTGTGTGGGTGAATGCTGGCATGAGTGTACAACACTGTGAGTGGTCTGAAGTCTAGAAATGTGCTTTACAAAAAAAGTCTATTTAGAAAGGACCAAAATGTGGGTTTATGACCAACTGCCTGTGAAAATAAACTCAGCTTTCCATTTAACACACAGTACAGCTACTGTGTGTTAAATGCTAATTAGCAAATATGCTAACATGCTCAACTAAGATGGTGAGCATGGTAAACATTATTCAGCTTATATATATGTAAAATGTCAATTGTTTTCTCTGTTTTCAGCACCTTTTAAAAAAGCTCTTTTTACTTTGACACCACAACTTTTAGTCAGCTGAACATGTCGAGGAGACAATGAGTCTCAAAGCATCAGACGCGTGGGTGTTTGAAAGCTGAATCATTTACCGAAATCAAGTGATTTTACTTGGCATATAAGAATGTGGAGGACAATAAAGCCCACCAGCACTGTGCTGAGAAACCACAGGGCTGTATGCTCGTCATTATGCCAGTAAAGACACTAGATTACCAAAATGTTGATTCAATTCTGACTCTCGCATCCTCCTCCTCTTCCTCTTGAGTGCCTCTCACTCCTTCATCCTGTATCTGTTGGATTTCCTCTCACTGCCCCTTCAAAAAGCGAGCTTTGGTGATGTGGGCGGTTGAGACGTGTCTTTTTCTCTCTGTGTGTGTGCTGTAAATATCGTCTCCTATCAAAGAGTCAAACTTCAGAGCTCGGTCTAATCTCAGAGACACACATCAAAGAACAGGATGAAGCACATGAGTTCAGTGACAGAGCGAGCGAGTGCGCATCTCTTCAACTTAGAGTAGTGTTTGTAGTGAGAAGGAGTTTATGATTTCATTTATGCGATAAACAAATTTGGATTACAGTTACACCATATTGCATGACCTTTCTCTACATCCACACCGTGCCTTTAAAGTGACACTGTGACTTCTGAAAGATAAAATAACAGTTTGTTGCTGCCATAAATGAAAAGCTGAATGTATAAACACCACTTTATACCGTTACTTTCAGCATGTCGTTCAGGCAGGTTGCAGAATAAAATGTGCCATTACCACTTGGGACCACAGTGGCCTCTGTTCAGAGAAGTTAACTGGTGATTTTCTTTTGTTTTAGCCCATTCCCCTTAAAAAAACTACATTCAGTGGATTTAACTAAATTGCAAATCCAGATCAAATTCCTTGTCTGTGTCGACGTATGTGGCCAACAGTGCTTCTGAATCTGATCAGGTTGCTGTTTTTAAAAGTATAAAGATGACAATATTCACACATTCTACAACGATGAAGGCAGTTCATTTTGAGTCAATCAACATACAACCATCCTGGTGCTGTAGATGCTCACTGGTGCATCAAATGTGTATTAATTCATACATGAATTAAACTATATATTTGTAACCTGTTCAGATTTGAATGTATGGTCTTGGAGTTAAGAACCACACAACTCTACAGCATAACAGCATACAGTAACTGAAAGGATACCAAGATAATATGTTGTGTAGTCCTTTAACTCAAGCTTCAAGCGTGTCAATCTTTGATTTAGGCCATAATCATTTCCTTTGTTTGGTATATGTAGCTTTATTTTCAGATGTTTCAGGATTACAAACTACTGCATTTTGACCTTTTTTTACAACCTCACCACACATTATTTGACTTTGTTGCATGAGAAAAACAAAACAAGTGGAATAATTCAAGAACAGAAAACAAAAACACCACCTACACCAATACCTTTTTTTTTTTTTGTTTCGGTTTCTCTCTGAGCCATCGCTCTTCCCACAGAAAGCCAAATAGAGCCGGAGCCGGAGGTAGTCATTACAGGCTTCCCAGGGCATCGCTTGAATGACTCCTCAGGTCTATTCTTGCTCAGCGAGGGTGAAGCGGGTGCCCAGCGGTTCTTAGAGTAGACACTGGGTGACAAACATTCACATAGGGTGTAATTCTTGTGGTTGTGTCTTCAAACCCCAATGAGGCATGGGTGGAGTGCCACTTACTAAAAACCCAACCGAGATTTCCCAAGTGGTGCCAGGCACCCATGGAGAAGAAACAAGTCTGGACCGTTCCTCTGGCTACACGCTGGCCCAAAATGTGAATTCCTCAGGGGTTTGGTTTGGGATCGGTCCCATCCTGGCTGCATGGTTTGCTTTGCACTTCCATGGTTTTTGTGCAGGGTTTGCAACAGTAGGATGGATGTAGGAAACAGGAGTGAAGTCTCCAGATGTCTGTCGTCAGCACAGATCATGTCCATGTTTGGAGGTGCCCTGTGGCTGCTACCTGGTGGATTTCTCTTTTTCAGCAGACTGTTTTTCTACATGTGGTCACTGTCAGTCATTCCGGAGGTTTGGTTTAGTTGCGGATCAGTCTGGACTCTGTCACGACAAGTCTTTTGACTGTCCAAGAAGCTAACTTGCGTGTTTATGTTTGAGTTCTGCAGCTACTTTATCTGGAGATGTAATCAAATAAACTATTTCCTGTCAAACTTTGCAAACATCACAGTTATGTTTAACACTTCCCTTACATGCATCATCAAGCTGTGTTGCATGTATAATTCATAAGAAGCACACATTGTTTGAATATCATTTAGCATTTTTTTTTGACAGAAATAGACGACTAGCCTGAATTACAGCACACGCAGGGTGTGTTCTTTGGCTCTGTTTAGACGTAGAAAATTAGGACCTGCTCTTTTCATGCCTTTTTAAAGGCAGCAGTGGCTGAAGTTCTTGAGAGGCTATCATTTCCTCTGAGAAAATGATTGTTTTTGAAAAGTGTGGCAGCAAAGCTATATCATTTCTGGAAGTGACGCACAGTGTTGTGTGTGTGTGAAGTACACTGAAATAACATGGATAAAGGAGCCGTTTACGACGCCTGAATATTACACAGATAGCATCTCTTCCTGTGTTAATTGAATTCAGAAACCAAAAGAGACATTTCATCTCTGGGAACACTTTAAACTCTGCAGTGCCCCATTTTTTGGGTGTTTAATTTGGAACCAAACACTTTTATGTTGTAATTATTAATTTGACGTCAGTATGTGCTTTGAACAAATCAGTGATTGGACATCCAAAACTTCCTCCACTTTAAACTAAGATAAAATAGAAATAATTGTTTGTGGAGCTCAAGAATTAAAACTCATGAGCTCAACTTCACTTTGCTTTCAAGCTAGAAATGTTGGTGCAGCCACGGAGACAGCGTTATCAGCTGCAACCGCCCGTATGAGCGCAGTGCAGAGCAGCGGCCGAGAGCTAACCAGTAGGGCACGCTCACATGCACGAACGTGCACTAAAAAGCACGTGCGGCCGACCCGGCTATATCAACAAAGCAAGGAGAAGATTGGATAACAACACACACACACAGAGGGAGAGCGACTTCATTCTCTGCCCAGGGAGTGAGCGGATGGATCTGAAGTTATCGATACTACAGATACTATATGTCTTGTTTTGAAGATCGATTCTAGTGTCAATATGATCGATACAAAAGAAGAGATACGTTTCTCTCTACTGCAAATTGTATTTCATCAGAAAGTAGAACTCTGCTGTACTCGTTGCTCCTCACTGCTGTTTCGTTGAGCTGACTATAGCTACTCTGACCGACACATGATGGCTGAGCGAAAGAGGAGCATGCTTGGAGCTACTTCACAGCTGTGATTGACAAAAAAAGTAAAAAAAAAAGATCTTATCTCAACAGTTAAACATTTGTTTAAAAAAATAAAAGCATGTTAGAACATTCAATTTACATTTTGAAAAGATATATTTTTATAATTTGCCTTTATTAAAAAGTGCCCTGTGTTTTATTAACATGCATGTGATTCAGTAACTAATTATTATTAATTATTATCATGAATTAGTGGAAAGCAACATAAAAGTACATAGGCCCAAGCCGCTTATAATAATAAATAATAAATAATAAAAAGTATTGCTATAGATATTGGCGATTCTGTCCCTGTAGTACCTGATATCGGATCAAAACCACATTTTGCGGTATATCGCCCATAATAAGATTACTCTGCTTCTTCTTTACATAGCATGTTGTTTGCTGCTATATTAATGCTATATGAATCCCATTATATAGCACCTTTTAAGGACATGTGTCTGAGCAGTAGGCTTGACTACTGTCAAGCTGCTGCTAAAGTCCTCACTGTGAACAAGAAAGTGGATCACAGGCCAGTTCTCATATTTTGACTCTGTCTTCCTGTTTGCTTTTAAAACACTTCTGTTGTCATAAAGCACTGACTAGTTCAGAGCCAAAATACATTTCACCACATTATGAACTAGGACAAGTTAGCTTTCTGTCCCCAGAGTCAAAATTGAGCGCGGAGACTTGATGTTTGCTCAAACTCTCAGTTCTTTTAAATCAAGGCTTAACATGTTTCTTTTTGTTATTTTCTTATATGTTTCATTCCATTTATTTCTATCATTTAAAATAACATTTATCCGTCTTTTTACTGTTTCTTTTATATCCTGCCATTATTTATTTTAAGAATATTTATTAAGAAATAGAAGCATGAAACGGGAACTGAAATGTCTGAAGTCTCTCCACAGTCATAATGAAACTTGGACTCCCATTTTTGACCAGAACAGTAACTTCTCCTCCATCTGTGGAAGTGCTTTGCACCAAAGCCCAGAGCAGTGTTCTTGTTGTAAATGATCCCCAGTACTGTAAAATAAGCTTTTAGAGGGCCTGACTGTTATTTATTAGGCTCCCTACGACTCCATTCCTCCATCATCTACACTCGCACCAGTCGCCACCTGAGCAGCGGGTTATTAAGAGGCTTTTTATTCCAAACACCTGGAGCGTCGGGGATTCAGACGATGAACGGTACCCGGAGAGATTAATGTCCAGGGAGAGTGGCGAGGGTTCCGTTTACAGAGAGGTGAAAAGAAATAACTTTCAAAGGCAACATCTCAAACGTCTCTGAAGATCAGACGAATAGTTCCTGTACTGGTGCACAGATTGGGCCTAAATATTTGCACAATAACATTGTATTTCATCTGCGTAGTTGGTTGCCTCCCTCAACCAACACGTTTATAATCAAACGGAGAATGGTGTCCTGGGAAATTATTCGATTTTATTTTTTTCAACATTGACGAGGTGTCAGCTGTATTTATGCTCCAATATGTATTAAAACTGGTATAACAGCCTGTGGGTTTAGAGTTCAAAGCTTCAAGCTGTGTTTATTGTTCCCACTACACACCTGTATGCATCATCTCTCTCACCCTCACACACACACACACACACACACACACACACACACGCACACACACACACACACACGCACACACACACTGCCCCATTGCTTCAAGTGAATACTTTGTGGGCCTGTAATGTTTTATTTTCTCATGTATCCTGGGGTGAACTCAGCAGTCGAGCTCTCCAGATTGCACGTCTGGCCTCGCGGAGCCTCCAGGCTATAAACATTACCCCCTGTACTGTACTGTCCAACCAAACAGTCGTTGATTCTATTTCTGGATGCTGAAAATGACACGACCATGAGTCAACCTGAGCTAAGAATGCTGAAAATACAGATTGCTGTTGACCAAGAGCACTCTTTCGATAAAGTTTGTGCAAGAAGGCGTTTTTGAGCCCATAAGGAGAGCATTTTGAAGATTAAAAGGCAACTACAACTACACATACTGTATTAAATGAAAGGTCTTTTGTATGTAATTAACATTCAATGAAACCTAATCAGAGGAAACTGGTTTGGAATCCATACAGACGGATGTTCAAGCTATAGACATTGTTCTTGGACGTGGAAGGCACAGTTCACTAAATCCCTTTAATTTCCCGTCGATACACTCGCTTCATCCTCATGTTACAGCATTCATGCTGCAGCTCCTCAGATTGGATCCAGAAGAAGTGCGGTGGAAAAAAAAGTGGAGAAGAATTCGCGCTGTGAGAGAGGTGAACCGTCTGGGGGGGAATCATGCAGTCTTGGCCTGCTTGCTTTATAGTCGGGCGCCACTGCTGCAGTGCTGGAATTTCATTCTCTCAGAGGAGATGTCAATTGCATTTCAACCGTTGAAGCAAAAGACAGGATCTCCTTGGAGTGAGTGTGGATCATAAGAAGGATGGGGTTACGTTCGGTGTATTAACGATGAAAAACTTCATGCATTTTTCACAGATATAAAATCAGTCCAACTAAAGAAGCCAACGATTAAACACATATAACCCTCGCCATCTTGTTTCCTTTCGCTCTGGTTGGTTTGTTTGTCAGCAGAATTACGGCAGAATTACTTGCCTGATTTTCATGACACTTGGTGGAAGGGTGAAGCATGGGCCAAGGAAGAATCCCTTAATATTTGGAGCGGATCCGATTCAAAGGACGGATGTACATATTATTTTTCACTTTCGTTTACACAGAGCATTTGGCCTTGGCTGAGGTCTACTCGAGTGCCCTTTTAGTTTCTATCTAAAAAACATCCGGAAGACAAAACAGCATTAAAAGCAGCTTTTGCAAGTGGGGAAATGATTTCGGCTGTTTTCCTGATTGCAGGTCACTCATTACATCCCCCGATAAGCATCGCACTATGCTGTGGCCGCACAAACTCTGGGGGTTTGAACAGGAAACTGATTGATGAAGTCTTGCCCGTTTGTTTTCTTTCAAGCATGCAGCCTCAATGTAAACACCCCGACACTGCACAAGCTGATTACAAGTGAGGCAGATGGTTTCCACTCCAAGGGAGTCATGTTTTTGCATTCCCCTGTCAGCTGAAAAAATGCAATGCAGTGCACGTACACGCGCGCGCACGTGCAGTGGCATTCATACGGGTGTAAGCACACGTATATTTGCGTGCACACACTTTCACTAACCGCACTCCCTGAACTCTTAGGTGTTGATCGAGTCAGCGTGCTTGAAGGGACCTTCTATTAAAAAAAATAAAATTGGCTGTGAAAAGCAGGGATTGTCAGGGTGAATTATTTTTGGCTGTTCATGCAGTGCTGCGTGTGCAGATATTTGAATCCCCAGAGCTTCACTCTGATTAAATTGTTTTTTCAATAAACCACCAAAATTTTAATTTGAGTCTTGAAGATGGGATCTCTACATTCTTCATGTACAGTATATATATATATATATATATATCATCTTACTCTGACCTGCCTGTGCAGCAGACATGCTATCATGTTAAGAACAAATGGTTCATGAACTCTGTCGCTCTGCATTTTGAACGACAGTAATAACAATAATAATAATAATGAATAATCTCGACTGCACCTGAAGGAAGCAATAGATTACGATAAGAGGGGGCTTTGAAATGGGTTGACTGCGCACAAAAAAGATGAGATTTGTCCTGTGCATGTCAGCTCTTGCTCCAGCTCCTCAGGGTGGAGTAAGTCATTAAGTACTTTATAGCTCCAAGGTGTGCATGCATCCACTGAAGATCAAGACTAGATGCTGACAGATTCAAATCTTTGAGAGTTCCTTCACTCTGAATGAAGCCATTGGCTCGCTAAAATCGTTTATTTATTTTTTGAAGAAGAAGAAAAGAGGGTCACGCTCATCTGCAGGCTAAAGAAGTTCCGTGAGAACAGAGCATGGAAGGACACCTGCTTCCCTAAAGAAACCCTCGGGTCTTGAAAACAGAACTTGTGACAAGCTTGTTCTGGCACATTTACAAGCTGCTCATCCACTTTTTGACACAATTTTGCTCCAGCGACTGTGCAACGGTGTCAAAGTGCTTGATTTCCAATAAAAAGCAGCTCAGCTTGTTATCACAAGTGTCCGTGCGTGTTGACTGTAACTCCAGGGGGCTTGTTCCGGTGAAGAGGTAAATGACCAGCAGGGCACAGCGGCGACCACAGTCCAGATGGATGCCTCTGACCCAAAAAAATGTTGATTTAGTCAACCATGAGTCAACAGTTCCCAGCAGAGGGGGCTGGCAGGATGGAGGGACAGAGGAAAGGAAGTGCAATGGTGTTGAACGATTACATGGGGCTTAAGCTCCTGGGGTGGGGGCAAACAGGAAGCAGATGCCTGAGTGATTCAGAAGCAAAAAAGTGACCAACTGATGTCAGCCAGTGTGGACTGCTGCAATTATTATAGTGTTGGCGGATGTTTGTGTTTGTGCAAAATTGTGACGTTGGTGTGCATGAATGATGTGTGCACATATACTGCACTGATAATCTCAAAATTTACAAAATATGCAGCCTGCGGGCTTGAAAAGTTGAAACTGAACAAACTATTTAATTAACTTCAAATGTTACGGCAGTCTGATCGCTCATAGTTTGATAGAGCGCCATATTTTCTTTACAGTATAATCATCTTCCGAAGAAACTTCTCCTCCTGCAGCATAATCCAATTTTTTTTGCTGTAATGTGGACAAACTTTGTTGCAGAACACACTGAAGATATGGATGAACGGTGAAGAGGAGGATGCTGGTGCAGGGATGGTTTGAGAAGTTTCAGTGGAAATTTTTACATTTTGCTTTGCTGGGTAACTGTTGTGAATCCAAGCTGACTACAGTTGCCATCCTCAGTGAAGAAAGAAGCTACAAACGTAAAGGCTAACTACAGTAGCATTTGACTATTCTTTTGTGGATTATTCCTTTATACATGCACTACTTCTTCTTACCTTTCACATCTGCTTTTTCTCTCTTTTCTCTCCTGGCCTGTTGGGTCCTGTCCACAGTATGCGCTGTCAAGTAAACCTGCACTCTGACTATCAGCAGTGTTGACTTTCAACCTGGCTCAGCTCTGCAGTCCCCATCAGCAGCTGTCTGTGCACAACCGTGTTATTATCTCGATTACACTCCTCCAGCACACTCCTCCGGGCTCCACCTTAATGAGAGGGAGGCAAAAAAAAAGACAGCATCTAATGGCTCTGGCCACCACTGTTGGACACACACTGTGCATACACACATTTATAGGCACACACTTGCATATATGTAAATGCAATACACTTATACATGTGCATGTAGCCACACCTAGGTTTTACACTGCTGAAAAAGTCTCCACACACGATTACAATTGACTTAAAGGGCATCTTCATTTTGCAAGGCATTATGTGCACCGTGCAGCCCGGCTCCAGTTAATGTTAGACCCTTCACTGTGGGAAAGGCACTAATGGAAACAGATTGTTTGTTGACATATTATTAATGCCAGTATCTATGTCATTATGTGCAGTCTTTTGAGAGTGCTGTGCTCCCAAGGCTGTACAATTGTTTGTGGTTTACAGCCAAAAAAAAAAAGCCGGCCTACCACACATTTCTGCTTGATGTTTCACTTCGACTTGTTCTCAGCCGTCATGAATACCAGTGAGGGCTTGTATTTTTAGTTCATGCCTGTGGGATAGTTCAAGCCCAATTCCAAATAGTCTATCTATCACTGTGTGTGTGTGTTTACAGTGCATGTAAAGATAGGAGTGGTTGTTTTTATAAAGGGGATGACTGTGAGGCCGGGCATCCTTTGGGAAATTAGTGGTTCCAGGACTTATATTATGGTGGCACAGGCTCACAGGGGAAGGAGCTGTGTGGATTTATTTGGCACCTGATTGGCATGTTGACTCTCAGGAGGGTGACTATTGGCTAGAGGGACTAACTGACGGGGTGAATAAGGGTAGAAATATCTGTTTTCATAATCAGATATTTTAAAATCTCAGTGCCTTCGTTTTTCCTTCTGTGATGGCTTGCTTCAAAATGAACGGATTGACCTCCTTGTGCACATACAAAAGAAAGGAAACCGAGTGTCCCTCTCTTTCTGCGAGAATAACAGAAGCGATCATTAGAAGTCTGTTTGTGCCATTAGCTCTTCATCATCACAAGGTCTTCCTATTCAATTGTGAAGCCAAACAGTTTTCTTTTTCAGAGAACTTATTAACTGCAGGCACTGCTCTTCCCATGGGGCCCATCAGTGGTGGGCCGTCAGGGCCTGTAACGCCTTCTCTGCTGGCCTAAACAGAATCACAAAGTTATAGCTATTTTATCATTTTATAATTGTTCATAAATACACTACATGTATTATAATTTATACAAATATTTTTCCCATTATCTTATTTTCTCATTGCACAGCTCCTGTCTTCCTCAGTTGCTCTGCTTCCAGTGCAGCTTGTTTTAAGTAGAGCTTTTATCCAATCAGATTTCACCTCTGTGTCTCTAGGTAAGAAGAGAGGCCCGAGGCCTGCAGACTCACAAGTGAATCCCTTTGCAGTCCTTCTGGGCCCGAGCGAGCCCCATTTGGGGTTCTAGTGGTACCGAGCGGTACCGAGCGGTACCGTAGAAAGCAATTTTCAGAAACAAATATAATAATCCTACAAACATGTTGCATACCGGCTTAATGAAGAACTTCTGATGAACAGAACCATGTATAACATTTTACACACTGAAAACACAATTAAACACGATCTAATATAACCTACAAGAAGAGCTACCAAAATATCGTGTTTTTTTCGCCATATTCTCTGCAGTGTATTTACAGGTGTTGAGCTTCAGTTTTTACACGAAACAAATAATAACCGTAGCTGTGTTTCAGCTGCAGGACAGCAGTGAAGGCCCAGGTATAAAATACACGGCCCGCCACTGGGGCCCATGAAATACAGAATCCTTTGATGATTATGTTGCTTAATGTAGGACAATGGTCCCAGTGTGAAAGCGTGAATGACAGCACACGATCTGACACATGGCACACAGTGGACAATGTGAGAACTGCGTTTCTGAACCAGTAATGCTTTGACATAATTGTGAGTTAAAGGGAAATAATGTTACTCACATGATGCAGGCTGATTGGTTCCTGTTTACTAACCATCCTACCATCCTTTAGAGAGAGTGAAAGAAACCTGTTAAATCAAACTGAAAACAAGCTTCATACTATATGCTATCATGTCAACATGCTAATCTAATTAATGGGAATTGAAGATAGATAGGATTAAACTTAATACTGGTGCAACATGCAGTTGCAACATCAGGATTAGCTGTTTAATTATGTTTACTAGATGTGTAACACATTTAGTGTAGTCCAATGCAATAATTTAACATCCAGAAACTATTCTTGAAGCATTTAAGTATTGTTTGCTAATGTCAAAAAATTATTTCCATATTCATGAAGACACTCGAGGCTTCCGAACTGTTCCGATTCTTTTTTTTCTTCTTTTAAAAAGTGTTATTAGTCTTCTTGTCCGTTGTGGACCACAAACAGTTAAGTATTTGAAACAGGATTTAGTGCAATGTTGTAAGTCGGCCCAATTTGTTTGTGTGTACTTCTGAAAAGCCCTGCGGCAATTACACAGAGTTTGGAGCTTCCACTTGCAACATGTGTGGTTCTCAACAGTGCCTGGACATCAGTGGGGACAGGAGGGCGAGGGCTTGTGGAAAGTGACGATGTAATGTTCTATCTAAATGTAAAGTTGTATCTAAAATCTACAGTAGATTCTGATGTCTCTTTATGTCTTGATTTTCTATGCGGGAGACTTGGGGTCATTTTTCACCTCCTGAGCTGAGAATTCAATCAACAATGTCAACATTGTTAATGTTATACTTAGTGTAAGCATGTTTTAGTCTGTGTGATCTGATGTTGCATAAAGTTAATTCAATTAAGACTGAAAATATCAAAGGCCACAAAAGAAATCGGAGCTCTTGTCCTTTTTTATTTTTGTTACCTGTTGTTTTTCTTGCTTGGCCAGTTGTTACACTGAAAGAATCTGTCATCGTGTGTCTATTTTTCTAAAGAATCCATCCGTCAATGTGTTTGGAAAGTGTCTGTTTTGTAATGCTGGGTCCAACGGGGAGGTGATGCATGCCCTGAGGTCAGGTCAATGGTGGAGGCAGGGTTACGAAGGCTGGGGCCAAAGAAGCAGAATACTCTGAAAATGGCGGCCAAACAACGACACTGTCATTCTGACAGTCAACAGCTGCTCTCTTTTCCTCTGCCTCTCTATCTCTGTGTGTGTGTGTGTGTGTGTGTGTGTGTGTGTGTGTGTGTGTGTGTGTGTGTGTGTGTGTGTGCAGGAGAGACTAGCAAACTGGCTCCAGCTTGCTCTGGGACTGATGCCTTTATCAAACCATAATCACTACTCTTGCTGTTTTTTTAGTGTCAGCCTCAAATCTGAAGTGTTAGTGGCTATGGCCCATAATATTCTCTGCCGTTCTGTAAAAAGAAGTTGTAATCTTCGAAACATGCTGGCTGCAATTTTCCTGCCATTGCAGCACAACCTTTGATTTCAGTGACGTCCGATAGAGACTAGACTAGACAGAAAATATACATTGAGGTATATTTTAGATTTTTATATATTATCTATAGTCTGATTTATGTAACATCTTATGATTATTTTAAGAGCAAAGTTTTTTTTAACACCGTTAAATTCAACAATCAGACAAAGAGATATCCAAAATAATCGCTGGAAAAACCTTTGACTCTAATATGTGAACATAATGCAACAGGAATTTTAAACCTGGCATTATTTAATTCAGATTTCTGCTCTGCAAATGTATGCATATCAGCACATATTTAATAAGAGAATGCCTCATTTGCATATTTAAATATTTTTTGAAAACTTGCAATAAAAAAAATTGTTGTCTAAATGTAAGTAATAAACTGGGGAAGTTTCATGGCGATATCTATGAGTTCATGTTTTTATCCGATTCATCTGGGTTGTCTTCACTTCATAAAGAGGACATATGTCAGCCAGCATCACCACAACACATGCAAACACACAGCTCTTTTTGAGACAATGGTCCATTGTTGTGTGTAAAATGTTTTATACTCTTGGTGGTTTGTATACGCGACTGAAAAAAAGTATAAGTCATGTCATTTGAACGGCTTCACTGTTTTTGCTCCATCTGAAAATGGAAACTAGTGTTTCTGTGACCGAGCGTCACCAATCTAGTTTCAGCAATTTTATGAAGGAAGACATAAACACAGTGCAACATTGTTCGTGCTTATTTTGGGGCATATACTTAGCATCATTTACAGTTCCCTGTAGAAGAAAGCCCATCATTATGCCTCATGTGTAAACAGATGGGGATTTTTGGTGTTGCTAGGAGTGGTGCTGCTGGCAGAATGGGCCAGAGGTGGAAATAATTATTCATTATCTCAGGCTGCAGCTGACCGTTTTTCTCTCTGATGGATGTGACTCTCTCTCTCTCTGTGCTCTAGGCAGGCTGGCAGTGAATTAATGTGACTGGCTGTTAATAAACCTGTTGTTCGGGACCTAATCCGAGTTTATAGAGGAATCCACTGCAGGGCTTTACCACTATATCCTCTATATCCAGTACTTCAAGGCTGCTGGAGGAAGCTGGTCAGTCACATACTTTCCAAGTAGTACATACTCGCATTCACACAAAGAGCTATTCTTAAATATGCAAAACAAGATGGGTTCATAAAAGAGCCGTTTCAGTCGTGGCCTCCTGCATAGTCTTTGTGATGTGCACAACCAGTTCTCTTTTGATTAACATATGCCCTTTGTAATCATTTTAAGTTACATTCTCTCATGACAATGAAACCCTAACACGGTGTCCTATTTTTCAAGGAATGCTCACCATTAACAAAACACGAAACCTGACTATTTTGATTTAATTTAATAACACTTGGCGAAGGAGGAGGTAGGGAGGAAGGGAAACGATGTAACTGAGGAGGCAGGGAGAGCCACGATGAGTTGCCAAGGTGAGATGTTTGTTTAATCTCACCCCTTAACTTCTCCTCAGCTTTGAAATCAGTTCCTCCTCCACTCGTTTAATCTCTGTCAACCCCACTGAGTAAAGAGTTGGGTGGGGGCGAGTGTGAACACTAGGGCCTTATCCTGGCCCTCATGGTGGTGTGACCACTTCCTGCTCCGTGGATGGGACGCCTCTGTGAAACTCTCGACCATTTCCTGTCTCAGGCTTCCCGCCTAATATCAAGCAGACCTCTCCTCCAATCTCTTTTCTATTCGGCATACTGCATATGTGACGCGTTTCCAAAATCGTACATATTGGACAATGTGATATACTGTAGCGTCAGACTATTAGTGTATCATATTTAAAAACATTTAACGGCAGCTAAAGTAAATCCACACAAAGGTTTCAAGTGAAGTTCACCAAGCTCCAAATATTTTGCAAAAGGATAAGAGGAGGAATTCCGTTGTGCCAACACTGGTGCAACCAGGTTTCTATGAGGTACTTGTTTTTGGAAAGAGATGATTGTGAACATCAGGATCAAAATTTGGTTCACCTCTTAAATAGACCAAATTCTCAAGAGGTATAAGAAAAATCCTTTTTTTGTAATTTGGGTGAACTGAAGGATCACTGAGTCAGTCGCCAGTACGTACATTCTACAGTATGTGCTCATACGTCTCCATACATGCATGTTAGTGTGCCTCTATGTGCCTACATATGCACATGTGATTTATTATTCATGCATGCCGAGGGAACGGAAAGTCGCAGCAAGATGGAGATCAGACTTATGATCACAAAACAAGCCCTGTGCACAGGAGCTCCCTGCTCTCCCATCTGTCCCATAAAGAAGCTACTGCAGGCAGATATGCCTCCAGTGAGGTTTTTTTTTTTATATGGGGGCACCAGGGGCCAAAGAGACATGTGTTTTCGTGCACTGGAAAGAGGGTGTGGAGAGTACCTGAAAGTGAAGACCTAGACAGGACCCATCTACAGGGTCGCCAAGGAAGTTTTAATGAGCAGTTTGTGAGTGCCAAAGTGTTTGTTCTTTGACAAGCTTGTTGATAACCTACATTAAAAAGTGCCAAAGATTGCTTTCCCCCCTCTCTTCTTTGTCTGCCTATTTTTCTGTTCTTTCATAATCAACGTTGCCACTTGACGTAAGCTAAACTTCTTAGCAACATGTGTTTACGGTTTGATATCTCAGCATGTTTTGATGAAAGAACAATGGTAATTATCTCAGGGCGCCCTCCTAGGATATTCATTTCAGTGTACAGATGAGTCATCTATGGGTGGTGTTTTTTCCCCTCTCTCTCTCTCTCTCTCTTAGTTTGAGCAAGGAAGACGATGCTTTAATATTATTCTTCCATATCAGATTATTAGTTTTCTTCAGAAAAAAATAAATCACAGCTTTCCTCCAACTGGATTGTGTTTTGTTTGCAGTTTAGCTTCTTTTCCTGAGCTTAAGAGTTTCTTTTCTTGGTTTTCTGTGCTTTGTAATCTGTAACAGCTAAACACAGCCCCACATCAAAGGTCCCCATACACCATTCATTCACACGGCATCCCTACAGTGCAGATCGCCAACAAAGGCACTGTGTGGCAACCTTTGGAAAATGAGTGGGTGAGGCGACTCTCTCATGAAACGCACTGCAAATATTAATCTAGGTTAAATACGCTAGTTAGCTTTTGTTCCTCGGAAATCTGTTTTGAGCGTATCGGGCCCCCGCTTCACACCGGCTGCGAGCTTTGTGAACGAGTGCTATCTTGTTTAAATTTCCCCACCATCCCCCCCGCCGCCATCTACACATACACACACACACACACATGCACCTTCACTGTTTGTTTCATCCTTTCCCACCTGCAGACAGACTGCTCGGTCATCAGCCCCATATCCCTCAATGTTTCCACCTCCGCAACAGCTTATAATGATATACCGTGTATTTGTATTGAACTCCACTCTGGCATGTTCAGGTTTGTCTGACATGATCCAGGAAAAGTCTGCCTTGGGAGCCACATGTGCCCTGTAATTAGACTGCTCTCATTCCTCTTTAAGCCTAATTTTCACCTCCTCTCACCTTTCTCTTGCTTTGCCTTTTCTTCCTTCTTCTTCTTCTTCTTTTCTTTCTTCCTCAGTCTCTCTCTCCGTTCCACTACCCCTAACTTAGCCACCGTCATCGGACCAAACCGGTGCCGGGGTATAAATCAGCCCCAGGGACAGGTGGACATCTGCCAGCCATGAGGAGATCCAGGCAGGAATGTGATCATCGATGCAGCTCAGAAAAAATATTTAAATCCTGGCACCTTTTTTAAATGAAGGGGAAAGGGGAAAGCAGAAATTTGAGAAAGAGGCAGTGGGAGGATGTTTGATTTGGAGTGATGAAAAGCCCAGTGGGTCCAGTATTCAATGCAATTTCAACTAAAGTGAGTCTATCACAAGATTCTGTGGCCACTCGCAGGCAGGCTACTCAAGTTAGCGAGCGGGATTATGAGTGAAATATGTGGGATAGAGACCAGGATGTTCTTTCAAGCCCCAGCAGGGTGTAGCACAAAAACAGCTCTGCTCTAACGTTGACCAGTTGAAAGAATAAAATGAACGCTTGATTTCACTGCTCTCGGCTTTTCTTCCTTATTTTCCCATGAAGAGTTGGGGCAACGCTAATCAATAGTGTCACTTTGCCCTCCCGAGCACATGGCTTTAATAAAAATCTGGTCAAGACAGAGCTTGGTGGCCACCAACGATTTACAACTGAGCCCACATGGATATAGTGCAAGGCTCTTAAAGTTGAAGAAATGTTGGTTTGCAAAATATGACACGCATGAGTTCACAGTGTGTGCTGCGAATTCAAATGTTGACAACATCCTGAAACTAGCAAAAGATCATTATTGTCAGCGTTGCCTCGGTTGTGTGGTCGATCATTGACGCAATCTGCCAAAAGAGCTTTTTCACCTCGCAGCTGTTAGCAATTAGTATGTCAACTCCTTCAGCTTGGGAGTTGACATATTATCGAGATTACATGTTTGCCGTGTTTTGTGTGAGGCCGCTTCAACAAAACCATGTAGCCTACACTTTATAGCTGCACACTGCAGTAACATTTTCTGTATTGAAATTGAAAACATGAAACTTTTCTTCATCGTATTGTAAGCATCATGGCAGCATGGGACCACTCTTCAGACATTCCGGGGAAGCTCTTATGACCCTCTCTGTCAGCACATTGTAGTTTATGTTGCATGAACACATGAGACTTGATGAATATC
Source organism: Leptoclinus maculatus (assembly GCA_032191485.1). NCBI lineage: Eukaryota > Metazoa > Chordata > Actinopteri > Perciformes > Stichaeidae > Leptoclinus > Leptoclinus maculatus. The sequence goes on along the minus strand of JAVDOI010000008.1, from coordinate 5,240,072 downwards.
TAGAGAGTATAGTCTCATAAATAATATCACCAGGAGGATAAGTGTGTTTCTTTTAATTTTTCATCCACATCAGAACAGAACAGAACCAGAATGAATGCATTTCTATGTCTTCCTCCGTGATAGACTATCCATTATAAAGGAAGTACGCTTACACGCTTTCTTGTCAAGAGTTGTATGAGAAGAATACCTCTCATATCCCACCAGTGAATATAGGGCTGCAGCCAGTTAGCCTAGCTTAGTATAAAGACTGGAAACAGTCAAAGCTAACCTGCTGCTGGCACTTCATATTTAGCTTACAGAAGCGAGTGGTACCAATCTTCTTCTCGCCTAACTTTTACCAAGAAAGAATTATTTCCAAAAATGACAAACTGTACCTTATAGACCTACAAAGCAACTCACTTGTTGTAAAAGTATGCTCTTACAGCAGCTACACATCAGCTATACATGTTGTTGTTGTTTTCCTGTCACACTGAACTGTGCATGGAAAACCTGAGCTGTTTTGCCTGGAGTTGCTCTCTGCTGGTTTCCTTAACAACAGAGGAAAAGACCCCCCCCCCCCCAAACACACATACACACACACACACACTGCTCTCCTCCCTCCCCTTCTTGCCCTTTTTAGGCTGTTCCTTTTTTTCCATTTGAAAAGGGGGATAGTATGACAGCTTTTCCTGCTTCTTGTGGATTGGAGCCGAGAGAGAGAAAACTCTGTTACTCACTCCGTCTCCAACTTTGAGAGGAAGTTACCACCTCTTCCCCAGACTCTGTACACACACGCTCAGGCAGACACACACACACACACACACACACAGGCTCTTCGGGACTTGAACACAGCAACAACAGGGAATCAACTGAAATAGTCAGGACTGCTTGTAATGCTGGGATTCTCTCCAAATTTGGAGGGAAAGAAGGCTTTGCCCGACGCTTTCTGTGTGGACTGAACCGTTTCAGAGGGACGTTTCTTGGCATCACAGACCGGTGAGTTTGACAGTTTTCAGTGTATGTATAGTACCATAGAAACCCCAGTGAACCACAGCTTTTCTGTCACTGTACTTTTACAATGGAGGAACTTTCTCTGTAGTTAAGTGTCTGCAGTTTGAATCGCCAGCAGCTCTAGGAAGTTTTTACTTTACATGAATTTCTTGTGTGATTGTTTGTATTTTCATAATAAAGTGTGATTAAATATGATAGAGAAGTAAATGAGTTTGGGTAAAAGCAGAGTAAACTCCTTGATAAAGCCCGCATGCTGTTGGCTTTTGTTTACAGTAATAACCATATCTTATTACGGTGTAGCACTCTGTTTTGTCAATATCAATTCAAGACTAAGCTAAATATCCACATCCACCCAAGCAGTGTCAGTGCATCAGTGCAGTCCTGCTAAATGTGTGTGTTCTCTGCATGTATTCGATGTACCGCTTCCAAAGAGGAGCTGATGCTGCATTTATAGTTGAGACAGGACAGCAAAGCCCGGGAATGGCTTTCCTGTGCAGCTGCTATTGGCTAACCTTTGTGGTGATTAATTAGTTGTCACTCTGCTACAATCAAATCAAACATCCTGTCGCTTCTTTTTTGTTTTTTTCGTGATCAAAAACAACTGAGGTGGGAGACGTCAGGTTCTCAAAACGAGGCATGAAAAGTGTGCACATGGTGCATATGGCTCCGTTTCTTTTTCAGCTGTTCCCCATATTTGACGTGAAGTCATAGAAACATTCATGAAGGACAGCAGTTGACCATATGTTTCAGCTCCCAACTCTCTCTCTCTCTCTCTCTCTCTCTCTCTCTCTCTCTCTCTCTCTCTCTCTCTCTCTCTCTCTCTCTCTCTCTCTCTCTCTCTCTCTCTCTCTCTCTCTCTCTCTCTCTCTCAACTGGACGTTTGTGGTTAGCACCTCTTATCAGGGAGAAGGCAAGCTGAGGGAAGAGGGAGGTGATGGGTGGAGGCTGGTTAGGGCTGGGCTGCTCTCAGGGGTCTCTTTTAATTCACACAATCTGAGTGGGCCGGCAGCACTTTAGCTGTGCCTCCTCCAGTCGATCAGATAACCTTCCATAGGATGAGTGTGAATGCCTGGTTAAGTAACCCCTTCAAGGCCAACTGGGAAGAGTTGACTTCTGTGTGACCTCTCCGAGCTATTCATGCCAGCAGACTGTCCTTTTCCCAAAACCCCACTGACTCAGTTATCAGTCGGCCTGTTCTTATCGGTCCCGAGGATGGTTGTTAAGTTACTCTATTTACCAGGAGGTCAGAGGTCAGACTCTGATTTGAACTGCATGTCTAAACTCCAAGGGTACCAATCTGTTTGCAGGGGGAGATACCGAAGGTTTCAATTTAAACAAAGCTGAGATCATTCAAGAGAAAAGAACCCCACATAGCAGTTCCACAGTGACAAGAAACAAACACCACCTCTTCCAAGAAAAGGGGGTAAAATGTGCTGTTATTTGTTTTTAATGTTTATTACAATAATGAATATAAATATCTCTTAATTAAATGGCCATAAACCAGTGCATGTGATAAAGCCACATTGTAGAAAGCCTGGAGCAACTCCATAGACAATGAATTTGGCTGATTTAGCAACAAACTAAATAGTCCCAGGGGCTGTTCTCCCAGTCAGAGTACAGAGCAGCTTCTTTTAATTTTCCATTTCTCATTTAGTGAAATGCTTCAGAACTGTTAGCCAATATTAGAAAAATAAATTATCTTAGTCTTACGTAATGAGGTCATTTGAAATTAAAATGTAAGTTCAGCGATTTCGGTCTTAATGTTTATACTTACCGTATAATGCGTCTCTTGTGTCCCAGTATTACCTGGACACACAGAAAATTCTGCATCAACAGTTCACTGTCGGTTGGTCAGGTTCTGTATTGTAGTATTGTGCATAAAGCTAGTGCAAACAGAAGCAATAGAAAAGCTTTGACATTCATGAATTAGAATGAGTTATAATTTCATGGTTACTCCTTTTTCTTCAAGGCTAGCTAAACACAGTATTACTTACAGTTCAGCCTGACCAATTGTAAGACTGTAGCCCACCACTGGCTCCTTTAAACATCCCAGTAATCTGTGCTTTGGCAGAAAATATTTCCATTTTTACCCAAATCACACCTGTCTTAACTGACTTATGACTCTGATTGGCCTCTACTGGAGATCAAGGATAGTCATATCTTCACTGTAGAGATGAATGAATGATATGTGAAAATACTGTGATAATAGATTTCATGGCGCATATTTAGGCAATGACATGCAGCCATTCACCCAGATCAGCTTATCATCAGCTGATCTCTTTGAAGCAGTCTTTCCTATAACAGAGGGGCCCATTCAAACACTTGGCTCTCAGTTGTTACTGCTGCTCGCTGTCTACTATTCCTGCTGCTATCTCTTACTCTTCAGTCAATGCCTGCAATTCACTGCAAACTGAAAAGACATCCTAGTGGCTATAATTTAAGGGGACTCATTAACTACTAGTTTAACCTTACAACCATTTCTATAATCCTGTTTTCGCTTTAGTACAAAGTGTCTTAAAACACAACGTCCTAGCCATCCACTGTATATAAGAAGTGGACGTACTCACCGTGACGTCACTCATTGGTTTGTGGACTGCTGTTTTGAAGCCTGGAATTTGGCATTTTAGCCATCGCCTTCTTGGGTTTTGGCCGTTACCTTGGGTTTTTGCGACCAGAAGTGACGATGAGAAGGTAAAGCTAAGTACAACTGAACGCTGAATAAGAGATTTTTAGGCGACCAAAATGTTACACCTTCATGAGCTGAACCACAATGGGAAGTTCTAATAAGCATACCCTGCTTTATCATCTACTTTACCCTAAATGGGATGATCATTTGCTAAATGAACATCATGCATCATGCATTGAAGAAGACTTGAAACCAGCAATTAAAACCATAAACTCTGAGGTAATAAATCAAGTGAGAAGTATGGTAATTTTCTATAATCAGACTTCTGCAACCAAAGAGTTGCACCCTGCTGGCTATTAGAAAGATAGCAAGTTTGAGGCACTTCAGCGTTGGCTTCACTTTTCATACCTGGAGGTTGCTGCCTGGTCCTAGCTCATTGCATCTTCTATCATGCAGCAATTGGGTAAGATTAATATATTTTTCAAACCATCATAAACATACAGCCTCACGGTCATCAGATGGGAGAGTTTATAAACAAAAGGTTTGCTCAGTGCACTTTAACCGGGAGATAATCCTGTTCATACAATCGTTGTTCAAATGTGAATGGTGACGTTATGAATAGTTCAATATGAAGATATACTTGGTAAGAACGTATGTTCTGCTTAACACAGCAGCTCTAATCTCACTGGCATTGAGTAACCAGGAGCATATTTTAGAGTAATAGAGAAAAGGGAGTTTGATGAATGACTTGTCTCACAAACTGTGTTGAGCAAAGCTCCCATCAACCACTGATGTCTTACAGGGACTCAGAGCTTCACTGGTCCAGACACTCGCCTGTTTAAACTCAGGCAGATGTTTGACGTGCTAATTCCAGTGGGTTTGCCCGAGTTTACCCTCCTATTTCAGATACAAACCCCACACACACATACAAGCATGTAGCTAGACACACACTTATGAAGGGAGGAACACCAAAACTGAAACGCACACAACAATGCATTCTGTTGGTTCTGATCTGAAAGTCCTATTTACTCATCTCTATTCATAAAAAAATATGATGCCACTGTAATTCTAAAGAAACCATGACAGATGGCAATACTGTTGATATCTACTACTGGTCGCTATTATAGGTCCATTAGAAGTCACCATCAGAATGCACCATCCTTCACTTTTACTACACAAACTTAGTTCCTGTCACAACAACATTTCTGAAACCTCCTAAATCTTGTGGAGCCGCATCATGTTCATGGGCTCTATAGAGTAAATGCTACGGACCCAAACGTACAAAAAGGCATACACGTGTTTTCTGTCACGGTGTAATCCGTAGGGTCCATGTAATTGATACAGTATGCGGTGTTGGCCTGCTGCTGGATGGTGGCCCAGATCGATGAAACGGGTGAGATCATGGCTCTATTTTCAGAGCTCTGAGTTTAGGGCGACCTAAAGCCCACTGCTTTGGAGAATCATGGAGGAATGTTCATATGAATCAATTTCAACGTACAGGAACGTGCACAGACAATCAGTAGCTACCAACACACGGACACACACAAATAAACTATGTCAGCAAACACACACACACACACACAGCTGTGGTTTAAATGTGGCTTCTGACTGCCATGAGCGCTGCTTGATTTGCTTGATTGGTACAGCGATAACGACTGTATGAAGATGGAACATAGGATATCTTTGATTTACATAGTAAAGCATTCGGACTCTGCCTCTCATCAGGAACACATCTGGGTGCTATTAACCACTTGCCCTAACCCACAGTTCAGTCCCATATCTCCCATTACCTGCCATAGTCTACAAAATATGCTCTTCACAGGACAAGCAGTGCACTGTGGTTCCCTTTTTATGACCTAAAGATACACAGGGATTCATTGGGGGCAAGGGTTGCAGTTACTCTGAGCCAGGCTGGCGTCACATTGGCATACTGAATCATGTTGAATTTACAACCCTACCCTTGGTGAAAAGTGCAGTGTGTAAAGTCAAATAATAAGTTGCCGACAATGCCTGAGTGGTTTGATTCTGTGTTTACTCCTGGAAAACTTTTTGTCCTTGAAGCTGAAGCTGTTGTTCATTGAGTCCATGTCAAATAAAGTGCATGCCCAGAGCCAAATACATCAACACATGACTAAACAAAGCTTCCTTTCAGCACTATATCAAACACTAAACCATATTCAAGGAGTTTAGATGAGATTGAATCGTCTAATGGAACAAAAATGTCAAAGTTTGAATGCTGCACATACAACACAGGTTTAGATCCTCGTTTTTTTTCCAGTTACGACCCACTCAAGAGGAAACTTAATAAAAGTTGGGCAAGTTCTAACTCTGTATTCAGTGGAGCTGTTAGTCTTTGCAGCTGGCAGCACACTGGAGTTCAGACCGGGGCCAAATATGATTTAAAATGTGTTTGACTGATTGTTTTTACCTACAGAGAGTGTTAAATGAGTGGGTGTTTTTCACGTCAGGATAATTGAGTGTCATAGTCTCCTGAACTAAAGTCTAATACAAGTGCGTTCAACGGTAACACACAGTCTTCAACAACAGATGTAGATTCAGATCTCTGACTTTGTGTCCTTTTTTCATGCATAACGGTAGAGGCTGACAGTTCATTGTTCATCTCCTGTCTGCATGCGTGAGACACTGACCACTGCTCCTAATGCTTAGGATTGGTGCAGGGGTCAAATATCATACATGTACCTGGAAGTATGTGCGGATTCAAATAAGTTATAAACAAATAAGCAAACTGCTGTCCAAGTTGTGTGATATGGTCGAAAGCTCCACAAAAAGCGAGTAAGTGGACCTTGGTTTGAGATAGTACTGCTGTTTATAAGTCAAAGAATAATCTGTTCTTGACTTCCTCAGGCTTTTGAGTTTGCGTCACCCAATTTTTGTAACCTTTGGTTGAAGAGAGGGGGAGAAGTGCGACTGAAACCTGCATTGAGATATGGACAATATTTGGCAGAAATCTGCTCTGAGTTTTCGTTTTCTGCTTTTCATCTCGCATTTGCGTGTAGCCACTCCAACTTGGCTCGTTTTACAGAATAAAACAAGCTGTAAAGGTATTTGCAAATACTCTCTGACCAAGGTCCGATCGAGGTCAACCTCACCTGGTGCTCCACATCTCTGTCTGTCCTGATGGCAACCACATGCCTGTCCTGTTTCCAAATGCAACAGTTTTCCTCTCAGTCAGATACTCTGGCAAGGAGGAATCAGCACTGACGGTTTGCTCAGCTTGAAACCCAAGATCTTTATGTCAAGAGGAACTTGGAAGAAATGCGCTCTTACTTTCTACAGATATTGCAACCTTCACAATGAATTACCTTCATCCTGATGACATTCATGAACGCTTCCACAGACACCGTGAGCAGAGATCTCGGTCTGGACAATGTTTCTGTTTACCGAGTGGAAAGTTATTCGCCTGCACCTCTGCTGTTCAGGGGAGAGCTTGAAGTTCCATTTTGGTTTTAGTACTTGGAGTCAGTTTTCTGGCTTGATCGCAGGTGTGTGATACATGGCTCGTAGAGACATCCAGCAGATACTTTTGTGAAAACAGTTTCAGACTCTTTAGCAGTTTGAAGGTTGCTGTTAAACTTTTATCAGCTGAGTTCTTCATCAGTGACAGAATAACTGCCAAGACCGAGCTTTGATTCAGTATATTTATTTAAGGGGAAAATGCAGAGTTTCAGAATGTGCTCTGCAAGCTGAAAATAGTGAAGGAATTACGCGGATTGGCTTGTTTGATGCTGTGCATCATTAAGTAGCAGCCACAGAATCAAAGCAGGAGCGTTTTAATGAACATAATCAAGAGCAAAGACACTATGTAAACGTTTTAATGAACATAATCAAGAGCAAAGACACTATGTAAGATGCCATTAATACGAATGGCTGCTTCTGTGATCTCCCTCAGAGTCTGTGTGTGGACTCAAGTTTAAAATTAAATTTGATTGCATTTAGTTAATTAAGCTTTGTCGCAGGGGAACCACAGAAAGATCATCCTTTGTGCCAGGAATTGTTGCGGCTGAACTGAAATTCGAGGTATTGAAAATATTTATTTCCCTATGCGGTTTGGCGTGTGCCATTACAATGAGGAAATAACACCGACTCGCTCCCTTGTGTAATCTGACCTTTTCATCTTCTGTGTATAAATCAAATGTGGCTTGACTCCCTGCATAAATTCCAGTGAAGGGTTATGACTTTGATTTCTTCATTGTGGAACGGGAGTATTGTGCGATGGTTTATAAAACAAGTAGTACTGGTGAAGTGTGCTTCTATTCTGTGACAGACTTTTGCTTTGGAGGTCTGCCCCGGTTAGGAAGCAGCTGATGAATCAACACAGTTGACATTTACATACTTATCAGAGACAATGGCAATGATCCTGATGGAGGGCTTTGACCTGGATGTTGTCCCTGCGGAAAGGGACAACCCCTGTGGGAAGGAAGCGCCATTGTGGTTATCTCAAAGTGGATGACAACGAAAATATCACAATACATGACAGTTTGGAGCTTTTCTTCAGCTCCTCAAACCAAACCAAAACAAACAACGCTCAGTCAGAAATAGTGTTTTGACCTCTTCTCAGGCCACCACAACACACACCACAATGTGTTTATGCTGCCGGCAGTCTGAACACATTTTCTCATCTGACCTTACAAAAATAACCCATTGTTGACATTAGCTGAGCAAACCAATCATTTGTTACTGGGATTATATTTTGTTTTGGTTTAATATGAGATGAAGAGATGGAGACATATGTTTCCCACACAATTTAAGTCATGTCAGGATGGGTTAGGAGATTATATAATAGTCAGCAGCGTGCAAAGGACCCAGGAAGGGGATGCCAGAGTGTTTGACCTCAGGATATGAGGCCAGGAAAGACAAACGATAAGCTAGCAGGGACACAAAATAGGACTAAACATTAACGTCACAGAGGCTCAGACGTGGCGCAAAAGACACGTGCCGCCTCTTGTTCAGACAGTTTTGTTTCATACATTCGTCTCTAGATCTGATTATTATTTGTAACTTAATGAAAGGCAGAGGAAAGCTTGTATTAAACGGCATACATGACGAGTTCCAACAGAATTCCATTGAAACTATTTTTGAAATAAGATATTGTATTCAGGTTTGCCACACAAAAACACCACATGGTGCCATGATTCTTGTAATATTCTCACTTTTAAGGCAAAGCAGTTGGTGTGAATGTTCCCACTCGTCGACACTCCCCAAAAATAAAGTGAGAAGCTTTATTTGTTCGTTGTTTGATTTTTGCCAAATGGATGAAATCACTAAATATCATTTGGGTTAGTTCTTTTTCTTCATGTCATCATGGTTAGTGTCAGTATTTGATCACATCGGGATCATTTGAGGAGTGTTGCTTTCATTCATAATATTTATACCAGGCATTTTATAATGCGACTTAAGTTTGAGTAAAACATGATGGGACAAAACTATACATTAAATTGCAAATGCATGTTGTAATTGAGGTCCCGTTTTCAAGGCTGTAGCGTAGGGCAACATCTGCAACAGGAAAGCAAATTGGGTCACTTGGAGAAAATGTCTGAAAGTTGAGTCATGGGATAGTACATAGCTGGGGAGGAGGTCTGGTAATAATTTCCTTCTTGAGGTAAAACAAAAACACAACAAAACAACAGGGTGGGATAATTGGTGTTTAGATTAGCTTTAAACAGTTCTCCAGTTGTCATTAACCACCAGAAACAGATGCCTGAGTGTTGATGAGGCTCAGGTTTGCTGCATTCCAGTGTAAGAAGAGGCCCGTTACTGTAGGTGTCCAGTCATTAGCTTTGACCTTGGCTTGAGGAACTGCTGCAGTCATTCGAGCTGTTCGCTTTATTACCCTTGAGACAAAAACAAAATATCTCACTGAAAGCCTATGCTCTCCAGCTCTGCTTGGATAATCATGAATAGATTTCATTAGTAGGGAAGGATTAGGCTCTGTGGGAGTGAGGAGATGAACTTGTTCATAATCGCAAGGAAAGGGAAGGAAGCTCGACAGGAAGACAAGCGCGTGGGTCCATCCCTACGGTGCACTGCAGGAACAAAAGGCCCATCGTCTCGCTCCCGTGGGGACAGGGGGGGGCGTGGCCTGGGGAGCATGTTACTATAGTGACCGCTCTGTCACTTAGCCCCGAGCTCTGTCTCGGTCAGGCGCTCTGCAGTGTACATAGAATCTGCCAAGAGTCAGCAGGATCAAAATCTGCCCTGGAAAGCACAGAGGCTCTGTTAAACCAACTACAGCTGGCAGAGGAGCTTTTTTTTTTCGAAACAGGGCTACAAGTTAGAAAACTTCACAGCGCAGCATTTTTCCGCAACCCTCGATCCCCCACCTGGCATGTAAAGCACTAACCCCCCCCACACATTATAGGCCTTTATTGAGTATAGGAAAGTGATTCTGGGGCTTGTGTTGTCGGATTTCTGGCAGATTGTGGTGCTTTGAGCTGCTACGGCTGTGAGGGAACTTTGCCATAGGAGGGAAACTTCAGATTTTAAACTATTTGGGATGTTTCCCCTCTCCTTATTAAGCCAAAGATAGCATTGTTTAAAAGTCTCACTGACATTTCAATTCTCCTCACTTTTTTGAGAGAACATATAAACTACAATGACTCTGCAGCTTTAACTGTATTTTTCCACTATTCAAAGAAGGACTAAACTGTTTTTTGCGCTGTTGACTCCTGTGGTGCACTAGTGTCTGTGGCATAATGCAGTCCAGTACAACAACAACCATTAACTACACCCTCAATGATAAACATATAGTTGTAGTGTCAACAAAAACTGATCGTCATAATCTTCCAAAATGGTAGATTTGTTGTATTGGATTGCATTAAACTGTATTTTTGTACCTAAAAAGTGGGCCAGTGTACATTCCTGTGTTTTTTTTTACCCTGTACAGGCTCAAGACAGCACAGTTGAACCAGTGAAAACTGAAAAGCCTGCCTCTAGTCTCTTGCTGGACCGTGTATCCTGCAATAGGCCCGTCGTTGTTTGCATTGCAGACGCCTCACTGAGTTTGGATCTAATGTGGCTTGACGTCTGTCTGTGTGTGTGTGTGTGTGTGTTTGCTCTCGTCTCAGGGTGGCCAAATGAACGGTTTAGCCTGAGGACCAAAGATCACAGGCCCTGATCCAACAGCAAGGGAGAGAAAGACAGGGAAGCGTGATCGTTTTGCAGCCATTATCCAACTTCTTTTACACCATGAGCTGGATCTGAGAACGTGCTTCATACTTTCATTTTGTGGTAAGTTTTATACTTTATCTGTGCTCCACTTTCTGTTCACCTCTGCTTTTACCGGAGAATGTTTGCTGTGTTTTAAAGTTCATTAGAGAGCCACATTACATGTGGTTTACGTGTGTGGTTTTATACTTGAATGTAACTAAAAGGTACAAATAAGCAATGTGCTGCATGAATCATTGAGGTATTCACATCATGACACAAATCAGGCACTGAGGTTATCAGTGGGTGCAATTTGGAAGTAAATGCAAACACAAACATGTGGATTGTGCAATTTGAGGACATCCATATGTTCTCTCGGTATTGCGACATGTGGTTCGACTTAGAGAAAAGTGTGCACACGTAAGAGTGGGACGGCTTTAGAGTTCATCATCATTTCACATGAGCAGGTTTTTTTTTTTTTCCCACAGTCAGCCCACAACACAAAGCACATGTTAAAGAGGAATGGCGTTAACATTTCGCTGGAACGATTAATTAAAGGCACTTCCTTTTGATTTTGAACTGGTTTCTCCTCTGTTGCCATCTAAACTCGTATGTGTTTCATGGTGTAACACCGTGATGTCATCAAGCCAGAGAGATGGAAAATGTTCACAAAATGGCAAAGTGGAGGAAAATAAGCCAGAGTCAGCGGGAAAGGGCTGCAGGAGTAGGGGAGCCGAGGAGGGTTGACCCAACAGCACAACCAGTCCTGGTTCGGTATTCAATGCGGGCAAAAAAAAAAAAAAAAAACATTTCCGATGAGAACCAGGCTTTGTTTCTCCTGAAGACAAAAGCTACTGAGTGAGGAAGTAGCATGAAGGTAACACGGAGGATGTATAATAGTTGCTGTAAATAAAAGAACTGATTGTAAAGGAGAATGGATTTGAACTGTTCTTGTATCATATCTGGTGCACAGCTCCACAGGTTTTACTTTGAGAAGGACTTCCTTGGGAGCACACGGGAACGGTTTAAAACACAATAGAGCTCCTCAGACTGACAGGATGCCAGGAGGACAGACTAAATGTCAGGGACACAAAAGTCCAAACAATACACTTAAGTCAACAACACACTGCTCTTTTCCTCTGAGCTTCACAAATTGATCTGGGAGTCCCATCAGGCAGGAAGGAGTCCTTTATAGGCGCTTGGAAAATTGACTCTTGACCTCTTTTATAGAGGGCACTGTCATGGTTCACATGGCAGAGGCAGAGTGCCATGTGCCAAATGCGTTATGATGATCCCAGATTAAGCCAGTACTTTAGGAGGACACAGAAGAGCTTTTGTTTGACACTTGGAAGCCTCATCCCACCCACACTCCGTGGCCTATGAAGAAGTTCCGTGGGCAGTGGGTTTGACATCTAGGCGCTGCACAGAATGTGACACTGTAGGAAGGGTGCTTGGGGAATATTTCAAAGACTTTCAGCACCTGAAAAAGCATTCAAATGCTGTCTATGTGTAGTTGCATTACACACCAGTCTAATTTACTATGGAGTCATAATAGGGTGTCACATGTTTGTTGTTTTTCAGGTGGGAAGAAATCAAAGTCAAGGTCACCATGGATGTGAAGAAAAAAGAAATGGACCTCCTGAGCAACAGCATAGCTGCATACGCACACATCAAAGGTAAGTCCCAGCACAATACACCAGTCATAGTGATCTCTATCCAAAAGATCAAGTAGCATCCAACGTTGTTCATGTTGTTCTTTCCGTAGCAAACCCAGAGAGCTTCGGCCTTTACTTCGTGCTTGGAGTGTGTTTCGGCCTGGTGCTGACGCTCTGCCTCCTGGTCATCCGCATCTCCTGCAAGCCGCGGACCAACATCGCCCCCGCCACGCCTGAGAAGAAACACTTAAAGGGCATCAGCGAGGAGGACGAGGAGAGTGAGGACGATGACGATGAAGACGGGGACGATGTAGAGGCACCTATCCCTTTGCCCAGCACAGAAATCCCTGTTGGTAATCACACCAGCCAATCAAATGGGACACTGAGTGTGAACGTGTTTACTTCAGCTGAGGAGCTGGAACGGGCACAACGACTGGAGGAGAGGGAACGAATCATACGTGAGATCTGGAGGAATGGCCAGCCTGACATCCTGGGGTCGGGAACAGGTACTATCGGAAGAGTGCATTACTACTAAGACACACGAGGCTTCAAGGGAAACACTTGTGAGCCCTGTGAAGGACAGACATAGACCTTTGGGTGGGCCCGATGTCCCTGAAGCCTGGGAGACTTGTGTTTGATACAATGCAACACCATGGAAACAGGACAACAGTGATGTGACACTTTTGATATGCCAACACTCAGCCCTGACAGAGCTGAACTATGTGATATTGCACTTCCCATGTAGCAATGTTATTTTCAACTGACTACATGAAATATAAACCAAGAGGTGTCTTAAAGACTGATCGATCCATATGGAAAAGATGCAGTATGAATGTGGGAGCTGACAGACACTTGAAGTAATCAGTCTGTTCAAATGTATGGCGCTTAATGACAATAATGCACACAGTTAGGTTTATGTATGTAAGAAGTGGAAAATGAAAGCATATATTAGAACAATGTATGTACTGTATGTTGCAGTGATGTTTTTTTGTTTGCAGTGAGGACAATCCTCCTCTAGACTGGGTAGTTTGTGGGGAAAAGAAGACAGGAAATTACATTATTTGATCAAACACATATCAATCAGTGTGGTGGGTCAGATTACGCAATATGATATAAAGACAATTACAATTGGACTCTTTAATTTCTGAGTACATTAAATTACATGTCTGTGTTTTCAGGGATAATTCTACCAAAGGAAATGACAGAATTAAAGTATTATGCTTAAAACGTTTTCTGTTGTTTCTCTTCCTATTGCTTTGGGCCGTGATGGAGAATCGAGATGGGGAGAGAGAGAGAGATATAGATAGAGAGAGAGAGAGACAGAGAGACAGAGAGAGAGAGAGAGAGAGAGGTAAAATGATGGTTATATGTTTGTACAAGGTGGACTCTGCCTGGTGGAGTGAGACATTAGGGTTGTGAAAGGAGGATGTTCTGATAACAGAATGGGATAATTCAGTCGGAACCGGTTCCGTATACGGCAGCCTACATCACTCAAGAGCACCCTTGGAAAGGTGGTCCATTCCATTTAACTACCTGTCACACCCGCTCACTAATTTGCTGCTTCTACTGCAGCTCTTGTAGTATTTCCTCGACAAACTTGTCCAAAGAACGGTTTCATTGATTCATAATCCGTAAATGCGTCGCTCATCCCCGTCTTCTCCGTTGGTCACGTCAGCTTTTCCAATCACGCGCGTCCTACCTGCGTTTTCCTTCACCTGCTGTCGACAACTTGGGACCTCAGCGCTTCCTCAAGCTAAGTGCAGCTCATGTTTCCAACGTGTATCGTGAAGGATGTCTTAGCCGTGATAAATTACTGACAAGAGAGCAAAGCAATGCAGTTTCTTTTTTTAAGCCACGCCAGCAGCGAGGCTTGTAGCGTTCGGTTGGTCAACCCACTGTGAACCAGACTGAATCATTTGATGGATTGCCATGATATTTATTTACAGGTATTCACTTTTCCCAAAGGGTTAATCCTACTGACATTGGTGACCCCCATGAACACCCATGAGGTTGACATTTTTATTTTTTTTAGTCAAATCTGATGAATTGCCATGAAATTGAATCATCCCAACATCTACTGGAAAGATTGGCACAGACATTCGTGGTTCCCAGAGGATGGATCCTAATGACGCTAGTGATCCCCTGACTTTTCCTCTGGTGCAACCAGCAGGTTGACATTTTTTGTCTCCAACTGAAATGTCTGGAAAGTTATTAGATGCATATCCTTAACAATCATGTTCCCCACGGCATGAATAGCAGTAACTTATCATGTTCCCCTGACTTTACATCTAAGTCTAAGTCGATTTACAAACAAATACATGCAAAGCTAATGACATTCAGCTATACTTTGAGTTCAGCACTACATTTTTAATGTGAGAAAACACGCATAACTAAGATGAACATAGTAAATATTGCAAAACAATATTGAGTGTTAGCAAAACATCAGTATTGACTTGCTGACATTAGTATTTAGCTCAAATTACAAAGTATAGAATTGCTGGCGTGGCTATAAACTTTAAGCTTTGTTAAGTTCTCTATCAGTCTTTTTTGCGTGTCTTGGAGTCTGTTTGCTGCTAACTTCTGCTCTTATGCTGTTGATATTTGTCTGCTGGCTGAATGTGCTCCTATGCTGTTCATTCTGTGGCTACTTGTCGTCTTTTATCCTGCTGAAACATGCTGGTTGTTCATTTCTGCACTAATGCTTTTGAAATGATGGCTGCCAATGTTTGCTCATATGCTGTTTAACTATGTGCAGTGTGTTGGCATTGGTAGTAATTGGAAATAACTGAATTGATTTCCTGTCAAGAGTTCATTTCTCCTCTTGGCTGTTTGGCATGTGCATTATGATGCTTTGCTGCTTGTTATACAGGCTTTGTTGGCTGGTGGCATGCTTCCTTCTATGTTGTTAAAATTGTTTTGCACGGGTGCTTCCAGCTTCTGGTATTCAAACATAACTCTTGTCCAGCACACAGCCTGTTTACATAATGATTTCACTGTGATGTTATAACATTGGCTTCATGAGCAAACACAGCATGTCTTTTGCCATTTTCACGTTTTCTTCAGACACTTCACATTTGTCTTAAGAGAAATGTTTCAACTGGGTTTTTGTGACGGCTGTTTTCTTCTGTACTGTTCTGTAACGTCTACAGTTACATTGCTGCTAAATTCTACTGCCTTCATTGTACTGATGGTTATCTGTAGCTCTCTGCTACATAATACCTCTTCGTTGTCTGTTGTGGGTAGCGGGGGAATGGCCCACACATAGTAGCGTCCGTATACTAGCTGGTGTCATGCTCTGTATCTATTGTGGTTTTGGGGGGGGAGTGTATTATCCTCACTCCCAAAATGACTTTGGTGGCGAGGTCTGAGCTTATCGTATGTTGGCCAATGTTAACTCTGCACATTCATGTAATAAATCAGCTTCATGTGAGTGAACTGACGGCCAAAAAAGACTTCCAGAAAGAACATTGATGACCTGCCCACACTAGGTGAGTGTTTGTACTGGACGCCATCACAAGTTAATCGTTTGGTGGTTTGGTGGTTTGGTGATTTATACAAAGTAGTGAAAGTATGCATTCTTGGCATGTCAATAAAGCCACACAAAAGGAAAAATACACAAAATACGTGTTGGGCATGTGTCCACATTCTTTCTGCTGGCCAACCTGGAGCCAGAAACTTCTAGTCGTACGTCTTTGTGCTGTGAAGCCGGTGTGGCGTTGCTCGAAAGAAGGTCTTGGTTTGCGATTGGAGGGCAGGCCAAGAACTTCCCCTGGAGTCGTCCTCGAAGTACAAACTGTGCTGGAGGAGCAGACAGGCTTCAGGTTGGCCTCGGGACCCGCTCTTGTTTTCAGATTGAGCCCACACCGAAGTCCTCTCTGTTGAGGTCTTGGAAAATCCTCTCCTGTGGTCACAGGCCTAAATCAGTGGCATTGACTCTTGTGTGGACTCTTTGAAGTAGCTGTGTGATTATATGTGTGTACGGTACATCTCTTGTGAATGGCGTCTACCTCAAAAATCATAGGACTCTAAAAATGTTTCACTCGACCCACGATTCAATATTTTGAATTGTCTCTTTTTCATTTTACAGGATGTAATCAAGATGTGCATGTAATGAGAAGCAACATGTCTTAGGCTTATGGTAATTATACAGTTTTGAAACAATGCATCAATAAAATGAAGTGAGCATCAGCATGAGGGAACTCCGGTTAGGGAAAGCCATAAATCGGAACCACAACACAGCGTGGGAAAGATCTCTGCAAAGACGTTTTTTGTGGTTCTTTGGCTGATTCCAGAAACCAGCCTTTATACATAATAACGTCTATAGCTACATGTATGCTATTTGTCCACTGCTTTAATATAATGGCCAAATTTCAACTTTTTTGAGTCGAAAACGGCACTAGCTTTGTGATTATGAATCCCCTTAAAAGGACTTTTTTAATATGCTGCAGATTTATTGCAATTTCCCATGAGGTCCTGCATTTGATTCGTTTCGGCATCTGTCCAACTCCTTTCTTTGACAGAGGCAAACTGTTCTCCGTTAGCTCAGCTCCTCTTTCTCGACTTCTAATTTTAACTCGGAGGGGTCTTTTTGTGTTTGACCTCTGAGCTCCAAAATGCTCCAGTTATCAACACTCAGTTTTCAGTTCTCCCAACAGTTCCCTCTTACTTGTCTTACATTCCTTACAGTACGGTGCCGTACGTACAAACGGTGTATTATAATATATAGCCTGTTGTATAAGCAGCACCCGTCATCACTGACATTATTGAATATTTTAGAGGTCCCTCGTTGAATAAAGTAAAGTCTTCTCTTGTTTTTACAGGGCTACAGAAAGGCGGTTCGGCTCTGGCTCCGCTAGTCGCATGTCGATGTGTCCTTGAGCAAGACACTTAACCCCAAAATTGCTCCCGTAGCTGTACGGTGTATGAATGTGAATCTGAATTGTAAGTCGCTTTGGATAAAAAGCGTCTGCTAAATGACTGTAATGTAATGTAATGTAATTTCACCCCTTGTCCAAGAAGGAATGTGCTCTTAATGGCCGTTATTCAACACAGTTTTTAAAAATAGTATGTTCCCATGGAAGTTTCAGAAGCACCCGGTCCCTTATGAGCTCCAGATGTTGTCCAGATGTGCTCTACAGTGGGCAACACCAGTAGGCTTCGACAGGAGCACACCACCACTGCCACCAAACAAAACCAGATCTATACTCCTGACTCTGAAGATGGTCACGTTAAATGGCTCTCCCTATGGTGGGTGAAAATAATTCTCTTCCCACCTTCTCTACATTCATTGCGATGAATCACTAAGTTCAGGGTTTTCAGAGTGAGTCAGTTTTTCTCTCAGTGACACGGGATTCCTTTTCCACTTAACTGCAAAAAATGCAGCTGGCCTCCCCTTTAGTGTTTCAACAGCATTTCTTTTTTAAAGATTTTGTTTCATAAAGGCATCATCCATTAACATTAGTCATTTGCTTACATCTCAACACATTCTATTGAATGAAATATGTTTTTTGTTTTCTAATGTGTAGTCACTATTGTATGATCGCTTCCACGGATCGTTGACTGAAAAGTTTAACCCTATAGTCTTTATGTAGAATAGTCATACAGGGCCCCCCAGTGGATTGATGCAGCATTACATTCTGCTGTAAATCACCTCCATGTCAAACCATGTTAGACAGTTGTAGTTAAGGTATTAACATTCAAGCAACAATGCCCCTTTGGATGACTTCAAATTATATTTTAGGTCTTTGCAAAAGACATCACAATATGTCCTCCTATGTACAGCTGCATATTTGACATACTCTGCCAAGGCATGTGTTAAAGTTAAACGTACAGTAAAGTACTAGTAAACCTAGTGAAGTTAACAAAAGTGACAATTGAAACAGAACAATGTAAAACATTAATTTGCAACAAAGAGTAACCGCCATAATAACCAACATTTGTCATTTCCAGCATTCAAATATGTAAAAAAACTTTAACAGTACATCATTTAAAAGTCTTCTCAATTATTACGTTTCTCCGGGTCCAGTGCAGGATTAGCTTGCTCCTATGTCCAGCTTTGTAATTTAGCCCTTACTCGTGTTTCTGCAGTGGGAGAGCTATAGCTTGTCTTCTCCATCCCCATTCCACTTCAGAACAATGTTTATCCTGTTTTAAATTTGCAGTACGCAAGTCCACATGGCACAGTGTCCAGACAGGCCGCCCAGTCACAGTCTGTGTTGGGATTATTTCTTCCTCAAACTGTGTACTTCCTCCTGCAAGGAAAAGACATTATTTCATACAATCAACTATACCACAGTCACGATCTTGGGAACCACAGCTTCTGTATTATCTTCTTTTGGCAGAATGCCGAAGGCATAAAGTTTGATGCATGCAAAACTCACTGACCTGCAGTGCCACTCGTTTGTTTCCCTCCTCGCTCAGTTCTTCTCTCACTTCCTGAATGTCTCGGCTGATCAGAAGAGACGGAAGCAAATGATGAGTTTGCAGACATGGGTTTGCTTAAATAGGTCACAGTGTACACTAGCAGTCAAGTCGTATGAATAAATGAATATTATAAATGTATAGATGAATTATATTGAAACAGAAATGGCTTTTATCTTCTTATCCCTCTAATTAAGCACAAGTAGTACACAATTGTTCTAAATATGCCTTTTAAATATATCAATATTTTTTCATAATAATACAATATGCCTTTTCATAATACACAAGCCTGTAGATTCACCTTTAAAGCTACTCTGTCTGTAATCACATGACACTGTTAAGTCCTGTTTTTTTTCTGGATGGTTTTGATGTCACTTCCTGTGTGTGCTAGTGTCCGCAAATAGCACCAAAAATTCATTATGAGGGTCCATATGCACATTTTTCAGTTAAGGAGGAAGAATGTTACTAAGAAGTCCCTCTTTTTGATTCAAGATGACTGAACCGTTTTTTTTTTAAACACCTCTCAGCTAAACTGTATCAGTTGCTCAGGTTTGAAACATTATAAAAAACGAGTATTACTCACTCATGTCGTGTCTGTAGCAGCTCCAGAGCCATCCTCAGCTCTTTGATCTCAGCCTGCAGGCTTTCCACAGTCACTTCTTCTTTATGGGTCACAGCTTTGGCACCCACAACTGCTCTCGGTGGTGCTGGTCGAACCGGAGGCGGCGTCTTGGGTCGATGATCAGGCTTTGCGGCGGGCAATGGCAGGAGCTTTTCTGTACCCTGCAATGAATTAAGGTGGCTTAGACCACTGAGCTTCATTTTGCTTTATGCTAGAATATTCACGCATCTAAATGAGATGTAAAATGACATACAAAAAAGATCATATGTATTGGTTTTTTTCTTGAATTCAAACCAGTGAGGTTTCATAAAAATACAACGCATGTGATGTGTTGTATCTAGAAAGAAGTCAATGTCACAAACCTTTTTCAAGCCAGGTAATTTCTCTGTCTGAAACTTTTTGGGGGATGATTCAGGTTCTGTCTGATCAGTGGCACCTTGATCCTGCAAAGGAGCATAATGCTATGGCAATCATTGCTAATAATCATTCCTCACAACCTGCCCTAAGAACTCTCATTCTCCTGTCTTCTGAGCAGCCAAGTACAAACCACACAATTATCCTCTAGGGAAGGAATTCCTTCATTTCCCAGAATGACTTATAATGAAGCCCTATGACCAAGCCCAAACTTGTTGCTGTCGGTGTAAAATGGGCTTGTGTGACGTGTCTATCACTAGGGCCTTTCAGTATAAGAAAGCAAATACTTTTACCAAACAATTATGTCCAAGATAGAGTAGGGAGTTGCCTATTTGTTGCAGCAATAATCTCAAGTTGCAAAGGTCATCTACAGAAGCGGTGGTAAGCACCACCTACTGTATGTGGTTTAGCAGGTTGTCTGCGGTTGCTGCCTCAGTTAAGTGTTCATTATGTAACTCTCCACTTGAATGTCGGAGGCAAAAGTTGTGATGAGTCAATATTATTCTGTCACTGTTGTGGACATACTTGTGCTGCTATAACCAGGCCTGATGGGGGTCTCCTCTGCGGGGGTTTGGCTCTGTTTGCTGTAGGATGGCAGAGCTTTTCAGTCTGCACATCCACTCCATCAAATTGGTCGGTCTCTTTCTCTTCGGTTTTTTTTGGCGAAACGGAAGCCACATCCCCATTGGTTCTGCTGAAAAGAGAGAGGACCTTTATGTCAACCTTTTGATTGCAGTAAACGAAAAGTGGGAAACATCACATTTTTTTTCTCTGAGGTAATGAAACCTGCGGTGCACACACCAGCTGTAGTTAACATTTTTAGAAGGAGAAAATATTTGAATGTGTTTTCTGAACTCTGATGTGTGCAGAGCATAGCAGCTGCAGTTTTGGAGTCTCTGTGTCTTATTTTGTACATGTTTCACTTTCACAGCTTCACTTTCACAGCTCATACTGTCTTCAATGATGGCAGATCCCCTGGGTCACAACTCAACTTCAATCACCTTTTATACATTGCTTAGATCTGATACTAGGTTTATAAATGGTCTTTGAGGAAAGATTCTTCTAAATTAACAATGATCCTTAACGAAGCTTAAAAGGTGTCTCTTGGAAACAAATTTCAGAAAAAGCTTGTTCTCCATTAGCAGTCTCTCTACCGCTGTGTTTGTTTTGGCAGTTATTTTTCTGTGAGTGTGCCCGTTTGTGTGTGTTTTGCTCAGGAAACAGGAAATGGGCTGCTCTCGTCTGTTTAGGCCCGATCTGACTCATCCCAGAGTTTCCACTGAGCCGCTAAAGGTCGGGCATCCTGGCATTCTTCTTTAAAGACACCATGGCAACTGGTGGTGGCAACCAAAACCTTTTAATATCTAAAGGCTCCCCCTCCCGGTGCCAGACCAAAGAGGAGAAAGTGTTCCTGACATTTCCTAAAGGCCTTTTGCTTTGGAAAGGTTGCAAATGAATCACTAATCGTGTCTCTGATTTGGAAGCCATATTCCCGAGTAACCCTTTAGTGATTTTGCATGGAGATTAGTCAGCATCAGCATTGTGCATGTGGTCTTGGCATCACTCACTTGGGTAAAACCTTGTTGGGTTTGCCTTTGACTGGAGGCGGGCTGGGCTTGTTGAAGGATGGCAGCTTGACTTTGGCTGGAGGATTGCTTCTCAGGTCCTTAACCTCTGGTTTATCATCTGGAAAGCAAATGCATCACATTACTCCAAAGCATTATTTACCTCTTTTTAAAAAGGAATGTGTCAGTATAATATTATCATTATAATAAAAGCCACTGCCATTTATACCTTTCCTCTTTGCTGGAGTAACTTTCTCCATCGCTGAGGCCTCGGTCTTCACTGAGAAAGCAGTAGTGAACCGTTATCACAAACTTTGCATTTTAGTACGTAAATAGCACAGCTGCACTTTAGATTAAATATTAAAAGTATTTAATTTGCTACACAATTAAGCAGTGACATCCTACATTGGGATTTTGTTAGATAAATATTGTCACTTTTGAACGCTTGAAAATGTTTCCCTAAGCAACTACTTTGAGTGCTCTCAAACGTCTGTGTATTTCCCAGGTGTCATTGTGTGTAACGATTTTAATATAGAGCAAGGTTGTTGGAAAAAAAGAGCACCGTCAGCAAAAGTACCGCAACAAACTTTGACATCGCCACTTATGTTAATGTAATATTGTTTTCAGTGATGTAACGTAGGAGAGCTATTACCACTAGTAAGAAGCCGCTGGCTTATTTTATTAGTCACAGAATTTACATTTGTTTACCCCAGAAAGCATTACGGTTTAATGTGGTGGAGAACAAAATGCCACTGATCTTTCAATTAAACGGCAACCTAGTTCATGAGCAGTTGCATGGGAAGACAAAGTTGGAGCATACAAGGTCACAGCTGTATCCAATAGCACTGCAGTAACAACTCCCAAGGGTCTCGACAAGTTCATCAGGGACTGTCGCTCTGCCTCAACTCATAGAAAGAAAAAAAATACAGTCCCTGAGAGAACTTGAATTAGGAAGGTAATGTGAGAGATTCCTGTTTATCATCCAAGTCAAGTGCTCATTTCAAACAGAAGATGTCGAGGAGCTTGCTTACCGCTCTGCTACCTACATATAAGCACAAATCTATGAAGTAAAACTGCTCTAATGCACAGCCTTAAAAATAAATAAATAATAGTAATTATACTTTGCACAGCGCTTAGAATCAGAGATGAATAACGGACCGAATGAGAACACAGGAAGCCTACCTTGAGTGTTCAAAGCATTGTGCAACATTCCCTCTCAAGCAAACCATCCACACAGCAATAGTAGCTCAAGTGCTGCGTCTTGTGCCGGTTGTGAAAATCTCTGTGACAGAGCCTCCTCCGTCCCCCCACCCCCTTGTTTCCTCCAAGACTCCTGAACTGTGTCACATGACCAGTGTAACCATCCCCCATCTCGATATAGTCTGAGACTTCCTGTGAAATTCTTGTGAGTGATACCGTGTGGAAAAACTGCTGTAATGAGTGTAATGTGGTGGCAGTATGAGACTGTGCTGATATTCAGTTAGTTCAGGTGGCATTGACTTAGAATGGCACCTGTTTACCCATAGATGTTTTTGATGAGCATGCATATTGAATCTCCAATCAAGGAAAGAGTTGGGGGGGGTCTACATTTTGTAAAATAGACATTTTTGTTTTGTTGGTAGAATCATTTGCAAAATTTGCAAACTTCCACCACAGACGGCACTCCTCAGCTGAAACACAAGAAGCCACATCCGGCTCTGTGTGGTTCACTGATTTGACTTCTACGTCTTAGTTTCAGAGGCTATACATGTTTATTTTTCTCTTTTTTAATCACCAAACTAAAAGAAAATGTTGGCTGCATTAACTGAGAATACATTAACAATGAAAACTCTCATTTGGAAATTTGAAAGTAAACTTTTATTCATCTTAATTCATTAATTGACTATGTATTAATAATATCCATCTGCAAAGTAACTTGTAGCTAAAGCTGTTAATTAAATGCAGTCAAATGAAAAGTACAATATTTGCCTTCAAATTGTGATGACGTGTAAAAATAGTATGAAAATGGAAGGATGCAAGGATCTCAAGATTGCAGAGTTCAAGTTACTTCAGAAGCACACTGACATTGATCGCGGGACCGTTTTGGCTGCTTTTATACCACACGCTGAAAATCACAGTCCAAGCTGCAAACACACTGCCAGGCTAAACACCACTGCAGCCAGAAGTCATGAGTCAGAGGAGAACCTCTAAAACTTGAAGCCTAGCTCCTGTCTCTAAAGTAAAACGGTGTTTGCCCCTGTGCTGCTGCGTTTCATCAACATACATTTCCGTCTCTTACCTGGGAGTTTAGTGGTGTTGTTGCGTGCAGGCGGTTGGCTTGAGGTCCCAGACTAGAGGAGGAGAAACAGAAAACTCAACAGGTTGGCAAGTACGTCCCCTTGTGAATTAAAGGCATCTCTATTGTGCACACTCTTTCCACTAAGGGAATTTTCAGTGAGTAATTCCAAAACAGAGGATGTTAAGAGACGATCCTGACTCACTGCAGACTTGTTAAAGTAACATAAATACCAGCCAGCTGCAGAAAAACAAGCCATTATGTAGTTTGTATTTTGAGCCATTTCAAAATAATCAAAATGTTCAACAGATATGAATTGCTATAAAGCATATCTATGGTTTTCGTGGAAGCGCAGTGCAGTTGTCAGATCTTGGATATGGGGAAGGTCCAGTCCAAAGAGGATATTGTGTTTTAGTCCACTCACTTGCAGACTGTCCATTGGCGGTATCACCATGACAAAGTTATCAGGAAAGAAGCCACAGCGTCCGTTGAGCTCTCCTTCCCACCAGCCTTCATCTTCTGTTTCCTTCAGATGGAGATTAAAGAGTCGCATTAGAAGCTCAAACATGGCAGTGTCCTTCGGGACGCCAAATCGCTGCACACGAGGTTACCAGACGGTCAAGCAAGACATGGCTGTCTTATTATCCATTTCATCATGAAAGGTATCTCAGGAATGGCCTTTTTGTCTCTATGATATGATTTGGGCAACTGCCACGTGCACGAGTGAAACTAAAGCATGTGTGAAACTAAAGCATGTGTACCGTGGAACGCCCTTGACAGTGACACAACTGGTTTGGCTGGATAAACAATGTGATACTCTTGCAACTACTTTGTAAGAAATGCAATTGCAGCCGAAGGATTCTGTTAAACGGCATGACATCATGGGAAAACACGGTCTAAAAGAATGCCATAAAAGAACAATAGAATGTCCTCAAACCTTTCTCAGTAGAACAACAACGTCTCCCTTTTTCAGATCCAACTCGTCATCCGTTTTGGCCTTGTAGTCAAACATGGCTTGGCAACACTCCACCACTGAGGAGACGTAGAAGATAACATGGTTACTAAGACGTTTTAACAATGATGACTGATCTTATCAGCCTTGTATGCAACCGTCCCATTGCTAACTCAAAAGAATAAACCGAAAGAGGTTGTGACCAACTGGAGATAAAAGCTGTAAATCTTGATCCGTGAGGAAATTCCGCTCTGACGTAACACTCTATAAAGTGATTAATCCCGCCACATTAGCCACCCATTTACCATTTACCATTCAGGTACAAGAACAGGAATTGCCACATATAATAGGACTAACCGTTTCTTGCTTTGTTCCTCACACTTGTTCTTTGAGATATCTTTGAGGACAAAAAGTTTGTTAAGTAAAGGGTAAACAAATCATGCATTCCAGGTACTTTCATTTCTGCTTTACACACCTCCTTGTTGAACACTGCGTCACTGAGCTTGGGTCTTGCCTTGCCCTCACTGTGCTTGCCGTCTGTAAAAAGAGTATCGCCAATAATGAGTTAAGCTGTCTTTTTTTAATTAAGATTGCATGTACAAACAAAAGTTTGGGTTTTACCAACCTTTAGGAGAAACGAAAATTTCTTTGACAAAATTTGAAGGAAATGCTCCCACTTTGCCATTTTTCACCCCCATCCACCATCCGTCTTCAATCTGTTGAGTAAATTAGATGTGAGAAGACAAAATCAGCATTGTATGGGTGCAACAACTCTTTGCTAAAACCCTTAACACACACAGCATATACAATCGGTCTGTTTCAGGTCTCTGATTACTTGATGGCATTAATATCCATGTCAATTCTCAGAACCAGTCGGATCAGTCCACATGCCTTTCCGTTAAGCTGCAATTTGTCCGGGAAATACGCTTTATCAGCCTGGCGGCTAAATATAAAGACAATGTAATACCCAAACAATCAATTCATGCCTTCATACAAAACACTCTTTATTTGCCCAGGGCAGGTTGGCTGTGCAAACCTTTCCCCAACGCCCAGATTTACATACACTACTAAAGGCTGAGCAGCTTCAGCCACCAGCAGAGAAATGCTTTGCAACTGTACAGTATGCTGCGGCAGCTCATTTGCCGAGCATCATTGTTTGGATATTGGAGTTCAAATGTGAGTGTTTGAGCAGCGATAAGAGGGGACTCTACCTCTCTGATGATCTCTATCGTCTCCCCAACAACCAGCTGCAGCTCGTCTTCATTCAAAGGGTTGTAGGCAAACGCTACGTCGCATTTCCTTGTCTGTTTCATCCTCTTCGCTGGAGAAAGACAAAGAATCACCAGCCACATCAACAGTCGGATGTAGAGTTGATAATCTAGCGGTAAAGCTGATGGAAAGCTGGAGCTCAATAATGGTGTGTTTACCTTGATCGGAGGACATGATAGTGCCTGTCTAATCCCTCAAAGACTGTTTTGTTTCTATCTGCACACTTTTCATACATCATAATTAGGATTTGTGTGGCAGAGGATGTGGTACAACATATAGTTACAGTCGGCTTGCTTGCCGCACAGTCTTGCTGATTGTATGCACCACACTAACCACGATTTTAAACGCTCAAGGTTACAGTAGAAAAACCAACCTGATTTTAAATAGCACTGCCAAATATTTTCATGGTTTATTTTGACTCGACTCAAGCTGCAAGCAGAGACAAGGGGGTTCATATTGCAACAGATTTCTTCGCAAGATAATCTTTCTGAGTACATTAAATATAATAAAATCCTCTCTGATTTACTGACTTAATCTGCCTGCCACTGCTGAAGGCAGAACTCCAGATCTTGTACACACACACACAAGTTTAAACATGAAGCAAATGAAGGTGTTTTATTAGACTTAGTGTTGTTACTTGTTCTAATGCTCCGTGGTTCCCTCTTGCTGTCCCCAATCAAAAAGACTGGCACCTCCTGTAATGAAAACCAAAACGAGGCATATTTTAAGACAAGTGGATGAACATCAACACACAGTACAGTAACAGGACAATGCTGTGGGCTGTGTAGAGTTAACGGACCTTGGCAAAGTTGGCAGGGAAGATGCCTCTCTTTCCTCTCAGCTCCCCCTCCAGCCATCCCTCCTCGCTGGCCTTGACATTTTTGACCACATCCCCCGTCCTCACTGTGAGCTCGTCTCCCATGGTGCCCTCGAAGTCGATCAGCACCAGCACCTCTGCAGTGGCACCGTAAATGGGGGCAGACAATTAGATTCTTTGCACAAAGCCTTGGTGTGCTCGCTTCACAAGTGATGTGTCTTGACATTTCGAAACCAAGACGAACCCAGTGGAGACTAGAGGGAAAGGGCTTGGAGTGAATGTAGATTGCTACAGATAAACGGCAGTGTTTTCTGTTTACCCTCATCGTTCCTTACAGGTGAAAACATGTTTTCAATGGTAGTTTTCAAACGTATCATCAAATTAGAGAAAAGTCAGCCAGCGTTAGTAGGATTTCCAACTCAAAAGAATCTTTGGGTACATACAAAAAAAATTCCAGCAAACACCACAAATATATACACTCAGTCCATGCGAAATTTACGTAGAACCCCTGATTTAGTTTTATTTGCATGCCAAATTCCAATCAAATCAGTGGCATGTTGTACAGATACAAAAACATTTAATCTTTTCATTACTTTGCAAATATTTTCTGTTTTATCATTTGAATCGCCATGAATCCAGCTAATCCGAGAGGATTAAAACATAAAATCCCACCAGTATACAAGTAAAAAACACCGACTCACCCATGGTCTCTTTCTGTCTTTCTCCCTCAGATTTGAATATGTAATTCCTTCACAAAGCAGCAAACTAACCCTTGAGTAGAAGGAGAACTGAAAGAGCGTGGTTGCGTTGTCCAAGACTGAGAGATATGGCAGCCAGGGCGCTTCTTCCTACTTGTCAAACATTAACATTGAGCAACTTTTCCTGAGGCTAGTCATGACAAGTCAACAGCAAGGAGTAGGATAGGTCATACAGTACAGAGAGAGAGAGGTGGGGGGGAGCGAGAGAGAGAGAGAGAGAGGAGGAGGAGGACAGAGGGAGATAATGGAGAGGAGAACAGGTAAAACAGGTTTATAGTCAAAGAACAAAGGCTAATAATAGAGCATGACAACATATGTCATCACAACAATATCGGAGGATAAAAATTAGCATTCACAAAGCAGCACAATCCAGATCCAGGTCTGCTTTGCTCTTTCATACACATCCATACTTGATGGTGTGAAATATAAATACATAAATACTTTATGTATGTTTGTTGGGAGGGGCTTGTTTGAGTGTGGCTTGTTTGAGTGTGTCTGCAATGTTGTTTTTGTACACCGCTTGAGGCAAAGTAGCTGAAATAGGATATTAAAGACTGAATTTATTAAACAAAATAACATCTGGCAAAAAAAATGAACAACGTACATTTTATAGAAGATAAAACATGTTGTTACAATGTTATTACAATGTAACATATCAGCTTTAGTAATGCAGGCTCTCTCCCTTTCTTTTGCTCAATATGTTGAGTCATTATGTCATTGCTCAAGTGCTTCCTTATCTTTCCTGTTGAATAGTAAGCAAGTCATCTCGGTCTTCAACATTGTGTAAAGGGTATTGTCTTTTTGATCTTTTAAAAGTTTAAAACTGGTTGCTCTGTTTACTCAACCGTAGATAATAATAATAAAAAAAAGAACTGGGAAAAATATCAGGATCAACAGGAAGGAAATCCAGGCACTCCAAAATCTAACACCAACTAGAAAGAAAATATTAAAAAGCCTTGATTATAGTGGCTAAATCATTAAAAGAGCCACCATGTTTTGACCACTGTAGGTCTTCGTCAGAGCATACAGTAAATGCATGTATGTAAAATAAATACATTAAAGCCCATATAATAAAGACTTTTAAATATTCCCTTCTGCGTTGGTCTTAGATTTGGGCCAACGTGATTGCTTTCCTGTTTACTATAAAAAATACTATAAAAATGCCATTACTGAATTACACACCGTCCTCCAGCGCCTCGGTGGACAGAGTAAGAAAGTGTTTTCACTGATGTCTCCAGTGAGCAAACCCAGACAGCAGAAGTCACCGTGGAGGACATGCACAGGTTCTGTGATGATCAGTCTGATGATTATTTAATCAAAAAACCCCAAAAAATAAATAAAGTTATTATTAGTGTTGTCAGATAAATAGCTATGGACATTAATCAATCTAAGTTGTAATATTTTTAACATAGCCAAGGTGAGTGGTCTGGCAGGGTTAAAATACTGATAAGGCCCAACAAAAACATTCTGGATCTTGTGGTTGCATTTGCTGAATAATTTGTCCTAAAACACAAGATGGCAGTGTCATCAGGAAACTTAACCATGTACAATTTAGTTTGTTTCCTGTGCAGCTGGTGCATTATTTAAATGAGCTGTCCCTGGGGGACTCACTGTTTATGGTCATGGGTGCATGGGTTATTGCTAAATGGGTTTGTATTCAGTTGCTGCAGTGTTTCCGGGAGAAAAGAAGGCTGTTAACTGAAATTTACAACCAGCAGTTAGTCACCGGCATGTGTTAAAGATTCACTAGATGAACTACTGTTACACAGTATGTTGAGTTCCTCTCTGGTGTCACTGTAACAACTGGTGGGAGTCTAGGTGAGGACAAGCATCAAGCTCATGCTTCCCATGATACAACTACAATGACTGTGTGAGTGGCTTTCTTAATGATACACCTGAATTGTTATTACACCTTAAAGAAACTTCAATAAAAAGCACACCTCAAAGCGAACTTTAAAGTAATCAGTCTCTTTAATTTACATTCTCTAAGAAAGAAAACCAGTAACAACACCTATTTAGAAAAGCAATATTCCCCAAGCAGGTAATCTTTAAACATTTAAATGTGAATCTCAATCTGTTGGCCTGCAGTACAAATAAGACCCGCAGACCCGCAGCAAGGCACAAGAACGTGTGATTCAATTGTATGGGCAGTTGGCCAAACAGAGGTGAGCCTAGACTTAAAATGATTGGAGATATACACTGAAAAACATTCTTATTTTAGGTTTAGACATACTGTACCCTTTGCTCTATAAACTGCCTTGTATTGTATAAACAAATGCAAATGTTGAGCCTCTTCTAGCACAATGTCAACACAGTCGAACACAACATAACTGATTGAACACAACATAACCGATTAAAATCACTATTGGCTGGAGAAAACGGTGAATGAAAAACATCAAAATCTATGGCAATTCCTTTGCAGACAAAATCCTGTCTAGCCAGGTACAAAAAGAATGTCTTTTGGAGAAAATATATAATCACTATCAATATTATACATTGATTAGTGGTGTCCAAGATCAAGCAAAGAGCTACCGTAATGTATAGAAATATCTTGACTGCAAAATGAGCAACATATTAAATGTACAGTTATCCTCCTAGTAACAGTCTCATATGGTGTCAGTATTGTAGATCTGTTGGCTGTAGTACAATGAAAGACAGTAGAGCGTAACCTTTGACTCCATACAGTTTGGTCCCATGTCAGATCAGGGTCTTTTTGTAGAGTGCTGCATTGGCTAAACAGCGATGTTTTTACGTCAACATGAACTACAGTGTACTTATTGCAGTCATTCTAATCAAGACGCAGCTCAAAACGACAAGCCTGCTTTTCTAAAACTACCCCTCTTCTAACCCACTCGCAAAACATTTCTTCATTTGCACAAGTATAAGGTACAAGCTCATTTGATCTATGATATGATATATTTTTTTTATCAACTCTGCGAGATAAGAACAAAATTCCCCCTAAACATATAAAGCAATAAATCATTTTAACATAAATCCAACTTCTTATGAGAAACAGCAATTCACCCTTAAACAGTGCTACTACTAGGTATGACTTCTGTCCTGATGTGGAAAATCGTTCTGTCAAGTCTGAAATTAAGGCATTAAAAAGAGTCTTAATCTGCATTTATGAATCCATTGTGGTGGATAAAATCACTGATTCAGATCCCATAACAACACAGAAGAAAATTAAGATTCTCAGCACCCTGCTTCACTGCTCAAGTATTCTGTCCGCTCCTTCTTTATGGTCCTGCTCCGTCTCCTCGTGCGTGTCACCTTGCTCCCCGTTGCTCTGGAACTTGTCATTGGCCCATTTGGGGCTGTTGGTGTTGGGGCCCCCAGTGGCTTTGCGGACGATGAATCGCGCCCTTCCACGCGAGAAGCTTCCCCGTCCTCTCCCTCGGTTGTCCACCATCTTGCACTCTGCCTCCCGTTCTCTGTCGTCGTGCTGGGAGAAAAATAAAAAAAGGATGGAGGTGTGTCAAGACAACAGTTGCCAAAAAGGACAAACTCGTGCTAGATTGGACCGATCGACACCATGTGGTTAATTCAAACATGATTGGGAAAGAGATCAACCCTACCAAGTAGTATTTCCTGCTCTTGGGGGTGTACTCTGGGTCCCAGTCTTCATTTTCTGGTTGTACAGCCATGTTTGCCATCATGTTACTATGTGAACAGTTTCCCTGATAATTGACTCCGTTCCAGCTCCTTCCACGGATACGAACTTGCTGTAGTTGGAATACAAGACAAGGAATTGAAATGGAGAAAAATCATTGATTCAAATGCACGGTGTAACTTGACAATCCAACATCATATGTTAAACTTACAAATCCACCACGTGGCCTTCCTCTTTCAGCTGGTCCTGGTGACTCTGTTTGACCCAGTTGAGCCCTGTCAATGCCTTTATCTTTGGGATCAGACTTGCCATGGGGCAAATCCTCTTTTTGGGGATTAAAGGACGAGGAAGATGAGGACGAACTTGAGCGAGAGCGCTTCTTCTGACTTTTCCTACAAGAGAAATAGCACGTGCAAAATCCTTCATGGCAAACTCTTTATCATGCAGGGTAGATGAACAACAGTATTAAAAACATTTGAAGATGATTTGAAACAATACAGGGCAGTCGCACATACTTTGATCTTTCGCTCGATTTGGACAACCTTCCCACAGATCTGTCTCTACTAGAATCTGGGGAATCTCCCACATCTCCTCCCCGATCCTGATTATTATCTCTGTCATGGATGGAATATTTTTTACGGCGCTCGATATCCAAACGAAGGTCCATCGGGTCACCCGTCAGTTTTTCCCCGCCATCCTGAACAGAACACAACGTCGTGGACAGACTTTGGATTAGCATTTGGATGCTATCAATCTGCTCTCAGCCAAGCTGGTTTTTAGACTAAACAGTGAGGTCCATGAGTAAAGGGGGGAAACACCCTGATAACAGATAGCTGGCATGAATAAAAGCAAGCCGTTTGTAAAGTGAATTTTCCAGTGCACTTAAAGGGCAAAACCAGAAGTTTTGCATGTTTAAGAATCACCTCAAAATCTGAACCATTCTCCAAAGCATATGTTTTTAGATTGTTTGTTTTTCTGCCTTCAAAGCAGCTATTTAAATATGGTAGGAAAATCAACTTGAAAATAATTTGCTTCAGATAGGCAATCCATCACTGTCGATTTGTAGTCAGCTGTTTGTTTTGTGTTAAAGTTAAGTTATTCCATGGTTAAAACGCCAAAACCTCCTTACTGGGCATTCGAATGCTTGTGGGGAAAGTCCAGCATCCAAGGCTTTGAGAATCTGCTGCACTACAGCAACAAACAGCACAAGCATATTTCACATCATCCTTGCTTGTATGTCTTCCATGTGTAACATTACGTCCAGCGGCCAATTCCCACATTTTGACCATCAGAGCTTAGGAGACATGGTGCTTTCAAGAATTCATAGTGTTTTCAAAAACAACCCATGAATGTGCACAGTGATGTATTTCCTGTTTCAAACAAGTTTAAAGTCAATGTGAGTTAATCATCACACTGTTCTGACATGAATTGAAACCAATCTAGAAACTTTGAGGTATGCTTTGGGAAATAGTTTTGTGTCCCTACTTAATTAAAAGAATACACAGTTTGTAGTTGTTGAGCAACTGTATGACAAAACGACCAGCATGGTTCTTTAACAATAGTGACGAAAAAGAGGATTCATGCTAATTTAAGTTTACTCACTTTAATGTATTTTAGTAGTATTTGCACCTCATGTTTGACCATGTGCCCATGCGCATCAATAAAGAAACATTGTGAGTGTTTACTCAGAAAGTTAAGCACGTAAATATAAGCACAGGTGCATAAAGTGCTTGCGGTTTGTTAATTCCGTTCCTTATTTATTAAAGAATACTTACGAAGACAATTGTTTAGAGTCCTTTGAACAGCTTTGGCACAGTGGCTTCCATTTCTGAACTTATATGATTCATTAGCCTTGGTCAGGCTTGTGCCCACAGTCTAAGCAATTCACCACGTTTGAAGGCGATATATAACAAACAACAAAGTCAAAGTGCCTTATTCAGCATTTGCATTTCTTAGACTCTGCATCTCCCTTCAAGGAAAGCCACAGGCTTTCAGAGAGTGCAGTCTAAAGGCATCTGGCTTGTGCACTCGTTTGCTGTTGTTTGATTTTTTTTTCCAACGTACTTCATTTTGCAAAAATGTTCAGTCACCTTGTAAGTGCCATCCTCTGAGCTTTTCATCGCCTCAAAAAGTTGAGAGTGTTTCTTAAAAGCTCTTGGTGAAACATCAATTCTCCTGTGAGAAGGAAACACAGTTAAGACAAGATGATTGAATGCACATAGCAAAGGAACCGCGGTACAAACGACAAACTGTGAGCTACGGTACATTCAACTACAAAGACGACACAAAACAGACAAAAGAAAAATAAAAAATGGTGGAAAAATAAAACTGACCTCCACCGAGCATGAGAACAAATAAGCCAAGATAGTTTTTTTTTTTTTATTTTCAGGTAGGAAAGCTGAGAGAAATACCTGAAAGCTGTTAAAAGAGGAGGTGAAGCCACAGCACACTGAAGGTGAGAGGGTCACTCAATAGGCGACTCTACCTGTGTATCTCTGGGCTTTTTCTTGGCTTCATCATTTCCTTCTCTGCAGCTCGTCTTTGGTACATGGTGAATCGCTCGCTTAGAGTCATTTCACAGGCTGGAAAGTGCTGAGCTGTGCAGGGACGCGGTAAAAAACAGCCGTTAAAGTAATAAGTGCATCTACTGTCTGTGACTATTCCATCCAACTGTGATGCTGCAGTGAATTTAATATTCCCATGTGACACAAGATTTTATATAATGTAGGAAGTGAAACATTAGTAAGTGCTTGAGGCCTTGTTTTACAGTCCCCTAAAAAACATCATGCTTTGGTTTGCAGAGAAACTCCAATTGTCACTACTTTGAAGGTTACACTGCTCAGTGTGGCTCAATTTAATGGCTGCGTCTGACTACACTAAACATGTAGAGTGATTTGTCCCTTTAAAAAAAAGCTATTATTAGATTACTCCACTCTAATAATGACAGCAAAAAGAGGTGAGGACTCACCTTTAGTGTGGTGAACGATGGTGACAATGTGTTGAGCAAACAGCTCGGAGGGACTCCTCTGTGACGGAGCAGCTTGAACATGTTGAAAGATGGAGCGAAACTCCTGATCCTTTTTTGAGGACTGCACAAGATCTTGAGACAACTGTCGCTCCTCAGCTAAAATATCAGAAGACCTGAAAACCACAAAAAAAAAGAAACTTAGGTCTGTTGCTTTTTGGTTAAAAAAAAATCGTCAAAAAACAGAAAGCTTGTCCTTCAATCACATAACACATGAAAACGAGTATACCATACTCCGATTTTTTTTTAAGATATATAATTCTTTAGGAATCAGTATATCATAAGTTTAGTATTAGCTACTGTTGCGATGTCTTCATAGGGACATACAGATAAGACTTATGGCTCACTGAGGAAAACACCCAGTATCATTATGTGACGCTCACCTCATCAGGCTTTCTCCAAGGAAATCCATTCTGACATTTAATTTAGTTTCTTGTTTTCTTGAGGACATGAAATGCGAGTCCTCTCCCCTGAGCTCTTTGTCAGAGCTCCTCCTTCGTGGTGGTGTAGGAGATGAGATGGGGGGAGATTTTGCCATTTTCCTGGCTTTACCACCCATGTCTGGGGACAGTCCCTCGCATTTTCCCACCAACTCCCTCTTGGCGAGGGCAGCGGCAATGGCCGCTGCTTTTTCCTGCTTTCGAGCGAGGTATATGTCCTCTGCCATGGCGTCGAGGTCACCGCTGGCTACCTGTGAGTAGGCCACATTTTTGCCATTGCCAAAGCATTCATCAAACAGTTCCCGGGCTGAGTGAGTGACCTTTATCTTTGTCTTAAAGGACTCGTCCCCGTTGTGCCAGTCTTTGTGAAGAGACTTTGAATGAGGCTTGATTACCACCTCCTCCTCTTCCTCCCCGTCAGCAGACAGAAAAGGAGAAGCTTTCAAAAAGCTTTTCAGAGACACTTCAGCATCAATGTCCTCTCTGTACTTTCTTGACAGCGAGTCAGAGATATTTGCTGATGTTTTGGCCTTCATTTTCCCTTCCTCCATGTCCACATCATTTGCTTCTGTGGTCTTGCCATTTTCAAAAGCTTTAGCTTTTTTTTTTTTTTGCTCCTCCAAAAACCTAAAGAATGACAAGAGATAAAGAGCTGCATCTAACTGGGCATGCAACTGGTGAGACAACTGCAGACATTAAAAGAAGAAATCTGACAAGATGTCAAATTAGAGCCTTTTTAAATATAAAATACTTATCTGACACCATTTTTCTTAATGGTAAAGGCCCTAATTTGACATTTACATTATTTTCCTTGTTAATAAACAAGGCAAATATTTACTAGCCAGGATAAAATGACATAAAAAGTGCGGTCTTAAAAAAGGCACATGAAGGCATTCAAGCAATAATTCATCACATTGTATCTGTACATTTATAAAGCTTGCATAGTCTGATAAAACAATGTGAAAGAGTAAAAATCTGTCTTACTGTTTGAAGGCAACGGATATTGCTGTTTTATCTCCATCCAGGTATTCCTCGTTGGAGAAGAAGTCATAGCTTGAAAGCATTGGATTTAGACCTTCATGTGGGGTTTTTTTGGCTGAGGATGAACCACTACACACCATCTTCCAGGAGGGGGCGCCATTGCCGATGTCGTTTGTGATTTTAGGGGAAGGACTTGCCTGGTTTGTAGTTTGGCTGTTCTGACCAACAATAACAACAGAGCTTGCCAGAGGACTCGTTCTCTTTGGACTGCTTCTGCAGTCTGTCAGGCTCTGCCATTTTCCCTCACTTTTCCCGCTGCATGTTCCTTCTTTGGCATCTCCTGCCAACACGCCGATGAGCTCCACTGGCTCCTCGTCTCCCCCTCCTCCCTTTTGGACCTCCTTGGAGGCAGAAAGCTCCTCTTTCACATCTTTGGAGTTCTGGTTAGTCTGCAACAAGGATGGCTTCCATTTGGGAGAGGAGGAGTGTGAGGAAGAGGAAGAATGCTGCGAGTGTCTGGATAATGGCGAAGACGATCGGTCAGAGTGGTGAGAGTGACCACGAGGGGGGCTTCCTGAGCGTTGCTGGAGGTTGTGAGAGCGTCCTCGTGAATGGTTTTGCTGCTGCAGCTGCTGCTGCTGCTGCTGTTGTTGTTGCTGTTGCTGCTGCTGTTGTTCGTTTTGAGGGTACTGCTTGTAATTCTTCCAGTTGGGGCGGAAGTTGTTGTTATTGTTATAGCCACCACGCTGGTAGCGTCCACGTGGGAAGTAGCCCCGCCCTCGGCCCCTGAAGTTGTACGGCCTCCGGAAGCCGCGGTGGTATCCCCGGAACTCGCGACCATTCTGGTATCCCCTCTGATATTTCTTCTCCCGGTTATGAGATGGAGAATGAGATCTTGACCATGACCGAGACCTAGAGCTGTGAACAAAAGCAAAGAGGAAAAAGCAAGCAAATAGTTGTCACTTAATACACAAATTAAGACTATAGATACACATAACAAAAAGTGTTTTTGAAGTTTCTGAGGAATGTACTACAAATCTAATACATGGCTTCCTGAATCTGTAACTCACAGGCTCTTCACTAAACTCCTGACATCGATCTGAGACTCTCTCACAAAATGTAACGTTTACAGAGCAGAGAGTCGGATACACCCCTGCTGTATATGTGATCATATAGCGCTTTGCCATTTCACCAATGTAGTACAACCTGGTCACTCAGTTTATAAAAACAATCTAGATGTTGGCTAATCACACTAAGGACACTTTAAAGCACTGAATGCCACTATGGCTAAATGGTTGACAAACGCATACCAAAACAAATACAACTTAGATTGCTACTTAATTAAACCAGTCCGTTTGAAAAGCAGAGCTTTCACATTGTGGTGCAGAGCCAAGATGCAAGGTCAGACTAGGCCACACGGTGGCTCTGCTGCGCTTCTGATAAAAAGCCTTGTGTCGTTCTATAGCCCGGACCTTAAACACAGTCTATAGATTATACCCGTCTTCAGTGATTTAGATCAGTCCAACATGCTCTTTTTAACCCATGTCAACACAATATCCACAACATTCCACCAACAGCTTTGAGATTATGAATGTCGCAAATCTACTGCAATACATCAAACTAGTTCTTTTTCTGTTCGTGTTTTCTCTACAGCAACAGTACATCATCAGCAACTTTTAGACAACTATCAATAAATAAAACGAATCTTCTCAGCTGGTTTTCCAATTAGAATCTTAATATAATATAAAGACCTACTGAAGTATATTTACAAACACACACACAAAGCCTATACATTGCAGAACAATAACCTGAATGGACAGGGCAGCGCAGAACCACACTACATGCAAAGACATGCTAAAGCCATATACAAAAGGCTAAAAACAGACTCACCTAGTGTGTTTTTGCATTGGAATACAGAGTGAGCAAAGAGAGCAGCGCACTGAGCCGCACCGCACACTCACATTGCGAGCTACAGATACTTTGTCTCGTCTGGCCAACTATGGTGGAGCGGAAAGTCACATGGACCGTTTGAGAGAGAAAAAAAAAAAATCTCCGACTCCAATCCTTTGACTGCACGCTTGCCAGCTATACTGGCTGTTTAAGCAGTTTAGTGAGACATTTTTACTATGCTGACTGTTCATCCAAAATACTTTCAACATCTTAATGTGGTCTTTATATATAAAGCACACTATGATTTGTCTTATTAAGAAATAAGTCACTTGGGAAAGACCAAAGTAAGTGTTTTGCTGCAGTCTGCATCTGTGGCCCATTTAACTACTGAGGTGATTCATTAATTAAGATATGCTGACGGTGAAAGGGGAGTCAAGAGGAAAAGATTTGTGTTTAGTCTTCAGACCTGCAAAGCCTGTTGGAGCTGTGTTTTTCCAAACAAGATGTAGGGAAATAATGTGTGAGAATGTTTTGGTGCGTTTGTATTTTAATCTGTGTTTATATACACATTATGCTAATGCATGCATTCAGGCTTGCACAGTTCCAGTGTGACCACAAACCCCATTTGCACATGAGAAAGGTGGGCACAGGAAGAGTAAACCATTAGATTCCTTCCATGTCTCTTACTCACGCTAATTTGAATATGTGCTACAACACTGCCAGTAAAAATGAGCTGCCCTGCCATTTTATAACCACAAGTCATTCTACAGCAAAGGCATCCGTGTGAAAGCCTCACTTTTTCTTCAAAGCACACATCATATCCAGCAGATAACCCAACAACCAGCACATTTATATTTCAGCAAACCAACCAACAACCAACGCTGCCCTCCTAATTAAATATTTTCATACGCCGATGAGGTCGACTAATATGAAAATGTTTTCCCACGAATTGCAAACTGCAACAATGTTCGCTCCTACTTAAGTCAATTCCCCAAACTGGCAGCTGAACTCTTTCTAAAACATCAATTTCCTCTTGATACAGAAGCCGAAGTCAAGAGTTGGAATCCAACCCAAATCCATTAATACGCTACATGCTGCACCGGTTCTCCAGAGTTCATGAGAACCAAAGTAATAAAGTCCAGGGTAAGACAAGAAGGTCTTGCAGATGGAAATCAATAAATATGCAGCCAACAGGACACGCTGACTATAACTGAACACACAGCTGCCTGTTGACATCCCCACTGTCACAAATATTCTACCTGCATACATATTTTTTACATGTCAAATCTTACCAGCACGATGCATGGTCAGATCTTAGGGATAAGATTTACTAGATATAATTTGAGTGGAAAAGGGTCTTTGGATGACTGATACTGGCGTCTGTGCATAACAAGGCAGCACTTTACCAGCTGCACCTGCTGCTAGTTTTTCTTTTCTTCATCACAGTCATTCATACTTTCAGCATTAGGTGGGTCAAGGCATTCTTCATTCATACTGTATGTACTAAATACTATTTTTTTTTTTCAAGAATCCGTTATCAAACCTTGTTTGAATGATTCTGGTCTGGCAACAGAGAGGCATCTCCAACAATGACAGGCAGTTGATCTTGACCACAGAAAAACAACACAGCCAATAGATTGTTCAGAAAGGTTGATAGTTCATAAAACGGGACTCTACCGGTGGTGGCGCTTCCTGGACCGGGATCTGGTGCGACTTCTGGAGTGGGAGGTAGAGCGGGATCTTGACCGGGACCTGGAGCGGCTCCGGGACCTGGAACGGCTCCGGGACCTCGAGGCGGATTTTGTGGCTCTGGACATCACTGCAGCCAGCCCACCTCAAACTGTCGCACAGAAGAGTTGTACAGCCGAGTTAGGATTTTGTAAACGGCAAACAATATATTCAACAAAAAAAGTAGAAGGTTATTCAATTACCTTTTTTAAGGCATTGGCTGCATAGAATAGATATTAATCTTTAACAATTATCACGGAAGAAAAATAAAAAATATATAAAGTGAGGCAAGAGTAGAAAATTCAAGAATTTCAATATCCGACAGAGATGAGTCATCCGAGATGCACTTTAAAAGCAGTCTTAATGGAAAAGCTGAGTGAAGAGACAGAACAGCTGTGGATAAGGAAGAAGGCAATAGTGTAGGGCACCCAAACAGAACCAGTTTTATTTGGTCGCTGGTCATTTGCATAGAGGGCAGTCGCATGTCAGTCATCTGACTACTTGTTGAGCCCACTCTAAAATACAAATACAAAGATCCAGCTATCAGTTAGATATGCTATGCTTTACCTCCACTGTAGTATATATACTGTAAATTGGGTGATTTGTGTTTGTTCTGTAGTCTCCGTGTTCCCATGAAAAGACAAAACATTTTTTTTCAAAAAAGGTGACAAAAGCAAAGCCAGCGTGTTCCATTCTATTTTTCATTTTTGAATGATTTGCCCATACATATAAGACGAGTCTCTACAATCAACTCCAAACCTTGCCACTTGTGCACACTTCCAATACCTTAAATACACTGGAGTTTTGATTTAGTCAAAACTCGTGAACTCTACCAACGGCCGCTGAGATAACAAGGGAAAATTAAGGATGTGAACAGATGTGGCATAAAATATTCAGCACAAATGACTGAGCTGATAATTTTGAGGAAGTAATAACCGACCATATATCTATGCCTCTGAAATAGGCATATTCACACTTTACTAGTCCAACGTGAAATATTTATAGTTCACCTCACTAGATGGGGAAATAGTCGATTTCCTCTGTAGCCAGTTCACCACATCACATTTGCATATGGTTTATGATCAGCTGTGAATTTGCTACGAGACTGCATGGTATGTGCACTTCAGTATACTTTTCACTTCAAAGTACGTCCAAGGCGTCCAGTTCTTTCCAAGGTCCACATGGCATTATCTGTGACATATGATCCTCGGACTACAGGACGTGCCAGGGATCAAATAAATGTTCTTTCATGATGAGAGTCATCTTCAAGGACTTTGGACAGAGGAAATTGCCCACTGCACATGACGGGGATTTAAAAACCAGCGCACGCTATCACATGAGGGTCCCAAGTGTGCATCCGTAGCTACTATTTTGGAGAGCACTGAAATGTAGCCATCTTCCCCCGCCTCCACCTCATGCTCTATGAACTTCCCACTCTCCCCATTCCTGGCAGCTTGTTGTTTTTGGCTTTTAGAGAATAATTTCCTGAGGTTCCAGCCTCAACAGACCGTCGGTTTTGCTTACACTGCACATTTCAAGAATGGCATTCAGATGTGCCCCTTTCCAGCACATGGTAGCTAAACCGTAAAATAAATAAATTGTACCAGTCTTCTTAATTTTGCTTTATATACCAGGGGAAGTTGGCCTCGAAGGTTGAAAACTTAAAGGAGCAGTGTGTAAGATTTAAGCAGGATTTATTGGCAGAAGTGGAACATAATATTCATAACTATATTTTCTTCAGTGTATAATCACCTGAAACTAAGAATCGTTTTTTGTTACCTTAGAATGAGCCATTTATATCTAAATACGGAGCTAGTCGTCTTCAAGGACTCCGTCGTGTTGCAGTGCCATGTTTCTACAGTAGCCCAGAACGGACAAACTCTAAAGAGGGCCATTCGGGTTTTTACGTTACCTGAAGGCCACCGTAGTTCTCTGACACGCTTGGAAAGGGAGGGGTGAGCGGAGGAGGGGTGAGCGGAGGAGGGGTGTTCAATTGGTTGCAATTTGCAACTTTGCCACTAGATGCCACTAAATCTTATACACTGCTCCTTAAATTGTATTGGATTATTCTACATGTGTTGTAATTGCTGTAATTAAATGTTTAAAACCAACAGATCTGTGATTTAGACAATTTTGCATATGGCTGAAAATAGTTTCATCAGAAACTGTCAATACAGAGCTGTGGTATCGCAGTCAAAGGAGTATTGCATTATGACTTTATGCACAGTAGATGGCTGTAAGAGAGTGCAACTAAAGTGCCTCTTTGTCTTCTGTATTCATTATAAAAAAAAAAAACTAGTTGGTAGAATCGAGCGGTGGGATCCGTTTCGATAGCTTTTCTCTAAACGCTTGATTGATAACCAGCTGCAGCTGTCCCGGCAGCACACTGTGGGCGGCAGCCTAATCACCGACATTTCAGCCTCTCTGAAAGGCTGTTTAAAGCTCAGTCTTTAATCACTCACGACTACATTTGCGTACCCAAACGCAGTTACTGACACACATGTGTCTTACTATACTTGTGAGGACTTTTAGTTGTCCCTAATGTCTGCATTTTCACCTTAACTCCATCTGGAGCACTGAACTTCATCAACTGCCAACCTCATTCGTGTGCTTGTCACTACACTGTCAACTCTGCACCAGGTCCTACAGTTGTTGATGCATCCACAAGTGGCAGCAGCAGGAAAAACAACATCTTTCCTGGTTTAAAGTCTAACTCCAGTCTTCCTGGGAGGTTTTCTGAGATTTATCACTGGGTGTCCTTGTTATTGATTATCTAATGCTTGTATCAATGGGTGTGGGATTTTGAGATAATATTGGTATTATAATGTAATTTGACCAAAGATGAACTTCCCTCACAAAAGTATCACCTTGAAGTTATTTGACTGGTATCTTAATGAACAAACTAGAAAAGTCGGTCTTTAACATTGCAGGATTGAAAACTCATAACAAAGTTTGGTGAGTAGACACGTTTCAAATAGTAGAACATAATTAAACTGATAATGCTTCGCAAGGATAGAAGTTCCAGAACACACACACACACACTCGATTAACAGCCCCCCTTATGAGTATGGAGCGACAGCTGTATAATCCTCATCAGCTGTTTATTTCATGTTACGGCAAAAGTAGCTCTGATCAACAATGGTCCAGCAACTTGATACATAGCTCAAAGCATTTGAAAAGAAACACTCCACTCATCAACTGCCCTATCATTAAGACTTGGATGCCACAGTGGCAGCTGGAATCACACTTGCTATCTATATGTGCCCCTGAGACACCCTGCTCGCTATTTCAGAAAAGCCACAGCAACTGTCACTGGCACAATCTTTGTTATTGAAATGTGGCAGTCCCTCTTAGTGCTCCCCCAAGACACTTCTCCTGCTGAGGCAGTTAATGGATAGCAAAGCCGCTGGCCGAGCTGTTCAACACGAGATAAACCGTTCCGCTTCCTTCGTGGGGTAATTAAGTAAAAAAAAAAATAAACTTCTTCTGAATAGCCTGATTCATTCAGTTATGTCTGAGTTTTGTTTGTCTTCAGGGAGCTACTGTAACTACTAAAGAGACAAATGGATGACCTCATGCAGAGAGTTTCTGCAACATTAATCTTTGCTAATCGCCTACAATGACAGATGAGAACACCAGTTATCAGCAGTTGCAGCTAACTTTCTCCCAACTAAGGCAGTTCAATATCACTCGGCAGGTTTTTTTTAGAAGGATGTGTGCTGCTTTTTCATCGTTTAGTTCAGTTTGTAAAAGGTAGCATCTGCCACTTCACGATTTCTACGCTACATTTTGGAAAATGTCACCCGGCTAAGTGTCTCTGAGGCATCCTCGCACCGACAAGCTCCTCAGCTGTCTGTCATCACCATGTTTGTGGAACTCTGCTGCATTAAAAAGAGGGAACTCATCAGCTATTTTGGTCAGTTGGGAGCACCTATCCAATTATGAGAGGGCATAGAGTTGTTTGTGTTTTCCTGCGCCTTTTAATTAAGTCTCTGCATGAAGCATTTAGAAACGGTTGGTGTTCGTCTAGTTAATTACGGGTGGCATGTCGTATAACCTGAATGCTTTAATGTTCTGCTGTAGGTACTCCATCGTTGCAGATATTAAAATGTTCTGCTTCTTGGGACTACCTATGTCAATATTGGCAACACTTCCAAACCACATACAGACACGTTACAATGAATACATGATCAGTAAGTCTACATCCTCACAAAGAAGGTGGCGTACACAAAGGTGAAAACAAAACAAAGTGATCTGTAATGCCACTTCTGTAAGTACAATATGGGCACACCTTTTCATTGGGTGTGTGCTTTAGTGCTGCTGGTGTTTGTTTTAGAGGGTCAACCTCAACCAGGATGCAGAAGCCCAACAGGAAATCACATGCTAAAGTTTTTAAACTTTGTTTTTTGCATCACTGGACACCAGAAATAGTTTCATGTTGGACCACAAAACCCATTTAGATGATCATTTACAGGAAACTCTGAAGTTTACCTCAAGTCTAAGAGACAATTCTTGTTTGCTGTGTATGACATGTTGGGCTTGGTTCAAGATTTTAGCTGTTTACAGTAGGTGGAGGGACAGCTGGGTGAAACCTGCAATCACAACAGTTATTGGGCTAACCACTAAAAAACAACTGGTAAAGTTAAACAACTCCTATATTGAGCTCCTCCTTCAGTCCTCCGGTGGTCCACCGAGTGCACTTTAAAAATCGCTTAACCGTTAAACAAAGTTCAAGATGTAAACGTTGACTAAGGCTATGGCTGCTGAGCTTTATAGCAAATGATTCAACCCTGAGGCTACTTCACAG
Organism: Leptoclinus maculatus; assembly: GCA_032191485.1. Classification (NCBI taxonomy): domain Eukaryota; kingdom Metazoa; phylum Chordata; class Actinopteri; order Perciformes; family Stichaeidae; genus Leptoclinus; species Leptoclinus maculatus. Next base: position 5,196,061 of record JAVDOI010000008.1, on the reverse strand, counting down.
ATATTTTCACTACACTTGGTCAAATGACATAACCTCACTCCAAAGGAAAGCATATCAAAGCCAGTGGGGTGATGTCCTGGACAGGATAGACAGTGCATCCTCCTGGAGTTTCCTCATGCGCATCCATAGACTGGAGTGCATCCAAACGCATAATGACGCATCATTCAGCGTGACGGAAAATAATACATCGATAAGGAATACGCACTCAACGTCACCCGAGGACCTCATTCAGAACGACGTCTCCCTCTGAGGGTCAAACAATGTACTTTTGATACTCTTCTTGTAACTAGTTGTGCGCATTTAATTTCGAGGCAGAATTTGGTGGCAAGTAATGTCATACAGTGGCTTTTTATTTTGGCATGGCATGGCTGTGCTGCGCAACGATCGTTTTCCATGTTGCTGCCAGCCATACAATTATTTTCTTTACATTTATTTCCACTTTCGACCATAATATAAAATGATATAATAAATGGAGAAAAAAGCTAAACTACTCACCGGTGAGCGTTGTCGTTCAGTGTTGTCGCGTCACATTCAGGCAGCGCGGTGTAACACTGCAGAAACAAGTTATTAAAGACGAATTCTCCCTTGTCTTCTGTGTGTCTGCGCAGTTGCGCCTAGCGTATGTCAAGCGTGTGCGTACGTGTGTGAGCGTGTACGTGTGTGTGTGCATAGTGTGTCGGCTGGAGTCTGCGGTGTTCAGCGAAAAGGGGGTGTGACGAGCCCCGTGTGGCTCAGAGGTTCACGTTTCCTTCCGCGTTCACATCGCCGTGACCGGGAGTGGAGTTCAGTAAGCCGTGTATCAGAAACACAATCGGCGAATAAGTCCCCTGTCCTTTAATGACATCATTCTGTCAAAGAAGCCTTTTAATCCCCGATGAAAACGCACTGTAGTAACAGTGTCCCTACAGGGAACAGCTACTGTGGATACTGTGTCTGTTGTATAGCCTACTGGTGTTAATAAGCAACATTTATCATAGTGATATTGTGAAATTACTATATTCCCATTTGTTTATTATTAATAGAATGCCATTTCTTTGTTCCTTTTGGTTCGTCGCCAGCTAGCCTATTAGTGGACAGCACATTCTTTGTAGTAAAGTCCAGTTTTCATTTGTACAATTTTATAAGGTAGACCTGTGCAATTGAATGTAATCCAGTAAAACAGACCTGTCAGGTTTGGAGTCATTGTGACTTGGTCTTGAGTCGACTGGAGTTATTGTTTTGATGTCTTGCAACTTGACAAAGACTTGACTTGAAAATAGAATGTAGACTCGTGAAATGACTTAAGACATGATCACTCAAATGACTTGTCATGTGTTCATTTAATGCTTTCAGTTTGTGTAATAAATATAAAATAACAGAGGTGAGTAGGGAATATTTTTTTGATTTAGAAGAAATTCCAAAATAAACTTATGAAGTTATTTGTTTTTGTTTGATTACATTAATTTAATTAAATATCAATAAATATAATTCAAATTCAATTCATTGTCATATTTTTTGAACGAGTACTAAAATCTTCTCGTTTCACTTCATAAAGGTCGGATTCTGCAGTCTTACCTGCAGTTAATCAACACAGATGAGAGTGTCAACAAAAACTGAACATTATAGGCAAAAGTAGACTTTTAGACTGTATAATTGTGTCTATTAAAAAGTGGCCACTGAGTTTATATTTCAGCAGGAATTGTACTTTTCCCTTCGCTATATGTATCTAGACACAAATAAATCAGGATCTTTCAACTGTATCTCAGAGTTGGCAGTTTGCATATTTTGTGTGCAAAACACAAATAAGTTACTTAAACTATTTCATACTCAGTCTGTATCAGTCTTTTATCTCCCAAACATAATTTCACTGGTAAGTGACTCATGAGCTTTTTCAAAGGCTTTTCCATCCTGTCAAGAAAAGATTTTTGGGAAAAATACTAAATCTTTGTAATAAATGTGCATGCAAGTGTTCAAATTTACAGACACCAAGCGTTTGGTATTGGTTTGAGATATTGACAAGGTTACTGAGGCATTACTGTTTTTTCACCTTTTCAATGAAGCCTGCTTTGTAGAACAATGAATCTTGGAGGACTTCTTCCAGTTTGGAACTATGTGTAAGGTTTTTACTTGCTCTATAACAGATCAGCTGTGCTATTCTGTGAAGTGTCTCTTTAATAATATTCCAATCATGTTACTTACATGTTAGCAGTGTAGTAGCAGAAGCTTAATGAGACTTTGTAAAAGTCAGAACTGGCTTCTGTCAGGGAGTCACACAAGACATTACTGTGATCTGTTATCTTCTGTTTTATTTGGCTTGTTTTCAATATCAATATGTTCAACAATTAGCGCATTCCAGGGGAAGGAAAATGAAGTGTGCACGGCAGCCACATGTACTCCATCCCCTTGTACGGTGCACATTCGCTCACAAACGGGTCTACCACAGAGACACTTTTCTTTCTTAGTACTACTGGGAACAGTTTCTAATCATCCTGATAACAAAAATACAATATAATGACATGTTTATATGCATGCATCAAACCTACTGCTATCATCTATCATGTCTACCTAGACATAGCCAACTCACTGTCTACACAAACAACATACTTTGGGATTTTTGGACATGAAGACATCCTCTTGGATTTGGACTTCTGATCCCTTAATATTCTTACCAGACAACATTTACAGGGTGATAATGGATTTACAGAAGGGTCATTTGAGACATATGTGGCATTACCCTTATCTCTACAACTGCTAGTCTGCTTGGGGGTGGGTGCATCTCTTTTGTGTCCAGAGTGCACTTTTCAAGTAAGAAACACTTTTTTCCTCTCACAGCTGCTATCATATGGTTATAATATATATGTTTTTTTTTTTTTAGCTTTTTATAATTTTTGATATTTGTCAAATATAATATACTGTATATCAGTTACTTGGCCAACTGCACAAAGAGCACAAACTGTCTTTTTGAATATTGCAATCTTACTATTTAGCTACATGTAGATGTCGAGGAAATATATCTCTTCATACATCTCCCTGTCTGTCCAGGCATAATGTGCTGTGACAAACTACGCAGTGTATATTTGCATTGGAAATACATTCCCCCATTAATGGTTATGTGTGCAGATACCACTGGTACATCCTGGAAGTGCATCTGAAGTGCTCATTTGATTAATTCAAAATGTGACTACCAGTAAAATAGCTCAGCTTGTGTAGGCAAAATGGTATCAGAAGTATCAGTGTGGCTGAAAGATGCAAAGGTAATTAGACAGGAAGTGGCATGTTTGTATTTGTGTACGGTAAGTTCATAACGTCAGAGTTAAGAGTCTCTCACAGAACTCATTTCTTTACTCCACAGAAAACAGGTGTCAACACAAGACTAACTGTGCTCAGTCTGAGAAGGCCCTGAGGCTAAAAGCCAATAATAATCCACAGCAAATTACATTTTTATGGGGTTATTTATACAAAACAATCCCTTGACCTCATCCAGCCCCATCGTCAGGTCAACATATGAATTTGTCCAATGTCAATTTTTGAAAGAATACCTGTAAATATGACATTCTAATTAGCCTCAGCTGTACTTTAGAGTTTATTGCCAATAAGCTAATATCATTATGCTAACGCACTAAACTAAGATGGTGAACATGGTAAACATTAACATCAGCATCTTAGCATTGCCATTGTAAGTATGTTGGAATGGTCACATTAGCTTTTAGCTCAAACCTTCTGAGTTTTTGGAGCATTATCACTTTCAAGTGATAGAGGCTATTTTGTATAAATGCGGGAGAGAGAGAGAGAGGGGCATGACATGCAACAAAGGTTCAAGGCCCGAATCAAACCCAGGATGATGCAGATATTTGTACTGCAACCACTCGGCTAGGTGCTCCAAAAACAAATATTTTCAATGATGTTATACACTAATTGATTATTTGTTTTCTAGCAATTTATTAGTGAGGACGTCTTTCTGAATTATCTGACTAATAATCCCAAACCTTCTAGAATTACTCCCAGAACATGTATGTATTGTGTGCCATAGTTGCCCATTTTAGTGATTATAATTTTTCAAATTGGATTTAGGATATTTATTTTTAATATAAAAAGTCACAAACTTTTCCCACTTCAGTTATTATTTCTAATTAAATTACAATTACATTCTCCTCAAGCAGAATACAAAAACTATTGCCCATTAACCTTGACCCTATCTTTGCTGTCAGTCCTGGGATGGCCCCTGCTCTAGCACCTACAGTTTGCCCCGGGGGCCCCTTCCCATCCATCTCTCTCGCCTGTTAGCTCTGCATCATATCGCCACTGTCCAGACACCAGGCAGGTTATTTTGGGCAATCCCTCTGACACCACTTTCTCCCTCTGTGCCGGGATAAAAGAGTTCATACTCCCCCCTACTTTATATCCTTTCCACCTGTTGGAGCTGTCCGTCTCCTTGCTGACATGCCTGAACACAGAGCATCAGCAATACTTCTAATTACTGCACTCATAATCCCCAAGGGTTGATGGACCTTGAGTCACATGTTACTGCTACCTTCACAGAGACTGCACATAAGACATGACTTGATCTCTCAGGATGTGTTGCTGTCTTTACTTTAAAAAACTTAAAAACACATATACTGAAATGTAGCTGCTTGTTATAGCTGTTTGTTGAGCTGGATGTTGGAGCTTTTATAAATATCAACGAAAGTCATTGTTCAAACATTCATATTATATTGAATAAGTATGTATTATTGTAAATCATTTGAATCTCTGTAGAAGTTTTAGGTGAACAAAGATTTAATGGCAGAAACAAACAACTGGTTGTTCGGGCTTTCTTTTGCCTAATACAGTCCCATCTGGTTGTGGTTACCTCTTGTAAAGAGCCAAACTCTTCTTAATAATGCGGTTGTTCGCTGAATCATTTTGTAATTTCATGTTCAGGGCACTTTGGTGGAAATATCAGCAATTAATAGTTTCAAAATAAAGCTTTGATTGTTCTGCAGATGAAAAGTCTTTTTACAAAAGCCATATTGACATAACCAAATCCTTTCCACTCCATGCTGTTGTGAAAGCACATGGCTAGATTGAGTATGACTCAACAGAATGAGTACAAGTACTGCATTCAAAATCCTATTCAAGTAAATATAAGTATTGTCAGCAAAATGTAATTAAAGTAGAAATACTCGTTCTACAGATACATGACTTTGTTGTTGGTACTGATGCATCAAAAGTCCTGTTTTCAGGTTCCAGCTGGTTGAGGTGGAGCTAATGATGACAACTTGATCAGCTGTTACTGTTGCGTAGTTGAATCTATAACAATGAATTGTATTTATATGCTCATTACATGTTTTCTTATGTAAAATCTGAATCTGAAATGTAACTAGTAACTATATACAGCTGTCACATTATTGACAGGAGTAAAAAGTATAATATTTGCCTCTGAAATGTAGTGGAGTAGCCTACTTGAATAAAGCAAATGTTCCGTCGTCGTGGAAGTGTAGCACCCACCCTCCGGTTCCCCCTCAGGTAAAAACTGTTAGTTCTGTTTGCACCGTTAGCTGCTCAGCCGTTGCCATGTTGAGAACCATGTTGAGGCAATCCCTCAGTCGTAATTATGCTCTGAATTTTGCATTTTAGCACCTTTTTAAGTACAATACGTGAGTAAATGTAATCCTACTGTAGTTACGTTGCACCACTGTTTTTGGACAAAGCAGATCTCCCATTAGCAACCGGCTGAATATAATAATGTGATACACAGTTATAAATCCTTCAACACTTGTATTGCGGTCAATAATAACTCCTGTTTCTGCTCATATATAAATTGGGGTTTAATTCCCAGTTCATTTTGGTTCACCCATTAATATCCAGCTTTCCCACCCTATTAACGGTCATATTTGGCTAGAAAGGGAAAAGACACTTGTTATGGCTATACCACCATCTGTACTGTCCTTTACCGTCACTATACACGTCAGGTTATCCGACACCTCTCCAGCACAAGATGGATGTCTCTCTTGTCCTCTTTGATGTCAACACATCGACCAAACTGGGTCTGATGAGACAAACACGTAAGCCAAGACAGCTGCCTGTGCCTCCTGGGGATTCCATGACCCCTGTCCAGAGCCTATTATCACCTTCTACATGTTTCTGCAGGGCTTGAATCCAACCCTTACCCATCAAAACCCCGTGTCAGCAATAGGAGAGAACGGTGGGGACACAAGTTGGAGCTGCATTGCTCAGGGGGTGAAATAGTAGCTCTTTTGAGTAAGAGCCTGATGCGATTAGTTGACAAATAATGGGAGCCAAAAAGCAATAAAAATGTTACCCAGCTTTAAGTGTGCAGATGTTTGAAACTAAATAGCAAAGACATTCTGTCCCTGATGTGCTGTGTCTGTTAAAAACAACATGTAGTTACTTAGTTTTTCCTTCGTTCACCAATGAGAAGAGGTACAATTGTCTTTGACTAACATATCTTTAAAACATTGTCATATTTTCATGAAACTTGTTGAGCTTAAGAACGAATTCATGCTATTAAAAGGAAGACTGATGAGCGTAACCTATTTGCTTTAGCAAAGGATGTGGACACAAACAGAGCAAATAGAAATAACATCTTGTTGCTATAGGGCTAAATGTTACGCACACCATATAATAGGATATAATATTGCCATTATTATATATTTTTAAAGAAAACATCACCATTTGATCACAAAGGTTCTGTTTATTTCAGGATTGTTGCTGTACACTGTACACATGTTGATTTGATTGTATCGACTCCATAGATACAGAATAATGTTAACTGTTAAGGTCATGGCTAATTATTTGTCTTCAGGGGAGGGCTTTCTTTTCTTCTAGACCTGTTTTATATTATGGGATCACGATCAAGCTACTGGATCTCAAATAAACACCAGAGCATGAAACAATATGTGTTCATAACAAAGAAGCCTGTGTGTTTCAAAGATATATGGAAGCACATGTCAGGCACAGAATCCACAAGAAAACTCCAGCTATACTCTCACTGGGACTAAATTACATACTGAACGTAAAATAAGTCTCATGACTGGCATCATTATGAATTATTAGACATATGCAATTACAATATCAACCAGAAATGAGCTGAATAAAAAAGCTTGGAGTAGCTCAACTCCTCTGTTGTGAGTCACTCATTGGGTTTTTTTCCCAGCAACCCATCACAGTATCAAAAATACCGCATGGAGCTCAATTCATATTCTCTTTGTTTCAAGAGATAGTTGCTTTGGTTTCTGGAACCAAGCCCCCTCTGGCCTCAGATCAGATCCTGCCAGAACATTCTCTCCTCTGTTTCCTCCCTAGACTCCCACTGTCTCAATACATAATAAAAAAGCACCAAAAGGAGAATGGACTGCACACACTCCTTTCTCTAGTGATCAGTGTAACCCGTCAGGGATCTTCTTTCAACTAAATTTGGTTCTTAATAAGCCACAACTTAATCCGTGCCAGCGGCCGAGACCTAAATAGACTAACCCAAATGATGCAGCACAGCAGTCTCATAAAAGAGTAACTCTTCCTGTGCATGTTGCTCACACACACACAGCCCGGCAGATGGGTCAGTTGGAGTTACAGTACGGTCTACATCAAGTGGGGGGGTTGTTGGTTGGGGGGGATGGGGGGGAATCAAGGTTCCCATGTATGAGGTTTTGATGAATCAGTACCTGGGGGACTTGGAAAATGTTGCGCTTAAATTGTAAGCCAAATAGCTTACATGACTGATATGAAACTGCCAAGCAGTGATAGAGTAAGTGGGGAGACTTTGGTGGCTCAATATTTCTCTAATGCAATTAGATTTATGATGGCTCCATTTGTAACTCAGTTTAGGAGAAAGGCACAGCAGGTGGTCAGGCCGTACAAACGGCCAATGATGGCTTATAAATGGCAAGAAAGTGAACTTGGGGGTCTAAGGCCACATGACACCTCTTGTGGCATCTCCCCAAATACTTTGCAAACTGAGGAACTGGATCCAGTTTGTCAATCGCCCGCTGCTGCTTTACAGCTTCTCAAGTTTGATACTCTATCAGCTTACTGAGGGTTAGCGCAGAGAGCCTGGCTGTCTGGGCTCGAGGTGCTTATTATGCTCGAGGTGTACGAGGTGACTATGGCAACACGTTGGCAAGTCTGAGAACATTTTGCCACAGAGATACTATAAAGCAGATGTTGTGGTGGGTTTCAGCCCTTCTAGCAGCTGACATGTGAAAATTTCCATCCACTCAGTGCTGACAAAAGAACATTCAGGAGTGGATGACACGTTGCACACTGTCAGCTCCAAATGATCTTGAATAAGCAACAGATACAAGTGATCAGATTAAGATAGTATGTGTCCTTTACTAAGTGGTAAACGGTTTCTGCATCGGCCTTATCGTTCAGTGCAGTTGCTTCCTTCACCTCTGGCAAGATACACGGCAAAGATTTGTCAATATAAACCTGAAATACAACAGCAGAGTTCTATAGCTGGCAAGGGGATAGATAGTTCATGTTTAAGTGTGTGTGTGTGTGTGTGTGTGTGTGTGTGTGTGTGTGTGTGTGTGTGTGTGTGTGTGTGTGTGTGTGTGTGTGTGTGTGTGTGTGTGTGTGTGTGTGTGTGTGTGTGTGTGTGTGTGTGTGTGTTTGTGTGTGTGTGTGTGGCAGTCTTCTACCCCACATGTATTTGTTTGTGTTTGTGAAATGCACATGGGACTTCATGGTGCATAAGGAAAAAACACTTTTTCCTTCAACCCAAAGGAGGCGTCCCCGAGAGCAGCTATGCGCATAGGATGGGCTTTGTTATGGAGAGCAGCTGAGGCTGTCACCTTCCCCCGAGGCATCCGAGGCCCGGCTCAGTCTCAGTTTGTCTGCCACATTAATAAAAAACATTACAAGCTGCAGTCAACAGAGCTGCGTGACATGAGGGGTCAAAGAGCTTACCTATTTTCATACTCGTGCACACACTCCGTACCTTCTATCTGTGGTTTTCCATGGATGAAATTAGTGTCTGTGCAAATCCACCCAACCTTTGCCCCATCTCTCTGAGCTGTCACTCAGTATAACAGTCTGTCGTCGGTTTCACTTACAGTTAGTGTTCCATTGGATCACTGGCGACCTGAGAACATAATCAGGAGACAGGCACCAGAGAAAGAGGCTACAGATTCCATCATAAAACGTGCATATGGCATCCTGACACCTTAGAGGCTTCATTGCTTGTTCCCTTTCACTTATTTTCGGCCTAAGAGTTAATACAGCATATTTAATTTACCGTACTTCTGCTGCAAAAACTCGTGCATATAATAAAACCATGCGACAATCAAAACGTAAGGAGGGGCTTATGCAATCATGAGGTTAAAATACAGTGCAAATAATGTGAAGCTAACTATATTTATCCAGAATTGTAGTTCCTTGCTTGTTTTTACAACTGTGAAATATAAACGGGGTAGTTGACATCATATAAATTATATTTTTATTTGTTGATCTTTTGCCGCTGGTATTTATGGGGCTACGTTTTCTTTTTCAAAGGTCATCTCCTTAGCTGTAACTTAATCATAGCAATGAATGGATGGCATATATATATATATTATGGCATATTTTATGTCCCAGAGGTAGAGGTTCAGGGTGTAATGTCAGACCCTTGAGGTCACTCTTGCAACGTAGTAAGTTGGACACCACAGTTCAATTTCACGGATGTGAATAACAGCTTACTTAAACTACTGCCCTCCATATGTCCACAGATACACATGCCGAACAGCCCATGTGGACTTACTTACTTCTAAGAAAAATACACTTTGACTTGAAAAGATTGCAAATCTTGTACAAAATGTGAAAATGATTATATCATCAAGGAGCATTACATTTGATCAGATCATTAATGGCATTTAGTGGTAAAAGCAGCGTTTTTATACAGGAGCAAGAGTTATTACAGTCTCCGTTACCTTCAGATTTTCTTCAATTAATGAAGTAAAGCATATATATGCCTGTTAGTTTTTCTGCACTTGGATAGACTTCAGCTGATAATATGATTAAAAGCTGAAGACCTTACCCCCTTTGTTCTGTTTAAGAATAACACTCCCTCTTGGAGTGACTGAAATTGAAAGTCTGGTTCATTAAGTGAAGACAGATGCTTCCTTCAGGTTTTCTTATCAACTTGCACTACTGGAAGGAACACAAGCATAAACAACACAACGAATGTTTAAACTCTTACAAATAAAAACAACGAATTTCACACAATTTGATAAATACAACAAAAAAAAAATCTGCTGCATTTAAACTAACTCCAAAAAAGGCATTCAGGAAATGGAGAGCAACAGAGGAATGCTTTTGGAAGACCACAGTGAGTCACTTTGGTCAAAAGAAAAACACCCTGCCATACCACTTATGTTGAGACAGTCTGAAAGGTATGGCATATCTCTTTCTCTGGCACATGCTAAAAAAAGTTGGGACTTTTTTTTATACACAATAAAGATTTGAACATTTGCAGCCTGAATCTTTAGCACTGAATTTGGCACATCAACACCATAGAGACTCTCACACACTAGCCGCTGCCCTGAACTTCTATTGTCCAACCGCGTGGATCCATTTAGCTTGCGGCAGAAATGGCCGTAACACTTGTGGCCAACTCGATGACTTTTTCAAAGCTTTGCCTGACAAGTCAAGTTGTGTTTCGCCTCCGTCTGGAAACACACGATGCCTCTCACTGGCCCCGCGGCTATACGAGTGGTGAACTGTAGGCCTTTAGAGCCTACAGTTGCTGACAGGACGCCAATTTTTCCCTCTCAACATGATATGGACAAAAGAAGGTCAGACTGAAAGCCTCAACATATACCCATGTCATGAATGGGTCATCTTCAGTTGCCATGCAAATAGCAGACAGATGGGTTTTTATGTGCTTCTGAGATGTCTGCTGCCACACCAAATGCGATGGAAGTGAATGGAATTGTGTTTGTGTTCCTCGTAGCATTGAAATATAGCATTTTAAAAATGGTTCTAACTTCAGTGTCCTTGTTACATCGGCTTTAGAGCACAATGCTTAAACAATACAATGCTTATGGGGCACTGAAGGTGCACATGGGCTGGTGCCAGGAGGTAATTAAACTACTGACATAATTAATAGATGATGATTTCAAACAGGTCTAAGGCTTCTGACAGTGGATCTCATGGTACAAGGTAAAAGTACTCTGTGGAGCTTTTGACCTTTTAGTAGCGTATTGAGCAATTGTTTTACAAATGGCGCCCATTTTGCAAGTTAGCAAACATGTATGTAACAAGTTTTAAAAAGGCTTTGCAAATGTGTTACTAGTGAGGAAATTAATTCACCGTGTTTGTCATTTTGCATTTTGGTGAGTAACACTGACTGTAAACATAACGTTATTTGTTGACAAGAAAACTCCACAGGGCACTTCCTGATATGTGATATCGGTGGTATCACTGTCTCTTTCCAAATGTGGGACTCACATCTCCAAGATGCATATTCAAACTTTCCTGCAGTCATCATGTCTTTTTCTGGTGCAAAACATAATTGAAAAAACTGCCCTAAACACACTCAAACTGCTTTTATACATACAAAACTAAACAAAAAATATCTACAAAAAACACATTTTTTTAAGCAGTTTTGATGGAGACATTTTTCTTTTTGTTAACATTTAACATAGCTAGAAACCACAAGTGGCAACTGAGAAAATATCCATTTTTTTTTGTAATTTGGGTGAACCAACCCTTTCATTTACCTTTAACGTCACAAATCGGAGGCTCTCTAGAAAGTTGCTCTTTCTGCCTACTTACTGCATTTGAGCTCAAACTCATTGAGACTTTTTCCGTTCTCACTAATAGTCTTTGGAGTTGCTGTTCCATTTACTTTGGCTACGTGAATGTTGCATGTGGGCACTCGGTAAGGACGGACTGTGACCTGAAGATATAAGTGAGGTTTGTTTCAGCAGTGTAGACCTCAGCAGCTATTATATAACCAAAATGAAGCGGAATGAATAGGAAGGTATATTCCGACTTAGCCTGTAATTCACATATGTTAGGCTTGTCCCCCTCTTATGCTACTGCAGAAGATGAGTGGTCCACAGATGTGAGGACAAGATTGCTTTCAATACCCCTTTCAGGTGCTGTCCAACAACCACAGCCTTCTACTGTTTCCTGCTGATCAACTCTACCAGGGCAGTAAAGCTTCTTTCTCTAAGGCATGTCAACAGTAGCGGGTGAAGAAGCGGAAAATTGTACTTATTCACATGCCTGCCCAGACCTTTTTCAGCCAGTTTAAAGATTAAAACCAGTGACCAGCTGGTCACAAGCCCACTTCTCAAAGTCAGAGGCCCCTAATGTGACGCTGAGTGATTTGCAAGGATATGCCGGAGCACAGCCTGCAACTGCAACCACGGACACGTTAGTTCCAGCTGATTGACTTTGTTGACTGATCATGTATGAGAAATCTCCTTGGAAGAGGTACTCCAATACAGTCCCTATTTTGTGAAGCCTCTACAAAATGAATACATAAGAATGTGAAACTCCTGTGTTGATTATAAGTTAAATATTTTTGTCAATTGGGTGATCAAGTTGATATTTGGCTGGATAGCGCTGTATTGTTTCTGAGAGTAACTGTTGTTACTCCAGCTCCTCTTAGCCTCATATGACCTTTTGTTGTCTGCTAATGACAGAGAGTTCAGACAAGGCGCGAGCTGTGGTTTGTAGCACAGAAGGAAAGTAATAACTTAAATGAATGCCACATGGCTGAGTGTTATGGTGGAAGATCTGGTAGTGTGCATCTATGGCTCAATGGGTATGTAGAACATAATGTTCTATGATTTAAGATTCTGAGCAGCCCAGGCCCACATGCTCTCGAAGGATCAGCGTTCATCGGTTGAAGAGCTTTAAAGGCACAACACAGTGTGGTGATTCTGCTTATGTTGTCCATCATTTTACCTAACAGGACTTTTGAAGTGAAAGCAAAATTAAAGAGATGCAACAAAACAGCTTTGGTGGCAGTTATAAGGAGATGTAACCGTTCACTTGTTCACAAACATCAGCTGAGAGGAGTTTCTAAGTATCAAACGTGTTACCAAAATAGGATGAGCAGACTTGTAATTGTTTTCCAGTGTGCTTAACCCCAGGGGAGAAGCACTACCGTGCTCAGGAATAACATATAATGAGTGAGGTCTGTGGGGAAATCATCATATCTGCAAACGTGTCACACTGTCCCTCACTCACACACACACACACACACACACACACACACACACACACACACACACCACATACGGCAGGACCATAATGTTTGTTTGGAAGGTGGCAAGTCTTTTTGTCATTATCATTATTAAGCTTTCACCCCCTATAAGACACCTAGACATACAGAACAATAATGTTTTTGTTGGCTTGGTAATAATGAAGTACGACAGGGATCCATGCTTTAGTTTGACTGGTCTGATATCACATACTACTTTTGCATCGGCCTATTTTTCTTGAAAAAACACATTCAATCAAATATATATGATTATATTAACAAATCACAGTGGATCAAATGACATGATTTCAGTTATGTATTCTTGTACGAAATGGAAATCCAAACGTCAATAGCTTTTCTTCAAATATTTGAGCTGAGTGGATGAACATTACGTTGGTAAAGTAACCAGTCTTTACATGTTCACGCCTCTCATGATAATGACAGACAGGTCCTTTGACTTAATGAACTGCATAGGTGAAGCTCTTGTTGAATGAGAGGAGGCAGAGATTCTGACAGATGAACAGAAGAACCTGGAGGTGCTCCCAATCCACTGTGATTTGCCAGAATCCCATGTGGGTTTGATTCTCTCTCATACTGTGTTACTTTGTGGAAATAATTGTTTCCCAGAGAACGAAAGCCTTCACTGAAAGTAAATACTAATTTAATTTGCATCAGATGTAGTGTAATTACGAAACATTCATTCAGCACACTTATTCCTTAGCTGAAATAAATTGTTTGGAAACTAATTAACACCTAATTTGGCAGTTAATGACGAGACACTTTTTTTTTTTTTTATGTTTCCTTCTGAATCTCAATCAAATTTATAGCAAATTTGGTTTAAATGTAACTCACCTCATGGTTTGCTTGGTTTCAGAAATGTATCAACTTTCAGGGCATGGAAAATAGCTACATTGGGGGGGAAAAAAAAATCTAATTTCTGTGCAGTTGAAAGAGGAGATATGGCCTGAATATGTTTGTGTGGATGCAAAGGTCAGTTTGTTCCACGCGAGTTGGCTAACTGAGATAATGCTAATTCAAGGTCTTTTCTGAATTCATGGAGCAGTCAAACAGACTTCATTCAACCATTATGTTGACAAGTAACTTTTGACCTTGATGGAAAATGTTTGAAGGAGTTAAAGGAGAAAGTTGGTTAAGAGAGAGAGACACACTCCCTAAAGATTCCGTAATTTGGAACAATGCTTTGAAAAACAGCGTAGATGTGAACACTTTTTAGATCAAAGTTCATAGTAAATACTAAAAGCATGTAAAAATGAATGGGGGTGGGGCTTAGCAAAGGGTGAATAGCACAAGACATTATTGACTGAAAGCTAACATTGGGCATCACATGTCTACATTGTTGTAGACATATGATGTACATTTCTTAACTTTTCTATAACTTAAAAGTAGTTGAAACAAAAGAGGACATAAATATGTTCTTCCATGAGCATGTTTGAACATCTGATTTAATTTTGGGGCTAACTGAGTTTCGATAATACAACACTATTGATGGCATGAGCCTTTGTTGCATATTGTTTTAGTTATCTAAAGATCAAAAGTTTCCCACAGCCTTGCAAGTCTCAAAAACATAACAATGTGAAAATACAACACACATACAGTCAAAAACAACAAAGAGAAAAATAAATGCATTTCAGTTTTTTTTTTAAAATGCAAAGGTTCATTCAGTCAACTTTTACTGCTTCTGTTTTGCCAAGCATGTGGCCCGTTAAGACAGGTTTGGCTGATTGTGCTGTTATGATTAAGGGCTGCAGATTATCTCTGACAAAACTGTCTGTGTTGTCCTCGCTGAATGTTGCTCATGTCCTTGTGGATTGTGACTATTGGCAAATCCTTCCTACAGAGGGGAACAATATAATACATCTCTTGTTATGCTGATGATATTTTGTTGTATTTATTTAATTGTGGTAAGCCCATTCCTCATTATTGACCTTTTTTAAAGTTTTGGGGATCTTCTTTAGCTTCAACGTTATCCCAAACATTTTTTCATAACAACAATAATGTGAAAAGGTGAGTAAAACAAATTCATAATGAATCACTTACAGTAAGCCATAATGTGCCCTCTCAAGTACCCCGTACAATGGGATTGAGTGTATAGTATGCACTGTAGATGTATTTATTGGTATCATTTCATGTTGCATGTGTTGTGGTTTATCCCCAAATCCATCCACCCGCTTATCTGTGTTTGCTATTTATTGCACGCATTTGTGGGCCATATTTGTTTTCTGGATGAGGAAAATATTACACTTAACATTTCATTCTGGCTTTTCAAAGACATTGTGATTAGCTTGAATACCTGGAGCAATCCAGTTTGTGACTATCAGTGAGTATGTAAAGCTTGTGATGAGCCTTGCACACCGGTTTCCTCTCATGGGGTCAGTTGAAACAGGAAATTGTGGTGGTTAGTTTTCTTTTTTGTTTTTGTCAGTGAACTGTATGAATGATTTCAAGCTCTCAGAGTCAGCGACAGGTGTTCGAGAAGGAAGGGGGAGTAAAGAGGGTCAAAGTGGAATCATACTGTGAATTTATTCTTTCGCTCTTACTCTGGTGAGGGAAATATTTCCAGTCTCCTCCACTTCCGAAAACAACTCCACCAAAAAAAAAAAAAACGAGGCCACATCAGCTTCAACTCAAACAAGTTTTAGTTTCTCGTCTTGCATCCTCAAAGCTATACGATGTAACCTGATTCACTCAACTACAACACACACACGGATCACCTGCTGTTTTAGAAGGTGGAAAAACGCTTTCTTTTCTGTTTTTATTCTTCTTTTTTTTCACATTTTTCGTGTGATGGCAAAAAAAGAGTGATCTCATTTTAAACCCATTCCAACTGGTGCCAGGGGAAAATGGTTTGGTTTGAATAGACCCACTGTTCTGCTCTGCTCTGTTCTGCTAGACGTCTGTACAGAGCTCAGGGATGCTGGATCCAGTCCTACTTTTGTGGCTTTTGGTTCAGCTCCAAGATTCAGTTAAGCTGTGTTTCCCCCTTTTCCCCTCTTCCGTCTGATCTGTGCTGCAGAAATGTGCACAGTCTGTATGTGCACTCCCTTTTTTATGCATAATGCAAAGAGCAGCCATGTTTGTCACAGATGCTCCATCACTCAATGTTGACACACGCAACATCTTTGAGCTCACAAACACATTTTACACAACAGGAGCATTTACAGTTTCCTCGCTGAGGGAGAGAGAGAGAGAGAGAGAGCAAGCTTTTGTGTCGGCATTACATCCAAGGCTGTAGGGATCACAAAGCTTTTGCCATTCATAAATAGCAATGGCGATATACAACTACACCTTTGCGAACACGCAAGGCACTCCGAAATTGTTCCTCTCACAAGCAACCTAAAGCTTTAAATGACGAAATCATATCGGGTTCATTGGACGGGCACAGACTTTCTTAAATGGTCTCACCCTTGCACCTATTGAGTACTTTTTTTTTTATCTTTTTTTTTTACCTCAAAGCAACACATAAGTAGGCTGCAAGTCCACTGTTGCTCAACTTTCCATAGACACTATACGTGAAGCATTTGTGCAATAGTTCTATACTGAAAATCATGACATCTGAGTTTCATTATTTTATGTAACAGTGGGAATTCACATTTGGCCAAGACAGATCCAAATCATGCAATGGTCATCTGTCCTGTGCAAAAGTATCTCGAGAGATCTGTTTTTGAGAAATGTGCAGATCGACATGATTCTGGTCTTCCCCCAGTTCTGAAATGTGGTCTGTGTTTCCGTCTGTCCCAATGAAACCCAAGATGTTGCACAACTTGGACTTATTCTCAGCGTCCATACAAGCATTATGCATGACCAGTCTTTGGGAAATGCTTTATGATCAGTGTGTGCAAAGATGCTTGGCTTAGTTTGCATAATAAGGAAGTACCCTGGCACTGGACCCTGTTTTCATCAAGTATTTCTTTAACCTCCCAGAGCTCCTACAACCTTCTGAGATTGTCTGTTTTACTGAATTTGGATTTAGTGTCTTTTTCACACCAGATGAAGAACACATGTAGAAGACTTTGGTTCCCATGTTCCTCCTTCCATGGCTTTTCTTGTAATGGAAAATGAAAAAATAGGACAATTTTCTTTTGTGCAAAAACATGCAATAGCTTGATTATCCATTTTGAACAAGGATTAATAAACATCAAAACAGTCATTTGGACTGCTTCCTTATAAACTCAACAGGGTACCAAATACATTGCCTACCTCACGTACTTAACAAGCCTCTCTGACTTTGATGTGTGACGCCATGCGAGTGTGCCGGTACTATTCTTCAGATCTGCACATATCTATCTCCTCCATGAACCCAAAGTAAGAAGATGCTGGAAGCATTAGCTATAATCAGCTTCTTGCATTTCATTTGAATTGGTTTTTTTTTAAGGACAATCAGATACACATGGGAACACACTGTGCTCCTCCTTGTGTTCCACTGCGATGTGCATTATTCACATAAAATATGTTGACAAAGATTTTTGCACAGCAGGATGCTCCCCTCAGTTTTTAGAAAAGCAAAACACAAGCTTCTCCTGCAGCAGCATAATACCCCTGTCCTAATGGATGAGTGTCAAAAACTCCATGAGAAAATGTATATGTACTGTGTGTATATACTGTATAAGCATATAAGTTCTCTGGCACACTGCAGCCTGTCTTGGCTGCACGTATTGTTTTTGGATCGGAGTTAAATAAATTCCAACGCAGTTTTGAAGTAACCAGCTTACTCACCTCCATGCCAACCCCACGGCTTTATTGATGCCAACCGTCGGCAACTATTTCCTTGTTTGGCAATATCAGCGGGAGGGGGGGGGGGGGCAAAAACCTTCAAAAAAACCAAGCAGTCTGGAGCTACTGGAAGTGATTAGGTATATGCAACCTGACACTACTTCACCACGCAAAAAAAAATGGAGTCTGATGGCTTGAACATTGTGGAGCAGTAGAAGTAGTCTTCTGTAGACTTAGACTTTGGGTCAGCTGCCATATTGCTGAACAAACAGCAAAATGAGAATCTGAGAACACAGGGCAGAAGGGCAGGGTGCTGACATAAGGCAGTGAGCAAATAGATGACTCCAGGTCAGAACCTTGCGGTGGGAGATCGTGTGAGGTTTCTATACAAATACAAAATGAGGGTGCAGGCTTTTTTGTTTCTTTCATGATGGTAGAAAGTGATGAGCCCGGTGGGTGCCTTGCAGACAGCTGCTGTTTATTTTTAATTAGTGCTGGTCGGAGAGGATGGATGAAAACAAAATGCTTCATGTGTTAGCCATGCTTTCGGCATGGCTCTAGGGACGGCATCGGTCGGACTTTTTCCCTTACGCCACCAAGAGGTTCATGTTTGTGGTTTTATAGTCAATTTGTTCTATATAGCTCAATATCCCAAATCACAACTAGTATAGTGAAATGTCTCAACCACAATTGGGTGGATTTCCATGTTCCCATAAGGATACATTCAAATAACTTTGGTGACTCCCTGACTTTTCATACAGCGTCCTTATCAGACGTTTGTTTTGGTTTAAGGCCAAACTCCCATCAGCCTCAGCTGTACATTTTGTTATTGCTAATTAGCCAATATCAGCTAGCAGGCTTATCTCACATGTCTCGCAGGGCTGCTAGCATTACTGTAGACTTAGAGTAGAATTGCTGTAGACTATTGTTTTAAATTAATACACTTAGGAGTGTAGGAGTCTACTTCACCGAGTAGAGGAGTGAAGTGAAGAGTAAATGCAACTCGGCATAATGAAAAATACATGGGAGACAACATTACAGCCTGTAATGTATGTGTTTTAAGCATGCCACTCTGATTAGAATCATGTGGTTGTGATAACTTAGTTTATTGTGTCCATCTGTGCTGTATTTCCACACTATGTAGGACAGCCAGGTTTTTTATATTATTGTTGTTTCCCAGTTTATTGAGCCTGAACTAGGTGTTCTCAGTTCAGGCTTCAAACAGTGTACTTTTTTTCCGGATATCCTCCTGTTATTTCCATTCCTAAACCCAAAGACATGCTGTGAGGGGACTTGCATGCTGAGGGCGCAAAGGGTAAGAGGACTCCATGTCATCTGTTTGAAATTCAATTTCAACCACAGTCCTACTTGAAATGATCACACGGGATAACATCGGACAGATATATAACCATACGGTAAGATGAGACTTATTGAACCCCTGAGGGGAAATCACAGATAGAGAAAGTAAAAAAAATAATAAGTATACAAAACTGAATTGTATAGAAGTCAAAATATTGACTATATAAGAGCACTTAAAAACTAAATTACAAGGCAAAAGTGACAGTGGTGTGATGTGATAAGTACCTGCAAAGTCAGTATATGTCATCAGCGTAAAGCAGACTCATTTATAATATGATTAATATGATACTCAGTGTTTGTTTGTATTAATATAGACGTACGATTTAATATATGATGTAAAAAAAACAGTACAACATAACATTTTATAGTAATATATACTGTAATTATACTATACTATACTATAATAATATACTGATTTGTCCCTCTGAGAGAGGCCCAGGAATTTGAACTTGTGGGTCAGTGGCAGACGCCTCCAGACACAATTAATCATCTTTATCAGATTTGCAGAAAAAGGCTGACCCAGCAGTTCCAAAGCAAAGACTCAGACAGTTGACACCGTCGGCCAGCTTTGCGTTCTCTCACATGTGAGACTGAAAATGCAAAACAAATCTGAAAAAAAGGGACGTCACAATGATTTGCAAAAGGGGACTTTCCTCTCTTCAGAGTGAGAAACAGCTGTTCTCCACTGGAAAATGGTGAGAAAATGGTAAGTAAATCAGGATCTTCACAAATCGGTGGAATAAAAACACTATATCTGGCAATATAACACACATATATAATATAACACACATGATTAGAAGATGATTTAGTGTTTGTTTAAGTTTTGCATTTTAACAGGATTCAATTTGTCATGTTACCATTCAATGGTAGCAGTTGAATTACACACACAGGTACTCTTTTGTTGTTGTTGTTTAGTCCCACAGCAACACATCTGGTGTTTTGCAAATAGCGTAGTTTTAAGAAGGAAAGAAAATATTTATAACCTTCTCCATTCCCCTAAGGTCCTTATATTTTTCCCCCAACAGGGTTTATAAAGCAAATCTTAGAAGTGGCACTTGACTTTAAGAGGAAAAGAACAATTATTATGACTTGCAATTGAACCTGAAGCTGTTACCATATTGTTTGAAGTACTGTATCTTATGTTCTTTGATTTTACTACTTTTAAATTATGGACAAATAATGACCAAGTAAAAAAAATATCAACAGAAATGATCCCAAAACACATTTGTTGCTTTTTTTGTAGTTTCTAACCTGATAATATCTTCAACAAGGTTTTTTATGAATGTTTTCTGGAAAGCTACTTCTTTACAGTTACAAGATAGGTAGTACTCATAATGAATATATAGCAGAACTGTGCAAGTACACTCACACGTGTATATTCACACGTTCTACAGGAGGCCATCTTTTTTTTTTTTTCAAATTTTTTTATCCCTGTAAGAACAAACTACGAAAACTGACAAACCGTCACACCGTCACACCATGTTAACACATCAAAGACGAAGAAAAATGCAAGGACAGAATTTGGTTCATCAGCATTCGAAAGTCAAACGCAGGTGTTTCTTTTTCTCACCTGGTGTTTTATGGCAGTTAATGTAAATTTCTTTTAATTCTCATTCTCTCTTTTCACTAGCGATCACTTTGTTCAAGCGAGGTTGACCTTTGACCCAGTGTGAAACAGAAATGTGTCACTGTTTTTCTTTTTTTACTTTCCTTCCACTACCTAAATGCTTTCACTCTGACAGCGTTGACAACTCAGGGCCACTGTCGCCGGGCGGACGGTAGTTTCAGCCCCCCTTTTCTCTGCTCCCTGTACTCTCCAGGGTCCCGGACGGCTGCTCTCATGTGTCATGCAAACACACTCGCTGCTTCTACCTCTTTCTCACACACACACACACACACACACACACATAAACGCTCCCACACTTTCCCCAAAAAAACACATTCAGTATGTGTGTACACATATAAATTCACATGCAAGCAGAATTGTGGGAATGCAAACACAAATTCACAGACATTCTCTCTCTGTATGTTTGTCTCTCACATAAACGACCACACAGGCAGACATCCAGACACTTGCAATCAACACCTTAACGCCTTCAAAATAAATGATTGGAATCAAAAACGGCAAATTGCGGCCATGTAGTTTTTTTCCCCAGGCAAGATAAAATAACGAAACACAAGATTTAGTGCTTTAGCATCATTCACTACATTGAAAATGTGAGAAACACGGTCTAATTCCAAAGCATGAAGTTGTGAAAGTCTCCCAACATTAAATCCAGACAGAAATTCCCAATGGATGTGGCTTCATCTGACTCTTGTGGTTGTGATGTTCCATAGCGTCACAGCAACAGTCACAACATATTCGTGGAATACAGATATACTTTGCAGAGACACTAGACACTAGATGTGGTGCCAATCCAACAGTGAGAGAAATCATCTATTGGGAGTTCTACAATACTGAGCCAATACTAAGAGAAACCAACACCAGAGAGGATCCCCTTTCTACTTTATATTTGGCTCCTTCTGTTACTCCTGATGAGCCCCCAGCTTTAGAGTTTCCCTCCATATGGAACAAAAAGAAAACTAAGCGACCCAAAGGCCCTTCTAGTAGCTGGCACCGAGTGTCCGACAGGGATTCATTCTCTGTTATCCCATGAACTGAAAATAATTAAGCCTGCAAGCTGGCAGAATAGAGGCCGCTTGTCCTCTGTGTGATGATTGGCGGTGATGCGATAACACTTTTTAGCTCCAAATTAAAGAGAGACGACAGAGCAGTGAATTCAAAACTGTGTTATGGTCTATATGCGAAGACGCTGGGGTGTAGTTTACTTTCCTATTTACTTTTGTAATTCCTTGATTTTTTTATTTAAATTTTTTAATGATTACATTTTTACATTAGATTATGGTTTTTACTTTAGGAAATGTTTGCATATTTCCTCTTCAGGATTAATTCTACCTTCTAACTCAGGTTAGAATTTTTTAAATAAAATATGACATTTTATGTGGCATATTTGAATATAATTATTTGCAAAATTTTTAATGGCATACTATACTTTTAGAATTGTTATGACTTTTTGTGAAATACTAAACTGACTTCTTTAAGGCATATACTGTAAACTACTCTTATGCCTTATATGGCATACTATACTTTGGCATTTCTATGAAAGACATTTGACATTTTCATTACATACTATACTATAACACTTTTATGACATATTATGGAAGCCCATTCCAATTTTCAAAAAAAATAAGATCACAAAAAAAAAAAAAATTTTAAAATAAGATCACAAAAAAGAAAAAAGTTTATTTTATTTTTTTTGCTGGTGGAAAAAAAGTAAAATAAAAAAATTATTAGAATTATTATTATTTATTTTGTGGGTGGATTTATTCATTTTTTTTTTTTTTTGTGAATTAAATTTTTTTTTTTTAAGTTACTATAGGTGCATCCATCTGTAACCATAACACTGACCAGATTTTTCCAGTTGCTATAGAAAGTCGAAATTATGAGATACTTTAACACAACAGTCATAGAAGCAGCTATGACATATGAATGGATTGTGAGTACATTGAAGACTTCTTTAAAACGTGGCTTTACAACACATGAAATACAGATGATGTTTCACATGGATTGTACTGAGCAAAACGCACCCTTTTTTTTTGTGAATTACATTTTATTTTTATTTTTTTTTAGTGATCTTTTTTTTCTTCTTTTTTGTGATCTTTTTTTTTTTTTTTGCTGGCAGGAATGGCCTAATGGCCTGACATATAGACTACATACTAGTATAATATATAAACAATGTTACAACATGTTTTACTATTTACTTATACAATGACTGTTATGGCATTTTTATGGAAGCCCATTCCCGCAGCAAATAAAATGAAAAATAAGATCACCAAAAAAAATGAAAAAATGTATTCACAAAAAAAAAAAAAAAAAAAGATTAATTCACAAAAATATATATATATATAATTTTTTTTTTACTTTTTCTCTGTCAGCAAAAAAAAAAAAAAAAAAAATGTTTCCAGTTGCTGTTTATTGGTCGCCACCTCAGCCACATTGGTTTCATTCTTTGTACTCCAGAGCTTCTTGCTTAACATTCTATTCAAGGGTGCATTTGCTCAGTACAATCCATGTGAAACATCATCTGTATTTCATGTGTTGTAAAGCCACGTTTTAAAGAAGTCTTCAATGTACTCACAATCCATTTATATGTCAAATGTAGAGTAACCTATGAAGAGCTGCTTCTATGACTGTTGTGTTAAAGTATCTCATAATTTCGACTTCCTATAGCAACTGGAAAAATCTGGTCAGTGTTATGGTTACAGATGGATGCACGAAATTTTTTTTTTTAGTGATCTCATTTTTCTTTTCTTTTTTTAGTGATCTTTTTTTTTTGGCTGGCGGGAATGGGCTTCCATACATTTTTGTACATTTCTGTGACGATTTCTTTTTAAGTAATTTAACTTATGACTTTTTATAACATACTATAATACAACCTTTTCTGATATTTTT
This sequence comes from Leptoclinus maculatus, assembly GCA_032191485.1. Taxonomy (NCBI): domain Eukaryota; kingdom Metazoa; phylum Chordata; class Actinopteri; order Perciformes; family Stichaeidae; genus Leptoclinus; species Leptoclinus maculatus. The sequence continues at coordinate 5,172,284 of JAVDOI010000008.1, read as the reverse complement.
GAATACATTCTGTACTATGACTTTTTAATCTTCTATATAGCATTTCTTTTTTCTACATATTGCTTACTTATGTCTTATTCCTGTCATACTACGCTATGACGTTTTCATCACTTTTTTGACATGCTATACGATTACTTTTTTAGGACTTTTTTGATATCATATAATCTGATTTCATGACTTTTTTTGACATACTATAATATTACTTTTTTCAAGATACTATGCCATTCCTTTTTTATGAAGTTCTTCAACATTGATTACTATGACTTATATTGACAATTTTATGCAATTCTTTTCCTGGTACACTATAGTATGACTTTTTTTTATTACATATTCTATGGCATTCTATACAATGACATTACATGGCATTCATGACATTTTAAATAACTATTCGGCTACTACACAATAGATTTTCTATGACATTTAAAAAAATATATATACTATAATATTTTTTATGATATTCTTTCAGACATTTTTTTTTTGTACTTACTGTAATAGGATTTTTTCTATTCCATTTTTGTATGATTAGGATTTATATTTGAAAAATCCACAGTCAATTTCAATACTTTCACTTTTGTTTAATTAAATTGCCTGTCTTACTTGCTGTGGTGCAAATTCAACATTCGTTGGCAAGTTATTCATGCGTACATTTTGCCATAGCTGTTAACAAAGGTATCTCACTACCTATCAACCACTAGGCAAATGCACCCATAAAGCAAATCGCTGCTGGTCCAATAAATATGTTCACACTTTCAGATTCACTTTTATTCACATGTACCTAAAGGAAACATATTCCTTCAGCTCACAATAATGTGGAAGCAGAGTGCGTCGCTGAGGTCAGACTCGTTAAATACTTGAGGTTTGGTGGAACATCATCAGGAAGAACCTCATCAAAGAGTTTTTACACCCGGCTGGTTGTGACAATCCAACAGCTGCCTGTTTAGACTCAGCTGCTCCCTATCCCGAGTGACCACCCTGATAGGATGTGAGGCCCTGGGTTCTCTGTTCAACCTCTGAGGTCACTTCTGTGGTATCAAAGCCCTGTCTGATGGGGGGGGGCGGTCGCTTCTAAATCTTGCCATCTCCTGTTGAGATAGCTAAGAGGAGGATCAAGAAACAGGCTTGCTTTTGGGTGTCTGCCTTTCTGTGTCCCTGTCACTAATGTGATGCCATATGAGAGCAGCTGGAGAGCCTGTTGCTGAGCAGATAAAAGCAGGTCAATGTAAGGGTGTGGGGGCTGGGGGGGGGGGGGGGGGGGCATAAACACTAGACAGAGGTTGGCTTTGATGTTTATGATGTATGCATAACTGTAGCAGTGGTGGTCTTATCTGTAGTGGGACCCCGAAGTGTGACTCAGTGCCCCCCCCCCCCCCCCCCCTCTTCTTAAAATGGGGGCGGAGCAGGCGCACTTGCCATTCAGAATTTTTGCACATTTGCAAGATTCCTCACAGTCCTCAAGTGCAGAGATTTACGTCCGAAACAGCAGTAAGCTTTTGTCCAAAGTACATTACAGTAACGCAAAGGTTTGACAACATGACCTTTAAGTCCTCACACACGACAGGATGTGGTTAGTTTGTTTCTTATATGGCCCATAACAAGAAGTTATTTGTCTAACCCAGTAAGGAGGAGTGTAAGAATAGAATCATGGATAGTGACACATCCAATACCTCCTATCAGCACACATGGAGGCTTAGGAGTTAATACACCCATCAGTCAAAGTGGCATGAACACACACTTTTGGTAGGGAGGGGGGGGGGGGGTGTACAATAGGACTATCCGACAAACCAGCACTAACCTGAACTGGCAGAAAGCACCTTTATTCATAGACCAGTAGTATCTTTTGGATTACCCTTCTCATCCACAGATTGAATTTAAGTATTTTTTTTTTTCAGTCCTCATTCTGTGTGAATTTCCTCTGAGACTTGGCAGCACTCAGCCTGTAACTGTGCACTGCGTAGCTGACACCTTCCTAAAAATAGTGCCCACTAATCCTCGAGACCCCTCTGGGAACCACCACACACACTCGACTGCATCCCGAATTACCGACGGGACTATGAATTCTGAAGAAATCTGCAGTTTTCTGTCGACGTTTAGATTTCACACGTAAACAATTCCCATGGTGACACGCTTGGTATCAAACTTATGAGTACGCATGAATCCAGAGATATGTATTGGAAACAAATATTGTAATGTAATATGTCACCTCGATGCTGCAGTGCTGCACCCTCTGGTGGGGTTGATGAATACAGCTTTTGACAGCATGTGGTCAAGTGTGAGAACCTGTGAGATCATATTGTCGAAACTTGCACTTATGTGTCAGCGGAGGTTTAATATCTTTTTCATGGAAACCTGGGAAGCCAACTGAACTATGAGCAACGAGAGATGATTTTTTTTTTTTTTGTAAATATTTTGTTCATAATGGTGCTTCATTATTTCACATGTTTAAAGGGACAAAAATACATTCAAAGGAGTGATGCACTTTGTTTTGGATTTAGGAATAATCACATTGTAAGTATAATACTGTTCCCAGTTAAAACAACCATGTATCATCATGTTGACAGCTTTGAAACAAACGGGGTTCTCACTTACTTCAAATCTTCCTCACATGCATGATGGGTCTCCTCAATGATGAATCTGATGATAAAGCCTTTTTTCTTGTTTTCCGTCTCATTTTGATGAAAACATTTCCCCTCTTAAAAAAATGTAGCTAGTTAAAACAGAGGTTAGCATGCATTGCTCAGAGCTTCCCACAGCATGGTGATCAAATCCTATGCAGCCCCCTGGGAGTTAAGAGGCTGTCTGGGCATCACAGGTTCAAGTTAAACTAAAGTTACATTTCGCAAGCGGCTATAAGTCATTTCAATCACATAACTTCCACATGATGATCAGTGTGGCATGTCTTCGTCTTAGCATTTGATATAAGGGGGACATAAATTCTGTTTGTAATGCACTTCAGCTGTCTAAAAGAGGATTGAAACAGTGTGCCAGGTCTGCTGCTGGCCACCACTATATAGAGAAAAGGGGGCAGCGGTTTAAATGGCATGTACCCCCTGAGGGTATTTTGTAAAAGGAGACCCAACCTGAAATGGACAGCTGAGCCAACTCACATGCCTTGCACATCAACTGTAAGGCCTTCTGGTACCATCTCTCATCTCCAATTCTGCTTCTCTATGGTTAGCGTCCACTCGACTTGCAGTGCGAGTGGGTATTCTTCCTCGAAAGTCAAAATATTAGAGTCTTAGGAATAAACAAGTCAAAAGTACCACATTTTCCAACACTGTCAAATCAATAACAAATGATGAATGAACCTGAAAAAGTTTAAAAGTGAGATTTGAACACTTAATTTTAGAACATCTTCCTGCAGTAAAGTTCATCTGTTAATTAAGACAAATGGATGAAGAGACAGCAGACTGGACAGCTTGCCTTTAATAAGACGTAAGATGCTCCCACTGACGTTGTAACGCACATCAAAATAATTATAGCATATACACGCACCAGCATTTCAGATACATACGAGTCCATGGAATCTCAATGCATACGAGAGAAAACGTTGTCGTGCTTTCACATGAGAGAGAATAGTGGAGTAAATCCCTGTTTCTAGGGATTCACCTTAAATGACCTGCGGTTTCTTATTTCGTGAAATTGCACACTCATTATTACATCCAGTTCTGTGTACAATCAAACCATAGCTGAGATTTGCACAGACAGCATTTCTACACATTAGGAAGAATGCTGTTGCATCCAGATTTCTCAATTTAACTTTACAAAAAACTGTTACAGGTAGCTTTATACAGACCAGGATGTATAATCCCTGGGTTTTACTTAGAGTGTCTACTCAGAGCAGAGTAACATAAAATGACTCGATTTTCATTTCAACTTTTAAACCACAGACTTCCTTTGTCCATCACACAAAGTTAATTTACATTATTCACAAAAATGTACCCAGTCTTTTATATTTATCTTTCAGTTAAATAACTAAAGAACAAAGAAAAAAAACAACAACACTTACAGCGTATGGTAATAATTACTCAGCTGTACTGTAATGTACAAAGGAGGATACTATTGAGTATTAAGGTGCATGGAATCTATGCCACGAAAGATCTTTCACAAGTGTTAACACTGACGCACCCGTGTTGCATACAGCAACACTTTTCATCCCGTTGTCCTTTTGCTTTTTGTGTCCCGATTGCCGGATCGTCGTCATCTTCTTCCGTGGACCGCTTCATCTCTTCGGAGAGAAGAATGTTTTGCTTTTAGGGGGCTTTGAAAAACGGTTGGCACAGTTCACAGGGCTCGGGAAAGCAACTGTGGCCAATGCGACGAGCACTTCCAACGCTGGGACATGTCACAGGACCTCTGTTGAGGGGGGGAGGCACAGAGCAAAAAAGGGTGAAAGGTCAGCAGCCGCTGAGCATTAATCAACACGTGCTAATAGACAACCTCTTTGATATGAGTAATGACATGGTCCGTAAACCTCTGACCTGTTGACGATACTAAACGCAGGGTGTTTCAGAGGGCATGAGGCCATTAACATAAACGGTCTTGTGTACACGAGGGTAATGGAAAAGGGTCTCTAGTGAAAGTCTTTGTATATAGTCCAAATGCAGCCAACACGGGAAATAAGTTTGTAATTGAATAGGCTGAGAACGAGCACACTCTCAACAAGTACGGACATTCAAACAAACCCTTGAAAGCATGCCTCAAAATACATTGACGACCGTGAAGTTACATTCAAATCAGTCTCGCGTTTGAATAAATGTTCCCGACAAGCTCAAGTATCCTGGTTTACAAGAGTGAAAAGCGAGAAGAGAGAATGTTCACATGGAGGAAGTTAAGTGAGTTGAGGAAAGATGTCGGTGGGCTAGCAAAGGTAACGGTCCCTCGGTTTGCTTTACTTAGTATTTCGGACTGCTGGCTTGTCTTCAGGCTTAACAGGTGAGGATTAAGATCTAGCTGTAGGGACGCTGCTGACGTTGCAGCTGGGACGGGGTTGAGCGAGGAGTCATATGCTGCTTAATTGCCCGCCCGGGGTCTTGTTTCTAGCCCCTAGCAGTGAAGCACTGGTGGATAGGGTCTCCTCATCGACCTCGGCTATTCTAGGAATTCCTCAGTGGCTGCAGGCCAAAGTCAGTGAAGTTGCTTAATAAAAGCTGTCATCGGTATAAAGATACCCCGCTTCTCTTCACACTTCCCTACACTATTTCTTCCATATCTCATCTCCACCCCTTTAAAAGTGTAAATGGAGTCTCGGTGGCGCACCATCCACACCAGCGGTTACTCACTCTCACCGGAGAGATTGACCTATGAAGTTCAAGTTCGTCGACGCTTCGTGCCAAGGACAACGGCTCTAACTATGGTGCCTTGTACCCGCAGCCTTTATTGGGCAATGTGAACTCGGCCAAGTGTAAAATCAGCTCGGTGCAAATGAACCACGGCTCTGCATGCTGCTACTGTTTATTAGGGACAGATAGTACGTTGGCGTTCTTGGTTAAGCTCGATCCTTTAACTTTTTTAATCTGTTTTTGTTACTTTCCCTCTCTGTGGACCAATAAAGCATTATCTTATCTTGTATCTTAACCTTGGACTATAGCCTAAATCAGGCTATACCAGCCTTGAGGCCGTGCCTTTATTTCCTTAGAGACACACACTCACAGCTCAGTTAGAAGCTAATGTTCCCTCTAGTTCATCTAAAACACTACCACTCGACCTTTAACTAATAACATGAAACAACGTCATAGTGCATCTATTCTAGCCTCTACTGGTTGGCTTTGAGTTTTACAATCAATTTTGAGATTATAGTTTTTATTTTTTTTAAGTACTATTATCACCACCTTACTGTTAGCCTTTTCGACTGAAAGTAAGGTGAGAAGATCAATAACACTCAAATATTAAGCTACAGCGAGCAGCAGCTTAGCTGAGCATGAAGACTGGAAACAGCTTGCCCTGCTCTGCTCAGGTGTAAAAAAAGAAAAAAGGACATTTCTGTTTTTGTATGGATTAAAAAAAAACAAGATATGAGGTATTAAATCAGTGAGCTTTATAAGTGCTGGTAGTCTAGCAGTCCCCCCCCTGCTTCCAGTCTTGCTGCTGCTGGCTATAGATCCACTTACCCACATCATAACACAGGGTGGCCAGACCAGTTGTGGTACATCCCCTCAGAGTAGCCAAGTTGGTACGATTGTTGTTATCCTTCCTTTCTTCACTTCCCTTTATATTTTCATTTAACTTTAGCTTACTTTAGATCTAAAGTCTAAGCCTTTGACATCATGTTTGGCATGTGTTGTAACTCTGTTACCTGCGACATGCTGAGGCTTCATGGGGCCGGCCTTTTTCATGAATGACTCCTCGCTCTCGAACGCGAGGATCGGCTCGGTGGCCATGCCGGTCTCAGACTTATCCCGCGCTCCGTTGGTGGTGTTGCCGTGATTCGCGAGATGGATGATATCTCCAAAGTGGGCGGCGTCTTCTTTAGTGGATAGACCATTTTCATGTCTCGTGGGCTGGATCCCATTGACCACTGGGACTGAGGGGCTGCTGAAGAGGGGGAGACACAGAGCAGAATATGGTTCTAGTTATGATGGGTCAGAGTGGTGACTCATACAACGGATGAGTCATTGCATCGCCGTTCAACTACGGGAGTCTTTTAAAATCGACCCCGTGAAGCGTATTCAAATACAACGGGCTAAACGTTTCAAGAAACCAAACTCTCTGCCAGTATTACAGTTGTCGACTGAGTGTCTGAATCCAGTGGCTCCTTGTGTTTTCCGTTGAAGTTTTCAACAGTGCAAAACGTACTGCAGGCTGGATTGGTGAATTTTCTGGCACACGAGTTTTATACGATCCGCGGTGGTTTTGCAAAAAAAACATCCACAAAAAAGAGGCAGTAGTTTTACCTTTCTTTGACGCTGGTCTGTCCATTTTCTTGCTTGTTATTGGTCAAGTTGATCTCTGGCTTTGGCTGATAATCAGCAGATGCTGGAGGAAACAAAAGTTGTTTATTATTTGTATTAAACCATGCACACACAACATGATCACACACATTCAACATCCAACACTACCCTGCGTGATCAACCACCATTGATTAAACCAAACTTCAATAAGCAGGATGCCAAATGTTCCTGGGCCAGTCTCTCCCCCTGTGTAGCCCAGAGTCTCCCCCCCCCCCAACTCTGCTTTGCTGAGTACTTGGCTGTAGTTGAGACAGATTTCCACACCACTGACTAGAATGGAGTTAGTGCCTGCCAGGCCTCCGACCACATAAGTGGCTGGCTAATGTCTTCCTGCATTGGGGAACATTGACAAACAGCATATCATACCGACCACATTGATCCCCTTCATCCTACTCGTCTACTGTACGTGACGTGGGCGCTTAGACAAGGAGGCTGCGCAAGTTAATGCGCTTCTTAATATATAGTTGTGTTAACAACAGAAATTTTCCCATAATCCATCTCTTCTCAGTTACTCTGCTTGAGGTTTTTTTTTCCCTTTGGTCGAGTTTTTCATTACCCGCTGCGAGGGTCTGAGGACAGAGGGTGTTGTATGCTGTTCAGATTGTAAAGCCATCTGGGGCAGATTATTGATTTGTGATATTGGGCAATGGAAATAAAATTGACTTTGACTTGAATTAGAAGTTGTCTGTCTCCATGTCAGCCCTGTGATCACCTGGCGACCTGTCCAGTGTGTACCCCCCCCCCCCCCCCCCTTAATCGGATAAGCGGCCCCGGACAATGAATGGATGAATTAGAAGTTGTAGGAAGAGTGGATTTTGGTAACATCGCATGTGTCTTGATATTATTACTTCTTTCTTATGTAAGCAAGCTTTTGCCATGAGCCCACCCTTCCTCTCCAAGTCCCTCGGTCCCACAGTTTGGACAACAAGCAAGTACACATGGGTCCTATTGTACTGAGTAGAAGAACTCAGACAGCAGCTGTGCAGGATATGAGGCGGAGATATAATCTAATAACTATTTTATACAAAAGGCTCTGGTGTGAGGCTGACTCACATGGGAAATGAGGGGGGAGAAAAGAAAAAAAAAAGCACAAAACAATACCTGGGACTGTTTATTCTAACATATGGAAGAGGTAAAAGAAGCAGTGGAGGGATGGTGCATTCATGGGTCAACAAGTATCAGCCTGAAGGTGGGACGAGTAAAATGAGTTCATCCAACGTCAGTCAGACACCATTAAAAATCGACTCTGTAGTTGATGTGGATTTGCAAATTGAAGCGTTGAGTAAGAAGATTCTGGCCACAAAGTATCCACTTTGTTTTAAATCCCTTCACCAAACAACACATTAATGAGAGATCAGACCCTGAACGATTCCTGCTGATTAAAGGCTATTAGCGGGTAATACTATTCCTCCATTAGTCGAGGATGTTTTTTGTAAAAAGCAGACGTTCTTACGTTCGTAAGCAGATGTTCTGCTTACCTTTGCTGCTCTCTGCCTCTTTGTCGTTGACGTTTGTGAGAGGGGAGGACTTGGTCTCTTTCTGTGAAGATGGGAGATGAGATAAGATGCTCATTTGTATTGTTAAGTCGGGTTTTAGCCTGTTGTTTTGGTTCAAACTGAAGAGAAAATGTACCTTGTCGCCTGCATCTGTCTTGCGTGTCCTCTTCATGATCTCGTCCAGACGCTGAGAAGAAGAAAAAAAGAGTCAGAGAGATGAGACAAAGGAAAAGGACACGGAGAACCAAATGCCAAAAACAGAAGCTATTAAGTTTGTTTGTTGGATCTTCTATGCATTTTGTGCCGGGGGACACGAAGAGATCAGAGCAGAAATGTGTATACATTTAAGAAATAAAAGATTTCAAGCTGTTCAAAATTGAGTTAGGTTTAGTGGGCTAGACTGAGCCCACACACCTCGTCACACTGTTTCACTTAAAAAAAACAGAGGTTTTACATTTTGCTGTTCATTGCTTCTCTTCACCGGTGAACAGGAGTTCCTGTCTCTTGTAGCTAAGGCCATGGTGCTTGACTCCATGCTGCACTCCAGGTGGATGGTTGTAATAATAATAATAAATGATGATGGAGCAGCACTTGGTCGTAAAGGATGGTCGAAACAGCGAACAGTAGGATAGAGGTCACTATACTCTGCGTATGAACAAACCATTCTGTGTGAATGATTTGTGCACAGAAGACAGAAGTTTGATGGGAAATGGAAACTTTATCCGAGGACACTGCTGGCCTGGGACAATAAGACCATAACTGCAGCTGCCACTCATAAAAAATGAAGCATTTTTTTAAAGAGCTCCAACACACATGGGCTTTGGCATCTAGTTTTGCTAAAGAACTTCTGCCTCAGGACTGAAGATTCTTCTTTGTCTAAGTTATGTTTCCCCATCAGGATACTTTAAAACCACCTGCGCACCACCTGTGCTCACTGATCACAAACGTCTCTTTGTTGAGGCGAGCACAAAAAGCAGGCCGGTCAGCTTCGGTAGGAGTCGGTCAATAACAGCGTGTTGTGTTGGTACAGTGTAAGTAAGCAGCGAGTCTTTTGGGCAGAGGACATGCTGTTCTTGTGGGCTAATTCCAGCATGCAGTCAGCTGGCTGAGCCTTTCTCTCATGGAGAGAATCTAGCTAGCATAGAGAAGTGTGAGCTTACTGGAGATGTGGGTGGCGTACTTGAGTAGATGGCCATGGTCACAGAACACACACACACACACACACACACACACACATACATGTGAAAAAGATCTGCACAACTCCACACAGATGACTGGCACAGGGAGGTATCCATTATTATTAGTCTATATATATAGCTCCATGCTCGACACACAGTCTAAGCCCTATTAAATCCTGGCATGCGGACAACCAATCCAGGATAAGCCAAAAACATCATTCAACTTGGTTTCAGGGACTCAACTTTCAAGCCTGCTATTGTCAAAAGGCAGACCACAGAGTGAACGTAATATAGAATATAATACCTCCACTGAGGGAGATATACGCAGTTGAGAGCAAAGCTGGGTCTTTTTAAAGCATCAATCTATTTATATTTTTTTTTAAGGCAGTTTTTTTCCCCCAAAACATCGAGCTACGGACTTTTGGCAAATGACTAGGAATTCAATTTCTAAAAAAAAAATGTGCATTTCCGATTGGAAATGGGTGACTTTAAAAGCTGGCTGAAAGCAGAAGTGATGGAGGACAGATGTGTCGCCCTACCCTTTTCCTCTCCAGCCTCTCCTGCTCCTCCTTCAGGAAGTGTTTCTCTCTCTCCAGACGCTGCTTCTCCGCCTCCTCCCGGGCTTTAGCCTCAGCTTCTTCCTTCTGAAACGCACACAAACGAGAATCCAAATCACAATTTGAATGCCGGCTGAAGGGGGGAAAAAAAAAGAACAACTCAGCCAAAATAGCATGCCTTTGACATAGCAAGGGTGTGGTTGCTTTCTGCAATTATTGTTTACAACCACAAAAAGGAATGCTTTCCTGTACATCGGAGCCAAAAAAAGATCTATTTCCAACATTAACAGCCTTGTGAGGACCATTCAAAGAGAAATACAATACTTAAGCCTTTGGGTAACTATATTGGATCGAGTTTAACCACAGATGCCACTTCTGTAAAAGGCCACAAGGGGGTGGCAAAGCATAATCGACCATCTACAGAGAACAGACTACGCCTCAGCTTTGATTCTATTACAGGTCTACAGGATAAACAAATAGTGTAATGAACAGCCACGTGTCCTGGTTCTACTAATCAAGCATCACTATTATTTTTCATCCGCTTCTCCCCGGCAACATCGACAAACACAGAAAGAGTCAATATTGCGTAAACGGTTATTTGACGAACTGAAAAGTAAAAAGGGGCGCATTCATCGGAGCTACCGGCTCACCAGCTCGGATTAATATTTTCCTTTAGAGGACGACAACAACATCCCACTGACGTACAAAGTACTGGACTATGCTTTCGGGGCCCGTCTGTGTTACCAAAGAAGGTCAGCGTGAGGTGAACAGCTGAGCTGAGACAGGAAACATCTTTGTTTGCCAAAGATAGGAGAGCGTTTAAGTTTATGGCGTGGTGGTATAAAGTGCCTGGGAATGATGTGAGGAGTGCATGCATGCGTGTCTTAACCTTTATTTGAACGGCAGTCGTAACTGCCACAGTGGTGCATAATGGTCCTTTAAGGGACTTGCAAGGACATCCAGCTGGCTCCGCATGCTGTGCATTCACAGTCAATATACCTGTTTTTGTAGGCGCAGGTTCTCCTCCTCCTCGGCTTTGGCTCTCTCCTGAGCCTCCTTCTCGTCCTGCACACGCTGCGCTTCGTCTCTCCTCCTCTGCTCCTCGGCCATGGAACGAGCCTCCTCCTCCCTAAGTCGCCTCTCCTCGGCGTCCCTCGCTATTCGCTCCTCTCTCAGGATCCTAAAGAGTTTGGGCATGAGGGTAATTTAAAAGGCATATTATTCGATTGAATGGACATTTCCTCTTTATTTTTTTACCATGTCTGCTGAGTTGACATTGACGCACAAGCAACAGGAAACCAATTGGAAACAATTGGAAGTCTTAGTGCCAACAAGAGATCACATCAATTCCCAAGCTGTAAATAGCGACTTGCTGTGGTTACGATCAGCCAACAGGCTATCAGATTTGTAATGCGTCCACACATCACAGGCAGTGTTGAGTGAGGTCTTATTAAGACATAAATGTGCTGCGATAGTAAAACTAAACAGGAAGGCTCCATGCACTCCCAATGCCTTTTTCCATTCACTACATGGGAAATAGCTCAATGCCCGAGGTGAGCTTTGTTTTGCAGCATATTCTAAAACAATAAATCATCACTTTAAAAATAAATTGTTCTATACTTAGCATTGGTTCAAATGTTATACGTCTTGAGGGTGACATTGCAAATTAACTTCTGTACTATTCTTGAGATGGCTGACTGGGAGAAAAAAAATGAGTAGTTAAAAGACCATAAGTGGGAACACAGCTGGGGAATAACCGTCATCCAGCAAAGACACAGAAGAATAGTTTAAGAATAGCTTTTTCTCATGCAGTATGAAAAAAAACGTAACAGATCTATGACTATGTAAGGTCAACACTGTGCCGACCATCTTGCGGTTGTGTTTTGAGGCATATTTAAACCCTCTGACCTCTCCTTCTCCTCCTGTTCGCGGCGCTCCAGCTCGTCCCTCTCCCTCTGCTCGCGGGCCTGTCGCCGGTTCTCTGCCAGGATGCGAGCCGCCTCCTCTGGGTTGTTGGTGCCTGCCATGGGCTTGGCCGATGGAGACGGTGTAGGCGATGATGCGGGAACAGAATGGACTGGCTCAGGTGAGGGGGAGGCTGCGGTGGTCGATGGGGTCGAGGGACGGGGTGAGGCGGAGGCGGAGGCTACTGTGATGGCGGGAACCACGGCGGAACCTAAGACGGGGGAAAATGAGTGTTACAGAAGGGACAATAACACACATATCCTGTGCTGTGTAACTTACCGGAGATCGTTGATGCGATTACTCATGCGTCTCTACAAGTAATGACTCCTAACGTGGTGCCGATCGATCGTTATTAATAACACACATTCAACCGCAGCCTTTTCTCTGCACCGTGACACATTCTGTGCCTAGCAACTGGAAATTGTAAACAACCATAGCTTCAGCCTAAAAACTTGGTAATTGCGTAATTAAGGCTGATTAGTGAAGCCTCTTAGTGCTGCGTGTTTGAGAAGACACAGACTGTGGAGCTGTGTGCGGCTCATTCCCTTTGTGTTCATGGATAATTAAGCCTTGTGGTACTCGCCGCCCATTGCTTCTTGAAAGAGATACTGATTTTCCTGGGGCTTTCTCACTTTTTCCATTAAGCTATTCTTCTGGCCAGTAACAGGAAGAGACCAAGCCACACAGTGATTTGGGTACAAATAAAAAACAGACATGGAGGGAAGCTACCCAAAACGAATCTATGATCAGTTGATCATTGTGGAGATGACAAATTGCAACAAAATGAGGATTATTGTGCAGTATACTGATCTACAAAATAATAATAATATAACAATAAGAATCTGTACTCAAGGTCCACTCGCTAGCTTGTACCACAGCTTTCAACCCCTTTTATGGCCTTCGTCAGCAGCTCCTCTAACAACTGATCAAACTCCATCACTGATGAAGCTTGTGAGATGGGGTTGAAAGCTCTGGAAATAAGATAGTAACTGGACCTTGAATACAGATTTATTTTTGTCAAACTACTATTCCCACGGTTAAGCAACTTACCTGCTAATGCTCTAGAAAAAAATCTAATTCTGGTGTCACTCAGCAAAGAATTGGGAACAAATGGAACTTTTTTTTTTTTATTGTTTCACTTTACTAAATACCTGAACCATCGTAAAGTACTCCTCCCTGAGAAGGACATTTTCTTTAGACCTGGGTTAGTACCCGAGTACGAGTTTTTTAATCCAGTTCAGACAGAAATAATCCCCGTCCAAACGTTTTTCTTGTACTCACTCTTTCTCTTTTCGGGAGTTGCGGGCCTGCGAGGCTCCTTCAGTCTTTCGAGGGGGGCGGGGGAGGAGGTGCGGTGGTCTATCCTGGCAGGGGTCCTGGCTCTTTTTGGTCGTCCTTTAGGGGTCGACGGGCTTCCACGTGCGGATGGAGGCTTGGGGGAGGCAGCAGGGCTGGGGGAGGCAGTTCTGTCCTTAGGCGTAGCTGGGGATGACGGCCGTCTGGATAAAGGACTAGGACTGTAACACAGGAAAATACAAGAGAGATGGGAAATTTAGCAACAATTATTTTTGGACACATTGGTGTTTTAGACGTGGGCTGAAATGTTTGTTTACAGCCCAGACACATGTCCCGAAGAAACCGGACTTTAGCAGACAACGCACTCAAACATTGCATCATGACCCTCAAAGTGCTTCAACGGTCAGCATCCCAGCAATACACAGGCAAAGCAACACTTGAGGGGAAACATCCATTATGCTGAAGAAGGCATTTTATTTCCTCTTGCCCTCTGGCACTGACGGCACTGACAGCGTTGCCACGCTCTTTGTGGCCTTTTTCGATGAATCAAAAGGAACTTTTTTCTCCTATTCCATCCCATCTGTGATGGATGTCATTTACTTCAGTGGCCTGGGGAGACGAGAGGAAATGACCGCTCGTCTCGGGATCTTTCATGCCTGGGGTCAAACCGTGCATGAAATATGCAGTCGTTACCATGCAGACATGAACCCAGCTGTTGACCACAAACAAGCTGTGGGTCAGTGGGGTGTATGGTTAACGTTGTTTACAATATGGTTTTAATGACCTATATAACCTGTATAAACCAACATAATTGATCAAATTAATGTTGCAGGCCTAAAAATATAATTCCCCAATGGTATTGAATAGAGTGGGAAATTGAGAGCAACGTTATACCAACAGAGGGCGATGACTGCAGCTCATGTCAGCTCATTTAAAATGACTGAGTTGTTGTTGCCATCCAAAGGGGGAAAAGGTGATTGCCTAGCAGCAGTGGTAATAGACCATAGGCTTTCTTGAATGTGTAAACAGACAATTTATTATCATAATTAGAGATCTGGTCGATGAAAACACTAACCAGGTTGGTAAATATGACACACACAAGGAAAAAGATAACGGCAAAAAAAGATCTTTTTTAACTATGAGTAAAATCTAAATGAACTGACAGAAAGAAATCTCAAAAAAGTAGAAATAAAGTGTGTGTTTTACCTTGGATCAGGTCGGTGTCTCATACTGGGTAGAGACTGTCTCTTCTTAAACACCTTCTCTTTACTGATGGCACTCTTCTCCTTCTCATTCTCCCGTTCCTTGTCTTTCTTTTCTTTCTTGTTTTTATCCATCTGTACGACAAGAAGATGAAAATGGGTTAACACATTCAAATATTTTTCATGTGCCATTTAAAAAATAACATTCAATTATGATTGAAACAAAAAAATAAGACAAGATACACTAAAGGTTGTCATACATACATACATACATAAAGTACTGGTCAGGCACTGTGTTTTGCTCTTTTGGAAACTACAATCTCACTGGTAAATGTACACTTGACTGTCAGATAGGAGAACCACAGTGCTAAAGCTAACTGGGCACAGACTTACGGGTGTGGAGCTCCGTCTGTGTTGGCGCTGGGTGATGTCGGGTGTGCTGGACGTCACTCTCCAGCGGTCGGAGCAGCGGTGTTGGTGGTGGTGGGGCTGGTGGGCGCACAAGGTGAGGGGACTGGCTGAGGCCGAGCGGGGGCAGAGAGGAGAGTCTGTGGAGAGAAGTGACGTACAATTAAAGCTCGCCGACATTCATACAGCAGCATCTCGTGTATTTATTGTAAGACAGATACAAAAATAAAATGTCAACTTACGACCATCTTTGCCATTGGTGAGGACGCTGGCAGCACTGCGGCTCCGAGCGAGGAAAGACAGCGTTGGCGTCATCAGCCGGTCGACTATACTGCTCTCCCATGGACTCAGTGCAAGGCTACGGGCTGCAGGTTGGAAAAAACAGATTGATGAAAAGATATGTCTTGAATTGATGTCCTCCGTTGAACCAGAGTGTATCACCCCCGAACAGCGGTCAAACCTGAAGTACTGGAGGAACTGAAGCCCATTTGAAATCAATCTTTGTAGAGTTCTCCGTCATTACCCAGACACAGCGATAGAATAAAGTCTAAAACGTGTCACCACAGAGAAGTGAAAAGAAACCGTTATGTAAGTTATGGTTATTGTAGCAGTATGTCAAAAAGAACCATAAAGACCCGATGAAATACACAGAACCCCAATAAGACACCTCGGTACCATCCAAAGAGATAAGAGAAAGAAAATCAGCTCAGTAAGTGTGTCTACTATAAGCTTGGGCTGTGGTGGTACCACCCAAGAGAAAGAGACGTATTTGAAATGCTTGTCTAGACAGCGAGTCAGTTATTTATAACCACAGCCTTGAGCATACAAGCAGAGCCGGAGAAGAGTATTTATTTGGGGGTGAAACGTCCTTCTCTGGCTTTAAGGTGCAGGACGACGAAGACGTTGCAGTGAATGTTCACACACACACACGGTGTGTGTTGTAGTGTTCGGGTAGAGAGGAGAGCGACAAGAGGAATAGAGTGGCTTCCCATCTATTTGTTTCCAGCAGCACAGAGGAACAGTACCTGCTCCGGGGAGTTTTTAAGAATACATTATCTCCTGAAAAATGCTGACTCACTCACTAACTTTACTTTTTTCAAGCCCTGAAGTGTCTCCTCTGTTTCGCAGGAGTACACCGTGACCTGGTTAACTGGAGACCTATGAAGAAGAGCTGCTCACACCCGCGGCATGAAGAAAGCTTGATTGAAAGACACAAAGATAATTCAGAGGAATACTTTGTCATTTAGAAATCACACCCACCTCCAGATCATCAATCAATAAAGCATTCAAGGCAATATAAAAAAGACATCCCATATATCCAGGAGGTTGAAAATGAGCACAAAGGGATCTTTGACTGTGCAAACACATGAAATGACCATCACCACACAACGAACCGACAAAAGGACAGTAAAACGGACAGCACAACAAAATGTGGACACGGCACATAACCCATATAAAAAAATATGAGCATGCAGAACAAAAACCTGACCCAAATTCTGGAGAGTTAACAAAAAAGAACTCAAAGTGGTTTTGGAAGATAGAAAAATGGGTCAGCTGCCAACCACCAAGCAAAAGGAGTGGGACTGAAATCATGAAGGGGAAGAGCACAATGATGAACGGGTTCGGAGGTGTTGACGTGGCAAAGTGATGGACACAGTTAAACGGGGGGGGGTGGGGGGGGGCATTCCAGATGTTGCCTTACTTCTGCCGGGGGAGTTCCAGAGCGTAGCAGAGGACTTGGACAGTCGCTTGTTTATAACAGAGTCCACGTGTTTGGGAAGGTTGACCGTTGACACAGAGCATCTGCCTAAGAAGCCAAGAGAGCGCCACACAGATGTTCACACAGGTCACATGGTTGAGAGTCAGAAGGGGGAACTTCTGTGGCGTCATGCGTTACGCTCGAATGATGCCTCTACAAACACCCACCCACCCACACACACCGTAAAGGCAGCGGTACAGTACCGTACTTGTAATGTGAGCAACCGGCACATTAAAGCAAATTAACTGTGTGCTGGCCGTGTATATAATAACTTCTACTGCTTTAAAGTAAATACACACACACACACAAACACAAACACACACACAGTGCACCATATGTTCACTTCAGTTAGCCTTTAGGTGTGTCGTCAGGCATCTATGGCTGGAAACATGGTAGGAATTATATTTCATCTTTCTGAATGTCTCCAAACGTGATCGTTTTTAAAGTGTCACTTCGCCCAAATTACAAAAACGCCTATATTCTGTTTTACCACCTGTGGTATTATAGTCGTTATTATATAGAACTTTTAACAATAACTAATGAAAACAAGATATTTGTTTCTGACATTTCTGCCACAACTTAAATACAACTGAGGTCAATCTAATTAAGTTGTTGGTGATTACAGCTTTGGAAAATAAAATGTTCATTAGCAACATTGTGTCCCTGTTATAATCGGGATAATCCACACAACACACTGTAAACCGTTTCCATTGGCACTATTTCTTTGCTACAGAAGTTGGTTCAGTGAAAACTGCTGGTGAATATTTTAAATGGCATTGCTAATGCTGTGAGCACACCAAACTAAGGTTAAAGTGAAAAAAAAAAAATGCTGTCCCTTACAGGGAAATTAGTTTTATTGAATCAGTTTTAATGTTCTGCTTTGTAGTTTGGCATGGGAACTTGACTTTGGTACAACCAAAACAGACTGAGGCCTCGTCAAAGTGGCGAGTAAGATTTCAGGGAGGAGTCAAATCCAGCTTACAGTCACGTATAAAAAGCAGGTACTTAGGAAGGTCACTTCCCTTCAGGATCACCCCCTTTGGACAGAGTTTTAACTTTTACCATCAGGTCATGGTTTTAAAGCGCCTAGTAAGAGAACCAAGAGATGTAATATTTCCTTTGTCCCTGCTGCCATTCACATGCTAAACGGCAGATAGTAGCCTATTAATCTTGTCAGTATCTTGCTCATCCCCTACTTAGATTGTTTACTTGAGTGTTTCCTCGCTTGGAACCACTCAGTAAACTACGTCCTGTTGTTGCTTTCCATCAGTGTTTAGGGTTTCGTGTGTCTTTGTGTATCCTTGCGGCAAACTGTCCATTCGAGAACATTCAACTCCATTCAGGAAAAAGAGAAAACAACTTTGCTTTTTTTTGTACTTTCAGTGAAATGAGTAGACTTCTTCTCACCTCCCATGAGATTAACATTCCTACTTCACAACAACACCGATTCCAAAAGTCACGTCAACCCCACTAAAGAAGGAACCTTTTATGTCCACCTTATAAACGCTACCAACAAGCAGCGAACAAGAAAATATACCTCAAGAACAACCAAACATGGAAAGAGGCTGCTGAGAAACATGATGAAGTGAGCTGGCACTTCGTAAAAAGGGCAAAAAAGAACTGAATCCTTGAGACCATCCATGAGGAATACTTGCATCTATCCCAAGTATAAATCCCTTTAACACACTGTAATCAAATGAACACTCTGGTCTTTCCCCCAAATTACATCAGATTCAGAGAGCATTACAGTAATGGAGGCGCAGTATTAAAGCTGGCCTCGTCTGTTTACAATGAGGCAGTTTGCTCTTTTGAACGAAGCCAAGATGGGTACTTTGGAGCATTTACTAAATAACGTCCCGAACTCTCAGCCACTCCACTGCAGCCTGTTTACTTTCATCATCTATCAGACGGCAGGAAGGGAGAGGAGAGATTGATTGCAGTGTCAATAATTCCCCTGGCATATGGCAGAAGCGATTGCATGGCATAAGATAGAACTCAGGACTTTTTAGAGCTTCAAGTGGAGAGGATGGCCACAAAGGGACAGAAGCATTCATCACGCTGCACCATTAAAACATCATTTCTACAGTATTACAT
The DNA here is from genome assembly GCA_032191485.1 of Leptoclinus maculatus. Lineage (NCBI taxonomy): Eukaryota > Metazoa > Chordata > Actinopteri > Perciformes > Stichaeidae > Leptoclinus > Leptoclinus maculatus. Next base: position 5,153,382 of record JAVDOI010000008.1, on the reverse strand, counting down.
TATTCTGCAGACAATCGGCTGTTTAGTCAATAGAACCCTGCTTACTGCAACTGATGCAATAAAGCAGCTGAATACATTTTCACTTTGTGCAATCGATACAGTCTGGTCATGATCAGGGCCTAATGACCCTGGAGTAATGTTAAAGCGCGACTGACACAGCGAAGGCACATCTGATTAAAATATAACAAAACCAAACTTCCCGTGCTGTCGATATCTGTTTGGGCAGTGTTTCCTGACTGTGCCACCTGCTAACTGTATATGCCAGCCCCAGTAGTGAGCATACAACACTGTACACCTAACTAACACATCTATTTTGCTGTATAGATTGAATAGATAGAAAACAAAATGGATTTTGGTGCAATTCACCCGAATGAGGCGATAATTCACCAATTTCAGGCTGCAATGCTTCAGATCCACCTAAATGGTCATGTTTTAAAAAAGATCAGAGAATTAGTCAATTTTGATAACCGATTAATTATTCAAGAACTATATCGAGCAAAAATACCACACACTTGCTGGTGCCGGCTTCTCAAAATGTGTACATTTCAGTGTTATATGACTGTAAATGAAAGAGTTGGGGGTTTTGGTCTGTTGTTGAGACAAAACAAGAAATTTGAAGACATCATCTTCAGCTTTGGGAAATTGAGATGGTCAGCTTTTATTGACCAAATGATTGATTGAAAAATCTGACGGCACAGCCTTATCAACCTTCAAAAGAAAAAAAGTGACCTCTGTCAGGACATTAGACCGCTATACTAGTGATTTAAGGTCTGCTTTTGATTACACTGGAAGAAGTGAGCAGCATAACAGCACACTGATGCTAACATCATTCTCCTCTAATGGACTGTAGGAGGTTAATGGCACTGAAACTCAATAACCAGTAATGACAACTAAAAACCTCAGACAGACAGAATCCATAGCCCGTAAAAGCACATATCCAGCAGGGGAACTTCCATCAAATGCCTCATATTCGCTCTATGAGGCAGTGATTCTTCCGTGATTAAAGGTGAGTTCTTCGGTTATTATTTCATGAGGATGTGTATCCAGATTGGATCAGCGTACTCACCTTCTTTCTGGCTGGAGTTCTGGCTTAGTGCACCAGCCCAGGACCACCTTTGCTGGCGGATTTCTGCCCACGTTTTCTTGGTTGACCTGTGGATGGCTGCCTCATAGCGTTCCTGGAAAGGACACAGGAACAGATAGCACTTATTTGGATGTCTATAGCATCAAAAGCAAAATCCTAAATCCCCTCATCTGCAGCTGATCCTGATCAGTGGTCAGTCTGGTGATGGAAGGCATAAACATGTAACCTCTGGGTATCATGTGAGAAAAGGAATCATGTGTAACTGTCCTCACTAATACAACACCGTCACATATTCAATGGATTACTTCTCTAAAAGTCGTTTGTTTTTTTGTCAAAACGTACTTTATTCTTCTCCAGTTTCTGTTTCTGTCTCTCCTCCAGGGTGGCTCGCCGTTTCTCCGCCTTGATCCGCTGCTCCTCGAGCTTCCTGCGGCGCTCCTCCAACTGCTGCTCCCGCAGCTGCCGCGCCTTCTCCTCCTTCTCCAGCCACTGGCTCTTTTTAGCAGCTAAGATGGGGCACAAAACATGGTCAAGAGAGTGAGACTTTACCAAAAGAGCAGCGGCCAAAGGAGTCCTCTCTCTCTCTCTCTGTTGGTATGGCACACATTCTCTTTCAAGTGTCTGTTTCAGTTTGGACTTGAAAGAGAAGTGTGATATCTGTTGATAGGTGTTTTTAATGAACAAAGTAGTTTGCCTCTCTGATGTTTACTTCTCATCCACCAGCTGTGTCCCTCCACCTCAAATCGCACTTTGTGTTTGAGAAAATAAACTCAATTACTTGACTTCTCCACAGAATGCCGCATAAAGCGTAGTTAGACGGATACAGTACTTCTGAAGTGACACGTTTACACCACACTAATCGCATCAAGCCCCCACGTCAACTTCAATGAACCACACACTTTGATATGGAAATCGTCTCGTTGTCCCTGAGCCATTCAAAGAGGGCGTAGAGAGAGGCCTTTTTTTCGCAGCTGCCTCTCTGTGTACACAACTCACCATATTTCTTTAAACTACAAAGCAAAACCCCCGTGAAGAATCAGCCTCTGCGAGGAGGCGAGGCGTAGTTCTCTTAAGCACTTTGATGCAACAAAGGCAACTGGTTGTGGATTCAAGATTATGGTGACGGATCATTGCAGAGATGCTGGAGGCTAGAGGGGTTACAATTTATTGGGAGGCGCACAGTTCGGCTTTTTTTATACCAAGGCACTGCTTGCCAGCACGTTGCAGCAAAGAGAATATCTGCTGCAGTGCGACTCTCAGCTCAGCTCATCGCAGCACAATGGCAGCAGTTTAGGATAGGAGAAGCCACATCTTAACCTTCCAGCGCTGCGGATCTTTACACGTGATAGTGCAAGTAAAGAGTAGTGGAAACTGCTTCATAATTCACTCGTTGTGCTGTGCTGAGAACAGAGGGTGGGGGGGGGGAACCTGCTTCCATCTCGTGCGCAAATGTAATCACCATTGTCAACATCCCTAACATTTCCTCCCACCTCAGAGGTTGCAGGAAGGAAAATTAGCTGGAACTTGGCTTGGGGTGCTTAAGAGAGGTCAGTCTGAATGATTTCAACTCACGATTTAAACAATTGTCCATTGTTTTTCAGTGCCATTCACCATCAGTCATTTAATCATCTATAGCAATGCGTTAAGTGATAAACAGAATCTAAAGCGGTCTAAAATGTGTTCCTCAACTCTCTCCTCGCGGTGATCAGTGCCGACATGTAGCATCGAGGCCTAATATAGTAAGACCATGAAATAATCAGAAGCAGAGTGCTGCTCTAACCCTGGTACATAAAGTATTTATGCTAATCCACCAAAGGCAGGAGAGTAGCTTCTGTGCAGTCACTGCCAATTCGCTGATACAATTCCTTCAAAGCTTCACTTAAACATCACAAAGAACCGATAAGATACGAGCCAGGATGTCCTATTGTGGCCCATTTAATGCTAACCTAGCAATACTACTGGCGATGGTCAATGAGCCTGTCTGGCTAGGATCCCTCTCATGTTGATATTGTAAACACAAGCTTTGGATCTAATCTTATACCCAGGTCTGACTGCGATTATTAGATCAGACCCGTACCATCTGGCATCACCCTTGTGACCGCCCAATTAGACTGATCCCCGCTATGAAGTGTGCCAAACTCATCTCACTGCTGTCGAACACACAGTTGGATTTGACTGCATGGCATTACTGAAAGTAGTTTAAAGATGTCAGTGTCATACGAGGATATATACGTCGTGATAATGAATTGTCTAGATGCGTGTTTACTAAAACGTGAATATGACGTTGAGAAAACCTAATGAAACCGCGGCTAGCAAAGGTCCGCATATTTAGACTCTATGTTACCAATTTCTCTTTAACACTCAAGTTATAATAACTCAGACTGTATGATTCTACTCTTTGAATGTGGTTTTTTATCCATTCCTAAATAAATATCTGTGCAAAAGTCGTGAAAATACATCACCATTCAGCTCTGTATCTAGGCAGGTAATTTACACGTTTTCCAATTTCAGAACATTTTGAACTGCGTGATTCTGTTTTTGGCAATATAGAGTTGTTTAGATGTGAATTTGCAGCCAAGATAAATCTGTCTGCAAGTGTCTCTAAAACCTCCAATTTCTTCAGTAAAAGATGGTAATCATAGTAGGTTTGCGGCATGTGGTTCAAACGTGTTATCTTTAACCCAAAGAGTTCTGTGGTGTCTGCAGATGTGGATGAACAAAGTTCAAACAAAGGGCCACGCTACCTACTCTTATATGTGACCTGAGATTAAGCCCCATTGCTTCACAACCAATCATAGCATTTCTTTATGGTTAATTGATCAGTCTATGCCTACATGATTTTTGTGAAAGATGATCTTCAGAGAGAGAAAAGGTTGCAATTAGTCAAAATTTCTATGACAAATGAAATAAAAATGAACAACCATGATTTTAAAGCAAGGAACACCATGGGGATTAGATGAACGAATCCGCTCTAGAGCTGGGCAATAGGACTAAAACTCAATATTGTAACTTTACCTCGATAATGATAAAACTGACAAAGTTCAAAAATGTTTTTTACCTTCCATCTTGGCCCCCTCAATGTGTTTTTTTAGGGATTGTTCTTAAAGAGCTTTTAAAAAAGCATACCGACAGGAGCAAGGTGCTTCAATGACTCCTAATGTCTGTATATTGGTAAGATTTCAGTTTGTTGCCCAGCTCTAGTTAAAACTACTGAACTTCATTCAATTGAGACATCCAAATATGACAGAATGATCTAAATGGGTCACCACCATCACCATCACCACATACACATAGGTGAGTGGCTTACCTTGTAACAAGCTGAGCTCTTCTGCAGGGAGGGGGGGAGGAGTGAGAGAGAAGACAGAGGCAACTGTCAGTCATGCAAAGCAGTGCACAACCAGCGCGTAGCCAGGTGAAAAAGTGTCAGCCGTGTGTGTGCAATAGAAAATAAGGACTTGGGCAAAGAGATGCAATATCAACTTACAAAAAAAAATAAAAAGTACGGCCATGTCAATGGTTGACAGGCCCTGGGGAGATTTTGCCCCAGTTGATCACATTACATGAATTCAAGTTGGGATAAAATGTAGAAGGTTTCTGTGCTGTGATGACTCGGCGCAATTGCAAACAGACTTCAAATAACATTAAGTCATAAGAGATGCTGTATAGCTGTAAAATAATGTTATTTATTAACACATATGGACACTAACTTTTACATTTGTGTTAATGTGAGGAATATCTCTATTTAACATACATTTTAGTAGAGCGTGAGCTTAAGCGCTAATGTGTCAAACAAACATCACACATGCATGTAGAAAATAAAAGCTTGCTGGTCTTTGGTAAAATGGTGGCTTGGCTTTTGCTGAATCACTTTAGTTGTCAGATATCAGACAGAACTGTCTGATAAGCAGTCAACTGAGTGGAGCAGGCGGATTCAAAAGGTCCGGACCCACTTTTATACAGAAGCCCAAACCACCCTTTTATCCTCTCTGTGCTGCATCTGCATGCCATCTGCAGCCTGGAGCCGGCTTAGTAGCGACACAGCTGCAAGTGTAGAACAACGACCTCTTTCGCCCCCGACACTAGGGGGAGCTCTACTCCTATGTAAAAGGACTTGTCCGCCCACCCCCTTTAGTCAACTTACCAAGATATTTGGCCTTTTCCTCTCTCCGCTCCTTAGCAAGCTTCTGCCTCTCCTCTGCTTTCACGATGTCTGGGACGAGGATGGAGAAGGAGAAAAAGAGGGAGAGAATGTGTAAATATAAGTCTAATCCGCCCCCATCAGATCGCGGTCACACAGCAACACAAAATAGTTAAGTTAATTAAACTTTGCTGCATGTTTCCTTGCAGGTCAAAACAATTCATAATTTAAATATGTTTGGTCTAATCAAATTTTTCACAGAGTGAGATTCAAAACATACAGATGAAAAAAAACTCTTACTAAGAGCTTCTAAGGTTAAGTCAAGCTCACCTTAACTGAAATCATTCCTTGAGAACACATTTATTATTTAGTCTTTTTCCACAATGCTACATATCCACTATGGATATATGTATAAGTATAATATAATTAATATTCAGTATATCTAAAATAGTATTTTGTTAACAAAGCACTTAAGTTACCGGTAACACCTTAAGTTCAAAGTTCTGTAAATGTGCTATTATCTGTACAATAATGCATTTTGTGACATTGAACAGTTGCCTTTCCAACCTCCCTCAACCCAAAACTGACCTGAGGCAACACCCTCCGACAAACATAAATATATGAGTAAATGTTTTCTTCACTGCTGTAAAAAAACAAATCAGCACAACGGAAGCCTTACATTTAAATGTCACACCTAAGGAAACGTATGCCACGAGACAATGACAGGAAACTGTCAACGTCAACAAAGAGCGGAAGCCGATCAAGAAATCAAGAAAAAACAAATTGGAGAAAAAGAATCTTCATGGAAGCCAATCTGCTCCAAATACAAACGGAGGCAAGCAGCAGGCTCACTAAATCACCGATGCCATGTTTGACTATGATACGTTATGACTACAGGGGGGCCACTTACATAGATCTCTTCTCTCTGTGACATCTCTGACTTCTGCTCACACATAACATTCCTTCCAAATACCCCAGTGGATCACTCAGGGGGGGGAAAGCCGAAGGAAACAGCAATGCAAGCACACACTGAACTGTGTCGTTTCAACACTTCTAACTGCATCCTCTCATGAAAGATGCTTCTACTTCCTGGGGAAAATATTGTCATTCTGACTTTCCAAAAGGTCCACTTTGTCTTTGTATGTCCTCCAAAGAATACCTCAATAACAATATTTTATTATTAGAGCGGAAACAATTATTCAATTAGTCTATTTTGATCATCAATAAATCGTTTGAGTATTTGTTTTTTCAAGCATTAAGGGCACAAATTGACTGGTTACCTTAGAAAATGTGAATAATTGCTGTAAACTGAATTTATTTGGTGGGTTGACAAAAAACACTACATGTGACAGTCTAAAGACCTAGTTCAACGATTAATCGAGAAAACAATGGTAGTTAATGACTAATAGGGTAATATGTTTATCGTCATATTGTCCAGGCACTTGAAACCCAATGAATGCATTGCTTCTCATTATTGAGTATAAGCTTGTTCATCATACAAAATCGCAAGCCTGGACAACGCCATCCTGAAATTCTGACCACATCCCTGCAGCATGTCAAACACTGGCGCGTGCCGTCTTGATCTTTCTTTAGTCTTTAGCAACATCATCCTCCTCCATCTTCACAAGCCAGATGTTCATCATCAAACCCCAAAGGAACTCATCCTTCAGCAAAGTCTAACACAAACATGAAAACAAGCTGCCACGCAGCCTCCCCCTAAGAACAACCTCTGACCCACTTTGATATTTATAGGACTATGGCCCATGTGCACGGTGCTGCTCGGTGTGTGATGTGCCCCTGTTTCCAACTCACCACCACCGTGATAATCATAACGCCACATGCACAAAGACAAGAACAGACTGGCCCAACGAACACTGCAAGGTGCAATGTTCACACACTCACAATGTCAGCTCTGTGTTATTCCGTCCTCTGAATTGGAGTATGATAAGAGCCGTGCAGGGTATGTATAGTACTGTATAGTGTGACGACGTGCAACCCTCATTGTGCAAATTCAACAGACAGACATGAGAAACAAGAAAAGAACGCGTTTACTTGACACAACCTACATGACGAGGTTCTCTTGGACGGAAGCAAATCACCGCTGTTTAATGTTTAAGATGTGACAAAACACAACGGAGCAGACTATTACCAGACGCAGCAGCAGTTCTCAACTGAACTACAAGCCTCACCATTTCCTTGTACTAATTAAATGGCTTCAGAGTGCTTTTCATCTTCATAATATCCCTCTGGGTGGTGCAAAACATCACGCAAGTAATGAGCTTTACAAAAACCAACCAAGGAACTTGGAATGTCAAAAGGGAAGCGCGTGTCATTTTGGAATCAGCAGACTAAGGACGCAACTGCATATTTCTCTAAAATAGACCAGACTTTGGCAAATAACCATAGAATATCATAAACTCTTGGTATAACTGACATGGGCTAAGGTCATAACAAGCTGGAAGTATTGTTATAGCTTTGGGAGCAGTTTAGGGCTTTTGGGGGTTTATCCCCATCACCTCACGCAAGGGGAATAAAGACCATGACCACAGTGAACGGATTAATGGATAAAGAATAAAGGGGAGAGAGAGAAAAGAGGCTTACACTCCCAAAAACCCCCAAACATTTTCCTTAGACTTTGCATGTGTCGTTAATAGCCAGTGGCTGCAAGGACTTTAAGTGGCGTTTTGGGGGAATGGCTTATGGTGCAACTGCCCGGTCAAACTAAATGCCGTCCTGGCATCGCTCACTGAAACGGGGTTCCTGTTCAGGTTGCCTACCTTTCCTTAGAAAACAGTGCAAGCCCATATTTAACTGCAATATTTCCTTTACCAATTTTTTTCCATGCTTGTTCCAACAACTGCAGCAGCTCTACTGGATTTAGCTTCACATCTGAGAGCATGTGGTCGACATCACTCAGACACTGACGCACTGCCTCGCCTCTAGAGAGCTGACCTAACTCCAGTAGATTGCAGATGCAATTGCACCACTATAAGAGCACTGCTTCGTGTCTGGCCAAATTTAGCTGTAACCTTTAAGCAACTGAACTTTGTTGTTACATACAAGTAAATCATTTAGTTCGAGGTGGCATTTCTTTTTACCTTTGTTACTTTTCAACCTGGGGACAGGTGACGCAGGAGACCCGGGTGATCGAGGAATGACGTCAGGTTTTGTGGGGGTTGTCAATCGCCAACCGGTGTCTTTCTTAGCTGGAGACGCCATTCTCTCGGTGGTATCCGTGGTCGGGGGGCTGCTCTCCCCCTCCGGGTCAGGCCTCGTTGGGTTTGTGTTCAGAGCCGAGAGGGAAGCTGGTTGAAAGAGAAAGACAAGTGAGTGAGGTAAAAGGCAAGACAAGCACACAGATGGAACCAGTTGGTCTTCATTCCTTTCACTACTGGGCCTATGAAGTAGTTTAGTGTAGATGGTGTAAACTTCCTCACAAAGCTACATGGGTGGGTCCATGGCTAAGACTTTGATTTTTCATTGAGAAACTGTTCAATTTGAGAACTCAAATAACCGCACAGTAACAAGATAATGAAACGGAACACCTTTCAAAGAAGCTCCTCTGTTTCGGTTTCTTTCGGGTTGTTGAGCGACATCATCTGCTGCAGAGATTACACCATTTGCTCAGAAGCACAAGATAATAGGTCTCAAGTCTAGCTGCTCGAACTCTACGCCTAACATCATTTTCTACTCTGTGCGTCTAATTTATCGACTGAGCGGCCTGAGCAAATGGCCCGACTCCCTGGCAGAACAAAACACAGTAATTGCTTTTTGGCATCCCGATGATTCTATCGAGGTGAATTAAATTGCTTCGGAAAACAGAATTGGATTGATCATCTTCCCAGCAGTAGCCAAACTTTTTCGTGACAACAACAATAAATAGGAGTCCGATCAAGCCCACGAGTTATCTGTACTCTCTGTAAATTAAAAGTTGTTTTGGATAAAAAAAAAAGAATAGCCGGGCCGGTTTGTTGGGATAGCAGCTTCACTCGCAGCACCATGACTCACATTTGGCACGCCGCTGAACTTGAATCTCCTACTCAAACATTAGTTTGCTCAGGCTTTGACAGCCAGACAAAGACCCTCATGGGAGGGACTCTTGGCTTTGTCCACTCAGCACTGTACCCCTTCGCTCTCTGCGGAACCGTGTTGGAGCACAGTTCCTTCTGCATAGTCTCTGAAAGGTAAACGCTGGGGCAACATGCTGTATATTACACAGACTTTTGGCTCAAAACAACACAGGCAGTAGGGGGTGGTCACACTGAGAGACAGTGAATGCACTGAAGATTTACCCTACAAATGCTGTGCTATTCAGTTTGGATGCAAGAGCACCAATGTGCAGCTTAAAAGAGAATTGATTATAACTTTCTATAGAGTACGCAACTGTACAGTGTGCCTCCTAAACTATAAACTCCCTAATGAATGAAACTGATTATTATAAAACCTAAGAGGCACAAAGCTGGACAAAGGTCTGCATGAATAACTGTGGCCAACTTCTCACCACTGCAATGCTTAGTAGCATTCAGCGAGGTATCAGGCCCCCCATGACAAAGGATGTCTGAGCTCATCTGGGCACATGGAAAGGCGATGTCATCAGACGGAGGCAGTTACTGATGACCCTGAGAGAACAGCAGCAAGAGTCTATGAAAGAGTTCAACTGGTAGACAAGACAATGTGTTTCCCCTGTCGAGGCATGCCACTACTAAACAAGCATTCCTCGGGCAGCGATGTGCTCTGACAGAGAGGGGCCATTGTTTCGGTTGCTTCGTGGCAACGGGACGGCGGCCAAAACACTGCAATGACAGCGACGGGGGGAGAGAGAGAGAGGAAGGAGGGGGAATGGTAGTGAGATAGACTGAAAGTAGAAGAGGTGACATTTTGTAACAAAAAAAGGACTGAGAGGAGGAGCCAGTGATGTATTCAGGGATTAACTTCAAATTGAAATTGTTTACTGCAGAAAAAAAAAAAACGCAGTGTGCCATTTAAAAAACACAGCGCCCGGCCCAGGGCTTGCAACCACCTTCATTTAAAACTATGTTACTCTATAGAGGGTAAATCCTCAGACAGAAAACTTTAGGAACCAAATCCCGACAACATTTTTGCAAACAAATGATGCTTCCCTCAACCCTGGGCGTTCCATCGCAACACCCTCGTCTCTGAATTCATCATCTTTCAGTGCACCATTTTCTTACGAATCCCTGAGGGGCAGACACGACAACTGCCCTACCAAAGTCGGTAAGAGCAGGTGCACTTCTGACAGACGGGTATTGTGTTGCCTCACATCCTGTGAAAGTCCCCCCCCCCCATGCACCTGAGACCTGGAGCCACAGACAGGCCCACAGTGCTGACAGCACTGTGGGGCGACTGGGCCGACAATCACTGTAATCTATACGTCAATGATGAAGAGAATGAGAATGTAACATACTCTGGTATGTTGGTGACACCGACAATGAATACCAATGAAACCTGAAGCTCTCTGGAGGAAGATGGGATGGGAGCTGAGGGAGAGGATCGCTGCTGCGTAGCAAGAGACTGAGACAAGGGCTGATTGATTCAGCAGTCTGACTGAAAAGCCCAAAGTCCAGGACAGGTTTCCAGAGCCCGATGTGACTTCTTTAAATAAAACATTTTATATATTTAAAAAACCTGTAAATCATCACCTTTTTTAATGCTGTAACTCGTAAATATTTCACATTTTTTGCTTGATAAATGGCACTAAACGTTAATTGATTATCAAAAAAAGTTAGTGCTTGATTTTCTTTGGATCAAATAATCAATCAACTAATAATTTCAGAAGTCGCAACAACTGCAACTCATACTTTAAAGGAGACCTGTGGAGATTGTGACCACGAGTGGCGCTATGGAAGAGTATGTTTTTCAGGCACCAACAAAAGCAGTGAAGAAGAAGACCGCAAGCTAGCACACGTGGGTATAAAAAAAAAGCACAATTCAAAAAATATATTTAAGAAAACACCCTAATCAAAAATGTTCTGGGAAAAGAAATGCATTGAACACATTTTTTTCTAGCCTTAAAGAAGCACATGATGCATTTTGGTTCGAAACACTGAATGTGAATTTGTTTACAAGAAACCTCCACAGGCCACCTTTAACATAAAGAGAACAAGGAAGTCTGCAAAGTGTAATTGTTACCTGTCCTGGGCTGACATAGAGATGAGTACAAGTGTATTACCCCTCACAGCAAACAAGATTGGGACGTACTCGTGGGGCGCTTTGAGGAGAATGCTTAAGTAATATTTGCACAGATAGCGAATGCAAAGACAAAAGCTGTTCAGCAAACCATGAGCTCCGTGTTCTGCCTTTTGTCACAGACAAAACAACATGACTTGAACCACGCCAATAAAAGTTGTATCTGCCTAATTGTATTACCATATTTAAACAACAAATACAACAGAGGGGGTCTATAGGTGGACCACTTTACACTCCAGCCTCCCAGAGACACTGCACCCAGGGGACGACTACAGCCAAAATCCATTAGACTACCTTCTTGTGACATCACTTACATTATTCATGTTAATAAATCGATGCACACCATCCAACTCCCTGAGACGCACGAGTCTCCGTCAAGGCCGAACACGGAAATACACTTTGGTCGGGCTTATTGTTGAAAGGTAAGGGAGAAAAACACACAGAACAAACATTTGGTCAGCGTTTCAGAAGCTTGAAACCGCCCGTCCTTCTTCAGAGGTCCTGAATAACTTGGTGTATATCTGCTTCCTACTAAAAGCAATGGGGTCCAACATGTTCCTTTGCATCTGTGTTTGCGCTCTTCACACTAGTTGGTACGGATCCACGTTCCAATCATAACCTTACAAAACAATAATCAGAATCTGATAATAGTTGTTGGTTTATTGGGATATTCCACTGTCAAACCAAATGAAACCATCTCTGTTTAACACATTATTGAGTTAGAAACTAAAGTGTGTTTATCAAAACGTCTTGATTGTCGCTTTACAGTCACTATAATGAGCATACTACTTGCATTATTAGCATAATCTCTTACAAATCTTGTTGGTAGAAAGTGAATCAATCTAAAATCAGTGATGTCCTTTGCATGGTTGCTTTGTTTCATCCTCCTACTAATCATCAGCCGGGCATTCGACAGCTTTGAGACTCTACAAAAGTGGGTCAGAGGAGGTTCAGGAATCTTCAGCATGCTGTGCATTGATCATTGAAGGACCATCACATCGGCCCCATAATGTCTCCCTATATGGTGCCTCTCTAGCTGCAAGTGTCAAACAAAGACTAAGGCGCTTAGTCGAGCCCATTTACATGCAAAAGTGATACAATGTAATGATATATATGGTAAAGTCAGCAGAAACGGTAAAGGAACCCCCTTCTGAAGTGGGTGTGTGCACTCATGCACAAGCACAGTGTGGGAGCACAATGGCAGGTTGAGAATCAGCAGGTAATTAGCACAGGCTCAGTGCAATTCCCCAGGTAGAGGCAGGTTAATAATCGAAATATAAATATATGTGCGACTTCAAACGTTGGTTTGGAAAATCGTACCACGGGCTCTGCAAAAGCTCAGTCACTGTACATCACTCCCCAAACCGCCACCACAAAAGGGATTTAGTACTTTAGAGTTTGGCTGAAGACACCGTGGAGCACAGAGCCACGTTATAACTGGGACAACTAGTAATGCTGCCACACAAAATGGGATTTAGCAGAAATCCAATTTCACAGCATATTATTTTGTTAGAGTAGGTTATAAATACCCACACTGCGGCCCCTGTGCCGCTTAAATAGACTTAGGTCACCTCAATAACTGCAGGGCACAAGAAGAAGCCTTTCCACTTTAATTATCTTAATAACAACAGAGTATGAATAGTTATGTCCAAGAAATTAGAATCCCATTAAAAAGCAAATAAGAAGGTAGAGGCACAGAAGGATAGGTTCTTGGAAAACCACGTGTCCACATTATAAAGGAAGCACCTCTATCTCCACACAGCTATACAGGCAACTGTACCAAGCACAGGGTTCACACAATAAACCACACTGCTGGTTTTCTACCTGCTCGTCAACATAACCGCGTATCAGGGTGAGATAAGCGTGTGTCTGGAACAAGACAGCAAAACACGTGACTCACTATATGACAGAACCAGCAAACTATGTCAGCACATTCTCATGACTGTGTCTGCTCATTAACAGCTTAAGGGAGGACACCTCCGGTTGAGAGGAGCTGTAAAAAAAGCCATATCGAGGTGAAACAGTTAGAACCAAAAACAAGCAGACATTTGACAATACGAAGCTTTGAAATGATTACGTGATAGAGACCGGTCATAATGAATACGGCTAACGACTGCTGCTCGTTCCCGATGCAACATTGAGCACTGCACAATGTCTCCGCCGAGACACTGTGCAGCGTAGAATATAGGGCAAGACATGGAATATTTATGACGCTAAGAGCTTCACTCTTAAGCACTACCTTCTCTGTCTCTTGCCAAACAGATAAGAAGAAGAAAAAAAAAAAAAAAAGAGGCGAGGAGGGGGAACGCACTGTCGGACCACCAACAGGAATAACTCGAGGTTTGTAATACGGGGAATAGTTGCAAAATCTCGATTAGTCTGATCTTACAAACAATGCCTGGTAAACAGGGTGGAGATGCAGCACATTCCCTTGAAAAATGGAAATGAGGCAAACAAGGAGGCAAGGAAACGGTATCGAGACCCAGAGTGTGAAATCAAAAGACTGGAAAGGGAAAAGGGCGGCAACCCCCCCCCACCCCCGAAAATAAGTAAAGAGGAACTCAGGAAACACACAGAGAATGGCTCTGCATCTCATTTGGGATGGGCCCGGGGGGACTAATGAACTACCTCATCGCTTACCCCCCCCCCCCACCTAACCCGTCGCCCCTTCACCCTGTTGTGTCCCTCCTGCACCCAATAGGGTGATGTAAGAGGGCAAGGGGGCCCAGACACACAGGAAGCGCAGTGTAAACAACAAGCACCGACTCCATGCCAAACCAGGCCCTGTGTGTGTGTTTAAAGGACAAAGTTTTCATTAGATGTGCTCACAACAGAGGACTGCCGTTTTAAAGGGGAACTGAACACATCGTTAAATTCTGCACGTAATGCAATTAATGATTATTATAATTATCGATTTATCTGATCAACAGTCCAAAACCCAAAGATATTAAATTAACAATGATATGAAAAAGGGAAAAGCGGGAAATCTGGAACCAAAGAACGTTCAGTGTTTGGTAACAACTTAAAGTTTATTCGCTATTCAAATTATGAAAATAGTTGCAGATACATTTTTCTATTAGATTTAGCCCGAAACTAAAATAATTAAGAACGCGTCAGAGATATCCGAGTCACACTGATGAACCCACTCATCAGGCTACAGCTGATGTCTGCCGTATAAAGACAAAAGTGTCTCTGCAGCATAACAACCAACAAAGTTGAAGACGCTTATAAAAAGACTGCATTCCGTCTCTGCATGCTAATCGGCCAGTGAATACTGATGTCTCCCGTCAGTGGCTACAACATCACCTGGCCCGGGCTGAGAACAATGCCTGGCATTTAGCTGCTGCTGCTGCTGCTCTCTCCTGCATCAACGTGTGCACCAAAGCCACCGCGCTGATGAAAGGCTCTGCTTATCTGACCCAGCGGCAGCTCCCTGGAGACCCTGCATCTGCTGCTGCCAGCATCATGCTCCAACATAAAGGGATAAGTAACCTAGACAGTCTGACCAGTGGTGGGGGGGGGGGGGGGGGGGGAAAGAGTGTCAAGAACCACCAAACTCAAGCCTTTTTCAATGACATCAGAGGAGGAGGAGGAGGAGGAGGAGGAGGAGGGGGGGTATCTGGGCCGCACAAGCCGCCATTCATAACTGGAAGCAGTACACCAGCATGCCAGGCAGTTGCTCCTGACAACCTGCTCCCCGTCCCTTTTGGGGGTTGGGAAGTGACAGCATGGTCTAATTCCCCCTGATCTCAATGGCGGGGTTCTCTGGTCCCCCCCCGTCACTGTCGAGGACCAATTTAAGTCCGTACAGGATGTAATCCATTTGAGTTTAATCTTTTACGACAACGCTTCAGAGATGCTTCAGGAGCAACATGATCAAGAAATGTAACTAATGGGAAGCTTACACCAAAATGTCCATATTGGGTTCATACTACGGTAAGCCAGGAACTCGCGAAGCTTTGTCCGACTGGTCATCAATGCCACTGCAAAGATCTCAGGTATCTGTAATCCCCTCTAGGAACTTTCCGTCTCTGTCGGCAGGATAATTTCCCTTTCTGTGGTGCGACCCCCCCCCCCCCCTCTGCATCACTGGGATGAATCAGTGATTGTGAATTGTGCGTGTCCTTGCCTGAAGTAGCTCGCTGAGCCGTCGTTTGGTTCCAATATGGGTATTTTCGTAAACATTACTTAAAGCAAAAATCAGGCCCGAGCAGTAATCTTGTGCCTGTTCAACATACAATTACACCCAACAGTTATCATTAACTGTCTCCCCACACAGAAACCCAGAACCCTTCTGCTGGAAACAAGGTCCAATCATGGGTTTCATAATCACAGGTAACTGTGACGAGGCCAAATGTTCACTCCAACTCCCAATAGCGACGACGAGGTCCAAATCCATCAGCAAAAAACATGAAAACTGTCAAAATAACTGTGAAAATGGATCAAACAATGGCTCTGAAATACACATGGTACACTGCCAAGGAATGTGAAGGGCGATCGAGATGTGTCCACAGTGTAAAATGCATGCCCTTTAGGGACCGGTCTAATATTAGCAGATAGGTCTGGTGACTGGAACTTTTCAGACGGCCGGCGAGCACACAGCAGCCCCGTCTGAGATATTTTCAGACTTGGTGGAGGTGGAAGGAACAAGTGACACAGTCCAAATCAAGACTTCCCTTCCCTTGTCCTTCCTCTAGTGTCCCAGGGAGACCGGCGGTGCAGCTGACTGACATTAAATTTAGGCCACAACACTGCATCACCTGCCTCCTTTCTGTGTGTCACAGTCAAAACTTGAAAAAGGGCTTAGGAAAAGCAGATGCCTTCCAAATAGCACATGTGTATGTTTCACGGGCTTCTAATGCTTTCAAGGCGAAGGGGTTAGTAGTGAGAACGGCATGTTTCTGTGGCATTCAGTCACTTTCTTACTACCCAGCTGCTGCAGCTGTGCAGCATCTTGGACCAAAGGCCTAGATTCTAGCCCGTTAATTTTTGTCATAAACTGTGTGTTTTTTTTCATTTCATGGTTTCAATGAATATGTAAAGCACTGTTAATTGCCTTCGTGCATTAAGTGTGCTAAATAAGCTCGCCTTGCATCTGCATCGTAGCCCTACCGGTTTCATTATGCTCCGGTGCATTGAATGTATTGCTCTGTGTCTTTGAAGCAATCTGCCTATTTTAATTACTAAAGGAATAGTTTGTCACACACACACACACACACACACACACACACACACACTTCCTAATCGCCAGATGATTGTGCACTCTGCTACCAGCTTTAAGTCTTTCAGTTCAAAGTGATCCCAGGTGGTCTCTCTGACAAGTCGTAGCACTCTGACTGATCAACTGTATCATATATCAAACGTTCTTGTTGTGGAGAAAAGACCAAAAGAGTTGAAGTGGTGAAGACCTCATCAAGTCATTGACATGTTCTGTCTGAAGTTAAAGTGTCTTTGTCCCATTTCAGAGGCTAATGCTTAACTGTAGCCTCCAGTCATTTGAAGTGTGACTAATAACCTAATAATAATAATAATGCCTACAGACATCATCACAATGCATGATGCACACGGCATAGAAAACATGTGTGTAGCAATTCATTTATCAGCATTTGAGTAACATCAACAAGAAAATGACAATCCAGCTGAGTATTTACGAGGCCTCACAAAGATTCTTTGCCGTGTTTGAGCTACTGCTTTTATTTGATAAGAGGTGATTTAAGCGTAGGCAAGTTCAACTCTAATCCTCCCTTAATCCGTTGTTTTCAGAGTAAACACTGTATTTGTCATGTTTTTCCTAATACATTTAAAAAAGGACGTCCAGAATTAAAGGACCTCTTGTACACAATTTCAGAAATTTGTGTCCGTCATTTTCACAAAAACAAACATGAACTGTGCCTGCATCCACGTATTGACCGCTTTCAGTAGCCATTTGATGATACAATACTGCAAAGGCGGGGACAGTTTGCACACTTTTGAGTGCTGGTTAACGGGAAGGCTTTCTACATTCTTTGCTTTTGTAGAGTGCCTCTATTGCCTCATGAGAGGTCAGTGTCTGGGCGATGTGATTTACACCATCTGGGTGCTACGGAGTGGATCGGCACTGATGTAATGCCTCCTCTATGTGGGGAGTTGAAGCAGGCCAATGACTTTATTTCACATTGGAGCATGTCTCACCTTCTTCTGGTCTCTGTCAGTCTTCACTTTATAGCTCAAGTCTTGCTTATGCTGAGCTGTTCAAATACATGAGTTATGTCTAAAACAAATTTAAAAAAAGAATATGATCCAACTAATATGATGTGAACACCCTCAAACTCCCTCATAAGCTGCAACTCAGTTTTTCAACCGCAGTCAGTGTTTCATTTTGAATCTAATAAGCTGGAGTACAGAGGAGCCAAAACAACCTCAAATGTGTGTAGTTTCGAAAGCAGACCTCAGCGCCACAGTGCTGGCGTGACTTCAGTCGGTTCTTTGGGACTCAGATGTTTCTGTTCTTTTCCGTTCTCTCCCCAAAGTTCATAGAGACTAGCCCGAGCCCCTTCTATAAAAGGTGCTGAATGTGGGCTTTGCTATCTGCACATGTAAGAACTGGGAAGCCCCCGCCCCCCCCTCTCTGTCTCCTACAACAACAAAACTGCCTGAAGAAGCTTTAGAGGAATAATCAAATTAATCTACACACCAAAAGAAAAGTTCTGCCTTGTGAAAGAGTGTGGTAAAGTATAATGATTCAGTTACTTTAATCCTTTTAGTCATGCATGCCTGGAAAAAGCCATTTGATTGATAAAGTAATCTGTGATTGGAGCCGCATACACTGAATTAAATGGATTATGCAGGATGGAGCCCACACATAGGACGGCCCCTTTTGTGCGCACCTCACCGTAATATTAAGGAGATTATGAAAAAAAAATTGTAAGGGGGAGAAATGCAATGTTGAGACATTATTTTCTCCCTCAGATATATGATTCATATTTAATTCCACTGCATAAATTACATGAAGCTTCAAACAACCCATAGAACAGTACATTTCAAGCATGATGCTCGACCCTGTACAGTAAGCAGCATCATATCTACGTATAGAGAGTTACAGTAGCTTGCAACGTGCATTGCACTCCCGAAAATACACGATTAGTAAATCACTCTGCTCCTATTCACAAACATGCAATCATACTTTTCTTGATACACTCCATACATGAGCGCTTTTGCACGTTGCTAACCTGACGGAGACAAATGTATCTCCTGCAGAACATGAAAGCATCTCATTACAGCACACACTCCACCGATGTGCTGCTCACAATTAATCTTGGGCAAAACACAATGTCGGTCCGTGCCGTTATCAGGCTCCATTATTAGACAGTGAAGCTCGGAGGGCCCGTGGGATCCTGCCCACTGCTAATTTACAAAAGACACTAGCGCAGCGCTCTCCAAAAATGGGACACGGTCGCACGTATCCCCCCCCCCTGCCGATTACATAACAACTCCTGGGGCTGAAGATGTGTAGCTGACTGATCCTGTTCATCGCAGCACAGGCTTGCCAGCCAAAGCTGTTGGATTCTCCCATATTCCATGATAGACAAGGACCACACTGTGATCTGCATCCCCATCAGTCTGCTGAGGCTCTTTATCCTCAGTATCGCTGTAGTGGAGCAGCTCGTCTGTTTGTTTTTTTTGTTGTTGCTTAAAACAAAGTTTGCATAATGGCTCATTAACAATTGAAAGCATCGCCACAGTCTCTTCTGCACAATAGATCCTGCTCCTACTGTAAGAGTATCAGAGATGGGAACAATGTAATTCCACTAAGGGGTGAATAGACTAGAAAAGGCAAACCGTAAGATGGGAAATAAACGTTTCTATTCAGCTTAGCTGGTCACAGCTTGGCTGTTCAGGTACGGAAATAAGTGAGGACGACCAAACCGAGCAGACTGTCAAAGAGTGGCAGAATGGAGAGCACAGAGAGAAGAAAGCCTGCATAAAGAAGAGGGGGATTAGAAGATGGTCTCCATGAATCCAGACAGCAGATTTTGCTGGGCCAGGCTTTCAATAGCTCCAGCAGGACCGATAAAGACAACATTCTTCAGTGACTGTATTGCAACAAAAGGAGAAGACTTTTCCAGTTGCCCTGCTGCTTCCAGGTGAGGTTTACATGTCTTGATCGCGGATGTTTGACAATGGGAAACACACATTCTTGGGGAGCCGATGCGGCAAGAAAACATGTCTTTTAGCAGACATTTTAAGTGATGACTCACTCCCCTTCGAAAGAGAGCGTCATGTCCCCAAATGTCATGAAGGTAAAAATCTTCCACACGAGCAACATGATGAGATAAAGTGATATTCAGAACTTCATATTTTCATGCATATAGGAGAAAAAAAACCGACATGATCACAGAGTAAAACCAACGAGCTGTGAGTTACGTACAAGGCGTGTTGGAGCTCTGATGAACATTTGACCACAAATGACTTAAGTGAGAAAGAAAAACAACGTTTGATCATTCTCAGTACGCAATGGAAGCTTGGCGGTCGAGCTGCCAAACTGTAAATACATCCCGTGAAACAAAAAGCCTGATGTCAATGCTTCTGCCATGAGGCACAACATGTATGCCGACAGCCTTTCCCAGCTTTATGGTCATACCTGATGTTATTCAGAACAATGGCTATTTACAGACACTCCAGTCTGATGGATTCCCACGAAAAAAAGGGTGGAGCACGTCTCTCCTCCTGCTTGATGCAGAGCCAAGACCAGCTGACCTCCCTCCATGAAGCCCCCTGTCAGCAGGAAGGAAGTTGTCTGTTGTCAGAAGGAGGTGGTCACATTGTGTGTGTGTGTCCCCCTTCCACTTCCAGACGCAGCAAACGTGTAAATACACAACGCTTTGGCATAGAGGTTCAAACTCTGAACCAATGCCGGGTGTCTTGCAGGAGCAACTTGACATTGGCAGGTTCCCACCATGGGTTTCTCATCTCGACACGTGTCCTTAGACACGACAATGGCCTTAAACTGCACGATCACACATATAATGCAGTAACTAAGCCGGATCTGTCCGGAGTGTGAGGAGGACACTCTATCCGGCCATGAGCTGAGCTTCTCATTACAACGTTCTTGGATTCAGGAGTTTGTTGATGCAGCTCTGCACCAGCAGAAGAAAAAAAATGCACCTGTGCATATTGGACTATTCACTGAATGTGGAAAACATCCTCTGGTAGAGCAATAAGTAGCAAAGAGGAGATGGGAAGGGGTGCCAGTGTGACTGCATCATGTTAGTACTGAGCTAAACATAACATACGGAGGGGGATGGGGTGGTACAAGTGAGATTACCTCATCTACCGCAAATTGTGTTGTTATAACCCTGAAGCCCCGAGCTCTGTGCGAAACAAATGGCAACATAGTTTTTAATTGACAGCCATAAACAGTCAGCTAATGATCACGCCGGTGTTGTGATTTTCTCATCGGAAAGGTCTGCAAACAGGTCATCGTCATCTTTCATTGATTAGATCAAGATTAAAACCCGGTCTGAGGTTTAGGTGTTAAACTCGTGGACAACAACGCGGTTGCGTTAGCGTTATGATTTTTGAGGACTGTCTGCACGCGCACCTCCTAATGGATTATTCATAATTCATCAAGGAAATTCATTCCCGACCCCGCTCTCTGTTGCTTTAAGGTTACTTCAGCTGCAACAGTGTATCAACCCCTAAATGAGCTACAAAGTCAGCACTAGCAAGACAACGTTTTAAATGATTGTGTTACAACGTGACTACCAGGACAGATTCAAGTCTAAAGGTAGACTGACCTACAATGAATTAAGACTTACGTGTTGATCCTGCCAGAGTATTTTCCTCCATTTCGGCGGTAATATCCTCGCTTTCTGTTCTTTTGTTCATTCAAACAGGGGAGTTTCGGCTCTTCCTCTCCGGCAGTCCTCTCATTCCTCAGGCAGAGACAGGGGGGGGGGGGGGGGGGAGAGAAACTTGGTGAAGTCACTCCAGTTGCACCAGATGTCCTGAACGAACCGGTGCAGCAAACCTGAGAGAGAGCGTCCGGATAAACCAGAGATAGGACAACAAAACAAAATGAAAGACAAGTCCAGCCAGTACCCGCCTACTGATGGAGGAACCGGTTGGTCCTGAGAGAAGTTACAGAAAAAAAAGGTTTCGGAAGGAATCCTGTGAAACGGAGAGCAGGGGAGGAGGAGTGAGGGAAGTTTCTCACTCTCCCGACACACCACAGCTGATGCTCTGCTCGTGCTTATGGTCCCTCGCTGGCCTTACCGGACCGTACCATTACAGACAGGGGTGTCTGGTTGCTAACTATAGTACTTATCATGACATTCTAGCTATATGTAACATTATGGAAGACAGATAGACTATCTACAAGCTATGAATGGCTCTTATAATCTTAATTCATTAATACCTATAAAGAAATGTGAGTAGAATAGTTTCTCCCCTCCGTTCTGATTGTGTCCTCCACCCACACAACTACAATGCTCTAACAGCCAGCCAGTTCACAGTTCACACTCAATATAAATGTGTCCCTTGGAATTATTGTCTGCAATGTTTTTGTCATTGCTTACACTGCTTAAAGTGCTCTTTAACATCTGATTAAATGCAGTGTGAGTAAAGATTAGCAGGTCTGTTAATATGAAAAACTATTATATTCAAATAACATAACATTGCTGTAACATTTCACTGTTCAAAAAACTCCAGCATACCATGATTTCACTTATTTTTGTTGGGAAAATAATAAAATCAAAGCATTTAATTTACTCTGGATGATTCACAGACTGAGTATTGCAGCCTCCCAAACACATTTGTGAAGCAATGTTTCAGCCTTTAAAGGCTTCAAGTTTTTCCTCAAAAAGTATGGGAGCAAGTTATGATCAGTGTGCAGACAACTTCTCCTTTTCTTTCACATGAATACAGAAACCAGAAAACATCACCCTAAAATCGTTGGAGTCACTGAAGATCCTTCTGGGTCATTTTAAAATGACTAAGGGTACCCTCTACTACTATACATGCCTTTTAAAGGTGTATGCCAGCATGCTTTGAGATTAAGTTAGGGCAGCTCTCTCACTGTCAGTGAGACTCAACCTTATGTACTATTAATGATTTGTACATGCATGTTATTTCAGTGTAAAGGGAACACTATATTTTCCTGTCAGCAAGGTTATACAGTCACATATTTTGATTTTTGTAAAATCTGAGACAACGCAGTTCAAAACATAAAACTCAACAAGGATATTTGTTACATAACAGTTGCGAGTACGGCAGAGTCTATGTCTTCTCGTCTACCACCTGTGGATCTCTCAGAGCATCTGCCAAGGTGGGGGCTGGGCCAGGGGCTGATCGGCACGCTTGAGAGGGGACACCCCGTCAAAAGGACCCCAATGGGGATCCTTTGTGCAGCTGTTGAGTCGTGTTCACCCAAAACCCCCAAGAGCCACCTGTCACTGCAACTGGAAAGTGGGGGATTTTTAAGGAGGTGGGGGTTGGGCGTGCATGCGGCAGAGTGTGTGGTTGGTAGGTTTTTTGCTAAATTAAAGCCAGTAGAGTGACTGTTTAATGTGCATGTTTCAAAGTACTACTTGTGTTTCTTATCACATTCTTCTTAAATGTCCTTGATTAATTCACACCATTACTCAAATAAATGGTTTGTCAAAGATCCTGGTCGTCACAAGTCATCACAGTCTGATGGTTTAAAAAACTATCTGTAATTTAATCACAGATAAGAACAGCAATTTAGAGTTAATTTTCACTCCTTTCAAGTCAAGGGAGGATTGAAGGAGAGCAGGAAGCGTCTTTGAGTGCTAACAAAAGATCATTGGCTACATATCTCATCCAAAACTCAAGAATACAAAATGTTTTGTTTATTTACAGAAAAGGGAAGCCATATTTATTTTCTTACACCACCCTTGTTTTTAGAGCCGTATGCCCGAGACCAGTCGGCCCGCAGGATAGGGTGCCAGGTGCCTTTCTCTACCTCACCAAGGAAATAAACAGATTCACAATGGAATTTATTTTGTACTTTTAATGTAAATAAGGTGCCAGAGTGTGTATATATAAAAAATAGATTTATTAAAAATAAGTGAGAGCATCCCCTGGACACCCCAACAAATGTCCAACAACAAATCAATCTCTTTCATGTCACATACTCACCTAAAGCAATAATTATGCATCATAGAAGGGAAATAACAAAATAAATTGGAATAGTTTGGACAAATAAATACATATTTGTGGTATTTTGCTCATCCTTGATTTATTCTGCTGTGTTGTAAAAAAAAGAAAAGAAAGACAGAAGAACCCAAGATGACTGAGCTGATGATAAGAGGGCTTAAATGTGTGGAGCATTAACTCTGCTTTTCAAGTGCTCTGCAGATGCATGTTTTTAGATCTTGTGTGCTACCTCTTTAACAAATGTATTGAGACCCACCCCCCATCCTTTCATCCTTTCACTCTCATCTCTATACCCAGCTGTTGTGCCAACACGTGCACAAACTTGCACATGAACACCTGTGCACACATGCGCAGTCGCTGGCCATCTTTCAGCGCAGGCTGAAAACTCACCTCTTCAAGAAGTACTACCCCGAGCCTTCCACTTGTTGCACTTATTGTATTCATACTAGTTTGTTGCACTTATTGTATTTGTATTAGTTTGTTTCTGCACTGTACTTTTGCTCCGGTTTATGCTCTTAGATGCTTGTTTAAAAAAGGAGATGCACTTATGACTTCTGTTGACTAGTAGTTCTCTTGAATACCTATGTTGAATAGACTTATTGTAAGTCGCTTTGGATAAAAGTGTCTGCTAAATGACTGTAATGTAATGTAATGTAACATGCACCCAAAAATATTTACAGAAAATAAATATTTTTAATCAACAGCATAATATGTCATATTTATGCTAGTGAGCTTGGTATCTATGTTTGCAGTGAAATTATATGACGAGCTCTTAAAAACAGATACACTGATTTCCAAAATTGGATGAGGCACAAACTAATCCATATAAAAAAATATGCATGAATTTAAAATTAACATTCATTTTTTTAAGAAAAATGTCAACATGGTTTATTTATGTTATTTCTGAGCAGACATTCTGATTGCTACTTGCCACAGTTTAATTTATAAACTGTGATAACAAATGACAAAAAGATAACTGGGCATATTTTCTACATGAAACATCTATAGTTAAAAAAGGGTATCCTAATACTTTATAGACCAAAAAGAAGGTAACTATGCCTTTTTCAAGAACATGTGACTGTGTTATAAATAAACCATTACTATTCTACCTTGCACACTAGACAGTAGACCAGGTGCTTGAGCCATGCAGTCTGATAGGAAAATGAAAGGGCTCAGGATAAAAGCATACCTCAAAGACAGTAGTCACTGCACCATGCTGTGCTGATGAGCCACTCAAGCTAAGGTGGATGCAAATAGGATAAAAGAGCACAGTTGGCCTCCATTGGCTGCATGTTAGACGTGCTGAAATGATGCATATCTTTTCAAAAGTTCTGCAGACTGAAACGATACATGATGAAGTGTATTCTAGTGCCTTTATCCGTCTTTCTACTATCGAACCCCTCCCTCTTTACCTTGAATTCATGGCAAGTTCTGTAGGCAACCTGTGCACCTGTGTCATCCCCATTTGTGAACCACTTGTATGACCTCACTGCACACAGGAAGTGGAGGACCCCCTCCTTCTCTATCCATCCCTCAGTGATCAAGAAAGGACTTGATTTTGGAGCTGCAGCTGCACTCCTCATTTAACACACAGAGACTCCCATACACACATACACACACACACACACACACACACACACACACACACACACACACACACACACACACACACACACACACCTCATTAAACTGCCACTGATCACCGTAAGCAGTTCATGCCTTTAACAAAAGGCAGTTCACAGAGAACACTGGGAATAAGAGAGTTAACAAAAAACATTACTTCTAAGAGTATGTGATTGCATCAGTGAGTACACATCCCCAAAACAGGGGAACCCAACTGCAGAGATAAGAAAACAGAGGGATAAGAAAGCTCAAAGGAACAGGAAGAGGGAGTTTGGATCTAGTAACAGACTCTTCGGGACGACAACTGATACCGCCGAAGAACAGAGAGCGGCCAATGAGGACTTATTTGTGTGAAGATAGTATTCTGAAGACTGATGTCGCTCTTTCTTTGCACTTTTTTTGAGTACTGTACTATTTAAGCAGGAACTGAGTACAGGAGGAAGGTACAGTCCAACGCAATGAACTAGACAAAGCTTGTGTGAAGCCCAGGTGTTGGAGGGCACTACAATATCCAGTAACTAAACGGTGGGAATTTTTCTTTGTGAAATTATTTTGCGTTACCTTGCAATAAGTGGCTTAACAATACTTTTTTGGCTAATGTTAGTAGGAGTAATAAAGAACAGTCATAGCACAGCTGCCGTAGCCATATCCATAAAACCATAGGATTTAAACCACAAATGCAGCCCTTGAACCATATCCACAGCCACAGCTTCACCCATCACAGCCGGGGAAGAGCAGCGGCAATTGAGCTCACAGCCAGTGGCTGTATAATGTCGGAGCTCGGCCGATCAAAAGAAGTATTGAGGAGTTCCCAAAGATTTTTTTTGGGCCGTGACCCTTAGGGGTTGTGTACAGAATTGCTTATTTTAGAAAGTGCTCAAAAAGTATATTGTATACACAATGAAATTGCACTAACAAGAGTTATAGGCGTACTAGCACCTACCGAAACATCTGTTCTGCAAAAGAAAGAGCTCCTATAGCGTTCTAGTCTAAGGAGCATGGTCACCGCCAGTGAGTCTAGAGGTCAGTCTCTATGAATGGCAAGAGTAACCCTCAGCCTGGTAATCAAGCAACAATAGCAGGAATGTTCAGAAAGTCCCAAGAGAACATAGACCCAGCCTATGTTATATAGACTATTGAATGCTATCGCTGCCTTTAGCAAATGTATTGAAGCAGGAGGGGTGGTGTAGCATTGGGTAAGGCTGGATACAAGGCTAATTAACTATGATGGATTAACTGCTGAAATATGTTTGCACTTGCTCAATCTTTCTCTAGCAAAGACAGTTTTGCACACATTTCCAACATGTCGTCAGTAGATTTTGGGTGACTCGTACAACTGCTGGTTCAGTTTTTCAGCGTTCAGACAGCAACACTATTTTGGTTACTTCACCAGTGTCTCGACTCAGCTGGGTCAGATGTCACCTGCACCTATCAGGGGGCCTGTAGATTTACTGCAATTTACGATTGTGTTGTCTTTTGTTTCCTGTAGTGTGATTTAATCACATGTCACACTGGAAAAATGTGTGTGTAAGCACAGACTGAGAGGTAGGGAGAGACAGAGTGTGGGAGCGTTCCCAGTTTCTTTGTGTTTCTCTCTAGGGTGCTGGGAAAAAAAAGACCACTGTTTAGTCTGAAACATATGAATTTAGACGGCCTCTCATCTCTTGTGTTGGGAGGTCTTGATGTATTGTAAGCCGTGTAACATCCAAGAGTCTTGTATTTTCATGTATTAATGCCAAACTAGGATAGAATTCAATGTGAAGTCCTAGGTTTGAATCTCATGAAGTAACTCTCATCCCACTTCCGTCTCTCTCTCTCTGTTGTAGCTATCAAAGTAAGTGAGTCAAAAACAATTGTTGGACTCCAGCAGTTTTGTAGTGCACCCCCAAGAAGCTGGTGGATTTAGCGAGAGAAAAATAATGGTCAAAACAGCAGTGGTTAAGATATCCTGACTTTAAATCCTTTGTATGGGTCAAGCCCCCAAAATACTCAATCCTATATTTTCCATGATGCAACCATACTGACATCATCAAGGTTATAGTTCAAAGTTTAAAGAGCTCCCTCCTGTGCCAAAAAATTATATATATTATTTTTTCATTGAGTAGAACTCCCAGTGACACATGAACTGACGTCTTCGTGTAAAAACAGCGGAGTTCCCCTCATAAAAAAACACCAGTCTTTTCAGCGTTCCATCAAATAAAAAATGTTCTAAATCACCTAATCAGCCAACTAAACAGCGGCAATCATTTGGTGTGTCCAAGGTCAACCAATAAATAACAACTCAGTCTTTGTTCATGGATTTGTCGAGTCTATTTTTAAGGTGAATTACTTTAAACTGTTCTCCATACGGCATTCAATACAGACGGTAATTAACACATCCCACCACTGGCTCCTAAACGCCTCATGCACTGATAACAGTTTTTCCCGGCCTCTCCAACAACAGGTGGCATTACCGGGGGCTTGTTTTGCCGTCTTCCATGAGGAATGTGATTCCGCAGCAGTATGTCTCAAACAGCAGAGAGCAGGCCATGACGTAATGGCCTAAAACGTGCCATCAGTTAGAAGCAGGGCCAAAACACGTGGAGTTGGCTCCTCTCTCCGCTCACCCCCAGGGCCCCTCTCTATTCTCCTTTTCCTCGTCTCTCTCTCTCTCACCCTCACCCCCTCCACCTCCCTTCTGCTCCACCGCACTCTCTGTTTATGAGTGCATGAATCGCTCCATTTCACTATACCCAACTCCCAGCCCACTACCAATCCCACAACTGCTTCAATAATAGAAGTCCCCCCCCCGTCCCCCCCCTCCCTGTGCTTTCATTTCCATGACAACCCACAATGAGGAGAGAGAGAGAGACAGGCAGGAAAAAAAAACGTGAATGAGAGGGTGGGAGTGCCTTCGCTTGACCCCTGGTCACATTTGTATAGGGGGAAACCTACAACAGCCTGAGTTTCAGTGAGGTTAAACTGGCCAATCGAGACAGCACCAACAGCAGCACTGCTCAGTCATCACACAAGGTGCATCTTGAGTATCAAGTTGATTTAATTTTGTATAATACTTTAAAAAAAAAAAAAAAAAGAGTTGCAAAGTGCTTTACAGGAGGATTAAAGGATCAAGAGAAAAGAAAAGTGGCAGAAAAGAAAACAACATCAAGACAAAGTCTGCAGCCAAAGTCAGTAGTTATCATCCTCTGGGGGCCACGAGTGCCTGCTGCCAATCCATCGAGCAGTTATTGAGATATTTCCATCCGAACCAAACTGCAGACTGACCGACACCGCCATCCCTGTCTTTAGCCACTAGCATGGCTACGAACAAGGAGACAAAGACAAAACACTGAATATAAAGATATGCGGTACTTTTTACTTTCAAAACATGGGCACAAATTCATTCATTTCCTATGTTACCTTTGGAAAGGTCTCATTAATACTGAAAAGGTGAAAAGGTCAGTCCTGATGCGGTGTCATATGGATGGGTGGCCTTCAGAGTGACACGAGATAAACAAAGGGTGAAAGGTCTTGAGTTCAAGCACCAGTGAGCCTTTGTCACACACACGTTTACACACACACATGCTCTTACACACGCTTATGCACAGACACATAAGATTAGTTGTTTTAATTCAACTCCCTGGATTACAGCCAGGATTAATTCTATATGCCTCAGCACTGGTGAGGGAACATTTCTGTCCAACTGTAACCATCATAGCTGTGTACACACCGTGTCTGGCCTGTTCTTATACTATTCTTTTCCAAAAATGGGCCTGAGTAGAACAGAAGAGATAACATGACACCATTGGCTTCCAGTTGACTGCTTGTAAAATAATTCCTTTCTCCTCCCGAGGGTCATGAAGATAACAAAATCCCGATCAAACGCTCCCGAGGGACACGAATACCGCAGCAGCAATTAACAGTTGCATCCAGTGCATGTGGCAAAATCACTCCCTAAAACAAATCTGTGAATGACGATTGCTGTATGTAAACAAGCAACCTACCAGTCTCAAGTTTCACTGAGGTAATCCAGAACTACATCATACTATTTACTGTCAGGGGAAAATTCCAACACAGTACAGTGTCATCAACATTCAGGGCAGTGACAGCAATGCAAAGAATGTGCTCATTATTTGCTGCCATGTGATCGTGTTACACACTTCTACTGCACTGTAAAAAAAACAACAACAACAACAACAACTGTATGGCAGGAAGAGAGGTGTTCCAATTTAACAAGGAGGTAATGAGGAGAATGGTCCTGACCTGATCTGTGTGTGTATGCAGTAAACATATGTGAGCACCTGCAGGCATGTGAGCATGTGGAGTGCACACTTTATACAGACCTCGGTTATAGAATCACAGCAGCCAGCTCGTTAGTTGTTAATGATACGTTAAAAAACTAAATAATGAATTGGTAATTAACAAGCTCTTGAAGTGATGGTGAACTCAAGACCAGAGACACGATTTGCTCTTCGGAGCGGAAGTAAAACTCTGATTCATGCTTGCAACCCCACTGCTGCATGTTTAATCAAGTCATGCAAGAAATGGTCAAATTTAGCTTTTCCTGTGCGTGTTGGCACAAAGTTGAGTCCAGGACAGTGGGGGGACATGTCCTACGGGAGCTGGCAAGGAAGAGGGTGAGCTCAGTAATCCCAGAGGTTCTGGGCCTCCCAGTGTGGCGTCCTCAATCCCCCCAAGGCCCCGCCAAAATCCCCTCGACAGCAGTCCTCTTTATTTGCCTATCAGTGGCTTAGCCTCACCCCCAGACAGAACAGAGATAAAGGGATTTACTGTAGACTAGAGGAGGAAGAACAGAGAAACACTAAAGACACAATACAAACACGATTTACTAATACCCCCCCCCCCCCCAAAATCTTCTGGCAAATGAAATGAAAAGATGAAAGATCTATCATGATGATGACGAGGATAAATGAGAGTTTAAGGATTAAACTTACATTTTTCAGTGTGAACAATGAGGAGACACTGTGACCTTGACTTTGTGCTATCTCCGTTGAATATAGATCAGTTGACACGGACTCTAATGCACCATTACGTCTGATCAGCATTCTATTAGCCGGACAATCCTAAAGCTATTGTGTTGGAAAGCTTATTAGAATAAAGGAGACTCAGAGGGTTGCACTCACATTACATTGAATTATCTGTAATAGGAAATGATTTTGAAGCGACAGCTACTGCCTGCATTGTAGCTGTAAGGCACAGTGACTCACAGTCAACGTAGCACATTAGCATTAGCATGCTAAAGACAACAGCGGCCATGTTATGGCAGTTTTCATAGAAGAAATCTGCTTTATATGTCAAAAAGAGAATTTTCCCTCCTTTTGTGGAGAAGATATCATGTTTCAAGATGACGTTCACAAAGCACATCAGGGAGCTCGATCCATGTGCAATAGAGAGATGTGTGGACACAGGTTTTCATTCCAGCCGAACAGTATTAAAGTTAATCTCACTTTTAGCCATTTTAATTAGAGAGGAGAAAATCATTAACGTTATCTGCTGTAGGTTTGACGGAAACTCTGCATGTATGTGTAGCTTTCAGTGACACATGGGTATTGGGCAGACATGGGTATTTTTTTGGGGGGGGAGGAAAGGATGAGCACATTACCTTGAGTATCACAATTTATTACATAAATAACTGGGAGGCAGGGGAGCGGAATGGGGAAACAGGATGATTCCAAATTGAATTATGTTGATAAGATCTGAGTATTAATTTCCTTTCTGACACCATCCAAGGACAGAGGAGACAGATGCATGGCTTGATTTATTGACCCGGCACCTTCTGATTTTGTTCAGCATTCTGGATTATTGCAGAGGTAAATCCTCTTCACTGTGAGAGGCCCAATCAGTATTTTGGCCAAAGGGGATTGGACAGGTTTACTTTGAACCTTGTGATGCGGAATGAATACATAATATCATAAATCTATTAAGACAGGAAAGGGAAATGCCACTTTAAATTGTAGTAGGTGTTGGTGATGTAAATGGGCTGAACACACAGCAGCTGATTTGAATTACTTTGACAGCATGTAGGTAGAGAGATATCGAACATATATATAAAAAATACTTACATCATACATCACTCAAACAGGCACACCGAGTCACACGAGGCCTTGTAAAAGGAATAGGAACACACCCTTTAAAAATGACGGGTACAGCCAGTTGTTCAAAACAAAATTAGTCCTTACTAATATCTTTAGTGAGTGCCATGGTTATTAGGAGCCAAGCCCAGTCTCTCAATGGAGTCATATCCCTGCTGACAGAGCACAAGAACTGACATGCATGTGTCATTTAACAAGCCTCTGTTGAGCTCATCACAATAATGAACATCCTGTGACCTCACACAGGACCACTGAGATCACGAAGCAATGACGACACACTGGAAAGTACAAATCAGATATGTGCACAAATGTGTTATTTATATGTTTGAAATGTGTTTGCCTACTCCTCTATCTACTAACACTCTGATTCTTACCTTTCCCTCCCTGCTAATTTCCACACTTAACTTATACCTTGAAAAAGTGAGGATGAGGCTGAATGACTTATTAGACAAAAAGTTTGAAACTTAAATAGCAGACCTACACAGAAGCACACAGATAAACAAAAACACAGAGATACCATAGACACAGACAGACGAGCAAAGCCCATGTCGCCGTTTCTAAGGAGATGTCAACATTGTGAAAACAGATGAGGGAACACGTGTGGAATTTTAAGACTGTCCACCACTTCAACACTTCTCCGTTACATGCAGATAACAAGGCCAGTCTGAGAGATTTAAAGTTATTGTTTATTATCATATACAGTACAAATGATCCGTGTTTTCCCCCCCAGAATAATGATAAAAAAATAACTTAGGTCCTGCTAGGTTTTCTGTAAAACAGCGTCATCAGAAGGCTACATACATTTATATATATACCAAATATGTATTTATCGTGTGTCTGTTTGTAGATAAATCAATACTCTATAGGCAGTTTATTAAGCCACAACGGTTGTCCAACTTGCCAAAGCCCTGAGAGCGTAAAAAAAATATAAAAAATTAGGCCTGCAAGATCTGACTTTGCAAGATCTGACTTAAGTTAAGATTTTTGCATTCTACCCGGAAGACATTGTCAATATCTTTTAAGAATAATACATTCACCGTCCGACAAGGCAACTGGAATCTATCCTGCTTAGCATCAGGTCCCTGCAGACACACAGCCCTGTGCACCACTTCCTCCAGAGGACACAGGACCAGCCTGTCAATAATTCTGTCCTTTGATGTACAACATCAGCAGCCACTAAAGAAGAGTGTCCTCGCTGTCCTCATTGTGTGTGCTGAGCTGGGTCTTCTTCCTGCGAGCTGCGATGGCTGCCCAGATTCTGCAGAGCATGCCGCCTCTGAAAAACAGCAATTTTGGATAGATTGAAACACAGGGTTACAAAACGAGCCATCTCAAAACACAACTGAGGCTTTTTGATGAAAGTCAAATCTTTTTACGACACCACCGCCTTTGAGGGCAATCCCCCCCCCTCCCCCCCTCCCCCCTCTCACGTTTCTGCATGGACAGATGGTGTGAGGGTGATGTGCGGAGGCAGCTCACCTTATTCCACAGTACATCAAGTCTTCCCGGGAGGCAATGTAGAAGAGACAGTCCAAGGTGAACTCATGAAAGAGCAACTAGAAAACAGGATCACACAGGTTTGGATTAACAGTGGGTAGATGCGCGATACCAATCAGCCACAGGAGTAAAAAAAACAACAACAGAGAAAAAGGCCTATCTTAAGTTGAGGTTACCTTATTGATAGTGTCTTGATCTACAGGGACAGACTTGAGCCAGCGCACCAAAGCCTTCACTTCTGGTTTAGAGCCTTTCTGTTTGGCCAATCCACCATCTAATAGCGTAGACAGAGATTACAAACATTCAGACTGAATGGTTCAAACAACAGACAAACTGCATCTCATGGTATTAATGTTACACACACACAACCAAAACGCGTATCGTGTTTCCGCAGGCAGACTGTATAATCATTATCCAAACAGAAAAATCAAGTTTCAGCATGTTAGCTGATGATCTACGCCTCCGTCAAGAACCAGTCGGGCAGAAATCCAGAGCCTGAAGCTGAGGCGTGGTTGGGATTGACTGGTACAAGTGTTGAGAAACAGTAAGGAGCATTACTGAGTGTATTGATAATCCAAAGAGGGCTTGATCTCTTGATGCAATACTGGTCGTGCTGCAGCTTGTGCAGTTCATCATCGGACATCCGGCTGGGCTCTTACTAACGGGTTGGCAAACAAAGGTAGGTGCTTGGGCTAAATGTCCTCTATTCATTTGGTATATTTTTCTTAACCTAATATTATAAGTGGAGGGAATCCTAACAAAGACATTTACTTTACCTGGATTCAGAGGTTTGTATGGAAGCCCATTTCCGCAAGCAAAAAAATAAATAAATGATCACTAAAAAAAAATAATTAATAAATGAGATCACTAAATAAAAAAAATAAAAAATAAAAAGATAGTAACTTAAAAAAAATATAATAATGTAATTCACAAAAAAAAAAAATCCACCCACAAAATAAATAATAATAATTTTTTTTTTTTTTTTTTACTTTTTTTCCACCAGCAAAAAAAAAAAAAAAACTTTTGGTGCATCCATCTGTAACCATAACACTGACCAGATTTTTCCAGTTGCTATAGAAAGTCGAAATTAAGCAAGAAGCAGCTCTGGAGTATAAAGAATGTGGCGACCAATAAACAGCAACTGGAAACATCTTCTTTTTTTTTTTTTTTTGCTGACAGAAAAAAATATATATATATATGAATTTTTTTTTTTTTTTGTGAATTAATTAATTTTTTTTTTTTTTTTTTTTTTTGTGAATTAATTTTTTTTTTTTTTTTGGTGAACTTATTTTTAATAAAATAACTTATATATATATTTTTTTTTTTACTTTTTTTTTTTTTGGTGGATAAAAAGTAAAATAAAAAAAATAATAAATTATTAGAATTATTATTATTTATTTTGTGGGTGGATTTTTTTTTTGTGAATTACATTTATTTATTTTTTTTTTTAGTGATCTTATTTTTTATTATTTTTTATTTTTTAGTGATCTTTTATTTTTTTTTGCTGGCGGGAATGGGCTTCCATAGGTTTGATATTGACGCCTGACCCAAATAAAATAGAATATCCAAATATTAAATGTTTTTTTTAAGCAGCTTGGGAGTACTTGGTGGATCAAAATGTCAATGTGATTATCCTGGCTAATTAAAGGTTAAATATTAATATTAAATTCAATATTTATTCCAGCACAAATTCTTTAAATGTAGAAACATACTAGGGCAATGAAACGTATATCGATACAAGATGTGAGACATTGCGTATGTGTATATCCCAAAATTGCAGTCTTTTTAGTACAAAATGCCCTATTTGTGTTAGTGGACAGTGTTCCCCTCACTGAACCACAGTGGAGGTATACGTCCTATTATGAACATTGACTATCGAAACGAAGATGGCGACTTGATTTGCCCGACTCTGAGACAGCTAAAAAGCCTCACCTTAGCTTTCGCTAAACTTAAGAGGTGTTTTTTTTTCCCCCACAGAAAGACGACTATGCATATTTCCTACAATGTAGTTGTGCTACCTCCTCTCCTTGACCCATAACTCTCTCAACAGACATGTGAGATTTGTATTAAGTTAAACCTACAGCTTTACATACTCAAACTCACCTGGCAGCAATATGGAAGTTATTGTGCCATCTATGGATGTAACAAAGTGTGTGGTTAAAACAAAAAACATTACCTTCAGTGACTGCATCGTTTCTCAGTGCATCTATCAGTTCCTGCTTCCTGTGGACAGAGTTCCTCAGTAGCTCCTGGTACTCTCTCTCCTTCTCATTCAGCTGACTCAGCAGCCTGAAACACAAACACCCATCATTACTCAGCAGAAAGCAGTGCATCACAAAACATCTTCTTAATTAATTACTGTGTAGTGCCAAAGAGAGATGCCCATTGTTGGAGTTTTTTTTTTTTTGTATCACGACCATGAAAGCTTCACGGTAAAGAAAAACGACTAAATGCTACCTGCTGGTCTCTAGTCGCAGGTCCCTCAGTTCCTCACTGAGGGGGCAGCCGCTGTTGACGACGAAGTCTGTAGGGAAGTCGGGGCTTGCCGCGGGCAGGATCTCATATATGGACGCTGTCTGCTGCGTGTCTTCTGGCGCAAACAGCTGGCCAGGGTCAGGGACAATAACTACGGGAGTGTCTGGGTCAGCAGACTGGTCCTCAGGAGTGCTGTCCTCCGTCTCAAATGAGGACTGCAGCTGGAGTTTGAGCTCTGAGTGTGGAGGGGGTGATGGGGAAGAAGCATTTAATTAATAAAAGGAACCCCAAAGTACTGAACTTTTACTGTATGAGAAGAAGCTGTACCTGGTAGGAGCACAGTGATAGCGTCCTGTACTGCCCGTCTCAGCAGATTGTCCAGAGCAAACATCCAGTGAGGTTTCACTTGCTGCTGCCTCAACACCTTCTTTACCTGCACACAGAGGAGATCAGTTTAACATGATGGAGATCTCACGAAGCCTGCGGCTGACAGCAGTGTCATCGCCAGGAAAAAAATCTGTGTGTGGACTCTGTAGCGACGTACCGCATCTTGGAAGCTGAAGAGCACCACCTGCAGGCTGTTTGGTGATACTGAGGCAGTGAACAGCGCGGCTCGGAGCTGCAGCAGGCTGCTGGTCAGCCGCTTCCTGTCGGGGGAGCGGATGTTGTCTCGCAGGCAGCTAATGAGCTCTGTGATGTTTTCTGCGGTTAGTGTTGTTCCTCTGTCATGCTTTTAGGAGAGAAATGATTGGAAAAATGAGGAAACACTACTTCTACATGCCCTTAATAACTGAGATCCGGGTGCGTTTTCTGTAAAACACAGAAAAACTGCATTATCATTACCCATAGTGCACCAGGCAGCTTTTATGAAGGAAGTACAGTACAGCTCTCATTCTGGAAGTACTTATTTAACTCACTATAGTGCTCTTAGCTTGGACAGGAAGTCCTTTTTCCAACTCATTAGGGTTAGACCAATTCAAACAATAGTATCAGTAATATCAAATTTCACCTTTGTTCTTCTATATTTTTTATATTTATATTTTACATAATTTCTATAATCTGCATCATTGCACTGATTTATTATTCTTTGCAATTTACACAAGCAGTCTGACTTATAGACATTGTATTTGTTGTTCCTTGTTGTATTGTTAAATATATAGACTTTTAATATTCATCTACATGTTTATATTAACTCTTGTTTAGCTATGTTGTCCTTGTTTTGAGCTGCATTTCTGTATCTGTATCTGTACAATAAGAGCAACCAAAAATACACAGTCAAATTCCTGGTATGTGTACTCGCACCAGGCCAATAAAGCTAATTCTGATATTGAACCTCTGAAGTAACAGCTGTAGTGCTGTATTGAGAACCGCTTAGCTTAATGTTTTTATGCATTACTCTTTGCTCAAAGCACTTAAGAAATAAGTGCACAAAAATATATAATATGTTATTTGACATAATTTGCTGCATTTGTTCTGGGGGGAAAAGGCTTCCATGCACAAGACATAACAGCTTTTAAGTGGGAAACAAATGCCAAACCCAGTATAAAAACAAAATGTCAGAAATGCCCTTAGGCACAAGATTACTAACTCACAAGCCAACTTTAATTCAAATGTGCACTCACTGCAGGCAGTCATGCCATGTGCATCACACAGAGGTTCATATTGTAAGGGTTTTGGAAATGCCAACAGTGCAACAACATGTCTGGACAATTTGTGTAATATCAAAATATCAAAGAGGGTATCCAAACACTCGGGGCTTATTATGTGTACATTGTCACTGATAAACAGCATCTGTGGAATTTAATAACTAGGCAATAATTATCGGTGAAATTTGAAATCGGTCTTACTCAAAGAATTGTTCTGCCATTTGTATTCTGTATCGGTCTTTGGAAATTGTTTATTTAATTGTTTAACCTGAATTTAAAAGCCTAACCAGAGAGAGGGACTGCTATTGAGCTTTAGTTAGATGCCCTACATTTAGAAATCTAGGTACTGTACATGCTGTGTATGAAGTCATGTAGTTAACAGATTTCACAATGCTGTGACCTTTGTTGTCGTGCTCTTTCGTCACCCACCTGAGGCACAGATTCCAGTATATTAAAGACGACAAGGCTTATGTAGTCAGTGAGGACTCGGTGCAGTGTGGCTCTCCTTTCACTGTCCTTTCTCAGCATAAACAGACCAACGTTCTCCTCCGCTGAGGCCGGACTGCTCATGTCTGATGAGGAGTCCTCCGGTATTCTGGACAGTAGGGGGCAACAAAGAGATCAATCACAGCAGGTCAACAAATACTAAATTATTAAAAAATACAAGAAATGTATCTACTAAAATGGAAATCCAAGAAAAATAAATTAAAAAAACAGGTATCAATAATTGATTATGTATGTAATATTTAATGCTGCAGAAGCCCTGTTAAAATTGTTTTGATTATTATTACTATAATCATTACTATTATCTGACTCTGCGAAAATAGTGAAACATGGTTGTCTGTAGACAATGGCTTTATACCCTTTTCATGCCTACACAGGATGTAACCTCAAAAGACTATCTGACTGAAACCACTGTGTGGTTTTACACTGATGTAAGACTCTGTAGAACTGTGGCTGATGCAGAGATTATACGGTTTGTATATCTTCTGTTGAGCAATAATCCAACTCACGACAGGAAGCTGCTGGTGCTAGGTGGGCTCTCGGAGTTCTCATCTGCTAAGAGGGTGGACTGGTGCCTCCTGAGGTCCAGGGAACAGGACAGGTCGATCGAACCAGAGTACGAATCAGTGTCCTCCACAAGGATGGAGACGGGTACAGACAGGCTGCGTTGGTAGTCAACTGCAAACCCCGGCGAGATTGCGGTTAGATATGAGTGAGCGTTCATAATTCGTGACATTAGCCAGGTTTCATGAAAACACAACCGTTTCAAAGAAACGCAACAGCAAGCAGAAGACATTGAAATGAGAGAGATAGTAGCGTGATAATAACTGAACTATAGAAGATCTGACGGGAACAGAAAGCAATTTAGATAAACTGGCTGATGGAAAAACTGCAACATATGTGAGAAAGAAGAGCCGTATGTGATTTTGAAGTGTAGTGAAGCGTCACCAGAAGAAAGGTAGTCTATAGGTTCCGATTCCTGCGGAGCTTTGGCCCTCTTCCTGGGAGACGACCTGATGAAGGTGTCGCTCAGCAGCTTCGTGGCTGTGGATCTGCTGTCGGGGTCCGGCACGAAACAGTTCATGATGAAGGCCTTTGCCCCGTCCGACATGCACTCCGGAACCTTGGGGTGGATCTTAAACATGCCCACCTTGATGGGATTGTTGAAAGGAAATGGTTAATGTTCATTTAAAAGCAACTTCACTTTGGGATTGTGCGTTTTAAAAAAAGAGAAAAAGATGGAATATTTGTTCAACAAGAGTCTATAGCCATGCCCGTAGTTCTGTGATGATGTGTTCATGTTATGGTAAATATGTCTTTCCGACTTGTAAATAGCGCTCACATCAACATCCAATTTGTGGTTATGACTGGAAAACTCTTATTTTAGGCACTTCCATGTTATTCAGTGCCAAGCTGGATATATTGGAGCTTTGTATTAACTTTCCCTTCGTTACCTTGAACATGGCTGCCTGAGGACTTCCCAGCTCATGGAAGGGTGGTTTGCCTGTCGCCATTTCTATAATAGTGCACCCTAGGGACCAGATATCAGCCGGCTTCCCATAACCCCGAGGCCCTTGGTCTATGATCTCTGGGGCCATGTACTGGAGAGTTCCTATAGAAAAGTAATCAGAAAGCGATTAAAATGCAACTATTGTAACCAGTTCACAGACAAAAAAAATAGAGTATATCCTTCTAATGTAGTTAAATCTGTAAATGCATGAAGATACATAAACATTTGAAAATACACAGCATCTTACCAGCAAATGTCTCAGTACAGGGGTTGATCCCTGCTAATCGTTTAGAAGTTCCAAAGTCAGAGATCTTCAACACCCCGCTATACGTGTTGATCAATACATTGTCACCCTGCAGCAAAGACACGGATGAGATGTTTCACAAACACTACTATCATATACCGTAAAGCTAAGATTTCTCTTGATGCCCCAAGTCCCAAGGTGCCCCCACTCACCTTAATGTCTCTGTGGACTATCTGATTGTCATGAAGGTACTTGAGTCCATCGAGGATCTGTTTGGTGTAGAAGATGATGGTGGCCTCGTTGTCTTTCAGGGGACCCCATTTGGAGCGCAGGAGGGATGACAAACTTCCTACGAGCAGAACAATGTCACATTATGTAAGCGGATATATTTGTAATGTCCACTAAGGCAGAGATGAGAACAAAACACCGTTTCTACTGTTTGTGTCACACTGGAAAAATGCAATTCTCTGTTTTCATAGAAAAACAAGTAATTTCCCAGCTGCATGTGGCATCAAACCAAGATTTGTTCTAACCTTGTACGTTTTTTTGTTTTTTTAACAATCACACCATTCTCTGAAGAGATTTTTCTTCCAATGAGCAGGATGTTGAAACCGCCCACTTTCCTGCGACTGGCTTCCAGTATACGTTACGCAATCACACATACACTGTCAAATCACATAAACACGAGTCAGACGCTCACTTCCTTGATGCTTAATAAAGGCATCATCCTGTACCGACGCCACACAGTAACTTGACAGCAGGGGCAGGGCTTCCTTTACGTCAGCCCTTCATAGAAAGCCAGGAATGACTTCTTTGGAAGTCTGTTTTCATTCCAGAGAATCTTTCAAAGAACGTTATTTCATCTGGTGACCTTTTACTAATGGACCTTTGGCTCAGGATGTCCGTCCAGTAATAGACTGTTTACCCTCTCCTGCTCTTTGAAGCTACTCAAAGTTTACATTTTAAGATCCATACCTCCAGGTACTTCCTCCATGAAGATCTTAATGAAGCCATCCTGACTAACGGAGCCCAGGTACTGGACAATATTTCTGTGTTTTAGCCTCTTGTGCAGAGCTATCTCCTCGTGAAGGGGCTGGGAGTACCTGGGAAAGACGGAGAAATAAAAGTGTGACTGATATTTTATAAGGTCAACAATACAACATCCCATGTGATTAGTAAAGTTCATCGTTTTAAAACCATGTCGGACGGACAAACAAACACACAGTTATATATATATATACTGTATATACAAACAAAACCTACACACTGTTATTGCAGGATAAAACACAGTTTGATATTGGTCAGAAAGAACAAGAAAAGGTCTGGGAGATGCATAACTAAAAGTCAAATCATGTTTTTCACAAAACCTCCAATTGTTGGTGGAGAATGTAGCAGGTTCGAACTATGATCAGGGTTGGACTTTAAGTAAATAAATGAAATTGTCAAGGGGAGTTGAACTCTGACTCGAAAAGCTTGAAAAACATGTCACATGACAGCTGCTATTGCGCCACACTAGATGTGTCTTTCCTCTCACCCCTGTCTCGAGTACAGCTCGATAAACACAACGATAAATACTGCGCTGTTTCTTGGATGCTTAAAATGCTTAAAAAGTTATTCAAACTTCACATTTCCTTTGATGGAATCTGTTATTTCCAGAGGACATGGCCGACGTTCTTTGTGCACATTATAAGTGCAACAAGCAAAGAATAAAGTGTAAACACTCATTAATCTCCCCCAAGATTCCTAAAGAGCACTGGATTCAGAGCCTGCCAGTGAGTGGTATCGCTGCCAGATCATTTCTCATTAAGGTTATTATGGAAAGAAAAAAAACATTCCTGGTGGAAACAGTGTGTCTCCCAGTAAGGGATGAAATAAAGGAAAAACAGTGGGAGTGTTGGTTTCTCGTACGTGCGGTCCTTCTCAGGGATTTCCTTGATGGCGATGCGTACGTGGTTGCTCAGGTCCCTCCCAGCGTACACCACACCGTACGTCCCTTTACCCAGAACTACCTTGTCGCCATTGTCATTGGTGTCATAGATGTACTGCAGGGAGAAATGAAGACAGCGTGAATCAGGAAGTATGAGCATCAAAGTAACTGTGAGGAATTTCACAAGCAGAAGAGAGAAATATGAGGAGTGGAGATAGAACAGATGTTTCATTCAGGGGGGCTTCTGCCATGAAAACAGAATCAACAAAGTCCAGACTTTGGAGAATAAATGTAAAATCAAATATGAACGTATGCGCACACAAATAGATATGACACACAATGCCAAATGACATGGAAAACATGACACCATGTTTCGGAAATGTTTTTATGTTGTTGAGGATTTGAAGCAATTGCAGCTGTTTTCTACTTGTTGAGGCAAGTGAGACCTAAAATAGAGACACTGCGTCAGAGGAATGGAGACTGAGACTGACCTCTAGTATTCCCTCAGATAGATGGTTCAGGTCCGTGGCAGGCTGTTCAGCCAGCTGAAGCAGAGAGTTTACCAGCTCGCAGAAACTAGTGAGAGAACAGTGCGAGGAGGCATTATTGGAGGTGAGAATATGCTCTTAACCGAACATGTGGGTCAATAAAGTTTCAGTGAATTTCCGTAAAAATGAAGAGAATACCGAGAACATCAGACATGCCTGTAGACTTTTGCCAAGTTACCCATGAAAGACAAATGCCCAGCATGTGGAAGAAAGCGTCACCTTTGTGCACAGAATCAACATAGTTCGCTGTGGAGGTTTTTAAACACAGTGCAACGTCTTCACGAGTGGTTCCCCCTTTTGTTTATATATATCACACACACAGGAAGAAGTTCATGTACGAGTGAAACTCGTACTTAACTTAAAGTTACAGTGAAAAAAATCTGTCCTAGGGTGATTTTCTAAAGGACACTACAACAAAAAAAAAATATGACTCATACAATGCGATTGCAACACACTCATTTCAGCAAAGCTAGATTACAACTGCCTGATCGCTGATTATCTTCCTGCACCCTATAATGTGGGTCTGTTTTTTCTCTATCTAGGTACTCATTCAGACTGCCTCACACACAGAACACACACACACACACACACACACACACACACACACACACACACACACACACACACTTTGTCCCGCTGTATCTTTGCCACTCTATTAGTCACTCACCCTTTACAGTGAAGCTCAGAAGGGAAGCAGAGCTGGAAGTCATCTGAGTTGTAGTGGACATACAGGAAGCAACTCCGTTCATCAATCTTTGAAGCACTTTTGAGGAAAAAAAAAAAAGGCAAATTTAACGATTCAAATAGTCCTAATCCTAAATGTAATTGTTATGAAAACACATGGGCGGTGTCAAAAAAACGGTATATAGAACTCTGCTGAACATAAAGGATGTTGACACGGATTAAAACAGACGGTGCGTCTATCAACGGCTGATGTTTGCGTTACAAAAGGTATCAGCTTTGGGATTGATTAATTCAGTAAATGCTGATGAGCAAGGCACTGCACCGAACACAATACAAGATGATAGCGTTGTTTGCTTGCTGTTTTTCAGTAGCCCAGCAGCTGACTGTTTTGGGGCTGCAAATTTGCCCAAGTGGCAAATCGTCAAAGACACGGCAAGGCTAAAGTACACAGCCACACTGATCATTATGCAGAATCAACAAAAGTCTATTCAACAAAGACGCCTGAATCCATATTGACAAAACAAAAATCTGGCTGACAGGCAAGGTTTCCCAGACAACCAGTGTGTTTTGGGTCCTTTGACTCAGCTGCAGGCTTGAACACACCCCAGACCTCACAGCTATTTGAGAGATGTTAGCACATGATGCACTCCACTTTACCTCACTCCCCGAATTGCAGAGGCTGGGAAAGTCCACTGGTGTAAGCCTTTCTGTAGGATCAAAGGAGGAAAGTTAAAAAAAAAAACACGGGACTAAGACAGTTGGACTGCTGAATAGACAGTGTGTTACACATGACCGAGCAGCTTTCGTATATGCATTCGCGTAGACATGCAAAGAGAAAGGAAGCAAACAGTCCTGAGGCATGAAGTCATGTTTTTCACACACCGTGACGTTCAAAGAACACACCCACCTGATGAAACATTCACTGGACCATGAATCACTGTGAGAAAAGTTGATTCTTTACGGTTATTGTGCCCTTTATTCTGCATTCTGTGTGTATGGCAGGTAGTCAAAAAGAAGGATCTGTGGGGGGGACAGAGGGTCTACATACCTTTAAGGGTGTGACGTGTTTCAACTGGACAGTGCGACTTTCGTCCTCCTCGCTCACACACACAATAGCTGGTTGGAGGACTTTGCTGGGCTCCAGAATGAGCACCTGAAAAGCAGAAAAATGTATTTATTTGTAATGGGAGGTGAAAGCTTTCTCACTTTCTCCACCGTTTCCTGACCATATCCCTCAATATTGTTAACATAATTACAGCGGGTGGTTAAGCTGGTTACCGATTAACAGATACCGACTACCAGAGATGTTTAAGGTTTTCTGTATATTGTCAAAGTTATCAGTGACGTCTTACTGGGCAGCGGCCTGTGGAGTCGGTGGGTTTACAGGCCTGCAAAAGCAGCTCCATCCAGAAGTCCATGGTGTCCTGTTTTAGAGATTTCACCTCAGGTAGCTTTGAAAATTGCCGGTACAGGATGTACGTCTCCATGATGGATGCCACATACCTGAGAGGAAACACTAACCTCATTAATCCATGTGAAATGAATAAGTAAATAAGACCAAAATCACCTCTCAAGGCTTTCTAGTCCAAAAAAGGTTTCTCATTTTTTAAATCAAATCAATGAATCGTCCTGATGACGATTACATATGTTGGTCTGCGTGATAATGAAGAACTGCCTTACCAGACAGGGGCCTGGAGCCTGTAGAGTTTTTCAGAGGCCAAGATGACTTTCCGATGTTCGTTGGCGAGGATGTTTGCTCCGAGGTAGAAGCCGACATCCCAGTAGTCCTTCATCTTCTCCAAACTGCCTTTTCTACCGAGCAGGGTGCTTAGAGTCACACCTGAACACCAACATAAACACAGAGCAAAAACAATTACAAAATTACAGATACATTTCCAAACTAATAGGCTCGTATGTGCATCAACAGATGATGGCCCTGTGCGCAACTACAAGCTCATTCATCTCCGGAGCAGCAACAATGTAGTGATACAACGCCATCATGCATGTGCATTGCTGGCACAGAATTTGCCACTGGGGATGTAACACTACATTCATTCTAATTGATACATAATAATATATACATTCTAAACACTAATACGCATTTCAATCAATCCTGATGTGTATTGTGAAATGTTTCTCAGGTACTATATGTATAAATACACTCTCCTACATCATGCAATTAGCTGTAAAACCATTTGGTTTCCTGCATATTGCAATGCATGCATAAAACATTTGAACTCGAACCAGAACTGTGGCTTTGCTAATTCAACATATGGGTTGTATTATAGCAAAACCTATGGATTATACCCCTTAAACGTAAAGTGTAATTCATACACACTAAACCTGTGGACCATAAACATGTATTCTTGCCAAATTATCAAAGCAGGTATTTGTCACTGATTAATAAAGCAGAAAGTATTACGCACCTATTTTGCGCAGCTCAATAGAAGTGTCAAATTCATGTCCAGCAACCATCAGGAGGACCACGTTGTTGATGCCCGAGTGAAGAGTTGGCTCCAACTCAAAAGCTTTTCCATACCTGTCGAATAATGTCAAAATATAATACCAGCACACCGACAGATAGGGGACATCAGT
Organism: Leptoclinus maculatus; assembly: GCA_032191485.1. NCBI lineage: Eukaryota > Metazoa > Chordata > Actinopteri > Perciformes > Stichaeidae > Leptoclinus > Leptoclinus maculatus. Next base: position 5,108,452 of record JAVDOI010000008.1, on the reverse strand, counting down.
AACACCAGAACAATGATGCAACATGAACGGCAAACGCATACAAACAAGCAAAAATCATAAAAGTACACATTAAAAATAGGATCTGTAGTGACAAACTGTAGTTTACAAATGGCACTTCTCATTAGGTTAAGACCAGATCTCAGAACACTAAGTGGTTGTACCAATAGCAGGCATGTTCTCTGCTGCTCTGATCGGTGAACCCAGAGCTCATGAACATGTCTTTGTAGATCCGTCCACACAGGCAGTAGACGTCCGACACCACCTTGACCCCCGACTCCACGATAGGCAGAATGGCCTCCAAAGCCTTAGCGCGATCTCCGGGGTGATTTCTCCTGGTGGAGGCAAAATGTGACTGTGTCAGCAGCAGTGAGGAGCTTTAAACAAAAGCCTTTATATCTTGTATAAACAAATAAAGGCGAATAAAGGCTACCAGCTGATAATGGCACAGAAAACACTAAACTGAATCCAGAGAAGAGATTACAATAGTTTCATTGTGCCGACTTGTACAACAAAACGTGGATGCAGTAGGAGCCATCTGGGTACCTGTTTAGAGCAAATATGTAGTTGAATTTGATGTTCTGATGTTTTGCTACCAGACACATGGGCAGGTCGTTCAGAGTCTCCACCAGTTTGATTATGGCATCGTAGTCCTGAGAAAAGACGGTGTAGAATTACAATGGATTATTTACGAGGCTTGCGTCTAATGACATCTTATAATTGCCAGCCACGACGGCGTGTGGGTGGCGTTGATTTCACTTTGCGAGTCTGTGTGTGTGTGTGTCATCATGGCATAATCTGGTCGTAAAGTAGGAGGCCGATCCTGCACTCCTACTTCTGGTGCCCTTGCTCAGACCACACCGTTCAAACTCCGCCTTCTTTTTGAACTCAACTACACACAGTCCTGACACACACACACACACACACACACACACACACACACACACACACAAGGTGAAAACAATACCAGCCACACGCTGCCGCGGCCGGTATCAACCACTGGTTGTAGCCCATGACCTTTTACAAAGGCATTTACTCACATGCACAGGTAAACACACACCTGAATGTCCCTGTAGCACAACAGCAGGTTGATGACTATATCCGGGGTGAGCAGCTCTACACTGTCCAGGCGTTTCTGGATGCGGCTCAACTCTTCACTCAGGGCTTGGCCGCTGAACCGCTCCCGTGCCGTACGAATCTCATACCTGATTGAATCCCGGAAGTACTCGCTGTCGGCACAAAGAGCAGAGGAATTATAACACTCCACACTCTCACAATCTTCAACAAATCAGCCAATGGGGGAAGCTGCGAGTTATAGTATCAGCAAATGCATGCGTTATCTGAGATGATAACGTTTTTTTTGGCTTAACCACCCCGATGGTGAACAAAGCCCTGCAGTTAATGCCTGACCTGGACTGAACTTGTACATTGTTCAGCAGATGCACCAGTCTCTCCACCAGCGGGGTTAGCAGGGGCTCCAGCTGGAAACTGGGCTGCATCAACTCTTTGATACCAGTCATCATGATCGTAGCGTCACAGGCAAACACTTTGCCCTGAGGCGTCACCACGTATGGGATGAATGTGTAACTGCCACACTGCTCCTGAAGGAAGATAATACACACATCATACAGGGTACAAGTGCACACAAGGAGACCTTGCGTGACCTCAATGGAGGTGGGGAGTCACTTGCAAGTTGTCAGTGCTTTTGCTTTTAATGCTTCATTACATATTTAATGTCAAACTCTTTCATAAATGCAATTGATTTGCTCCCGATTTCCAAATGATCCTTGGCCTTTACTCTGGACATAATATCGGCTTCATCAAATCTCTCTTATCCTGCATGAATTGCATTTTTTATTTCTGAGCTTTTCTCTGTTTTACATAATTGTAAATTGACTATTTTTGGATTTTGTGGCATATCAAAGCATTTGATGATGTCACATTTACATCTGGGAAATAGTGATGTAATTTTCCTGACATTGTACAGACCCAACCATCAAATAGTCAATAAAATAATCCAAAAATCAACTGTGGGCCTCTATTGGCTCCATCATTCCACTCCCATTAACTTACAGCACCGCTGAGATTGCAAAACGTCTGAGGTTTGCTGTAAGTGGTGCATATTCTGACACAATTATTACAAACTATTTAAACCCGACTTTGGGGCATTTTGTAATCCATGGTTGCAGATCTAGTTTAATTAGGACATTCATTCATAACAATGACACAATGGAAGTTACCTTGAGAGCCTGTAGATCACTATCTTGCTTGTAACAGTATAGGATGATGTTATTGGTCATGCTGAAACTTTCTCTCACTCCCAAGTGATAGTAAAGGGAAGGCTGGCAGAAAGAGTCACTCATCTCAACCACTGCTACATCTGTAGGGGGGGGAAATTGTTTAGGGCTGGTTAGTTTGCGTAATTGGCTTAGTACTGCGCATATGTGTCATCCAAATTACCCTGCAGTCAGCATGACTGCACTTGCCTGCGTTGTAGAAACTATCCAGAATGTCTGTGGTGCCCAGGGATATTCTCTCGTATGAAATTGTTTTGAAAACCGCGTGCGCGTCCGCGCAGGCTTCCTTCAGGCATTTCAGGGTTAGGTTCTCCTCAGACTGCGGCACCGATGCGTCCTCGTTCACAATGTATGCCACGGATACAGCTCTGGTCCGGCTCCGTGGAGAAACGATCGGTTTACCCGAGCCGCTGGCGCTCGGATCTACAGCCGAAGAGTCCTGCCACAAACTTCCAGCTGACACCCAAATGGGATCTTTCCTCCTCTGCTCGTGCAGGCTCATTCGCCTGCGCTCTGTCGTGTACATGTCTCTGCCTTATTCCGCAGCTGAAGCTCAGTGCATGTCCTTCGTAGGGACAACTTCCATTACAAAAACGCAAACAGCACTGTTGCGTGTTCTTGTAATTCCCCAGGTGTGTCGCCGCCCCCGCTCACAGAGCATATCCACTGTCATTCCCGGTACTCCTCTCCACTCGACCCGCCCTCTCCCCCCCCCCCCCCCCACCACCCTGCTCCGCCCGCTGACATTTTGAGAATGAAACTAAAGGCCACTCTGCCTCGACTCTCGCACGACACCTGCTGTGAAAAACTGTTATTCAGCTGTTGTTGTCACTATACCGCAATGCCACCTTTTAAATACACTTGATATTTTTTTTCTCCAATTATGTCTTCTTGCATATAATTAATGAATAAGCCCCATTCTTTAAATAAATAAGTCAGTCAGAGATGTAGAAAAACAGGTGGACAGGCTGGGGCGAGAGGGAGATGCATTGTGTTTGGTCTCTTGCTTTGCTTCACTTGTAGCCATGTCTATTTTTTTCCAACTTAAATGAAAAGAAAAAAACATAAAAGACAGAGCATAGAGTGCTGTTAGTGCGCACTTAGTGGTTTAGCTCAACAAGGATGTAACCCTGGGAGACTGATGCACATTTAAGGCCAGATTCCTATAATATCCTCCAGTCCCTTACAGTATGAGGACAGTTTAGGCTTCCAGTTCCAAGCCCAGACCAAAGAAAACTAAAAGTAGATATGTAGCAAAGATGTATAAACACACGAGTCCAGTACATATTCATTTTGTTTATTAATCTGTAATAGAAAATTGTAAAATAAACACATGACATCATGTACAAACCTCTGATGAGGCATCTACATTAAAACTCAACTCCAATCCAAATGTCCACTGTCTTTATTTACAGTACATGAATGAAAATTGACTATGAATGCTGTCGGCTTCAGAACAGAAAAAATAAAAAGGTTAAGTCTGTAAAATACACACAGCATTGGCGCAAGGAAACACATAACAGCATCACCTATTTCTTCCCCTGCACTACAAAAGCAAAAAAAAAAAAAAAAAAGGCAATATCATTACAAGTTGTATGTCTGTAATGTTTTACTCTGACAATATGCGATTCACATTCCAACGTATCGTACATTGACAAAAACAGCTGGGACATAGACAAGAGATTGGTCTCCTGCTGAACTTTGTACTGAGTGCTGTGATCCAAAAATATATAATTAACTATTGTATTTAGCACGGTATCTTTATCTGGCACCGAGCACTTTGTATTGTGAGCACTGTCAGATGTGAGATCAGTCACGCGTCACACAGACATTACACAATCAACCTGAGAATAGGAAAGTCTTCTTTGAGACAGTTGTGGCAGGTTTAAGCAACAGTTCAGTAATTACAGAATATACAAACCAGCCGTGTGCCATAATTGGATTAAAGTCACACATTTACCGGTTCCATTCCCTGCCGAAACAGCTATTTTGTTTTAACAGTGACGGTGATGTTGTGTGATCTGAAGGAACTTGGGAAATGTAGTTTATGGAAAACAATTTACTCATCGAGACCCTCGTCGTCTTCCTCCTCCCCCTCCCCCTTGGTGTCCACCTCGCTCGTATCTGAAAACTCATGCAGGAGGACGTACTCGCGGCTGCTGAAGCCAAACTTGATGACATCCTTTTCTTTGAGCTCGTAATAGCGCTGGGCTTCGATGCGCTGATTGTTCAGGTAGGTGCCGTTGCCGGAACCCAGGTCAATGATGTAAGGCCTTACCCTGCGGCCACTGGTGCCGTCTGCACGTGTAAACGCCATCAGTCTACAGAAACACAGGCAGAAAGAGAGACAGAAAGTGTTACCAATACAGCAACAAAATCATCAAAGTGTAATGCAACACGGAGTGGAATGTTGTCCAAATCACACAGATTGAAGTTGTAAAGTACAGCACAGTAAAGAACACCTGAGCTGATAATTGTTATTCTTACCGATACTGGAACACTGCATGTTGCTTGGAGCAGGATGGGTGGTCAATGGGGATATCAGCAATTTTTCGCTGACGCCCCAACAAATAGGCACTCTGTCTGTGAATGTACATGAGCGGAAGGGGCTCATCATTCTTGAAGGGGTACAGCCGCCATCTGCGCTTTGGAATGCGGGCCTCGGGCGGCTCGTTGTACTTGATCACCACCCCCCGGAATGTGTTTGTATCTTCTGTTAGAGCCCCCGACAGTCCAAAGTTGGGCTTCTCTTTGTCAACAGGTGGGTCACCCCCCCCTTCAGACTCTCCCATATCCTGTTCTTGGGTTTCATCGCGCCGCTGGCGGTTTTCTCTGCGCCGCTCATCGTTCTGCTGCCTCTCAGCTTGTTGAGAGCCGAGTGCGCCTCGCTCTCGCCTCTCAGCTTGTTGAGAGCCAAGTGCGCCTCGCTCTCTCGGTCTGTCTCTGCCGCTCTCTCTCTCCCGCGGTCTGTCAGATTCCCACCTGCTCCGCCTCTCCTCTGGCTGATCGTTCCTTCTCCGCCGCTCATCACCACTGGCCCGATGCTCCTCTCGCTCCTGAGAGATTTTTTGGTAAGAAGACGATTATTAGTCCAGGACAAGCTCGCACAGTTAACAGTTGTTTACAGGCATTACCATAACCATGTATTACATTCAGTCAGAGTGGCCATTGTTATGTCATTGTTGTATCTGGCATATGACACCGATGACTATGTTGTTCGACTGACATATGCCTCTTATAAATGGCGAGTTATTGTAATTACAATAAGAGCTAAAACATCACATTGACATACACCATTTAAGACTGACATCATGAGACTATTACAAATAATTACCGCTTGTAGGCAGTTGTCATGTGCTAATACCTTAGTGGTAGCAATGCTATCCGGCCCACTGTAGCCAAATATTGGCTCTGTTTGAAGAAAAACTTTGAACAACCATTAAATTGTTAAACGGTGTTTTTTGTTTATTGCTTTTTTCCAAAACTGTGAATTGGCATATTATGGTACAGCCATGTGTCAAAATGGCTGCATACTGAAGAAAAGTGGTATCTGTCAATAGAACACAGGGGACATACTAACAACCTAACCGTATGTCAGTCCAGCAGCAGCCTAATTTAGAACCTAATCACCCGTTTTATTTTGACATCAGCACCACGATGTGGGGGAGAGCGACTTCTTCTGTTTCTGGGAGATCTGCTGCCTCGTCTGACGGGAGATGTCTCTCTTCGAGCTGGTGAACGATCCCTCGTCCTGGCGGGCGATCTACACGAAGAACACAAAAAGAGGTTTAGATGCAGCTAACGCGTTAATAAAGGCTAAGTTAGCGGACAAAGCAACGCGTCTGTGGTGTGCGTCAAAGTAAAAACACACAGCAGAACTAAACGCACGTGGTAAAAACTAAGTGACACGGTGATCACAAATTACCTGCTCGCTCGTCTCCTCGGTGGACTTGAGTTTCCGCTGGATCTCGACCTCGAGCGGCGTGATGTCTGTGGCCTAACGGGGCTCACTTGCTCCTGCTTTACCTTAACTTTGGCCTCCCGCTCCGATGATTCCCTTCTCTTGTGTCGCTTTTCTTTGGTCATTATAATATATGTTTACCAAATCCAACCGTTATTTAACTAAACACACATCGCCGTCCAAACCAAAGGCGTGTAACAACAAAAGCTAACTCGCGATCACAAAACTTCGACTGTTGTGCTCAAATTACACACTTCCGCTTCCGGGGGTGCGCCGAGAATTTCTGTCAACAGGGACGCAACCAACTTTTGGTTCCGTATGAACGAGTCTCCTATTAACGGTATTTTATATTAAGCGAGTGTTGTTAAACATTACGGACTTATTTTGTTTTAAAGAACATTTCGTTTTAAAACTCCCAAGGCACATTGTAAGACGTAAAAGGGACGTGCCATTGAACTCACACAAAGTGGACAGCCAGCAGTCTTCGTTTGTTGTGCTGAATATTATATATTTATAACAAGAGTCTCCAAAATGAACATTTGTGAACCAACCCGCCGATTCCACTCGGACACATTAAAATGGTACGCCGGGACGCTGTTGCCATGCCAATTTAAACAGTTGGAACAAACTTTTTGTCAGCAACGACATCGATATTTCTGCAACTGAAGCTTCACAGCAAGACGCTTCTGATTTTTAGTGTATATTTAATTATTTTAATTATTTTAACAGAGAACACACAATGATTACACCGGGCGAGTCTCTCGTGAAATACGACAATCCAGTTTGGATCAACAACACGGACAGAAAATCACCAAAGGTGAGTTTAACGTTAACGTTACATAGTAACGACTGCAGTTATATCATAAACGATCAAAAAAAGAATGTACTTACAAAGCTTAAAGATGGCATGCGAGTCCTATAAGTGTATTGAGTTAGAAATAGTAATTTACTTAAAAATATGTTTTACAGGAACAAGTTTGGTTGTATTCAAATTACTAAAAGCTAAAAGGTGATTCAAGTCTGTAAACTCTGGACAAAAAGGTGTGGGGACATATAAGCTGTAGCACTCACTGCCTGCATTGTCTGGCAACATCAGCCAACTGTAGCCTACAGGTCTGTCAATGTATGAGTGACAAGGCAGTATATTAAAAGGTGTCAGCTATTTAAAAAAATATGATTACATTAGGATAGGTAACATTAAGTACATGCAATATATAATGTGTTACATCAAATATGTTTCACTACAGGGACGGCCTTTGAGAGTGAGCCCTCAGCAGCCTGCTACCTCTAACCCTGTTCCACCCCCTCCTAAGCCAAAATCAGCAACTGCTGATGCCCTCAAGCAAGAAAATGAGGCGATCCTGAACAGCATCCTTCCACCCAGGTTTAGCTCCATACCATCAACAATATAACATTCAACAAGTACAAACCACGCTCTCATTTATCTCAACTTCTGCGGTTGCAGGGAATGGATGGAGGGAAACCAGCTGTGGATGCAGCACGTGTCTAGTGCACCTTGTACCAGAACAGACGTTATTCGCCTGGAGGAACTGCTGGACAAAAAGCTGCAGCAATGGCTGGCCAGAGAAACAGGAATCTGTCCTGTCCGCAGGAAGCTTTACTCCCAGTGCTTTGGTAAGGAGGAGGCTGAGATAGTGTCGATTTCACCCACATCAACATTAACTCAAATTGTCCTATTCTCCTAATTTTCTATTTCTTTCAGACGAGCTGATCAGACAGGTGACCATCAACTGCCCTGAGAGGGGTCTGTTGCTTCTGAGGGTCAGAGATGAGATTCAGATGACTATAGTTGCCTACCAGACACTGTATGAGAGCAGCATGGCCTTTGGAATAAGGAAAGCACTGCAGGCTGAGCAGGGCAAGGCTGACATGGAGAAAACTGTAAGGACATTTAGTCATTTATTATGACTTACAAACAATTACATAAAGGGCACGAGGACCCAAAATCGGAAATGTTTGCAGCACTTCATAGATAAGCTCTAAAGCCATAGGAATATAGTTATAAACTGTTTTTCAGTAAGGTATCCAGCAGAGAGCACCATTTCACTTTAAGAGTGAGGATGGGGGGGTAGTGCTCTTTGCATAACTGCCGTACAAGTTTGTCTTTTCACATGCCTAGATTTGTGATCTGGAGGAGGAGAAAGAAGACCTCAAGAAGCAACTGAACGAACAGAGAGCCATCTATGAAGCTACTAAAAAGAGAGAAAACGAAAAGCGACAGTTGGAGGAAAAGAAGCTCCGTGAAGAGATTCAGTTCCTGAAGAGAACCAACCTGCAGTTCAAGGTGATGTTTCTTTTTTACGTACCAAAGAAAAACAATCTCTTAGATTCAGAACCAATAGCAGCGATGTTGTCTTGTCTTAAGATTTTTACATTTGTCTTCCTATTCAGAACCAACTGGAAAAGATCTTTACGCCAGAGAATTAACTTCGCCAAAACCAGAACCGGGTCTTCATTTCCCAGCACAGAATGTTACATTTGTTCTTTGTCTCGTTTCTAAATAAATTCATACAAACTTAACCGATTGTAATTAACAAGTATTTTATTACAGCATGGCATGACAAGTACAGTTCACAATAACTGGACCTTTCTCTTGAACATCAAGAGAGCATTACACCTGTAAATGGATGAATTAAATGTCATTCAAAAACAGCCCTGGGTTGAAGGGGAAAAGAGAGACGGTCATGGTAATGATAAGGCCTCAAGTGGCCACTTGATAAAGGCCATTTAACAATTAGTCAGCATTCTACCTTCTGTCAGCTCTACACTATCAATAAAAACGTGTTCTTTTGGGCTAGTTTAAATAAAGATTTATTACAAATGTTGAGTTTCACGACTCCAGTCTAGTGTTTTGGACGTTTGGCCTTTTGGCCGTCTTTAGATGATGCTGGGGCCTTTCTGTTCTTGTTCTTGTTCTTCACATTGTGTGTTTCGTAATAGCGTACACCAACTTTCTTCGTCTTCTTAGCACGGTCCACTGCTCGTCTCTGTAGAGATGGATAAAGAGAACGGAGGAAAAACATGAGCAACTTCTTTTCATATAGAGCAGGTCTACACTGTACTCTTGAATTTACAGAGATCCAACATTCCAAAAGAGGAATACACATTGAGCAAACGCGTCGACACAGAGATCTGTTTGACGTCAGCGAGGACAAACACTGCATACCTGTTTAGAGGTCAGTCTGTGGGATGGGGTGGGCTCCTCGTCCTCCTCAGCTTTCCTCTTCTTGCTCTGCTGGTTTGCTTCTGAATTCAAACAAAGATTGACAAATGTGAGTCCGTGCATTGGCCGGATCTCAGTTGTCAACCTGACCAATCCAATTTGTATGGCTGCAGGTAAATACTGTACAAATCAGTATTTATGTGTCACACCTGGGATAATACAGACTCACACCAGTAAGATGGCATGCTTGTGTGCATTTTGTTTCTGAGAAACTGTGAACGTTTTTATGGAAGTCTGATCTTCCAAAAAAAAAAAAAATCAAAAGAAAATCTACCTTCAGCACCATACAAAGTCATGACAAACATGTTGACTACCTTTCTTCTGCGCTTGCTTTGCTAGCTCTGCGGCCACTTGTTGAGTCTTGATGTCCGTGAACGCTTTGTCAGACAGTGCCTTAGGTATCCTGTCCAAAGAAGAAAAAGAGTGGATAAATTCCCAACAAAGCAAATGATTGGGATCTGTTGGAATGAACAGTGATTATCTATGGAGCTATACTTGATTAAAGAACACAAAGACATGGAAAAGTTATGGAAACAGGCTCCTGATAAGAAATGAATACTACGGACTGCTAGTCCTCAGGGGCTTAAAGGCTGCTTAGCACGGACCAACTCAAATGCACGGCGTCTCTGTGCCTGACAACTTCCTGTTACTTTACTGGACAAAAGAGATTAGGGCAAAACAAAGAAAATAGCTCAGTGAGGTTTGGTGGAGAGCATACTGACCGGATTGCAGAGAAGCGCTTGGTTTTGGCCCGGTCCAGGAAATGCTTGTACTTAGAGATCTTGTCATCCAGCTCACGAATCACCTCCCGTGAACTCTTGTTGCTCTTTGCTTTGCCAGTCTGAGCGGTTGCGGGCTCGGCGGCCTCAGTCTCTCCACTAGCTGGTTCAACATTGGCCCCGTCTGCCTTGGCCCCGTCTGCCTTGGCCCCGTCTGCCTTGGCCCCGTCTGCCTTGGCCCCGTCTGCCTCGCCGCCGCCGCCGCCGCCGCCCTCCTCCTCCTCTTCTTCTTCTTCACAGTCTTCCTCGCCATCAGAGCCAGAGAAGTCAGACAGCCCCAGGTCAGGCATCTCCACAGGAACCAAGTCTTCCTCGTTGAACTCGGGCGCCACGTTGATTTTGCCAAAGTTCTGTCGCACATTAGACAGAATCTTCGTGACCTGCTCCTTCTTTTTCTGCTGCTGTAACTCATCCGGATTGTCTGGCTGTTCCTCCTGCACAGTCTCAACTGCCGCCGAGGGTCCTGCAACTGGCACTTGCCACTTGCCCTAGAAAAAAAACAACAGACCCAAAACACAGGTTGAAAACACAGGGCCCAGGTTGGTGTAGAGAAAAAGTAATGTACTGATAAAACAGAACAAACTCTTACCTCATGATCCCCCTCAGCCCCAGGGGGTTTCACAAAGAAGGGGATACGTCCTCTCTGCCAATCGTTCAACACCATCTTGGAGACTGTGGAGATATCTGGCTCACCACCCTGTAGAATACGTTGCTCAAGTTAAGGATTTAAACTAGCGGTTCACATGCACTTTGCTATTTAACTGGAAGCCAAAAATAAACCAGATGTATTACGTAAGGATTTGGTGTTGCACTTCATCAAATGGAATTAAAATTCGTACTTGTACGTATACCGATATGTTGTTACATTTTTATAATAATAAATAACTAGATTCCAACTTGAGGCAGAGCAGTTTTAAATATATATATCCTGTTAATGTCCCGCAAGCAAGAAAATGAAAGGGGGAGATTCAGACCTTCAGAAGTTTCCCCATGCGCATTGCCAGCTTCTCAAGGAATTCTTCAGGAGAGTTCCAAGTGGGGATGCGGTAAGTCTTCTGAATGTATTCTGGCTTGGCCCGCTCCAGCACTGCCCCAATGTGCTCCTCTGGGTTCTTGATCTTCTCCACTTGAACCTTTGTGAGGAAGAAGAAGAAGGTGTGCAGTTTAAGATATGGACCGGCAACCTTTCAGTTACAGGGACTAACGAGGCCTAAATGCTAAACCTAGGAAGTGGAGGATCAGAATCGGAGCTGATTAAGGCACTTTTTAACAGCCGGGTATTAGCAGAAAGAATCCACTTTCAATTCTTTGTTCATTACGTTCCAGGTGCTAGAGCTGTCAAAGATCCCACATTAACAGTCTCTGGGACAAGCGTGTCTTTCTGCTGTTTTTCTGTGCTATGAGGAGCACGAATGATTCAGCTCCATTGTATTGGGTTGGAGCAGAAGTATGCGAGGCACATATCAGAAAACCTAAGTAACATGAAGACAAATCACAGAGACTCACCACTCCTTTCAGGACAATATCAGATTCACTGTCGTTTGAAGGGTAGACAACACCGGGACAGTCTATGAGGAAGATGCGCCTCATCAAAGTGATGTACTGCCACACCTAAAAAAAGGAGGAAGATTAATGTTTAAATCATTAAATCATTTCAGGTTCACATGAGATGTTGGATCTTGGCAAAATATATTTTTTGTGTCAGTGCAGAACAAAAGACTGTTTTGAATCTGACCAACAACTGTGATAATGGGTTCCTTTCTTTTCTCCATATGCTACAAACCATTCATCTTCACCAGAGGGATCTTTTGACATACCTTACTACAAAGCAAGGAATCTCGCCCTGTCTGTCTGCCTGTCTGTCTGTCTGTCTGTCTTTCGCATTTAGGCCGCGGATCATTGGCTGCAGTTTACTTTTGCTGCTGGACACTGGATATACCAACACTACAACCAAACTCTTCTTCATTCCCTGCCACACATCCGGTACCGGGAGCCAAGCAACAGGCCCGCTCTGAACGCGTACTGCACTAGCGAACAGAAAACGCACATCCACAGTAAGAATGAGGGTCACGGCAGTGCAGCCAGTATGTGGTGAGAATGAAAGCCAAGGTGAGAAATAAAGGAGGGTTGGACGCAGGCCCATCAGATTCACTGGCTGGGTGTGCAAAAGAACCCCCCCCCCATTCTTTCCCCTTGACCCTGCTGTGAACATCGGGGTTTTCAGACCCAAACAGGATAAGCAGACCCAGACAGAGGGAATTAAGGATGAAAATGGTTGTTGTTCTTTCTCTTGGCCCAGTCGCTCCGTAGATTTTCAGTTATATAGTTAAGAAACTCTGAGCCAACTACTTCTGTTGTTGCAGCCATCAACAATTACAAGGTTAAGAAGAGGAACATCACATCACCTTCCCACTGAATCAAAACTCCTCTTTCCTTCTCACTCTATACACAAAAACATTCCCTTCTTTGCGCTTATCCTTTTTCGATTATTAGTGTATAATACAGGTCAGATCTTTTATTTTCATATTCTTAATTCTAGGCCTTTACAAGGTCGATGTAGAGATTTATTCTGGCAGGAAAAGTTCAAAGATTTTCAACAAGAGGCACTCATATGAACACTGTTTCCTGTATTCCTTTTTACAGAGTCCTCCAGTGCAGTGCTTACTAAACACGCTATCAATGTCGCTAGACTTCAAATCGCATGTCTACATTTAGCTTGCATGGCTGAGATGAGACTGGAAACGTACCTTTGTTTCTCCGGCAAGGGGTGCCACATTGCAGACCTTCTTAGACCGCAGGGTGTTGATGACGGAGCTCTTTCCCACATTAGGGTAGCCAATGAAACCCACACTGATCTGTTTCTTGTCTGTGTGGAGCTGTGGGAGGCCAAAAATAAAGTCAGAATGTGGTGTTTCCTCAACAACAACAACCTCCGTCTGGTCCTCAGTCCACGGAGGTAATTTAAGATGGGGCTCTGTTGCCATCAGCAATAAACCAAGTGAACTTGTCATCACTCCAGAGCCACAATTTAGTTTGCTCAAAACGCATACCAAAAGATATCTTTAAAAAGGATTTCTTATGTCAACAAGAACATCACGAAACCTTTTAGAACAAGAGATGTAGCTAACTTTTCTCTCTGTCCCAGGAGGTGGACTATGGAGGCCGCTTTTTGGAACAAGTTTTTCATCTTGTTACCTCCAGAATCTTTGGTGAACGCAGTACAGAGAATAACTTTTACAAGGAAAAAAAAAAAACACCATAGAACTTTTCTCATAACAGCCTCTTTAAAATCCCAACATTCAATTTAACAAGAACATTCCATTTGAATATCAAACTTTATCAGATCTTGTAAGTCCCACGCTTTCACAAACACGTTACATTCCACAGTCACTACGTCACATTGCATGTTCAGGTCTACTTTTAGAGTAGAGCTCATTTTATGTCAGGTTAGAGAGATATGTTATGTAACAAAAAGATGACGGAGAACCAAACTCCAAGCATCCTAAAGTCAATCTATATAAATAGTACACTCAGAAATCACAGGGCGTGCAATTTGAACATCCACGGCCAAAAGCAAATAAACTGTTTTAAAAGATTCCACTGAGTGGACAATAAGCTGAACGACATAAAAAGGCAACAAGTTATGGTATCTGGGACTGTTATTGGAGCAGTAAATGGTTTTCTGCTTAAATCACAGATATTTAGAATTTGAGCCATGTGCTTACCTTGCTAAACTGCCTGAGCAGCTGGATGAGGCAGCCCTTACCAAACGAGTTGGTCAGGCTGGCATGGAAAGCCAGAGTGGGGTGCTCTTGGGATAAAAGAGCCACCCAACGTCTCTGGTTCGAAATTGAGCGGAGACAAAGAGACATTTAAAAAAAAAAAATCATACTATGAAAAAAAACAGACAAATTCACTCTCAATGAAATGGAAACTAAAGATGAACATGTTGTCGATTTCTTACCGTGACCCAGGTGGGGACGAGGTCACACTTGTTTAGAACGAAGATCAGATGTTTCCAGGATTTCTCTTTGTTCATGTATTTCTCGATGCTCTGGGAGCGCGTTCCCATGGGATCACGGGCATCGAGCACTTGGATGATGACATCGGATGAGTCAATCACCTATTACAAGAAAACAAGTCAGGAATGCAAAATGACCCCGGAACGCGTCACGGTAACGCTCCATTAGCACAGTGCTGAGAGGAGGATGGGAACAATACCTTGTAAAGTTCTCCCCAGATCCTCTTGGACTGACCCTTTTTGAAGATTTCCTCCCGTACTTGCTCCCTGTTGCAACATGAGAATAAAACGAGCATTAGTGCGGGAAATTGTCATAATTAGCAATTAATGATCAATTATTGAGTTTTGGTTTAAAAATGCATTTTGTGGGGTCACAGTGAACGTAAACTTTGACAGCTAAATTCTAAATCAGTTCATCCTCGAGTCCAAGTGGAAATTTGAGCCAAATCTGAAGAAATTCCCTGAAAGAGTTCCTGAGAAATCGCATTCACGAGAAGGGACTGGACCGACATCCCCAAAAACATAAAAGGCATTTCTAGCTTCAAATATACAAAGTCAGCAACCAGTTAAAGTAGCCAGTAGTGGATTGATCATAATAATATCTTCTAACGGGTCTTACCGGACCCCCGTGTCCTCAACCACCAGGTCTTTGTCCTTTTCTGCATCGTAGGTCCGGACTGAGGCCTCAGCCTTTTCTACGAGGTCCTTCACATCCTCCACCATGAGACTGGGCCTCTTCCTCTGAGCCTTACGCCCAAATGTGGTCTCAAAACCCTCTGTGTCCAGAATGTGCACCTTGGCGTTCTGCAGGTGTAGAAACAAAGAAAATGATTAGACTTACCGTTCGGACTGTCGAACTTGTGTTTTTCCTACATAATACAACTGCTCAGTGCATATCCAAATGAGTAATAAGATTGAACAGCTAAATAGGTCTGCCATTCTGAATATATAGACTGCATCACAGGCTTCCTTATATATATATATATATATATATATATATATATATATATATTATTGTGTCCTTGTGTGATATCTGTGGTAAGAACATTTTCAGAATGAATCTTTTGTGACACAATGCAGGTGGAAAGGTTTGTGTCTGTGTTACAACCAAGTTTCGATACAGTCAAAGTGATGCAGTCGTTCCAGAGGTTTCAGACAGAATCACAGAACAAATGCATACAGTAAACAGAACAACCAAATATGCAACAACCATGCCAATGAAACCGCTACGCCGGTTCCAGGACTGATTAAGTGTTCCCGTGATATTTATCACAAGTCATGCCTCTATTGCAACACTGCCATGAGAGGTGGAGGGGGCAAACAGTTTACAGGGTTGTCAGAAACAATGATCTTGTAAGGATTCAGGTTGCCTGACTATCTGCCAAGATCTTCAACGGGGCTTTCCAGTTCTTTGATAATGCATTCCACCTATGGAGCCACAAAATCTGGTTCAACTCATCTGCCTTTTTTTGGAATAAGATCTGTCAACTGGTCAATCAACAGTCCGACATCCAGATTTAAGAGCAATGTTTTTCACATGAATTGGCTATTAGCCGGTTGGTAAATGAGGAGGTCTTCACTACTTGGGGAAAAATAATGCTCCGCATAAGCATGAACGCTACACTGATCCGAGACGCTGCTGGTCACATATACTCGTAATGTTAATGGTAAAAACACAACCGAAAGTAAAGGAAACAAATCAGTATCTTTAACTGCTTCACATTTAGAGAACGGTCTCAATTTCATGAGGGACAATATAAAAAAAGACTGAAACAGACCCAGTGTGTTGGAAAAGAAGAACTGGATTTTATTCAGAATTGCGTAGAAACGCCAACAGTTTTATATGCTAGTATACGCTTAATAAAATGTTTAAAAGGTGTTAAGTCACACAAATAATCACACATATCCTCTAGAGAGCCTTCCTGGGACAAATGGACAATTAGGTGGACAGCACAGGACTAAAAAGAAGAAGAAATAATTCTTCCTTTACAGTAAAAGGAGCTTTCTGCATTTTATACTCACATGAGCTTTGACTCTATCATGCAGGAGGGACATGGGGAGTTTGCTTGGTCTCATCACCACACGATATGGATCCTTCTGTACAGCTCCCATCTCGTCTTTGAACTTCTGGAGGGAGGACTGCTTGATCACACGGGTATTTGCTGAAATACAGAAAATATTTGTATTGTTATTGTTTTTTTGGAGACCCTAGGAAGACATGCTACCACACTCTGGAAGCCAAAGAGAATCTGAAAAAAGAATATTGTATCATCTTGCTAAAGTCACCAAAAAGTGCTAGTAGGCAGTGGTGCATTTAACGCTATGCGCTTGAAATAGATTTTTCTATATTGCCAACATGGTCAGGTTTTTAAAAAAGTGGCCCGGAACATTAAAAACTCATAACTTTAAATTCTTCATGCAGTAAAATATCCATGTGTTCAGTGTTGTCTTGCTTATCACCGGACATAAACACATTAATCTATAAACCACAAAAAAACCAAGTGTTTCACAAGTGATTTGCACCGTCCCCAACACTACTACCCTCTCAAAGTTGTTGTTGCTTTTGTTCCATATTGTATGTTTTTCCCCTCCAGATACAATATATATTGCTTTAACATACACAACATATACAAAAGGTAAGGAAGTGCACTTACTAAACCATTTGATGTTTGGCTCCACTCTGGCTACAGTCCCTGGAGTCACAGTGGACTGGAACTGGAGAGGTCTGATGACTTTCCCACGGTCATTACTGGGAGCAGAACATCAGTGTGAATACAGCACTTGTTGTTATATTTCTCTGCCCCTTAGAAAACCAGCAGCCCATAATGAAAATCGTTATCATCAATTACCATCTCTGCTTTTGTCTGTACATATTCAGACGTTTGATAGTGGTTCGGTCCCTCATGTTGGTCCCTCCAGCACCCTTGGCTCGATCTGTGAAATATAAGGACAGTTTATTTAACAATATGATTGCGCAACACACTTCGCTTTACAAGGAACATCAGCGCTGCTTCAGAAGACATGCTATGACAAATTAATAACAGCAGCTGACACTTCAACTTGACACAAGCCCTTCCCTAAAAGTTTAATACTTTAGCGTCAAATTTAAATGTCCTAACGCTAACTTATTACGGAAGTAGCTCAAGTAAGATTGAGTTAACTTAACCTGAATACTGTGTTTCATTTGGAAAAAACGTGCACACATATTGTCAGTGACTAGTTTAATCTCACAAAGGTAATTTATAAAGGTCTTTTCAAGAACATATGAACTGGCTAGCAACAATGTAGCATTAGCTGTAAACAAACGGTGTTGCTAATGGGGGTTTAGCTCACCAGGGTTGCTGCTGGACGTCGAGGTGTTTATCGAGCTTTTCCCCTTGAACAGAGGCTTCACCATTTTGACGGCTTAGTCGGCAGAGCTTTCCCCGAAGAAAAAAATAAAGAGCCCACACGACGGTGTCTGAAAGCTGAGGTTTAGACGCTGTTATTCCCGTCTGCTCTAAATTGTACACCGTACACGTGCTGTTACGGTGAAGCAGGAAGGACGTCATCAAAGGAGCGACGGCGACGAGAACCAATCAGAGAGCTCCTGAAACAGTAGAGAATGGATGTGCTGGACATACCTACAGTATAAAATACATTGTGCAACATTCTTAATAGAAAGTTATGTAAAATGGCTTCATCTAAACTTTAAGCAACATGAGTATGTATTCTGAAATTAACTATACATTATGTAAATGTATTACTGATGTGTAAAAGTAAAGTTAAAAATTGTATTAATTAGTCTTCTATGTTGGGGACAACGACAGAATCACAGAATCGAGAGCTATACTACTGCTCTTCACGTTGTTAGAAAATGCATTGCTATGCTCGTTTTATTCCAGAAGAGGGTGCAATGCAGTTTCTATTAGGGTGTTGATGCCAACATGCCCTGCTGAATAGCTATGGCCTCCCATGCTGGACTTTAGACATTCATTACTCAAGAGGCTGCTCTCTCTGCAGTCACAGGAGGCATACGACTTGAAAGAAAAATGTGTTTTGCGCGATGAAAGAGGCAAGGTGGTTGAATAAATGTGTTTTGGCTCAAATGTGGCAGGAAAAATAATTAATGATGAGGGAAGTGGCAGGGATTTTTTAAAAATATTGATATCATAAGTCCAAGTTTCCCCAGTTCACCTAAAAAAAGATGTTTCACATTTGTTTTATTCAGTTAGCTATTCCAGGTGTTTTCTGTATGTTTTCCCAACATGAAGATGTAAATGCCGACTCAATGCCTTAATCTCCACACATCAAAGAATACAATTCTGGTGGAGGAATTCTGAATCTTTTATTTTTTGTTGTTTCTAAAGTACCAAGGACATGACATCAGCATCCTCAGTGTAGCCTATGGCCTTGCTCATGAAATGCAAAAATAGTCAAATCAAAGATACAAATACATATTGCCAATATTAAACAGGGGCAGATAGTTTAATTGTGTTGCTTTTTATTTATTATGCTATAAGAGTTACTTTGGCTGGGAGGCAATCTGCAAAAGAAAAAAATACTCCCAGGACAATATGATTTTCATTAACGCAGAACTGATGCAGGCCGTCAGCAGGCCTATTTGACACTGAGATATACGAAAGACCAAGCTTGTCTGGTAGTGATGACGCTGCCTTCACAGTGTGTACGATATGTTACACAAGTATGGCCCAGAGCCAAAGCCGGCAAATTCGTAGAAACTCAGGTCTGGAGAGGCGCCATCCAGCATTCAGTTTATACAGCAGGGAGGCCAAGGAATGTTCTCTGTTCATTTTCATACAGAGGAAATTGGAACTGACTTCATCAGCAATCCACTGCAATAAATTATTTAATTTTCATATTCACAAAGTAGATTTTTATTTCCATCTTTAAGCTGGAATCAGAGCGGGAAAAAACAAGAAAAAAGATGTTTGGATTCAATCTAAACATTCATCCTCCATTTTAAAATCCACATTTGCAATAGAAACTTCCATCCAACAAATTGTATTTATGCACTCAGAGGAGAAACAAATGTCAAATCACTTGTATTGCCAGCCAACTTAATTTATACCCAAACTGTGACGGTTGTAGTTATAGACAGAGATTGTGCACTCTTCCAAATTCTTCTTATCTTTACCCTTAAATGTAATAATTCTTATGCCTAAACACAACCTTCTGGTTTGGCAAGACATTCACAACACTCAAGTGGTATCCCTCTGTGAAGAGCGTTGTCATAAAAGGTTCAAATGACACACAAATTGCCTATCTGTGTCTCTTTGCACCTGATGCACCCAGTTGATTGCCTTTAAAAAATAAATAAATTAGCATACTTACATGTAGTGCCTTCTAATCCAACACATTGTCACGAGAGTTTGTTTAAGACTTTTAGCACTGGTTGAATCAATTTTAATCAATCGATTTTTTTTTATTCCATAAGGAAATTTAGTTTCAAGTCATAAAAAAGCCACCATTTCTTCAATTAGAAGAAGCACTGAACACAGTTAGTCTCAGTCACTCTGTCATCAGAATGAATGTAGGGTATTAAATAGTACGAAAATTATCACTTCTGTACCACTCAAGCAGCTTTATGCATCAGCAGTTGTCTTCTCTGTTCTTTTACAGCAATTGGAAAATACATAAAAGCGTGTTACAATGAATGGCATATTATTTGTATCACAACACACAGTTCTGTTCAGCACTAGATTTTATAGACCAATATAACAGGGAAAATGTTCAAAACAGAGAGCACCTTGTTCTTTGGCCTCTAATCAGGGTGCTGGAGGGAGAACACTTGACAGATGATGTGAAAATTCTCCCCAATGCCTCTGATCTTTGGTCCTCTAGCCGTGGAGCATGGCAGGTACAGCGTGTTTGTTTCTGTCGGACTGTATGGACAGCCAACCTCTGAAGTCAAAGCATGCATCTTTCTGGCAGATAGTCAGTCAGCTGATCAGTCTCCACCGGTTGTGACTGACAGCTCAAGAGATGGGGAGTGGGGCATCGACAGCTAGCACTAGTATTTGATACGATTATGACAGAAGCTTGCACATATTGATACTTCAGGCCCAGGTGGTGCCTCACAGATTAGCTGTATTCAGCTAACGAGGTTCATTCCAAAATTAAATAACTGATGTGAAGTCCACTGTTTGAAAAACTGACACATTCTTTCAAAGTGCATTAATTAATAGTATAAAGCCATCAAAAGGTGATGAGATGTTTTAACTTTAAAATAGGGAATAGATCTATTTTAGCACCTGCTTGAACAGGTTATTATTAAATATAAAATAACACTTTAGTTTTATGAAATTATTGTTTATCCTAGGAATATCTGTTACTTTAATCCTGATGAGTTGAAATGAAGCAAATCTTGCAAAAAGTTCCATAAGAATAAGGAATTAATACAAAAAACAATAAACTGTGCTAAAATGTGATTTCTTTAATGGAAAACAGTCAAAATCTAACAAGCTTACAACAGCAACAAATATACTGTGTGTTGTAAAACCACAACACCCAAAATGTACCCTGTTTCATCATAAATAATACAATTAAGGTACTTCTCCACTGTTGCTTGGCGAGGTTATAATATGCTGTGGCCGGAATTATAAACATTTGCTTTAAAAACATTTGCCTGAACCCCGTCCCTCATTCACTTGGTGAGAAATACCAGATGTGGAGGATTTCAGTAGTAAAGGTACTCAAGTCTTTCTTTTAAATCTACAATACACAGTGAGATGGAAATAAGCAAAATGGGGTTAGTGTGACGGATGCTGCTTCACAAATCAGTGGCAGTGTGTTAAAGCTCCCCATAACTGTTCATGCGAATGTGTGCATTTTGTGTGTGTGAATATAATATTTCAGTCTGGCTCACTTTCAGAGTCTCTGCTTTGTATCAAAACTGGAACACGAGCTATATGATGAAGCGTAGCCTGCAGCCGCCAGTCTGACTAAAGAAAAAGAGAAAAATTGACGAAGGCCTGAAGATCGCTCCTCCTAGCAGCCTCACTGTCGAAAAGGTTTGCAAAAGATAGCTTACATTTCTGCTGAGAGTGCTTCATGGCTCTACTGGTGGGCTACTGACCTGCTGAAGGCTGATAGTCACTGTTGTGTCATGAGTCATTTCATCAAGTTCTTCTGTACTTAGACAGGGGTCACTGCTGCAACAAGGGTTTGATAACGCAGACACATGTTAGAACTCAATTTTAGGTGGAAACAAGTCTACAGCCATGTTAGTGGCTCAGTCCTTAAGGGTCCGACACAACGGGCCATGTGTAGTTGCTCTAGTTTTTGCAGTGTGTCCCACACAGTTGGCACTAGTCTGCCCTTATTCAGTGTTTTTTTGGGGGCCAATTCAGCATGTTGAATTAGCGGAGGAGCTAATTTTTCATCTTCATCTCGATCACTCCAATACAGAAATATTTTCTAGAATCAAACTGAAGGGTGAGCGGGAGTGGTGTGAAAGCGGTAGGCAAACGCTGCTTTGTTTCATGTATCTATCATAACAACAGTTTGTAGTTTATAACTTATATTTTTGAATGACAAATTCAGACTACCACTACCTGCTGGTATGGAGAGTTATTTCCTATTACGCACAACGTATGTGCTGTTGGCTGTAGTCTTTAAAGGTGTGGGTACTTTTTGGCCAAGACACAGGTGACGTGAGTCAAACCAATAGTCAGCCTTTGTCGCAGCTAGTCCTTTGTTGTTGATTTGAAGTGTCTGGGCCTTTAGGTCGTCTATGGGCACAGCAGTGCTTTGAGCTAAATGCTAACATCAGTAATCTAACATGCTCAATACATCAGTGCTAACATGCAGCTGTTAAGCAAGTAGCCTATAATGTTTACCATGTTCAACATCTTAGTTTTGCATGTTAGCATGCTAACATTTGCTAACTAACACTAAACCTGATGATATGTCATTAGTTTTGCAAGTATTTTGTCAGTGTTGGACAAGCGGAATTTTCTGTGTAAAATTTCAATCCAGTTGCCATCAAGACAAGACTAAAACCCCAAAATATCAACCTTATGGTGGAACTAGAAGAAAAGTCAGGGAATCACCAATGTCAGGATTCATCCTCTGGAGACACATGATTATTTTTTTCAAAATTGAATGGCAAGCCATATTATAGTTGTTTAGCTATTTCAGTCCGGACTATGGAGACTAAAAAATTCAATCATGGCAAACAGTTTCTGTTTAATACTAGAAACTATTTAGTTGACATAAACCCTTATTGTTGCAACATCCTGGTGTAATTTTCCAGACATTAAATATGCAAGTCTCTAAATTTAGGCTCTGAAGACATTTAAAAAATACTAAGGTCTTCATTACAAATATTGGAGCATTTTCTCCGATCACAAAGCACTAAAGAGAGAAAAGTACTCTTGCCAGGAGCTCCTGTCTTCAGATAGCAACCGCACCTCATTTATAGATAGAGAGACAGATTTAAATGATGAGAAGAGAGAACCATGACTCATGTAACAAATGAAAACCAATCCTGGAAAAACCCAGCTGGAAATGAAGTGATGCAATATGTTGTTTTTCAACAGAATATGTTTGATGAATGCGCAATATCCTCTGTGTTTATTTTCATCAAAACAATCTGTTACTTGTTTAGTTCATGGCTTGTCGTGGCCACACGTTTCACACCACATAAATCATAGCATAATCTGTTGGCAAGGACCTTTGGGAGGCCTTCTAATGAATGGTGTTTATGAGTGCTAATCTGTGGCATGTAAACCACCATTTTGGGTTGAGATAAGCCACAATAAGGTGAAAATATATTTTAAAGTGCGTTCAGTTCACGTTGCACACTCACTTGGCTCACTGGTCAGTTTCCATTGACCTTCCGTTTGAGTTGTAATATCAATGTGAAGCCAAAATATTTACTATTATCTAATGTCACTGAGAACCTCAACATAGAAACAGTTATCACACATTTGCAATTTCACTTTTCACTTGGTGGAAATTCATGCACAATACGTTCATAACTAAGACTTGACAAGCAGCTGTGAGCCCCTTGGATGTTAGTAAGAATTTAAAAAAAGATCCTAATAGCTTAATGTGGTTTATGGAAAAATGTGGTTATTTGGTTACCTGCGACTTTTTTTTTCACTTTTGGTTAGTATTTTGCCTGATAAGATTGATATCTCTCAAGAAACATGTGGGAGCTATTACTGAGAAATAGGCCTGAAAGGTCTAAATAACCACGATTTGAAGGGATGTTAATGGTACAACGTTAAGGGCCTCTATAACGATAAACCCAAGTGCATGACTGGCCTAACAGAGACAGGCTTGTGTCTTGCAGTTTCCAAGGCAACAGAGCATTAGCGAAGAGCTCTCCCACACGCTTAAAGACGGGAACAAGCTAAGTTGAAGCCCGTCTTTCTTCCTGGTGCCTAAAACAATCTTGAGGCCTGAAATGTTGAATAAATTGCACCAAGACAGCCAAGAATACAAGTAATCCCATGGTGTTTAGTGAAACAACTAAATTATTACCTTCCGATAAGACAAAAATGTGTGTCAAGTGTTTCTCAGAAACTTAATACCAATCTTAAGTGAAATGCAAGAATGCTCCCCTGTCCGCAATCTTGATGTACCAAACGTGCTTGGTTGCTGCTCAAGCACTTGCTCAAAGAAGCTGGCAGCAGGTCCGTCTCTAGTTCATCCAAGACAAACACACTCCTCTCGCTCCTAAGGCCAAAGATGAGCTGCCATGGAGTTCAGGCCCCTCTTTGTACCGTGTCTTTGCATCTGGTCCGCAGCACTAGTTTCACCTTGCCAACGCAGTGTGTTGGTGCAAACACGGTTTGGACCTCTACTACACTTTGAGTGTCAGTAACTGGACCGTGGTTAGGCAATGATGTAAACTTGTAGGGTCAGCTAAAAATAAGTGTTGCATGGCAAGTTTCAGGTGGGCTGTGTGCCATAGTGCTTCTCGCCAACAATCTTCTCCACTTCAATCAAAATAGTGTTCACCGGAGGTGGGCACCACCACCCCTCTCTCCTCTCTCTGCTTGTTTTTCTGTGCCTCACTAAGGCAGCTTGTCTTTAACGTTTATCTGCTGCCCTTTCAATTTGATAGGGACAACAGAGAAGCCTATTTGGACAGAGGTCTGTGTCACCTCAACGCTATGGTTGCCACTGCTGAGGTCATGCCATGAAAGGGAAATGGAGCAGTACTGTTTCCTCTGAGCACTCTGAAACACAAGTGATTACATTGACTGATCTGTCCAAGGGACCCTGATTGGTGAGGATCAAAGGCGGCCTGAAGACCACCTGGAACTTCTCTTGGCAGTAGACTTGGCCTGTAGAGGGATGAGAGGCTCTGGGAAAAAGGCGCAGAAGCCCTGTGCCTGTCGTTCCCATCCTGATCTTCGTGAGAACACAGGCTCTTTGATTGAGGAACCTCCTTTGCTTCCAATGTGATTTTTTTTTCCAAGCATTCAGTGTCACATTCAAATATAATGTATCCTTGGCTTTACTTTGATACAATCGAAGTAGTCGAGGACTGAATGGGGTAGGTCGCCATAGTTAAACAATTGGTCTCTGTGGCCTTAACATCCTGGTAGGTCTTCTTCGACCCCGCTGAACACCGGTCAATGAGTTAGGACCAGGCACCATCATATTACACCAATGTCGCAAAACTCACAAATGTCTAATGTAATATTTGTAATAAAATTAGAAATGAATAATATTACAATTTTAATAGCATAATCATTACAGATAACAATACAGATAACAATATTACACATAAGATTAAATCGCATTTCAGAAAGAATAATTTAATTTTCAATATCTCTGCACTCAACTTAAGTCTATTAAATGTTGTGAAAGTTAAGAAATATGGAAAAATACTGCAAATCACAGAGGGACATAACAAGAGTAAGTAAAATGTTGGACCATTTAGCTCCTAAATTCCTATCTATGGGCCAGTAGTGTGGTTTGGCAGACACATTACCCCTCTTTTTTAGCCTATGACAAACATACCCAAATGTGTACTCAGTGCAAGAGAAAAGACAGGATACATTTGGGGCTGAATCGCAGGGTGAGACATACAAGTTGAACACTGGAAAAAAATGAATGGGATACAAATTGTTCGTAGTGGTCTGAAAATACGTGCATACAGATAACATTTTGTACATATGACAGTGGTATACATAGTCTTCACATGACCTTTTATTACAGTCTGGTCTCCTAAAAATGATGTCCCCATACAACAAAACTGCACTTCCAATTTCGTTTTGAGTATTACAGTATGAGTATACATTTCTTTGAATTATTGAATTATCAATCCGCATCACCATCGATTCGTCCATCCCTCATGTGAAACCAAAAGTCAACATTTACTTATTTTAGTTTACGTCGAAGAAAATATGTTTCACTCAAAACATAACTTAGTATGCAGTTAAATTCTATGGGAACGTCATTTTTTTATGAGACAGAGTAGTTTATTAAGGCCATCACAAGGTTAGCGGTTTGATCAACAGCTCTTCCTTTCTGCAAGTTGGAGTGTCTTTGAGCAACACACTAAACCCCACGTTGCCCCTCCGGTGT
The DNA here is from genome assembly GCA_032191485.1 of Leptoclinus maculatus. NCBI lineage: Eukaryota > Metazoa > Chordata > Actinopteri > Perciformes > Stichaeidae > Leptoclinus > Leptoclinus maculatus. The sequence goes on along the minus strand of JAVDOI010000008.1, from coordinate 5,082,603 downwards.
TTCACAGCAGACCACTGCTCCTAAAAGGCTTAGGATGGGTTGAAATAAAGTTTAAGTTTTGATTGTCTGGTGCTATGCATGCAGGACAATTGTGCTAAGCATTTGTGGAGCAAATACAGTAAAAGAGTAGTGACAAGTTTAGTAATCTGTCTAAATGTCTAAATGACACACTTGTATCCAGTTAAAAGTTAGTATACACAAACTCTAAAAGTGAGATTTCTCAGCTAATGGTTTTCTTTGTTTCTATTTCCATTGCGTTTGTCCATGACACTGTTGCAGAACTAGGCTTGTGTTAGTGCACACCAGCGGAAGTAAATGCTTAATATTGTGACGAGTTATTAGTTACCAATGGAAACAGACATGGATTGTTTATTTCCACCAGCTCAGGATTTTAATGCTCCGTGTCTCACGATTTTTCTAGATATGATTGCTTCCCAACCATGTGTCCAAACAACACAGTGTCACTATGGTTCGAATGTTACCTTTAAAGGAGACAGCAGCTTAGATTGATCATCAGGGTAATCTAACCTGCAGCAACCAGACAAGACAAGAAAAAGCAGCAGGGCTTTATTGGCGCCCTTTTACATAGCTCTCAGACATGTTTATCAAAGAGCTGTCTTGGTTCTGCTAACCATGATACTGTTGTTCTGGCTTCAAAGGTGACCCTAAAAAACAAGATCGTCCACTCAACCAGCACCATGTTTGTGAGAAGTGCTTCCTTTTTTCTGCACTGAAGCAAAAAGGGCAACAGGATGAACGGTGATTTTTAATAAACAAAAACATGGCAGGGCAGACAAACCGACGCTGAGACAGGGGACACGCAGGGTTTAAATACACTGGGGAGGTGCAGGTGATCCGACACAAGAGGATTCAATCAGGGGTGGGGCTGACAATGCTAAAGGCGGGAAAACATACAAAGGCAGGAAAATTCAAAATAAAACAGGAAACAAACTTAACAAAAGTTTTGTTGATTTGTAACAAGGTAGGAACTATAAACAATACTGTCCCAAACTTCTCCGGGTAACTGTACTAAATGTCCCAGGGAGAGCACGCTTTGGACTCAAGTGCTAGCTACCAACAAAAATTCAGACAGCTAACACTAGCATCAATCAATAGGCCAGAAAATCAGCTTTCAAACAATAAGCTTTTTGTATGTGGCATGACTAGAAACTGTTTTGTAGAAGAAAAACAACAAAAGAGCCAAAATGAGGAAATGTTGACAATGCTTTCCAAGTAGAAATATATAACTGAGTGTTTTCTGAATCCACCAGGAATAACTGAATTATTGTTTTAAATTGAATTTGCATTTAGTTGCAGTGGAGTATGACTGTAGAGTTGCTAGAGTTCATTTTTCAGAGGCCACATCTTCAGAGAATAAGTCAATAAGGACATGCAATTTAAAACACCATAAACACATTCTTATCATGCTTGGCCGGAGCTTGGAGTATTGTCCACAAAAACAATTATTTATAGAGCCAAGGCCTCCATACCTAAGGTCAGAAAGAATATTTGGCACCCAGACAGATTAGTAAGACGGTCTTTTAAAAGAATGTCCTTAAGGGAGGCTTAATTCTCGCCTTACATATGGCGAGAAAACTTCACTCGAATTTTAATGGAACGCTTTGGTGACCTCATTGAACTCCTTATAAAAGTGGTCCAAAATTGTTCTGCAAATGATGACCGCCGCCCCCCTGCCATGAGCTATATGAGATCTGAAATATTGGCTTCGACAGGGGAGTTTGGATAAAGAGCCAACCTGCGTCTGTCTCCAGGAGGAACTAAACCTGAGTCTGAAGGAATGTTCCAGACCATAGAGAGTTTCTGTGGTGCAGATCCGAATCCAGACGCGCAGACTATTGTGAAGGGATTATTAGTTCCCATGTAGTCCTTATGCCCTCTAACCCCCCTTTCACTTCTCCACACTCGTCTTTTGTGCCTGACTCTGCTCCCTGGGTCCATTGAGCAGAGAAAATTAGGTTCTGCTCTTAAAGGATTCATGTCCGTTAATGATTCAGCATTTGTAGTGTTGGTTTGCTGTGTCAGTAGGATAAAAAAAAAATGTTTCCATGAAGTTGGCCTGTTGATGCTCGTTAGTGCCATATTTCTCAAGAACACTTTTGACCTCAGTTATTTTACTTACTTGCCCTTCCTCTCTAATGGTTTCAGTTTGACCTGAAGAGAAAAGAACAATTTGACATTGGCTGCAGTTTTGGCGCTGAGGCATCCCCAGCCAACCGCAACACTCTCTCCATGGGCCTGAGGACCTGTAAATTAGACAAGCTACCCCAAATCCCGTTTTGTGATGAATTGTCTGAAGCAATCTAATGGTGTTTTCTAACTGGGCAGGCAAAAACGGCGGATTTGGCATCACCCCGACTGTCTCGCTGTGCAGGGTCCCATAAATTTTGCGCTGAGTTTTGGTGTTACTGAGGTCGATCTGCCTTTCCCCTCGCTCTGTCTGTCTGAAGGATGAGGAGGGATAAAGACACTCAGCTCGCTCCTGTGTTGTTTTGCACTGGGGTAAAGTTGCATTGAACCTCTCCCAAACCCTGGGCCTGGTAGCCTATTTATGGGCTCTTTCATGCCTCACCTACTTTCAAAAACATTCCATCATTTATGCACCATTAAGTTTGGTGTAGATGGATGTGAGATTCCTTAGATCACTCTTTCCAGTCTCCCAATCTTGGATGCAATTTTGACACGTTTGTGACAGAATTTCTTCTTTGTGGTCATACAGTATGTTCGCAGGCAAAGATCAACAATAACGTAAAAAAAAAATGTTTATAGACAGTATCTGGCCAATATAGCTGTCCATCAGCTACTGTGTTTATAGTCCATGTTGAGGGAATACCAGGACAAAGACGATGGTGTTTTCAGGAGAGGGGTAGGGTATAGTTGAAAGGCCTGACTGTCACATACCCATTTCTTTCCAAGTATCCGTGTCTATTCTTGAGGCTTTACAAAGAGGCTTTCAAACCCTTTACATTATGGGTGAAAATATTTCAACACAATATGTTGACAATGTTGTACCAACTATTTCCTGATGTGTGGGGACAAACACTGGACCTGCCAAATTTAACAAGTCAAGCTTTATAGTACAATTTACAACACATGTAGTTTTATAAACTTTGTTCAGGAACAGGGCCACTCCCAGAACACAGCTCATTTCCTCTGCACAGAGTATTTAAGCACAACGAACCCGTTCACTTCCTCTTCGACTCTTGTCTTCACATCCCTCCCCCCAACCCCGTTTTTGTCCTCCTCTCTCTCTCAGGATTACAGGAACAACAGGGGACTCTGCACCGCCAGAGCTTCCGAAGAGACAGCCCCCACCCTACAGTCTCCATTTCCCCCCCGTTCCCGCCAACCGCCGGACATCAACGGACCCCAATCGATCACCTAACCTCCTTTCTACAAACCCTCTTTGTTTCTTCTTCCTTACATCCCTTAATTTCTTCATCCCTACCCTACATCCCTCTACCCCTACCCTACATCCCTTCATCCCTCTACCCTACATCCCTTCATCCCTCTACCCCTACCCCTACCCTACATCCCTCTACCTCGACCCTACCCCACATCCCTTCATCCCTAACCCACATCCCATCATCCCTCTACCCTACATCCCTTCATCCCTCGACCCCTTCCGCTTCTTGAATCTAACAATCATTCCACTATGCAATAAACCTCTCGAAACTCATACTGTTATTGGCGTGGTCCTTGTTAGTTAATGATTATTCTGCCTGCGTGTTACCATTTATTGACATGAGGAAATACTAAGTCATGCTCTTAACATTATGCAGTTGATTGCTATGTTTTTTAGCAGGGTTTTAGATACTGCACCCTGAGGGGATTTAAATGGCCGTATTGTTGGTTTATTTAAGCCCATTCTAACAAATAATGAACACTTAACTCTAATAAGCCAAAATATCTTTTATGACGTGTGATTTATTTCTGTTATTTGATTTATTTCTCACCCTCCAGGTAGGCTCTGGTTTTAATTCAGTGCAGTCAGTACAATGTGAAAATCAGCGTAAAGAAACTTGATATTGGTAATAAATCACAAAATGTGTCACTTTTTTGCGGGGTGAAAATCTTGGTAGGTTCGAATGGTGATGCATTTGCAAAAATACAAAAAAGAAGCTTTTGTGTTCAGCGAGCCCTGACAGCTGAGACTGCGAGGTAAATATAATTTTTTTAGTGGGTGAGGGCATCTCCTCGTGTTTGTGACTATGTGGGTGTAAGCTCCTCTGCAACATTTTGGAGTTGGTCATCCCACCATCCGTTTGTTTGAAACGGAATGTTTTTTAACCCCAAAGCGAATAAGCCTGGAGGTGTTCTGTGCTTGATCAAGATATGGCATGTCTGCATTCAGTGATTGGCCTATGCGGCAGAGTTTGTGGTTTGTCGATTGCTGCAGGGATCATTTTTCCCTCCTTCGTTTTTTGTGAATTTTCTTAAAGCAAGTTCATCTGTTATTCCCACAGAATTTGGGGAAAACGTTAGACGAGACTCCCATGCCTATGCCTTTGCGTATGTGTATCCTTTTTGGGTGTATCTTTCCGACCTGAAATGCAGAGATAAAGAAAAGGGTGAAGCTGGATAACATGAGCATAGAATAGGATGAGTTTTAGAGAGCGTGTGGGTGCCCATATGTGTGTGTAGGGCAGAGGGTCTTTGCCCTTGCTTCCTTTCTCACCTCCCACTTGAACCACATCTGGAAGGGATCAGCTGAAAGGGCTGAAAGCCGTGAAAAATTAAGAAGCACTTAAAACTGAGCAAAATATTTAAATTGAGCCAGCAGATAGGATGTGTGAACCACACCTCCTTGCACTGCAGGAATGTGGAACTGGAGAATCTGTGGAACATGCATCCCTCGTTTCCTCTCTCTCTGCTCCTTGTGCTCCTTTATGGTTTTGTTCTAATAAACACAATCAATGTTACGACTTTTTTTTAAATGCCTTTTTCCCCAGCTTACCTTGTTTCCCTGTGTTCACCACTTTCCTTTCCTGTGAAGTTCCAAGTGTCTGTCTAAATCCAATCTAATGAAATATGTACACAGATTTTGGGATAGACAAGCCAATGCCTCCCATTATTTAAAACCTTTGGGTTGATCTGTGTCTGAAGCTAATCAGCTCAACATATAGCAGCAACGTATAAACATTTTTGGCAAAAAAAAAAACATCAGAGGAAATGTGACTTCCCTTTACACAGATTTTCTATTATATTGTAGAGTCATAAGATGGAAAATATAAATATGGCAATATCAGCAAAGGGAGCACAGGGTCAAAGGTCTGTGAAGTAAGAAAGCGTTTGCAGTCTATCAAACCCACGTTACAGGATATTGAATGTTATCTTTAGCAACATAATGTGTTCCATTTGAGACAGCTGGGAGGGATTTTAGAGAAACTGAGATCAGTGTATATTTGTTGTCCTTTAGTGTGAAAGTCTGGGATTTTGAGAATTCCTACCAAATACATCTACGCTTGTCGTGTTGATAGAAATAGTTTTAATCCCTCTTACCTCCACTGAGGACGTTTAGTTTTCGTTTTGGCTTGTTTGTCCATTTGTCAACAGGATTATGGAAAAGCTACTGGCCTGATTTTCATAAAACTTGGTGGAAGGTTAAAGCATGGGCCAAGGAAGAACATATCACATTGTCGAGCTGATCGAAATCACAGAGCGAATAGACGCATTATTTTTCACTTATTGAAATGGCCTTGGTGGAAGCCTGCGCTCTTTTATATAAAAAATGTTGCATGTCTGCAACCACTCCTTTAATCTATACATCATGTTGAACAGTTGAATCTCTGAACAGTATTCTGAGGTTAACCGCGTATTACAGGGTTGCATGTTGTCAAGACGGTCTCTCTGGCGGTTTGCAATGGCTTAAGTTTCCATCAAAGAAGTTGAGTGAAAGCTGACAACATGTAATTTGTCTAATAAGCATTTGCCAGAAGTTGTGCAACTAAATGTGCAACCACAACGATGGCATCCTTCCTGCTCGCTTCTCCAAAACTTTCATCTGATACACACAAGATTTGATTTAAAGGAATTTCCAGTCCGTGCCATATCTTTTGTTACGCAAACTGATCGTTTGGTTCCTCAACAAATCCTCACTGGCACTGTCACTTTCTTTTCCTAAGTAATCAGTTATTTGATCCTCCATAGGGTCTGACTCCTACTGCAGCACTTGAGCTCAATTATTGGGCTGTGAGCAGTTTGTAGACAGTTAAACTGCTCTCAAAGCGCTTTGGGAGAAACCAAATCTTGTTGAGATTTTTCTCTTTTCTTTCCCTTCCTCGTACCTACAAACTCACAATTAAATCAAAGTCATTCTTTGAGGGTCAATTAGGAGTTGTTAGGACAAATGTGGCAGTTTATTCAAGGGCCATTGGGAGTGCATATGTCAGCAGCAGATGTGTGATCAGTTCTGATTTCTCAGCAGTAGGGGGTCATATGGGGTTTTGAATCATGGTGTTTACTGCAGAGTGACATACAAAATCACTAGCACATTCAGATATTCAACACTCAGCTCCTCTAGTGTTTTACTTGTACAGATGGGGAACAAGTCCCATTAATAACTTCTGCTACTAAACATCTTTTGAGTGGGAGACACGTGCATTTTCAAAGAGCGAGTCTGCAGCAGAGCATAATAACACTTTCAAATGTACAGCCGGTAATAATTGCTTTCAAAATAAATTAAATCATGCTGCCACCTGTAGCACTTGTAGCACACCCATCGGCTTCTTCTATGCTGGTAATTAAAAAAAAAGAGATGGCCTACGCAGTCAAGTCGAGTAATTCTTCTTTGAATGTACAGAGAAGCTGTCAAGTGTCTGGTCTGATTGCGCCGGCTCTCAAAACATTGTCTGACAGACACAGCAAAGAGAACTCAGAAGTCAACAGCTCACAAGGGGAAGAGCCAATAAACAACAGAAAAGAGCTCCCTTCTCCTTCCATTGCTGGAGGAGACACTACCACCTCTCTCAAAATCCTGTTCTTGTTTAACAGTTGGCAAGAAAACACTGTAAACAGGCTATTACAAGCATGTTTTCTGTAATTGTGTCATTGTAGATTTTCATAAATGTTTTTCACTGTTATGAAAAGATAAACTTCTATTGAGTTAGGTGAAAGCTTAAAGAGATATATACACAATTATTACTCATTGGCAAGCGACTCCATAATAACTCTGCAGGTTACAGGTACAGGCTACCACAAAAGCCTGTATTGTGACTCCACATGTTTTTCCCGTAAATGTGTTGCAAGGTATATTTATTGAACTAAGGCTAAAAGAGTTGTTTCAGATGGTTCCGATTCATCAGCCAGATTGGACATCTGTTCCTAGCTCAACCAAGATAAAGGACTTAAATGTGTTTATTTTGGAGTGTGTTTTCAATGGCCTTTCCAATCCTAACAAGTTGTCAAGTACATGCAACAGGCAGGTAAATTGCTCAGTGCTGCCTTCAGACCTGCTCAAAGACCTGATCGCCATCTCAAGCTTATAATAAGAAACATGCTTTCACTTGGATTGCAAACTGAGATAAAAAATGTAATAAAAAGACATTCTATATAAATTAGAGGTCTTAAAATGCATAGCTTAGCCTCAGGAAGAAGAAAATGTCAACACTGAATGACAGGGCACTTACTGCATTATGTTAATTCAAGAACAACAAAGGGTGGTTGGATATAATTACATGGTGTGTGCAGGCATATGGACTATTTGGTATAACACATTTGAATTGTGTATTTGCCAAGACTTGAGAGCAGGTGAAGGACCCAAACGCAGAGAAAAAACGCAGGCTGAATGGTGCCGTAAAACTATTTTCTAAACAAAAGGATTACAAAATGAGAGCCCAAGATGCAGGACGGTAACAGGTACCCAAGACGCCATGCAGCAATGAAAGACGTGACGACAAAGAGGAAAGGAACTGGGCTCTTAAAAAGTATAGTGAGTGACTAATGGGGAAGTGGGAACAGGTGAGGAGGAGGTCTGGTGACTGCAGGGCTAACAAGGGACAGGATGTGAACATATCTGAAACAAGAAGGAAGGTGAGTAACAAAATAAAACTGGAATCTCTAAATGAATGGCATTAAATAAACAAAAGATAACCTCAGAGCGGGAGTTACTTTGAGATACACTTTTTTTATGTTCGGCTCAACAAAGCATGCTGGAATGTCACATGTTATTAATTGTGCATGTTTGAACGCGGAACTCAGCATGTTATCAGTGCTGATCAGTGGGCACAGAAAACAAAGGAATAGACAGGAAGAGTGAAATTACCCCACATTCGCGGAGCGATTTAACCCAAATTTAGGTTTACACCCCGTATCTGAGAAAAGAGTTAGTGCGAGTCACAGCTTCCCTCAAGTGCAGAGCGCTTTGTTGGCCACGAGCAGGGCCGTTTTCCACATCTCTATTATTCATTCCTTATCACTACATTATCAACAAAGCGTGAATATGGGAAGTGTTTCCTGTGATTAACAGCTGAGTTTAGAAATGAAGAAATATTGTACTGAGTCCTTCTGCTGGACACACATTACAAAGACATAAGAAAGGTTACATTTTTCATGTAGATGCTTTCTACGGGATAGAGATTTCTACGTTATTCTAAAAAAACAGTGAGTCTGATTTTTTTTATTGTGTAATTAAGTGATTACTGAACAAGTGCAGACAATAATTGTGGGGATATTGCAGTCTGGACTGACGGACCAACAGACTTACAGACTGACATTTCTATCCCTATAGAGCCACGCCCCTCTAAGGGCTAAAATTAATACATTGTCAACAGTACATTATTCTGTACACTTATATATAGATAGATAATATAGATAGTGCATGTATTGAACCAAAATGTTTGTCCCACGAGTTGTTTAATACCAGATGACGATGGAACACATTTGGCTCTGGCAATAACCACCCGGTCACTAATCATCGTCTCATGTCAGCTTCAATAAACAACTTAAAATATGATATTACCCTTGTTTTATGGTGTGGTTATTTCTCATATTGTGCTGTTTTAATGTGTGGCCTTTGAGATTGCATTAGGCAGGCATCTGAACATCAAAAAATACAAGGATCTTAGAATTAGCTATAAATATCCAGACACTGTTGTAAATTGCAAAAAAAACAGAACTGGCAAGATCATCCCAATAACTGGTACTGAAGAGAGAACTCAAGGATGAAATATTTCTCGTTCAAAGATAACTATAAGATTCCACTCCAGTGGGTAACACCAACACCGTTCCTGCCAAAGCTGAAATGAGCTCAAGACCGGTGTCTCAAGTGATTTTCTATCATTATGATGCTGCTCCCTCTCCAGTTCCTTATTTCGAGGGGGATTATGTGGGATGATTCTTATGTCTGAACAGGGTCATTTTGGAAATGGAGGGCATACGAGGATACAGCCGAGTGAACGGTTGCTACATAATTCCACTGAGTAAGTCAGTGATTGCTGTCACAGCAGCTGCATTCTAAAGTTATTGAATAAATGCATTTAAAGTGACCCTGCACATTCTCTTAGTAGGTGCTATTAGACCTATTTCATCACAATAAAGATATTGACAACATGTGACAAGTTGAAGCCTTTAAATAGCTTCAGATGAATTTGTTCCATTAAATAATTATTGAGTGTCGGTGGTTTTAACAATTTGATGATGGACCGAAATGTGCATGCACCACAACGACAAACAGATGCGTGTCGTTCTGATTTATCTTGGGGGGGCAATAAACAGCAGTAATAGCTGAGAAATAGCACAATCAATTTCCACTTCCAGCAAAAGTGTTGTATAAAACCGGAGTATGTCCAGACTCGGATTAGGTAAAGCCGGGTCAGCCAACCAGCAAGCTATTTTGTAAGAATCCAACCAAAAAATCCCAGCGCCTCCCTTCAGGCCTCCCCCCAAAGCCACTCCCCCCAAAACATATGAACGTGCATTGCCCGAGACTGCTGGATGACGAGTTCACGAGAAAGCGTTGAGGAGAGGAGCGCAGGGCAGCGTTGTCATCACTGATATCCAGCTACCTCAATGAGTGCATGGTTTAGAGTACATGCAAGTATACAGGTAGGCAGGCCATTCAAATATGTTATGCAGGACGAATGAAAGGATTCGACAGCATTATTACAGGCCTACGACAGCCATTGATCGCTGTCGGGATGTACGAGAATTTCAACAAATATAAAGAAATGCTTCTAAAATAAATACCCTAACCTAGCTTTAACAGCAAGTGCATAGAAAAGGTCAAATGTATGTGTGCCCTTCGCTGCAGCTGGTACATCTTTTGGTATCATCTTAATCCCAGTGTCGACCTAAATGCTATATTTTGTCTTGAAGCAAGTATAATCACAGCTGTAATGTACCTTGATCCCTTCAAAATGTTGTCCCTTTTCTACTTCAAATAAATGTTTCTGGAAGCATCTATTGAACTAACTGTTGGACTTGATTTTAGAGGAGTGTATTTTAAACTGCATGTCTGATCCATTTAGCCTTCTGTTGCCCCTACAGTACGGGGGTCTTACCACATTTCCAACAGGCCACGTCAGCCCTCAATGCTCCCTGAATCACAATTCAAACCTATAATGGGAACAGCTTTGCAGGCACGGCTCAGAAAAGGGGTGAGCGCCAGACCTGTGGCTTCTAACTGTCGTTGAAGGAGGAGTGGAGGTTACATAACTGATGGCAATTTTGTAAAGTCACGCGAGGCAATCCAATGTCTTTGTGCTGATATTATCAGGTCATGCCATTAGGGATTTCAAATTTTAAAAACTGCGCTTTTGTTTTTTGTGTGTTGCTAATGTTGGGATGTGGCAGGAGTGTGTTTAGTTATGAAATATTCTTATTCTTCCAAAGCTTGGAAGTTGTTGCTGATTCTGAGTGAAATATTCAATTGTTTCAAGTCATCATGGCTGCACCCTTACATCAAAGGGAAATATTTCAGTTGTTCACTATATGCACATTGTTGCATAAATAAGGTGAACAGATGGGATTTTTTTAAAACATGGGGATCTTGACTAGAATTTGAAGTGAAGTTAATTTAGTTTGACCAGAGCTTGTCTGTATAACGTGTGTCTGTAATGACGGAGCCGTCAGTCCAGTGGCACTGATGAGGTTAATTCAATTTGCTTATTTATTTCATTATTTATTTTTAAGAGGAGAGAAGTAGAGGAATTGCTGCGTCAGAGTTTCCCGATGGAATGCTCAAAGTAAATGTTTTTACTTTAATTTGTAACTAGCAGTATGTCAAAGAGGCTACAGAGAAATCATACAGATGTAATATTGCCTATTAAATGTCAGCTAATTTCAGCATTAGATAAGACATAACCACTTTTATCATTATCAAGACATTTGAAAGGAAATCCCAGGCATGTGTTCTGGCAAGCCTCACTTTTTCGCACCTAAAATATTGCAAAAAAGACTGTATGTTATACAGTGGTGAGTGATGCCAGTACTTAAAGTCTTTTGTCTAGTAAGTTTAGACACTTTAAGAGGCCCCTTTCAGTTTTGAAGTGCTAATGAACTCATTAGCCTCTGGATGAGAAAAACACACCAGCCTTATGGAGACGTTCGGGGGAAGGTTGAAATGACGCCAGGATCCTTTACACCGTGGAGGACGTTACTTGTGATTAACACCCTGGACAGTTCCAGAACATCTGTGGGAGGCGAATCATGGTCGAGTGAAACATAAACAATATCGGTCAGCGAGAAGAAGCATGACTGGAGCTGTGTAATCCATGCACCATGCGGGGAAAGGGGATGAGAGAGAGAGGGAAGGAGCTGAAAAAGTGAAGAGAAGTTTTGCAGAAACTGAGATTTATAATCTTATTATCTTCTAATGTACCCCTCAATGGCCATGAAATGGTTTTAGTTTTTTTGTGCACCACTTAACAAAATACAGGCTGTCAAACATAATGATTATTTACATGTTATTAAGTGGAGCTATTATGCTCTAGCGTAGCATCTGGCATTTATAGAAAGTAAATTGACATATTTTGTCATTACAAATCCATCTCAACTGCAGGGCTCATATTCACCCAGACTAGACTTTTTATGTTTGTGTGAATCTGCCAATTTATTTATTTGTATCTTGGGAAAATATTAGGGAATATCTAATAGAGGATTTGTTTTTGGCATGTCCTGTTTCCAACAAGTATTATGGGATAAGCCAATGGGTTTGGATTAGCAGAGACATATTTTATAGTACTTTTTTATGAAAACCAGTTACAGTGAGTTATCATGGTATATATATTTTAATAGGCTCAATAGATAAAAAATGCACATAGGTAAAAAAATCACCCTTTTTATACCAAAAATGAATCATTCACAGTGCTGCTTATGTGTCACTATTGCAACGAATTATTATCAAATATAAAACGACACAGTATATAGCAGTAGTATCCGCTGTTAAAGGAGTTTGTCACGGAAACAGAGCACTTCAAATCATGGTCAGAAAGATCATATTCATAATACATATTTGAAGTTGTTCGTGCTTCGTATTTGTTACATTGAGATGTGGACGACTATCAAACTTAAAAATTGTGTTTTTTTTGGCTCAGGGAAACACAATCAAAACGCACATCTTTTCTGATCATTAACAGCATTCACTGCTCCAAATCCTAAAACATCAAATGTATGATCTCATACTGATAATTGCCATTTCCACCCTTAGTTCTCTTATCTATTTTTGTATTGATCTGTAGCACTTTTTGTTTTATTACAGAGATAAGGAAAAAACTATTTCTGGTTCTGTCTGGAACAAAATTGCAACATCTATCTAAAGAATATTGGGTCAATACAGTCTTTCTTCTGACAGCCATAACAAATCTTGCAAATATATTAAAAACCCGTCCAATACGGCTATTAAAGACTCACATTTCATCTTACATATTTGTTTCAAGGTTAAGTCGGATTGCAATTAAAACTTGACCAAATGTTGGCGTCTGATTTTATTTGAAGCAGTCACATGCGGGCCTTAAATCAATTTGACTTAATCGAATCTACCAGCAGACACAACTGATGCCACTATTTTAAGAACTTAGTATTAATATGTGTATCCTTTCAGATGAGCAGTGGTTTAGTCATACCACAGTGAGGTTGACCACAGAGCAAAGAGTTCTCTTTTCATGATCAATGGAGTAAATGTTAAATGACAACTCGCTGAGCCCTCATCAATCCCAGAGAGCTCTTGTTTTATGTTCCACTACAGTATATCAACTTCTTGTGCACCTGCCAGAGCAAAACTGCAGGTTTATGACATTGACCTCGATGACAATGCTCACCTTAAAATACTTTTGCCTTTGATTTGGATGTGCCAGTCAAATAAAGGTAGTTCTAGCTCCTAATACTCTACCCTGTACTTCTCTGCTTTAAATGCAAGTGGATGAATGTTTAATTGTTTTGAGCTAATGGTAATGCTGAATGCAAAAATGTCAAATATTAAAAGGTTGGACCAGAAGTAAGAAAGCCAAAACCTCTATACAGGCTGTACCATTTCAGAAGAAAGCAAAAATGCATTATTTATTTATTTTTTTGATATTTGGGGGAAGGAGAACATGTTGTAATTTTCTTTTTAGCTCTAGTTTGGTCTTGACACCAACTCCTGAGAAAAATAAACTCCCGAGATAAATATCCTTCTCTTTAGTTGTAAAATGCTTTTACTACGTTGACCACTAAGTCGCTAATTTGTCTGACTACCGTTTGGTGTCGCGCAGTGGTTCTCAACCTTTGAAGGCCCACTTGGCCTTGTTGAAATAAATGAGAAAAAAAATCATAACGGGACGAAAAGCATAACGTGGGTTTTTAAGAGCTCATAAAAGCAAGATAATGAGCTGAAAGACAATAAAGCTCCATAGAGCGGAGGGAAACTACAGATAAATATGTGTGGGTATGTCACTACGAGCAGCCCTTTTACACATTTTCATTACTCCTTTGATTAATGCAGCTTTAAAGTTATAATTTCAATCCTGATTGACTTGGCGGCCTGCTGTGGTTACTGGTGGTGATGCCAAGTATGTGTTGATAATACAGATCCCAGAGTTCCGTATAAAGAGACACTTGTATTGACCATAAGGGTCAGCGAACACCTTAAAGAGTAACTTTACATGCCCTAATGTTTGCTCCAATGGTTAAACTTCACACCCTGCTGCAGTGACAGAGAAGTATATCCAGGGTGGGACCAGTACATCGTGACATCACTGTTAGATATGTACTCTTCTGACCACATAAGAAGAATATCTGTTTACAGTGCACCCACACAAACTGTGGGCTTTGGATTCATCTCTTCACAAAAAGGAAGACTGAAGAAGGAAAACGTTGCGGGTAACAGTGAAAAGTAAAAAAGCAGTTACAAAATGCAAATACCTTATTTGGCTACTACAGAAAATAAGATAACATGAAAATCTTTTAGAACTGACAGCCTATAAGTTCCCAACTATAGTTTTCTTAAGTTTAATAGCTTGAGAGTGTATGTCTATATTTCACATCTGGATTGTTCAAACATCTGTTGCAGTCAAGCTATTTGCCTCGAACATTTGCAGGCCTCTTTCACTCGCTGGCTCAATGATGTTATGTCTGAAATCTTCATGACATGAGACTCTTTCACCTGGTCTGAGCTAACATTGGCTGATACCCACGTCTTTACCGTAATGTAAATCATACGGACCAAGATCAAATTGCAGATGAGTATTTAGAATCCTTTGTAGTGAGTCAATTACATTGGTTTACTTTGGGACTTTTCACTCAGTTGAAATATCAGTGCATGCAGCTAACCTGGTTCAAATTCTCTAAAAATAAACACACAATGTTTATGTGTCATATGAGAAGACGTTCCAACGGGGAATGTTAAATATTTCTTTACTTAGAAGACTTATTTTGTCCTGAATAAAAATGCATCTATTGAATTTTGCATGCTAACATCGAGTCTGCCCACTCTGTCAAATAGTGAAAAACATGTCAGAACTGTGATGGCAACTCTTCTTTTTCAAAAGAGCAGCCTATACATTTTACATTTATTCACTGAGGTAATGGTACAGATTCAATTTGCTAGATTTAATCATTGAAGATTAATTTACTTTTTTTGTGCAAGGAGTGATTGGCATTGCACATCCTTTCAAAGGAACCACATGCCCTGCGTGTATAAAAAACAATAGTGATATTCTGGTTGTACATTTGAGCACCAATATGGCAAACACATGTTGGAAGCATCCACCTTTCTGGGCATGTTGTTTCAAATGTGATCAATCTTAATTTTCAAGTAGTGGGAAGAGTTTCAAAGAAAAAGCTTCCCATCATATTTGAGCAACACATACATCTTTCTTTCACTTGACAGGGTGGCTTATATTTAAGTGTTCTCAATCGTAATGTTGATGTTGAATACATTAGTGTGACAAATGGCAGGGCATTTTGCAGTATGAATATCTTTTTAAACAAAAGCCCCAACCATGCACAAAATACTACATTTTACAAAAATGTAATGGGGCAGTCATCAGGTTAAATACACGGTAAATTAACATTTTGTCTCAAAACAAATGATGCAGTCATCCATTGAGCCAATCACAATTAATTAAACAACATTTAAGACCCAACACCACCACTACTTCCGGAGAACCCGGAGAGAACCCAAGCTGACACGGGGAGAGCGAACTCCACGCAGAAGACCCGGAGAGCCCGGGAATTGAACCCCCGCCCCCCCCACCATGCAGCTACAGCAAGAATGCAATGAGATATAAATGTTTCTAAAGTCAGCAAAACACTTTCTCCAATAGGATTCGTGAACTAATGCGGGACACCGGCTGTTTCTGCATTCTTGAGGGGGCCCATGCACTTCTCTAAATTCATTGCAGGTGCTTGGTAACTCTTCAGGACAATGTTTCGACCACAAATGTTCTTCCTCTGGTAAAGACGGACCTTTTTGCTTTGTCTGTAACATATTCTCCTCCTCACATGTGTGTTATCAGTTATCCACTTCACAGATGGTGCTGTGACAGCAAAGCTCATATATACTATGGGTGTGCTCAGCCTCACCGTTACCTGAGAAAGAGAGGCTGGAAACGTCAAGTGCAGGCAAAATAAAGGAACTGGTAACCAGATAACAGTATGTGGGTATTTTTCCATCTTTGTTCTTGAGAAAATCAGAGACATGACACCAGATATGCTAACTGAAAGCATGCATTGTACACATTCTCTAGTTGATCTTAAATCGTTAGAGTCCTGGTAGCAATCTCCAGCTGTTTCATAGATCTGGGTTACAACATGTATCCATTCTATCAACACCATGGCGGTAGTGGTGGTTCTCCCAGGGTGGATTATTGTGTCTGCACTTCACCAGGATAGAGTAGACAAGAAGACTGGTGAGACAATGAACAACATACAACCTTTCCTTGTTTACTTATAAAGTTACAATGGGGTTGCATGGCAGTAATTATCCCTCTTATTTTGAAATTCCATAATCATAATCCTAGTCTTCTGCTTCTATTTGTTTGTCAAACACAGTGAATTCTGAACTCTGATTATTTTAGTACATCTGACAATGCAATAGAGTGGCCATACTCGCCTGGTGACAATCAGAAAGAGAGACAGATTACAGGTCCTAAGGTCCTTGCACTACTTTTTTTTGTCAAGCTGTGTGTTTTCTTGACTCTTTACATCCCCTTCAATGATGAAACTCATCTATTGGATTAATCAAATTAGTCAGTTATGACTTTATGCTTTTACTTTTTGGATTTTGTGCTTTTATGCTTTACAAAGAATAGCCAACAGAGTAAGAACTATCAGTCCTATGCACAGCTGTAACAACAAGTTAGATATTCATCAAAACAGTAAGCATAGGCTACGGTGTAGCCTTTGCTGATGAAAATTTGGATTTTGTTGGATTTAAAAGTATGGCAAGGCCAGTAGCACATTTCCACAACAAGGCAAATCAAAGCACTTTACATAAAACACCAAAAGCATTGGGACGAAGTGCAAAAGAAAGACATTATAAAAAGAGTCAATTAAAGTGTCAAAGAGTCATTAGAGAGCTAAGAGAACCAGTTACAGTTTTCTGGGAGTTTGTTCCAGATATATGGTGTAAAAGAAGTGAATGCTGCTTCTCCATGTTCAGTTTTTAATTCAGAGGAAAGAAAGCACACCATTCCCAGACTACCTGGATGGTTCATAATGTAGCAGGAAATCTGTATTTTGGCCTTTAGTGAGGAAGAGACAGAGGTGGAAATGGAGAGTACTAATGTGAATGAATGAAAACTGATGAATAATAATTAATGCCAGAGAATTACGCAAGTTCACGCCAGAGGGGGGAATTATTGTGTATTATTTCCTGAGTATTAAAAGTAAAATAAAAGCAATTAACATAAAGATTGAAGTGCACTAATTATTTTGCTATTTTCATTCTTTAAAAGTCACCAAATCAAGTGTTCCCTGTTGTTTGAGGTCTCATGGTTATGTACATTTTGTGTGTCATCTGCATAATTATGGTAACTTATTTATTTGCTTTCCATGATCTGAGCCAGTGGAAGCCTGTAGATGCTATACAAAAGAGGCCCCAGAAGAACCTTAGGGAACTCTCTGTGCTGTGGTCTGAGCGGAAGACATTTAACGAGTCATTTAGTGTAAAGAAGTTGTTAAAAAAAACAGCTTTTTCAGTGATTTTACTTTGAATTAGTAAGTGAATTAGTCTGATTTTCTGAATTTTGTCATTGAAGAAGGAGGGAAATTCATTACAGGCACTGTTGGAAAAAAGTAAAGTAAAACTTTATGGTCAAAGGCTGGGTGCCTGGGCCTGTCTCTCCTCCCAGAGTTTTATTCCATTGACATCAATTCTGTCATTTGCCAACAGACGGCAATACAATTTCAAGCCCAAATTGTTGCTATTTGTTTTTTTCTTTTCAAATAGGACACACGACTCTAGTGATTTTTATGTTCACCCTGACTATCATTTAGTAAATTAAGTGGGTACTGGTTGTTCTTTGTACAAAAACATCACATTTGCTTTAGATTCTTAAGATGTCAAAAGGATGAAACAATGATGAAGGGCCGACTTTAATAATTAATAATACAGTGCAAAGTACAAACAGTACTTCTCTCATATTCCCACATGGAAGTTCCCTTTCATTCAGTTTTTTCCTTTGGTTTTTCTAGGTGGATTATTGCTAAAGTTAAATTCATTGTTATTAATGCCTTTTTCAAACAGTTTCTTCCAGTTTCTTATCTTACCGTAAAGTAATCTCTATGAACAGATTCTGCATTCATAGAATCTGTAGGAAATGGGAAAAGATTTTGCCATTGGAAGATTTCTGTTTGTAGTCTGCGTAGTATTGCTCAATCTCGTTCAAGCCGGCTTTGGTTGATTGCAGGTAAAAGTGTGTGTGGAGAACAAAAGAGGTGGAACGCACTGGCCGAAATGCAATCTCGGAACCTATCGGCTATCGTCGGACGAAGATTTCGCTTGTCATTGGTTTAAAATGAGCTTGTAAACTGGCTACTTGTGAAACAACCCAGTCGTACACGTCGATTCTCAACTGCAAATCCAGTCTTGCATCTCAAGTTGCACATGGAAAATGAAGTCTTGGCCCGGATATCCGCTGGCCACACTGCATCCCCAAACATATAGCCTCTTGCCCCCAAAGGCCTGCGCGCCATCAGACCAATAGCCAACAGGTTCCAGGATTGATCTAAAGCATCTGATGACGGTCCATTTTTAGCACTGTGAAACATGCATATTGTATCCGAGTTACAATTTGTGTGTACTCTTGACATAACAGGCCGGGAGTCATGGGGATTTATGCAGATAATTGACTTTGGAGCAAGCCTCTGCTGTGGTTTTGTCAGGCAGGAAGGAACTAAACATGGTAAAGAGCTGTTAGATGAGACGTTTGTGACTTGTTACAGCACAGTGTGGCACACACACAAAATCGGCAAAACCCTGTTTAACTCCAACCATTTATGTTTGACACATCCCGCAGGAATGGCCGTGTCTGGAATGGTTTTCATGGGGTATGTGTTGGAAGAAATGAATGCCTTGAGAACAAAGCCAAACGTACCACAACATGAACAACAAAAAGCATTACAAAAAACTGAAACTGAAAATTTGGTTGAGAATGTTTTTTTGGAGGGGATGGTTTTGTTCGTGGTTTTTTAGCATAAATTTTATGGGCACTTAATTCCTAATACCAATAAGATCATAATAACTTATTGTTGTATTGTCTTTACAGTTAATTATCAATTGTACCCCACAATTATCTATAACCCATGAATTAGCTGTATACAATATGAATGTGTATGAATGTAGCATGTCTCTTAAAGAAACAGGATAAATGTTGCTGAAAAAAGACGTTCGTGAGGGATCGAGATGAAAGACCTTGCTGACATCTTGAGTGTTTCAGGAAGAAATAAGCCCTTTTATTGTAGGAATGTCCTCTCAGATAATTTCAGAAGCAAATGAATGTCTTATGTATGAAATATGACATCTTTCATCTTCATCTTGTATCTAAAAAAGACAGATGATCTTCACTGATCCCCTTTGGAGATTTAATTTCACATATGTAGGCAGTGAGGGAAAATCCAAAACCTGTCATGAACGTTTGTTTTTATTTGATTCATAATTCTTTTTGGGACAGTGGTATACTTTTTATTTTTGGATGTTGGATATGAAGAACATCTGTATATCTTTTTCTGACATTCTCACTGTTCTGCACAGTCACGATGTTGGAGTCATAAACCTATCATTAATCCTCAGGTCTCTCTTAAAACTGGCTGCCCCGCAGTCTACCCTGAAGGTATTACATTGCCCATAACTACCCTTGGCTTTTAGGCTATGACAGGAATTATGACCTTAATAAAGTTGGCTTTGCAATATTTGCATGCATAAGCATCTTACAACTGATACAAAAAGACTGTCTGGCTCTGCTTTAGGGCTCCTCTGGGCCGTCTCTTGGCAGGCGGTGGATGTCTTCATGACTTAACGGGCTGTCTAAGTGACTCAAAAATTCTTTGAGTATAAAGTCAAAGTGGCCAGTTCAGAAGTGCCATTTGCTATTTCACTACTCATGTATGGTGAGATTCCTTTGCTCCAGTTAGAGTCTTTGCATTCATCACATCTAAATATTTGACAAAGGCACCAAAGAGTTATTACAAAATAAATAATGAGCAAATAAAACATACATCCAACTCAAACTGCCTGCACGCTCGACTAAGTCAGTTGACATTTAAACTACAGTATCATCTCGGTTCTTCCATGTTGGTAGAAGACGTCCAACTGCATCACAGGCTGTCCTAAAGATTAAGTGACGATGTCTTATTTTTAGGACTCTGGCTCTCTTTATTTCTTGGTAACTCTGCAAAAAAAACAAACAGCCCCCACTGTAACTTAATTCTCAGGATAAATCCTTTAGCAGGGTAAGTGTAACTGAATGGGGCTAGTGTTTATCCAGTAGTCCTTCTCATCGTAACACTGTTTGGAGACTGTGACATTTATCAACAAAGAATGCTGGTCCCAAGATTTGTTGTTTATGGCCCCCTGTTGGATATTGAGGAAATGGAGAAATTTCAGAAATTTGCAAATATATACTGAATATTATTAATAATTAGTAACTGTCCTAAATTATTGTTATATTTTGTGTATTTGATTCAGATTTCATTTTTTTCTAGAGCCACACAGGACCACCATTATATTGCTCTCCAGATTTCCATATGATTTTATTTACATGTGTGAATCAAAAACATTTCTTGGTTGGCTTGATTTCTCTTTCAATCTCATTATTTTAATACCGAGAGAAACCTACAGTTATCTAACACAATATTTGATACTATGTAGAATAACTGTAAGGGTTAATACAATCTTGGTTAAAGCCTGAAGTGGATTTCAAAAACTAATTTCTGAACCACTGATCTAATAACCTAATAACTAGGTGTATGTGAAAAACTGTCTTTTACTACATTGTATTTTATACTTTGTAATATTTTTAATGACCAACATGCTTTTTTTTTTTTTTTTTTGTAACATTATGTGCTGCATATTTACTGCTCAATGGGACTAAAGGTTGGACAAGTAAATAAATATGTGTTTTGCTTTGTTGTTAAAATCAGAAGTCAGAAGTCAGAAACCTCAAGCTGCATATGCAGAACAAAATGGGATGAAACTGATGACACAAAAATCATTTACAGGTGCTGAAGGTAATTTCTGTGTTTGTTTTCTATCCAGGATGAAGGCCCGTGAGAAAAAAAAAATAGCTTTAAAAATCCCATTAAAGAATCAATGTGAATTTTAATACAACATTAGTTGTTTAACGGCAACACTTACACAAGTCCACCGCAGGTTTTTCATCTCTCAGTGAGAATTGGAGGGGTGGGGCCTGTAATGCCCGCTGGCAATGCTGCAGTTTGGATGCAAATATCACGGCTTTCTAACTTCTTCTCGGAGTTGGATGCGGTTCGACGCTCCAAAGTGGACTTAAAATACGCAACTTTGCAGGAGCTTCAGTGCAAACATTCTGACTTAAAAAGTCTGAGTGACTAAATTCATCGGAATAGCCTGTATATTTGTTGATGCATATAATCTCTTACTGGAGGAATTTATCTGTAATCCATTGCACATTTTCTATATTGTGCATCCACTTCACAGCCTGCCAGGAAGTTGCCTCGAAATTCTCACAGATGTGAAAGAAATGAAATAATATGTTTTTTTAAATGATGACAGAGAAAAGTTGCATGGGGGTATCCTGGAGGAGGAGTTCTTTGCGACCAAACAAGTAACGGATTTTCCCTTATAAAAAAGGAAATTGAGACCCGACTGCTCAATGAACAGCATTATTCGGAGACCTCGCTGCACAGGTGGGTTGATTCTTATTTCACATTTCACTATTTGTATTAACTGAGTCAAAGCTTTGGTTCGCGATTTATTATGAATAAATTAATATCCTAATTTGGGGTTTTCTCTAGAAAATCGAGAATTTTGTTTGTGTTACTTTATTGTACCCTAAAGATATAGCAACGGTTCTCGTTTTGACATGATAACTAAGCATTATTATGGTCATTATTATAACGATTATAATTATTCAATCTATGCCGGTGGCGACCCTATTTAGTTTTATGTTGCAATCAATACATTTTCCCTGTGAGATGATTTCAATTTGAGATTCTAAGTGCCCAATCTTTAGCCGTCGTCAGTGCTGATGTGACTTTTTCCTCATATATATATTTCCAAACTCACCCAATATTTAGCCACAAATGTGTATTAATACTGAGAATTCATTTTGGCACATCATATTTTGACAGTTCCTTCCACTGACTAATCTGAATTTAAGAGTGGGACAGATACTGTTTACCTTTTAGGATTACATTCTGCAGCATCTATCCATACACATGCACACACACACACACACACACACACACACACACACACACACACACACACACACACACACACACACACACACACACACACACACACACACACACACCACACTAGCTGGAGATACACACATGTCGGCCTCCCCAGCTTCAAAGTGAAAGGCAGGGAGAGATTCAGAAAAACAACAGGAAAGTGAGGTGACGGCGGAGGTGTTGGACTGGGGACAGGTGGGGATCTGCACTTGATTTTCCTTCTCCATGAGGAACAGTGCAATGCAAACAGCTGTAATCCAGCATGGAGCCTCAGAGGCAAAGCCCTGCTCAACTGAGCTGTACAAGATCAACCCTCCGACTGCTGGAGCTGTGTGGGTTTAAGTCCGACATGGAAACTCAAAAAGAGAGAGCCTGTTGGTGGTTTGATTTGAGGCAGAGTATGATGATGTTCTCCTCTGCGTGTGAGCGTTGAGTGTTTTTCAACTGCTGCACATTTGACCTCACTGCCTGAACTCTCTAAACTGCAGAGCCAAGGAACTGGAAGTGATTACCAAAATGGTCGAGGCTTCTGTTGGTCCTGGTGATGAGCCAGGTGTTTCTCAACACTCTGCCGATAGATAGCTGAGGTGGGCATGCTAACCATCTACAGATTTAGATTAAAAAGGTGTTGAGAGCATAAAGGTGATGATGTCTCTGTGTTCTCTGACAATAGCTTCAGTCAACACTTCATGTCCTTATTCCCTCTTTTCTGTTGCATCGTCTCTTCGTGTTCTTCTTCTCTTTCTGGTTTTCATTGTGGCTGGCGAGCATGCGCTAAAGTTTATACCTTGGATGTACAAATTAGGGATTATATGAACATCAAAAGAAACGGAAAATGAATGGTCACGATGACTGGGTGAAATCACATTAAAATTGGGTTTTGCCTTTTTTTTTTTACTTCTGGAGAATAGCTGATGTAATTTAGAAAAAAAGTGAGGTGTGTGTTGTGAGGTTAGTGTAGGGCCACATGTTGCAGGGAACAGGGAAATGTTGGCCCCAACCTGTGATCATTCCTATGGGAGGAGAAACGACTCATGAACTCACAATGAAATGTCTGAAATATGTGCCTTTTTTTATCCTTTCTTTGCCCTCTTTGTCTATCGTTGCACATTGCAAAATCAGGTGTTACTGTCCTCCTCGTTTGTGTGTAATTGAGGCATTGTGGTACAGGTTTTAATGTGTTGGTGATTTTTGTACAGTTTTAAAACGTGTGTCAAAAAGGCAATAGGTTCAGTTACAGGCAGAAAGTTCATCGACAGGTTGCATTTGTAACTCTGAGCTCAGAGTTGTGGCACCTTCTCGGGTTCAATAAATTCCCAGTGTGGGAGCTCCCTTTCAGCGCTTGAATAATTGATAGATCAAACTTAGGACTTACAAAAGGAGGCAATTTCATCTCCTGACTATTTGATGAGCGGGGCTTAGTTTCATTGAGCTCAGCTGAATGTGGCTGATGGTGAGGAAAGCAGAGACAGATAACTTTTTTTAAAAACAGATGGGCTAAGAGTACACAACAATCAGTTTTCTCAGTGAGTTTAGACCCGGTCTCTTATCTTGCATGGCGTGTGAGAGCAGATATGGATGGGCTGAGGTGTGCTTCTGGCAGGTTGTGGGAGTGCTTGGCTTGTGAAAGAGTCTCTGGCACATGTCTTGAGTTACTCAGTGCTGGAAAGGTTATGTTCTAAGTGATCCAGAGACTTAGCATGTCCCATTCTCCAATCATCACTCTCTCAAGTAACAGGTGCTGCAGAAGACTGGCTGCTTGCACCACTCTCTTGGCTCATGCCTGTAAATATGACTTTAGCCGAGAGGTGTCAATGACATTGTTAGTCATTAAGTGTTAAGAAAATCAGCCTACTGGTGGGGAAGAGAGTCTGCAGTGTTTCCCAATTAGGAGAAGATACATGTGCCTCTGTCCTCGGTTTTTGTTCGATACGATGGAAATTGTTATGATTAGAAAGGGAGCTCCCTTTTTTCTGAATATGAGTCTGCAATCTGTGACTCATTCGGCATCGACAGGCTTCGACAGATGCCCTCGTTTTGGAATGAAGAAATGTCACATTGATGTTTAACATTTTCTACTTGGGACTCTGTTTTCCTCCATTACACACACACACACACACACACACACACACACACACACACACACACACACACACACACACACACACACACACACATATATATATATAATGTGACAGGCTGTACTTTTCAAAGATTGTATGATGTGACACGATATGTCAAACATTACTCAAATTGTTTTGGGTCAGTCCAGTGAAAAAGGAAAATGGGGAAATATGAAATATTTTTTTTCCCCTTTTGATTTATACTTTAAATAATAATGTAATGTTGCTTGCTGGAATGTTCAGACGCACCAAATGGCATTGTCCTTAGTGTGATTCAGAGCCATAACCAACTCGACAGCCAAATATGGTTCTATTTTTCTTTATTGAGCTGCGAGGGAGGACCGCCCATTGCTCAGATCCTAACATGTTCTGTGTGTCCTCTTCACACAAGAGCTGTAAATACAGGCAGCGTATGACACTATCTAAAAGCGATCTCAGTACCAAATATGACAAAGGCTTTCAGTCCGAGTGTGTGTTGCATTTCTCAGTGAGCGTTGACTCCGCTGTATTTTCAAGGGATAAACATGCTGAATTCATCATCCAAGTCCAACTACAGCCTGAAACGCCATGACCGTGAAGTTTATTGTGGTTTTTAGGCATGAGTCTAGTTCTTCAGATTACAGAAATGTCTGATACTTGAAGAAACTTCAATGAATGTAGTTTAGGGAAAACAATATCTGTCATCTGTCTGTGTTCTCCTCCTACTTTTTTTTATTCAGCAGGTCCTGCTATAACCAGATGTGGTGTCACACATAGTCAAGAACCGGCATCTGTCTTACTTCAATCTGCAAGCCTGTATTTTAGTGCTTCACACATACTTGTGAGCACAGGCACTCACTGAGAGGAAACCATCTTCCCAACAGCGGGTTCCCTGCTTTCCTGACAGCCCACCCCAAGCTTCATGGGTTGAACCACCAGAAGTTCGACAATCTCCATTCCGGTCTGTCTTCCTCTTCATCCTCCGAGCAACCCCTCCATCCCCCCCTCTCTCCGTCCTACAACCCTGCGCTGTCTACTCCCTTTGCCAGTACTACCCCCAGCGTGATGGCTTGTTGCGCCTCAGGCTTGTCCGGACTTGCAACCGCAGCATCACCCTCCACTACACAGACTTACCGACGCAGCAGCCACTAGAGTGAAAGATACAGAGAGACAGAGGGGAGGAAAGGGAGAGACAGACAGGGAAAGACAGCAGCGCCACAGGAGAGAGGAGGGATCATCTGTCCCAGCAGCAGAGGGATCCACCTGTCCCGCGGAGGAAGGGGGGCCCCCCCACCTGATCCATCTGGTCGCAGGGGGGGACCCTGCGTGGCCAGGAAGGCAACAGGGACTATGCAGCTGGGACTGGTGGCGCTGGCAATGGTCTTCCTCAGCTCCATGGGTCACAGCGATGCTCTCAGGCTCTCCAAGGCGAGAAGGCAGAGACGGGGTGAGTTCTCTCTTTCTCAGTTTGTTGTGATCTCACTGCTGCCTTTTGTTTCTGCGGCCACAGTGGTGGATGTCTTGTAAACATTTAACAAGCAAAGTAAAAAGGTAACATTCTGTTTATCTTCCCGTCATTCTTATTTGTTTTTCCTACAAGGGTTATGCTAGGTTCAGTGTTTCTCCTGAATGGCTCGTCTTTCTTCCTCTTTTTAAGATCATGCCTCTCTCAGTTTATGTAAAACTTTTATGCGTATTAGGATTGTTTATAGAGAGGGTTTTGATAGATTCGCCTTCAAAGCCATCACTCCTTTTTGTGTCCGACTCTGTGGGCACATAACGGAATGAGCACCGGACAGTTCAAAGCTCTGAATTGGACCGTGCTGCCCGTGTTGTTGTAAGCATTTTTCTGACCTCATGCAACCACAGAGATGGTGCTCAGCCCGACTTGCAGTATATCTCTGGCCTTAGAAGCCTCAGTGCTGGTGTTACTGTCAGCTTTGAAATAATTCTTCCTTTACACACAAGGAGCTTTCAGCCAATGCCAAGCTCAGCCCAACCTCTACGAACCAGAATTCATATAATACCATGCCTGGCCACAGTAACAGATGTGGTTTTATTAAAATCACACACGCTGGCAAAGAAGAACTGTCGTTTGTGTAATAGAAATAGAATATTTTTTTTTAAGTAGACGCACATGTATATGCAATACTTCAATGCTGTCACAGTTTGTCACGTGCCATTGTAATGAGGACAGAAGGATTTGGGTCATTCACCATATATAAGTGCCCTCTACAGCGTCAGTCGGTTGAGGATATACAGCCTTTACATCTTTAATGTCATCAGATTTCTCTCTGTTTTTTTTCATGCAGAGATCGGTAAGTAGCTTCAGCCATCACAAATTCTTTCTTTTTCAAAGCACCCACGTCTCACGAACAGTTTACAACACCACATCATCTGATTCATGCACTCCCCTCCTGCTGTGGTTAAAGATGACTCCCCACGGCCAATATTAGTTGTTCTTCATTTGTGATGGTGAGCAACAAGACCTGGCTGTAATTGCTGCATTTGAGGTTACCGCAACTCACGCAATGATGTAATCTGTTCATGGGAGAACCCGTTTAACTCTTTTACCATCTTATCTCTGGGAGGCGGTGCAGCAGATGGATTGCTTTGTGGCAGTATGTATATTTAGAGCTGATACAGACCAGGAATGTAAATCATCTCCGACGACTTGAGGTTTTTGTCTCTGAATGGCTCCTAGAAAAAGGATGGGCGCTTTGACACACTTCTCCTAGAAATGATTTAGATTAGTGGTTGCGTGTATCGGAACTGGTGAAACATCTGGGCTTAAAAGGACGTGAAGTAAATGCATCTGCAGTGCATTTTCAGACTTAGAACAGGAAGATACTTGCTGTTTGGTACTACTAGAAAAAAGAAAAAAGAAAACACTGGCAGTATTTGATTCTTGGCCATGTCCGTCATTATTGCAGTTTTTTGATGCCCAGATCATTTCTGACTCACCCCCAGTAGAGGCCTTGTCTGATGTTAAGTTGCCTTATTTTGACCGACCCTTGCTGATTTTGACCGGCTGTCATAATTACTGTGGTTTCTCCAAAATGAAAATCTGTTAAGGATCTCCGGCTAGCATTTGAAGTAAACACTGAGTAACTGTTCAAACAAAGATGTTTGGCCCGGGCCCCGGTTAGATAAAACTGCAAGCATTAACTCGAGCTTGTTTGAGCGATAAAGCACTGGCAGGTTTATGGCTGGACCTGTGGAGATGCCAGCAAAATATGAAAGTTCTCCAATGTTGTTCTCATAGACAGAATGTTGACAAATGCCCTCTGATCTTTTTATGTGATAGTACAACATGCAGTTCTGGTGCCTACCTTAAAGCAATACTTCACCCACACAGTGTCCATTTGTTCAATCAATTAATTACCCTGTGTTACCTTGAATTCTTGGTCTTTCTCACATGTCTCCATGGTGAATGTAGTCTCATTTATCCAGCCGTATGCTCTTAAACTGCCCGAACACTTGCATGTTGTTATGATATACAAATGACCATGAAGTATTCCTTTAAACTGACTGTTCCTTTCTCTCTCTGTTTATTATGTTTCCACAGTTAGTACTGAGGGGCCACCATCTTGCCCCAAAGGCTGTGACCGATGCTCTGAGTATAACGGCTGCATTAAATGTAAGCCGAAGCTCTTCATCTTCCTGGAGCGCAATGATATCCGTCAGATAGGTGTGTGCCTCGCCTCCTGCCCCATGGGATACTTTGGTATGAGGAACCCAGAAGGCAACAACAGATGCACCCGTGAGTTTTGCTTTGTGTAGATACACATCTGTGAACTTCCAAATTACATGCAGGCTCGAGCTCACCCGCTGGCAACAGCCTGCTCTATAAAACTCCCCACAGCTGATGTCAAATCAATTAGAAGTGTAAACGATCTGTTTGCCTTTGGCTCATCATCTCCTCTTTGTGTACAATAAGGGAGGTATTTGGAGAAGTAGAGGGATACCCTGCTAGTTTCTTTGTTTTATTTGTATATTTCCACTTTGCTGCACCACTTTTTATGCGTTTAACAAATACCTCAAATATGCATGCAGAGAATAGTGATCTACCAATTGCCACACTCTTTATTCTCCGAAGTTATTTCTACATGTTTGTCCT
This sequence comes from Leptoclinus maculatus, assembly GCA_032191485.1. NCBI lineage: Eukaryota > Metazoa > Chordata > Actinopteri > Perciformes > Stichaeidae > Leptoclinus > Leptoclinus maculatus. The sequence goes on along the minus strand of JAVDOI010000008.1, from coordinate 5,054,010 downwards.
CTTAATCACCAATCTGTGCTACTATTTGTCAATAACTATGAGTGAGTACGAATGACCAATTGATGAAATCCTTCTGTTGCCGGTACTCATCCTGGTGAAAAAAGGAGAAAACAAACCACCACCAAATCCAGCAAAGTATTTGCAGAACTGGAGGAATGTCAGTTAAATTTTTAATTGCAGTGATCTTCATTATTATCTTTATAAGCATATTTGGCTTATTTGGAACACATTTGGCTTACACTCACAGGAATTACCAAAGTTACTGAGTTGGTTCTGGTGGCACTGGTCCCGTACTGTTAGACGAGGAGTGCCAGCACCTCAGTCTGTTTCCCATTGCGTGTGGGCAGAAAACACGATCGGAACAAAATCCCAACAAAAACATCTCAATTGCATTGTTGTTTGTCTGTTTTTGAGAGGATGTTTGTGTTTTTTATTTGACCCTCATGTGCAAAGTTCATGCCAGATCTCAACCAGTTTATTATGCCTTCACTTTTACACATATTTCATTCTGGTACACCGTTACTAACTGTATCATAAGCAGTCTGTATAATCTCTAAAGTAACTATGGAAAAGTTTTTTTTTTTTATGTGAGCGGGTCTAAAACGATCATCCTTTGCAAAGTAAAACATTTGTTACCTCAATAATTAACTACAATTTTCAAAGTTAAATGATAATCATGGCTTAAAGTTAATTGTAAGTGTTTGGTGGGCAGCGCCTGTGCACCAGCAGCCTGTTGTGATTTTCTGCTTAAAACACTGCAGGACATTCTTGTCTGGAGATGTCAGATGTGCTAAATCATATTTTCTCTAAACCCGAAGCAGAGATGCTCACAAGTCATTATTTCAAGTCAAGTCTCAAACCATGTAGGCTACAGTGTTTTAGTTAAGACCAACTCAACTGAGACCAAGACCGAAACAAGACCAAGACTTTGAGGGGTTGAGACCGAGTCAAGTTTAAGACCAGACAGTGTGAGTCCCACACTGCATGACACACTTAAGATATAATGTGGAACATGCAAACCATACGCACTCCTCAAACTGATCTGAAAAAAAAAATCGGGATTTCTCTACATTCACGTCTTTTATTGCTATACTGTATACACAGTGGGCCTATAAGTGTGCATGTAAAAGTGCACCAAGGGAAATGTCTTGATGAAATAACCAAAAGGGAATTTTACTTTTTCTCTATGAGCAAACAAATACAAACAGGAGCTCAAATCAACTGCCCCATCTTTATTTAAGACTCTCACTCAACATTTTATAAACATGTAATATTGATATCATGTTAATAATACATGTATGATTACATAGTGTAAATAATCCAGTGCCTCTTAAATAGTTACAGACTCTCTCCCTACCCCCATACACTGTTTTTTTTTAAGAATAAATAATTTTCCAAAATGCAAAATGAACAAAGTGAAAGAGGAATTTGACTGATGTTCAAATTTTCTTTAGATATCGCAATAATATTGTTATTATTGATATGGTAATAAGAGAGGGAATGACATTCACCTCAGACATTTTCATTAATGTTAATGTGCCAAAAATAATTAAATGAAATTAAATACAGATTACTCACGAGTCCCAAACCTCGAGTCCAGGTCAAGTCTCAAGCCTTTTGAGGACGAGTTTCAACTCAAGTTTCCAGTCACTATGTGTGCAACTTAGTGCGAAGATATTTTTCCCTTTTATCAAAATATTGGATAATTTACAACAAATTCAACCCCATCCTGGTTTGTTGCAGAGAGGTCGGAATTTCCTCAGCAAATTCTTTGTGGAGGCCCTCAGTGGTTATTATCCAATCATCTGACTTCATACATATCATCCCAGAATGTCTTTTTCTCAACATTTGACATACATTATAGGGCCGCAAACATCAGTACTGTCAAATTTAGTTGTCAACGGTTTAAAAATAGTAATTGGGAGCAGGAGGAAAGAACCCAGTGAGGATTCAGTGTTAGGTCATTTCTGACCTTGGCATCGGACCAGCTGGAGAGTAGACATTCTGACTGTAAGTTTAGTGCACATCAATAAAGTGAGTCTAGATCTGAAACATTTCCATAAATAGAAATATTGACAGGAACCCACAGATTTCCATCTTTCTCGGATGTTTGTCATGAGAATAAAGATGTGCATTTCAAGATGAGGCCAGAGCTTTTTGGGGTATTGTTGTCTGCTTTTTATCCTCCCGTGCTTGTAATTATCAAAATTTCAAGTTTTTTTTTTTTTTTTGAGAGATTTTAATGAGTCTGTGGTGTGCAGAAACTCTTGAGAAACCCACTGAAGCGATACACTCCTGGCTGCACTCACACCAGCTTTAATAAAAAAACAAGGCCTGTGGTGCATGTGTTTTTAAGAGAAGAAGAGTGGTCCTCCCTCTAAATAGACAATGTGTTGTTTAATCGCTAATAAATCTCTCAGAGAAAATAAAATCCAAGCTCCTCTTGTTCGCTCTCCGGAGAACCATTTGCTTTTTCAGCCAACAATGCAATGAATAATCCATTCAAAGAGATTTCTGTGTTTCCAGTAGAAATTTCTCGAGAACAAGATAAAGGATCTAAAACTAACAGAAATGAACACAAGACACAATGTGACTAAAACTGATTTGATCCTTTCATTTGATCCTCTCTTTTTGTCTTTCAGAATGTAAAATAGACAATTGTGAAGCGTGTTTCAATCGCAATTTTTGCACAAAATGTAAGGAGGGCTTGTATTCACACAGTGGGCGATGTTATGTCAGCTGCCCTCCAGGCCAGCGCACCGCCAATGAGTCTATGGAGTGTGTTGGTGAGTGACCTTTGACCTTAACTGTTTACTCATTTCAAAACTCCAGCCATAGCATCTCTAAATGTTCCTATAATGAACCAGCATGTATTATTTCTTCTCTTGATCCTTCCTGTCTGTTCTTTTCTTTTTGTTGTTCTTCTAAATTCGTAAAAGATCATAAGTTAGAAGATATATCAACGTAACCCTTTAAAAACTAGCTTTTGTTGGGAGCGCAGTATACTTAATAGACATTTCATTTTCATACCTCTGAAGTAAAAAAGATGAAATTGTATTCAGATTTGGGAATAGCTTAAAGTCATTATTCTGAGCTAAAACTGCTGAGCTGTCAAAAGCAGATGTGAAGGCTGTGAAACAAATGTGTGATGTTGGAGCTGTGGAACATTCCCTCACTACCGCAGTCCCCTTTTTTATCCAGGTCAGCGTCCTGAAGAGTGTGAACTGGGCGAGTGGAGCGAATGGGGTTCCTGTGTGAAGAAGAACAAAACATGTGGATTTAAGAAAGGCTCGCAGTCTCGAGTCCGCGTGCCCCTTCTGCAGGTCCACAGCCCAGACACCTCCCCGGCCTTTGTACCCTCACAGACCTGTGCTCCACAGACGGAGAGGAGCAAGTGCGTTGTGACCAAGACGCCGTGTGTGCGAGGTAAACACAAATACACATACTGCCGAAAACAGATACATTGAAGGGAAAATGACATGACGTAAGGACTTCTAATTAAAAAGGACAATTTAATCACGGCTAAATCAGGTGACAGCACTCAGATTACTGATGATCAAGCAATAAAGTCCATGTGCTTCATGAAACACCTCCACCAGTTAATACGATGACTGATGGAACCGTTACTCAACATCCAAAGGCCTGCATTCCCGCCAGCGTGTCTGCGACCTGCCGTATGTTGATTGGGTTTGGTTTGGCTGAGCTCACAGAAGGATACAGAATCTCTTGACTTTGCAGCGTGTAAACAATAAACACTATCTACGAGCCAAGCAGATGAAGGGCGGGCATTACGCACTGCAAAGCTGGACAAGGATCAGAGCTAGAAAGAGCTATTTGTTCTGACGACCATTGAAGCGTGAGGTTTACACGACCATGACATGTTTGCTTGGGCTCTTATCATCCACACAGCAGCTTGCTCTCCAGCAGGTTAACAGTCAATGGCCATCATCAACTTTCACAACAGCTTATTCGTCACTCTTGGCCTTGATCACATCTAATAAATGACAGATCTGGCAAATAGGTCTGGAGTTTAAAGTGCAACAAAAACAACAATGATCCCGGTTATTTGCTTTTCAACATTTTGTCCTTAGCAGTGAGGACATATTCACAGGCAGATGTGCTGCGATGTTAAACCGTATGTTACACAGAAATAAGAAGTGGTTGTTGTTGTTCTATGAACCTACACTCATTTACAAGGACTAAGAGAATTATAAACGAGCTGTGTTTATAGCCTTTATTGGACGGTGGGACACTTTGGGGATTTTGGGCACAGCAGCCACATTGCGCAACTATATTTGCATAGTGTTGGCAACTGTACAGATGTTGCAACATGTAACAGATTGCCTGATTTGCCTGATTTGCCTGCATATATGTGAGTAAACATGTAGGAGGGCTTGCATATTCAAGCACCATCCTCTTCTCTGGAACAGTTCCTATAGGGATCTGACATTGTCCCATATAGATCTGTGGTCATGTCTGGAGGGAAGGAGGCTGGTGTGGCTTGTAATTGCTCAGCGAGGAGCAGGATCTTCGCTGGACAGGCTGTGACAGCACAAATTGAGAAATGAGAAGCAAATCTACTCTGTCCGACGCCTGCATCCTGGAAAGACTGTTTTCCATGGGTTCAGAAGAATAATCATCAGTGAAATATTATAAACTGCCCTATGAAAACTGCTACGCAGACTGCCAGATTTCTAAACTTGGAGCAAAGGTAGTTCATATCAGAAAGGCAAGGATGTTATGTGAGGTGTCACCCGACGAGCGATGAGTCATGGAAGCTTTTTGGATTGTTAAAAAGTTGACTGCTGTTGTCGAGGAGATTTGTAATCCTGTTTTTCCCTCTATTCTGCCGCTAAATACCTTTTGTATGAAAATAAGACACGTACTACTGCCAAAATGCACATGAGTGAATTTTCCTCAGTGAGGTAATTCATGGGTGATGGTACCATGACTCCGGTGAACCGGTTCATGTGGGTAAACTCACTCTGTAACAAAAAAAAAAAAAAAAAGAGCGCAGCTGTGGATTCATCTGTGGGAGTTGGCTGGCAGGCTGGCTATATAAAACACAGGGGGCAGACATTGTATAACATTAGTGATTTAGTGGTCTGCAGAACTCACGCTTTGTGTTGATTTGGCTGCAAATTTTTCCCCCTTTTTCCTGAAGCTCTACAAAATGGTCTCACGCGAAAACAGAATTTTCTGGATGTGTTATTGCATTTGTCAGGCAAAATTGTTTAGCTTGGATGGAGAGGAGGTACAATCAGAGCTGTCATAAACTGATGGAGTCCCCCACTCTTGGCTCCATTTGTGATTTGTTAGAGTAATTAAGTCCTTACACAGTGAGCACATCAGCTCAGATGCGTGAGTGTGTGTGAGGACTCTTCACTCATGCTTCACTCTCGGTCATTGTGCCTCATTGATAGAAATTGAAACTATTACGGCTCAGGAAGAAGTGCTTGTTTGAATGGTGGCCATAAAAACCTCAGCAATATGTCTATTAATTCAAGACAACACATAACTGATAGACATGCTGGACATAATATCTTCTGATACGATTTGAGTCCAAATTACATCACCAGTGTTTTCATGATTTTGGCACTAATGGCTCTTGAAAAAGGTGAGTTATTCCTGTGCGCGCACTACTGTGTGGGACTGAACCTTCACGTTTTCGGGTTGGAAGGGAAAGCACTCGTATTAAGTCTGTCCACGTTCATTCATTCATTCATCCATCACCGCATAATGATTTTCAACGGCTATGTTGAAACACGATTGGGTGAAATTTGAGAAACATTGTGGACTTTTTAGTTTTTCTACTTTGCGCTTAAACCAAAGAATCATAACTGTTTGTACAACAAGTTTAAAAATGCTGGTAGAGAAATAAACACAGACCTTCAGTTAGTACTGCACAGCAGTATACAAACATGGTGGCGCCATAAGCCCAGCTCTTGTCAACTGCGTAGTGAACACTGTCCAGCCCTTGGCATGTGTTCACTCAGTTTCCAGGATGTGCAGAGACTCAACGCACAAGTTCATAACAAACATCCTCCAGCGTAACTACACTCCCTCAGCTATACAAATACTTTTGAGTGCAGCCTAAACAATAGCCATCTGACACTAGACGCAATGTCCATTTCCACTTTCTGACTGCTCTCCACGTCCTTATGGGCCATTATTGGGCTCTCGACAATGTCGAAGTCATTATACCAGAAGTGATTTTAAAGTGATTGATGTGACAGAAAATGGTGTCACTTGACTGTCGTGAGTGCTCTTACAGTCTGCATTTTAAAATCAGCAGCGCAACTAAGCTCTTCGCTCTCTTTGATGGGTTACGTGTGGAAGATAACCACACTGTGATGGATGTTTGTGTTTAGAGAGCAATTATACTCTTAAATGGATGACAGGTGTGGATCCTAATGTGCAAAAGAACCAGCAGAGAGCAGATGGGGGGGGGGGGGTGGGGGGGAGTCCTCTGTGTGTGTTTAGTGGAACAAGAAGGGAGTAGCTGTTGAAATAGAAATGAAGAGTCTGCAGTCACGAGAGCGGCTCTCTTAGGCTGTACTTAGGCCCAGTGGTGCTTTCAGCGAAACGCTAATGTCAGTATGCGCACTGTGGACAATGACCCCTTCCCCACTCCCTACCCCCCTACTTCAGGTGCCCTTGCTTTGACCGCACCCATCTGACCTTGGGCCTTAAACTACACACCTGTTAAGGTGACTACATCTAGTTATGATGCTATTGCTGTGACAAAATATGTCTACAGACATACAGAAATGTAAACACCTGGCAAAGTACTAAAAAAAACGCTTCTGTGGTAGTTCCCAATACAGTAGGTTTCTCCAGGACCACATTTGGCCATGATGACACAAACACAGACTCACAAGTTAAAAAACAATACCAGCGTCGCTGTCGCGGCTGGTAATCACTAAACACAAAGTACAGCTGTGGCTGATGGGAATGTCATTAGTGTTTCAGTAAGTGTGATCTGATGGTGGCACGAGAGATAAAGGCTAAGGCATCACCAGCGTTATAACAATTCATCCTGAGGGGAACTGTAATGGTTGCCAAGATATTTCCCTCAAAAACACAATGTGCAACTCATGGTGGCGCTAGAGGAAAAGTCAGGGGATTTAGCCTCTGGGGACCATGAATGTCGGTGGAAAACTTCATGGCAATTGATCCAACAGTTTTGAGATACGGTGGACAGATTGACCAACTAATGTGGCTAAAAACGACTGGCTTCCAAATGTTGAGATATAATATATTATTTTATCCTGTTAGGTTTGTTTATTATGTGTTGATTGCTTGTGGCACACTGATCGCTGCTGTACTAAACATAGCATTATGTTGCCATTTAATAATAATTCTGGACTAGATGTGCATGGTTCACACACATGGTTGTTTTGCCTGTATTAGAAACCACATAATCACAACCACAAGCCCTGATCCAGCACACATCCCTTATTATCCACTCTCATCCCTCAGGAATCCATGTTTTTAATTTTGTTTAGCCAAGCGGAGGCACTTCTACCTACAACATCTGGTGATGACAGATATCCTACAGGAATTTATTTGAGAAATGGTATGAAATGTAAACAATATTTTCTATGCATTGTCATTTCAGACAGGAAGAGCAAGGCAGACCGACAAGATGATACAAACAGGAGAGAGAGGGAGAATGCACGCGGGCGAGGACGAGAAGGCAAAGACGGCAGTAGAGGAGGAGGAGGAGGAGGAGGAGGAGGAGGAGGAGGAGGGGGGAAGAGGCGAAAAGGGCAGAGCAGGACCACCACTGCCCCCAGCATCACTACCACCTCTGTCAGCTAAACTCCATCGCCTGCTGGACGGGGCTGAGAGCAAAACAAGAGACAATGCCTCATCCAGCAGCACCAGCCATAGACAAAGATCAAAGTGATGAAGGAATGGATTAATGCTGCTATGCATTGTAGAAGATGCAAAGAGAACTGGAGAATTGCTGCAACACGAAAAAGGCTTCACTGAGCTTTTTGAATAGATGAACTTATCTGGAAGATACTGGTGTCTTAGTGTTGTTCAGAAAGAGTTGATGATTTTCACTCCACCGTGGAGGGATCACTGTTGGACTGCAAAAGCCACGTTGAAGATTGCGGTTTCGACACGGTTCGTGACGTATTAGTCACGTCTTGAACTAAGAACCGATTCCTGTGCAGCATTCAAGCTGGAAGTCTGATAAGGAATGAAGGGTCTCTTTCGTCTCCTCTGGTTCTATGATGTATTATGTTCCAGTCCGATTTCAATCACAATCTGTTCTTCATTTGTTTTTATGTTTGTGAGAAGTAGCAGATGGATGTTCTCAACAGCCGCTTTACGTGATGTAAAGACAATGAATACTATTAAAGTCTATACATTTATGTCCTGTTGTGAGATGAAACAAAAAAAAAGAAAAGGCACTGGAAATCATTTGTGATTGTTGAGGACAAAAGGTCTTCTATACAGTGTATTATTTCAAGGAAGAAATGTGTAACAAAAGAAGCCGAAGAGAAGATTTTGGAGAATTACTGGCTCATTTTCCTTTCCGTTTGCCATTCGATAGCTTAGTTGTTTGTTTCCGAATTAAATGTTGCCGTTTGTATCAGAAAATAACTGAACATAAAACGAGGAATAAAAACAGGAGTATTTGCATGTGTACAAGGTTGCATGTGTTTGCCTTTGTGCATGCAAACATGTGTGTGTCTGTGTGTGTGTGTGTGTGTGTGTGTGTGTGTGTTTGTCTCTACCTAAAGTCTGGGTGTTTGTGTACTTTGTATGCATTTCTGCACGGAATCAAGTTTGTCAACGGAACTCAGCTGTTTGTACATGTGTGTTTACGTTTGCACACATGTGTTAATATTGGTCTCATAGATTGAAGGAATAGGTTCTGGAAAACACAAGGAGGGAAATGCAAATGCACAGCGATATATCAAATATGCAGTAACTACAAGCCACTGATTATCATATAAGCCATCAAATCATCAGCTGCTCAGTAATCATATCTGTTTGCAACAGGGTCTGAAGATTTTGCACACAACTATGTTTCCTACTGCTCAAGTTTCAGAACAATCATAGCATTTTACACATTTGTACTCCAGAAGCTTCATGACATTACAGATACAGAGAAACGTTTTTTTCCGAGAACTTTTTTCATTGGGTCTGTTTGCTTTACACAAGATATTAGTTTCAGGAGAAGTTACACGCCACATTATTCATTCATACTAATGGATTGTGATACCGAATATTTCAAACTGTGTTTATCATACAATTATTAGAATCATCATGTATAGCTTATTCTGTGAAAGCCTAAATAAAGATCAGATGAAGCTGATTGGAACTTCAGTCATACACTGATTTTGTTATTAGTTTGTTTTGATTTCAGTTGGAATGATTTTGTCTGCAACTGATCCAACGTTTAGTCTCAGTCTATACTAGTGCCACATATACACTTGTATGTATTGTAATGAGACATTTTACACATGAGGACAAATTCTTATCAAGACTATACTGTGTTGTGGATCATTTTGTTTTACAATTCGGGTTATATTTTTGCCAATTATTTCTATTGGAAGTTAAATGCCCCATATTGTAGAAAGTTCAATTTCCAGCTTGCTGTATATTATCTCGCTTATTACATGTTACTTACTAAAGAAAGCAATAATTCGACACAAAAAAAGATCTTTGAAAGTTATTTTATTGAATTGGAAAAACAAATGGACTTTTCCTCAGTTTGGCCAGACTTTTTGAAAGAGAAGAAACACAAAACAAATAAACGCTAGTTAGTGACTAAGTTGTTTAGTTGTCATTACATACCATTGAAATCAATATAGTAGAAGGATGACAAAAGGCACACAGCGTCAGCAAACTTCAATTCTTCATGATATAAAATACAGATATACAGTAAAAATAAAAGTACAATAAATAAATACAATTTCTGTTCTTAGTCTGTGAATATACAGCTTTCTTGTGCGATGAGGGATTATTATCAACGTCTCAGGTGCCTCTCACTCGTGGTTCTACCGCCAAATGAAATGGCTCAAATAATCTGGATTAATTTGTTTACAGCACGTCTGACCACTGGTGTTGTTTGCCCATTCAGATTCCATTGCAGTAAATTCAAGCAATTATTATTAACAGTACATTTGCGTAACCAATAGAATTATGGCCCAAACTATTAATTTAAGACCCAAGTGGCACTTAACAGGAATTATTCTTCATGGGGATAGTTTAATCATCAATCTGGTGTTGATGAAACAATAAATCAGGACAATTTTGTGACAGACTTTTCCCTCTAGCCCTGCCGTCATAATCTTATGGGGGAAAGTTTGAATGGCTAAGTACTCATCTCTTATTCCCTGACCTGAACTCAATCAAAACCTCAAAGAAGAACCATAAACAAAGTCTGCTGGGAGTACGATGCCATCCATCAGCCGAGAGCCCTCAGTAGTTATGGTATGGTCTTCCTCAGGCTACAGGAGGCCATCTTGGGAAGTGGAGGAGGTTAGATGGTGCGATGGTCCCGATCACCCGCCAAATGCTGGCGCCTGGGCAGGGGTCGTAAAAGCAGAGACAGAAATAAAAACTAATGGTGTGTCATAGCCAGAAGGGAGGGGGTATACCATGCCTTGGCCTGACAACAAAACAGCCGTTTCTCATTACCAAAAGGGAGGGCAGGGGGAATGGTAGAGTATGCACCGTAAATTACACATTCATCGCTATTCCTGACCATAAATTCTTGCCCTGGCTCCATTGGACGGAGCTCTCCCTCACCTCCCACTCTCTCTTTTTCACTCTGTTGTTCCCCATTCCCATGTTTTCCAAGAGAAATGAATGGTACATCTTTGGACTATATGGGTACCCTTGATTTGCCAAAATCTTTAACACTGAATGATTTCATTACTTTAGTTTGGCCTTTAAGCCAGACCCCATGGGAGCACATCACGTCAGTAGGGAACACCCAGGACATGTCTGCATGACTTAAACGTGCAATCCCTGATCCAAATGTAAACAAAAGGGTACCACCACTGTACCACAACTCATAATCAGAGCCCAAGATCACTCTCAAAGGGACTTACAGGACTTTAAATACTATTAGACTACAACTAAATCTAATTCATTAACGTTCTCTAATCCCGTTTGTGGTTTGTGAGAGAAAATAATGTCAACAATGTGATGCTATCTTTTGCAGAAATCTCATCTGCATCTGACAGTCTTCATCATGGAGCTGGCTCAGGTCTTATCATGTGACCTTAATGTGGAACATCGAGTAAAAGATGCAGTTAAAGGCTCCAGAAATAGTAAGTGGGCCTGCGAGTTGAGGTTCGAGGTTGCTTTTATTGTCTACCAAAAGAGAATATTGTCCAGGAATAAAAGGAATTGCTGCTGCAGCAGAGAGACGTCACAAAAAGACTTCAGCAAACACACACACAAAAAGGCACCTCTTCTTCCATGTTACCAGAAGTTTGTGTCACACATATTGTTGCCAAGATCAAGGATGAACCTCCATGGTTTCGTACCAGTAATGCTTTTAAGCAAAGGAAGAAAAACACTCACTGTATTTTCAATCATAATAATTTAAAAAACTCACTACATTTTCCTCAACGAAGCACTACTTTAGCTGCAACATCATTTTTGCAGAAATGATGCATTGCTTCCTCAGAATAATCCACAGACAGGTCATGTGAAGGCTCTTAAACAACAATGATGTTGAGCTATTCAAATGTAACTATCATACAAAGCGAGGAACATGAATAGAATACCTCATTTTATAAATAATAATTCCATTTACCTCAAGTGACCTGTATTGGGACATGGATATGTCAAAAATATTGCTATATAGCAGCAACATTTCCTTTGTCGTGTTTTTCAGTTCCCTTATAATCCACAGCTTCAATGACACAATACTTGCATGAATCTCAGTATGGTGTTCTGTGATCAGCCGGGGGGAATAAGAGGTTTGGGGTACATGAGGCCACTGGAGTCTCCTACTGAGTCACCAGTGACTGCCAAGCAGCATCTACTGGACCCTTCCCTCCCAGTATAGTGGGGTCCAGCTCTTTAAAGATTAGCCTTTTGGCGATGTCCTGTCAGCAATCCCACTGATCCATGATCATTTCCACCTCTGAAGCTCCACAACCATCCTCTCTCTATGGCTCGAGATCTGAGCGGTTGAATCTGGACATCTGCAAAGAGAAAATGAATTGTACATCAACACTGACAGCCTGATACGTTTGATCAGCAGCAGATATCTATAAAAGTGGGGCTGCTAAATCAAAATAACAAAACTATTTAAATGTTATGGGGAAGCCAAGACTATTTGCAAGAGAGATAAATCTACATCGGATGATAGTTGAAAGACATAAACCTGAAGCATTAGGGTGTAGTGAGCACAAATCTGTCAAACTAGGGCTCAGTGTCAATGCCAGAGATATTTACTGAATTTCGGCAGTATCATCTGTAGCTGACCCTTGCTGCAGAAGGAAGAAAAGAAAGGTAGGATTTCTCTGGAAGAAACAATGGTGTATTAAGCATTTTTTTTTATTTTAATATCAAGTGGAAAACCTGAGGCATGCATGAGACAAGCAGCATCCTTAATGAGATTTAGTTTCTATTCAGCTGCCTTGATTTAACCCAAATGTGTCCGAGGCTCAGGAAGAAGTCACAAACTGCTGATGCAGTAGAGGAAAAGTTTAGAAGATGCTGGTAGAATTGTAGATACGATACTTGATATGTACTGCCGCCTTTTGGAAGTAATCAGTACTACATGGGGGGAAAGAAACAATCAAACACACGTTCTATAGTTAAGTGTGTTCCATGTGTACATGCATATTCAGAGGGGGGGGTAAAAGAGAAAGAAGACTGCAACTAACCGTCTGTGCTGTGAATTGTTTCATATTTTACACATATTAACAATAATTAAACACTCTTTTCAGTTGAATATTTTAATAAACTGTGTTTGTAAACTTTGATTTCAGCACAGCTGCAAAGAGCGTATTCATACAATGTCCTAAAATGCAATGTATGTATTTGGTGTAATTGTTCTTTGTAATTATTTACTATATATATATATATATATTTGAATATGACAACCTGCGATCTGTTGAGGACCATGCTCTTAATTATTGGCAGCTGAATGTGAATTTATGTTTTATGAACAAACATGAACATCAAGATTATGTTTTTAAGAATTTAATCAAAATGTAATTAACAACGTTATGACATTATTTGTTTGGGGTGAGCATGGAGGAATGTGGAGGTAGAGATATGGGTGGCAGGGCGAAGCAACATTTCATGTTGTATGTAATTGCAATGAAAGAAATGACCACACGAGGGGGCCATGAAAACACAAAACACTTCACATCGTCCAACAAATAAGCCATCAGTAACTATAATATGTGGCATTATCATTATCATATGAATTTGTTTGCTGTGCTATGAGATCAAAGTAGAAGTCGTGTCAATTTGGCAATCCAAATCAGTCAAAGCTTTCTTTGTCAAAAGAGTTTTGAAAGTTTCTGGACTGGGAGAGAGAGAGCTGCAAAGCCAAAAGAGAAAATCATAAGAAGTTCAATCATAACTATCTTCCATGACCGTATTGAAGAAGTAACCCGTATTTTATAATTCGTCTCCGTTTACATTTTCCAGAGACAATTTTTTTCCCCCAGAATATCAAAACAAAAGTAGTCAAAAGCAGCTAGATTTACACCTACATGCTTTTGCTTCTATGGTGTCCTTGTTTAACTTTTCATGACAGACGTGTGACTTTCTGCCCCGAACATCATTCTACACTTGTATTTCTGTCAGGCAGTTGTTTGCTATTCATGACGTTCATGAGGAGGATGAAGACATGTATGAAATATATTCATGTAGATCCATCTACTCGTGTCAAAATATTTACATCTATGAACTACATCTCACACATCTTGATAATCTGCCTGTCCAAGTAAATCCCTTCAAATGATGGACGTACACACTTTTCTCTTTCACTCCATCAAAATCCATCTCTTATACAAGTTCTCTTTTTTTAAACAGAGGAATCAGATCTCTCCTTGTACACAAAGCTGCAGCGCTTATCGGGTTCTTTTTCCAATGCTAAATCTTCTTGACGTTTTGAATTACAGTCAATCACAGTCAGTCCACTCCTCAAACTTTTTGCATTCCAAACATCTCTTCTCCAAACAACTGTTCCTATAGAGCTGCCAACAGCACGGGACTGTAGTTACACAGGGCTGCTCCCAAGGAATATTAAAGTGAGACTGAAAGCATGCACGCTCATCAAACTGCCCTTTATCCTTCATCCACCACTGTTTCATAAACCCATGCAGATTCAAACACAGTATAAATGTTTTCATTGACAACCTTCGATCCCACTGAAGCAGAAACGTAATCTAGAGGTTTCTCATTCCCCGTCATCAGCTTTGGCTCATTTGTTTATGTCTTTCATCGTCCTCACTGTGACCTGGATTGAGACTGCTGTATTCTTTCCTATAACAATCACTTGTTTTGACTGAAAACTTCCCATTACCTCCTTTGACCCTGCCGACAGGTGGAGTCTTTGAACACCTGCACCGATCAATCTCAAAGTCTGGTGAAAGGCAAAAAAATTAAAAGCAGTTTTTGTCAAGGACATACTGTATACCTCTGTCTTACTCCTTGAATATAACCTTAACTGCTGCCAATCTTTTGTTCAAACATTTCAAGTAAACAAAAAACATATTCTAGCTCTCAAACTAAGCTGAAAGAGCAAGAAGATGTAATAACCCGCTGACACAAATTGTACTCCAGGAACAAAGAAACTTTTACTGCATACTGTACATTTCAGGCATTATATTCTTTATTCTTTAGGCCAGAGCAAAGTCCAGAGCTCAAAACCACAGTCGGACAATAGTGGATATATGACTAATATTGTTGTGTCCTGAGGATGTTCAAGCCTGAATTGCTTTATAAGAATGCATCACATTCCTACGCTCCCACATTAATAGACTGCTTTAGTTCCAAAGCCACATCAAACCTTTAAAAAAGTGTAAAAACGTACGAGGGAGAAAATGTCAGCAGAACATTTTGCACTGTAGAATGTGTGAAATCCAAATCCAATGCATATATTGTCTAATTGTCTGTAGGGAACGTTTACTGCACATTTATCGACATGAGATGGTTTTTAACACAAACTTTTCTTCTAGTTTTTAAATTTACATTCAAGGTTATGCGTTTGGTCAGTTAACTATAGCTGAGGTGTCACATATGCTTTATGAGAACAGTAAACAGAACACTAGCTAAGATCTTGTCCGGAGTTGCAGTTGACATCATTAATCCCCGGGAAAGGAGGGATTTTAGCAGAGGTTGGATCAGAGCAATGGACGCATCCGACCCTGAACTCTGGAAAAACAAGGCCTTGTTTTCCTGCTGAGAGCGCTCATTACAAGACGGTAGAAGAGCTTCCCACAAGCAAGCACAACTCCTTGACCTCAGATGGGAGTGAATGGAGAGGACGAGAGCTCGAGCCAAGCCACAGAGGCAGACTCCAAACCTCGCCAACGAGCACCAGCCCCGCGAGTGTCAGCTTGGGACACAGATGTATGTTGTTGTTTTTCTTCCTTTCTCCATGCACAGCTCATGGAGCCTTCAGCGCACAGTGAGCCACTACAGCTGCTGTGTTTGCGGTACGGTACATCAGGAACTGAACAAATTTAGACCAAAAAAAATATATAACTAGAAGATGAAGAGTCTCTCTCGGTGGTCTCTGGGAATTAGAAAAGATAAACAAGAATAACAGTCTTCCATCTATAAGATGTTTACCATGTTCATCATCTTGGTTTAGCGTGTTAGTGGTTAAACATTTGCAAATTGGCCCCAAACACAAAGTACAGTTGAGGCCGATGGGAGAGTCAACACTCGTCAAATATCGACGCATATTCAGACGCCAAAGGAGCACTGACCAACCGTCGGTATATGACCAGTTGGGGATGAGACTGGGTTGGTTGAGTCATTAGTCTTGCAGGTATTTGGTCCTAAACCAAAGAATTAGACAAATTGAAATTTAAACGTGTTGATGATGTTAGAGGAGAAGTCAAGGGATCAACGAAGTCATAGAGATTCATCCTCTGGGAAACATGAATGTCTTTGTCACTGAGCAGGGAAAGAGGACACGGCCAGGTCTTATCATAGGACACATTTAAACAAATAAAGCCACTTTTGGGACTTGCACTCAAAGAATACATTGATTCAGTGCACACAGTGTACAAACAGTCTACAGTTCAGACTTAACTTTTCAGTCTCAAAACAAGAGGGTTCCCAACAGCACAAGCAGGTCCTCAAATACACTGATGTGATGTGAATTTTGAACAATCAATCGTTTATTTTTTGCTTTGGAAATCAAGAAAATAATAATATTTTAAAATGATTAAAATGTATAAAACTAAATACCCAATATTGAACTAATAAATAACATTTCCACAATAAATAGAAGGAATACAACTGATTGCAAAGGTCTAGTTGATCCAATGGACTATATTCATGCCACACTCCAACACAATAAAAACCACTTAAGATGAATGCATGCAAAAGGTGTAATTGTGTGCAGTTTGGAGATCTTTACCTCTGAACATGTCATGTGATTTACTCACACAGCAGTGTATCTATCAGTGAACAGACACATCAATATGTGTCTTTAAACTGGTCTTTGCAACTCATTTTTTGCCATCTTATCGAACGGAAAATGTTCAATATTCGAGTATAACTGTAAACTGACATGCTTTGTAACTTAATTTCATTCTGACTCTGCATCACCATCGTCCAGCTTCTCCAGTAGCCAACATGCAGTCAAGTAATCACTGAGGTATGCTGAATTACCAATGAGCGTTTAATCCCTCAAACATTTGGGGTTAACCCACGTCTGCTGAGGTTACATACTACAGACATGAGTGCGGTGGACCAGTGCACTTTGTCAAGTGGACACCTAACGCTAAACTGAGCAATGACACAGGCCAGCGGAGAGCAGGAAGAAAGTAGAGGGTTTAACTGTCTGTCTCACGACAGCTCCATGTTCCACGATGGAAAATATTCATGAATGTATCTTTCTGTTAAAACTCATAGTCTCTTTTGTCTCTCAAATTGCATCGAGTAAACATTTCATACTGTATACTGTATGTCTAAATATCAGATCATGATGCTCCATCAGAGACTCTCTTTGTGGCTAGCTACTGTTTCCGGTTGCCTCCATTGCTTGTTGAAGAATGAATAGCTCCTCCCCTTTATTATCACAAAATGTGTTTTTATTAAGTCAAATCCTTGTGAGAATATTTGATTGTTGGAATAAAGGTGATCGCTTTAACAACACAATGTACAACATTCAATTAGAAAAATGTTTGATTCCCACATGAATCAAACTGGTCTCTACAATGATTATATATATATATATATATATATATATATATATATCTTACGTTTAGAGTGAGTCACTCATAAAACAGAAACCCAGAGACACGTCTGATGTGAAAGGAGAGATCTGAGAGAGCTGATAACTGGCCTGTAGGCTCCCACATTTCCAGTAACACGCTTTGTGGTTGGAATATGAAAGAGATTATATGAAACACTATCTGATGGATCCCTAATTTATGGGAGTTAGAATGACAACTAAGGTTCTTCTTGTTCATCATCTTTAGTGATTAAACATGGTCTTAGGAATGCTTTCTTGCTCAACTATCTAACCACATTTATTGTTTGAGTAAAATTAAATACCGATTAGATACTTGGACATTGATAAGGTTTTTAGCACTGATTTTACAGTCAAATTTATGACTGTGATTTACATTTCCACTGTTGACTACAATTTGTCAACACGGCCCAGACAACCACTCAACAGCTTTAACGACACACCACACTTTGAGGTGTTGATCGTTGGGAGGAAATTCCCAAAACTGCTCAGTCAAAAACCCCCCATAGAATAGGAGCCCAATATAATTTGTTCACGTTTTGATTCTGCTGAACTTCCTCAAGCAGCCAAATGACACACCTCCCTATATATACACAAGCCAGATTTCCCAATCAGTAATCAACAGGCGAGACACTCTTGACACAATTATTCCCACCAGGTGTGTCAGTTGCTATACCAATGCAGCCTGAAGACTGAAATCAATGCTGGGAATAAATGATTCTGTGTCATGAACAAATATTATTTCAATTGCTTAATTAAGCCATGTATAAAGATTGTAAGGGATCATACCAAATCCTTGTCCATCCCCTCATCCTGATAAATGAAACTGATGAGGTGTATCCTCTGCAGCACATGAAGTTCATTGGATACAGCAGCCTGTGGAAAGTAGCATTGTTTCACTGACTCATACCTTTATTTTCTTGTCTAGACATCGTACATGACGTGACCTCAGCTTGCTGCAACACTCACCGCTGCCGGTTCAAGCTTGTTCAAGTTTTGTGATTATGTCTAACTTGATGTTTGGCAAATGGAAAAACAGGAAGATGGTCATTCATTCATTCATTGTTTAATTCATGAACCCCTGCGGTGTCTTTAAAGTTTTTACTCTCAATTCATGTTCACACGGGGGGGGGGGGGGGGGGGGGGATTACGATCACATTCTTACCAACAGGATTAAAAATCGTGTCATTTTGACAACAGTAACAGAAATGAACTGGGATGAGAGGTTATATTTTAAACCTAGAGCTCACTAACCTTCTCATCTCTCTCATACTACAGTATAGGACAGTGTAGTACAACATACCACGACCTGTGCTGAGCTATTAGAATTAGAGATTCCCCAAAACCAATACTGGTATTGTATATCGGTCCGATACTGACTCAAATAGCTCGGTGACAATAGGCCGATCATGGTATCGGATATCATTATACCTTACACATAAAACAATGATCCTTGTCTCTTCCACACAGTGAGGCAGACGTGTTATTGATCAATCACTGATATCGGATCGGTACTCAGTATCGGCCAATACCCAAAGTCCGGGTAGTGGTATCGATAGCGCCGAACCTATGCACTCACACCCTCATTTAGCCATACTAATTTCACCATTGTATGGGTTACAGTAATCATATGCCAAAATATTAAAACACCAAAAAGCATTAAACCACTTGCCAGCATACAGTTCATCTAGCTAATTCAATTCATCTACAGATTTTCATAGTGACAAAAGAAGGTACAGACAGTTTATGAGCAATCAATGTGTGCTGCGAGTTAGTTTTGCCTATAGTTACCGAACATGTCTTATAAGTACAGCTCAGTCTGATGCTTTACTTCAGTAAATATTCTCTGAGATTTTGGGGTACTGAGGTAATAGCATACCAACAATGGAGTCCAGTTAATGCATGAGAGTTTGTTGAAACAGAAGGTACATTTAGAGACAATTGGTTTTTAAAGGCCCTGCACACACACACACACACACACACACACACAGGTGTTTTCACTTACTGTGGCTAATTGGGCCTCTGCTCAGTTTGCTATTGAGGACTGTTATGAATTACCTGAGGTCACTAATTAGACTTACAAAGTTGTCCAAACAGGTGCAATAACACTCTAAATCAAAAGATGAAAGTGATTGTTATTTTCAGTTAACCTCTCAGTTCTGACATGTGTATGATCACTGGTCCCTATAGACGGGCCACCTGGAGAGGAAGAATCTGTACATTTCCTCACAGCAAAGACTGCAAATTGGGACGCTGGTTGCTGCTTGAAATGTTCAGTTTGACAGTGAAAAACTCCTGCTGCCAAACTAAGGGAACTGGACATTATCTATTTGCAGTGAATCTGCGCAGATACACTTGGATTCAGTTTAAGTTAGGTCAAGAAAATGCCTGACGTGGATTAAGCAAACTATTTTTCTTCATATCACTTCAGGCATCAGTTCAATTTAGTTCCACACAGTTGTCACAAATACTAAAATCAAATTTAATCTAAATGTGGAAACATGAAAGCATTTCAAATTACGGTAAACACTTAGTTATGTAAGATAGGAGCCATTAATCGCCATAAATGGATGCAAATAAAAATTATTTTTAATGGTCTTTCAAAAAGTCTTAGATTAAAGGGCTAAGATTAAACAATAATTATATCGTATCACCTTCACTTTGGATATTTAGGATGTACTTCCCTCTGAAACTGTAATTGGTGATTGTGATTTTAGGCTGAAAAGTGATCCAGCCAAGTGAGAACAGCTGAGACATCTGGGATCAATATGGATGGGGTCTGTGCTAACCACCTATCCCTGCTGTTTTTATGGACCCAACATTCTATAAAACTTTGGGATCTGAGCCATTAACATAATTCTATCAGCCTCAGTCTCCTGACACCTTTCCTTCTGATATACTGCACGTTCTAAACCTGTAATCGGTCATTTTTAATGGCCTGGCAATGCCGTATAATCATTAGGTCAAGGTTTTTCTTTATTATGTTTATCAAAAGCTGCACCACGCAACGCTACATATTGGGCCACAAGAGGTAACTGTATGTTTGACTTGACCCTGAAACCCACAAATCCAGTAGCATTGTGTTTACATGAACCACACACTGTATGTAAAGATGTTCTTTGTTTTTATATTCTTTGTCGTCCGTTACTCAGTTCATACAAGAGAACATAAGCGACGCAAAGGACCCCGTGTAGCGCTAAATAGCACTTGGTACTATTCATGATTCAGTGTATATTTAACATAAATGTCTAGAATTTCTAAATGTTCAGCAAGTAGAAACTAAGCTTGTAGTGCCTTGCTTAGGAAGCTAAGTGCCCTTCAGCAGTGAAGTTGTGATTCAGGCTGATAAGGCAAGTTTCAATTTCACACAGAGTATAAACTTTGTGCAGCTTTGATTCAAATAAACGGAGCCGTGTTTAGTTTTAGAACTGCACCCGGGTCTCTCTGTGGTAAAATGGACATTACTGGCAGACAGCCTGACATGTTACATCAACATATAGATGGCTGAAGAGGTCCGGCTCGGTCTACTTGTGTTCGTCTCGTCATGTTCAGAGCCGAAATACAAGTAATGCTGTTTGTTTTTGCATCAAGGGTTGATGTTAAAATTGTGAGCCTAATATCTTTTCTGTGTGAAGAGACCGACCTCTTGTAAGAGAGTGTGAGAGACTTCTTGGTAAACTTGGGTGACAGCGATAACAAAGACATGTGGGTCAGAGGGAACACATTGTTGCTGAATATCAGAAAGACCACGAGACAGGGAGGCAGCTTTCACATAGTATTGTTCAAGTTGAACCTGTGTGCTTGCACCATACGACACAGTTAACATCTCTTCTCCTGACCCTTCCTGCTAGCTGCCACCTCCCCGCCCGTCTCCTCCTTCCAATAAATCCAAAGCTCCTTGTGTGGAGCTGACCCCCCCCCCCCCAGTGAAAGTGCCATGGAGCAACTCCAGATGTGAACATCCTCCCTCTCTTTCTCTCTCCCACACTCTGTTCTCTCTCCTACTTCCACCACCAGTCACCCCCCCCCCTCCCCCTCCCCCTCCCTCCCCCGTGCAGCTACGAGTTTTCCATTTCCTTTTTTGGTGAAGAAATCTCAAACGCAGGCAGGGAGGAGGACATTTCGCCAACGCCGACAGGAGATTGTTTTCTGGCGGTCTGTGTGTGTGTGCTTCATCACGGCGATGAAACAGTCGACTCAGCATAAACAACGGTGTTTTCTATATATACACACATTCAGGCACAAAGACGCATACGTATACACAGATGTGTAGTCACTCTCCCTTTTACTTTGTGTGTCTCTCTCTCTCTCTCTCTCTCTCACACACACACACACATAAAAATATCCTCAACCTAGACACACACAAGCACTTTTTACTGTCTTTTATTACACACATGGTTTCTCTCTCTAACACTTTCTCACACAGTTTTATGCCCTTCCCCCGGTGCACTCTCTCTCTCTCTCTCTCTCACACACACACACACACACACACACACACACACTGATCTTTCCTAGAAAGACTTTTTAAACACACGGGAAGGGTTTTCTCCGGCTTAGACAGTAAACACAAGTCCACAGAAAGCTACGGCCTCATAAACCAGTAATGGATATTTCACTGTAACCACAAATACACACAGATTATAAAAACTGCCCAGCAAAGATCAGTCAGTGTACATTTATTTGAAAGGACTTCACAAATAAAACTAACCATGTAGTATTTAGCCGTATCAATTTTCATCTTTTTTTTTTTTTACAGTAAGTTCATACTGTTATCGCCTCAATGTCGTATTTTCTATCTTAAAATCTATATTTGCCAACTCTGACTCACCAGCATCAAAGCTGAAATAATGAAATACAGTTTTTGTTTTTTTTAATAACTGTTCACATACATGTTACAAACTAACAATGAAAAACAGAACACTAACAGTGTTTAGAGCAACACAATAAATCATGGCATGCATTTCAGCTTCTTTGGGGTTAAATGCTGGCTCTTTGAGCAACAGTGATAAAAAAAAAGATTCATTACAACAAATTTTAAAAAAAGACAGAAACAAGATGAATATTTATGTGTCGTTGCAAAGTTCAACAAAAGCAGATACAGATAACAAAAAAAAAGTGGTCTGTGTGCCATGTGTTTTAGTTGTGTTTTTATGTGCACATAACATGGTAGCAAGAGAATATCTTATCAAAAGTGCAAAGGACTTTAATGATCATAACTACCATGAACTGACTACCTCACTGAAAGCATAATTAGCAAAGCTTTTCCACGTTTTCTCCTTGTTTTTACTCTCTGACATATTGTAATTAAAATGCAGTTAAAACTGCAGTTATAAGAACATTAAAACAGACAAACAGTACCTCCACCATACTTTGAAATACAGACTGTGAGGTTTACATACTGTACTTCAGCAGTGTTCTGTGTCTTGTCCTCAGATCTCTACCTGAAGAGGCAACTTTTTTCTGCAAAGTGACGAGCATTTTGCGTTTCTTTGGTTCAATAGTACATCACAGAGAAGTAATGTTATTCTTAAGGCACTCCATAAACTTTGTTGTATAAAATCATTAACTTTTTTTGTTAAAAGAGGAAATCTTTGTGGCGGTTCATTGAAACAACGCCGCACTAACTCGTGGGTGAAAATCAGGGACCACAAGGAACTGATCTCTTTATATACAAACAACCTGAGAGGCAGCATTTGTTAGCCTGCGTTACCTTCCTCGGTAATGACTTGGGGTTCTTGAAATGCTGTGACGAAGGGTGAAGGGTAAGTCAAGGGATGGGTGAGAATGTGGTAAAATGACTGCTCTATAGGTTGCTGTTGCAGTCGCGGCACAGGATCCTGTCGCCGTCAGGGAAAAAGCCGGCGCCCACCAGTGAAGCGGAGCACTGGGAGCAGGTGAAGCATGCGTGATGCCATTGGCGATCCTCAAACGAGACGTACTTCCCTCCTCCAAAACCTAGAGCAAGAAGAGCATTGAGATCAAACTGTGTGTTGAGCTTCAGAGGGCCGACTTTGAATTCAGCAAATCGTGCATGCTTCAAAACATAGCTAATTGGGAAAAATATGATGTATATTGAGTTTGAAAATGTAAAAGCCTCTGAAGACTTGGCTTCAAATGATTTCTTTGTAACGCTGATATCCATGACTAAATAAGCAAAAATCTTAAAGTTAAAAAGGTTGCGCACACAGGCTGCCAACCTTAGAGTCAATCTATTTTCAGTGTTTAACCCAAACCCAATATCAAATCAATATTATCGTGTAGAACATAGTGATGAAATCGTGCCTGTGATTGGTTTGCTGCAGGCCTCGCACTTCTTGGAATACAGGCTGCCAAAGCACTTGAGGCAGTACGGGCTCTCGTCTCGGGAGGTGAAGTGTTGACCCGCCAGCTGTGTCTTGCAGCTGGTGCACACGAAACACTCCTTATGCCACGGCTCGTCCCGATAGGTCACGCCACCTTTAGCCAGGGTCTGAAAATGAAAGAGGTCGAAGATCCTTTTTTTAATTTCACTTCTAAAATACACGTTCCTGACTATTTGGTTTGACTACCACGCGAGGGTCAGTGGGAATTCTTTTGATCCCTTTACTGACCTTTTTACAGCGTGTGCAGCGCGGGGCGAACTTGTCCTCGTAGCAGGACACGCAGTAGTGTTCGTCCTTGTCAGGGATGAAAGACTTCGAGCCAATTGGCTGTTCGCAGCTGTGACAGGTGAAGCAGCCCTCGTGCCATGTAGAGCCTCCATACTCCAACTTCTTCGTACCTAGCAGAGAGAAAGAGTGACGACAGGAGGCAGAGAAAGAACAAGAGAAAGACGGAGGGAAAGATTGAAAGAGAGCAGAGGGAGACTTCACTTTTTGTGTAGAATGCATCTTTTGCCGTCCTTCTTAGGATTGTTATGGCCATTTTGGTGGTAATTTTATTGAACTATGAAATGATACACTTGCTTGAAGGCATATAAAACTCGTTTTGTTTCTCTAAGATTTATTTCATTTTAAATCATAATACCACAGGCCCCATACTTCTTCCCTGCTGCTGGAAACTGGCGGCAGGCCGTACCGAAAGGGATAATGCCATTTCTTTTATCCCTTAGCTGTTGAGCTTTTTATTATACTGGTTGGTGTATTCTATGGTGCCGCAGTAATTCAAGTGGAACTGACATTAAACGCTATCGTTTCACTGCTTCAGGCTGTGTGCTGAGGCTGTGTCTCAAAGAAAAACATCCCAGGTTATAAACTTACAGGAATTACAGTGGAGGAAAAATATTAGCAGTTAGATATTTGACAAATGGAATAAAAGCGAACAAGCTGCAATGCTAAATAGGTTATGCATGCACATAACATAGGTCCAATAATTGGCTGGACTTTAAGGTGCCATCTGTGTGGACTGAGTCTGGAAACAAGAAGTCTGTTCCTTGGACCTGAAATGATCTGCAGGTTCAACCTAGAATCCATTCATCTCGCTGGCCAGTTTTAAACAAAAGTTATTACAAGTTTTAAACACAAACTGCTGTTGGAATAATGCGTAATCAATTTCGTCATGTCTTGTTTATCTGTAAGTATCATACACTGTCTATTGAAGCTCTTCAGTTGATGCGTGGACTCGTGTTTTGTTTTTGTTTTATTTTATGTATGAAATTGACGTGCACTTGGCGTTTAAATTTGCTGCCTTCTTTGCCATCACAAAAGAGATTTTATCTCAGTGCATTTTATCTGGTTCAATGAAAAAATAAAAAAGTCCATTTACATGGCGTTGGTATTAAGTTTCTTCCCTCCTTCCGTCGCCGACGTTAACAACTTCAGCTGTTCAACTTCAGTTGTTAAACAGGTGAGGGTGAACATATTTTTGTATCATAGCAAAAGAGGCTCTTAGTTCTTTTGTTGGAGGAGAGGCAACACTTTCTAGGATTGTAGAAAGTGCATGTGAATAGGGTTGCTCAAGTGCAGTACTGTACAGTATACTACTAAACCCCCGGATATTTCCTAGTTAAGATATCTTTGACAACATCACTCTCTAAAACTATTTGTTTCCCTCTCAAGGTGACTCACCTGAGCATAACTTTACAAACTGTAATGCAAATGTGTGATCTTGATAAGAAAACACAAGATTACGTACAGTAGAAGTATAGGGGACTGTGTAAGCTGCTACGGGGGGGGCGCTGGAATATCTGACTGACTTATCTCTTGTTATCATCAGTCTACTGGCAGCCCACCAGCCCCGGGGATCTGGCGCACAGACAACAAGCCGACTGGCAATTACTCTGTCAAATTCAGCCCTGGCTGCTGCTGCTGCTAAACCCTGGACCCTCTGTCTCCGTTTCTCTCCCTCTTTCTTTCTAAAACCTCTTGCCTTTCTATATCTGCTTGTTACTTTATAGCTTCCTGGAATTTGTCATGTCATCATTTTCCAAAGTCATTTGCCTATCTGTCTTAAAATTTGAATTTGTATACGACATGGAAAATAAAACGTGTGACAACGAGACTATATGCTCAGCGGGTGAGTGAAGTACCATAACATATGGCGCTGTCAAATGCATTATACGCAAGGTATGTATATTTGTACTTTTTATTTACTTCTTAGATTTTAAGCTAAGCTCGTTCACGTCCAAAGAAACACAATGCAGTTGGAAAAAGAGTCACTGAGAGAGCACAGATGGGATGAGCCTTATATCTCTCTGCACATATTTCTTGCACCTTTACCTGGCATGACGACTTTGTCGCAGGCCACACACTTGGAGGAGAACTCATTACAGTAGCATTCATTGCAGAGCAGCGCGTCGTCCTGGCTGGTGAAAGGCTCGTCTGCCAACGAGCGATTACAGCGGAAACAGCGGAAGCAGTGCTCGTGATAATGCCGGTCCTCGTAGAAGAGCTCCTGGCAAGAGAGAACAAGAAATTTAAATATACCTTTCAAATTTGTTTTCATGTTTTACTGCAAACAAGAGAAATACTGCAAGATTTAACGCCAACAAAGGTTTCTGGTTTGATTGGTGTCGGTCAAACTGACACGTGTAAGGTCAAGTACTTGGTTACAATGCGTGTGTACATGTACAGAATGTACTGCGCTTGTTGAATTGATTGTCTGAAGGGCACTGAGCCAAGAAAATGTTGGCTTTATTTCTCACCCACTGCCCATGAGGGTGTTGAGAACTCATTGGCCTCCTTAGCTAAGTAAACTACTACGCACTGTATCATGCCCCACTCTGTAAACTCCACTCATCAGCGTACGTCAGTCTTAAATGATCCACTTCATGTTAGTGTTTTCCATTAAGGCAAGATTCAAATTTGAACTTGATCGTGGGGAAGAGGGAGACGGTCCCTCATGCTGCATTTTTACAATCTTAGACAAAATTAGCCCGTTGGCTTATGTGGACTTAGTGGAAATTGACTGTATAATTGCATGTTAAATTAGCCATTACTGTGTCTTGCCACTCAAAATATATAGAACACGCCTCATTTAGCATGAATTATGCATCATTAAATGACGTAACTTCTCTTATAGAGATCCAAAGCAATTTTAAAACATGGTAAAAAAAATGGCTTAAACTTAATTGGGGGCTTTATGTTTATTTCAACTTCTGCGGTTCATTCCTCTGGGCATGTACTACAGAAAATTTCCAGAATTGTTTTAAGTAACATGTAATGTTTTTTTTCTTTTAATCAAATCTAAAAAAAAAATGGTGGTGTTGCAATTTGAATCCTGTACGATCTCCACATGTTACCGTTGAGCAGCAGATAAGATGATTGCATGTCTGATCATGTCAAAAAAGATGCCTTACCCTTGCGTCATGGCCGATCAGCTCCTTGCACTCGTCGCATGTGTTTGAGAACCGGCTGTCGTAACAGGGGATGCAGTAGGGACTGTTGTCTGACTGGATGTACTTGCGGCCGTACAAGGACTCCTTGCAGTTGTCACAGTCAAAACTGTCAGCCATTGTAACTTTCTGTAGACCTGAAACAAAGAATGGAGAGCAACATTAAAAGACAACAAATGCCAACGAATCCAAACGAGATGAAGAAAAGAACAAAGGGGTGAGACAATAGAGGAGGGGAAGAAAAGGGGGAGAGAGTCTTGAGGAATGATTCAGTCACCTTTTCCGGCCCAGCAGTTGGATGTCAGTATGGAATATCTCTGCCAATATTTACGCTGTAAATACTTTGGCTTGTACCAGCGATGAAGCTTAGCTCAAACAAAACACGGCGTGCAAGTGGGAGCAAGTGGAAAAAAAAGAGAGTGGGAGAGAGCGACAAGAGAGGCAGCACAAAATGCCTATTAACTTTTATTGCCGTGTGATGAAAGTGTGGCTGATGCGGAGGGAGGAGACAAGCGAGGGAGCTGTCACTTTGCTTTCTCTCGGTAACTACCAGAACTCTTTCCCGTCGCTGTCTACCGCTCGGAATCTGCAACATGAAGATCAAAGCACGATTTGCAAACTGAACAACTTCTCTCGTGACCGAGCGGGCTATACAGTGGTGTATCCGTGCATGTGAAGCCCACACATCACACACACCTGTAAAATATTCACGAGTCAAGAATGTATCTAGCGAGTAGAGCGTGGACCGCCAACAGAACCCCACGAAGCGTTTGTGAGTGTTTGCGTGTGTCAAAAAAGCACAGACACTTGAAGCTGTTTGAACATGACTCCCTGAAAAGTGGCTTCCTGTCAGCATAAAGACGCACCTACAGTAACGTGCATGTACACACACACACACACACAGAAGGTGTACTGTCAAAGTACACGGTTCTCACCGCGCGATAGGGCCCCTCCATCATGACTGAGCACACAACAAAGTGACAGAATAATATTGTGAGAGCATTATGGCAACAATATCAGGTTGCCAAAACATTACAGCATGGCTGGAGGAAAGCCCAGTGATAAGTGATACGGCCCCCCTGGCACGGTGCACTGCCGGCTATTCATTCCCACCACCCAGTAATAACAATCGGATATATTAATCAATCAAACTGCAAACTGGCCCTGTGCTGCCTGTCTTACACACCAAAAAAAAAGAAGTGCACAACCATCATTTACACAAAGCACGCAGGAGACATGCGAACGCACTAAAACACAGGGCGACACAGAAAAGGGGAACAAAGACTAAAAGCCAAATCACACAAGATCCATCATCAAAGAAGACATTAGTCCCAGACTCTCATGTTTCCTCTGTCTCAGCCCTTTGCGAGACAAAAGCTCTTAATGAGTCGGGGTGAGAAAGTCAAGACCCAACAGACTTCACCTGCTCACAGTCTTCATATTTAACCCAGTGACAGGCTTTTTGCTAACACAACAGAGAGACGCTCTCAGCACCCTTCGATGACCTGAAGACATAAATTAGAATGTGTGTACACTGGCTTGCATCACTGGGCAGCCATATCCTTCTATCTAATGACTGAATGGATACATCTTTAGTATCTGTTGTCTCATGTTATGGTATCCATCAGAGGGGTTATGGCAAAAGAGCAGAATAAGCAGCTGTGGTCGGCCTGTGTAATGTACAGCAAGGTGCCGAGTCAGCGTTTTGACTTACATTTGTGTTCGCTTGACACACCAGTCTGCAGACGTTGCCACCAGCCCACGTAACCGCAACCTCAAGATTAGATCAACAAAGTAAAGAGCTGAAAACGAGCACTGTGACCTTAATGCTATCTGCAGTGCTAGTAGGTATGCGCTGCGTTTGCTTGCCAGGTAAGAGAACGAGACGGGGCATGACTCACAAAGCCGGGAGGGCCAGTGCTATGACGTCTGATGTCAACTTTAATTTCCAAAGCAAATCAGGCAGCTGTTTATTGCCCTCCCCCAAATTCATATGTATCATCCACATATCCACATACTAAAAGGCTGCAGAAAGTAGATGAGAACTAAATATAAACACAAATGGGAACGTTACGCTCAATTGCAAAGATTCCAAAGCCTGATACACAAATATGTAATCCTTTAGAAAACAGACGAGAGGCTTGTACTTCAGAGAGATTTAGCTTTGAGTATCAGTGTTCGAGTGGCCAATGCAGAGCCTGACATCGACTCCTGATGGCACAGGCTCTCACAGAGAGGGGCATGACGTCAGTGCACTGACCCCCAGGGCGTTGGACTAAGATGTGACTGCATAGAGTAATCGCTGACCCAAAACCCACAATGCCAAATTGAAGAGAGGAGAAGAGAAGAGAAGAGAAGGATCTGGGTCACAATGGACTTCAGTCCGGAGGCCAGGTCTCACAGGGCTTTGTATCTGACTGCTACTGTATATGCCAACTTCCCAGAAGAGGTCCATCTCCTTCATGTCCAGAACCCAGTGACTAAAAACCCTGCTCTGGGTAAATATTGTTCCCAAATACCAGAGCTGTGACTGAATTCAGCCCCCTGGGAAAAAAGTGTGGGCTTCAAGGAAATCACCACTGCCTCCACACAAGACTATGGTCAAGACAATTCTACTGAGTTTAATTATAGTATTGCAGCACAAAGTGTCGATCTCTATTTAATACAGACAACAGTGCATTCCATTCAGAGATCCTCTGAGAGAGAGAGAGAGACTAAAATGTGTATTATTTAATGCAGCTATATGGGTCAGTTTTAATGACTCTGCAGAAATGTCTTTATCTGGTTTTCTTAACCACTGCAAGTCTGTACTCTGCTGGATGAAAGGCCCTACAATGACCTTCTGATTGGTCAGCCGATCAGTCCGTTTGCCAAAAGCAAGTATATCCAAAGCAGATGGATGAATTTGCTGCGGTTGTTTTCCTTTACGGACAAACGTTACAATTTTAGGCCCACCGCTAAGGCTTAATGAAAACCACACAAACTCTGCCGCTCATAAACTATACATCTTTTATTTTTGTCAAAGAGAAAAGCACGATCAAAATGAATTGTGTGTGTTAATTAATGACTCATATTTTCTGGTTGTATATCATTTTTTGGCAAGTGGCCATGGTATAAGCAAGACAATACCCGCTTGTCGGATATTATCCCCGTACTTGATGTTGTGCTATGTGATGAACCTTTTTTTCTGCAAGCAGGCATTTAGACTTTTCATTTGTTTTCACACATCCGACTAAAAGATAGCTAACGAACGCCAAGGCGACGTTCTAATCATCACAGCCCTCCCCGTGGGTGAAGTTCAGGGCCAATAGTGAGACGCCACAGAGCAACAGACCAGTGCTAGCAAGCAGGCTGTATGCTGGGAAACATAGTCATGGTTGGTTACTGAAGGGCCAGCAGATATACCCGGTCCAGTCCGGTCCCGCAGGCTAGGCCTGTTAATCCCCAGCCCAAACTTTGCTTACGCTCCGGTTGATTCCAAATGATCAGTCCGCACAGCCTGCTGGGAACGAGCCTGCCAGTTCCTTACCCCCCCTTCCCTGCCATGCATAAGTAGAAACAGCTTGTAAAATACCTGTTTTACTAAGACTAGACAAATCATTTGACACCATGTTACATCAACAGAGGAGAGAGATAATCTTGACCGCAGCGGGCGGATGACAACAATGTAACTATAAAATGTCTTCTTCCCTAATGTCTCTCTGAACCTTTAAGTTCTTCTTTACACTAGAGGAGAAGAAGATTTCACTATGGTGTATAGCCTAAATAGAGGACATGTGTTGTGAAATCCAGTTCATTAATGGCACTGAAAATGTTCACAAGGGTTGGAATGTCATGTAAAAGACTCCAAATGTCTAGTTAAAAGATCTGCAGGCACCTATTGTGGATCAGCTTGTGTCTAGTATAATTGATGTTTTATTGTTATAGTGCATCTAGCAACATCTCAATTTACAGTAAACACAGGTATACAGAAAAATACAGCTAACTCTTACAACAAGAACAAAACACACATCGTGGCTATGATATTGCAGGGGTCAATGTGATAATGTCATATCTCTGACACAAAAAAAGTCACATAGCGGAAGTGGTGCAACTGTATCCACCCTGATAAGACGACATGACTCAGTCTGGCAATGATGCGTGACACATTTTCAAACGGTTTTGGATTATTACCAAGTGGGCAACTGCTGTAGAATGAGGTCTGCAAAGCAATACAGTTAGTCAGAAACCATTTCACTACCAGGGCAACTGCTCTATTTGTTAGGTCTGTTTGTATAGGTCCATTGTGACTAGTGTGCTTTTATGTCCAAGTGGATGCTTTAACAAGTATGGATGTTAATGTGCATAGTAAGTGGCGGCTACAAAGCCACTCAGTCACCTTTAACGGTTTGATCTTTTGGCAGCAAACAGAGAAAGGAGTGTGTTGATGATTTATATATATATATATATATATATATATATACACACACAGGTCCCAAAGGGAGGGATGAAGGAACGGAGGAGAAATCAAACACAACAGTGGGACAAGAGATGAGAGACAAGAGAGAAAGGAAAGGGGAAAAAAGGAAGAAAGGTGACAATTTAGAATCCTTAACCTATGACAAGTCTTAAATCAAATTACAGGAAAATAATAGGGAGACGGCCACGTTTGGACGAACACATATACCACCACATGGCCTTCTGTCTGGTGCCTGGACATCTTCCAGAGACAGTAAAGCTGTCTTGGCTGGCTTTGAGATGTAGAACAATTACAGCACTGGACACTTGAGTATATCATTTGAGGGCCTGGTTGAGCGTATCAAAAATAAAGTACAATGTCAAAAACACACTTCAGAATAGTTCATTTGTCCAGAGGCCACTTGAAAGGAGCCTGACGGAGAAGTCGTCTGATTTTATTTATTCCAGCAACGACCGTGGAAGACTTTTTTTCCATTTGGTGACTAATGTGAAAAGACAAAGGCATGAATTGCACAAGACTTTTTTAATGGTCCAGAACTTGTGTTTATGACACAATGTCAGAGGGATTACATTCATGGTTTTCTTCAAGGGACGGGAAACCGAGGTCAGGTCCTCTGGGAGACGCTTCCGGATCCACATATTGTGTGAAACTAGGCACTGCACAAGCTAAATCACATCAACATGACTAAATGTGTGCATGGACAACTAGTCACATCCATTCAGGTCAATAAAACAACACAGAAGTTGGACTTTGAATTATTAAATCATATTTGTTATATATTTCTCAAAAGTTTGGTGTGCATCCGATAAATGAAGTCCAGTAACCGAAACGTCACACAGAGGCAATGAATCTTATCACAGGAAGAGGAGGAAATTGCTCATGAAGGAGAGATAATGCAGCGGCTCATTCATAAACAGATGTCCTTATTTCAACAAGCGTACAAGTACTGGTTACGCACATAGAACAACAACAACAAAAACATTTGAATTCTGATGTTAAGAAAGAATTTTGCTTACTTAAAGATCATAAAAAAAATGTCAGTTTAATAAAGCACCATGCTGTTCAGTGTGGTCGTGACACTGA
This sequence comes from Leptoclinus maculatus, assembly GCA_032191485.1. Lineage (NCBI taxonomy): Eukaryota > Metazoa > Chordata > Actinopteri > Perciformes > Stichaeidae > Leptoclinus > Leptoclinus maculatus. The sequence goes on along the minus strand of JAVDOI010000008.1, from coordinate 5,021,220 downwards.
TTCCAAGCCAGATAAACAAAACTGCAGTCATCATCGTGACATTTACGGCTTTGAGCAATGTGCGCTCATCATTTATACGACGGGGTCAGCACTCAGCGGATGTTCAGATGAAGTTGGAAAACAACCAGTGGCTCCACTACGAGTGTTGTCATTTCTGTAATATCTCCGTCTTGCATGAGAGGAGAACCTTGGCCACCCACATCCTCAGGACACTACATGAGCCTTTAAGCACGGAGCTACGGAGAACAGCTTCATTTACTGACTTTTTTTTTTTTTTTTTTTTGAACATCAATGAACAAGCTGTGGCAGGGCGGAGGGGAGTAACTGAGAGCACCTGAGACCGCTTCTCTGTGGGAAACTGGGTCAGACTTGAAGATACAGTACAGGCTGCAGGACCAGACACTGGAACGCTAACCTGTTATTGTCCCTGAGCGTTTAAACACCGCTTGGTGTGGTGTGGGACAGAGCAGAGGGCTCAAATGAAAGCCAACATCGTAAACACAAAGGAGGAAAATGACTACCTGCAGCATAAAATGTCACCGTGGCCTTTGTAATTTGTCCCTCCTTGGCAGCTTTTAATGACCATGCTCGTGTGGGGATACGACTTGATGGCTTCTAATATTAGCCTTGATTCTGTTGTGCGGCACACACTGCAGCATTAGAGCAAAGCTCCAAGTAAACTGTACGTCAAACCTTCTGGACTCAATTATTAAAAGGATTTAACATGGTGATTTAAATGTGTACAAAAAGATAAACAAAAGCAGAGCACAAGCCTGCACTGACAGATGTTTGGTTATACTTAAAACATACATTTGTCATAATCTGACAGTTACTTGGCGCACAGAAACTTGAGGACGTGCTAGCAAGGAGGACGTGCTAGCAAGGAAGGACTCCATGTGCATATGGATGGCGACGCTTTCTGAAGGCGAGAGCAGCTGAAAATGCAATTGTCCCAACTCATCGGTCCCCTTCCACAGGCCCGTCTCAATCCCAATGTTCCACAATACGCCACCAACACCAGACAATAACGTCGCAATTATTTTAAATGATACAGTACTGTCCCAACCACCACGAGGGAAAGTTTGGAACTCAGGAATGAATCTGAATTTATTTTTGTATCACAGTGTCTCTGGATGACCAGGAGACGACATTTTTGGCCTACATTTGTCTTCCTTTGAAGAAAAAAAAAGAAAAATGCTGCCATACATTAGTGCTTCACATCTGGTTTGGATTGGGGGAAACTATGCAGTCAACTCCTGTGTGCCAGGGGAGGGTTTGGAGAGTCACTGCCTGGAGAATGCAAGGAAGGTTGTCTTTTTTTCTCTCACTCTCGCTCGCTCTGTGCTGGTATTTGCCGGTAAATGTTTAGATGGCAGAGGGAAAACTGGAGCGAGAGTGAGAAAGGAGAAAGCAAGCAAGAAAAAAAATAAAAAATATCTTGACAGTCTGCTAGCTGATCTTTGGATACACTCCGAGTCGGTAAACAGTGTGGTGAGAGCAGAGGAAGGTCAGGAATGCAGAAACAACGGAGTTAAAGAGAGTGTGTGATAAACATCCAATAGACAACAAAAAAGATTAAAAGCTGATGCCTGCTGAACAAAACTGCACTGCCACAAAGATAAGCATACTGTGCATGAGGAAAACTGAGAAAAGTGCAAAAAAAAGATCTCAGGGTTGAGTAGGGTTGTTCTAAGGCCTCTGTGTGAGAGGACGAGTATATTATTTGTCTTTGAACAAACGTGGCCAATAATCCCAGGGACCCCTTTACTCCAGCATTTCCCAGGGCATGATTTGTGCCCAAAAATGGACATCGTAGCCATTATCCTGATATCTTCACATCCTCCCTGTCATCCATTATCCTGTGATCCAAGGGGTAGGGCATCCCTTTGAAATCTGAAGCCTCCACTGTTCAGCGGAGACACATCTCAGTTTTGACACCTGCTTAGTTTTGCAGAGGACTGTGGAGCTGTTGTTTAAATAAATGTATTCAATTTGAAAGCACCCCTGGCTTACACACATACTGCACTTAAACATGTGTAACACAGCCGAGGCTCCATTCATATCGGAGTAGAATGAGAGGCATGCATAGTGAGGTCAGGGTACTTTCACTTGCAAGCTGGGTGATTCAGTTACTGGTTTGCAAGCCACGGGAGAGGATGTTGTTTTCACAAGACCGACCTCCAGAGGGGGAACGGAACGAGCCCTTCTGATGCAATATCTTCAGTGGCAAAACAGAAATACCAACTCTTGTATGTGTCTTTGGGCCTTTGCTACAGGCCAGGCAAGACACAGCAAATGTCTCGCAAGTCGCCACAATGGAACATTACCTCTGGGCCGCTCCTATAAATAAAACAAACTGCTTTCAACTGTCAGAGACAAGAGATGTAGAGGCCAATCTGGCCTCCTTTGATTTACACAGGTCCCAATATGGATTTGAGGGACGTGCCTTTGAGCTGTTGCTTTGGAGTTTTGGACCATGAAATCTGATCACGGAGGAATGAGGATGCTTTGACTTTGTCGTTTCTGCTTTTTATATGATAGAAAATCGGTCATGGACCTTTCTCTTTTTCTTCCATTTGAGCTATGGCTATATCTTTATTGTTGAACTTTGGTGGAAGTGCATGTTATACAGCTTTGTGGCCTTGACATAAGCCCAAATAAAATCAGTGTTTAATCAGTTGTTTTTGTGCTTTGTCAGAGGAAAATGAGGAATTTCACTCTCATTTCATGGTAATGATTTAAATCTTGAAAACTGAAATAAAGAAACAGGACCCAAGGAGATTCAAGTATTATAGATACATGTGTGAGCAAAGTATATCAGGAGTCAGGTTGTTCTGATACAATGTTGTGAAAAGTAGAGCACTATTACTTGTATACAGCACACGTAATCTTGAGCCAGGACAGGTGATGCAGTATAAAGAGCGAAGTCAACATAGGGAGGAGATTTGGGTGGACGGGTGGGTCAATGTTGACTTGGTTGTTACGTAACTTCTGCACTTAGGTAACGTCACATCCGTAGTTATAATAACCCAAACCACAATCTTTTCCTAAACCTAACCAAGTAGTGCAGGTGCACTTCACTCATGTTGCTGATAGGAAAACTGAAGAAAACAAACTATTTAAGTTAAGATATAAAAGACGTTGAATGAGGATACATTGCAGGAGTACCAATACCTCACATATTCTGACTCTTTAGCTCGGCTGATACTTTTTCTTCTTTGAATGCAAATACAATTCATTCTGGTTACAATTAATTTTACAATTAACTAATAAAGCAGCTTTACAGTATGTCTATATACTTTAAAATCAACTAATTAAAAGGTTAAAAAAAAGCCCAGTAAGCATGATGATAATGACTGCATCATCATTGGTGACGTAAACGTGACAACTGCTGTTTAAGCACTACCTCTGTGGCTAACCCACAGGGACTGAGGACCAAGGCTAACTGAGAACCAAAAGACACAAAATGGCTCCGGCAGACTGGTCATTCCCAGGTGGTCTCCTAATGTTGCTGAGTCAGCGCAACCAGCCAGGACATCAAGGAGCTGGGATAAGGTTCCACAGGCAGCACACTCAGCAATCTAAGCATGCCACACACACAACTGTGCAGAACACACCCACAACTGCTAGCAATTATTTATAACTCATTCAGACTTGCGGCTCGTGGCTGCAGTGATGGCACCTGACCCTGAGGTTAATGCCCAGACAAGACTGGTATTTGTTCAAGCATACATCCCAACATCCCCAGACATGAATATTCAGCATGTTGTTATAAGCAGCTGGATGTTTCCAATCATTGTATGCCTTTCATGGGTATTATACAAAATAAGCAGTGACAACAATCTACATTCATGACAGCTGCACGAATTATCTCCTACAACAGACCAAAATACTCACCTCTCGTCCTGTCTGATTCTGTAACCCTGAGAAGATGGGTTCATATGAAAAAAAAGAAGAAAAGTATTACGTTTTCTTAAAAAATCGAGGGGTGCCTGCCAAATGTGAAATACTGGGGTGGATATCCAAGAAGTCATTTCCAGTATATACAGCCATTTTTTCCCTTCACAGACACATTTCCAAGGCAACGTGTAAACAGTGCCCTCATTCCCTTGGACCATAAACCTCTTGGCAGTGATGCGCAGCTCTCGTTTCATCCTGCGCGGCGCTGACTGAGGGTACAACCCAGCGTTTTATTGTGGCAATGTGAAAATTGATGTGATGTGCTATGAAAAATATTGAACTCATCAGGGACTTCAGATATCAGATATTAATACATCCCGAAGTTAGATCACTAAGGGAGATTTTAGACACCCCTGCTATTTCTACGGTGGGACCTGTAACGCAGATGTAGAAAATCAGGTCTATCTTAACTCAAAAAAATGTGACAGTTCACCAGTTCATACAGTTAAATGTATACTATTATATGGGTATTTTAAATCACCAAACAGTACAATCCCACAGCATAAAACCAAGGATCTAAAGATAGACGTGATAATGTGAGTAGACCTCTGAAACATCCCTGTGCACCATTTTCCTGTCATAAAATCCCAATGTCTTCTTCCTTTACTCTGGTATGTGCTGTGAGAACCAAACGCGGATTCATTTCCTACTGGGCAACAACCCCTTTCACCAGTGTTGGGTCGATAACAATGAGGATGTCCAAGTCAGTATGCACACACACACACACACACACTGTGCTTCTTCCTTTTACCCCAAACAGAGACATCTCTGGGACTTCTCAGAAAGTCGGTCACACACATTTGCAAACACACAGTCACAATGAAAAAAGCAGGCGTATTATGTCTGCAGACACTGACACAGTCCTGCAGAAGGACAAAGTCGCAGAGACACGGGCACACCTGCAGCCATGTGCGCGAGGAGTCACACACCTAGAGCAGTATGCACACGCACATACGAACACGCAAAGGCTGGGTGTAGATAGAGGGATCAAACTAAAAAACAAACACAGCAGCCAAACTGGGGGACAATGGGCGACTTGTGCAGGAAGAGCAGACACAGTGAGCAGCTGCATACACACACCCTCAGTTTGTGTTAGTCCCTTTGTGGGGACTCCCCCCCCCCCCACCCCCGAGTGTAATTACTGCTCATATTCACAATCCCTGGCTTTTCAGCTCTGAATGAAGCTGATTAGATCAAACATTTTGATGTATTTAGGAAATTAGTTTCAAACAAATTAGAAATATCTTGGTTATCACAATCCAAACACATCGAGTAGATGATTAATTCAAACCAGACCGAGGCACTGGGACTGACTACTGCCAAGCCACCCGCCTTACTCCTCAATCCTCACCAGCAGGACAGAAGATGGAAGCTCTACTTACTCAAACAATGATGTCATCATTGGTGAGACTACTGGAGCGAGAGATTTAAACGGCAAAGTACAAATCCAGTTTCCATTCAGACTGTACTGGAGATACTATAAATTTCCCCTGATAATTCTGCATACTGCAGCAAAAAAAAGAAAAGTAGCTGGACTCTGTAGGAACATATCTCTCTTGACCCAATTTTTATGATCCCAGAGAGGGACCACCTCCTTTTCCTCTATGTCACTCTCCCGGTTTGCTTTGACCTCTAAATAGGTCACTGAGGAGGGAGTCACGAGTCCATTGGATGCCCTGGCAGCTCATTTTGGCTTGTGGGAAACCAAACACACACTGATGAATTGCCACATAATCAGGAAGTGCATATGTGAGTGGTACGCTAGTGGAGGTTGGTGACCTAAGGGTCATTTATCCCCCCCCCACTCGCCGTACCGCCAGGAGAAGGTCCCTGCTCTGAAATGCAGCAGGCAGGCTGTGTGGCTGGAATGAGCTCACTTCAAAGGTGTCCATAAATCATGCTGCCATGCATCCCAACACTGCCTCCACCCTCCACGTCCCCCCAGACGCTCACCCACCTACCCTTTCTCTTTTTCTCCGCTGTCTTTCCAGCCAAGGTTCACCGAGACCTTGAGCCTTTTGCGCGTTACCGTTTCTTACTTGAGCTTTTGCATCCACCCACCACACCGCCAGGAGAGTTGCGTGGTTTGTGTGGTACTCTGGCGGTTAGCAGGTCATGTAGAAATCAATCGTAGCAGAAGAACAACGGAGCGTTGGAGTGGAACGATAGATGTAAACATGTACTCGCCCAAAACCGATTAGCGCTGCTATCAAAAAGCAATACTCCCTTTGGTAGACAATGGGTCTCAGTGGATTTATCTGGGGTTCATTTAAGTCTCGAAAAGAGCTGCAAGTTCAGAAATCCTATTGCTAGTTTCTCGACTTTGCCAGAACAAAGCTGCAATCCGTCAGGTCCTTATCTCCCAGTGTCACACACTGGGATCTCTTTATCATGCAGCCATGCAAAACACCATTCATCTTCCCCACCTAATTCATTATCGGTGATAAAATGCAAAGTCTCTGCTCCGGTTGTTAAATGGGGGGACGACGTGAGAACAGGTGCTTTGGTAAACACTGATAGCGTAGTTGAATTATGTTGCTTCCCAAACAGACCTGTCTATCTCTTGCAATCTAATAACCACAACTCTCGGGCCGACTCTCGGCCGACCTCATTCTGCCTTTATCCTGCGTCTCTTTGCTACAGGAGTATTCTTGGCTTCGAGGGATGCGGGAACACTGCTGAACACAAAACAGACACAAACAAAGTGAGAGGCAGCTAGTTGAAGGCGCAACGGCTCCGCGGCCTCTTCATCCATCAAGTGAAGTGTAAATGTCTGTCACGCATTGTGTAAATTACCAGGGTATATGCCTTGATTATTGGACTAGCACAATCCAGTGGCACTGGTGGATGAAGGTGAAAAGAAACATGGCTCTAACTTACAAACAGTGTTGTGCAGAGGCACTGTAATACTCCCCTGACAGATCACCGCAAGCATGACATGCTGTGACCAATGATCATCATCAACCATGACATCTCATAATGTGGGACACTTTTACTTCAGCAATGATTAAACCTTAAAGAGTTTCCACTCACCAGTGTTGAGGAAGCGTGCGATAGGATGAGGGATGTTTTTTTTTTTGTTTTTTTTAAGAGGGGTTGAATGCTTCCACAGTGAAGTCATGGTGCTCGTGTCATTGGCCCTCTGCTATGCTTTGCTCACCGTCTGGCCCCCATTTTACCCATTGATCTAATTTCCATTGCCAACATTGGATGTGGTTCTGTTTGAAGCTGAATGTTTAGGCCCATTAAAGCACTGACAGAATTGCAAACGTATGGTGGACCTTAGGAAAAGTAAAGGAGAAAACAACTTAGTAATGTTTGCCAGACTCTTGGAATACACAGAATGTACAGCTCTGAGCAGCGTTCAGTGAGGTGCGAAAACCTTCGGATCCCATTTACACCTGGTGTTAACGAGCTTCTTGCATCTGAATTCTCTGTCGTTCATGGGATGACTAATATCAGCACTTATTTTGTATATAAATTGTTAATGCCCAAGCAGCCGGCCGCCTGTTTGAACAGCTTGTGCATATTTTTGGGTCTGCATGTAACAGTTTATGTGAATGTATTTAGCATGTACATATAGATTGGTGGAAGAGATGTGTTACATTTTGCTCTTCGCTACTATTAATGCGGTCAAGAAGCCATCTCTGTAGGTGGTTTGGCCGAATGCCCGAGACATATACACTCCATCAAGCTGCCACTTGTAATGGACGTCTCTATGTGTCACGCAATTTCACCGGCATCACGGAGAAGGCTTGATTTCTAGGAATAACTGTAAAGAGCTATACAGGCACTCTTAATGCTCAGATAAGACTAAATACAACACACTATGGTTAACTTTAAGAAGAGAAATCTACACCTGACTTAAGATTAAGTGCAGAGTGTCTGTTGTTTCTTCAGTGATGTTCCAGAAGATGAAAGGTTTTGAATGACCGGATGAAAGATTTTCCATAGACACAAAAATAATGATCTTTTAAGACTGAAGATACCATTTGACGACAATGACGTCCAGACATCTATCATTTTTGCCCATTAAATGAAATAAAATTCCTACAAAAGTACACCAAGTCACTGTTCTTCTACTTCACTACCATCTGTAAATGTATTGCAGAACCACATGCAGTGCAGCGAGCGCTCTTGACTGTACCCATCTATGCTTTTCCAGCTGTGGAAGAAAGAAAAAGTTTTTTATTTTCTATGCTATAAAAGGATATTTATGATTATGCATATGTGTTTTTGTAATCTCGGAAACCAGAAAATAGAAGCATGACAGGACTGCATTTTCTTAAGTACGCTGTAAAAATATATTTTAAAATGTTTGTATTCTTTATTGGTTTCTGAATTTATGGAAACTTACAGCTTTAGTTCATTTGATAGAATAGAGGTTTTTACTGTATATGTATTTTTGACTATTAGTCTTTTGCTTGATATATCTCAGCTGCATAGACTGTACATAAATATACTGGAAAAATGCAGGGAAAAGGAACTTCAAATGGAAGATTTCTTTTCGAGGATGACCTCAACGCCCAGCACTGCATCTGCAGACCTTTGGAGCTTGGTAAAAATGGTCTGGCTACAGCCCCATGCTTTTCTATCTTGAGGGTCTTCAAACACCAGATGATTAAGCTAAATACTAGTCAAAGCAACAAAAAAAAAAAAAACGTATCTGGTACTGGAGGTCTGTGAAACATTTGGTTTGACTGTAAATGCACTGATCTCCCTCTGGACTAAATTATGTCCAATTACTACAAACATCCTGAGCTCAATATGATCTATTGGGTATAAATACGCTGTCAAACAAAGCAGTACTTCACTGTAATGTTCTCACTGCACCACTTTCGAGAACTTCAATTACATCAGGTGAATGAGAGCTGACGCTGGATGCTTTGGGGGAGTCACAACATGTTCTTTCTCTTGTGTACGTTTCTTGCGAGGGAGGGTAAATAATTTCTGCACACCAGCAGAAACTTTCCCAAGATGGAGAGGTGGTATACACAGAGTGAACTAAACACAGTAGGGACTTGCATTTGCCTTCAATTACGCCTTTATGTGACAGCCTGTTGAGAGATGCGCCCGCAGGCAATAATAGTGTACTCGCGCCACTCCTCATCCTTTCATTCTCTCTCTTAACGTCACCTGAAGAAGCCAACAAATCCCTCCTTAGCGCTCTGTTACTCGCCTCTATCATAAATCAGCGTCATCATCTCATCGGGGAGCCGACGTCCTTTTATAGCCACACCAGGGATATTTTCTGCCATTTAAGGCTCCTCCAATGCACCGTGCGACGGCCGTTTAGTATCCCATCAAGGTGAGGGAACACAGGGAAGCAAAAGAAGGCCAAGAAACATTCTGCCGGCTTCCTTCTCGTATTCAACGCAACTTTGACAGCTTTCAAAATGTGTGCCAATGAGTGCCCGAGCAGTGCCAAGTGCACTCTTCTCTGTGTATTTTGAAAAAGGTGCAATGTCGTATACAGCCCAATTTACGCACTAGTGACTGACATAAATCCACACCACAGTGTACGTAGCGTGTCTGGCTTGTCTAAGCCTGTCTCTGTAGAGACCATTGTCTTTCCAACAGAGCCATAGAGATGAAAATGAGAGGGTGAGACAGTGTGTGTGTGTGTGTGTGTGTGTGTGTGTGAGAGCCTGTAAATGCTAGCGAGCAAAAGACATAGCGGGAAAGAATGACGACGGCGTAAGACAGTCTGGATAAGTAGTCACATTCTTGATCGCTCGCTAGTTTCATCACGCAGAGCAGGCGTTTTAACAGTGTTTACTTTTCAGCGAGGGGAATGCTCTCGCTCACAGCTGCCCTCCAAATAAACAGTCTTGTTTTTATCAGAGACAAGATAATACACATCTAATCAGGACGAGTGACTGCAACAAGTCCGGCCCTTCTGGTTCACCCCTGGAAGACGGTAGTGCAACACAGAGAGAAATTACTGCACATTTGAATAAAAAGGCACATGCTAAACAAGCGACACTTTGCCATTACACCCACACTCTCATGACCGCACTTCCTCTGCCATTATGTCATTGTGAGTTCATTCTTTGCAGATTTGGGAGCCAACCCTATTAAATGTCTGGGAAGCAATGAACACTAATGCAGTTGGCACTGTGGCAAACTGAAGTTACTTGCCATATAAAGACACAACTACCACGCCAACAGTGGGTGGACGTGGAGGTACAGTGGTGGCATGGTGGAACAAACAACGCACGTTTACAGTGCCAAGGCTTAATTACCTCTCCAAGACATCTGTTATGAGGACAGAGTCCTGCTAGCATGTTGTTGTGGAGAAACACTTTGTTAACGGCCCAGTCTCTCAGGTATTTACTGTGGTTTGAAAGGTGACATTTTGAGCCTCAGGCATTGTTGCCTTGTTTAATGCCTGCTGTGTATCACTGCGTGGTTAAAGACTGCATGCCACATGGCCTCAAATGATTGCCCAATTAAGCCAGTGTACAAAAACATCCAATGGGAAGGGTGACGACATTGCTGCTCCCGTAGAGATAAAACCATTCCGTTCTTTCTTAGGTTGCTGTTAAATGATTGCAGACTTACTCATACTGAAGCTTATGTCCAATAGCAGTTTCATCTCAAAGATGCCACGGGGTGTAGGGGTGTCAGTCACTTTGGTATGAAATGATTCACTGAGTCGACAGTAAGCAAATAAAGCAATGTAATAGTGATCCGCTTCTGACAGAAGCCATGATAATTGTAGGTCAGTGGACCAGTGATTCCCTCAATAACAACATTATCCAGCAGGAGATCCCTCTTGTATCCCAGATATAAAGCTGTGGTGCAACAGAATGAAGTGCAAACCTTGGCCTTTTACTTTGTCATCTCTCTTAGCAGAGATTTATCAGGGTGAAATAACATCTTATTGAATTGCGTACCGGAGAGAAATTCTCCTCACCCAACATTCTTCTCCTCAAGTGCCTCCATTAACCATAGGTTATCCTATGATTTAGCCATTAGCCACAGCCCGACATAACCATTAGTTACATGAATTCTTAATACACATCACATTACCGGTTGTATAAAAACCACTGCAATTTGTCCGCAGACTTCAAATTTGTGCTTTTCCCTCTCAATCCTCCCTCCTCCTTGATGTGACTTAGGTAGTTGGTTTTGGACACCAGTTTGCTGACTGAATATATCCAGCTGTCATGCTTATTTATGGACTTTCATGACATTTATCGTTCACCCAGAATAACGTATTTTTATGGGTGCCATTGTATTGGGCAAGCAGTAACATTAGGCAATTCTAGATAGAGTTGCACACTATTTGGCAATGAATCTTCCAACTCGCAGCAGAGGTGAGGGAGTTTCTAGGAAATAAGGACAGGTTTGTTTGGGATCCTGTTCCCAAGAACAAATTGCGTCAGGTTCGGCACATGATGGTGGAGTTGGTAACCGCCGCACGTTTTTGCATCATAGCATTCCTGTCATTAACTCCTGAGAAAATGTACATGCCATTCACTTCCATTGGAGCATAACCCTACCCTCTTCCCTTAAGGCGAGGGTGCAGGGAAACAGTCATGCCTGACTCACACCTTTCCTCAAGCTCCCAACATGACCGAATGTGATGATGCAGCAGTGAATCGACAGGATCCCTGCACCCAAACATCTGTTTCATGGGAAACAGAGCAAAGAAAACACTGATAAGGTAGAGGGGGGGGGTACCATTAATTTAATGTGCAATAAATATAACAGACAGATGAGGCCAAATTAAGTAAATCAAGTGATGCAAAGCATAGCCCCATTCTTTCATAACATATTATTAGTTTGTATTAAACTAATAAGTGCGTAGTTATGAGGCATCTGCACTTCTGTGCTTACAATTTGGTATTTCCTTTGAAAACAGCACTTCCTTTGAGGGTAGCGGGTAAGTGCTAGGTATAGCCTGTAATTGTATCCCTAAAGGAATGTAATTACCCCATTAGCACAGAGTCAGTTACCTTTAACACTCCAGAGCTGCCTATATAAAGTTTATGTTCCCTTTACGTAAAGTCTCACATGGAGTGACCGCTGAGAGAGCACAGTGAATGAGAAAGAAGAGAGGGAAGGAGAGCGAGGAGGCAGGATGACTGGATTGTGAGGAAGGAGGGGGGGGGGGGGGGCATATTACCTCCCACAGGGGCCCTGGCTCTGCGGATCAAGTTTCAGACGTTTACCAACAAAGCATCCATGGAGGAAGTCTTGCGCCCCTCACAATAACACCCCAGCACCTGGCTATCCCCACACAGGAAACCTGAGGTCACTTCCTCCCTTTCAGGGAATTCAGACACACTCCTGCTGCCAGCCACGCGCCCCCACAGCACATTGAAGAGGGTGCTGACTACCAGGGGGGGGGGGGGGGGGAAGACACGGAGACGCACATGCAACAAACTGAAAAGAACGTCTGAATTATGAGGAAATACACAGCTGAAACCATGTGATTTCCCAGGTTTTCACTGATACAGTTCAAAGAAGAGGTGTGAAGCCAGACAAATTCTGTTAACAACAAAGCAGAAAGAGTTCTAATTTTCCTTGTTTTGGTCTCACATGTAGCACAGATGTGATGTTTTTTTTTTTTTTTTATCAATCTGAAGAGCTAAAATCTGGATTGGGTTGCATTGTTTAATTCTGGTTGGAGCCAAGGTTGAAAACAAGGTATGCACCCTAATTGCTGTGATTAAAAATTGGGACAAGACACTACACAGAGAAAAAGTAAGTGAACAAGCAGTTGATGATAAGAGAGACAAATAAGCAGAAGAAGCATTATAGTCTGAAGTAAAAAAAAATCATCAGATATGGCCAGCATTTTGTAACCTAAAAACCTGCTGATTGAACGAAGAATGTGTCCTCCGAAAGACAATGTAGGGTCAGACAGCTGCAGAATGTCCAAAGAGAAGTGCTTCAGCACAAATCTAAATTCTGCTCCCTAACCACCTGCAAACACTTGACCGCCGGGTTCTCCATCATTATCATTGGCCTTGATTCAAACGATGCCAACCCATAAAACCAGCCACAACCAGTCCGAGTCATTTAGCTGCAGTTTAGAGCTGGCCGGGGTCCAACCACCACGCGGGGCTAACCTTTGGAAAACACTGAGAGACCTCCGAAGAATGTGACCATGGTCAATGAAGCAGAGAGGGAGCGAGGAAGAGGAAGAAAGCAAACAAATACATTATACAGCCCGTGGGCTCTGTCAAGGCTAACTTCCCAGATGCTAAATGGGACAGAATGACTGGCTTTTGGCTGCAAGGGGTTTATTTCTGCTTGTTGCTGTGACAAACAGTTTGAGTAAAAATATCTTGCCAGCGGTGAAAGCACAGCGGGGATGCCTAAGAGCTCAAATTGTGATTTCTCTAGTAACAGACAGAAAAGAGATCTGCATTATTCAAGCCGTAGTTTTAGCAATGGCTTTGACATATAGTTTAAGGAACTGAGTGGTTTTGTACTTTCTATATAGTTCATTCTAAATCAAACTTGCCTGGATCTCTGTATGTTAAAGATCCATTAAAGCTTCACTGACCAATATTTTAACATTAACAACGTATCAAGGGACTACATGACGACATGGAATGCTTAACGATTTGCTCATAGTGACAAAAATGATCACCCAACTCTGCAATTCTCCTTATCTCTACAGAGCATTTTAGCATCTTTCATTAGACTATTTTGCTTTTTTAGGGCCTGCAAATGTATTGTTTTTATTCAGTGTCACCGCTCGCGTCAACCTCATTTCCAGCAGCAGCAAATTACCTCTGATAAATCCACTGTACTATACTTGCCGAGCAGTTAGCTGGTGAACATAGTGGAGCAGTCAGAAGCTAAAGAGCCAGATATCTCCTTCAGATGTTGGTAGAGATAAAAACAAAGCTAAAAGGTGGCTGGAGACACGACTTCACATGAGTGATGGTGTTCGCTCAAATTATAGGACTAAGCGGTTTCTTCAGTATCTCATACGGACCTTGGGTGTTAATATATTGTCAGCACAAGAAGCAAATGTTGTCATATGCTTAAGAATGAACTGAGAAGTCTAATGAGATATTAAAAAACTAATTACTTTACTGTTTCTAACAAGTCTGAGAACAAAGTCAGGTATGTTCTTCCAACTGGAACTTCTTTGAGTCTTCTTGTGAACTGTAGACAAGCTTAAAAGCAACATCCATCTCTATTGTTTCACTATCCCCAAAAGTTTTGAAGAAAAGACGACACATTCCCAAAACAACATGTAAGATCTTGATCAAACATTCTCTTTTGGCAAGTCCCAACACTTGACTTTCCCAACGTGCCCACTGCGCCCAGATGACGCAACAGGTGGAACAACAAACGACCGTCACTACGATGATTCTACTACTACTATGCGCTGTGCTGTGATGATGTACGGCCAAAACAAAACTAGAAGCTGCAGCACAGACACACCCTTCCCAGATGCACGCTGCCATATCCCACTTCCTGCTGCCGAAGAAAAGACAAGATTAGCTTGAGGGACTTTGCTCTCCGAGGCCTTCACACGCCACTCAGCTGGGAGCTTCTGTGACACAACAGTTGTTCCTTAATCCTTCCTCCACACAGTTGAATGGGTCACACGGCTCAATAATACAGTCTGTTCCTCCACTGATGGGATACTAGCGTGAGTGCAGGTGTGAGACTGTGATTAGCGTGGCAGAGAAAAGAGAAAAAAAAGACATAAACACGGGAGGCAGAAAAACACAGAGGCAGACAGAAAATGTCCAGACTCCCTCTCTTGTCACAGGAAGTGGGTCCTCTTTAGTCAGGGCTTTACTCCCCAGGCAGCATGTTTGACTAAGGTGTGAAGCATCTAGGCTTGTCATGACGTCAGGCCCACGCCTGCTTTAATCTTTACACTCACAGATGTTTTGCTAAACTCTCAAAATTCAAAGTATAGAAAACATATGATCTTAAGGTGTTAAATTATATGTTTACAGATCATAATTACCGTGTTAAATTACATGTTTACGGATCATAATTACTGTGCAACTAACTGCCACTACTACTGATAATAATAATAATACAAATAAACATATG
Source organism: Leptoclinus maculatus (assembly GCA_032191485.1). NCBI lineage: Eukaryota > Metazoa > Chordata > Actinopteri > Perciformes > Stichaeidae > Leptoclinus > Leptoclinus maculatus. The sequence continues at coordinate 5,006,217 of JAVDOI010000008.1, read as the reverse complement.
AAAAGGATTTCATTAAAGGCTGTTATTTTTCTATTCATTCTAGATTCAAATAGTTATACTATTGCTGTCACAATGTTTGAAATTAGCAAACTTCAGTGATTCTTCATGCCAATAATTTTCATTGGAAACCCATAACCACAATCATCATGATGCTTGAAATGAGATGTGGTGATACACTCGTTTATTTTCCCATCAAATAAAACGTTTTTTTTCCCCGCATATTTGACGTAAAAAGAGTTTTCATTGATTGTTTAAAGCCCCACTGAGGTCGAAGAGCCGGACGCTGACAACGTAAAAAAGTCTCGATAGTTGTAAATAAAAAGTGGAGTCCTACCAGGAGTACTGTCTGAAGTCTGGAGGCACCTTCTGCAACTTGACAGCGCTAAGCCGCCTCCCTGTCTCTGTCAGCGGACACTCGCTCAGATCAGGACCGGGATCAGTCTGCAGGTCGCTACTCCGGCGGCTCAGCAGCGTCGCTCGGCAGCTGAACAACTTTTTTTTGTGTGTTTCTTCTGACAGTAGTCAAAATCTGTGCGGCAGAGAGTGATGCAGTTTGCCGGCTACATCTGTCCTACTACTGAGGAAGTTGCTGGTGAGTCACAAGATCCCGCCCCCCCCCCCATCCCCAAAAAGAAAGCCAATCCTCCCTCCCTCCTGCGACTTCAAACGAGACCAGAGAGAAGTCCAGGCGGTGGAGAGTGCGATGGGAGCTCCCAGCAGGGCCCGTGGTCCGCGTTTATTTTTCAGTCTATTCTAACAACCAGTCTGTGTTTTATAATGGTGAGTATTGGTGGAAAGGAAGAGCCTGCTTTTTTTTTTTTTATGAGATTACTGAGTGTTGACTGCTTCCTGCTTTTAAACTTCGTTAATTAAGTGTATAAGCTTTCAGTAAATCAATTAATCAATCATCTTCAAGATAGTCAATGAAAAACTACACGTTTTTTCATCTTGGTTCAAATAAATCCTTTTCTGTCACAGAGCCCTGAAGACAAACTTCTCACCTGTGAATCAGAGATAGTGGGATTAATCCCTCACAACAATGGGTTTTGTTCACACTTTACTTGGAATATCTGAATCTTTACAATCAATAAAAAACTATTTAAGGGATTTAGAATGAGACATAGGTTGTGTGGGTGGTAGGTTAGATTTTAGGTCATGGTTAGGTTCAATAAGGTTCAAAATCAGATTTAGTTGAAGGATCAGCATAAATTAAGGTCAGGGTTAAATATATAATATGTTTCAAACAAGATACATATTCTAAGGGAAACATTAAATACATATACATATTTGAGCATTAAATTGGTGAAATGTAACAGTTTTTGTATGAAATAAAACCTCTATATGACTTTTCTCTCTTTTTTCCTGTATGTAATTTGTCTCAAGTGACCTTTGATGACTAACCTTTGTACGCATTGTACACATTACCAAACAGGGTTAAGACCAACCCAGCTGTTTGATTTCGGTTCCCTATTCTACAGTATTGGTTATTTTCTCCAGTCCTGATGTGTCATATTTGTCCTGGACTCATACAATGAAGGATTTCTGCATCTTATCATTTGAGTCTGTTAATCAGTGTGTAACCACAGTGTTGTTGGCAGAAGCACCGCCCCGTATGACAGATAGCATTGTTCTACTTCTTTTATAGCAGATATTTTCTATTCAGCCCATTCTAAATCAAACCTGTTTGAATCTCTGCATGTTAAAGTTCAATTAAAGCTCCATTAATCAAGTTTTATATTCACAATCATTATGTGTAATGTTAAACGGGTAGTGGCAACCCCACAGATAATTATCAACCAGTTCTCTACTGAGCATTTTACTGTCTTTGAACTGGCTGTTTTGGTTTTCTGGCCTGTGACTGCACTGTTTTTCTTTCTCGTCAACCTCATTTCAAGCAGCAGCTGAAAAAGCTCAGATAAATCCACTGCACTCTACTTGCCAGAGCAGCGAACAGTTTGCAACTAGCTGGTGAACATAGTGAAGCACTGAGAAGCTAAGAAGCCAGATATTTCCCTCAGGAGTTGGTGGAGATCAAAACTAAACTAAAAGGAGTGGCTATTGGACTTCCATTTTCCACTTCACGTGGAGGATAATGTCAGCTCAAATTCTAGGATTGACAGGTTCTTCAGTTTCTCAGACCGTGGATATTATTATATTTTCACCACAAGTAGCAAATAATTGTTATATGCTTAAGAATGAACTGTGAAGCCGAATGAAAACTTAAAAGCTAGAGAATTCCATTGGTCCATCTGTAACACAACAAAAGGGTCAGATTGTTTGAAGTTACTTCAGTTTGGCTGTATTATTGTAAAGGTTTCTACGCACTTCAGACTTGTTCCAACAACACTACAGTGTAGGTCTTGTGGTAATGGTATGTTGTATCGGCACAAAATATCGGCCACCGACTAACAAGTTCCATACCTCTAAACGACAAAAGGTTAAAAAGGGGCCAAAAGGCTGTGTGTCAGTGGCTTTAAAAATAACCCAAAAATAAAAAAAGAATACTCTCATGTCTGTCTGATAAATATGTAAGCTGCCAGTTAGCCTAACTTCTCTTTGGAAATGCAAAAGCAGCTGCAAAGTGTGACATGAATATCTCATTAAACGCAGAAGACCTTTACATGCAACTGTCCAAACATGTGACTCTTGTCTTTTGTGGTCCTGCGACAACTGAATAAGTGGTCTGACCCCTGTATTCCCCACAACCCCTTAATTATAAATTCTAATTTTACACTCTGAGGCGTGGTCCTGTCAGGCTTGCGTGCAACAAATTAGAGGACAGATGCCTGTCAATTCATCATGGGACAAATGGCCTGATGACTCCCTTACTGTTTCTTTCTCTGTATGGAGTTCACGTATTCTCTGTTTTTTTGTAAAACAAGTTAAAAGGTTTATAGAGGTTAACTGACTAAGCATTAGCTCAAAGTGAGAACATTTACACTGAAGTGAACATAAAAGGGGTGAAAAAAAACAGGTATGAAAATGGAAACTGCTAAATATTACTTTGCTAATCAAATGTAACTTTATTTAAGCTATTTTCTAAGAATTAAATTAAATTAAAAATCTTCCTTTTGAAGCAGTGTATGAACAGTGATGATGACAACTCATGACTGTCATGTAGCTAAATGAAATGAAATAAGCTTAAACTCTTTTCTTGGACGTTTGGCTTTGGAACACCTGAGTGAAATTAACTCTAACGAGCATCATGGCCTTGAGCAGCTGCAGACTAATGAGCCACTTCAATTGTTAAAAGTCCCACTTAAGTAATAAGCAGGTATGACTGGCAGCAGTATTTGTCTGTTTTCATCACATACATGATGGTGAGTGAAAACCGTGGCATGCTGCTAAGATGTACAAAACGTCACATAATCAAAGGCAGTATGAATAAAGACAATGCATTTGCAATGTGCTTGTAGCTTCAGTGGGCATGCTGGCTTTTAAAGACACGATCAAGACAGACTATCAAGACACCATCATCAACTGAAAGATCCCTTTGATGATATTGGTGATAATAGCTCTTTTACAGAACACAACGTATACTTTGCCTCATCTGAAACCCATCCACTTCACGCCACTTCACGGCTGTGATTGTCTGGAGTATAAAACAAGTCACGCTACAATAGACACTTCAAATCTCAAGCAGGGAAAATAAGCACCGCATTAGCACTTAATTGTAGACAATTTTTGTTTTACAAGAGTTTGTGGTGATGCTGAGAATCCCACCCAGGAGTGCATCCACTGTATGGCTCGGGCATCGAGAAGTACCGGGGAATATTTGGAGCTAAGGCCCGGGAATGTCCAATAGCCAGTGGTGCAGTAAAAAGGCCCACGCGAATGTAACATTATTTTATGTTACACTATTACATTGTTAATACTAATGCACCAAGGATTTAACTGTTGTAGTTGGTCGAGGTGGAGCTAAGTTTTAACTGCTTGTATACAGTTCAGTTTAGTGCAGTGGAAGAGTTTCTTCAAGTAGAATCTTAATCTGAAAAGTAATTAGTGACTTTATTTGTCAAATAAATGTAGTGGGGTAAGAACTACAGTATTTACCTCTGAAATGAAGTGAAGGACATTAAGTATAAATTAGTGGGGAATGGTTAAAGTAGCAGTACCTCAAAATTATACCAGCCAACGTGTGCCTTGTGTTCATTTTAAGAGATGCACCTAAATAATCTCACATGAGGAACTTCTGGCTCATGCATTTTTCAACTGGGCTGGCCTGGTGTCTCGCTGCAGATGAGGACCAACCATGGTCAGGGGAGACATACCAAAGCCCTGAGCTCAGCCCAAGTGCAGCAGTCTTAGAATATGTCAGCAGTGTTATTTTTACAGGGTCATATTAGAAAACCAAACGGTCCTGCATCTGCCCCACAAGGGCATTCCTTCATTGCTGACCCTGAACAAACCCACAACCTCTTGTCCTCCGGCTCTTGCATCAGCTTGCTTACAAGCCCCCGAATTTCCAAAGTAGTATTTACCCCTGTCGTGGCTCACCAGGCATTTCACTTGTAATGATAAAGACTCCCATGAACTACACAGCAAGGAGCCAAATAAGTTAGAACACAGACATTTTACCCGTAAATCCTGGCTGCGGTCTGTGCGTAGTTAAACACGTTAGCGGTTGAGTGGACCAGTCGGGCCTTGGGCTGAAACCTTCACAGGAATCGGGGTCATTAGCCATCAGACTGATAAACAAGCCTGTGACATAATGTGGAAACACTGATCCCATTCATTGGTCTAATCACCCGCAAAACATTCTGCATGCCGGGTAAATCTCACACATATAAAACAAATTCCTCGCGGTTGGTGAGGGGATAGTGAGCAGCCATAGGGGGAAAATGTCTGTTTAGTGGAATATCACTCTCTGTCCTAAAGGCTTCTTCTCACATCCACAAAGAGTTGGGAGTCTGGGTGAGATTAGGGGACTGGTGCCATTGTGGCTTTGTCTTTGTCTACCCGCTACCCAAAATATCATGTCAGGAAGTGGATAGTCTTTCCCCCCAGTGTAGAGTGATGACCCCCTCATCGTCCAACTTCCTGCAAAACTTCTTTTCTCTCTCTCTCTCTAAATGGAGAGAAAAAGTGTGTGAGAAAGTTTTAAGGAATATTACAGAGTTTCTTTGTAATCTCTTTTCGGTCTATTGGTCTGGACAGGAATCTAAACAGGGGCCTGGAACCCCAACGGAAACATGCAATAAATGTCCTTGTTGGAAAAACATAAACTTGTTACCAATTAGTGTTAACTGTGCACTCTGGCAAATGCAGGCCCTCATTATAATGACCTAAATAATTTGGTGTATGAACAGTGCAGTCCAAACATATGAAGTCAGTAGCACTGTGATGACCCTCACTTGTTCTAAGCCGATCCTGTGCCAAGCCTGGCTTGTATACAACTTCTAAATGGCAGATAAATTACATCAGTCTTCTACTTGAATATAATTAAACTTTTTTCCCATCACCCATAAGACTTTTGTGGTCTTGAATATCTAAAGCCAGATTAGTGGAAGAGGTATTCAGATTCTTAACTTAAGTAAAAATAGCACAACACAATATAAAAATACTCCAAGTCCAGGTACAAGTAAAGGTCCTGCATTGAAAACCTTAATTAACTAGAAGTATCATTCTGCAGCAGAGCGGCCTCTGTGAATGTAATACTATATATATGAATAGTAATGGGTGAATATGCATTAACCTGTGAGATGCATGTTACTGTTGTAGCTGGTGAAGATGTAACAAATCTAAACCACTTCATATACTGCAGAGTTGGTAAATCCATGACAAGCGTTCATATTTTATAAATTGACCATGTGTTTTGTTTTGAACAATCTTATGCATAGTAAATAGTAACCAGTCATGTAGACTATGTAGTGGAGTAAGAAACACAGCTTTGCCCTGGGAAATGTGTATTGTGGGTATAAAGTAGCATCAAATAGAACAACTTAAGTTAAGTACAAATACTTGGATACTGTATGTAGGTACAGTACTTGGGTTAATGTACTTAGTTACTGTCCACAACTGCGTCCATAATGAGTCCACTATAAAATTTGTAATGAATACAACAGCACCACCTATTGTTTGTTATGCGCTTCTGCAACACGTGGGACGACATTTACAACACTTTATTATATCGAGAAAATCAGTAATTTCGTTTTTGTTTCCTGTCAAATGCCACCAAAAAAAAATCCTTGTATTTCTATGTTTGTAAATTGTCCGCCATAATTCATAATTCATATGATGTTTTCAATGCGATTTGAGTTGCGAATCTGCGTTAAGGAAATAAAAAACACAACACAGTGTGCGCCAGGCAGGAACCAGGAACCCACATGTTCAGCCATCAAGGGAAGCACTAGACCCGAAGCAGCGAGAAGGTTTCAGTGTCTGCACAGTTTAGAAAAGCTTTGACTGAACTATTTCGTTTTGTTACGCTCGAGGACATTTTTCAGAATGTCGTCGTTCAGGAAAGCGTTGAAATCCCGACAGAGAAGCCATCATGAAAGATCTCAGGTGAGCGTTTCAGTATTTTGCTGGCTAGCTTGTTAGCATGCTAGCAACATTTGAGACGTCTACATATGATCACCAACGTATTACACGTAATGCCAGTAAGTAAATAAGAATACTGAATGTGCATAACGTGTCTTAAATGTGTCATTTTTGTTCGACCAGCCTGGTTTCAGGAAACATTTGGGGTTGCTGGAGAAGAAGAAAGACTACAAACTCCGAGCAGAGTGAGTTTGAGTGAGGTTTAAGAGACGTGTTTTATGTTTCCAGGCTTTGTGGTGGACTTTTAATGTCAAACGTGGTCGAGGAATAAGTCTTGTAATTGATTTATTTGTGTGTTTTAAAGTGATTACCACAAGAAAGAGAACACTCTTGCTGCTCTGCGAAGGAAAGCTCTGGATAAGAACCCAGATGAGTTTTACCACAAGATGATCAGCTCTCAGCTGCAGGTAAGAGAAGTGTCAACATCAGAGCAACAAGAACGAGTTACCCTCATCATGTGATCTCTGTGGCTGAATGCTTTAATATCTCTTATTTTGTGGCATCTTATCAGGATGGAGTTCACGTATCGAAAAAAAGCAAGGAAGTGGTGATGACGGAGGAGCAGAAGAAAATGATGAGGACGCAGGATATCAAATATGTGGAGATGAAACGAGTTGCAGAGGCTAATGTACGTTTATTTTCCCTGTAATAGATCATGCTTGGATAACCTCTTGTGCCTGACTGATCTTTAACATTTGGAATAAAAGAATACAACCAAAATGGACTTGATTATGCACTGAAAATGAAATTACAGATGTGCTACAACCATTACTTTACCCCCCACACTTTAACAATGAATCCTCCATAAAAGGGGCTTCTGTCGTTGCCCCCCCCCCCCCCCTGTAAATCTTTGTTTATCATTTCCTTTCAGAAAATTGAGAGGATGAAAGGAGAGCTCCATCTTCTGGATGCAGAGAGCAAACAAAAAAACAAGCATACATTTTTTGTGGATTCCAAGGTGAAAGGTAACTATACATGTACAGTATAGTTATTTCTGATGTGGACGGACATCCTTGTCTCTGTGGGCGTTTAAAAGTTATGAGGTTACCGGAGAAGTTGAAAAGTGTTTCTGTGTCTCCTCAGTGCAGTCATTTGACCTGGCAAACCACCTCGACACGGCTCCGGAGCTGGTGGACAGAGTGTTCAACAGACCAACTCTGAAAACTCTGGAGACTAAGAGCATCCAGGGAGCTGTAGAGCCTCGCACTATGATGGTCTGTGTTCATAATGCATTGAGATCAGCTTTGTTTGCAGTTTCTAAACGTCCCATCTAAACGGAATACATACGACATACCCGCTGATGGTTCATGTTTTCTCCTCACTCTGACTGTAGAAGTTGGCCAAGCAGAGGACTCACCAGTATAACATCCTTAGCCAGAGGATTGACCGAGAAAAGAAATTGTTTGTGATGAGCCAGAAGATTCAGACCCGCAAGGACCTACAGGTGAGGAGAAGGAGATGCTCTTAAATCACAACAAGCATTTTGTTTTCAATTGCGAGTGACTGTCCTGACTTTTCTTTGCTCTGTGCACCAGGATAAGAACAACAAAGTGAAGGTAAAAAAGGAGACGCCCAAATTCGCTGCTATCTACAAGTTTGACGTCAAGAGGAAGCGCTGAGAGGGGGAGTAATCGTCACGCTGAGAAGAAATCACCCAATTTTTCCAATAAGATATTGGAAAAATAATGGACTTCTAGATCACAACACAGACCACAGACGTGGGCTTATTTTCTTTCCCTCAAATGTTGTTGCAGTTTTGTACATACTCATCGACGACTTTTAGTTTCTTTCAAATAAATATCCGAACAACATATACATTTATGTGATTTCTTGACTTGCATTCCATCAGAATTGTGGCAGTAGATTGTATTTTGTTCTTGCACCAGTAGGTGGCATTAGTGTTCTTTTTCACATTATTTGGGGGGGGGGGGTGTCTGTTGGTAGCTGGAGTCACTGAAACATGCATAGAGAAAACACAGAGCTTGAAGTCACTTAGTATGACCCAACATTTAGACTTCAGAGTTTCATAGTGGTTTTGATTTTGTTTCTGTAAGATGTCACTGAAGTGCTCTTTCTTTGTCCCAAACGACTCTTTAGTAGGTTGGGAACTGAGGACCTGAACCCCTCATTCAAATATCAAACCTGTCATAACTTTTAACTGTGACGTTCCTTTTCAAAGACTTCTCCAAGAAAGCATAAGAAATGCATTATTTTTCTTCCAAAATCTGAAAGACACAAATTTGGCATCCCTCGGTATCCCCCAACTCGATGCAGGCAAATTGGTTGCATTCTGATTGTCATCTCATTAAGTCAAAGTATCGCATGTCAACGTCCTATCTATTAGATATTTGCATTCATGTGTTCATCAGTCACTGGTAAACGACGCAATGTGAACCAATGAAAGTGTCACTCCAATTAACTAATTGGTGGTTAACTCCAGGAAATATGTTGTCAGTCACACGTAACCCATCTGAGTTCACTTGTCAGTTTGATGGTCATTTGAGGGTAGCTTCCTTGTGATAAATTGGACATTTTTTTGACCACAAATACACTTGTAGATTCAGTGTCTGTGAGGCAGGACAGTCTGGTGTAGTGGAGGCACAGGTTCAGCTTAAGTCTTCAGAGCCTCCGAGGGACCCGCCTTAGGTGCAGGCTTTGACTTGGGATGCAGCGAACACCTCCAACAGACCGCTTTCACATGTCACAGCAGGGTAGACCCAGCTGCAGCTAATACAATTAAGTAGGATTTAGGTGTCAGTGAGCTTGCATTGATAATAATACTATTGTCAATTTGCTTTGCTTGCTCATTAGCTCACTTTAATCAAATTTACCCATTGTTAATTGTATTAGCTGCAGCTAATGCACAAATACCTCTGGTAAAAGGCTCCATTGAGAGACACATGTAGTTATTGTTAGAGCTGCACCTGTTTCTACAGTTTATTCTCACTCAGCCAGTTATCTTAATGTAAAACCGCCTTAGATTTGCCACAGGTCATCAGATATCTCATTATTTATGAACCAAATCAGTGCCCATACTCCTAGGCCTTTTGTTTTTTTTCACAGCAGACATGTTGACATTTTAAGAAAAGCAAAGGTGTTACTTATGACATTTATGATGGCTCTGTTACATCCAGGTGTCCCAGTAAGCCATGACTGCGAGCCAGCATGCACAATACCGGAGCCAGAAATTGAAGCCGCTAAATGGATTTCAACCGTCACTAATTGAATTAATTACACCTGCGCTTTTCCTACTGCGACATGTCAAAAAATGTATTCCATGATAAAGGCCTCCAGGAGCTGTCACTTGTCACGTCTTCCTCGCATCTTTCTGTTCTCACAAGACTATCCAGCTCATACAGACGCGTCGTCTTTGGCTAATTAGACTTCCCAGGAAAGTGTGTGCGTGTGCTGATCAGTTTGCCTGAGTGCCATGGTGGAGCGGGGATTAGCTCAGATGTCTCATTGTAAAAAAAAGATCCCTGGTTTACCACTAAGGCCAACTCCTCAGTTGATCCTCCTGCCATCAGTCCTAGCCAAGTCCCTGCCCTGAGAATTGAAGTTGGTTGAGTCAAGTACTCTATGTCCTGAGGTACCACATTGCAGGTGAGCCAAGCCCACTTCAATATTCTTCACTAGAAAATCCTTTTCTAGTTCTTTACAGTCTTTCTCCATCAACCTCGACGTGGCCATGTACGTGCATGCCGCGAGTGCTAACAAACTGCATGTGTGGTTCCTCCGGCCTACAGTGTGAAATAGACTGAAGACCTGGCGCCCAGCAGCAGATCACAGTGACCCAGGTTTGATTGATCACTGTGGTGGCAGCAGCTTCATAAACAGGGCCCATCCATCAGCCTCTCCTGGGAGCCAGTGGAGAGAGGGAGTCAGGCGCAGTGAGAGGTTGGAGCGGCTGGAGGAGAGAGACCGAAGGCCTTGGCCCAAACACTGCTGACCAGAGCAAAGGTAAGCCAACACCTCATGATGGGCCAAAACAGGGGAAGAGTGACGGTGGGTGTCCACTTGGACTGGCTCCTCCCATTTAAAACTCAGCAGTTTCCTAATTGCAGTATGAATGTTGATGAGGATGTTTTTAGAAAAAAAAATGTACAAGACTATGTGTATATATTGTACATGTAGTGAACATATACAGTATATGAATGCCTGGATTTAACTGTACACCACACAAGCACAAAAGGCCCAACAAAGTCCTCCCAGTGGCATTTCAGTGTCCATGTCAGAATTGTTGTGTACCCAGTAAAAAAAAAAGTGATTGACGTCCTTTGGCCAACTCTCCTTACGCCCTCCTCCCACTCTCCCTGCCCTCTGCTACTGCGTCACACCGCTGAGAGAGCGTGCGTGAATCGGGACCCTCGGGCACAGCATCCATAAGCCGAAGGGGGTCGAGGTCGTTGAGGAAAGCCCAGGGGTCAAAACACTGTGTGCGCAGTTCCGGGACCCCTATCTGACTGTGCGACCCAAGACACAAGACAAGCCACTGTTCCTCCTCAAGCTGTCCTTTCATTCCAACCCAGCAACGGGACTCTTACGCCGGGATTGCGGTAGCAGGGCTCAGGGGTTTGGCACAGTGGGCGACCTTCTGATTTTAAAGATATAGACAGGCATTTCTCTATTGTCAAAAGCCTCATAACTCATTTGACGACTGGACCAGGCCATCCTGTCCCCCACAAAGGCATCTCTTAACTTAATGACCCTGGAGGTTTGCTAACAAATAGTCGTTTTTGGAATGGGGGGGGGGGGGGTTAGAAGTGGAGATCTGTGTGGCCACACAGCTGCAGGGTATGACTTTGACCCCGAAATATAGTAACTGAGAGTAAAAGTGTAGCCTGGTTAAGAAGGGGTACGATACAATGGATCTTTGTTTAGTTATCACACATTATTATGGAAAAAAAACACTCCTTTAAATAAGGGGAACATTTAGTGATCCCTTTCTTTAACGCCAATGTACAGTATTTAATGCTTTACTACATTTTACATTTTAGATAAACTTGCATTGTTCTCGGCATTTCACGGGGAGTCAGTTATAGCGAAAGGTAAACCTTCAGATGTAAGTGTCGTAGATTTCTGCTTCTTTTCTGCTATTTTGTTTAATTCATATGGGGCTTTTATGATCTATTGATTGATATATTTATCTAAAGGCTCCGTCGCTCAAATTACAAAAAGATATTCTCTCACTTAACACGAGTGTAATTTACCTACTCATAGATTTGATTTTAATTTACCGACGTCAGCCACCAGTTCAAAAGAGTAGAAGTGAACAAAACTTCCTTATACTTGCAGTCTTGAAAAATCATTCATTCATTCAGAAAATGTAATACTTCTTTCTTTCTACGTTGTGCCAGTTATTCTAGATATTCTCCAGACTTCCTACAGACGAAATGTCCCCATGAGAGCTGCTGACAGTATATCCTGTGCATTATACAGGGACACTGTTTCTGGAAAGTGATGTCGCTGTTACATTTTAAAGTATAACATTTCAATGTTGAGCTCAATTGTATTGGAGCGGCAGCAGAAATCTCAGAGATAAAAATATCTGAGCAAATAAAAACAAAAAAACAAAACTACAAAACATTTGACTGTATATATTGGTGAACCAAACCTTTACGTTCTTCTTTTTGTTGTAATTTTGTGGTCACATTTCCTTTCATTATTAGATGATACAGAATACAAATTGGTCACAAGCGCTATAACCTCCCCACATGGCTTTAACCTGGCACTTGATCCTTTGCAAACACACAAGTGCTGCGCCTCCACCCTCCTCATTCAACAACACAGCTCGGCCCTGCTCCACAGCCAGCGCACAGAGCCAAGGTTAAGGATGGTTAAGGACAATACTAATCGATCCCCCAATTACGGAGAGAGTTGGAGAGCGAGAGGTGGGGAGAAGAGAGAGAGAGAGAGAGAGAGAGAGAGAGAGGTAGCCTGGGGATTGAGTGTTGGGAGGGTGTCTCAGAATGCAAGGGGTGGGGGATGAGAGGTAGTCTTTATCTTCAGATCCCTCTCCCCTTTAACTTGAAGCCGGGTGTCATGGGGCTTTTGAAGTAGTGGATAGAGAGGAGGGACAGAAGGGGGGGGGGGGGGGGGGGGTTCGGCTGGCGTGCAGGCAGGGTCTCTCTCCATGCCAGGGGGAAGACGTCTGAAGGAAAATCTTTACAGTCTTGACAGTGCCCCTGACGCGTGCGTTTTTGTGTACTTGTGTGTGAGTATTTGGATACGTGTGTATATCTTAGCATGTTTGTGTGTGTGTGTGTGTGTGTGTGTGTGTACGTGCATGTGTGCCTGAGTTGAATGTCTGGCTCATGCAGTGAGGTGGGGATCACAGAGCCCCCTTTTTAAATTGCCGCTAATGAGCCCTGGCTGGCGAGAGGTACTCGAATTGATTAAATTTGCATGGGAGCCTAAATCATGATGGGGGCCTCATACTTGTGCCCCCCTCACCCCCACCTCTAGGTGCACACACACACACACACACACACATACACAGCACCCCTGGTCCCCACCACCCCACCTCCACATCAGACCTACAGGGGGTATCTCTCTGCAGGAGAGAGGGACAGGATAGACCAGGGGGAGGGTGTGTGTGTGTACATGTGTGTGTGTGGTGTTGAAGGGGGCGTGGAGGGCACCCATCTGCCCCGGTATTACTGTCAGTCCATCATTCAGGGGAATGCCAGGCGCGCGCCTCGGGGACGTGTTCATTACGCTTTAACTACCGGATCTGTCCTTGTCTCGCAGCCTCCTCGTGTCATTGTCTGCCTGAGATTGCGTGTGTGTGTGTGTGTGTGTGTGTGTGTGTGTGTATATTTATGCATGCGTCTGCTTGCATCACAATTGAACGCACCCAGTTCTAGTGTATGGGGTGGGGTGGATACTCACACTGGACACTGTACTTGGGTTTGATACTTTAGGTGTGTATGTTTTTTTTTTTTTTAACTACTCATTAGTTTCCTCCTTCCTCAAGCTCCTTTACACTTCATTATAATATTCTCAGTCTCTTAATTTCTACTTCTGTCTTTCACACAAACACGCTCCTGCCATGCACTTTTTTTTTTTTTTTTGTCTCTCAAATTTGTTGGTGTGTTGCCTCTCTAATGGTTACCTCTGTAATGGCAACTGCGTGGCAATGCGTGATGAGAACTGCTTTTTGAGTGCACGTGTGCCTCATATCTGCTCAACAGTGATGTGTTAGAATGAGTGTGTGTGTGTGTGTGTGTGCTGGTGGGGGACAGTTCATGTGCGTGGTTAGCCTGGGTGATTGCAGTAATCAGATGGGGGTGTTAATCAGAGTTTGTTCGTCAGTGGCCTGATGAGGGGCGATGAGGGCCGCTGATTGTAATGCGATGCTTCAATCGGTCTCTCTGGCGACGACAGAGACAAACCAAGAGAATCATTATCATACCGCACACTTTCCCCCCCCCCCCCCCCCCCACACTTTTGGAACGCCACGGCAGACTGCCAAAGTGTAAACAAACAAGCAAAACACAACACTTCTATGAGCATTGAAGTGTGCCACCGAGAAGATGCAGACTCAATTATTAGATGCACACTCTATTATTATTATACAGGGTCTTTTCATTCCAGTGGACACAATGTCAAACGATGAGTTATGTACCAGTATTTAGGTGTCAGTGTCACCCCTGTTGAATAACACGAGGAGGGGGGGAAGGGATGTGTTGGGGTTAGAGGGGAGAAAAGACGTAGTTGAGAGAAAGGTTGGGGGGTGGGGAGGTAAACGTGACCCCGTGGTTTATAGTCCTGTCTTGTCACTGGCAGGCTTGCATCAGATCTTTTTTCCCTCTTTTTCTTTTCTGTTTTTTTTTTTTTTTTTTTTGCAGGGGGCCCCATCGCTGGCGCTATTACGGCTGCCTCATCAGCCAAGTCCCTACAAGGGCTGATACAAATTAATTAACCTAATTAGGGGCTGCGATTGCGGGTGTGATTATAGGGGCTGGAAGGGGAGGGAGGGAGGGAGAGGGAGGGATGGCTCATGGTGGTGGGGGTGCGCTGGCAGCCAGGGCCCAGGCGATGATGAGCCGGGAGGTGTGGGAGCAGAGCCAAGACGCTCTGCATGGCTAATGAGGAAAGCTAGCTAGCTTCAGCCTTCCCTCCCCTTTCTCTTCTCAATTCTCCACCTTCTATTTACGTTTTCTCCCCCCCCCCCCCCGCCCTTCTTGTTTTTATATTTCACCTCTGTTACGCTTCAATTTCCTCCTCTTCTGCTTAAGTGTAATTTAATATTACTGCATCCGTTACTCTCCTGCAACTTGTGATGTATTTCCTGTGAATTGCATGTGTTGTTACCATTATTTCCCACCACTGTTTTGTCCTTGTGCGTTTGTTGTGATGACTGACTTAGGCTTACGGAGACGGACTAATGCACCTGTTGCAGTGCACAGTTAAACCGAATGTATCCTGTTCGTCTTTTCCAAGTAGAGGTTTAAGCCACCGGCCTATCTGATCCAACTTCTGCGCCTTCATCTCGGTTTACCATTGATATTTTAAGACTTTTGAGGCTATAGAGCTCGCAGCATTTTTGACCATTTCCAAAAGTGAGGCAGTAGCATCAGTGGAATCCAGATTCCTCTACAAAGCCTGTAGTCTGTCTTTTGTTGATGTTCTGTAGTATCACGCTGCATAGGGTGCAGTGCAGCACTGCCTATTGTTCACTTTAACTGTACTCCACACAAGGAACAGAAATACCCTCTGGGAACACACACAGAGTCACACACACAGTCACGCACACATACAAGCTCACACAACTTCTCATCCCTTCGTATGCACAACCAATCGAGGCTCAACACACAGATGCACACTCTCTCTCTCTCTCTCTCTCTCTCTCTCTCTCTCTCTCTCTCTCTCTCTCTCTCTCTCTCTCTCTCTCTCTCTCTCTGCCTCCCTCTCTTACACAGCCACACTCCAGAGGAGCAATATTTAAATCTCCTTCTATTTGTATTGGAAACAGAACAAAGATATTCTTTAAAAGACCGAAGCAAAATGTGTTTTCTTGCCGGCATCAGCAATTCTAATGTTTCTAATTAGTCAGAGGAGAAGACGAGCGACTGGAAGGGTTAGCTATAAGTAAATAAAAAAAAAAGGAATCAAAAGGAAAAAAAAAACCTCTCACTCACAAGTGCAGTTTTGGGGCTTCTACCTTTTCTAAAAGTGTGGGAACCCGTGCCAGTATTGTCCACTGATTGCAATGTCACCTCTGAATATTGTCGCTCTATCTCTGCCACACTAAGCATGCAGTGGATTGTGCCATTTGATTTCCAAGATTGTGCCTTTAGCTGCCTCTCTCTCTCTCTCTCTCTCTCTCTCTCTCTCCTTTCTCTTCTTCTTGCTCACCCTCCCTCTCACGTCCTGTTTCTGCCTCAGTATCAGTTGCAGGGATGTGATTAGGAAGCCACGAGCAGACATTGATAGGGAGGTGTTCATATCACCGTTCTAATCTGGAAGCCCCAGGAAAAAAAAGAGCCCCCTTCTGTTTTCCTCTCCCAAGGATTTTTTGCAATGTAAATTCCTGCAAGGCTCCTCTTCATATATGGAAAAATGCAAGACAGCTTTTTATCTAGCATAAAGATAAAAAAAAAAAAAAATTGTAAAATAGAACATGCTCAATTTAAAGCTGCTATAATCAATATTTGTGTACTAGCAATGGATGTGAAAGCTCATAGAGACGAACACACAGTGAATCATCATGCGACTGCATTGTTTCTCAGCTCCTCAGTGTTTTAGCATCTTGTTTCAGCTCATTGTTTGTGAAAAAAATTCAGTTTTGGTTCACTCTCACACTCTAATCAGAATTGTTTCCAGCCTTTCACAGCTGTTTTTAAGAAAAAAAACTCAAATAAAGCTCACATGTGGGTTACTTGCCCATGCACCAGCGACAGACAAGGTTAGCGGCTAGCTGGTGAACATAGTGGACCATTTAAGAGCCAAATATTTGCATTCTGCTCTCCCTCACAGCTGGCGATCCCGTCGTTTTCCTCGCTTCCCCGTATTTCGCACCACACTTGCATTTACCATTTAATATTTTAACATCTTCTTTTGCGTTGCTTTTCCTCTCAATATTCCATGTAGCACATTAGCGATTCAAATTATACTATTTTATGAGCTTTTTTCGCTCCCTGTTCTAAACACCTGGTTGTCAATTACATCTTTCCAGGGAAAAAAATCCTCTGGCGAACAGAAAGTGAAATGTTCCAGCAACAGTGAAAAGTCTTTGTTTGTTTGGAATTAATAGAAGAAGAATTAGCATGAATCGCTACAGCCACATGACTAAACATAAGAAATTCCCCTTTCATGCACTGTTATGTTGTTTTGTTTTGTCTTAATGAGGTGTTACAAATGTTGATTTAGTTGAACTCTTAGGTATTTACTGTATGTTTCATTAAATCATTTAAAAAACCCGGCAATTGATGAGAACCAATGTGAAGCATTTGTATTCCATATGCATCAAATAGGGAGAGAGGCGTCACAACACGGGTGATGCTGAGGTTGAGAAGTGTGTTTGTGTGTGTGTGTGTGTGTGTGTGTGTGTGTGTGTGTGTGTGTGTGTAATTGAGGCAGAGGGGGCTGAGCGATTACTCAGGCCTTTGAGAAGTCCCTGTCTCTTGGCTCCAGTATACTCTCGCCTCACTGATAAGCATGAGCCCTGTCAGAGGGAAGGTAAATACGGCACTTAGGGATTCCTCTCTCATTTTGTAGTCACATTTACGCTTTAATTAAAGCCAGCGAGAGAGAACGGGAGAGAGCGATAGCCCTGCAGTGAGCCGATGCTATCAGGGGGCCAGGCAGTTAGAACCACTGGGAGATGTGGGGCCGATATCTGGCCTCCGTCCAGTGTCTTTATGTGTGTGAAAGAAAGAACAATATACGTACAAATTAAGCGTGTGTATGTGCACATGCATGTCCAGTCAAAATGTTTGTGTGTGTGTGAGTGTGTGTGTGTGTGTGTGTGTATGTGTGAGACGCTTTACGTTGCTCTCCCAGCTAAACAGCTGTAGCGAGGCTGCTATCAGATATTTATAAGCGGCTCATGAATATGGATGGACGGTGTGATGGGACTGATGTTTGTCCTCTAAGAGGGGATGAAAGGAGAATGTGCTCCCTTCCCTGAGAGACCCAGTCAGGGCCGCTCGTAGAACAGGGGATGGGAGCTCTGGATTGGGGGTAAAACGGGGATTGGGGTGGGTGCCGGTGGTTCAGGACAGATGGTAAAATTTAATGAAATGCGATTTGGATACTCAAGGCAAAGCATTTTCCCTTATGGATTTCTAAATGAAAAACTTGTAGTTTAGTATTAACACTCTCATCCGTATGACTGTGGTTCTTGCCACCTCCCTCCCATTTTCCATTCAAGATTTGTATTACTTTTTGAATTCTCAGATATTTGCATAAATAATAATAAAATAAGATTGTTCCACTATAAAAAAAACAAACAAACAGAAATGTGTTGATCAGTACTATTACTTTTACTTTTATTCTATTCTATTTTTTTATTTAATCATTTAAAATGTGGCATGTACTGTTGTGGTAGAGAGAGTCCAGTATGTACAGTTTCTACATTAATATGCATCTTAAGTCCGCTTTTGTTCGGTTAGGTAATGAGGATGAAACATGTGCCTTCCCTAATTTCTAACCACAATCATGTCCTGACGGCCAAATGTAAATTAAATATGTTTTTCAGCCCTCCAAGAAAAGAAAAAAAAAAGTTACATTTCTTTGTCATTGTCACAGTGAATAACGAATGCCCTTGCCCATAGCGGCCATTCTCTGATTCCCAGCAGCAAACATTTGGTCAGGGACATGCATAACTGACCTAAGTGTCCACAGTAGAGGTCACCACATTGAGAGACAGGATCAGAGGATGGCAAGCGCGGGGGGCAAGCAGCATTGCTGCACTACAATGTACCTTTCAATGCTAATCACTGAGTCATCTATCAGAGCTAATACATGGGCGCTAAGCAACCTGTACATGCATTAGACCTGCCCAATTACCATAATGGGTTGGTTTTTAATATGGCTAATAGGCTGGCACGACCTTGCCCATTCACTCAGCAGGTACATGCACCAAGCCAATGTGAAAAGGACATATTTAGAGACTAAATGACCATTAGGGACTTTTAGCTGTTATGGGTCCATAGTTACGCATCTGAATGAGGGAAGGACAGATGGATGGACAGATGAATAGATGACAAACAGGAACATTAGTGGCCAAAAGACTATAAATTGAGAGGAGACAGGCTGAAATGGTGATGTATGCAGAAGAGAATGGATATTGTTGTTGGTTTTGTTCTTTAGAGTACAAAACACAGAATGGCTGTTTGATGGGGCAGCATTTTGACCAAGCAGCCTTCTTCGTATTCGAATGCGCTGGTGTAGGAGTGCCCTGTGGGCATCGATGGGAAGTACGTCAGTGTGGGCGCAATGTGGTACCGGGAGGGTGGATGGGCAGAGAGGGAGAGAAGGGGCAGAATCTGAAAAATGTGTCCTCCGCAAAACCCCCGAGGGGTTAACATTTTGGTTTTCTCTGTGTCTTTGTGGTAGTGGACAAATGATCCCAGGAGTTGGACAATAATGTTTTTATGAGACTCTAAATGTTGAGCTCAACAAGGTCATTGTGGGAGTGTAATGGCCAACACGTGGCCAGGCTTGAACTCCAGCAGCCTCGCAGTTGGTCTGGGGGCCAGAGGTGAGGAGAGGAGGGGAGGCAGGGAGGAGAGAAGGTGGGTGGAGAGCAGGGACTCACCCCTCTGGGTTTCTCCAACAAGCCAGCACTTTGTTCTTATGGGAGACAAGAGCCACTCAGAACATAAAGTACCTAGATGGCCAAACTGTGCCAGGCCAGACTGGGTCTTGTAAACTGGCCCGTGAGAGATAATGTTTCCCTGTGGCTAATCTGTGCCTGGATGCCCACGCCCTGGCATCGAGTGAACAATAACCCCTTCCTGCTTCAAACAAGAATCCTTTTCTTAGTCTCTCTTGGGACACGTCTGACTTTTACTGTCTGTCGCTCCCGTGTGTGTGTGTGTGTGTGTGTGTGTGTGTGTGTGTGTGTGTGTGTGTGACTGTGTGGGTCAGAGCCGAGTGATTTATTTGTTTGTTAAGTCAGGATAAAGGACTTCACTGTAGTCTGGCTGTCCACTTCACTGTCCCTAATATGGGCAGCTTTGGAAACAAGGATACACAATGGTATCAAACAGAACTTGAAGCTGTTTAATATTTACTGTCTAATACTAACAAAGATATATGTGCTTTGTTTCGCGAAGACATTTTTAGTTACGTATGGATGAGGTTTTCACTAATGTGTTCATGTCATATGAGTCAGTGTCATCTCACACTTTTATAGCTGAATATAAATTCATGGTTGTTGTTTGGTAAAGCTAATAGTGCAGCCAGTCCGTGACTGATAAATACTGCAACTCTGAGTTAGACATGGTGGTAGGTGTCTTATGTGAATCTGTGGAAGTGTGCATGTGCTCTCTGTT
Organism: Leptoclinus maculatus; assembly: GCA_032191485.1. Classification (NCBI taxonomy): domain Eukaryota; kingdom Metazoa; phylum Chordata; class Actinopteri; order Perciformes; family Stichaeidae; genus Leptoclinus; species Leptoclinus maculatus. Next base: position 4,986,169 of record JAVDOI010000008.1, on the reverse strand, counting down.
TTATCTGATGTTGACAGAGGTACTGTAAAGAAAAGCTAGAGCAAACTGAGCAGCGGAAGATGTAACTTTCTTCTGGAAAATGTGTTTTCGGCACACATACAGTCATTTCCCCTTCTGTCTTTTGTGAACATCTGTCACATCATTTCATCTGGAAAATGCTGATATGTGACAGTACATTCTGAGATGTAAACAGCCTTTGAGTCTTAAAATGTGTTTGACGAAGCATCGACTTCTTAGATTGGCTGAACAGATGTTTAATAGGACAGAGCTTGAAGAGACATCTTGTCTCTCCTTTGTCTCATTGTCCCAATAGTTGGATTGGTAAATAGATGGACCATTGGTGTGTGTGTGTGTGTGTGTGTGTGTGTGTGTGTGTGTGTGTGTGTGTGTGTGTGTGTGTGTGTGTGTGTGTGTGTGTGTGTGTGTGTGTGTGTGTGTGTGTGTGTGTGTGTGTGTGTGTGTGTGTGTGTGTGTGTGTGTGTGTGTGTGTGTGTGTGTGTGTCCCTCTGAGGCCCCAGCTTCATGGTCCCCTGAGTGAAGCCGTATGTCTGCTGTTAAAAAGGGGCTGGAGCACCGGACAGCTAATCAATAGATCAATCATAACATTTCCACTTCAAATCAATTACTCCGAGACTTCCTATGAATCTTTGTTCCTTTGTTTTAATAGAATGCGCTTCATACTCTAAGAATAATTAGCTTCATTTGATGCATTATCAAGAATGAATCAATTGGCTTTTATGGTTTTTTTTTGTCATATATATATTACATAATATTTGGTGCTCAACAGCAATTTTAAAAGGTAAGATGAACGATTTGCGTCACAATGAAACATAATGAATATTAGAGCTACGTTTACAAAGGGGGAATGACTCAAAGGCAAAGAATAAAGAGTGAGAGTGGCAGAAAGAGAGAGAGAGAGAGAGAGAGAGAGAGAGAGAGAGAGAGAGAGAAAAAGTAATAAAGAGGGCACATTGTTTCCAGTCTGCACGCATGAGCTTGTCTTTTCGACCAAGTTGAATTCCAGCCATTCAGATGACTGGAGTGCGTAGGCCAGGCCTCCAACGCGTTTCCCCGTCACCATCACAACAGTTGCCATTCATGAGGCTCCGCTGGCTGTGGGGACATCTGCACCACAACTCTTGTCATCTCAGCCCTCCTCCCCCCCCCCCCCCCCCCCCCCACACACACACACTTTCTGCTGTGCACACTGCCCCGCTGAAACAAACACACACACACACACACACTGGCACAAGTATAGGCAGACACACACTAAACTTCTGCAGCTAAATGCCAACGCAGAGAATCAGAAGGGCATCAGAGATGGCTGTTGTCTGCGTACGCCCATGTGTGGGTTTGTGTGAATGAGACCCAAGGGTGGGGAGGTCTCTGATACCACAGGGTGCTGGCGGGGGTGGCGCATTGCTTGGCCCGCTCGGGTGTGTCACGATGCTTGGAGGGTTGAGCGGTTGACAAACCCAAGGTTTTTCGACCAGAACGACCCCCTGGCATTCCACACGGGCTTGTTACACCACAGTGACGTGGGTGGCCCAGGTGACCTTTGAGCCTATGGAGTTCTCTCATATGTGTCCATTGTGCCGCTGAGTTCTGTATCAATCGCACATCTACACAGTATGGATCTCATTGGGTTCCTATTCAAAGCTTAGTGTTCAGACTTGATACAAAGCACTCTGGATACAGCCAAAAATGAAATTGATTCGGATGACTTGTGAGTTCTGTATTATTTCCCCGATATGTACAACATTAAATGAAGTCAAACGCTCCTGATCTGTAGTTTAAAATCACTGAATTATGCCTCAATAAGGGAAAGTAGCCTATAAAGTTCCCATTCATGATATTCCCAAGCTGGCTCTCCAGCTGGTATTTCACACCATTGGGTACTGGGCGCAAACACAGAGGTTTTGTTGGATAAACATCCAACGCTGAGTAGGAGCGCCAAGCATCGCTGTTATTGTTACTGCTTAATGCCATGCACTAGCATTGTTGTTTTGCAGCAATCAACACATACATATGTAATAAAGCTGAGAGGCAGTAGGACAATACAAGCTATTGTAACGCCCAACTCAGATCTGCACAAAGGCCCCCCACCAGTCCAGATCGAAGCAGACACTCGCTTTGCATAACTGTTTTCTCGGACTGGAAATGACTGTTTCCTATCGTTGAACGTGCAGAATAACGCGACTGGTCCCTGTGGGGTGTTACGTGGCATTTCTCCCGATCTTATTTGGAGCCATCTGTTGAGCCGTGTTGGCATTTTTGTGAACGATGAAGGTTGATGGATGGTGATGAGAGTTCAATGGAGGGAAGTACAAGAGGTGACGGGACATTTTTTTGGAGTGACTGCAACGGTGTTGTAGATCGTCCATATGTGTGCTTTGGTGTCTTTGTATGTGTGAGTTTGTGTGTGTGTGTGTGTGTGTGTGCGTGTGCGTCTAAGGGCAAACGTCGATGACTGTGTCAGGGGTGAGTGATAACCGTGGTCTTTTCAGCACTGCGGGCTGGTCAGACGGGTGTGATGGATGGCTAGCAGTCTGGCCTCCTTCTTCACGCCTCTCTCCAGCCCAGTGTCTGGAGATCTGGGCTGGGGTGGAGGGCTGTAGGGGCCAGGCTGCTGGGTGGTTGGGGGTGAACACGTCTGGCCCTTGTTAGACAAAGGTTGTCTGCACTCCAAAAAAAAAAAAAAGCTTATTTAGTGGTTCTTTCTAGACTAAACTGCATTAAATAGAACAATCGCTACTAGATAAACCACTTGAATGTCTGAATGGAGCTGTCAGTTATTCAACGTAGCACCTGGAATTGCTCTCAGTTTTGACATTGACAGTTAGCAGATAAAAAGTGCTTCACATTTGTATGGAGAAGTGTTTTTCCTCTGCTTAGAACCTGTGAACTGCTAAGTCTTCAACATGTCTATATGAAAAACAAACCGGTAATTGAGAGTAAAGGAGGTTGAACAGCTGAATACCTAAAAATACGTTCAAAGGCTTTTATATATCACTTCTTTTTAAAAAGATTAATTTGCTTTAGAGGCAAATGCAGGACCAAAAAGGTCCCTTGTTGTTTACAGTGTTGTTTACACTCTGTCTAATATACAGTAAGCTTAGCGTTGTTTAGCCTGAGCTGCATGAAGGAAATTGAATAAAGTTAAAAAATAAGTAGGAATATAAAAAATAATTTGCACGTTTTTTATCCAAATTATTTGTACTTCCTGTCATCCTCCTTTGCTTCCATAAAAATGACTTCACAAAACTCATAATTTTTTTCCTCCTGTTTTATTTCTCCTTCTTACCTTTCCTTGCTCGTTTCTTCCTTGTCTTTCTCATCGTGTCTGCTCCTCTTTTCCTTCTCCTTTTTCTTCCACTTCCCTCACCTGCCTCCCTTCATTGCTCTTAGCACAGTCCTTGCATTCCTCCTCTTCCTTCCCCTCCTTCACCGATGCACCTATACACAATATGCATTTACTGTATGCAAAACATCTCAGGGGCCTTTCGTCTTTCTGCACTGGCAGAGGTGATGGTGTATCTGACACGGCCACCCTTTTCTGACGGAGGCTTGGATTTCCATGGCCGGGCCTGTATTTCCCCTCCTGTGTTTGTAGACTCTGTGGACACTCTGGTCTACTGCTTCAGGCCCAGGCAGGCATACAGAGGGGCAGACAGCAGCCAACACCCTAGAGAGGGAGCTACAGTAACCTGCCTCATGTCTTTTCTCAATCTTCAAACACGGGGGAGACAGAGAGAGGGGAGGGAGAAGCAACAAAGGCTGATGTGAAAGAGCACAAGGCCTTCGCACACCCGGGCTCACTAATTGACGGCTGCAGGGAGTGGGAGAGACAGTGGGAGAGATAAGAAAGCCACCAGACCCTGCTTATAGTCTGCACATTGTGCATTCAAATGTCCATGCAGACACATATTCACAAACATAGCACAGGTTTTAACAAATTCATGTTCATAATCTCAATCATTCGCCTTCATGACATTGATGCTGCCGTATACCTGTAGTCCTTTCCCGCCCAGTATTCACACCCCATAGAACCACTTCTGCATACACATGCAGAATTTGTTTAATCTCTCAGGCATATGTGCTCATATATGTGGGCACATGTATGGAGAGAAAGGCCCAATTTGCTGCTTTGTCACTGGTTTTGTAATGGCAAACTGAAGGCCTAAGGCCACTATTTAATTGCTTTGGCCATGTGCACCAAAGAGGTGCCACACCAATTAATCCCCTCGGTGGCGGAGTGTCCTGTCCCACGCCTGCACCCCCTGGTAGAGTTGTCCCGCAGGGAAGAGGTGAGTGGTGTTGGAGTGGGTGGAGAGGCACATGGGAACCCACTACCAACAATGGGTACCAAATCCATACCCTGTGTTCAGCTTCGCCACCATCCCCCCCTCAGCATCAATGGATCACCTTTCATCTGTATATGCAAGTACCGCAGCTGCATCAATCACATTTGAATCGAGGTGAATGTTGAAGCTTTACAACAAAGATCTGACAATTTGTATTTATTGCTAACAATATGGAAGAAGTATTCAGATATGCTTGATTTGGTGAAAGTAGCAATACCAACGGGTAAAAATACAATTTTACTTGTGTGAAAGTACAGAAGCAATGTGGTTATAGTATTTGATTAAAGTAAAAATACTCATTATGCACAGTGGTCTCTGTCATTGTTACACAATTAAATATGGTGTTATTATTATAATTCTTGCTAATGAATTAACATGTAAGCAGCTGTTTTAAAGGTGGACATGATAACTATTCTATATACTGTTGGGTAGTTTAATCCCTAACATCGCATCATATTTTAGAGGCTAATAGGTTTCATGCAATCTAAGTGGTTGCTATAATTGTCAAATCAATGCACTGGAGTAAAAATACAATATTTGCTTCTTAATTTAGGTCAAGTAGATTTATTAAGTAGCAAAAAATGTGATACTGTACATGAGTGCAAATACCTTAAAGTTGTGCCTCAGTAGTATTTGAGTACTTGTATAAGGTTGTACAACAATCTATCACTGGTCGCTAACTCGTACAAAAAAAAAAGAATTACCTCCAACTACACATCATTCCGGGGGCAAAGTGATAGATTCCCTTACCCCTTCCTTCGCCTGCCTACCCATGGGTCATGAGTCTTTACCCCAACAAAGGAGCTGTCACCTCTACCTATCATCCCCTCATCCCCAGGCCCCTAGACTGTGAGGGTAACCTAACCTGGTCTGACCACTGCAGGGAGAGCAGCAGGTGGACAGACAGACAGAGAGAGGCAGATTAGAAGGAAAGAGACGGAGCGGATTGGAGAGAATTGTTTATTTGCCCCTCTACATAGGTTGGAGACAGGAAGAAAGGGGGGGTGTAGAGAGGAGGAGGAGGGCTGTGGGTGGATGCGGCATCTGGCTGATATGCCGCCGTGTACTGAGGCGATGAGGCGCCTCCAGCCCAGGAGGAGGGAAAGGGGAGTTTGTATGAGGCCAACACAGATAGCCAAATAGATAGACAGTGACAACAATAGCCTCCTGTAGCCCACAGTCATTCGCGCCACTGACGAACTCTCTCGACCATATCGTTCCGTGAACTTCCCTTTCCCTAAAACTTTGCTCATCCTATTCGTTCAGTATCAAAAAAAAACCGAGGATCTATCATGAATAAAGAGGAACCGTCACGTACAGGGAGGGAGATCGCGACGAAGACAGGTCAGGACGCCGACTTGACTTTTCGTCTTATTTAAAAATCAAAGGGGTGCTGCTGCCCGGGCCCGTGGGGGATGAGGGTTGGGCTGGCTGGAGAAACCAGGGTTAGTGGGGGTGTCTGGGTGTTAATCCATGGGACCATCGATGACCCTTGACCCCTGGGGGCATTGGGGTTGGGCTCTGCCGCAATGTGCCTGTGAAAGTCTCTTGCTCTTCAAGCAAGCCGGACCCTCCACGGCCCTCCTCCCAGTAATGATTTATGGGGCAGGGTGCGATCGACACACGCTCAGCCCTAGGGATGACCCTAAATGGTAGTTTTGACACCACTGAGAGACGGGGTTAAAGGTGATCAATAACAAGCCACTGGAGAAGGAGTGGCAGAAGGACAGATAGAGCGAGGAGGAAGAGCATGAGAGACGGTAGATGAGGAGGAGGAGGAGGAGGATGAGGAGGGAGCAGCTCTTTTTAATTGGCCTCTGCTCATTACTCGGGTCTTTGTAGACCATCGCCTCTTTTGTGCACGTCCCGGCCTCTAGCTCCAGGGCACATATGTGTTGGGGTTTTAGGTCTTTTCGCTCGATTCTTCTTGAGCTGACCTCAAAATGTGGTGCTCTCAATAGACTGGTTTGAAGTTTGACCTGAAAGCGACTCAGAGTAGAACTGAGTAGAATTGGAAGAATCCTACTTTCAGTCAAGTGTAGTATTACTTACTATCTATGCATGTCTAAGAAAAAGCTGCATGATGAGGGCTCCTGCCAACTCTTACTCTCTCTCTCTCTTTTCATTCTCCCCTTAATCTTCTCCTTCATGGCGCTCTGTTTTCTATACGGTACCCTCTATTCCTCTCATTCGCCGTGTGTTTTCATCATTGCAAGTCTTTGACACTGGCTGAGCAGCAAGGGTTCATAATACATGCAGTACAAAGAGTTATAGCTACGTCTTCAACCAACGGTGGCCCTAATTCTCACCATAAACAGATCCTAGATATGTCTTTTTTTTTTATTTAATTTTTTTTATTCAGCCAGGATTATCCCATTGAGATTTTAAATCTCATTTACAAGGGTGTCCTGGCCAAGATGGCAGCATAAAGGTTTCACAAATGTACCACATAAAAAAACACAAATAACAGACTAAAAAAAGCAAAACAACAAAAGTATTCCAGTTTAAAATGTCTCTGTAGCTCACACCAAGATGAGGGTCCAAAATTGTAAAAAAAGTGCTTTCACCAAAAAACGGTGTGGTTTCTGGGAATGAAGAAAGTAATTTGTCCACATGATCGGAGGTTGTCGATACCGATGGTGTCAGCAGAGAACATAGATAAGGACGCAGTATGTGTAATACGGCCTTATAAATAAAAATGTACCAGTGTTCCATTCTACAGTAAAAGGAGGACAAGACAACTCTCTGTGTGCGGAAACCCGCTTCAGAAACACATTGTAACACAGCGTGATATACCGAATGTGACATTTTCAGCATAGATGCACTTGCATGCATATATAAAATATCACCATGATCAATAGCTGACAGAAGCTATGTTCAAATTACGTGTCTCCTCGTACCCATCGCTATGTCTTTCCCCATCTCTGGATGTCTAACTTAATGTGCAAGGGTGTCTGGATGCCAGCTTCTCATAGTGTACCCTCCCAGCGCTTGTGCTAAGGGGAGAGATGCCTAGTAGTGAGTAACACCCCCTCTACTTCTATGAGACACACACACACCAGCAGTCTTGGAGTATCTCTCAGAAGTGAGTTGATTAGGCCTAAGACTGGGGACTGCTTTGCCTAATCATATCGCTGCATCCAAATCATCTGTGTACATTTCTAATTACACAGTGGCACGCGGTGTCCTTGAGCACAGTGGCAGGTCTCCATTTCATCTCTGTGCTGTGTCTTCCCCATTTACTTGCCTTAACCCCCCCCCCCCCCCCCCCTCTCCTCCATCCTTATTTCTTTTTTTATTTATTTCCATCAGCCTTATCTTTGCTGTTGTTGTTTCGCTTGACTGTGTGCGCCGAGCAACAGCACTCATTTGCCCACCGATCTCCATCCTTTGAACTCGGCATCGCAGGGCAAAGCCGACTGTCGGGGGGGGGGGGCAGTGGGATCATCTTTTGATGATCTGTTTAATGTCCGGCTCCAATTTGCAGGGGGTTCACAATATAATATCCATTCCCGGCATGCGTAACACGAAGGATCAGTCGTGGGTAAAACGACGACAGCAAAGAATATTGTTTGGGTTTTGGATTAGAGGGCTGGCACACAAACAGTGAAGGGCAGAGCTGGAACTTCCTCAGTTGCTATCGTTTCCTACATTGTCCATGTGTCTTCTTAAAGAAACAACAGGGCTGCTCGGGGTACGCAGAGAGAATATCTTTCAGCTGCTCTGCCTATACATTTGTGAACAGCCATGTTTTTAATCATGTTTCTTTTTTTTTCCTTTTTGAATATCCTTGATGACGGAAGGCCATCGCAGTGCGCTCTAGGGTTAGATGACCTTCCTATTGTTTATCGGCGTGTCTCTCTACTGCAAGGTCTTATCTTTTCTTTTACTCTCAGCAGTGAACCTTGTTATTGCAGTCAAGAGGCATCGCAAATGCCTTTGCCACAGTTGACAAAAGCCCAACTTGAAGGTGAAGAGAGGGGACAACCTTTAACATGGGAATGGCATGTCCTCTTGGGCGCAACAATTAACTCTGCAACCTTGTGCAGTTGTTTAAAAGGCCTCCTCCTCGGCGCCTGTGCTGTGTGATTTCAGATGTGTCGCCCTGAAAAAGACAAAAAAAAAATATAAAAAACACTATTATTTCTGCTTTCTTTGCTTCGTGTGTTATCCTTAATACGTATCCTTGGGCTATTTGCAACCTTTTGTCAGACATCCTCCAAAATGACGGCAGCTTGTGCAGTACGGATGATTGCATTTATCTTGCCTTTCCCACTTTGCTCTTATCACCTGTTAAGCTTGTCACATCCATTGTTTAATACCAAACCAGCTCACTGAATCAGTAGTAATTGCCGCTGCCGAATGCCTCTAAAGTATGACTTTCTTCTCATTGTATGCCACCAACAGTAACATCTATGTGCTGCTGCCTGGAGGCAAGTTCCTGAGATATTAGTTCTCCACTCTCAGAACTGTTAGTCACACTGACAGACACCTGAGGCGATATAAAATGTCCCTCAAAGCCATGAAAGAGGGAGACGGGCTACTTCTCTTCTTCAAAACCTCAGAGTGAGGAGCAAAGAGATGCAGAGGAGTGGGGAGAGCTGCACTTAAACCCCTTTCGCATATGGGGGCCATACCTTGGAGTCGACATGAAGGGGGAACCCATATAGCTACAAGGCCCAGTATCATAAATAAGACAAGACTTCTCCTCTCCCGTCTCCGACTCCTCCAGTTCACTGCTGGAGTGTTTCATATGGTAACTAGGTGTTCACTGTGTGGCCACATTGTTGCCCATCTTTCAAGTGGCTCAGAGGAGGAAACCTTGAGGTAGGGGAAGAGAAGGAATTTTTGATGAAAAAATGCATTATTCTGTTCTTTTTTCCCAGTCTTCATCCCCACCTTCTCTGCCACTCACTGTGGGAGTGGAGTATTTATTACATAAACGGTAAAAAAAAACAGGAGGAGAAATTGGCTGGAGGAAGAGGTAGTAATAGAGAGTACATAAGCTACAGGCTCCTTCACCTGTCAGGTTAAAAAATATGGGCTGGATGGAGGAATGACGACTTTTTCTTCTCCACACTTCTTACGGAGTGTTATGTGCAAGCAGAGGATGTATAATGTAGATGCCCTCCCTTTTGTAATTGAATCAGTGTCAAGCATATCTCAGTATTGATCCAATAGAACTTTAACATTACCTGCCGTAAAATATAAAAGGATGCATCTATTTGAGAAGAAAGTGTATTTTGAGCCCGCTATGATTAACACAGTGTAAATAGCGCAGTTCTTCATGTGCTTAGCATCACGCTAATAAGCACTTTCTAATAAGGTATATACGTTTTAGTATTTATTGATGGGTAATAAATCATGTATTAATAATTTATAGATCAGTTATGGATTTGCAGGATGCACACATGTTGGGTTATTAAGGAGTGAGAAAAACATGAATATAGACTTCTTTCACTGCAATAATCTAATAATTCTGTAGTTGTTAATGGATGGCTTTGGGTCCTGGTGCTCTTCATTTTGTTCACACGTGTAAGTGATAAAGTTAGCTATTGGAGGGGTCTTCATGGTGAATTTGAGAGAGCAAAAGACAAGTGCTGCTGGTGGAGAATATACATCAACCCAAGAGGGATTTCACAGTTCAGCAACCCGAAACTTGTTCCTACAAACGGCTTATTACTAATCTATAAAGCAGGCATAGATTATTAATTGAACATTAATACAGCCTTTACCGATATATAAACCCTGTAATGCATGCTTTAATAGAAAGTGGTACCCAAGAACTACAGGCGCCTCTGCCTCCCAGTATCTTGGCTCTCCAGCATCATCCCATGACTCCGTACATTAGGATGATCTGCAATCCCAACAATCCCAACCAAGTAAATTATTCAGCCGCTCCTATTATTTCCATAATTGCCAGCATTGTGGTGGTGTTTGTAATGTCATTAATAACAGGTGTTGGCGTATAATACGCTTAATGTTATTTATCTGTTGGCAGATAGCTTGATGCTGCTAATCCTCATTCATTTGCTGTGGATCAATGCAAATCCGCTAGCGTGAGTGAAATCCCCTCCCCCTCCCAGAGCCGATGGTTCCTAATGTATTTTCCCACCATTAACCAGCCATAATCCCTGCTAATCATCACTAATCCACATCTCCTGTGTGTGACGATACTTCCCCGATGAAGGAGGCATCGTGTTCACGAGCGCCCGGGCACTGCTGAGGCTGGAGCTCCTCTGCAAGTGCTGCCGAGGGCCCACTCAGTGTAGGAGAGCAGACTGCTGAGAGGGGAAGAGGAGGATAGGAGGAAAGGGCGTACTGTGGTGATTCGTAAGGTCAAATAGCTGGGTTTTGCTGTTTTGTGATGAGTTCTGCTCATGTATTATTGATTTATCAGCATAATGGGGGTTGTGTCCCTCCACACGGCACACAGAATAAAAAATGCACATCATCAAATAATAACAGTTGGTACCAGTCACCACAATCTCTCTTGTCTGGACAACTGTGGACTCTCTCTTTTTCTCCATATGTTCACTCTGTGTTTTGCATTGTATTTCAAACCATTTAAATTGGTCACTTAGAGGCCCTCGGTGGTCTGGGTGGCCGTCCTGATATTTGGAGGTTTGATGTAAAACTCTAAGAAGAAAGTGACCAGATGTCTCTCTGCTTAGCTCACTACAGCGATGAAGAAGTGACGACTGAGCTCAGGGGGCAATGCCACTTGTGCACCTGCACAGAAACAACAGTTAACCCCCAGCAGTACTGTACGCCTAAACCCAAATTATATTTATACATTTGCTTGATATTTGAAAAGGAAAACACAAAATAGTCTCTGTTGTAAACTTCTGTAAAGGTGCAGAACGCCGTACTTGAGCAGGTGGAGTCAATTTCTCATGCATGTTTGAGCTGTGTGTGTTTCACAGAAACAAACAGGTGAAATGATGTTGGCAATGATGAGTATGTTGTTTTTTTAACGTTATATTGTTGCTTTTGTTATTATTGTGCACTTCTATCCAACTTGGAGGTAACCTACAGCTTTGATGATGCAGTACCCCGGTTTTACCAGCAGGGGGCGCCTGTGACCCGCTGTTCTCTGACAATTGGTTTGCTTCCTAATGTTGGCCTCCTCTCTCAACGTTTTGACCACCTCCGCCAGTCCAAAGACTTTTATTTCACTTTCATCACAGCAGCACAAAAGGGCGATTTTAAAAATGATCCAGTCTTTATATTGTGCCTCGTTGTTTTGTACGCATGACATGGCTGTAGGCTTCAAATGACCGCACACTAAAGCATCTTTAAATTAAAAAGAAAAAAACGCATGAAGGAACATGTTCGTGGATATTGAGTGTCACGAGATGTGTAGCTACACGGCATAGAAATGAATACGAGTCTAGTAAATGTCTGTCTCCGAAATATAACCTACGTTGCCTTAAGAAACTGAATGCTACTTCAAACTTTATATTGCGTATTCTTGTTTAGATAACGGCACACGTTCATGAGGAAGTAGCCTAATAAAATATAAGACTATTAGAAAAAACTTGCCTCTTATATATAAAATAACATCCCAAATCTCAACAAGTTTGGATCTTTAACAAACTTGAAATTTGTAAGCCTCGTGGATGTAGACTTGGTTACAGCTTTTCACTTTTTACTGAGATGTTTTTTTTAAGTGAATGAAACCGTTGATGTGTTGTAAGGAATTAAAATCCAGCGCCTGCTATGAATCTCTCCGTGGAGCCCAACTGTACCCTGGTCTAATGTGTAGATCATGTAAATGTAGAAACAATGCGCGCTGCCGCTGTGGCCCGTGATTCTACGGAGCACATAAGGGCCTAACTTTAAGACTACATTTAAAATATGATTTAGTAAAAAAACTCAATATTTATTTAGGGGTGAAAAAACATTAAAATATGTTGCCTGTGAATGTAGGCCTAGTCTCTAGTCGTATTAAACTTTAGGGCCTGCTGGTGTTTTTTTTTTTTGTTTTGTTCATCTTTTATGGGTTTTCTCTCTATCTTTGGAAAAGTGGCTGACTTTTGCCTGCAGGCCTCTCTGTCTCAGATCAAAGATTCGTCACAGCTCGCCTTTTAAATGCTTAAAACATGACAAGTTATGATGATTTATGGAAGGAAAACAAGCCCCATATGACGGAAGGAGGCCTGTGCTTCTCTAAATAAACAATTCACCTGGCTACTACTACTAATGATAATAATAGTAGTAATATAGATAATAACCACTCAATGAAAAGACAATAAGTCCGTAGTGATATTGCACAATTTAATACTGCGATTATTACACAAAGATGTGAACAACGTCAGAGACTGTGTGGACTTAGCAGGGAATGCCTGAGGTAAAATACGGTTGTCTATTCCCTTTAACAGCACATGTACACAGCTTGTGATTTAAACGACCCCCTGTTACATAACGAATCACTGCTGACCACCTCCCGATGCTCAGAGCACCGAGCAGCGTTAGACTGTATATGGTCATGTTTACCTTGTTTGCCTGGCGAGGCTACAATAGACAGCAACAAAGGACGAGTGGTTTTGGATCTTAATGAAGACAAAAGACCATTTCTTGTATATATGTTTTATGTAAGTAATAAAATATTACTATAACATAAATATAAATGTGACTTTGCAGTCTACATTTAGCAATCAACATACAACCAATGTAGTAAACAAAAAGAGAAACATACTGAAATCCACTGCAACATAACCATTAACAGAGCCAAACAAAAAGCTCCAAACACGTTTAAGAAATAAATATATATATATAAATGGTCAGATTCATAAATGAAATCATATTAAAATATCTTCTTGGAATTAGTAAGTGTACAAAACTGCCCGGAAAGAAACAAAAACAAAACAATATCTCAGAACAAATACAAGTTTACATATTGGACATATTTACATATCGGAAATAATCCTGGCAACATTTTCTCTAAAATCTTTTTTTTTTCTTTACTATTATTATTTTTTCTTGAAAAAAAAATGTTTCCCTCATCTGTATTGAATAGCACTGCTTTAGACTTTTGGACTGGTCCAACATTGAGAAACGACACACAACGCATGATATTTTCAGATTTCCTTTCAGGTCAGAAAAAAATAAATATATCTAGTTTAGTCCCTTAATCGCTTCCCCTTGAGGAATTATAATTTTCTTTTCTCCGAATCCAGCGTTTTAATATAATACAGTGGATTTGTGGGACAAAGGAAAACGGTGTGGCTGTAACCAGATTGGAACATCTAAAAACACAGGAACAGAAAAATAAAATAAATCATGTTCAGGCGTGATATTCCGACATGGGGCACTGAAGTTACCTGAGTTATTATTACTTTTCATTTCGTATTTGACCAATCTCTCTTGAAGTGTTTGGAATACAACAGGATTATCAGGCAGTGAGCAGTGTGAGAGACAGCGCTCTGTGGTGACAACCAGGAACCTGTAAACATGGGATTTATTGTGTTTTAAGCCTATGGCGATCAGCCCCACTCACAATTGTATTAACAAATATAAAATTGCAATAATAATTATAATAATAATATAAACGAAACAATAAGTGCTCCATGCAAATAAAACAATAATTTGAAAGCAATTAACCCCCCAAATAAAAGAAAATGCGTATTTTTTTAAAGAATTACCCTTTTAGCGTCTGGTGCTGTTTGCAAATGTCGACGTGGTCAGCTGTAAAAAGCGTGAGCTAGTATTTGAAGGCATGCAGTCAGAACTTAAACGTCCTGTTGCATTGGGCAATTTTTTTCTGAAATGTGTCTGGCCTTAATTATGAGTGTTTCGGGTGCCATCATTTCCATCACTTTTCCACCATCAACTCCCACAGAGTGAACAGAAAAGAAAGAGGCTGCTCTGATGAGTTACAGTGCTTATAGCAAATAATGAAAGAAATCATAGACAGTCAGCAGAAAGAGAGACACTGAAGTTAAAGTATTTCCAAACCAAAACATCACACTTAATAGAACAAGGAAAGTATACACTAATATTCAGAAATCTGGTTAATCAGTTTAAGCCTGAAAAAGCAAAAATGTTCATTCAGTGTAGACTATTCATCTCCAGTGTTGATCGTTTTCTGGTGAGCGCCAACAGTTCATGGTACACCAGGAGGACATGGCCTCGGTTGCCACATTTAATTTCTCCCCATTTGAAACAGCCATGGGATATCAAATTTACTTAATATACCTTCTCCTCCATATAATTTTGGTAAATAAAGATCTTTGTTTCACTTTAAATGCGCACGGAATCAGTAGCCTATTAGCGAATTTTTTTTTTGTTGTTTTCTTTTTTTTTCTTCTTCTTCTTAACATTTTCTCTCTTGCCATCTATTTGTTGACGATCTCCGAATACTAAGGGCAAAACTGTTCAACTTTTCCACGTCTCTTTTTCTCTCAGGAAAACAAAAGCCAAACTTAAATACTGTAAACTCCATAGTCCCTTTCCCTTTTTCTATCCCCCTGCGGAAATGCTCGGATTGTTCATGAAAACAGTCACTGTACAGGACTCTGTAGTGTGCGGTGTAGAGGAGGGGTCTCTGCTTGGGAATATACGTCCTCCATATTCGGGTGAAGGACCCCAATTGGTGTCATTCTTTTCTCTTTTTGTCTTCTGTTGCAAAACCAAACGCGGACAACCTCTTTTTCCAACTGCAGAGTGTTGGCTAAACTAGTGATTTCGTGAGCAGACGGCTTTGGGCATTTTAAGAAATGATTTTCCAGCGCCCCTTTCACCCCCACTTCAATGGAGGTCCTCTTCTTTCGTTTCCTGCCCTGCGCCGCAATCTTGTCCAAATTGGTGGGACTGCCCGTGTTTGAGTCTGTCTCCTCCAGCCACTTGTTTAGGAGCGGCTTAAGTTTGCACATGTTCTTGAAGCTGAGCTGCAGCGCCTCAAACCTGCAGATTGTGGTCTGAGAAAAGACGTTTCCATACAGGGTGCCTAAGGCCAAGCCCACGTCCGCCTGCGTAAAGCCCAGTTTGATCCGCCGCTGCTTGAACTGCTTGGCGAACTGCTCCAGGTCGTCGGAGCTGGGCGCGTCCTCGTCCGAGTGGTCCTGATGGTTGCTGAACGCCTGCTGGGGCGACTCCATCTGGTTGTCGTGGCTGCCCGAATCGTCGTGGAGCGGGTCGCGCATAGTGTGGTGCAGGGTGCCGGGCTGGGGACTCAGCATCGCGTTGAGGTTTGTGTATCCAGGCTGCGAGTAGACCAGAGACTGGTGGCCGTTGGATGCTGGGGACAGCGGGGACAAGTGGTGCGTCGTGGTGGGTGCCCACGAACCATGGTGGGTGCTCTGCGTCTGCTGGTGCACCAGGTGAGATCTGTGGTGGAAGCCACTGCTCAAGTCCTCCCGGGTCGCCTGCACGCTGGCTTTGTGCTCCTGCTGTCCGATGTGGGTGCCGCTGGACCAGTCGGTGTTGGAGGTGGGCAGCCACTGGTGGTGCGTCAGGCTCATCGGGTGTCCCGTGTTGGTCGCCGCGAGCCCCTGCAAGTACTCGTGGTGCATCATTTTCTGCACCTCTCTGTAGGTCGTCCCCTGGTGCATCCTATCCGAATCCGGATGCATGAGCGGGTTAGACGGTAAGGAGTTATTCCTCGGAATATACTGAGCTGTTGTCGCCATGGCTCCTACTTCGAAAACTGACGAGCACTTCGGAGGTCTCCAGGCTTTAGAGCCAAAACGCAACAACCTGCTCTGGGAGGTCTTGTGGAAGAGCGAAGACACGCCTCCCTTCCGCTTGTATTGGCTCCTCTCCGATTCAAGCCCACTGGGGACACATTCAATAGGCGCAAGGTTTCAGCGCATGCTACAGCACAGGATGGGTAGAGCTCCGATCTTACATATGTTATAGAAAAACATATGTTCTATTTATTAAATGTCTCTTTGAGTTTTTAACAGCACTCATCTCATCTCGCAGACCTGCGCACAGATAGCGTCCCGTCTATCTGCTACATTTTTTCTCTCTCTCTCTCTCCAATTCTCTCCAAAGAAGGTGAACAGTGCAGCAGCGGGGTTTGATTAGGTTTCCCTGAGTTTAGACCGGTTGTTTTGCAAATAACCACGTGGGGGAGTACGGAGATCTTTTTGAAGGGTTGCCCCCCCCACCCCAACATACACACATGCACTTACAAACACGCACCCGTGCACCTTTATAATAGGTCACTGATGATTATAGCGCTCCTCATTTTAAATAGATTATAAGGCGCGAGGCTTCGGCTCCGCAGCCACCCACACCACGAGAGGCGTGTAAATAAGCGCCATGTGACGTGTCTGTGAATGCGGCTGTAAATGTGTGACAAATTTCGGAGCATTCGCTCTATTTGAAAGCCTCCGCGTGTGTCATTTATTTGTATTGTCTCGGTAATTTTCAATGTAATATATGATCTCATCATCACAACCCACTTAGTAGATGATAGGCCAAGATACGCTCTCTCTACACCCCCCCCCCCCTCCACAAACACAAACACAAACACAAACACACACACATATAGTGCAGGTGACAGATTTTATACACAGTTTATTCACATCGTTCAGTATCTTATTTTGAAATCCCGAAGGTTAAGTGCCATATCGGATAATTATCATTCATCATAAAACAGTCTCTTCATTTTTACAAGACATTGTATCATCACTGCCAAGGTGCTGCAGTTGTCCCAGGAAATGTAGTCTTATACGTAAAATAGGTTATATTTTTTATATAATTTACCTCTCGAAGCATTTTACTAAGCAGCAACTTGGAGAGAGAAACCTTGTGTTTCTTCCTCCTGGCTCCTTCCTCACTACCTCTCCCGGTTGATCTGATTATTTTTCCCTTCACGTTTTGTCCCAATAGCAAATTACCAATTCTATGAATTGCAAAGCAGCCTCAGAGACGCTGAGGGGTAGAGAGGGGGGGTGGGGGGGGGGGGGGGGGGGGGGGAGATGCGAAGATTGAAAGGGATCTTTGCAAACACAATCACGTTCTTAAATGGAAATGCGGGGCTTTAAACAAATCTTACATCTCTCCCGTTCCATTCGCCTAAAACTCTGCAATCAGGCACATGTTCCACTCCTTCTAAAACAGGAGCCTTTTTGGAAGGTTTTTCACGCGCAACAGTCCCATTTTAATCATTTACCTGAAAGCAATGTTTTGCCTTTTTTTTTTTTTATCTCTTCCGCGTGTTTGTTTGTTGTCATCTTCCCGCACGCGACTACTCTCTGTCTATTTACAGGACGACTCAACTCGAGTGTTCATTTTAATCCGGGACTACATGACTAAAAGGTAAGTTGTTTCCTTTTCGCTGTGACCGCGTCCTTGCTGTCCTCTTGTCTCCAGCGTTAACAATGTAGCGAGTGTGTGTGTGTGTGTGTCTATGTGTGTGTGTGGAAGATGTTGTCGGGGTCACAGGTGCTCGTCATCATCTCTTGAAAGGCGTGGTTTTTGTCCACCCGTTCTGTATATATATATATATATATATATATATATATATATATATATATATATATATATATATATATTTGAGATGAGTGGCAGACAATCCGCGCGAGTTATCGGCGTGTCCTTTTTAGGGGCAAATTATTAGTAACAACATCAGATTTTAAGATATATCATGATGTTTTCAGAGCTATGCCCTTTTTACTGGCTGTATTCGTGATAGATCTCATTTTAAGAAACACTTCTAATGATTAATATGTTACATTTTGTAAACATCTTTTTTTCCCTTTGATTCTCGATGAATAATAATTTGCATGATTAAAGTGCCTCATTTAAACATGGGATGGATTAAACTATGAAAGCATTATACCAATACATGTATTTATTGAACTCAGCATTATTTATTGCAATTGTAGATGATAGAATATAACCGGGGAAATCCTAAACGTTAATAGATAAATTACACATAAGACAACGATGCACAACAGCAATCTCAGCCAAGACGTTTCTTATTGTCAGTGCTAAAACTCCTGAGAGACTTCAGTGTCTGTGTGTCGCTGCTATGACTCTCCATGCAGCTCTCAGTTAATGAAGATGCGTTAGCCATTCAGTCATTCTTGTCTCCCAGTCTATAAAAAGCAGTGGTTTCTGCCACACAGAGCCAGTCTTGTGCTTTGCCATGCCAGCGAGGAGCTGCTGGAAAAGAAAGATCCAGATGCTTTGGCCCTTTTGTAAAGAATATGGCCTTGTGTTGCGCTGAGGTGCATTTTTGCCAGGACGCACTAGGTTTCCATGGTGCGCTCGATGAAAGGGATCACACAGAAGTTTGTGGTGAATGACGGGCCGTACAGGAAAAGCAGGCTGGAAATGAACACGATATGATGGATTTAAGAAAAAAAAAAAAGGCACACTTAGTGTGAACCGCAGAGTGTGGAGGAAGTTGGGTGACCCTTTCACCAGCAATAAGTGTGTGCACAAGTCTCTTCATTGTATCGCCCTGAAAACACAATTCTCTGATTTATTCTCCACTTTCTCGCGAGTTTCCTTCCTGTGGCGTCTTGACATAAAGCGAACATGTAGGAACTGGAGAGATAAAAAAAAAAAAAAACTGACTCTCTAAAAAAAAATGTTTAACACGCACAGGACACTAAACGTGCCCAAACATAATGTGCGTGCTTAAATTGTTTTGGAAACGATCTTTAACTAAATGCAGTGAGTGTATTTCGGTGCGTCTGTAATTTAGGGGATTTATTAGAATGAGGGGCCTTTTCTCTTTTTTTCTCCTCCGTCAGTCACGTGTTAATCTTTCCCCTAGTCTGCTTATTATGCAGCAGTTATTGTCAGGACGCACCTCAGCCAATAGGACCCCATCGACCCTTCAATTAAACAACTTTCTCTCTTCTGTCTCTTGGTGCAGTAGGGATGCACTGTAGGCCTAAAGAATAAATCATGATGTGTACAAATTACCCATGACAACTAGTTAAGAGTTCTCTGCTCTCTTCAATAAGGTGATAAAATAATGCCGATAATACAATTGTGTCATTAATCAGAAAACAACTGAAAATAATCCAAACATGAATTAGATGTTTTTAAAGCGAAAAGTTAGATTTGAGGGCAGGTTGTTTTAGTCTTCATCCTAAGGTTTTAAATATGCAAACATTGAAGTAAAGTTTAAGCTAATCGAGTTTTATTACCACAGGTATGAAATAATACTCTCACACTCTCAAAACGGCCTCGGCCTCACATTAGATGTTTAATACAAGTCTTCCTCAATTCCAGGGGGAACATTTCGACCTGCCACGAGCTATGTTTAGATTTTAAAATTCATGTGATGTACCCTCCAACTACAGCGAGTAGAATAATATCCACCAACGCACTCAATCAGATAATTGTATTTCGTTTCCAGTTTTTTGTTTTGTTTTTGATAGACATGCGTAATAGGCTCTAAATATGCAATAGGGAGAAAACCCTGTTTGCCCATCCATTTTGAAGACCAAATCGTCCCGTGCTTTGCAGGTAACTTTTTTCGCTTTCTTTTTTTGGCTAATGAACTTGGGCTATTCTGCCAGCATCCCCCTGAGAATGCGAATGTGGGGGGGGAGGGATGGGGGGGGGGGGGGGGGACGCTTTTCTTGTGCTAAAAGGTGCGATCTTCTTCCTCTATCTCTCGCTAATTAGGCGGGGTCTGAACACGCCAGAATGAATATTCATGAATGGCACCAGCGCGCAATTAGTAGTGGAGAGAGTTCCCAACTTCAATCCCCCAAACAACGCAGCTTGCAGAGGAATGGGGTACCGGTCCCCCCCTACTCCATGTGTCTCTGCTTCTGCTCAAGCACTCTTTGAGCCCCTCACTTATTCTGTCAACTCCTACCAGCCAGTCTCCTGCTCCCATTTTTCAAAGCAGCCACCAACATAAGTGACTTGTCCACTTCATGTAAATCTCCATGTTGGGAATAACTGCTAATCCAATTAGAGTTCTCAGTAACTTCTGAAGTGGTCAAAACAGATATTTATGGTGTCACTTGAGGTTTTGGAGCTCTTTGGAGTCATTAAAAAAAATGAACAAAATGTAATTAAAAATTTCAATATCTATATGATTTTTAAAAGACTTCACATGTCCAACGCTCACTCCATGAGGTGGAGGATCTACACTTCTATCAGAAACTAACACACAAACATGTATGCACATGCAGCAACACAACCCGTACATGCACCTGCCGCCTAATGATTCATAACATCTAACACACAGTTTCATAAGCATCACACCTCACTATTTCAAATCCCCGGAATTGCCAATGGCCCCTTGGTGCACACATCCTCCGACATCCCCTAATGCCTCCCTCTACCTGCCTCGTGGTTCGTGTGTCACACCGGCGTGAGCCTTAGCCTGTGTGAGCCTTTGCCTGTGTGAGCTTTTTGCCTGTGTGGCTGGCTGCCTGTCCGTCCGCCCGCCGAGGACCCACAATCCTCTGCTTTGAATTCAAGGTGATTCTTATCCCCGACCCCCTCCTGGCCCAGCGCGTTTGCCTCTTGCCTCCATAAAGACGTGTTTATGTATGTATGTATGTGCAGAGGGGAACACGGGGAGGTTTTTCAAGGGTTGGGGGGGGGAGATAAGCAGAGGAGTTTGAGGCCGGTGAATATGGATGGGGTCCCTGCTTTTAGAGAGCACCGCTGATAGAGAGGTAAACAGCTCCTGGCCAGGAGAAGGAAGAAGGGGGGAGAGGTGGAGGGGGGTTGGTTGATGCATGCACTGGCATACATTTGAGGCCTAACTCCATATCCCTCTCCCTCTGTTATTCACTCACCACCTCTGAGGACTATCTATCATTATTCCTTCACCTTATTCTGTTGTTATATCGTCGAGTTTCCGCTTTTGGACAATCTTGTGGATTTCGACAATGAGGTTCCATTATCGATACACGGAGAGCGAGGGTGGTGGCAAACCTGATTTCAGGCTCAGAAGTTTTTGGCATCCCAGTGCTGATGCTGCATTTTAAAGAACGGTAAAAATCAGTGCCGGTTATACTGTATGTTGCAGGTGGTGTCGTTTTTTTGTGCATGTGGACTGTCAGTTATTACTGCCAGTCATGGTAACTATTGTTACGATTTTCCCCATCCTCATTGAGCATCAACCGCATCTCCACGACAACTCCACACTCTTCTCGTCTCGTTGCGGTGATGACAAGAGCGGTAGCATGATGATCTCAGACTTCTGACCCCCTCTCGTTTTCTTTCCCTCTGTTCCCATCTTTTCCTCTCCTGACAGATCCTTGCAAGGCTGAGCGGCTGGTCAACACCAAAGCCGTGACCCAACAGGACACAGCAGGAGTGAGTCGACGTGTCTCAAAATGTGTGTGTGTGTGTGTGTGTGTGTGTGTGTGTGTGTGTGTGTGTGTGAGTTGCCTGGTGTGGAAAGTCTATTGGTCATGACTCTGCTCGGTCCATTTCAGCATCGTTACCCTTTTATTTTAGAGTTGAGCATGAACAAGCATGGCTTTGTGTGTGTGTGCGCTAGAGAGAGAGAGAGAGAGACAGCGTCAGTAACTCACAGTATGTAAACAGCATGTTATTGCTTCAATATTAGGTCAACAAAAGACGTTAAAAACAGTTAAGCAGTTTGGTCCGAACCTAAAAATGCATGTTCATTTGGCGACGAAGTCCTGCTTTGTTGACAATCTGGAGTCTTCACCTGACAAAGCCTCAATGTGCTGCACAGTTTGTAAGACTTGAGCACATCAGTCTGAATGGATTACCGTTTTGCTTCTTTAAAGTATAATTTTTTAGGCATTTTCATGCCTTCAGTAAAGAACTGACAGTGGAGGGATGACAAGAAAACAAGGAGATGACATGCAACAAAGGGGAAGTTGCAGTGCAGCTTAACCTCCAAATCTCAAGGGTGCCGATTTCTGTTTTGTTTCAGTATATTTTTTGCTGTTTGCCAAAATTGAACGATGGATAAAGTTAACTTTATTTGGTGAAGAACATCTTCTTTGCACTTGGCTATTTCAGAGTAGTTGTTTTGTTCCACAGGTAAGCCCTCTCAGGCCCTAACTTTTCTTTGGGGCAGCTGCTTAGTTTTATCCCACTTGATTGCTCTCTTGGCCACGACACAACACAGCAACTCTCTCTCTCACACACACACACACACACACACACACACACACACACACACACACACACACACACACACACACACACACACACACTCCAGAACTTCCACACTAAGGCCCCACCGCAAAGTTATTAATGAGCTGTTTAATTTTAATTAGATAGTAATTCATGTTAATGCCTGCTTAATGGAGCCAAATAATTCCCCTCGGTCACTCGGGGTCTTTATGCTTCGTTTACCAGCCCCTGCAGTTATTCTCTGGCTTTTGTTTTTATATTACATTTCCAAGTCTTCCTTTTTTTTTTTTTTTTTTTTTTTTCAAGCAGTGAGTGAATGATGAAACAGTAAAAATGGGAAACATATGGGGTGAGTGAAGCTTGTGCGCGTGTTTGTGTGTAAAAGAGTGTCAGTGTGTATCAGTAAGAGCGAAAAGCTATTCTTCATATGTTTGTGTTTCATGTGTGTTTATAATTCATTTTCATTCTGAGGGCTTGTTTGTGTTTTTGTCCGTGAATGAATGTGTGTGAAAAGTTGTAATACTAGACCACACACCCACACACACTGACTCCCTTAATGCACAGGCGACTACAGTAAATGCCTCAAGTCAAACCAAAGAAAAGGTCAAACTCAGGATTGAAAACTAAGCAGGGTTAAACCCTCAGGTTAAGGTGCAGGTACCAAGACATTTGCAAAGAGGGAGGTCGTGACCTTTTTGTCCAGGCCCGGCCCTCGAGGTACACTGACTGCTGCCTCTCGTCCCTTGTGCATCCACCGCGCTGCTGCTAGGGGAAGCATTTATTTTGACACACCCCCGCCTTGAAGTTCAAACATCGGTAAGGCTGTGTAGGAGTGACCACACCGGCTCGGACCACCGCGTGTATGTGTGTGTGTGGGGAGGAGGAGCGGAGGGGTCAATGCTGTTGAGTCTGTCTCGGTTCTGTCTGGGTGCCTCGGCTCTAACGGAGCACTAAGCTGAGTGGTTGAATTGAGTTAGTGGCTACAGACAGGCTTTTAATTGTTGATTGACCAGTCTGAGTGCTTGCTGGTCTGGGGTCATTGCAGAGAGCAGGCGGGAAGGTCCCCAGGCCCCAGCGGCAATTTCAGCCACACACACCGGCGGAGGGGCGAAAAGAGATGGAGAGGAGGATGGTGCAAAGGTAGTCAGCAGCACACGGCCAGGGCGGTGGGATAAGAGCTGAGAG
Source organism: Leptoclinus maculatus (assembly GCA_032191485.1). Classification (NCBI taxonomy): domain Eukaryota; kingdom Metazoa; phylum Chordata; class Actinopteri; order Perciformes; family Stichaeidae; genus Leptoclinus; species Leptoclinus maculatus. The sequence goes on along the minus strand of JAVDOI010000008.1, from coordinate 4,962,563 downwards.
ACTTCAGAAAGTTCGAAAAAATTTGATGTGCTTTGTATGTTTATTTATTTTTTTTACGTGAAGTTTGATCTTGATTCAAGCAAACGGAGACGCGTAGTGTTACAGTCGCTGTGAGCCGAGCGGGCCTTCAGGTCCACAGATTAGCAAGTTCAATGTTTACTCCTCCACAAAATCTCAGCTCCTTCATCTGTTTGACAATTACAAATTTACTTTGTACCCGTTCCATTCACTTCCCTGCCCCTGCACTCCCTCCCTCTTTATCCTCTCTTCTCTCAGCCCTCTTTCCTCTAATTCTGCACGGGGCCACAAAAGCCCATTCTGCTGTTTTAGCGGGTTAGCTCCTCTCTCCTCTCCTTCCCTCTTCTCCTCCTCCTCCTCCTCCTCCTCCTCCTCCTCCTCCTCCTCCTCCTCCTCCTCCTCCTCCTCCTCCTCCTCCTCCTCCTCCTCACAGCAGGTGCCCGTCCTCGGCTAACATTTGTTATCTCTAATCCTGCAGGTTCGGCGCACAATAAGGAGCGTAGTAAACTCTCTCTCAGACCTAATCCCACCACTCCTTTTTTGATGGTGCTCCCCTCGCCCTCCTCTCCTCTTTTCTCCCTTCACTATCTGTCTTTAAGGCTGCTGGGGGGGGGACACTCCACTTCTCTGATTGCCACATAGCTTTTTATCACCATGGCCTTCAATTTTGGGGGGCAGCTGTTGGTGGTGGGGGGGGTGTCCTTTTTCTTTACCCAGTTCTTTATACCTCCAATTCCAACTCTCTTTTTCCTTCCACTCTCCCTGTCTTCTTTCTCTTCCCCCTTCTCCCTCTCTCTCTCTGTATCATTTACAGTCATTTTCTGGCAATTAAAATGGAGCGCTGCTGCAGGATTTTCGCCTGCAGTGCAACACTACAGTGCTGATGAATAATTCTTCACCCTGCAAACTGGAAAGCTAGCCTTTCTTTCATGTCGGCCCTTTGTTGATTTACCATTAAAACTTACTGCACCGTGCTATGAGTGGAGGGCCCGGCTCTGCGGGAACTAACAAAAAGCAAAAAATGAGGATGAAGCAGATATGTGTACATATGCTTTAGGGTCTTTTTCTCAGCCTAGGACGAGGAAGTCTTTGAGTTACGTATATGAGTCATATATATTTGTGTTTATGTTTTGGATTTATGGCGCAAGAGACATTTTATTTATGTCCACTGTCTCGTTCTGTACCACTTAGGTTTTATGTTAATTCTTCTTATCAACGGTTTTCATTATAGGGCTTAGCTGTATTGTGTGAGTGATTAGACGGTCATTCATCTCTGCCTCTCTTGCTCGCACACACTGACACACACTCAAACACTCTCTGTCTTTCTCTCTCTAACACACACACACACACACACACACACACAGCGAGCAGTGACTGATGTGTGGATGGAGTGTGTGGGGCGCTCAGGCTGCAGAGGTGGGATGGTGTTGGCAGTATGTTAAATGATGTGAGTCTCCAGGCCAGCCCGGCTCGGCACTGTTTTCTGCTTTGAGTATTTTAGTTTAGTACAACAAGTTTATCGTCCCAGTAGGGGGGAAATAAAAGCTAACATTTCCCATATTAAGTGTCACAATAATAAATAAAAAGACAATAAAATAAACGGATTAGACACAAGGAAATAAAACATACATGATAAGGCAGACTGATCAATCATCATAAAGACCTGCATATCCTGTACAGCATTTGAACTTGTTACGTAGAGTACTGTTAATATTGATTCACCGTTTCTTTGGATACTGTTCTCACTGGAAAGAGTGACCACTTGCAATGTTGCCAATATCAACTTGCCCTGTCTGGAAAACTTACAACAAATGATTTATTTTTAGAAACAGCTTACAACAAACTATATTTGTAGAAAGTAGGGTTGACTTTTTAAATAGCTGTGGACAGTCTGAAAGAGGAAGTCTGGGTTTGCGTCCCATCCTTTACCAACAGTCAAAGTTTCTTTTAACAAAGCATTAGCATGAGCTATTACTAACCTTACAAAAGTAATTTTATTTCTCTGAATTAAAGAAAAAAAAATAAGGCGACGCTGCAGTGTCTTCGTCCTACCACTGGGGGTGCCAGATCGACAAATGCTCACATTAGTATGTGTTTTTCTTTTTGGTTCGTTACTACTAGGGGTGGGCAATATCACTTAAATTGATTTAGATCCAATACCAAGTATTACCAAGCCCAGATTCACCAATATTGATACATTTGATCAATAAAAGAGCCGTATGTGATATCACAGAGAGGGGACTCATGTGTCAGGATTTTTTAAAGTGAAAGCATCATTAATGAGCTACTTCTAAAACATATTTCACATTCACCACTGAGTTTGCCAGATATCAGGCATTTCTTCCTACTATTCTCTATTGATTACTAAATCACATGCGTATCAAAACAAAAGACGAATAAAGTTCACACAACAAACGTTTGTGCGAATTCTCTGAACTAACAAGGTGATTGCGTGCTTGCACACAAGAGCGACAAAGAAGCACTACCTGTTCATGTGCCCCAAACGTTTTTTTTGGTCCAGATCCAATGAATGCTTTTAATCAATACTCAAACCAAGATGTAGTATCAATACTATCGATACATCACAGGTATCGATATCTGCCCACCTCTAACAGAAACACCTTTAGTTTGCCGTTAGCTCTTCATTCCTCCCATAACAGCAGGAGGAATGTATCTTACAAGAGAAGAGTGAAGCCAGAGAGAAGTTTGTCCCCTTAAAATAATCATAATGAATGAGCCAGTCGTCCGATAGAGGAACAGGGAGAAGTCTAAGGAGCTTTAACCCTGGCTGGAGGGGTTGAATTAGGGCCTTCCCGCCATGTCATCTGGCTCAGTAGTTATCTCCCAGTCAGTTATATGGGCTTCAACATATTGAACAGCAAACATGAACACTTGGATCCGCTGACAGGCACACACATGGGCAAGCAAACACTCACAAGTCACACACACACACACACACACACGCAAACATGCACAAGTGTACACACAGTAAGTAAACAAACAAACACTCTATTTCTCACACTGTCACACTCGCATGGACACCACAGTCACGCGCTGAAGACATAATGGTGGCCAGAGGCGGTCTTAGTGCTCTCTCCCCCATCTCCCCCCCTCTCTGTCTCTCTCTCTCTTACTCTCCCTCTCCCTCTCTCTCTCTCTCTCTGTCTCTCTGTCTCTCTCTCCTTCTCTCTCCCTCTTTCTCCCCCCCCCTTCCCCTCCGTGTCTCTGAGGCAGAAAGCGTGCTCCGGCTCTCACTGTCTGTTAGATTTGATCACCATCAGCCAGCTGCAATGGACAGTGCACAGCTCAGCTCAGCTCAGCTGACGGCTCATTGGCACACGCACACGCACACGCACACGTACACATACACGCACACACACAGCTACTGTGCCAGAGGATATTACATGCAGTGTCTGACACCTCTAAATAACTGTTTAGTGTGTGTGTGTGCGTTAGACTTTGTGTATCTGTGCATGTGTATTTGCCTTTGCATCTGATTTGTCTGTATGGTTGCCTTCCAGTGTGTGTGTGTGTGTGTGTCGCAAACATTCAGGCCTATGAAATGTATCCAAAATGATCATCACCCATCCCCTGTTTCTACATGGCTGTCTCCATCATTAACACAGGCAGCATGTCATTCCTTGAAGTACAACTGCTCATTTGAATTGACAATGTCCTCATCATGTGTATAAAGCAAGTAAAGTATAATTTGACTGTGTAATGATTAAGCAAAATAATCTCAATAAAAAATGTGAATGAATTTCTGTCTGATGTGGAGTTCTTTTTATTTATTTTATTTTAGAAGTCTGGGCTTGCGTTTCTTTAAACATGATGTCTTGATGTACATGTAACACATTCATTTATACCACACACACCCACACACACATAAAAGCTCAGCCAGGGCCTTATGCAGCTGTTACAGACAAGAGGCAGTGAACTGCGTATGCATGTGTGTGTTTGTGGGTGTGTTTGCCTGCATGCACACACGTGCATACACGTATCTCTGCCTGTCCGCAAAGAGGTTTTACTAAGACAGAAAAGAAGGGGGTACAGTAAATCCTAAATGTAAGCACGCCCATCTTAGGGACCCGAGGGTGCCACGCTATGATTGACATACCTCCTTTCACTGGCGCTGTCGGACGGGGGACGGATTATGGCTGTCTCGCCCTAAAGGGCCATTGTGGCTCCACGTCTCCCAGCTGCTTCACCATGCACCCCTCTCCACACCCAAGGAGGGGCCCTTGTGAGTGCGTCTGTGTGTCAGGGCGATGTGGTGTGCATGGCATGGGTGCGCTTGACCTTCCGCGTTAATTCTCTGATCTGTTAAAATAGCAGGATGTTGCCATTCAGTCAAACGCTGAGTTTGTTTTGTTCCATCGATTAATATGTCCAGATTTTAAAATCGAAAAACTTTTCAAGTCACGACATACCAAATTACTCTTCAGTCTAACTTCACTGTGGGAATCTTATCATATAAAATCATTTCACCCTTAAATAGTGAACACTTTTAAGAACCCTTTTCAATAGTTTTCAGAACAAAAAAAAATCTTGATTTGAAAGACTGAGACTGAGAAATGTTTTTAACTCATCCACTTTCCATCCCTTTCAACAATATCAACCAGCTGTGATGTCTACCACTGAGGTAATGTAGGAACAGGTGGCACACTCACATGGGTATAAAACCCAGGTGTGTTGCTATAGTTGCCCGGTATAGTTGATCCAGACTTGTGAACTACAACAGCCTCCAGTCTAAAGCCTTTAACCTCACCCCCTGATTGATGGCACCAGTTAAACTGGTTTTGTTGCCTCTTTAAAAGAAGAAAAACCTCGACAATGACGTATTGATCCTGCCCATTAATTGGAGGCTTCCCTCTGTGTTCTTGTTTTCAACTCAAAGTACATGACCCAATTTGCATATTGGCATCATATTTTACGTTTATTTGAATAGAAAATATAATAAATTCCTGAAAAAACATGATTGCTAGATGACGATATGTGTGTCTGTGTGTGAGAGAGAGAGAGAGAGAAAAAAGGAGAAAGGGCACTACATGCGAATAGATGCCGGTAATATAACCTTTCTAACCTTTCTGTTGCTTCCCTGGGGTTTCCCATCCGTTTCCAAAGAGGCCTTGTGGGGAGTGCCCATCATGGGGGATGCTTCTGGGTTATGAGCCCCTGGCGTGGATGCAGGGCAGGGCAGGGCGGGCTGGCACCGCAGCAGTACTGGCGCAGAGCTTTGCCAGGAATGGGAATGCCAGAGGCCTGCCACACTCCTGCTGGGAACCTCCCAGGCAATCTGACTGCTGCGGCAGTGAGCTGCGCTCTGAAATGTAAAGCAGAGGTACAGGACCGGCGATTAGCACTATGTAGCCGTTTGCGTTGACACTATGTTGACATTAAATAATGGACTGAGTGTGAACAGATATATTGTTTCAAGTTGAAGTGAGCCGACTGTTAAAAATGCACCCCTAGCTAAACTATTTGCTCTCAAAGTGTGCGCAACATGATGAAGTCCTTGGAAGAGGAGCCTTGATTTTAATATGTGCAAAGGATGGAAAAAAAAAAGTTGCCCTCCTTCTATCCATGTCCCTGTCACCCCGGCGGAAAAAGGAGTGGATCGCTCTCACTCTCACTGTCTCTCTTCCTTTCTCTACTCTCCATTTCTCCGTCTGATGAAAGAGGAGCTATGATCGCTTCGACAACAAAGGGCCCAGCCGCCTGTGTTTGGATGAGGCTCTTCTTTCTTCTCTCCTTCCTCCTCCTCCCCTATCTATCTCTTCTAACCCCCTCTGATCTCAGTTACTCTCACTTTCCTATATGCCCCCCCCCCCCCCCCCTCCTCTTTTCCCCTTACCCTCTCCCTCCCTTCCTGCTCTATCTCTCGCTGCCTGATGCCACTCACTGGCGTTGCTCCTCCGTTCTTCGTTAGGGCCTCAGCGATACAATCAGGGGACGGAATTAAAAATCAGAAAGTGTCCTTGTCGAGGAGGCACCCCGGATGGCGCACTTTGATGTCTCCTCGGAAATTTGAAATTCATATGTTGTCACACTTCATTTTATCCCACCCCCCCCCCCCCCCCCCCCCCCCCGCTCTCTCTCTCACACACTCTTTCTCCTTCTGCTTTCTCCTTTTCTTCGTCTTCCTCCTCCTCTTCTCCGTCAAGTGCCATCATGTACTATTCAGTTGGAAAGACGGAAACGGAGAAGAACGTAAAATGCATTGAACAAGTGTTTCTGAAAGCCCTTTCTTGTCTTTTATTTTTCATGTTTTTACTTTGTGAAGAAGGCGGGAAGATATAATGAATCATTTAATTTTCTTCTGACTGTAGGTCCTGGGGTGCGTGGGCTTAGAGGTAGATGACAGGGAGTGAGGGACCACAGGACCGAGTGGAAATGTGGCGGCGGGCCACTTTGATGCCATTTCAGAACCCGCCGCCAAGTCAAAGCTATTTGACAGAGTGAGGAAAGTGTGGCTGCCACACAACCGGTAGCGCACACACACACACACACACACACATTCAGACAGGCACATAAAGTCTCTGGCAGAAAACCCTCGCCTGGTCCCCAGCGAAAACAAATAAATGCACATGCCGCGCGGCTTTCTCTCCACCCCTGATTTCCTCAAACCTTCAAAATGAAAGACAGGAGTTTGGACGTAATCCTGTTAGGATTTCAATAAGGGAAACATCAAAACATGTTAATGTTACACTGAATAGCATGTGAGTCCCTGTGTGAGTGTGTGTGTGAACACATTGTTGCGACTCTGAAGGAATTCGTCTTGTAGGAAGTGTGGAAGAATAATTAGTCCTGAGTCAATGCCATTAATAAACAGTAGCCATCCAAAAGAAATCTCAAGAGCCGCGTTTGGAAATGACACATTTCTGGACACATTTCTCATTCTTGTCTTCAAGGATATGAGGGGGCACATCACCGGGTCCTCGATGGCCCCTCCCAAGACAGTTACAAATGGGCATGAAGGTGGGGTGGCGAGGGTTGGGGATTGGGTAAGGGATGGGGGGGGGGAAGGTGGATGAGCAAGATGGGGATGGAGACGGGGATGGGGAGTCCCACCGGTCCACTATACCCCGGATTCATCATTAATCACTCCTGCTGAGCCCCTCAGACCCTCCCACTCCTCCTTACCACCCCTGTCTTCTACCTATAAGACCCACTCCCCAAGGTGGTGGCAACCCATCCCTCCTTCCCCCCCTCCCACCGTCAGCACCACCACCCGCAACCCTTGCCCCTCCTCAAAACAACAATTTCTGTTATCTTGCACCTCGGGAAAGTCACCCTTCTTTGTCTCCACATCCCTTTCTCTCTGTTTATATCTCTCTCCCCCCTATTCTCCTTTCCCCTCTCTCACTCTCCATCTGTGGCCCCCCCCCTACTACTTTTTTTTTCTCTCTCTCCTTTTCGTTTTCTCCCTCTCTCTTTGTGACAAATGGGTTTTAATAAAAGCTGACAGAGCGATGAAATTAAAGGAGTGCATCCCATGGCCAGCTATAGCTCCAGCCTGTGCGTGGCACTGACATATTTAAAACAGGGCCTTAATTCAGTAGCCTGCCCGTGTCTTACATCACCGCGGCTCCTCGGTGTTATCGGAATCATTATTGCTGCCTGACACTGTATTGTTGTTGTAAAAAAATATCATAGCTACAACTGGCACAGACGAGACAAGCATTTAGCAGCGTCTTCGTCCTTGTGCCAACAGTGACCCCTATAAAACAGTTTATTCCATTGACCCTATTAGCAGATATTAGGCCCCATCTCCCATGTTGCCTCATTACAGCCCTGGATCATAAAAAAAAGGGGGTTGGGATGGAGGAGGTGGTCGGAGACAGAAAGCGAGTGTGCGTCTTTTCCGAGGGAACCCTTCCATAAGGAATAACTGACACGGAGGACTTACCCACGCCTCGAGAGCTCTCGCTCAACGTTAGAAAGCATTGTTTTGTTGGATTACTGGGTTAGGAGGGAAACCTAATCCCCTAATTTTTAATCTCTCTTGATTCCAGAGGGATGCATAAGAGACTGGGGGGCTTGCCTGACACAGCTTGGGTAGGTGGGTTACAGAGAAGGGGGGGGACCGGGGGAGGGGTGAAGGGTGAACGGATAAAAGAAGAGGGGAGGTTTCTTAACAAAGGGCATATGATATTATTGGCGGGGCATGACTCTATTTCTTTGAGAGACTGTCAGGACAACATGACAAATATTTAAATGTAGCAACATTTTTGGTCACTGAAACTGCCAAAAGCTCAGAAAACATAGGATGCTAAAAAAGTACTAAAAAAGTTGCCAAACTCAAAATATCTGAAGTTTAATCAAGAGTAAAAAGATAGCAGCGTCTAAGTCCCTTCTAACAGAACTAATTCCAATCCTATTTGTAGGCTGTGCACTACACAACATTCCAAATCGTTCTGTGACAGTGATAACGTATCCTTCTCCCAAAACATTTCTGCTTTGTCATTTCATACCCTCACCACCATGTGTCTGGGTGTGTGTGGATCATTTTGCAGACGGCTTACAGTGACAGGCTTTTGGGACGGAGGGTAAATTGTCTGGGAGCTCATCCCCATAATCTGCAAAGGATATACAGGGTCTCCCCAGGCGGAATACAGGGACTGTTCACCTGCAGCATTAGCTAAATAAGATTAGGAGCTGGACTGGAACCCAAACACTCGCTGTGGGTGGAAATATATATATATATATATGAGTATATTCAAAATCACATAGGGGATATTTGAAATTTTTAAGCTGAAAACACAGTTAACACCTTTTGCAATGGGAATTTCAAAATCCAGTTGATGCACAAAAATGCATGAGGGGAAAGAAGGGACATCAAACCTCCAACTGGGTTCAACTGAAGGCCTCTTTCAAATGTAAAGTTTGCCATGGAGCTGGCGGGAAACGGAGCAGGAGGGATGGAAAACGGGGATGGAGAAGGGAGGGTGGTCGCGGTGGACACGGGGAGTTAGAAATCATTGCGTCCATTGACGAAGTAACCTTGGGCGGCTTCCAGCAGGACTGAGAGAGTGAGTGAGCGACGGGGTCTTGGAGCCGGGCCAAGCCGAGCCTTTTGTGCCAGCAGCCGTCCACATTCCAATCAGCCACGGATATTTATACTCCGGGCCTAATTGAAAGGTTGGCTTGTGAACCATCTGCATGCACCCACACTCCAACTCCCCCTTCAACACACACACGCACACACACACACACACACACACACACACACACACACACACACACACACACACACACACACACACAGACAGACAGACACTCTCCTTAGTGCTTTACTACCACAGACACAGCCAGCTTTGACCCACAGAAGACGGAGGCCAGACATGCTGCATCTGTGACGGTTAACATCCCAAGAGGCCAAAAATGCAAAGGGTGACTTATGGCAAAAGGGTTTCTGCCAAAGGTTAAATTCGAAATGTGTTTCTGGTTCTTAATATTCACTTCTCTATACCAGAATTATGTGAAAAGATGCGGGCAGAAGAAGTTGTCATTGCCCTGAGTCACTGGGCCGCATCTGATATTTACTAGCTTTAAAATGCAGCTGCGACAAACCAATATCTTAAAACTGAGTTTTAATTTGAGTAGAAATATGTCAGAGGGTTGTAATAACATTTAAATAATAACCACAACATTACATTTCAAGGATCCTATGTCCCTTTCAGTAGGATTATATTGGTAATAACAGGAAGGGCACTCAGACAGCTCAGACCTGCGCCAAAGCCGGTTTCCACAAGTTCAAAATACTGCTTGTATCCGCCCCGTGATTTTGATTTGCTCCAAAATGTGACAGGTTCTTCCTTGGGCCATGCTTCACCCTTTCAACAAGCTTCATAAAAACTGAGCGAGTACTTTTTACATAATCCTGCTGTCAAACAGACAAAACAACAAACAAACCAAAAACATAACCTCCTTTGCGGCGGTAGTAACGTCATGAAGCTGATGAGCATGGGAACTTGACTTTTTATCTAGTGGGCCAACAAACCTGCAAGTAATACTGTGCAGCTGAGGGAGTCTGGCAGTTGATAAAAGGAACTCAGCAACGTTGTGAGATAAATGACTCAACGATTGATTACCGCCTAGAGCAGAGAAATGAGCAAAGCACGAAACCAGTCGGTGACATTTGTGAAATGACTGTTTTCCCACAGTACTATCTCTAAATCACGCAGCAATAACTGGGCGTTTAGGGTCGCTACTGTATTTGAGGTGAATCTAATAAGATATGATGATTAAGAAAAAGGCTAAATGCCTTCACATCCACTCTTCGAATGTATATCTCCCTTCTGCACTGATACATTCTCCCCCCTGAAGTAAAAACAAATCCTGTCTCCCTCTTATTTGAACTTACACACTTCATTAGGTTGAGAAGTTGTAAATATACAGAGGGATTTGGAGCTTTACCTGTAATCACTCCTGAAAACATTTTTCAAGTGACTACATGTACGACATGCAAAGTAATATAGTTGCTCAGCACTTTGTGGTGGAGACCTAAAGCCAAAAACAAATCATAATAGCGAGATGTGATTGATAATATCACAGAGAATCCAGCATTAATCTGTCAACGCTGATGATCACAAATTAAATCACTGGTGTCAAATCTAGCCAGCATTCACCGAACAGCTAATCCTCTTTCGATCTAATCTGAAACTCTCAACTGTAAGCTTAACCAACTGACTAACCACATGCCAGCCAGCCAGCCAAAGTCAGGACTCCAGGGAGCCAAGGAACAGTGAAAACACAAATATCTGACTTCTGCTTCCCAACCGGTGAAATAAACCACGGGCTCATGGGATCAGGTAACTAAACCCACTGATTAATGCACAATTAGTGTTGTGTTGTGTCAGTTAACAGGATGGGCTGATGGAGTTTGCAGCAATGGTGAGGAGTGTGTTAAAGCTCTCGGCGAGCATCCAGCTGGCCCCCTCGCTCATCTCTGGGACGTGCTAGGCTTCCTCTGCCAGCTGGCACTGGAACACACCGCCATGTTCATTCATGACAGGCAACTCCAAAAACTTGTGAAAAACCTGGTGATTCTTGAACGCTCCTTTCACGAGACGCTTTCAAAAAGGAAAAAAAAAGAAAGAAAGAAAGAACACCTTTTCATGCGTTCTAAGCCAAGGACATTTGGGGCAACTCAGAAAAGTATATTTAATATGCTGCCCAAAACATCTTTTATGTGTTTTGTGTATGATGCTTCTCACATTTACATTGCCACGGAAAGGCAGTCAAAAAAAGACAAAAAAAAGTTTGCCTCATACGCCTATCATGTGCTACTGTATATGCTAATTATATCCATAGAAAAATGCCAAAATGAAGCATATTTTGACACGATACAGACATGATGCCGCTTGTAAACATCCTGAAAAAATCTTATATAAATCTTATAAAATTTAGTCCGGAATAAACAGAGTTGTACCCAAATTTACATCTGTCAATGCATACCTTGTACCTCTCTTGTAAGTAAATGATGGCACACTCAATAATTTACTTTACCTCCAAAGTTTTAGCAGCAAGATTTTGCTTCAAACGTATGAAAAGTGTCAGTTGTCATCACAAAGAGCAGCCCCTTGAAGGATCTTTTAAAGTGTTAAACTGTTTGTTGGTGCTAGCCCAGTACTGGACAAGCTTCAACATGCTTTGTAACTGAACTTCTTTAAATCTCAGCAATGTGTCCAATTGAATCAGCTTTTCATATGTTTCTACATGCAAAGTAACTAAAGTCGATAAATGTAGTGGAATCAAAAGTTCAACGTCTCTCTCCGCAATGTAGTAAAGCAGAGGCAAAACGAGAAAAAACACTTGAAGAAATGTTGAATTAAAATCCTCAAAGTCAACATTAGTACAGAGTTAACTTTAGGATACTTATATATACAGTGTGGTAATAAACAGTGTGGGTGATGCAGCATGTGGACAGACTAATTTAAGCCTTTGACCGGGAAACAGAACCACTGGCAAGCTACTGGAGAATGGGGGAAAGTCTGCCAAATCCTCCTCTGTTATTCCTTGGCTTGCGCCTGTGATAAATCAAAGTGCCGAACAACAATTAGCACCCTGTTGACACCCTATTCATATCCAACAGTTGATACAGGAAGTGGGCCAAAATGATTTAGAACACAACTTATTGTCTTGCCAAGTGCATCTGCTATTATCAGCAGTGGAAATCCATCCACTTGTTATATGAGCTTGTGAAAACAGGTCTACGGATTCCACTTAGCGCCAATGTAAACTGTGTTGTACAATAGATTACAGGCATTGCAAATTTACACTACATACATACTGTGGGAAAGCACAAGGGACAGTTAATCCCCCACTGATTATACCACTACAATAATATGAACTCACTGCATATGCCTTACAGGTCAAACATACAGTAGCGTGTCCCCCTTCTTTACATTCAATAGGAAATCATTCGCTCAAAGCAATCAAATATACTTCAATAACAACAGAGATAAACAACACTCATCCGGTCTAATCTCTCTGCGGACCAACCAGCTCAATCAATTAATTACCTAGTCGCTGTGTTTTACTTCAGGGCATTAGTAATGATCTTTAAATATTAATTTGTCTTTGTCCAGGGACTGATACAAGGCCCCTGTTGTTGTCAAGTCAGAGGCACTGACTCCGCACTGGGAAGTAAACCTGAATAGCCAGAGGAGGGTTTAGGCTGTTTGGCTAGCATGTGCAAAGAGACACTGCACATTTTGTTTGATGATCACAAACAGGACAAGTAATGTTTCTTAAATAACTCAGGAGATTTTCTTGTTGCAGAAGCAAATGGACAAAAGTTTGGATTTTTGGTGATTGTTGAGGAAAGGTTGTGTGTTTTTTTTGTTGTTGTTGTGGGTGGTGGCTCATGTTTGTGCTGACTAAGAGAGTGCACCCACCAAATGGTGTTCAAAGGCATGAAGTGTGAACGGAGAAAGACCCACTTCAATTACGCCCTTTGATCCACTTTATTAGTGTTGTCATGTATTCACCATTAATTCTGAATACATGTTTGAGGCATCGTTGCAGGTGGGAGTTTGTTTTTTTCCCCCTTTACACGGTAACCTGTTTGTGGTTATGTTTACTCCGCTGTGAGTATATTTCCATTTGTCGGAAAATGAAGGACAAAATAGGTGAAATAAAATAGGGCAAAACGGGGAATTGTCTTAAGTGACAGAATAAAGATATGAAGCATTACAGTGTATGTCTCCTGACCACCAGCGAGGCAAACAAACAGGAATCACATGCAACAACATCCGAGTTAAGATCAGGCTTGATGAACCACCAAACCTTCAGAGGATAGTATCTATCTTCGTTTAGGCTGTCTTTAATAATTAATCAGATACATTTATTTATTACTTTCCGACACTGAGATACCCAGGTGAGTTGATTTTCTCTCGGGATAAATGCTCAGGGGATGGGAGGGAGTGGAACATTCCTCTCCTTTTTCTCTTCCATCTCTTGCTTTGCATCAATGTTTGTAGCCCAGAGCAGAGGAAGCCAAGAAAAAACTCAGATTTGGCCTCTGTCCACCTTACCTGCAAAATATCCCGCATCAGCATTTTAGCAACGGGCCAAAAGCGAAGAACGGGGGAAGCTGGAGAGACGGAAGCTGTGAAGCTAATTGGCTGATGTATTTCAAATAGCATAATCTCTATTATCCTTTAAATGGCACGTGGATATGGAATCTCAGTAAAGTACATTTGAATTGTTGTCTCAAATGATTCATTTCCTCATGTACGAGTCAAGTTAGGTAGCTAAGCTGAAGTGCGGCCCAGTGCATGATACCCCTGCTAAGTTTCAATATTTGTTAGATCATAGCTCTTCAATCCCGCCACATGCTGTGATCAAAGACTCCTTTCAACTTCAACCTATATTGAAAACCAAAGACATCTGCATATGTTTTAAAGTATATGCACCCTTGGTGTAAAAGATATGGTTCAAAAGGTGTTGTATACAAATGCATATACGGTATCATTTGAAATGCGGCCATTGATGTTCATGTTTTATGATCCGTCCACCCATGCCTTGTTAAATATCCTCTGAGCTGAAATAAAAAAACATTCTGTGATCTTGGTATACCTTGTGCTCGCCTTAAGAGCCAACCACAACTTGACCGCGTGCCAAGTTGGGGGTGAAACCAGCACACAAACAGGGAACAGCTTAACAAATTGCCACTTCGCTGCCAAGTCCTGGGAGGGAGGAAGAGCCACAGCGGGCCTAAAGAAAGAACCAAAGCCCCTGCTACAGATACCGAGAAACCCCAGAGGGTGAGGGGTGAGGAGGAAGTGAGAAACAAGAGCGAAGGTGGGTAAAAGCATATGGAGAAGAGGAGGCAGAGGGTAAAGAACAAGTGAGATAAAGAGGCAGAGGGAGATGGAAAGAGTGAGAGGCAGAGCAGAGGGTGAAAAAAAAAACGAGGGAACAGAAGAGGCTTGATTTGATTTCAATGGAATGTTTGTTGACAGTGCTCCGTGGCCCGGGGCCTTGGGATAAATGATTGAACACTGCGCCTGTCAAAGCCAGAGGATTTCTGTGGGCTTGTGTTTCTCTCCGCGCTCTTTTGCTGGAGGGAAGGTAGCAGTCAACTAATTGACACAGAATTAAGCATGAAACGCACTAAGCGCAGCCCTCTTCTGCCATGGCTGGCCTCTCCACCAAAGTGGGGGGCTTCCAGCCAGTTAAAGGCTACGGATGAAACACACACATGTGCACACAAAAACACACGTATTAAGATCAAATCAGACACGTGCAAATATACAAGCGTGAATGCATCTGCCAAAAAAACAAAAAAACAAAAAACAGAAAATGAAGATGAACTTCCAAGCAGATGGCCCGCTATTCAATTACACTATATCAGTAATTCAACATTTGAACACCCACACACAGTGTGTACAGGAGGATATGCACGGAGTATCTAAGCAAACAGTATGGACTTTTGCTGTGACAAATTGCTCCATGAGAAAGTAATCCTTCAAGATTAACAGTGTCATTCTCTGCCACACCTTGCATATTATGCTCAGGGGGCCGCGATCTCAGCCGCAGGCTTCTTGCAAATGGCTTAGCAGGTGTGTGCTTGTACTAACTGTTTTTGCCGTACTCTGAAAAGCAAGACGCATGAGAGAGAGAGAGAGAGAGAGAGAGAGAGACTAAACTGAAAGGATGACAGAGCTAACAATCAAGTGGGACAGTTAGAGAAGGAAAAATAAATTGGAAAAGAAGAGAGAAAGCAGTGCGAGGGGAGAACAAACAACATAAAAGTCAAACAAAATGTCTGTGGGTGGAGAGGGGAATTGGAAGGTAATCCGCAGCACGGTGCACAGGTATACAGGTGCGCCTTTGTTTTACAACGGACTCGCCTGTGATTGAGCGATGCTCGGGTCGATTAAGGTTGAGCGGCGCGGACCTTCTGCTGTAAATAAACAGCACCGCCTGCTGAAGCCCAGCCAGCAACACAGTGGTATACAAGGAGTCTCACCTCATTAAAACTTGCCGCTGCGACCGCAGAAACAACATGACTAAGCAGCGGGTGTGTGAGGTGGGGCACTTTTCGAAAAACAGAAAGCGAGGGGAGTGGTTTGTGCATCTCCGACAAAGGTTGTGGTAATGGGTCTGGGCAGTAGTAGTGTCAGGCAGCTCCCTCTCCTCCCGTCTTCCGCCGGCCCGCATCTCCATGTGAATGCCCTTGTGAAGGAGCCGGAGACGGGAAGAGAAAGGGAGAGGCGATGAAGAAGGAAAGGGAGGTTGCGGGGTCAAAGGGCCAACCCCATCCTGCTGACTACCAACCAATCAGGAGTTGTCCTGCGCTGTCTTGGAGGCAACAGAGGGGGGGTAGAGGAGGAGGTGAAGAGGAGGAAGAGATAAGCAAGGAGAGAAGGAGGGTGGGTGGACCACAAGGCGGATCCCCAGGGTCAATTATCCCCGGGAAGGAGGTACAGTAACCAACACTCTGCATCTCATTTGCAAGCCAGCAGGAAAGGTGCACCTGAGCATAGCTAGTGAGCGTCCTGCCGTAGCACCAAGGCAATTAATGTCTCCTTTCAATGACATGTGCTTCTCAGTGTGACAGTGGCTGGGCAGCTAAGGGCTGGGCCAACTGGCTAAAAAAGGAGGCCTTGGCGATGCCTCTCGTCTCCCCACAGAGACTAATTTCACATAGAGATCCGCGCCTCTGTTCCACAGACAGTCCTAGTTAGAGGGCTTTGGGTTCAAGCCTAAACACACACAGACACACAGACACACATACACACACTTGAATAAATGCACACATGCAAAGATATGTATGCCAAAAATGACACATGAAAATCCTGCAAATCACACACTGAATGAGGATACTCTGACAGGTATGCCTGCGAAATTACACACACGAAATGTAAGACATACTCTATGTTTAAGATTCATTGACAACCAGAAAATCGACCAGTAACAGGAAGTGAACACAATGGGCTGCTGCTTCCTGTTAAACTACACAGTGTTCGTGCTGTATCCACTTTGTTTTATACGATTTCACCAATTTTATTTTTGAACACTCCTACTTTCCTGATTTTTAAAAAACTAAACATTACAAAACTGAAATAACGCGGCCTATGTACGTATATTCTAGCTCACTCTACTTACATCAACACACACTTAAACCTTCAGACACTCATTCAACTTGCCAGCACATGGGAACATTAACCCACCAAAGAGTGACAACACAACTGCAAGTCTGATGCCTCAGTAGGTCCCTGGAGGCTGCAGTGTTCATCACTCTGCCACAATATTAAACGAAGAACACTGTGTTGACTATTTTGATATTCTTAGAACATTACCAGTACTGTGCCAAAACCTGTCAATTTTGCCCCGAGGATAATGCTGGAGGAGAACTCATGGAGTTGTGTCGTCCTCTAAGGAGGATGAATGTGCTCCGTCAATATCATTCATACATATTTGTTATGTATGAGTACAATTTTCGGGTCGGATGGTTGAGCTAGAAAAAAAGGTCAGGAGAAACATTAGACACTATCCTCATTGGACCAGGACTATCAATAGCACATTTCATAGAAAGTTGTGCTAAGATA